>CM069530.1:18566875-19822500 GCA_035773235.1 Eospalax fontanierii | reverse complement strand
GTACAATTTCTGCTTGGTGCTTCATAGTGTGATTCTTATCCCTTAGGAGATTGGAAATGCTCTCATTTATTAAAAACATAATAACAGAAAGGGATATCTGTATGCAAGTATATGTGCATATGTGGGGATGCAGGTGCTTATTTATATGTGCCTGCATGTGTACGTATACCTGTGTGCATGTATGTCTTGGGAATGTGCAGCTCACCCCCTATCTGGTTTATTTGGGGGCTCTTTGCATTTAATAATGGTTCTTTAACCTATGTCAAAGACACCCAGGGGACAGGAGAGCCCAGAAGGAAGGCTTGGTGAGAGAAGGATGGAAAGTAAGCTCCCTGGGAGATAAAATCCATGCATCACACAGGGGGGTTTTGTTCCATTAATTTTTATTGGGAGAGGCACATCCCCCGCTGCTTTATCCTGCCTCTCCCCCAGGCACAAAGCCAACTGTGAGTTCTCATACACACAGCTCTGCAAATAGCTGGGGAAGGAAGAGGCGAGGTTGAGATAGTTGCATCCAGTATGGAAGCCACAGCCTGAAAGCCTTGGTTCAGTCCCTTTGGTGCTGGGTTTCTTTCTATTGAGCTGGAGCCTTCTGCATTTTTGAAATCAGACTAAACATCTACTAAAACATCTACCAAGCAGCAGAGGAAGCCATCTGAGAAGATCTGCCTTTCTTAGGAAATCCCTAAGTGTGTCCCATGTATAGCACACTTTACCATCTGGGGTATAGGTGAATGAGGGATCTGGGGAGCCCCTGAGATGCCTGAGCACTCTGCGGAGGAAAGAGTGGGACACAGACGCAGACCACTGCCTTCTTCAGTGCCTATAAACGGGTTGTCACGAAGTCGCTGTATTAGAATTCAGTCAAGCTTCCCAGGAGCCCAGGGGCCCTCTTCTCTGGTTCCACATCCCCTGGTGGTTTCTAGCTTCTTGTGGCAGGAGACACAATAGCTGAACTATATCTTGAGTGCCTTGCACATGAGCTGGCTTGGATAATGCGACCTCTTCTACACTTGACAGCAGCTTCAGCTCTCCTCTGAGAGTCCTCTGCTGCCATTTCTTACTCTTCATCCCTCTGCACCGGGATGGTCTCTTGTCCATGCTGGAATGTGCCAGCCTTTGGCCTGGATGTGCCGAGGGGTCATCTCACCGGGTGTGGGACTTCAGAATGATTGGAGTGGATCAGTCGCAGAGGCTTTGTTCTTCACGATTTCAGTTTTCAGTGCATGAACGACTTCAATTCACACAGTGCATTGGCTAAAATGTCGGTGAGGTGGTGGGTGTGACTGTCCCTCTGGTTTCAGTCCCTCTGGATTCTCTGGGCAGCAATTCTTTTTTCTTTTGAGAAAGGGTCTCACTATGTGGCCCAGGCTGGATCTGAATTCCCACTCCTCCTGCCTCAGCCTCCTTAGTACTGTGACTATGGGCATAGGATATCTTTACCCACTTTAGAATAGCAATTCTCTTTTTTTTTTTCATTTTTTATTTAAAAATATTTGATTTTTATTTCATGTGTAAGAGTGCATTGCCTGCATGTATATAAGTGCATATGCATTGTGCAATGCCCACAGAGGTCAGAGGGCATTGGATTCCCCCCCAAACTGGAGTTATGGACAGTGGTTAGCCACCATATGGATGTTGGGAACTGAACCTGGGTCCGTTCTCTGCAAGAGCAGTCAGTGCTCTTAACCACTGAGTCATCTCTCCAGCCCCTAGAGTAGCAATTGTTAATAGGAGGCAATGTGTGTGAGTGTGTGTGATGGTGTACATGGCAGTGGTCATTATAACTGGGCAGGGAGTGCTGTTGGTATCAGGTGGGTAGATGTTAAATGTGCACGATGTACCAGAGAGCACACAGTGAAGAGTTGGGTTGATCCAAATATCAATGGTGCCGAGCTTGAGAAACTTTACTCTCGGGCAGTGAGAATGAATGCCTGTTCCTGTCCTCATTTTCTCCTTGTTTTTCTCAATCCATAATCCTCCCTCCCCACCAGAAGGAGCAGAGAAAGGGCTGGAAATCTCTCTTTAGAATGTTTCTTGGGAATTAATTGGCAGAGGGAACAAGGAGTTCCAACCTCCCACGGCCAGCAGCTCACCACCTGCTGCAGCATCAATCATGTCCCAGCCCACACCCCGCCCGAAGGTGGAGAGCTGCTTGTTGGGGTAGGTTTGCAGTCTCCAGATGCCCTCCCTGAACCAGGGGTGAGCTGTGAACAACCGGGTAGGAGGGCCAGCCCTCCCTGCTGTCAACTGCTTACCAGCTCAGGGCATTGTGTAACCCAAGCGAACTTCTGGGTCTAATCTCTGCCTCTGACAGTTCTCTAGTACTGCAAGAATGCCCGGGGATATTTGTTCTAACTCATCCAAGTGGTATTGAAATACTTTCCAAATGAAGAATAACACTGTCAGCCACGAGTCTGAAAATTAGCATATGCCTGCCTGCCTGTGTTTGCTTCTCTCACCAAGGAAGTGAACTTCCAATCTCTTACACCCAGTGCATTCCCATTCTCAGAGAACAGTAGTAGTAGTAGTCTCTCTCTCTTTCTCTTTTTCTCTCTCTTTCTCTCTCTCTCTCCCTCCCTCCCCTTCTCACACACACACGTTTTTAAATAGAATATTAAATGGGAAAATAACTAACTTTAAATATAATTTATTCCCACAGTATTGCTGTTAGATAAGGAAGCAGAGAGTCTTAAACAATTTAAATCATTTTCTGAGCTCCAGAATTGGTTAGTAGAAGACTAAAACTAGAACAGTAGGATAGCAGACTCCTAACTGTGTGCTCTTTGTTAGTCAAGGATGACATAAACTATTTTCTAGTAGGATAGAGGTGTCCGTTGTTTAGATAACACCTAACTTTGAGGAATGCTAACTATACAAACCTGGGCAGGTAGGCAATACTTCATATTATAAAGACATGAGGCTCCGCCAGCCCTTCTGCTGAAGGATGCTATGCCTTTGAGTAAAAGGACTCTATACTGTCTGGCTTTCCTTTTAGCTCTAGGGAACCTGTGTTTAGACTCTGTAGCAGGACTCCTTGGGGTTCCCTTGGAGCTCTTCCCCTTTGTACTGTATGCATTCTCCTTAGGTAACCTCAGTTTCCCTGGTAGTCAGTTTCTACTTAGCCCATATCTCTTTGATGATGTGTGCTCAATTCATCTTCAGCCCAGGGTGTATTCATGGAGTGAGTCCAGGTTTGGATGCTGGGAAAGGCAGGGATGAGGCTGGATGTTGACTATCACCTTTGTGGGTTGGATGTCTCTTGGGTGAGTCTGATCTCCGTTTCCAGATTCTGAGTTCTGCCAAGCTATGTACTCTCTTGGCATCTAGCATGGCACCCAACAACTTAATACATAAACTAGTAAGTGAATGGATGACGACGTGAACTTCAGAGGAGCTGCAGTCACATGAAATACTGAACCATGGACTGAGCTGCCACCTCTGGCTATTTATATCTAGCCAAGGGGCCATCAGTCTTGGTTGCACAATAGAATAATCTAGAGGAGGTTTGTATAGAAAGAGGCTTAGGCCTCCTTCTAGACTTCCTGTACCAGGATACGGTAGGAAACTCTACCAATGGTTTTTATTGTTTTTCCTGTCTGAAACATCAATGGCTCATAAGCATTCAACTGGGTGATTTGTTTTTCTGTGAGATTGAAACTTTTCTGTGAGAATTCAGTAGGAAAATAAGATCTTTCTTATAGTCCTTATTTTAGTATCAAATCAATGGCAGGTGACTGCTGCATAACCAAGGGTAATCACTCTGCCTACGATCCTGAACCCAAACAATCTGTACTAGCTTCTTAAATATGAGTGCGATTGTCACATTTTTGTCAATCCATTCATGTGTGTGTATTTTGGATACCCACATCATTCATTATTAAAAATGAAAGCGTGATTTATTTAAGTACTTTGGGTTGAAAAGCACAGTAATGAACAGAGTAAACAAGTGTCACTGATCTCACACAATTTACAGTCTTGAGAAGACAGATAGCAGAGGAGAAGTAGGTGTTCTAGTTTATCTTCAATTGCCATGACAAAACATTCTGACCAATACCATTTTGGGGAGGAAAGGGTTTATTTGGCTTACATCTTCCAGGTCACAGTTCATCTGCATTAGTTTTCAGTTGCTATGTAACAAATTTCTCCTGAATGGAGAGAATTAAATTAATGAGAATGTATTTCCTCGTAGTTTTTGAGGGTCAGGAGTTGGAGAGTAGCTTAGTTGGCTGTCTGTGGTTCAGAATCTTTGGTGAAACTGAAGTAAAAATATTGACTGGGGCTATGGTAAGACAACTTCCTGGGGCTGGACAGGTGATCTTCCAGGAGGCTCAGTTGCTCCCCACAAGGATTTCTCCATGAAGTCTCTTGGGCTTCCTCATGATATAACAGCTGACTTCCAAGGGCAACAGAGAGCAAGGAGAAAGCCACACACCTTCAAATGTCAGCAGTCATTTCTGCACATTTCATTTGTTAAGAGAGTGCTTAAGACTGGAGAGATGGCTCCTTGCTGCTCTTGCAGAGGACTAGGGGTTCAGTTTCCAGCACCTACATGGCAGGTAACAGCCATTTAATATAACTCCAGTTCCAGGGGATCCTATGCCCTCTACTGGCTGCTATGGGCACTGCATGCATGTGGCACAGATACCTGCAGGCAAAACATTCATACACATAAAATAAAAAGCAATAAATCTTAAAAAAAAAAAGAGTTGCCAAGTATAGTTTAAATTTGCAAGAAAATGAGATAAGCCCCACTTTTTATGGGTGAACTGTCAAGAATTTATTGATTTATTTTAAAACCACACCAAGGCTATAATACAGCAGAGAAATGAGATGTAATGAGCTGATGAAGAATGGGTTTCAGTTTAGGCTCTGTGACTTGGAGAGGACTCACCTAGAAAGTGGGACTGGATGTGTGCAGGAGGCCAGTATGGTTGGAGCTGTGGGTGCAGGGGAAAAAATAGGAGGCGATCAAGGGAGGTAACAAGGGGGCTGCATAGATGCACAGGAGGGACCCCAGACTATGGTAAGGACTTTGACTATCTCTTAGAGTGAAATGAGAGGTAACAGAAGACTTTGTGGATGATGATTTTTATCTCCTAAGGAGTATACTGTGTAGTGAAACAGGGTTAAAACAGGAAGACCAGTCAGGCATTCTTGATGTAATTGGGGTGAGGATTGTGGCTTGGACTGTGGTGTGTTTGTGTGTGTGAGATGGTGAGTAGTGGCTGCTTTGGATGTATTGCTGGCAGATTAGATACAGGGTATGAACAGAAATAAGAGGAAAAAAATTAAGGATCATTGCAAAGATTTTGCTTGTACCATTGAGAGAACGAAGTTGGCCTGTGATGACGTTGAGGATTACCAAATGTCTCCACAAATTAGAAGTACAAAAATTCTAGTTTCCTCAGTGAAGATGGACATTTTCTCTTGAACATTTGTGACCCAGGAAAAGGACCCAAAAGTAAAGAAGCATGATTGGATCCTCTAGTATTTGCTTTTCCAATCACTACCCAAATATCTTAACCAAAGATATGGGCTACACAGGTTTTACTAGCCATTATTAATGGTGCCTAAAAGAACAACAAGGTTAATTACCAACAGCGTTTATAAGTGATTGTCTATGGCATCAGTAACGTAAATTTAAAGATGAACTAGGAGGCAGCATCTGGAAGAGTGATCAGTAGAGTTGTGAAAAGATTTCTCTCTATGACAAACAAACTAGGAAAGTCTGCTCATTCAGCCATTTTCCTTTTAAATATTTGAACATTCATTTACTCCATGCTACAAGTATTTAGTAATTGCCTAATATGATCTACAGATGTGATGGTCAGTTTTAGATGTCTACTCACCACAGCCTGGAGAAGAGAGCCTGAATGAGAGATTGCCTAGATGAGACTGACCTGTGGGCATGTCTGTGGGGGGTTGTCCTGATTGTTAGTTGGTACAGAAAGACTCAGCCCATTGTGGGCTGTACCATTCCCTGGCCAAGGGTTCTCTCAGCTAGGAGAGGAGGCTGCTAGATAAAGCAAATGGGCAGCCTTGATGCATCTATTTCTCTCTGCTCTCAACTTTGTGATATGGCCAGATGCTTCAAGCTCCAGCCGCCATGACCTCCCCACCGTGATGGCCTGTAACCTGGAATTGTAAGCTGAACGAAACTTTTACTCCCCTAAAGCTGATTTTGGTTGGGGTGTTTTATCATAGCACCAGAAATGAAATGAGATGCTTTCCAATATTCTCATTTAAGGCAGAAGTCAAGAGTTTGAACCATATGAAATTGCTGATTTTGACCAGTTGGGGTCTACTGAAATGGTATTTTCATATTTTTCAAGATTCTCTTTTATGAAAAATTTCCATACAGGCTGCTTGCTCTATATGCCATTTATACATAGCTGACACTCAGTGTTTGAGAGTCGGTTTTTCTTCTCTCTCCTGCTAATGCTGCCCCTGCTTAATAACATCATTGTTTTTGTTTTTGTTTTTTTAATACCTGTCACAGCTGCTTGTTTTAATTCTGACTTCCTTCCCTCTTTTCCTGTCCTCTGTGTAAATGGAATCCAGCTGTTTCTGGTCACCTGTGTGCATGATATCCCTTCATGTACTTGAACCTGTCTGTAAGGTCATACTGTGAGGTATTACTAGGCCTGAGGTCATACTTTATTACCAGGCACATCACATCTCAGCCAGTTTGAGGATCAGTTTAGCACATTAAAGACCATTCTGAGCCAGTTACAGGCAGACACTGGGCCCCAGCTGTGTAGATCTTGCAAGGATATACTGTCTTGCATGTAACATTTGTGACAAGTGTAAGCTGCTGGTAATAGTGTCTCAGCCTTGAGGGTGGGTTTAGCCAAGGCCAGTTTATAGTGATGATCATCATTTGATAATGCTCTTCAATTTCTTATTTCAGAGCTGAAGGTCTGTGAACCAAACTGAACTGTCTCTAGGTACACAGGCCATTTGATTTAAGATTGTAGTAGGAAGTAGTAAGTTTCTTCCTTCCCTTGAATTCACCTGCATTTTTTTATTCCAAGACAGCATATGCTCAGCTCTGCAGAGCTCAGAAACAGAACATCTTATCACTCTGTTGGGAAGTTACTCTCCCTATTATGTAGCTTCTTTCATGCTCTGCAACTTCATTTGGCATTATCAGACAACAACATTCTCAGAGGCTTTCCTGAGTTAAGCAACACAATTACACTGGAATAGCTGCAGGATGTGTCCAGACTGGAACATGATGATCGTGCTGTGGGAAACAAGGATGCCATTATTTTTGCTGTCTTACTTAATTAGTATTACACACAGCATGACTTGGGTCTGATCCATACCCAGTTTATTGGGAAGAAACACCATGAGGTAGAAAGAATTTGTGTAGATATTGAAAAAAGGATTTTTGGGGCACATAAACAGCTGAACAGAGAGTATAACCCACCACCTGCATTGTCAGAGAATCATCTCATTGCCTTGAAATTCATTATGCTGCCCTCCTTCATCACATTTGGCTACAGGAGCGGTGGCTGACTCTTACAACCTCTATTGTTTGATTGCATCCGTTGCTTTTCAAAATTACGGGTCCGGGAGCCCAGTTTCAACTTCAAACGGAATTGGTGCGATGGAATGGAGGATGGAGATGGCAGGTTCTTGCCAGGCAGGGAATGAACTCCATTCCAAGCGCATCTCCCTTTAATGAGGATCTGATGCGGCTCTCAACCCCCACAAGTGCCACACTGCATCCGGAGCGATGGCTGCACTTGATGGATAATTTATGCAAACAGAACACAAACAAGAAGTCATTAAGCCACCCAACGAGGGTCCTTGACTTTTGCAAAACCAAACAGTTATTCTGATCCTGATGAGTTTAATTTTGCTTTTGGTTGAGTACCGATGAATACATTATATTTAAAATAAATATAATATTATCAATATTCATGATCAAACTGAATGTCATTTTGTGTTTAGTGTCTTATTTTCCTTTGAAGAGTGATATGCAGAGTTTGATGCTCAGAGAATCACAAAGTGTTCATATTTAGAACTCTAATCCTATGTTAAATCTGTTTCTGATAGATTCCCGCATAGCTCAATGAATAAAGGAGAAGGGCAATGTTGAATCTGAGAATCTGCAAACAACTTGTCTTTTCCTTGTCTTGTACCTGCATCTCTAGAATGTATATAAATGTGCATTTGAGACGTAGAGCAAAAAAATCTATAACCCACTGGACAACATAAAGCAAATTGATGTTGAATCTGATTTGGCTACCTAGTGATTAAAATCTACTTATAAGGAAATTAAAATGTAAAAAATAGGGCTTTGGCATGCATAATGCCTTTGTTTTAACTCAAGGGTCACATAGGTGTACAATATTTGGATGTCAGTTTACATAATATGTTGTGTTCTCAGTGCTTTCCAGATGCCTGGCAGTTTATTTTAGTAATTTTAATTTTATTAGAACAGCATCCTATGACTCGGTTGCTGTATGGCATTTCTGGAAGCACTCACGTGAAAATCATTAAAGCCTAAATGGTCCTGGCAGGTAATCTCACCGTCTTTTCATCTTCCATCCCCTGGAAGGTGGCCTCTGGTGATTGTTTAAAGGAAAAGAAACACTATTATCCTAGACATAAATAAAATAGCTGCACCCCAATCCCTTCCCCATGGAGAGGAAGAAGGGGGACCTGTCAGTCTGGGGAGTGAGGCTGCCTCCCAAGATTAGGTGTAACAGCATGAACTCTCAGGGCTCTTCAGCCTCATTCAACCCCTGAGGAGAAAAGGCTCCTATCACCTGTGATGGGCAAGCCTCCCAGGCCCACAGCTGGGAAAGCTGTGCCGACACAGCCAGCCGCTTCCTCTGCCACTTTGGAGACATGAGAGGCAGGAGGAGCTGGCAGCTAGGACCTCAGCTTCAGGAGTGAGCTCTCCTCTGGAGTTTTGTGTGAGGGAGAAGAAAGGGAGAATTGGGGAGGACTATAGTGAGGAGGGAGAGCAAATCATCAGGCCCAGGGTTCTCCTTAGTGAAAGGGACAAAGGAAAGGGACTGTGTAGAGACACAGTCCAGACGTAGAACAGACTCAGGAATAGACTGGGCAATGGACCAGGCTTCTCGGGGAGCATCAAACAGAGCAGTACATATGTCACAGCTATAGATAACATGGATCACTAATGGGTAGCGCCAACTTCCTCAGGAGAAAGACTGTGTTAGAAACCATACACCCTGAACTTAGGGTTGATGCCTCCTCGTTCATGCACCTTGTCCTCAAATGTATCTTAGAGACTACCCAAAACACAGAACTCATATTCTGCATCTGAGTTTATTCTACATTTGAGTTTAGGTCTTAACAAAAGTCACAGAGTAGTTCTAATATTGATAGCCGGGGCCACGCATCCAGAATCATTATCTTTTAAGACCATTGACAGATATTAAGTCAAAGATCTTGTAGCTTCTGAATTGTCTATAATATACTGTTTTAAAGACATTTTCATTTAACTTCTGGGTCTCTGAGGAGAGCTAATGTTCCTGAGCCATTCTCTGCTAGTTTCTCTTTTCTTTGTGTGCCTTAAACCATTTTATGGAAGTTGGAGGGACTAAGATTGGAAATTGTCTTTACTTTGGCTACAAAATTGTATCAAGATTTCTCTATACCAGTTATTTCTTATTGACTTTGAGTCTGGAGGTAAGAAACTCAGATGGGAAAAAAGGACCCCTTCCTTCTCTATTTGAGAAAGGAGGAATATAAAACTAGGAATAAGTTAATGGATTAGGTAGAAAAAATTAGGTCTATACAAAGGATCTGGAGGAAGCTTTTTATTTTTAGGAATCTTTTTGTTTGTTTTCTTTCTTGAGATAGGGTCTCGGTATGTAGCACTGGTTGGCCTGGAACTCAGAGACATCTGCCTGCCTCTGCCTCCCAGTACTCCGTACCAAATCCGTACTCTTTTATTTTCACTGCCTGCCTGAGAGCCTTTGCCTGTCTACTTATCTGGCAATACAGTACTTTGTCTTTGTTCCATTATGTGACTGTGTTTCCTAGGCTTTCTTGACGAATGTTTTCTAAGTCAACTTGGTCAATGTGAATTTTCCTGGGACTTTCTTTCTGTAAGAAGCTGGAGAGTTGTGAGGAGCAGAGCATTTCTGATTCTCTCTTCCAGGTCCTGGCTTCTCATGGCCTCTCCCTCCTCAGTGTCAGTTCTTACTAGATCATTTCTGAAGTGATTCTGGGATCATCACCCTTTCTGGTGTCCTTTCAATGTAAGAATGATTGCAGCTCTCAGCTGCTATTCAACCCAAGGTTGCCTTGCTTGTTTCTTAGCTCTTCAGTTATCTGTGCAACCGGTTCTGTGATTGAACTTATTCAGCTTGGAGTACCCGGAGATGGGAGATTCTGCTTTCTTGTGGAATTCTGCCTGATTGCTTTGCTGGCCACAGATAGGTGCTCTCTTCCAAAGGACTTGGGATTCGGGGAAGGTGGAGGGTACAGTTAATGGATCTGGACTTACAATGCTCAGGCTCAAGAATTGACCACAGACAAATCATTCCATTTCTTTGGATGCGTTTTCTTGGTGAAATCGCTAAGGATACCAATGCTAGCTTCTCTTTTGTCCCCATGCTAGCTCTCCCACAAAGGGAATAGGATTTAGACTCTAATAGGCTTGTTGAGAGCAGTAGAAATATCGCATATGATCTGCCTCATGTTATGACTTATTTTAATTACTCATTGTAAATGCTCCCTATATATAAATACTCATTATAAATATAAGTGCTCTTTTATGCTGAGCCCAGGCACAGCTTCACTGATGCTTTTCAACATAATGATCCTGGCAAGGGCTAAGATTTGGCAAGCAAGTTGAAACCCATTTTCCACCCATGATTCCAAGTCTTTACTCTTTTTTTTTTAAACTCAAAGAGTAAAGCCCAAGAGGCTAAATACATATCAGATGCAAGGTAAAATACATTTGTATTTTAAAATTCTGTTAGAATGTCAGTACACTCTCCACACATATGTGCAGGTACATATATATGTAAAAATATGTACATGAAGTTATAGTTTTATATTTATATGTTATGTATCTATGTTATGAGTATATTTATATGTGTACATGACTATCTTTGGATATGTATAGATACAGTTATGCATATGCACATACTCTCAAATTTATAGAATTTGGCTAGGGAAGGGAGCTGAGAGGTCATTCAGTCCTTTCGTTTTATGAGAAAAAATGAAGCTCATTTTCTGAATCCAAGGATAAGTGTATAAGCCGTATGGAGACAGTAAAGAAAAAGTTCATCTTGAACTTTCAGTAGATCCTTGTTTTGGTTGGCCGGTAGCCCATCCCTATAGGCATGCTAGTTTTGGGTGATTAACACACCTATCAACTTTTTCTTTGCCGTTTGTGGAATTTGGAGAATGGAAAATAAGCTTGCTAATTGTCATGGAAGACAGAAGGAACCAGAAACCTGTGAATGACTTTTAGTTCCTCTTAAAACTCTGGAGTCTGATGCAATCAGCTTGTGTTGGTTTTAGGGAAGTTCTCCCCTTCTTGGGCCTGAATAGGGGCAAAACAAACAAAAAGTGGAAAGAGAAAGCTTCTGGGGACTTGTGTTAGCTGCTCATTTCTGGCAGAGACGATGGGAAGGCAGAGTATGAAGTGCTGTTTCACGTTCTATAATTTGTCTACCTGCTGATTAAAAAAAAATCATAAATGCTCTAGCAGTGACTGCCACAGATTTCCCATCCACTGTAGAAGCGAAAGTGTTTGAAATAAGGAACAGAGCAGCTGACTTGGTCGGTTACATTTCGCAGGGACAGTCCAGTGCTGGTATATGTGCTCCAGATGTCGGGGAGCATTAAGACAGAGGTTTTCAGAAACCCGAGGTTGAGATTTTTTTTCCCTGCATCTTTGTCCAGATCATTGCTTCTTTACCCTATGTTCCCTGGAGTTCAGGCCTCTGCTGTATCATTTAAAGCCTTCTTCCCCTTCCTTTTTCTTTGTTGTTATTGTTAAATTGTGATTGTCTCTGTCTTGAAGCATTCTCATTTAAATGCCATTGTTCACAATGCACAGCAGCTCCTGAGCCATGTCCAGTGAGAGAGGGAAGGAAGGAAGGAGGGAGGGAGGGAGGGAGGGGAAACATTGGTCTCGCCAGCTTCATTGTCTGGTCTGATTTTATGAGAAGAAAGTGCCAGGGGGTAAACGTGCCCTCTGAAATGCCACTCTTTGCTTTGTGACAAGCTAGAAAGAAAAAGTGTGTGGTGAATTTGTTCAAATAGTGTGCCAGAAAAGACACCAGGGCTGACCGTTAGGCAAGGAGCTGATTTCCTCCTTCCCACGTAAGGTTAACTTTCACCAAGTGTGTACAGTCCTACACAGGAGCTATAAGGAATATTATTATATATCCGCTTATCCAATAGAGGGTTTGGCTGTTCGTGGACACAGTTAAAAGGATCTATTAGATTGCAGATAGTAACAGAGTCTTGGGGCCTCTGCAGGATCTCAGTGGTCAGGCAGCTTGGTTCATCATGAACTCTCTATCCTGAGTACTGGCCCTTATTCTGAGGGTGCATTTGGCCCTTTCATATTGATAATGGTCTCACCCATGAACCAGCTCAATCCTCACTTGCCTCAGGAAGAAGGAAAGATGGCATCATTGGTTAATGGAGACACATTCTGATTTAGATAGCCTGGCTTCAAATTCATCTACTATAACGTCAGCTTTGTGAGTTGAACATTAAAAACAAAATTTTTTCATTTCCCTATTGTTAGATATATCTTACTAATGAACTTAACACATGTTCATTGTATGTCGTTATGTGTCTGGAAATGGAAACAGCATTGGAGATGTAGTGATGAAGCAGCAGGCATGTTTCCCTCACTGACCTCCCTGCCTGTCATGTCTGCAAAACTCCAGGATGGCTGTCATCAAGTCCTTCCCTTCCAAGCACAAGCTTGGGTAGACACCACAGACCTTATTTCTCAGAATACCTCAAATAGTTTCCTTCTCCGTTCACAAGTGTCTGCTAAGCATGCCTTTCAGAGTTTCACAATCAGCTGAGCCCTCACACTTGGGTTCTTAGAAGGTCAACTTCCAAGATGAAGAAGTCTCGGCTCCATAACTAAGGAAGTTCCGTGACCTTTACCAGCCTTAGTTCATTTGGAGGTACTCTCGAATCTTCAAACCATCTTCACAGTCCCAGTTTTGGTTTGATCTTTGGCCTTAAACTTGGCTGCCTCTTGTCTCTTGCAATAACCTTCATTAAACAACACTGAGCCAATGGACTGCTGTGCTTCCTCTGTCAATCTCCCTTAGTTTCTGAGACTCCCTCTGTTCACAGTCTTGGTGCATAGTCAGGAACGCCATCACAAGTCCCCAAGGGAATTCCTCTGCATGTAGGACTCAATGCAGGGACATCTGGCTGTATTTCCGGGGCGCCTTCTTCCCCTGAAGATGGGCTCTTCCTTCTTCTTCTCTCGGCAGCATGAGCAAGTATGAACTCATCATCACATGTCAGGTGCAGCTATTTCATTTGCTGCAAAATAAGAGTTGCTAATCTGTTAAAATCATGCTATCTGAGGTGTTAATAGTTGATAAAGGCTTGATAGGTTTTGCCTTCCAGATGACAGTAATATTTTCATAGGAGACCTTGCTACTTTCACCTCAAACTGTGTCTGGATCTATATGCCACCTTGAAGTACAGCTTTTTATCTGATCTGGCCATTTTGTTTTTCCTTCCACTATTGTTGTCAAACAAAAGAAGATCTAAAGCCTGCATCAAGGGATTTTGCTGCTGGCAGAACTGACTTCAAGTCCTCTGAAGCAGGAGGTTTGGTCCCATTTTGCACACGAAGAAACTGCAGCTGACTTGCGGTCACACTGTAACTGTCTGGAATGTAGAACAGAAATCTTTGCTTCTGAGCCCCTCACCTCCCATTTTCAAATGTAAACCGAGGCTTGGGGATCTTCCCAAGTTCATTAAGTTCTAAGGGAACCAGGAGGCAAACAGCATGGGGCTGTTCTCCCAACCTGCTGAGTTAAACTTTGATTCTTCCATAATTTTCTCTTTCCTTCTCCTTCCAATTCTTCCTCTGTCTCTTTCTTCCTCAGAACTTCTTGACTTGCTCTAAGTGTCTGCTGTGTTTTAACTTCCTTTTGTTGTAAAACTTCACAACGTATGTATGAGGTTGGGAGATGGTCAGTGGATAGGAACATCTGTTGTTCCAGCACGACGACCTGAGTTTAGATCCCCAGCATCCACATAAAGAGTGGTGTGTGGCCAAGCAAGTGAGCTTGAAACTCCAGTGCTGGGGAGGGAAGAGTGGAGGCTGGAGGCTGAAACAGGAGGATCACTACAGCTCATTAGCCAGCCAGCCCAGTCAACCACATACAGCAAAACAAAACAGAAAAACAAAACCCCGAAGCAGTAAGTCCCAGGTTCCATGAGAAACCCCGTCTTAAGGCAGTAAGATGGAGAGCAATAGAGAAAGACAACCCGATGACCGACTCCTCTGTTTGCACATGCGCAAAGGCAGGCAAACGCAGGTGCGCACGCTAAAAATAATAGTTTGCTAGCGTGATTTCCACCCTTTTCTTTTCACATTCTACTGACAATCATTCTTCAGCCCTTAGGAGGCTGATTCTGTGCTCACCACTCTTCTGCCACACAGTCTTAGCAAGGACAGGAGGGAGGAGAGCAAGAACTGTGGGAATCAGAAAAGCTAGAGTTGCAAGACTCTAGGAGCAGGCGGTGCTGCCTGCTGACACGGAGGACCAGAAAGCTCTACGCTGAAGAAACACCATTGGAATTCCCACCAGGGAGGCCTAGTGATTTTCTTAGTCTCTCCCTCATGTTTGACACTCAGGCTGACAAGAAGGGGGCGGCAGCTGGGGCTCCTCTGTCCCTTTGAAGCAGAGAGAAGTATCTCTGTCCCTGTGCGTCCCTCCCCGCCCCCCAGGTCTTTAGGTGTTACTCGTTCTCAAGGGCAGAGTGTTGATTCCATTAATGGAACTGAACGCAAGGAATTCTTACATTGATTTCATTTCTTTCCAGATTTGGTCCCTTCCCCTTCCTCCCGTCGTGGGTTGACTGCAGAGATGAGTCCAACACCCTGACTCTGATGGTCCTCCTGAGCTCAGTGTTCACAGGTCTAACTTCCTGCTGCACTGGTCACGTGGACATTCTCTGGGCCTCTTGAGCCTGACATGAGCAAATAAGTTAGCGGCCACCTGCACCTTATACGTGTTTCTTTTTCTTTCCTTTCTGCCAATTGTTCAATCTGACCTCTGACTTGACGGAGATTTCTTCCAAGAAATCTTTTGTTTATTTTGAGACAGTCTTTTGGTGTAGCTCTATTTGGTTTCAGACTTGCTTTGTAGCTCAGGTGATCCTCGTGGTGATCCTCCTGTCTCAGCCTCTCAAGTCTGAGGTTACAAATGTATGCCGCCACTGCTGGCTTTCTTTTCAGCAATTGCCCGCTCCATCCCTTCACAGCTGTTATTCATTGGGGCCACGGATGTTCTCTCACACCTCGCTGTGGAGAGATACTTCTCTCCATGCCTACCCACCTACCTAATCTATTGCCTAAACAGCAGTCACCAGTGCCTCTTCGCCCCACGTGGAGACCCTTCAAGTGACTCACCTGGCATTTGGAGCCATCTTTAATTCATCTTCACGGATTCATGTGTACAATTCTCTTCCCTGCGGAAGGACTAGACCACTTTGCTTTCTGCAAGCATAAAAGCTTTCTTCGATTAGGACGGGGTCTGTAAGGTATTGTTTTTCCTTTCTACCACTCTTCTCTATTCTCCACAGGCCCATTTATCTTTAAAGACCATCTGAAGCCAGCCTCTTCCCCCCACTCACCTGCTGCAGCCCCCCTGCCACGGCTCAGCCAGGTAAAGCCTGTACTTGGCACTCATGGCTCCTGACTGCCTTTTTGACTCTAGTTACTGGGTTTCGCACTTTGGACGTCAGAGTATCTGACCAACGCCTGATTCTAACCTTGCTGTGCACAAGAGAGGCTGCCTCAATATTGGGAGATTAAACTATTGAAAGTCAGTTCAAGTCCAGCCTGTGTCTTGGTCACAATGGACCAAACCTCTCTCTACTATCTCTTTCCCTTCAGCTTCTCTGTCGCCTAAAGAATCTATGGCTCCCGCACAGTTTGGATTTTGCGTACTCCCCTGACTGCCTTCTGAGGTAGTGTACCTAAACTTTCCCATCTTTACTTTTGGTAAATTTTCCTTCAAGGTCTTAGAACAAACAAGAGCTTGTGTGAGTTGAGGTGACGATAGATTGAAGCAGAATCAGAAAGGATTTACCATCTGTTCATTTTTCCCCCTTTCTTTAGAGTGGGGGATCAGACCACTCTGCCACTGAGCTCAACTTGCAGCTCCTTATCTGTGGGTTTCTTGAGTGCTGCCTGACTTAACTGTTTTGTTTCCTTCACTAATACACTCTGGTGCAGTCTTCACGGTGATCACTAGTAGGCGCCACTACCACACGCCCTATTCTCTGGGCTCAGCTGTTCGTAACTCTCTTGGCTGTGGAATTCTACCTGGTATTTGTTGACTTGTGTCAGCATGTGGCCCTGATAGCTAGGCTCACGTAGCATCTACACGACTTCCTCCATCTTCATGCTGTAGAACTTCTGCGTGTGCCTGACATCCGCTTTGCTTTGGTCCTCCCTTGTGGTCTCCCAGGCCATCCCAAATATGCTCAGGGCTTCTTGTTGTCCTGACTTGGATCAAGTGCCCCTTCTCCCTGGAATGCTGCTCTGCTCTTCCATGCTTATCTAAAGCCATACATACCATCATTAGCATGGATTCTGCTTTCTGCTTGAAGCATTCTTGCATCATTTCTCTCCAACAGCTCTCTGACCTTTGGATCTCCCTAATCCTTTCTGCCTCCCTGTTTTGCAATTAATCACTTGCTGACTTATGATGCTTCCTGTACTGCACTGGACTGTTGCTCATCGTTTATGTGTTCTTCCACTTCCCCTGGGTGCCTGCTTTATCTCTTTCAATTTCCTGAGAGCTTGACATGACTTCAACCTCCTATTTGGTTCTATCAGCACCTTGTTTGCTTGTCATAGCTGCCCTGGACATGTTTCTGAAGGATCAAGTTTTAGCCCTTGAGTGAAGGCTACGTGTCTTTCACAGCAAGGTCTTTAAGTCAGACAAGAACTATTGTGGCTCTTTCTCTGAGTAATGGGGAGGCTCTGGGAGGAGTAGATTTTGATACACAGAGGCCTTCAGGTGCCATTGGGGTCATCTTATGATAACTATGTTAGAGTTAATATATGCCAGGCTCTGTAGGAAACCCTCTAGTTTTTATTTTATTTTAATCTTACCAGAATCCCATCGAGGTAATTACGATTATGAAACCAATTTTGGAGATTAGGAAATTGAAGTACGGAAATAACATACTTTTCCTAAGACCCAAAGCTTGTATAATGTGTGGTGCCAGGATTTCAAGTCTAGTGGTGTGAGAGAGTATGACCTGTAACCACTATTCATACATGATACACCCTGATGACCTGTGACCCCAAGTCTAGTGGTGTGAGAGAGTATGACCTGTAACCACTATTCATACATGGTACACCCTGATGACCTGTGACCCCAAGTCTAGTGGTGTGAGAGAGTATGACCTGTAACCACTATTCATACATGGTACACCCTGATGACCTGTGACCCCAAGTCAGTCCTTATGTTCGTATGCTGTATCCCATTTATGGATTGACATCACCAGTTTGGTTCGGCACACCCTGAAGAAATTAGGACACTCGATTTTGATCCTGTTCTTTTTATTTCTGTTTCAGACCTCCTCCTCTTCTGCATTCTCGATCATTTTCTGCTGCTCTTGATTCTTCCTCTCTCTTGTAAAATGAACATTTCTAGCTTGGCTTTTCTTGGCACCAAGTAGACATTTCTGTTAGTTGGGAATGCATGTAGCTGTTAGCAACAAAATACTCAACAGTAGCTTAAACTAACAGAGATTTACATTTCTTAATAACATGGAGGGTTCTGGAGGCAGGCAGCTGCTGGTGTTGGTTTAGTGACTAAACAACTGTGGTCTGGCTTCTGCAGACCACAGGCTTGAAACTTCATGTTGGCAAAATAGCTGCTGTGGTTCCAAGTGGCATATCCTTTAAAGGCAAGAATAAATGCAATACCGCATCTTCCTTCCAGCCTGTCAGTTCATGTCGGGGTCTTTGGAGTTATAAGAGACTCTGAGAAAGGAAACATTCACCTTGGCACATTTCAATTTAAGTAAAAGGGGGGAACAAATATTAGGAAATAGGAATATTGAAGAGCCACTAACTTTCTGCTATACCACCTGCTGAATCTTTTAATTTTACTTTTATTTATGAATGTGTGTATATGTGGGTGCTCACAGAGGCCAGACAAGGGTGTTGGATACTCTGGAGCTGATGTTAAGATAGTCTGAGCCTCCCCAATATGAGTGGGAACTAAACTCAGGTCCTCTGCAAGAACAGCAATGCTCTTAACACCTAAATCGTCTCCCCAGCCCATGTGTCTTGAAGAAGTAAATGAACCTACTTAGTTTTTTTGTTTTGTTTCAAGTTGTATATGCAATACATAAATGCATCCTCCCTGTAGAAAGCAAAGAACTCCAGGTAAAGAGAAGATTCTGGCCTTCACGCACCTCAGCCATGTTCCCTTTTCAGTAAACAATTCCTGCTATGTCAGTATGAGTAGTAAGTGCATTTTCACATGTATCTCTAAGTGTGGACAGGTATTCTGAACACACGTATTTGCATTTGTTAACCCATAAACACGTGGTAATTCAGTTCACTTTATTTATTTTATGTGCATGAGTATATTGTCTGCATGTAGGTGGGTGTACCCATGTCATGCAGTGCCCTTGGATGTCAGAAAAGGGCATTGGAGTCCTTGGAATTGGAGTTACAGACAGACGGATGTTAGCTGCCATGTGGGTGCTGAGTGTTGAACCCTGGTCCTCTGCAGGAGCATTCATTGCTTTTAACCATTGAGCCATCTCTCCAGCTCCTCACTTTACTTTTATGTAGAATCTGCCATTTAAAATTAATTTTTTGAAGAATTCCATGAGTACACTGAATTTGTACCATTCCATCCCTCCATCTCCCTCCCCATCCCACCTAGCTGGCAATTTAATCCCCTCTCTTCATACACATACCCAGGAGAAAGAGAGAGAGAGAAAGAGAGAGAGAGAGAGAGAGAGAGAGAGAGAGAGAGAGAGAGAGAGAGAGAAAGAAAACCTACCTGAGTCCCATTAGTGTTATGTACATGTGTTTAGGGCTCACCACTTCAGACTGGATAAACTATCAGGGGTTTGTTCTGATGGAAACTGATTCTCCTTCTCTCAGAAGTCACCAATTGCCTGTTGTTGTTCTTCTAGGCATGGGACCTTGTGGAGTTTCCACCACCCATGTTGGCATGTTGACTGGTGTGCTCATTACATGGGTCTTGGGCAAGCATGTTGTGGATTTTCATGAGAATCGGTCTTTAGAAAAGGTAAGTTGGATGATCTTCCCTGTCGCGGTTCTGTAATTTACTCCACTTCCATTACAGTGGTCAGTGTTCCTTGTGAATCTTCCCTGCCAGTCCCATAACTCTCCCTCATTTTTATCCCAGTATTCCCTATTGGATGCTCATGTCTCTCTTAGCATCTCCTCTGTGTTTGAAAGTGTTGCTAATGTTATTTGGATTGATATTTCACTTTTGATGAGGGAAGTGCAGACAGATAGAGCATCATGGACTTATATTGGTTACACACTTAGTAAGGTAGAGGGCTCTGGAGATGGGTGTTAAGTTCCCTCATCCACCCATTTCTCAAAGCTGCCCTAGGTCTATGAAGCCTCTTTGTGGGATTCCACAAGGAAGTGAAGTCAGCTGAAAAAATTTCCTCTGGCAGATCTAATTGATGTCATGATCAAACATCAAGAGACTTCTAACTAAATAGCTGCCACAGACATGAATATAAGTTTCATAGGAAAAAAATAAACCGACTTCTGAAGTTGATCTTCCTGGAATGATGCGTTATAAGCATCTATGAGTTCTTAGAAGAAAAGCAGTGGCTTTGAGTTTGTTTGGGAGTCTGTTTCCTAGGTGGAGGGGTCAACAAAGCCGAATCTCTCTGGCTTTCCACTTTTCTGAATATCACAGTGTGAATTATCATGCCATATTAGGATGATTCCAAAGAATCATCAAAGTCCTTTTTACCACCTTATCTGGGTGGGGGCAGATTGACAACAGTGCTCTTGTCTGAAAGCATATCACACATGTTAACACACATAAAAGGCAATGCGATCACATAATGATGCATTAAAGCCTCCAGAAGATCAAATAAAAGCTGAGCAGATCCGTATTTTCTGGGGATTGACAGGAAAGAGCCACCTGCTGTAGTAATTGCTTTGTGTCATACATTTTGTGTAGCACTGCAGATGAACTCAAAGGCCACACTGCATCTTTCAGAAAAGCTGACTCCTTTCCTTTAGATACAGAGTAAGACTTAGGTCAGCAGAGCATGGTTGTGAGCCTTTCCAGATATTAACCAAGGTTAAGCCAAGGTGAATGTTGCAGGACTGCAGAAGCTTTTTCCTTTGACCTTAACTGGTGCATACAAACCAGAAGGAGAAAAATTCTGTTACAGGGGGAAAAAATCATATTCCCTTCTGTTTTTTTAAAAGACAAAAATTATTTACATAAACTAAAATGTTAAATTTCTCAGGCATCAAAGCCACTGGCAGACTGTTAAGAAAATCTCTCTCTCTCTCTCTCTCTCTGTGTGTGTGTGTGTGTGTGTGTGTGTAATACTGGATGCCCTCTTGCTCTGGTAGAAACTTATTCTTTCAGAAAACATATGGAACCCATTCCTGCTTGTATTACACATATCTATGTGTTCACAGTCAAGCATATAGATGTTTGACTTTGTGTTCAGTGAAATGTCATAATTTCTTTTATAACGGAAGAGATTTGGAAGAGAAAATGCTGCTGAGAGCAGAACTACACTGTAAATGGGAACAGAAATGAAAGTGTGGCTGGTGAATCAAGGATCATGAAAGTGACCCATGTGTGTATTGGGACACCATTTCCATACTGGAAAGAAGACTCTAGATAAAAGTACTGGACAGGAAGTGGCAAGTTTTAGAAATAGGATTTCACTGTCTTTATGTGCTATTCATAGAGTTCGAGCACAGTATGAAGTTCCGTTGATGATGTTTGTTTAGATCTTGGCATCTATTAGGGATGATTCATGAGTGTAGAGCAGCTACTGGCCTTGACCTTGACCTTGTGAATTCATCAACTTGAGGATGTGATCAAAGGGACACATAAGGCTTTTCCAGTATCTCTTTAACACACTGATTTCAGTTCCTCAGGGTGTGGGATTCCTGGTTTATGGTTCTTCTAATTTTAGTGACTTTTGATGGCAGGGCATCATGGAAAAGGAAAAAAAGCTAGTATAAATTTCCCTTAAGTAACAGGGGTGTGCCCAGTATAGTCTAGCAAACTCAAGCAGGCCAGTGTACCTGGACTGGAAAGAAAGGCAGACTGTTTTCCAAAATGGCTGAACTAATTTACACTATCATCAGCCATGTACAGAGTGAGTACCCTTTTCTCCACATTCTCATCAAAATACTTTAAAAATATTTTGTTAATTTCATATATTTTGATCACATTTACCCACAGCTCTTCCCTCTGACTCCTCCCAGATCCTCGCAGCCTCTCTGTTCCCTTCAACCTGTGTCCATTAGTGACCCACTGAGTCCAAACTTGTGCTGCCAATATTCTCCTTGTTGTGGTGTGAGGCCATCCAATGGAGCATGGTGGACCTACCAGGAGCCACACCCCTAAAGACAACCTCGTCCAGTAGTCATCAGCAGTTAGCAGTTCTTCAGCTGGGGGTGGGGGCTTGTGAGCCCCTTCTAGTACATGACAGAAAATTGGCTTGATCTTGTGAATCACGAATGCTTTTTATCTTCTGTAGTTCTGATTGTAGCAAATCTATCAGGTATGAGGTGATACTTCAGAACATTTTTAATCCACGGTTCCCTTATTTCTAGAGAAGTTGAACAGTTTTAAGCATATCTTCTAGTCAAATGAATATTTTCTTTTGAGAAATGTATTCAAACCCTTTACCCTTTTTTAAAAACTGTTAAGCTTATTTAATTATTGAGAAATTTTAATTCCTTATGTATTTTAGATATCAACACGTTATCCAATGTATAATTTGCAACTATTTTCTCCTAATCTATGGGTTGACTCTTTACTTGGTCAGTTTTTCCCTTTGCTATCAAGATATTTAGTTTGACGCAATCACTTTATTTTTTCTTTTCGTTGCTCTGTGCTTTGGAATTTGTATCTGAGAAATCACTGCCCTGAGATATGGCATGGAGCTTTCCCCTGTTTTCTTCTGCATATATATAGTTTCAGGTCTCAACCTTACATTTTTAATCATTTTCAAGTAAGTTCTTTAAGGAATCAGGTAAACTTACATTTTCATTCTTTTGTCTCATTGAACTATAAATCTGGGCCTAATTTTGCTCCACATGGCGTCTCAGGTTTCATCTTCTACCTCCCTCCTTTTGTCATTCTCTCGATTCCAGCTACAGTGGCTGAGGGCGCACTGAGAATACCCCTTGTAAGGGAATTCATGCTTCCTTTTCCTCTTCTCGTGGCGCTCTCTCACAGGTGACCAGATGTTCCACTCTTATTTCCTTGTGGTCTTTTGAGTCCTTATCTAAACTTTACCCCTTCCTATTATAGTACTTATTAGACTGCCTGGGTTTGAAACTACCCCTTAGTAACTCTGTGATACTGGGTGAGACATGAAGATGCTGTAATTCCCCTACCTCTTAAATGGTGATGATGGTAATGAGAGCTCTGGGTTAGGCTATGGGATTTCTACATCAGGAGGTCAGAGTGAGGGAACACAGGCACGTTTTACAGTTCAATAAGAACCTCTTCACAGAGATGGGATAAGGCCCATATGGTATAATGCATGTTCAACATATTGTGCAGGACTCAGTTTATTGTAAAGCTTAAAAATTATAAGCTACTTATACTACCTGGTAAGTTCTCAGGGGCTCACACAAGGCTTCTAGAGTGGGGACCACTGTCTGTCTGTCCTCATGTTCCTTCGTGCGTCATCCTCCCTGCCCTGTATTCTGAGGACCAGGAACTTGCAGTTTCCTAAACCCATCTGGCTTTCTTATAGCCTTTTGCATTTGATTATATGGATTTTTCTTTCCAAAACTTTCTGGTCCCTCATCCTTGGAATCTAGCACAACAATCCCTCTTTCCTTCCTCCTCTAGGTAAGTGTCTTCATTCTGCTCAAGTCTGTGTCACCTTCCTCTGGGAAAATTCTGAGTTTTGAAGAAAAATCTCTGCATGTACAACAGTGGTTTATTTACATATCTGACTTCTCTACTACACTTTAACTTCTTCAGATATAGTGATATTTTATTCACTTCCATATTCAACTCTGACATCTAATAGCTCTGAACAATGATTTGATGAATAAACGAGTGCACGCATGAACGGACACGCTGAGAGCGTGTTTTAAGACAGCTCTTCTGAGCAAGGGCATGAGGATATGGCAAACATTAACAAAACATTTCCTGGCCATCGGGAATAATGTAGTAACGAATATCAAGGTTCAGGGAATGTCACAGAAGATGGGGCAGAAAATTTGCAAAAGCCAGAGGACCAGACTACCTGCTGCGACCTAGTGCCTTCTGGGGAAGCAGCACCCATGAAATCTCAGCATTGCGTAATGACACCACCAGTCAATATGCCAAGGTAGAAATTTCAGAAGGTCCCACCCCTAGATGAAGAGTGACAGGCAATCAATGGCTGCTGAGGGAGGGGGATGAGGTCCCTGATAGGTTAATGAAATGGGCAGCCCTACACATATGTATGTACAAAAACACTAAATGGTGAGCTCAGTAGGATATGTGAGTGTGTGTGCATATGTGTGCACATGTATAAAACAATAATTAAAGCAGAGGTCATGCATTTTAGAGGGAGTTGGGAAACACAGGAAGAGTTGGAGTGGGAAGAGGGTGTGGAAATGATGTCAGTGCAATACTATTGTATGAAAGTAATAAAACTCAAACATTTAAATTAAAGGAAACATGCAAACCAGAGAGGCATGGGGACACAAACACATGTCAGACATCAGGTTATATATGATTGTAACAGGGCGGGGACAGGAGCAGCATGGGTTAGCAGAAATACTGAAACGAGTTAGGTCTGAGAGGATGACTGCTCGCCTTTTGGCCTCTTCTTTATGGTTCTTGATGGTGTGGCTGGCATTTGTCCCATGGATGAGTGCAGGAAGCAATTTCCTGCTGGAAGGTAAGCTAGAGGCTGGTGGGTCTCTACCCTGATTCCAAGTGATATGCTACAGAAGCCCTGGGACAGCAGACAGCTTCTAACAGCTGTCATTTTAGAGGCCCCAGGCTATTCTGGCTTAGGAAGAGACTTGCAAATGATTTTTAATTCAAATGAAATAATGGGAGGAAGTCCCCCGTTCACAGCGGTACCTCCTGGCCTGCCAATAGTGTCTCTGGACCTCTAGTCACACCAGGGTTATCAGCAAAACAGAGGCTGATCAGTCAGCACTGAGTATGGATCTGAAAAGGGCCTGCAGGGGCTTGTGGAAATGATTTGACTTGGATCCTTCTCTACAGATCATTGAGCTTCTGTCTGGATCTGTGAAGTGCTGGTCTGGAAAGAAACCAGCTTATTTAATAGCTGTATTTTCCTTCATTCCACAGGAATGAAGAGAACTGATAATTATGAGAACGCTATGTTCAATGGTGCTAATATCCTGTTCTGTCAGATTCTTCACCTTGTGGGAATGCCTCATGCCAAAGCAAATGGGTTCGGATCCTGACCAGGCTATTGTATGTGTCCACATTTCTTCTGATGCCCAGATTAGCACCTTCCGAATCAATAGTGTGCAGTGAGTTATGATGCTAAGGCTGCACCTTTAAAACTACAAAAAAACTGCTCAGCCAGTGAATGCCAGACTCATTGGCTGGGCTGCATCATGGATAATGAGAATGAAAGGGTAGAATCTCCTGTAATTTTGTCTCTTAGCTTGGTTGTGGAACTCAGGATTCCTTAAGATTTTCCATTATTGTTTGATCTCATAGCCCTTAAAATGGGTGTCTGAGTGTGGTTTCCTGGTATACTAGAAGCTAAGGGAACTACAAGCCAGAGTCAGTTAAGTGCATGGGATTTTGCAATGAGAATCTTTGTTTCTATATCTGTCTCTGATGCATGCTAAGAAAAGGGCTGGCATTTTTCTTCCTTAAATGCTCTGCCAGGCTTTGTGAAATGTGCCTGACTTAAAAAATTCTTTTTGGTACATTCATAACAAGAATTTTCTTATTTATACTGGACTTTACAGTTTCTGACCAGCCCTGAACTTCTCAGGTGACTTTAGATCCCTAGCTATCTAGGGAGGGAGGGTGTTTTCAACCCCACTGAGAAGTGAGATGCTGAGAGACCAGTTTTAGGGGTTTGAGTCTGGAGTCCAACTATGCTGTGGAAGTCCTGAACACTGATTACCTCAAGGACTATCCACTAAAGGTGTGCCCATGCAACAGGCCTGCAGCAAATATCATTTCCCAGGAGACACAGGCATGTCCAACCTGCAGCGTATGGGTCCCATGTGGCCAAGGGGAGCTATGCAAGTGGACCATGCAAAATCAGGTAGTTACTTAAAATAGTATGATACTTTTATTGTGACATTTTTGTGACCTGATTCGGAACTTTGTAGATGGCAACATTGTGTCACAAGGTCCAAGAGTGGACACCCCTGGAATGATCGATGTTCAACCCCTGACTTCTGAAATAAAACATCCCTGCAATTTAAGCTTAATGTTTCTGAATCTTATGATTCTTTGGATCTGTATATAAAGGAGGTTTTCTGTTGTTGCCCTGATAGAAGGGACACTGTAGAGAAGGATTGGGATGATGAGCATTCAGGTAGTCCCAGTGAATCACTATCCTAGAGGAGTTGAAGTGGGGAGAGGTAGACAAGCAGCTTAAGAGAAGCGAGTTTGCCTGTGTTAGGAGCTGAGGTTTGTAGTTACTTGTCAATAGTTCAAACATTAGCAGTAGCCAGGAAAGGTCTTCCTACTAACCCTCAATCACCCAGAAAAAGAACTGAAGCTATCAATAGACTTACAAGATATCATTATTTATTGGAGTGACCTTTGTTGCTAAGTAACAGCATGATGTTCAGACTGTATTAAAAATTATAATTGGCATGAGCTTAAAATAATGTGTGCCGGCATCAGAGACATTAAACCTCATGCAGTGGATGTAAATTAGCCAGGAAGGTTCATGGGGGGGTCAGATAATGCTGAACCAAGTCAAATTAATTTCTAATAATTTGTAGAAGGTAGGCGGTGAGAACCAGTAAGCTCTAGAAACTGTAGGAACTGCAAAGCTTGGGTGTCAGGCTAGAAATATGGAGCCTCACCCATGCCAAAAAGCATTAAAGCCAGGAGTTGGAATGCAGAGTGACATTTCCTAAGTTCAGACTTAATCTCATTACTAGCCCTATTTTCTTGACTTTGCTGGGCAGAAAATTAAGTAATGACAGAGGGCCGAAGTGAATCTCCCTCTCCCAGGCTGCCAGGCTAAATATTGTCCCTTGAATTTTAACCAGGGTTAGAATATGTTCAAGTGTCAGCAACAGGTTAAGTTTTGAACTGATCATTAAGAAAGACCAATTCCTTCTCAGCAGGCTGAAAATCTAAATAAGCTAGGTAGGCAGAACACCAGGTAAATTAAGATACATCTTATCCTTTCACCCCACTGTGAAATGGAATCTTAATGTACAGCAGTCCTTGCAAGGTGACAGGGAAACTCTGGCAGTGGAGTCAGACTGGAAGGGGTGGCCACAGGAAGCTGGAAAGAGATCCAGTTGAAGTGGCCTTGCTGTCCCTGTTAGCTATTTTTCATTGCTGTCACAGAATACCAGACATAAGTGCTTTTGAAGGAAGAAGTTTATTTTGGTTTGTGGTTTCAGTCCACAGTTGGCTCCATTGCTGTGGGACTGAGGCAAGACAGAAACTTCATGGTAGTGGGAACATGTATTGATACTTCATGGTGGCCCGGAAGGAGGTGGGGTGGGCAGGGGCAAGATGTTCTTTGAGGGGCATCACACCCTCAGTGAGCTACCTCTTCCATTTTAACCTCACCTCCTGAAGTTTCCACATCTTCTAAAATAGTGCCAGGACCAAGCTTTGACACATGAGCCTGTGGAGGACATTTCAAAACCGCAGCACTATCGTTCCCTGGATTGTAGGTACACTAAGAGCAGAAACCATGTAGTCAAGCTAGTACTGTGTGGTCCTGAAACAAAAAGTAAAGTTGACTTTGGAGACTGGGGTTCTTTACAGATTTTTCGTGTCTTGTTTTGTGCTTGGCTGTCCATGGCATGTGGAAACAGCCTCTTTTGGTGATTATTCTCTAATGATGCTGATGAAAAGAAGGGATCTGAGTGGAGTCTCATTTAGACCCTTCACTGGTCCATTCCAGGAACTGCCACCCCTGCTGCCTAGGGATGGGCAGTGGGACTGAGAGTTCTCTCTGGAGCAAAAGCTGAATGCTCATCAGTGTCTGTGTCCTTCTCTTGGGCATATGAGGAGCGTGCACGTTCCATTGTTTCGTTGAAGAGTGGTACCCAACTCACACAGGGACTGGAGCTACACAGTAGAATATATCCTTGCTACGGGATTTTGAGCAGCATAAAAGCTCAGTGGGAGACATCATTATCAAGCACTAATAAGTACTGATGGTTTACTATTCTGTGGCTTTCTCAAATAAGCAAAAACGTATCTCCCCATCTAACTTAATAAACTCCAAGAGACAAATCTGCACTCACATCCTCATCTGCCACTTATTAAGCTCTTTGATCTTGGACAAGTTACTTAAATTCTCTGGGACTTGATGTCTTCCTATATAAGACATGGTTAGTAACAGACTTGTCCCAGGTGGTGAGGATGAAATGAATATGAAAACCATGTGCTCCTTCCATGAGGTGCTGCCTTTCCACAGGCCCAAATCAATGGATTAATGAAACAAAACCTCTAAAACTATGAAGCAAATAAATCAAACCATTTTGCTTTATAAGTTGATTTCCCCAGGTATTTGTTATAGTTATAGAAAGGTGGTCAAAACAGGGATTTAGGTGGTGTACCTCTTTTCCTAAATCACTGTCTACTTTGACTGAAGGTCACAGAACTTTTCAAGGAGTCCCTCTTCTTATGGTTTCGTCTCTCTGGGTTCTGGCATCTTTTTTCTCTTGGTCCAACAAGCCCTCTAAGAATGTAATAGTCACACTGCTAATCCGAGAGTACCAATCAACCTTTGTACACTTTCTAAACCTGTCCCTCACTTTTGGACAAAGAATCTTATAAAGCTTCTTGAGGATTGGCAATGTAGCTTAGTGGGAGAGTACTTGCCTAGTTTTCACAGGGTCCTGGATTCAATTCTTAGTACCAAAATTACCATCACTACCACCTCTTAAATTATTCTATTCTGGGTTTACTCTCTGATCTTTGCTCAGGCCCTCATCATGTTTTCTTGTAAGCCAATCTGTATATTGAACCATTTTCACATACACGTCTGATAATTTCTTCTCATATATTTCTCCAAGTTTTAGAGTAGGGGTCCTCAGTTTCCTTTCCTGTAAGGTGAAATCAATGGTACCCAACTCACAGGTTTGTTGGGAGACTAAATATGATGATGTATGAAAATTCTTATTAACCTGTAAATTGTTGCCTCTATATACAGCACAGGTTGTCATAATCATCTGTGTAACCTGAGGGAACCCCTTGGAGCTTTCATTTCATTCTAGGATGAGATTTTTGCCATGGCAGCTTTTGAAACGTTGGGGAAAACCAAGGTACCTGTGGCTGCCATGTTCACTATTGTTGTAGTCTTTATTTTCTTGGCTTCCCTGCTGTAAGAAGAGGCAACTTTAAGAGGTTCTATGTTGTCCACACACTTGCTAAGCCATTATCCTTCCAGGGGTTTAACAAGGAGACACAGGCTGTGGAGGCTCTTGAGTGACGTATGCCAATAGTGCTTGAGCATGAAATATGGCAGACCTCAGCTAATTTACTCTTCAAACTACAGTGAACAGTGTCTTTTGAGCTCCCTGGTTGATCTAGTCCACTGTATTTGGCACACACACACACACACACACACACAGACACACACACAGATACACACACAAAGAGAGAGAGAGAGAGAGAGAGAGAGAGAGAGGGAGAGGGAGAGAAAGAGAGAGAGAAGGTAAAAATTGCCTTATTGGCTTTTTGTCTGAAATTTTGGCAGAGCATAGACAGGTTTCAGCATTTATTGCCCTTTGAGTGATTTCCAGCTTTGTTCCAGTAAAAATACAATTAATCTTGTGGAAGCCACAATATCACTCCGTAAAGAGGCAAGTTGTTTCAGATGTCACTCGGGGTCTCTAACTCCTTTTCGCTGTGCTCCTCTTTATGGCTTATAATGAGTGTAATGTATACCAGGAGAAGTCTCTTGCCTCCATCTGTGGACTCGTCTACAAAGCTCAGGACTTGCATGGGATGGGGTTGGGGGCCTTGTGTATCCAGCTGTGCCCCATCAGCCCCAGAAAACACAGCTGGGAAAGTAGGTGTGAGAAGCCTGGCTGAGAGGATGAAGAGGGAGTGTACACAAGGTCTAGTTGCCTTGCTTTTGTCTTGCACACGCTGCTGTCAGACTGTGGCGGGCAGTCATGGAGGACTGCCATTCTTGTATGTTGAGATAGTGCCATTGAATTCCCTTCTTGTGCCATCTTAATTTTCACAGTAGGGTACAGGAGCATTTAACTTTATCAGGGTCGGGCTAGCTGAGAGTCTAAAAGTCACTGAACATACTTCTTTTCTTTTCAAGAGCATCGCAGAGCATAGATTCAGCCTGACTCTGTATCTGGCCTCAGTTGGCTTAATTTGTCTGCCTCAAATTTTGCCCATGTTGATCTTATGGTGACAGGCACAGGGAGGGTACTAGCCTTTGCTCTGCCAATGAACTAAACTGTGATCTACATTTAGAAAGTTGCTGACATCTCTGGGTCAGGATTTCCTTGTGTTAAGAAGGTAGTTAGATAGACGTTGCTTTATCAAATCTTGTATTATAAGAACACGTCTCCTTACCCAATCATCCCTGTTCTCCTACCAAATGCATATATTGTTTCCCGGTAAAACCAAATTCATCATTATTAATGTTGTTCATCAGGACAGCCATGTCCCTCATCTGCACAGCTCTTGCCTTAGCCACATTATATGGATGACTCAGTGACCTGTCTCCTCTCTTCTACATGTGCTCCCATCCCAAAGCTGAGTGCTCTTGCCTGCTACTTTCTCTTCATTGTGTGTGCCACCCTTTGATGACTTCCTCTTTCTCAAAGGATAAAGTCCAAAGTTTTGAATGGACAACCCACAAAACATTTATTTGCCTCTGGCATTACCTCATGCCACCTGCTCTTCCTTCACTCTCTAGGATGGTCACTCTGGTCTTAGTCCACCAGGACCCCAGTGTACACTGTTTTTTCTGCCTGGATTATCTTGTCAGGTGACTGACTTCATCTGTCAATTCCTCCTTTGTCTTCTCTCTCAAGTCAGTTCCTCTTCTTCCTCATCAGATCCCCCTCCTGTTATAAACTCTAAAACCAAGGGTCTTCTCATTTTAGAATATCATCTCAGGAATGGGAGTGGTTATCCCTGGGGTCTGCCCTACCAAACTATGAGCCCAGCACGACAGCCTAAGAGTTTAACACAGGGCCCGCAGCGTAGCAAGTACATGATAGATAAATGTTACTGGAAGAAGGGAAAGAAGCAGGGAGTGAGGGAGAGATGAAGGAAGGGGTGGCCAATAATTCATTACTCAGCATACATATGTGGAGTAAACACAGAGACAGTATGTCCCTTCTCCAGGATATTGTAAGATTGGATGCAGACAGAAAGAAAGGGATGTGTCTGTCTCTAACTCCATTGCCATCTTTCTTTTTATCCCCGCTATGGTGGAAGGAGGGGATGTTGATGTCAGTAATAGTGTATAATCTATACATTCTAAAGGATGGGCCAGGGTGGGGGCGGGCAGAGCAATCTCACCAAATGGAATTTGACTGGTAATCATTAGTTTTAGTGACAAACATTAATGAAGATGATCACATAGATCACTTGGTTTCTTTGGATTGTTGTGGTAGAAAACCTTCAAAATCATCTGGCCCAGGATTTCTCTGATCTCCTCATTTATTAGAATTTCCTGAGAAGTTTGATGAAATAGATTCTCAGGTCCAATGTACAAATTCGGAGTCAATAGGTCTTTGGAAATTGTGACTTGGGAAGCGTTTAGTAGTGTGTATAGCTCTATTTAATCAAGTGGATATTTGGGGATGCAGATGGTTAAACAGATTTGGTGGTTCTAGAGCTCTGATCACTGTCTTCATTACAGTAGCCGTGGGTAAGGATGGACCTGCCCATGTCCATTTCTTTCTCATGGAAAAGCTTACACTTTTTAGTGTCATTGCACATTTAATTTGTTGTTTCTGCTGTTTGTTTGAGACAAAATCTCACTTCATAACCCACGCTGGTCTGGAGCTTACCATGTAGCCATGTTGGCATTAAACTTGTCATCCTCCTGCCTCAGTTTCCCAAGTGCTGGGATTATAGGCATGTGCCACCATGCCCGGCTTGCATGTCACATTTAATTTTTCTTTGGCAATTTTTCATTACATATTTAGGTATTTTGTGTGCATTTATCTGGGTTATGTGTGAGCACACATGTTCTGCTGTGAACATGTGAAGATGAGAGGACGACTTACAGGAGCGAATTCTTCCACCTTGTGGGTTGTCAGGCTCGGTGGCAAGTACTTTTTACCTGTTGAACCATCTTTAAATTTTTAACCACATTTAAATTTTCAAAGTGCTCATATATCTTTTATCTCATTTCTGATCATAAAGGGCCCTATTAGTCAATAGGGCTTCCACCATCATGCTGTTTTGGCAATTGTAGGGATGGAGAAGCAAACTGGCCAGGGGAACTCCCTGCAGATCCCACAACATACCAATAGCACACTAGGTCCGCAGTCCGGAGCTTCTTATACTCCCCTCTGAGAGATGCTCAAATTAATTCTAGAATGCCACACATCTTATTTCATATCTTAAAATACTTATTTTCTGTGCTAAACATTTGCAATTAGCCTTAAAGAGAAATGATTGATGGTCTCCCCTCATTTTTGAAAAGGGTGCTTTGCAGATGCATAAAGGTAAGAAGCTGTTAGAGGAAATTTTATGGCAGATGGTTCTTGGCAGCAATCGGTTTTCTTTTATGGCAGTCTGGAAATTTTCCTGGGTCATAACTTTCTTTTCTTTTAACAGGCATAAAATAAAGAAGTTCTAGATATTTGGATCATTATCAAATGATTTTCCAAAGACAACCATAAATTGTCAGTACCATTTAGGCAAAAAATAAGACTTGCTGAACATCTAGAAATCCATAAAGTTTTGCATTTCCCTTCTTGTTTGTCAGTCATTGTATCTGGCTACTCGAGCTGCTGTTCCATAAGAGGCAGCTGGACTGGGGAGCTTGGAGGAAGGTGCTTTGAGAAAGGTATTCATACAACTTCCCTAAATGGCAGCAAGTCTCTTATAAACACAAAAATTTACATCTGGTCTCTTTTGTTTCAGATATTGAGACTAAATAGGACTTCCTTTTAAACTGAAAGGGCAGAGAGTTTTAACTCTGAAAATACCAGATAAAAATTTGATAGGACTGAAAACATTGTACTTGTGTTTCATAGATTCACTCAACCAACATTTTGAACCACTGCTATGTGAAGATCTGTCAGGCTTTGTGTGAGTGCCAATTATAGTGGGAGGGGAGCAAATGTGGGTGGGAGAACAGCCTTGGTTAGAACCTGATGTTGTTCTATGGAAAAAAGTCATCATCAAAATCATAATTTCTTCAGGAGGTAGAGCAGAAGGATGGAGATTTGAGGGCTGGTGTGGGCTCTACAGCAAGTTCCTGGATTATTATAGTGAGAAGCAAAACAAAAATAAACCACAGTTGCTAATTACTGAGTGTTCTTTATCCCAAGCACTGCGCTTTAACAGTCATTAACTCATAGACTTTGAAGAATTTTAAAGAAAATGTTCTATGTTTTGTTATATATGTTTGAATGTCTATGTGTGGATATATACAGGTGCCCCTGGAAGCCAGAAAAGGACATTGGATCCCCTAGAGCTGGAGTTATGGGCAGTCTGTGGGTGCTTAGAACTGAACTGGGGTCCTCTGTAAGAGCAGCAAGCACCATTAACCACTGAGCTATTTCTTATCCCTAGATTCAGTTAATTCTTTCAACAACCTCATGATGATTCATTTCATTTCCCCACTGAGGAGAGAGACAATGTGTAAACTAACAGGTCCAAGGTCACACCGGCAGGAAGCTGTGGTGCTGGGAGTGAAATCCACCTGACCAGGTCAAAATCCTTATTGCAGGGATGAATGCCTAAGAGGGCCTCCCTGGGAAAGAAACATTCAAGCTGAGTCTGAGAGTGGAACCATGATTGGAGGGAGAACTTTCCAGAATGAGGTCAGGAAGTCATCAGTAGATCTTGAGCCAGGAGAAACCTTAAAGCTCATCTGGTATAGATTTTTATAGGTGAGAGGAGGACACAGAAGATGGTACAGGGAGCTGAGGTGAACAACCAGCTTTCTAGCTTCAGGAAAGGGTAGAAAGTGGCACACTGAAGTAAAAACAGGTTCTTCTTGGTGCTGGGGATCAAACCCAAATCCTTATGCATGCTACATATGTGTGTGCACATATGAATGTGGATGTGTGTGCTTGTGCATGCACGTATATGCGCAGGATAATGGTTGATGTCAGGTGTCTGCCTCAATCACTTTCCATTTTATTGTTTGAGATAGGATAGTTCATTGAATCTGGAGCTCATCTGTTTGGCCACACTAGTTGAAGAATGAGCTCCAGGGATTCTGCCTGTTCTGCTTATCCAATGCCGAGATTACGGATATGGGCCACAGCACGTGGCTTTTAAATGAGTTCTGGGGATTCTAGCTCAGGTCCTCAAGATTATGGAGCAAGTTCTTTACTGACTGAGCCATTTCCCCATCCCCAAATTTGTTTCCTTTTAACATCATTTACTCAGTGTAGGCTACAGCAAAACTTCTAACCTTTTTCACATCATAGCTATCAGAGAAACTGATAGTATTTGGATGGGAAGGGTAGGTTACACGGAAGCAGCAGGTTGTGGATCCATAGGACGCTCTAGGCCCCACCTAGATGGCTGGATCCCTGTGTCCACTGACATTACTCATCATCTGGTTGAAGACCTGAGTCCTAGAACCCAGTGCACTGTGAAGGGCTTATCCCTTGCAGTCACCCACACCATGCTTAGTTCCAAGATTTGTTGCTCTCCCTCCCGGTCCCATTCATGCACTTCCATTGTATGTGTAAAAACAGACCCCTTTGAAAGTCTGGAGTCATACATGGAAGTTCCCTCTCAGCAGTCTTGCTAGTGTTCCAAGTGGATCTTTATAATCCAGCCACATAGCCATTCTTTGACCTTTTTCTGCTGGACAAAAGCAATTAAATTACACTCTAAGTTGTGAGAGACTGATATGCTATCTGCTTTCCTAAAATGATAAGAGGATTTACCTTGTGAAAGACGACTTAGTTAACTAAAGGGACACGGTGACATTGCCAGGTAACTGAAGTGGCCTCCGTCCTCTGGTCAGAACAGGATACCCCGGGGGTTCTTTACCATATTCTGCCCTCCTTTCAGCTCTGATGGGTGATGTAGTTTCCTAGATCGAGACTACATAAACTTCTAAAGATTATGACTTATGCTGTTTTGTCTGGGAATTTTAGAGCTGTGGCTGCAACTAGGCCCTAGATGATTACATAGAGAATGATTAATGGGACATGAGGGAAAGATAATGATATAAAACAGATCTGACATCCAGACTCTATGGGCATGCGGATGAGTGTTTGACTTAAGGTGTAGTCCATTCTTTAAATCAGTTCCAGACTGGGTAGAGTATCAGTGGTTACTCTTTGCCTGGGGAGAAGAGAAGAACCAGAAGTATCTGAGAGCCAAGGAAGCCAACTGAGGGACTCAAGCAGTGTATGCAGTGGTTGGCAGGCAGAGATTGCTTACCTGGCTTGGGAATGTCCTTTCCATGTCTGAATGTGCGTGTTTCATCCTAGGCTAGATATCTCCTAGTATCACCATTCTCAGATTCTCACTTCTCTGCCTCCACTTTGATGTATTGGTGCCAATTTCTGACTGACAAAGACACATTTGACTCATCTTTGTGCTTAGGTCTGTCAGATGAAGCACCATAGCGCTCCTTGATTGAGTTCTTTCTGGTCAATTAAGTGTCCAAGTGATGACTGTTTAGCAGAAGTGTGATTTTTCATCCTAGCATGGACTTCTTGTGAACAGTTTGGGCAGTAAGGCTTTAAGCGGAGGACAAGGCACCATGAACAGTCAATACTCAACTGTTCAGTCTGACTGCACTTGCATACTCTGAAGTATGTACTGGCTCAGCAGTGCCTATCACACAGGATCAAAGCCTGGACTGAATGTCAGTCAGCCTGGGGTCATTACTCATATTCTAGAGGAAGCTTCTTATCTATCTTATCTTTTTTTTTTTTTCCTCAGAGGAAGCCTAGAAGTAAAGAAGAAAGCTGGGCTTCATCCAGTAGACGTCACATTCTAGTTTCTAAGGCATATTACTTTACTGGGATACTCTGGGAGCTCTTGGGTTTGAATATGCTCATGCCAAAGGGTGATCTGTGTCATTTAAAGGAAGATGCATTTTCATCAATGGTAACACATTCATCAGTAATCAACCCGGGTGTGTTTTTAGTCACTGCTTTAATATGTGTCTTCTTTAGTAATCACGGAGGTTAATAATGATCCTCAACTTGGTAGAATTTAGAAAGAAATGTCTGTGACTATCTGGGGGATTATCTAGATTAGATTAATTCTGGTGGAAAGACCCAACCTAAATGTGGGTGGTACCATTTTATGGGCCGAATCTTGGACTAGATAAAAAGGAGAAGGTGAGCTGAGTTTAAACATTCATCTTCCTGACCGTGGATGCCGGGCGACCACTGCCTCACGTTCCCGCTGCCATGCCTTCCACCCGTGGTGGGCTGAATCCCTCAAACTGTAATCAAAGATAAACCTTCCCTTTCTTAAGCTGCTCTTTCACAGTATTTCCACACCCCAAGGACAAGAGGAACTGATTCAGTAATACAACTCCAGGGAGGAGCATCCCCCCCCTTTTCTCTCTCTCCCTCTCCTCCTCCCTCTTCCCTGCCATTCTGCTCCTGCCTCATTTCCTCCTCCATTTACTCTGTTTCAGAGCACAGACCTTTGTGCTGCGCTGTGTGAGTTTTCTAGTGAATATCGAACCCTCATTGTCCTCAGTGGGTTGGAAGGTGCGGCTAGTGTTTGCTTTCACGGAGAAGTAGGAGCAGTATACCCCTGATGGGAAAGTGTCTCCTCCGTCACTGGAAATACTTAGACCGAGGCCTTGTCTGTTACATTTTCTGATAATCTGATGATATCTATTAGCTCTTTCTGTGTAATAAGCCATCCTAAAACTTAGGGCCTAAAAGGTTATCATGTAATTACTGCATGATAATTATGGCTTTTAGGTTGTGAAATATCACATATGTATTAAATTTTTATCACTATGACCAAAATTGGTGACACAAACAAGTTAAGAAAGGGCTTATTTTGCTCATAGTTTCAGAGATGTCAGTCCATTAAGGCAGGACGGCTATGGTAAAACAGGAAGTTTACATCATGGTGGTCAGTGTGCACATGCACGTGGGGGGTGAGGAGAGAGAGAATGAGTTGCTTATCTGCTGCTGTGATAAAGCACCATGATCAAGGCAACTTACAGGAGGAAAGAAGTTTATTTGACTCATAGTTTCAGGGGAAGAATGCATAATGGAAGGGAGGTGTGGCAGGAGGTGGTCAGAGTACTCAGAGAAAAGCTGAGTGCTCACACCTTCAAACAGGCTTAGGAAGCAGAGACAGAATGAAGTGGACATGGCTTTGAACTCCCAAAGTTCGCCCCCAGTGACATTCTTCCTCCAGCATGGCCATATCTCCTAAAGATTCCATGACCTTCCCCAAACAGCACCACAAACTGGAGACCATGAAGCCTATGGAGGTTCAGAGAGAGAGAGAGGCTTAATCTCCTGGGCAATTCTAAATCCAGTCAAGTTGACAATCTTTATATGCTTTTTCTAATCCAGGAGGCTGTGGGCCGCAGTAGGTTGACTGAGCTTCTCTGGGTATGGCTGAGGGACTTTGCTGACTTGGCTGCTCTGGAGTGAACTTGGGCAAATTTCTTTGGGTTGTATCTCTCTTCCTCCTCATTGTCTAGTAGGTTATTCTGAACAAAGCCTACACATGGAGGCAGCAGCAGTGCCAGAAGGCAAGCAAGACATCTTAAAGCCTAGGCTTAGAAACAGCACACTGTCACACATACCCTACTCTACTGGCCAAAGCCAGTGAGTGCCATGGCCGAATGTCAATCCAGAGTATAAATATGGATGAGGAGCTGGAGCCAGTGGTGTAACCAACCACACTAGTGGATGACAAGGCCCTCAATTTCAGTTTGTTGGCTTTTCTTGGAGTGAAGAGAAATGCATGTGTAGAGCATAGGGATCCAGAACAAATGGAGGTGACCCACAAGGTCAATGTTAGTTTGTTTGGTGTGTACGCATACATATACAACATCAGATGAAAAGGAGACACAGGCGCTTTAAAAATCAGCCTGATATCCTTCCCTCTGTTTTACTGGAAGCCGGCCATCCCCTGTTCTTCTGCAGATTGTATTTCCTCGCTTTAATTTATGCTTTAATTCTTACCTTAGCTTATTTACTCAATTATAAAAGAGATTCAACCGTAGAAAACTCCATCACTCATCATCTAGCAAGATTTGCTCTGGAAAGGGGTGAATATGATTTTGCAGACTCATTAACTATTCCTTTTTTAATTGCATATTCTGGATGCTGTTGGTTTATGTAAATTCTTCTTTGGTGTTAAGAGTGACCTTGTTTATCACCTCTGAGTCGCAAAGAAAACTATTGCTTATTAACGAATGAGATGAGAGGTCACCTCTTGAGGTTTTCTTAAAGGGTTGTCACCAGATAAACTGGAGAAATTTGATTTAATACCAACTGGTCCTTTCAGGTCATAGAAAGAACATTTATTTAAATAACTGTTTGCAGACACAGGCCCTTGCCCTCAATAAAATGATGTAAGTATTAGTTTACAGGCACATTTGAAAGAAAGAAAAAAAGTCTGCCGGAAGAGAGGAGTAAGTAAAATTCCTTAACAGATTTCTTTTTTTTTTAAAGACTGTGTGGACTCTGTGTCTGTCTTGGGTAAGTGTGTTACACTTTAATGAGATTATTTTGATGTTTCCACCAGGTTTGAGTACCATGCATAACAAAGATTTCTTTCTATTGCTCTTTCCTCACAAGGAAATGTCTTTCTGCTGCCCTGGCAGCTGATAGGTGAGTTATTATGCACAATTGTTCTGATTTATATATTCCAGTCTGTCTGTAGCATTTTATGCATGCTGCTGGCTCTGGGCTTTGTCTGTACAAGGCAAGTACATCAAGTACCTTTCTTCTCTGGCCATCTAGCCTGCTCATGGAAAGGGCTCCACATCTGTGGGTGATTCCACTGCTTTCCCCACACAGTCCAGCTGCCCCTTAGTCCCTATTGTTGAAATGCAGTGAAGTGTCCACCGGATCTCAAAGCAAGTGCTCCCAAGTTTGGCTCTCCCAGGAGAAGACTATGATGTAGAGAGAGGTATGCTCAGTCTTACTGCACAGCAGAAGAGTTAGGGGCAAAACTCTCTAAGTGTACTTTAGGCTCTGCCCTTTGACGTTAATTGAGAGCATCAGCATTAGGAGAGGAGACATGCCAAGAACCCATAACTGTTTCAGATCAGCACAGGATCAGAATCCTCACGTCTACAGTCAAGGCCCTTCGAACCCTCGCCCTGCTTCCCTTCTCCACTCGCCCTTCCTTCTGCTAGACCCGCAGTGCACAAAATGTCTGGGTCTTTTATTGGTGCAGGCATATACAGTGTAATTTGGTGAGCTGATTTCTTAGCCATAGTCTTCATCTCTCTGTCCTCCCCTTCCCTCCCCTCCCCTCCCCTTCCTTCCTCCTACTTTCCTTCCTCCTGTCCTTCTTCCCTCCCAGTCCTTCTTTTCTTTTCTGTCCTCACTTGTCCTGTCCTCTCCTTTCTTTCTCCTCTCCTTTTCTTTTCTTCTTTCATTCTTTTTTTGTGCAGTATTAGGGATTGAATCCAAGGTCATGAGTGCTACATTAGTGTTCTACCACTGAGCTGTGCCCCAGCTCTTGCTTTATTTTATTGGGGTGAGGGACTGCACGTTCTCCCTCTGCAGTGGACACAGGCTGCTCTCAAACTGAACTTGTGATCTTCCTAAATTCACTGCGTGAGTGCTGGGATTACAAGCATGTGCCACCGTGCTGGCTTAGTTATCATTTTTTGATGCTCACGAGCTCCTTGCAGACAGGATTATGACTTTTCTTTGTCATCTGACAGTTTATTCAATGGCAAAGGCCCACTGTGTGTCACATTACATGTGAGTTGGGAATACAGTGCTGTTTCAGAAAGACCTAGATCTGTACTCAAAAGCAGATTGAACTTCAAGGACAGTAAAAACTGCCTTCAACCCTGTCAGTCAGTATAAGTTTACTATGACTCTGTTTTCCTTTTGTACTAACACCTTAGAAGAAAGGCTATTCTATTCTAAAAGGGCAAAGATGCAGACTGGTGATGAAATCTCTGGGGATATGTTGGGAATTCAGTAGTCTGGGCAATCTATGGAGGGGTGCTCTTTGCATTTGATATTTCCAGCAACCGTAGTGTCCGTACACATACACGTGTCCACAATATATATAATTGTATATATGCACAAATGTGTATATGTATACATGTTCACATGCTTTTATGTATGTGCTTTTGTATACACACATGCACAAATTTGATACTCAGGTATAATGCTGGGATGCTAGAGCTGGAAATGGAAAGTCTTGTGGAGTCATCTCTCTCTCTCTCTCTCTCTCTCTCTCTCTTTCTCTCTCTGCTAGATTTCAAGACCCAAAGCTTTTAAATGTACATCTTCAAGTAATCTTTCTTTTTATTTTTGCATGTGCTGTTACGTGTGATATGTGTGATATGTGTGATCTAGTCTTTGAGTGTATGTGGAGATCAGAAGTCGACATCTGATGTCTCCCTCCATCACTCTCCACTTTATATATTGGTAATCTTGCTGAACCTGAAAACCACAAATTTCACCTAGTCTAGTCATCCAGCTTGCTTGGTGATCCTGTCTCTGCTTCCTGAACACTGGGATTACAGGTAGGCAGACAGGCCCACCTAGCATTTATGTAAGTGCTGGAGATCCAAACTTCATTATTTACCCTTGCGCAGCAAGTAACTTTTCCAGGGAGCATCTCCCACACTGCTCAAATAATCTGCAATTCCTTTCTGCCATCATGGAGCTCGTGTCCTCATTGTTTAGTATATCAATTTTTTAATGACTGCCTGTAAAATCCAAATCACATCCCCAGTTAACCACACTGGAGTTTGGATCTGGAATATTCCCCAAATCTCTTCTGTTAAAGACTCAGTGCTATTGAAGGGTAGAATCCTTTTAGAGATGGGGCCTACTAGGAGGTTTCAAGTCATTGAGGACAAGCCAGAAGCAGATTCTGAACACTTGCCTCCTTCTCTCTTTGGGTTTCTTTTTGTTTTTATTGAATCATTGTGTATTTCATCCAGAATATCTCAACCAGTCTTAGCCACCTTTATACCCCCTTCCTTTCATCGTGTACTCCTTCTAGCGTGTTCTGTGCAGAAGTGACCAATCATGGTATGAAACCTTTATATTTGTGAGCCCCAACATTTTCCTTTATAATTTGATTTATCTTGGGTGTTTGTTACAGTAACAGAAATCTTATGTGGCACAACCCATTTTTTTTTTGTCCTTTCTTTCTAAGGGCTACTTACCACCTTCAGATAATTGTTCATGTTTCTTAATTTTATACTCTGAATTTTTCCTACAGTTTGTCCACACTGTGCAAGAAAAATGTCCATATTTTTGTCATAATCTCCCCTTCTCCTCCTATTAGAGGGTTTGTTAATTTATGGAACTTTGTAGAACTTACTTTCTTGGGTTTGTAGTAGAGGTTTTTATAACTGAGGTAACATAACCTTTATTTTTCAATTTTCAGATAAAGAAAATGTTCTCAGTGGCACTAGATTCTTGAGAGCATTTGATGAAATGCTTGAGAAAGAATTTAGCTCTATACAAGAGACATAAAGGATGCTCAACAGCTATTGGTTATTTCAGGTTTAGTTGTAAAGATACTTAAGGACAGACAAAGATGGATAGGTTTAACATTTTCACTCCCTAATATGCTTGTATTTTCATGGTCATACTTTGGGTTTAAGGAGTTGGAGGTCAAAACACTTCAGTGTCTGTCACTCTGTCACTTGGGCACTTCTGCTCATCGTGACTTAATTTTCTCTATCATAAAACAGAGTTAATATTACTTTCCTCATAAGGTTGTTGTGAGGATGTGCTAATTTGTATTACCTGATCAGAACAGTTATTAGTGTACCATGGCATGAATGCTCATTATTATCCTTATTATTCAATTTTTTGTCTGTCTCCATGTATGTGTTTATTTCATTATAATGTTAATGTCTATACACTTTTGTATCTTGATATTTTAATTTAAATAAATTTGTACAGAAATTTAATTTTAGCTAGTAATCATTTTATGAGAGTTATTCTGTTGCTGTTGGACATTTACCCATGAAAATAAACTATCAGACATGTTCCTACAATGAACAAATTAATATATTTGATTTTCTCTCTCTTTTTTAAAAATTTACACTTTGTTCATATCTGGGTATGTGAAATTCTAATACATGTATATAATATGTAATGATCATATCAGAGAACAAGCCATAACCTTTCTGTGTTTTAGAAACAGCTAAAATATCCTCCTATCTACTAGTTACTCTGAAGTATACAGTTAATTATTGTCAACCATAATTTGTCTATACTGTCGAATATTGTAAATTATTCCCAATATCCAAGTACATTGCTGATTTTCTTTTGTTTCTGTTTTGAATGATAGCTGTATAATAAATTATCAGAAGTGGACCGTAGCTTTAGCGGGTATAAGAATCTTATAGGTCATTATCTGTGGCCATGTTGCTTTCCAGTGGACTGCACTGACAGACATGGATGTTTCAAAGGTTCAGCATCATGGAGAAGGGTGCTGACAATTTAGCCATAGGGTCTGCTGTTTGAAACAGTCACCTTTTAGAGTTAATGAGCCAGGAAATTAAAGAATCATGTACCTTTGCCCCTCTCCTTAATGGCTGTTCCTTCCTCACTACTGCACAGATACAAAGTGGCTGTTGGATGGCCAGTTCTGTGGACTCAAGACCCTTTCCAGCTTCTTTCCCAACACTTCTGCAGTTCCTTCTTACTGGTTAGCTCTTTTTGTTTGTTTGTTTTGGGTAATTCACATTTCTAAAATGAATAACTCTATCAAAATATACTCTCCACTGGGAAAAATAAAACGGATAGTAGATCTACTCTAGGTAAACACTGGCTTTGGCCGATCAGCATAGGATAGTCGGCAATAAGCATGCTTACCCTAATTACCTCAGAGTTCCCGGTTAAGAATTTAAAAACTCATTTTAACTGGGATTTTATTATGGTGACACCTGGCTCATTCCACGCCATCTTGTGTCAGGCTCTGAGCACTTGCAATCTTCTGACCGATGACTAGGAGCTTGGAGAGAATCATTTGGAACACGGATGAAGGAAGAGTCTGCTGTAACACTAGCAGCAACTGCTGCGGCTGTCCACACACAGCAACCGCGTTGGTCAGGTGTTCCACGCTCTTCTCGCAGTCTCCCTGCGCCAGGAGCTCTTCACCAAGCTGTATTTCTTCAAGGAAGAATTTCTGAACAGCTTCAGCATCTTTAAGATCGGGTAACTTGGAAAGATCCGCTCTCTGTTTGGCAAGCTTCTGTTGCTTTCTTCGTTCTCGAAGCCTGGTCTTGAAGTTGGGGTCACTCCGCCTCTTGCGGTCAAAATAGACGCAGTACGCGATGAAGAGGGCACCGCATACACCCATTGCGATGGCGCTGGCCCTGCCGATCATCTCCGCTCCACCTAGGCGGGTGCGGGCCGCAGCGGTTAGCCCCCAGCACGTGCACAGCTCACAGTTAGGACCGGAAAGACTAGTTCTCTCTTAACTCATTTCCTCCTTATCTCCCCAGGCTGTCCTTCGAGGCCTGTTTTTGGAGTCTCCATCTGGTTTCCTGATTCTGACTCTTTATACTTCATCTTTCTGATCTTGTGTCTGATGATATCTTCACTCATTCGACATCAGGAGGCTCCAAAAACTGTGTGTATGTACGCATGTAGGGAACTATACTCTCCGCACTGAAGAGGCCCCACCAGCTTTCAGGACACGTACAAACGCCTGATTAATGGTGGCATTTTGCACCTGCCCAGCAGGAAATAAAAATAGTCTCCTCTGAGTGCAAAGAGCAAACTCGAAGAATGGAACTGAACGCGGAGCTCTGCATAGTCAATGTCTTAGATCCCACAGGATCAGACCTCTCAGTGGAATGACTTTTTCTAAATCAGCAGAAGCATCTTCTTAAAAACACACGTAGAGGAAAAGAATCATTAAAAGCATCTATTAAAATGGAGCATGCACATACATTACAACCTAGCCATTCCACTTCCGGGTATAAACTCAACAGTACGCAGTGCGTACTATTCACCCAAAGGCATGTGTAAGAATGCTCATAGTAATGCTATTCACCAAGTAGAAATGGAAGGTGCATCTGGGCAAGGTGTTAAGTATGCATCCCAAGGACTATTATTTAGAAACAAGAACAACTGCACTCAAACGGCTGCATCCCTGTGAGTCCACCGTGAATCCTCAGCTTTCATGATGAAGGAAGGATGCCAGTCCCACGAGAGGGCATGGTGAGAAAAGCCATTCATCCTCAGGTGGTAGGGAGAGCTGCTGGAGTTACGCTAACTCTAGTCCTCCAGCAGCATGAATATGAGGATTCACTGAGCTCTAGATTCTGCCTGGCGCCTTTCTCTGCAATGCAATTGACAGAGGGCATTCTAGAACTCAGCCTAAGCCATGTCTTCATTGCCCATGACTCAGAACTATTTTTTGGCTGCTTTTGTTGTCACTGCTCACCAGTTAATGTGGAAGAAGATCAGCATGGCATCTACTTGTGAGCATTTTGCCTTTCACGGGCTCCTAGGATGATGTCCCACGTACTCTGCATCTGCGGCTGGCTTCACCACCGGTCACATGCAAGGTGATCGGTATGAGGAGAGAAATTATTTGCTGAGGAGAAAAGATAGCATTTCCAGGACTTAGGTAACTACAGACTCATCCGAATAGTTACAGAGGAACAAAACAAAAACGGAATTTAGTAATCTGGCGAATAGTGAGTGGGCCTCGAGGAGCCTTGGCTCTCTGGGGTCAGACTTGGCTGTTTTCTTAACAGTCCTAACGAATGTAAATAGGTCAGAAGATCCAAGTCTCCTGCTTGTATCTCTCAGACTGCAGTGAGAGGAAGCCTAAGAAAGTCTGTACTTGACTTCATGGAACTGTAGAGAAAGGCACTTGGTTTGAAGAGGCTAATGTGGGATGCTGTAAGAGGCATGGCCACAGTCAGAGACGGGAGTCAGGATCTGTGTTGCTAGGGCCAGTTCAGAGTATGGGAAAGAGAAGGTTGATGTACAGGAGCATCAAGACTTTGTGGTTGAAGGAAGCAGGGGCTTGAATTTTAACATTTCATGTGGCAAGAATAAGACATTAGTAATAAAATGCTAATACATACTTGAATCTTCAAGGTAAATCAGTAAGCACTTTATTATCTTCATAAACTATGCCAACTAATTATAATTATATTATAAAAATTTATAAAAATAATTATAAAAGATTATAAAATATCTCTTATAAAATAATCTCTCAATCTCCACAACTTAAAGAGGAATATATTTAATATAATTAGTATACTAATATATTGTTGAACCTATTTTATAGGTTAGTAGCTAAAGTTGATCAGGTACAGTACTCTGAAGATCATACAGCTTTTCTGAATCAAGAGTGTTTCTTCTTAACTACCTAGTTGTAAAGCCCAGATTCAAATACAGAATGATAGTTGCTAGTAGAGGTAGAGAGGGACATCAGGCCTCAGAACAGAAGGCAGAATACTCATTTGGCAGAGTACTTGGGCAAGTCATCAGGGCAACGCAGGGAAAGAAATAAGACCTGGCTTCAAGCATGGATAATTCTTAGATTTTTTTTCTGCAGCAAGCTGGGCTCTGAATATACCAAGGTGATGGATGCATAATTCCTAGAAATTGGGTCTTCAGCAATAATGCAGAACGCAGTTACTAGAGTCAGGAGCAATGCTGGGTGAATCTTGAGGCAAGGCTGAATGAATACTGATTTTCTGAGCTCTTCAGTGGTCTCTCAAAGCCTAAGGTGAGATTAGCTGTAAATGGAAGGTCAAGTGGCTTTAGCCACAGGGAGAGAGTGCACCTTGGGAGATGGAAAGAAACAAGGCTGCAACAGGGCAATTCTGCTTTCCTAGACCTACTAGCTTTGGGAATTTCTTCTCTTGGCCAAGCAAAGCACCCCATCCATACTCAATAGAGGGATGACTATGAGATACAATATAAACTAATGATAACCCTAAGTGATATGACAAGGACTGAAAAGAGCCAGGGAGCACTCATTTCAAGAGCAGTAACTTAAAAACTGTCAACATTTTTCTTACTATCTTCAAACTCTACAAGGGATCTGGCTCCTGTCCTTTCTGTTCCTCTCAACTGTTCCTCATTCTTTCAAAGATTTCCGTTTTTGTAAGTCAGATAGCAAAGTTTTCTGTTGCTCACAGGCATAAAGGCATTTTGTTTAGGGCAGTAAAGGGGATAGATTACAGTCCCGTAGAAGAAGGGACTCTTTGTTCTTTATCTTTGCATCCAAATGTCTAATTCAGTGTTGAATTTGAATAAACAATAGATGAAGGAATGGGCACACACAGTATCTCACATCATACAGCCGCTGTGGTCATGTACAGTGGTTTAGCACTGGTGATAAAGCCTTGGATAAGGCATTGTCTTTATGTTGTCATGTCAATTACTTTAATCCAGCTAAGAATACTTCCTGTTTTGCAAGTAAAAGAAAACACATCTTCATTTTCAGAGCAGCTACCATTTCTCCTGAGAGGACCGGGGTTATTGTAATTCCAGCTTAGTTGAAATATGTAAGGCTTACTCATCCTGTGCATAAAATTGATAACTTGTGCATCTGGGACTGTCTATTTCTTTCCTATTAATCCATTTTAGACTTTATAAGTCAACTGAGCATTCAGCTTTTGAAAAATGATTCTGGAAAATCGTTTTGCATAAGTACTAGTAAATACTGGCATGTGTTCCTGGCAGGGGATGGAAACAGTCCATTTGGTCTCTGGTGGCCCCAGGAACAGAAGTAGTGGCTGGAGACTTGGCTGCATTTGAACAGCAACAAGAAGCATGCGCTGGTCAGTTCTACTTTCCATTTAATGAGGATGATTCATTTTAGAATTGCACGAGGGAGCAGCACAGGCAGATGAGAAAAATGCATGCATACATATCAATAACCAGAACGACTGGTAGCGGGCAAATGGTTAGCTTTCTTCTTTGGGTTCATGCATGTGGCCAGTTGGAAGGTTCTAATGAGGTCATTAAGTTTATGTTTGCAGACTGGAAGCATGGCCAAGCTGTTAATCTTTTTGTAAATTGTGAGCTACGGGATATTTTGCAGCTATAAGATGACATGAATATTGGCAACTTCAGCCTTTTTAATTCCACCACTGGCCATCTCTCTGTGCTGAAGGAATGGAAATTGTGGATCCTTAGAAAATGCCAAACTTTTTATAGACCCGAGAGACCTCCAAATCCTTACAAGCTGACCAAGCACCAGAAAGAGGGAGGCAGGTAGTGGGTTAGCTCTGGTTACTGTAGTATGTGGTTCTGAGTTTAAATGAGGGCTATGAAAACATGGTAAATGGAAGATTGATGTCATTAACTGAAGTAAAATGCAAAAGCAAAAGCAAAATTTATCACCAAATATTTTGTGGCAGACTCACTTCAAGATCTAAAATTTGAAAAAGAAAGAATGCTGCAACTTTCTATTTACATGTTTTACTAGTGGAAACCTGAGCCAATTTATTTGCTCTTTGAAGAAAATAATTTGTCAGCATTGATTCAGTCAGTAGTATAAATTATTTTATTTATGATGATGATTAAAAAAGTTAAATAATTTTTCTTCTCAAAATCAGTTTGAAAAACTACAATAAATATAGATGATGCAGAAGGCCACATACCAATTACAAAAAGTAGAGGTAAATGGGCTGTATTTTCCGTATCACGAACATGATCTTTGTTTCAAAGTCTGTAAAAACAATGAAAAATGACAGCAGTTCATGTTTGGAAAGTGGGTGAAGTGGATGCTCTTGTTGGATTGTTCTGGGCCCGGCAGTGATAGAGGCTGATTTTGGATGAGTAAAGGGGAGCTAAGAAAGTCTCTAGGGATGTTGGTCCAGGGAAGAACTGTACCTAGGGGAGATCAGAGGCAGTGACATGGCACAGGAGGGGCTGTGGGCTGGGGACTAGTCCAAGTTATTCCCTGAAGCTCTAAGTCTTAGCCTTAACATCTGGTCAGAGAATGGCTAAAGAACCAAGCTGGTGCCCAAGTTGGGGCCAATATATAAAGGTCAGTTTATCTGCCAAGAATAACAAAAACATACAAAAGGACCAAGTAACTGTATTAGAGTTTTGGCAAAAGGCATTGGAATCAGTAAGCCTGAATTCAGGCAAGGAGGCTAGGCTTCAGAAAAGGCAAGAGTTTGATCTTAGAATTATGTTAATGGCTGAATCATGTCCCCCAAAGAGCTACATTAAAGCCCTAATCCTGGTACCTTTGAACATGACCATATTTGGAAATTAGGTCTTTGTGACATAATTAAAATGTAAACATTAAAGTGGGTCCTAATCCAATATGACTGATGTCCTTATGAGAAGAAAATGCCTCGTGATGTGATAGAGATTCAGGGAGAGAGCACAAGTCGATGAGGGAGGCGGCACCTAGAATAACATGGCTGCCAGTCGAAGAATTCAGACGACCACTAGGTTCTATAAGAAGCCAAGAAGAAGGAAGGAAGGGAGGAAGGAAGACAGTCCCTAGAGACTTCCAGGGAGCACAGCCCCACTGATGCCTTGGCTTTGTACTCTCAACCTCCAGAACTGACAGGCAATACAGTTCTGTTATTTTAAGTGTTTTGTTATGGCTGTCCTGGTACACCAAGGTGAATCTCCTACCTACTAGGCCAAGCATACAGTATGAGCAGATCTAATTCCCAGATGGTAGTAAGTTGGGAGCCCTGTGAACATGAAAGGAGCAGGGGATGAGAAGAGGATGAGGAGCATCCCAAGTAACTGAAGATTGGTTAGCCTCTCCTTGGATCATGAAGCAACAATCTTCCTTGGTAAGCAAAGCACTTATATCCTCAAGCAGGTCTAGATACAGCATGGTGTGCTGACCAATGGTCTAAATCAGTCCTGTCTCCCCTGGTCATGTTCTCTGTCTCTCTTTCTGCCTCTGCCTCTATCTCTGTTTCTCTCTTTTTCTGTCGCTCTCTCTCTCTCATTGCTAAAGCAGGGATAGCAACATCAATGTTTGAGTGCAGAAATGAAATAGAAATTCTTAGAAACCAAACCCAGGGACTGTACACAGTACCAGAAAGATCCACAGGACCCATCCCTCATTGTCTACACTGAGGAAATGAAGGCAGGGGTTGAGTCTAGGTGTCATGTGGGTAAAAGTGAGGATGTCAGTACACTGAAAGTGCTCAGACACTGTTTTCCTTTAAATATGACCCCTTCATTTCCCTTTCTCTGCATACACACTTGGTGATGCACACATACACATGTAAACATACACACATACACAAAACTCCTACAGGTTCAATTCCATGATAATGCCAGCGTCCTGGCACTGAAAGGTTTCTGAGTCCAGGACCATCTCTCTCTTGGCACCTGTAATCTGACCCCTCGCACAGGCTTTTGCTGTGGCCAAACTGATTGCGGTATCAGAGGGGCTCTGTGCTGAATATTATGATGCAATCACATGCCTGCCCCCAAAAGGTCATTAGTCTTGGGCACATGGAATGGCACCAGATGCCTCCTTCTTTCCTTCTCCCGCAGAGACTGAGGAGGCTGCCTTCTCCACAGAATTCATATCCATAGCTCTGTTCCCAGGGAACATAGCTTGGTGAAAATGGCATTCCATAGACCTTTTAGCAAGCGTTTTGTAGCTTGAATCTGCACCATGAAATCTGTACACTCTTCATATGAAAAGATATTAAAGGAGAAAGGAGGGAGGGGCAGGTGGAGAGATGGCTCTAGAGTTACAAGCACTGGCTGCTCTTGCAGAGGACCCAGGTTTGATTCCCAGCACCCACCTGACAGTAAACAACCATTTGTAATCCCAGTTCCAGGGGATCTGAAGCCCTCTTCTGACCTCTGTGGGCACTGTATGACACAGGTACGCTTACATACATTCAAGCAATACATAAAATATAGTAAATAAAAATGTTTTAAAGGGGAGAAGGGTGACACAATACAAATTATCAAATGTTGCAAAAGCAGCATCCTTGCTTTCTCTGGCTTCTTACAGTCATACGTGCAAAAGTTCTTTTCTTTGTAATGAAAATATAAGAAAATATACAGCATACTTGAGTCCCTTTTGAAATGCCATTTTGAAACCAGAGTTTGCCTGGAGAGATTTATTAAGTTTTTAGATATTGCCAACAGCTACTTTTTGTCTAATAGAATTTGCCTCAATGAAGACTCTTAAATACTTTGGGTTTCACGAATTATCTGTGAAAAAATAGAATATAGTTTATCCTATTAATATCAAGGCCCATGTCATTTGAGAGTACTTTCTGAGAATATTAACATTAGAATACCATCCTGAAATTTTTCATTAAGAAAAAAGTCATTCTTCATATACCTAAAGCAATTAATTATTAAACGCTACAATAAGCTATTCCAATCTTATTCAAATATGCTCTGAAAATGCCAACCTAATGGGAACTTGTTCTAGAAGGAGTTCCTTGGCACTTCAGAGAATGCTCAGCATTTTCTGAATCTTGGTTGGAAGAGAACTTGAAAGTTAGAATTGGTTTATGACCGTGTCCTATGATTTATTAGCTTATATGACCTTGATAAGTTCCTTAATTATCTTGAGTCTCGGTTTTCTAATCTGCAAAATGAAACTGATGCTAATTCACATCCAGTAGAATTGTTAAGAGAATTAGAGATAATAAAGGGGACACGAGTCTGCAGTCTGCCACTGCTGCCTTGGTTTTGTGTTTCTTTTTCATTTCCTGGGTCACATAGCTAATTTACTATCAGGCTTTGCACACGCACACACACACAGACACACACACACACACATTTCAAATATATATGAAATATATATATTTATATTTGAAAATCCCCATGATAATGTAAGAAAAAATGCTGAATACAGTTCCTACCACTCAAGAGGGCTGACCATGGTGTTGTTCATTCATAGCCAAACCATTCCATTTATCCACTCACTTATTCATTTTGATACCAAGCATTTGTTGGAAGCCTCGTCTTTGGCGGGAGTTTTTCTAGTAGCTATGAATGAGAGAAGAGCTTGTTGCTCATGGTGCTCACATTCCAGTCATGGAGAAGATGGTAGAGGAGAACATATGAAAACTGCAGAAACTTTCAGTGCTGGAAAGCAAACAGTCATGGCATTGGGATGCTACAGGATGAGCTAAGGCTCGCTCTGTGGTGTTCATTCTTATGGTTAAAGAATTTTTTTTTCTGAGGATTTGACAAGAACAATGAGAAACCAGGCATGTAAGGATGTGGGGCCATGGTATCTAGCTACTTGAAAATTAATTGGAAGCCCATAATTTGTAGGAAAAGTTTGCGAATTAGAGCTGTGACAAATGCTACCCAGAACTTCTTTTTAAAAAGTTATTTATTCTTATTTAATGTATATGAGGGTCTTCCTTGCATGGAAGTACACCACATGCATGCAATGCCCGTGGTGGCCAGAAGGAGGCATTGGATCCTCTGGAATTGTAATTACAGGTGGTTGCTAGCTGCCATGTAGGTTGTGGGTTCTCTGTAAGAGCAGCTGGTGCTCTTAACCTTGAAGTTATCTCTCCAACCTTCATACCCACCACTTCTTTAGATCCCAGAACAAAGAACCTGACTTTAGAGGCCTCAGAAGCTTGGTGCAGGTTGGGTGCTTAAGGACCTACCATCCTTAGTGTCTTCAAGTCACTAGCTACAGACTCAGTTCTTGCATCTGCATCAGTAGGGTCTGTACCATGCAGCAAACTATTGGGCATGTGCTCTCTCTCCTCCCCCCATGTTTATAATGGGAGGATACATTAACAGATAGCATTTTGACAGCCAACCAAGCACTAAGTTCTAATGGAATAGTTTGTACAACAGGTCAGTCAAGCAGGATTTTGCGGGAACCCAAAATCAGGTCAGGACTAGTGAAGAGGTAGATGAACCAAGCCTCAGTAATATAGCCACACATCCTCTACATCGGGCATTGGCTGCCTTGGTCTTGGGTGAGGAAGTTCCTGGTTCAGTTATTGGTTAGAACTTTTTATGAAGAAAGGTTTGGGGCTCTACAAATTAGACTGTGAACCATACAAGTAATGAAAGATGGATGCATTAAGGGCTTGCAGGATAGATAGTCTAAGGGATTCAGATGGTATTGATTAATGTGTACTATTTGATCTAAACATTTGGGGCACGGAGACATTTTGGGATATTATAGGAAGTAGTAACATCCTATAATTTGAGAAATTTAAGAAGCCACGTGGTTAAGCCACTTCTTGTAATTCCTCTCCAAAAGGATCCTAGACTAAGTTTCACCACTTACTGTAAGCTATAATGACTCAGAAGTTACTTCTTCCTCTGTAAAGGATGAATAATCCCATCTTCATAATACATATATATGCACCTTATACAGCATCCCATTAAAAGCTTTACAAAAGTCAAGGCTCTATTGTAGTGAAGAGAAGAATAAAAGATGCCATGCAAATAATGAGTTGTGGATGCCAAGGCTTGAATGCTGCCTCCAGGGCAGGGTCTGCACCAATAGCAGGACCTTGCTGAGAGTGAATCCACTGGACTTGGAAGTTGAAGGAAACCAGAGTTGTAGGTTTTCAAATTGAGTTTTGTCAATGAGCTCAGAATGATCAAGTCCTGGGGGATGGATCCATGAGACAGAAATGGAAAAGAGGTTGTTGGAAACCAGACTACCACTGGTGTATTCGAATACCCCTCTAGAACAGATGTTAGTCAAGGTCTTCCATTCTGTGGCAATGTGATTCTGCCATTAATGCGTTTTACCTACAGCTTAGTTTTGGATTACAGTCTGTAACTTGACCTTTGCACTTTTCTAGGCGTGGGCACTTAAGCTCAGTCCACTTGTTGATGATGGAGAAAAGAGACAGAGATAGATAGGTCAAAGAAGTCCCAGGAGGTTACATAAGGTTTCAAAGGCGTGGCTTGGTGAGGAAGGTGGAGACCGCCCATGACCATATTGTGAAGAGGCCTGGTACAAGAAACTAATTTTAGACTTCTTTTACTAGTCATTGTTCTCCCATTAAATGGTTTCAAAAAATGCCCTGACACAGCCTCGATTCAAACTTTTACAAGGTGTTGGTACTTTTTTTTCAGAATACAATTGGAGGAATAAATTTGGCTTGCCTGTTAATACTAATATTAGACTCTGAGCTTATTAATTTGTATAAACTCCCTCATCTACCCTGGAAGCCATTTGGATGCCTACCTGCCCACCACACACTTATTTCTCCATGGATCAAGAGGGAAAAATAAAAATCTAAAATATTTACCAATTACCGCTTTATTATAGAAAATGTGCATACAATTCTCTAGAGGAAAGAGAAACGGACTACTAAAATGTTAAAAACCCGATGCTAAACTTTCCTTAATTTGACCCCCAATACACAAGGGACTCCTTCCCACTCTAATTTAATAAGGCAGAGGTCTGCATTAGTGCATGTTCGAAGTCTCAGTGTGCTTTTAGAGAGAATCTCCTGCTGAAATGGTTTTTGATAAGACATTTTAAGAGAGTGTTGGGGGCCAGGAGAGTGACCCTGACCATCCTGATTAAGCTGAAAATGTTATTTACAGTGGTATTTGAAGGATCGGGTGGTGATTTTAGATTCCATATGATTGCTTTGATGACCACCAACTATTCTCTTTTATACGGTGAGCATAATTATTATGAACAACAGCTACATTGCATAGCATGTAAGAGTCTAGGATAGTGCACAGAACACCTTCACATTTAAAAAGCCTTATTCTTTGAACACTGTGAAAAATGGAGAGGATCTTGAAACTCCTTTCATGGATGAACACTCAGATTTAGGGAGGCTCTGTGATTTCCTAGTGTTAGCTATCAGATCCAAAGACAGAGGCTGATGAAAACTTTTGACTGTGGACCTTACTTTTGTTAATTATATTTTGCTTGCTGGTGTGGTGGGGAGATGAAAATGTACATCTTAGGTGTATTTACTTTAAGGAAAGTTACAGAAAATAGTCATTATTTTATCAAAATCTAATCAAGTTCTTTAAACTACTGAGATCACTGATTACTAAAATATGAGGTAAGGTCCTTCCCTTCCCTCTCCCCCTTCTCCCCTTCCCTCCTTCTCTCCTTTCCTCTTTTCTTGACAGGGTCTCATGCAGCTGGGGCTGGCTTTGAACTTACTCCCTAGCCAAGTCTTGTCTTAAGTTCTGATCCTCCTCTCTCCATTTCCCTAGCACTGAGATTACAGGTGTGTTCTACCATGACTGGGTGCAATAAGATGTAGTTTACAAGCTATTGCTCATATCATTTAGAAATACAACTCAACCAGGAAGTTTGTTCATATAAGAGGATCTAGGGAAGAGAGACATTTTTGTTTTAATGTTGAAGAAGCAGGAGGCAGATCCTGAAGTAACCTTTGGATGGCGCCATCCGACCAATACCCTTCTTGTAAGGGCATAGTCTATGCTCCAGAGAAAAATGTACATCCAAATGCTGAGAACTTGAGTACATCAGGGAGTTGTTTATCTGGTTTTAGAAATGATGGGGAAAATCAGTAGAGATTTGAGTCTTTTTTATGATTGTTGCTAATGCTGCTTTTTGAATGTTGATGAAAGAGACCATTCTGGTTGCTCAAGTTGGACTGGAACAGAGGAGACATTTAAAACATTGGGCAAGATTATTCTATTCACAGGATTAGTGCAGAGGTTGATGACTAAAGAAAACAGAGAAAAATGAAGAGGAGAGACCAAAAGAACTCTCAGCAAAGTAAGCCCATCCTATTAAAGGCTCAACCTTGTGGTTGTGCTGATACCATCATCACATGAGCAAGACTGGCTGCTCACAGGATGTGATCAAAGGTATGTCTTAAGAACAGTGAAATGTCAGCTTGCAAAGCAGAGGAGTCGGTTAATAAACTCTTTTGTTTTCTCCTAAAAGGTGTTGAGAAACTGATTTTGTGGTGTTTTTCCTCATTAAAGCGACAGAACCAAAGTGCTGGTCTGGTATCACAAGGCCATGGTCGATAAAGATTTTTGAAATTTGCTTTTGTTTGTTTTTCAGTGTCCATTTGTAGCTTTTTATCGTATCGGCCTATACTTGGAAACAGAAACATTGGTATTCTGGAAATACCGTGCATGGGTTTCCGTGGATTTTAGGGTAGCTTAATTGAGCATACCCCAGGTGTCCTGAAATGGATACCTTTATTCAGTGGTTATCACAATTTCTTTGTTTCTTCAATTTTTAGTTAAACTGATCCCATCTGTGCATTCTTGGATCAATGTGGGTGGGAAATCCAATTACATCAATATTTTATTTTCAGAAAAATAGCAGGCAGGAGGGTCCATTGAGACCCATTACATTTTCAGAGCTCAGTAGAATTGAGTGCTGTTAAATAAACCATTGGCATATAATCAACGACCATTTATTTTAATGCAGAATGATCTGTTAGCAGTAGATAGAAACCATTCAATACCATCGACAAACAGATAGTTCATAGCCTTAAATTAGTTAGCCTATTTTTGTAATGAATAGAGACTTAATTTGAGTTTCCTCATCCTGGGAACACGAAACTGAATTATATCATACAGTGAGTAACGGTTTGAAAAATTTTAATTTAGTTTGGCATCGTGGGTTCTTCTAATTATTGCTGACTCTTCACACGGCAGAGACAGTGACCCTGAGCCCAGGGGCAAAACAGCTGCTTCTCACCTGCAGACTCATTATCGAACTAATTATTCTTCAAATAATTTCATATTATTCACAGGGAACCTAATCCTGGACCTATAAATAAAAGTTTAAGTCATTTATAGTGTGCTCATTCCCCTAACCCACGCTGGAGAACTTGCATGTCCCTGAGTACCTCGAGGTAAATTCCACACATTTTCTTTCGTGGTATAAATTCTTGCTCTGTACTGAAGTTTCCGAAACCCTATGTGGCCTAGTTTTGCTTGTGGCCTAAAGACTGCTAAAACCCATTAAATCAGTTATCAGCATTTAGAAAAAAACAAAAAGACAAAACAACAAAAAAAACAAGTTGCCTAATAATATTAGTTCCTATATTTGTCAGAGATTGGACTCTCTGGCCATGCTGGAACCTTTGCACCGGACATAGCAATGACCTAGAGCCAAGTCACAGGAGCAGGCCTTACCACTTCTTCGTAACCAGTGTGAGGGCTGCTGTTAGTTGCTGACCATTATTTCAATGGGCTTTCCCCAATCATTTGATTTCCCTCCTGGTTCCAAGGTTTTAAAACATTTCATGGGCTTAAGGAATTCTTATTTAAGAAGTCCCATTTCATATCATATTTAATACATTTAACCCATGTTCCTTATTAAATATGGAATTTGGGGGGCCATAAAGAATTTAAAGAAAGATTCTTGTAATTTTACTTTTGAAAATAATTTAAACTTTTTCATTTTTAGTATTTTGGAATATTTAAATATAAGGTTGTGGCACTTAGTGTACGTGTGTGTATTTGTGTATGTATGTCTGTATATATCTAAGTGTGTGTGTGTGTGTGTGTGTGTGTGTGTGTGTGTGTGTCTTTGTGTGATATAATCTGTTCTTTATATCCATGGGTTCTGTGTCCTTGGTTTTGGCTAACCATAGGAAGAAGATATTTGCGGGGTGGGGTACCACACCCAGTTCATTTGTACTGAACATACATAATGGTTTTTATCTTATCTTGTTCCTGAAAAAAATAGTATAATATTTATTTAAGTATTAAAAGTGATCTATAGGTGATTTAAAGAATATCTGAGGATTTGGGAGGGGTTCTTTGCAAATACCGCACCATTTTGTAAGGGACTTGGGCATCTGCAGGTTTTGATATCTGGCATGCTCTGAAGCCATTCCACAGATACAAAGGGGTTTAAGACACATTTTAAGACCACTTTGTCCTTGTGTACATTCACTTCTGATGTATAATGTAACATTTAATATTCTTAATTTATTTTAATTGTAATTGACTAGCTTACTAAATTTTGAATTATAGACTTTGTGTTGAATTGTACAAGAATTTGAGATTCTTTTTGGAGACAATGTATTCATGTCTTCAGGGCTCTTTGTCCTTAGCATCCTTTAGTCTGGAGGCATGTGTGCCATTTTGACTCCAAAAGTGCAGGCCCACAACGCCTAAGGTATAGGAGTTCTGGGTAGATGACTTGTAGGTGTGTTGCTTTAAGTTTCTGTGGCTTAGTATCTCATCCCAAGTTGTAGTTAAAGTATCCACATGGAGTTGCTTTTGAATACAACTCTCAAAAGGTCCATGAGACCAAGTCAGTGATGAAACAACAGAGAAACTTAGAGCAAGGGAAATAATGTCTTTAAAAAGTTCTAGCTTTATGCTGCTGTGTCATTTGTAGTAACATCATCAATGAAATGACTTGGAGGGCTTATTAAAAGGGAAGGTTCTGGGACTGGAGAGATATCTGAGTGGTCAAGAGTACTGGCTGCTTTTGTAGAAGGCCCAGGCTTAGTTCCCAGCACCCACATGACACTTAACAACCATCAGTAACTCCAATTCCAAGGGATCAGACACCCTCTTCTGAATTCTGTAGGCATTGCATGACATGAGTGCACTTAGATGCATTTGGGCAATATACTCAAACACATAAAGTAATAAATAAACTATTTTAAAAAGAGAAGATTCTCAGCTCCCTTTTGTACTTACTGGAGCGTTTAGCCAGGGCAGAATTCAAGGTCCCTTTTAGCTTGATGGTGAAACAGAAACAAAAAACAAAATCTAAAATCCCAGACCACTTCATTTTCTCTGGTCTCTAGATGAGATGCAGCAATTATATTTAATTAGGAGTCTTCACATTACACTATAGCAGTAGTACTAATGCCCGTGACTCATCACTAGTGGAAAATCTCAGGTAGTTTCACAGCCCATCATGGTTTGAGGATGTCTTGTTCCTTTAGGATCATGTTAGGTATGAGGCCAACAACAAGATTTTGCAATTACAGTAGTAGAGAAGCTCAAATGCTATTTTCACATAATTTTTTTGGCAGGTTGATAAATTGCATTCTAGTATTTGTGTTACAATTCTGTGCATTTTGTTCTGGGTAGCTCTAAACAATATTATAAGGTGGTATCCACAGGCTTTCTGAGACATCTACAGGGATGGTTGTCACAGCATGATTAGGGTGCCTGCTCTGGAGCCATTCCACCCTTCCTGGGAGGAAGAAGACGCAGGGCTGGGGGTGAAGCTGAGGCCAAAGGCCCTGGGGTCAGTGGGTCCAGAGCTCTTAAGAACAGCAAAAGGCTGATGAGATTAAGGTAGAGAGTGTGGGAAAGAGGAAGTAGAGATTGGTGAATGGCCAGAGGCAAGAGCAGGAGTATGAATTCTACTCAATGTGGCTGGAGGGATGGGGGAGGGGTTGGGTAGGGAAGTGATGTGGTGACAGCCGTGGAACAGAAAGTGGATTTGAGAGAAGGTGGTTTTAGTGCAGAAACTTCTACTGAATTCTATATTTCAGAGGACTTAGGAAAGCTACTGCTGATGTTAGGCTACAATTATTAAAATAAATTTGTTATATAAAATATACATGTTTTACTAACACAGTGTGGGGAATCAGGTCTCCCAGCACAGCCCCCTTCTATGGCTACGTGATGGTATGCCGGCCCTCCATGACTGCGCCATGGTATCTGGTTCTGCTCTTAAGATAATCACAATTGCAGAACATTCTTTTGCCTTTCGCAAGACTATCTTGCCTATGCATCTTCTGCTTTATGGGCCAGTATACCGGTTTTTTACTGCTGGACCCTAGGCAGGGGCGAGGTGTTCTGTATCTTGCCTAACCACGGGGTCAGAGGGTCCCCAGCCTCCTGCGTTCCTCAGAGATGAGTTGATTGTGTAATGACACGTGAAAATGGTATTTATAGAAAGAAACATTTTGTAGTAAAGGCTTCTTCTTCTCAACTCCCATGTGTGTGTGTGTCTTCTTTTATTAAGCCTCACCGCTCCCCGCAGGAGACTCGGACCCAGAGCCATGCAGGTGCAGCAATTGGAGGTCCCACCGAGACCCTGAAAGGGGGGATTCACAGACGGGGTCGCTCTACGGACCGACAGGGACGCCTCTCGGCAAGAGCGTATTGTAAGTATGGGCCATCAGCCCGGGAAGGTACAGCTGGAGCATCAACTCAAAAGACTTCTAGAACAGGGAACGGAGGTAAAGAGCCACACCCTGGAAACATTTTTTAAAGATATATGAAAGGCTAGTCCATGGTTTTTTGTTAGTGGAGACCTTCAGAAGCTTTTACAAGCAGAGGGTCCCAAATTTTTTCCCCTGTCTACATTTTCTCTTTGGTGCCTGATAAAAGACACCCTCCTTACAGGCAAGGTCCGCCTTCAACAGCTAGTGGCCGAAACTCAGGCTATGTTTACTGATATTCGGGATCAAGATGCTAGAGCGTTCTTGGTATCAGAGGAGGAAGCTTGTCCTCGTGGAGCCACAGGGAGACTAAAACCTCCCAAGCCCCCTGAAGGTGGGAAGGGGCTTTGTCCCTCTCTGTCTGAGTGGGAAGGCTTGGGAGAAAAGGGTAGCGAGGGAGACCTTGAGAAGGAAAAAGAAATATTAGAGGAAAAAAATAAACTTTTAAAAAAGAAATTGAAAAAGGTTCATCTTAAAGTGAACCTCCTGCTGTTCGACCGACGGGCAAGCCTCCCTATTGGGAGGGGGCCCCCAGGGACCCGGTCACAGACATGTAGCTCTCTGTAAGTCTGCCCGCTTTTCTGAATTCTTCAGAAAAAAAAAAGCGTAATCTTTCCTTCTCTTCTTCACATCCTTTTACTAAACATGCTTTCTTTAAGGCTTTGGGCTGCCCTAGCATCTTGCATTTCTCTACTTTTTCTCTAAAGTTAAAGTTCTTTCTCCCATCCATGTGGTTGCCAGTCTGCCACGTGTCTGACCCCATGCAGGCTCTAAACCTGCATGACTTTCTAGCCTCTTTTCTTCTCCCTTCATTCTCTTCCTCCAGGCACCTGCTGAGATCCCCAGCTTGCCTGTCTTGAGGATTTTTCTGCAAATTCCAATCCTAAAGCTTCCAATTGGGTCCATTCTTAAATTCTTTTATGAATGAGACTAAGAACCCTCTAGGGAATGCTCTCATTTCACCCTGTTTCTGTTTGGCAATCACAAAGAGATTCCCCAAAATTTTAATAACTTATTTGATGTCCATGTGGTGATTTTTTCTATGTGTACTAAATTAGACTGCTAAGCAGGTAATCTAATCATGTGAGCTCCATTATCTAGCTTGTTATGGCCTCAGGGCATATGGAAGCTATAAATGCCTTGCCTGTTAAAAAAAAAAAAAAAAAAAGTTAAAAAGCCATTTCTTAATTTGGGTTTTGTCTCCACCCTGGCTCTCTGCACTTGTATGGGAAAGAACAGTTAGAGAGGCCTGGGATTTGGACCTCAGTCACTGGTGAACATGAAACAAACAGTGCTTAGAGAATGTGGTCCGGAGATAGCTGCTTTTTGAATAGATCTAAGCATTTTAAATCTTAGTGAACAAAGAAAGCCACACATGGTACTCTGAGGAGACATGTGCTTTCAGAGCAACAGCCCAAGTACCTTTGTACTGGACATATCTTCTCATTCTTTCTGCTGCCTTTTTTGAGTTATTTCCTCAGCAATAAATAGTATCTAGGAATGAAGATATCCAGAGGACACTTCATCACATTCACCTTTGCACTGTGGTAAGGTACATGGACTCATATCCTTGGTTTGAGACCATGAATTCTTTTGCTTTGCTCTCTAATCTGGGGTCTACGTATCTGAGGGTACTACTTTAACCGGGTGCTTTCTAAAAGTAAAAAGGGTTTCTGTTAGCATATAATCTGTGAGATATATGGATCCCACAGGGTAGGTATCCTGGCAGGGGGATGGGCTCATGTTACCATGTGTTCAGTCACCATCATGGCTGGTGACCTTACCAAGAAAGAGGGAACTATGTGATCTGGCTTCCATTGAGTGATGACATCATCAATATGGTGACAGTCACATGACTTGGCTGCCATCTTGGACAAACATATTCAAAATGGTGTTGACCTGTTTGACCTTGCTGCCATTTTAATCCAACCACATGGCATAATTTAAAATGACAACACCCGAAAACTTATTGGTTCTTCAGAACTCTAGGGGATCATGACAATATAAAAATTCTCTAGAATACAGGCATTGAATCATATGTTTTAATCCTTTTGAAATTTATTTTTTGCTTTGGTTTACATTTTGAATTCTTGATCAGATCACAGAAAAGCAAGAGAGTCTAACAGTCTTTTATAACAATGTTAGTGCATTTTCATGTCAAATTAGGAAGACAATATCAGCAATTTAATATCATTTTGGTCTGTTTTTAAGGAAAATTATTTAAAATTTTAATTTTTAGTATGGTACTTACTGGTTTTTAAAATGATTATTTTTATATTGTTTTATGCATTTATTGGTTTTCATAGAGAACTATTTTAAATTCTAATATTTGTTTATATAATATCTTTCTTTAATTTTAAAGAAAATTATTTTGGTTTTAATATTGTTTATGTGACATTTACATGTTTTTAAGGGTAAGTATTTTGAATTTTAACATTTTTTTATATGCTATGTTATATTTACTGATTTCTAAATGTAAGTATTTTAAAATCTTACATTGTTTTACATAATATATTTATCAGTTTCTAAAAGGGAATCTAAAGTTTTTCTAGCCATGAACTTCAAAGACTAACTAGATATAAAACAGGTACAAAGTGAACTGGAACTTTGTAATGGCCACACCTAGGAATTTACAGTACTCCAGGGCCAACCAAGAGATGCTACCAAAAAACAGCTACAGCAATGAGAGGTAAAGAGGAATGGATGGCTTGGGTGGAAGGTGTAAGATGCAGCCTTCACTGGTCTTAATTCCTGCCTTTTTACATTATGATCCAAGGCCCTGCGTGTACAACGTGGGAAAGAGGGGTTTGGGTCCTCCGGCCCGGCAGTCTTCTGGACGGCCGATATGACAGACTGGCGCAGGCAGCTCACCCTGCGTATAGAGGACAAACCCTTTAGGGGAATACTTGATACAGGGGCAGATGTCTCAGTACTCTCAGACGCCTTTTGGCCAGATAACCTGGCCACGGGAAACAGCTCCTGCTACCCTCCAGGGTATAGGGCAGACTAGACCACAAAAGAAAATGGCGGGTTGAGGAGAGACATTCTGGATATTTTCAACCCTATGTGTTCCCTCAGACAGGATTTCCCTTCCCTCTATATTATACATTATGTGGATGACATTGACTGCGCCTAATCAAAATTTGGCCCTGCAGGCCTTTGCTGCCTTGCAGGGTTATTTGGAAAACAATGGCCTCGTATTGGCCCCTGAAAAGGTACAAATGCAGCCCCCCTATAAATATTTGGGTCATATTCTTCAACCACAGGGGGTGAGACCCCAGAAAATATGCATTGATACGTCACAGCTTAAAACCTTACATGATTGGCAAAGGTTCTTGGGCAATGTACAATGGATTCGCCCCTCCCTTTCTCTCAAAACAGGTGATTTGAAACCCTTGTATGATCTCCTTCCTGGAGATCCTGATCCTACCTCACCACGGGTTTTGACTCCCCAAGCTAAGGATGCCCTTCAGTTGCTCATTCAGAGCTTGAATAAGGCTTTGTTCAACAAATTGATTATGATCAGCCCCCACAGCTGGCTGTTCTTCCTTCACATTTTACTCCTACTGCTGTTTTTTGGCAACAGGGCCCTATATACTGGGTCCACCTGTCTGCCTCACCTAAAAGAGCTGTGGTTCCATATTATGAGTTGATTTTACAGTTATTATGGAAGGCCTTTAAACTTAGCTTTCAGATGTTTGGAAAATCTCCTAATAAAATTTTAGTACCTTATAATAAAGAAGAGTTATAACATTTACAAAATAGTTTTGATGGATGGACACTGTTTGTGACATCTACTGGGGCAGTATTTGATTGTCATTATCCCCCTAGCCCTCTTTTGACCTTTTTTAAAAGACATCCAGTAATATTTCCCAAGATTGTTAAGGAATTTCCCTTGCCCCATGTGCCTACAGTGTTTACTGATGGTTCCTCTAAAGGGTATGCGGCCGTAATCTCCCCCAAAGGACGCTTTCCCATGCCGATTGATGATCTGTCAGCACAGGGGGCAGAGCTTCAAGCATGCTTACTTGCCTTCCAGTTGTTTTCTACTAAAGCCTTTAACCTGTATACTGGTAGCATTTATGTTTCTCAAATAGTTAAACCTTTGGAAACAGCTTCATGTGTTTCCCCATCTTTCAAGGTGCAATCAATGCTATTACAATTACAAAAAATGATTTGGGACCGAACTCAACCAATATTTGTTGGGTATATTCGCGCCCATACTAATCTTCTTGGACCACTTTCAGATGGTAATGCTGAGGCTGATTTACTCACTAGACCCAGTGGAAGAGCAGGCTGTTAATCCTCATAGAAAATATCATCTTAATGCCCAGTCTCTCTGCCACCATACAGGATGTTCAAAGTCCTTGGCTACCCAAATAACTTCCAAATGTGCTGAGTGTGCTCCATTTCATAATTCCCCTAATGATGGGGTAAATCCTAGAGGCCTAAAAGCCAATCATATTTGGCAAATAAATGTTACTCATCTTAAAGAAACAGGTAAGTTACAATTTATGCATGTGTCAGTGGATACGTTTTCCAAGGTAATTTTTGCCTCCCTCCATTCGGGAGAACGCATTAAAGATGTTATTTCCCACTGCACACAGGCCTTTGCCTATATGGGGGTCCTTAATGTGCTTAAAACTGATAATGGACCTGCCTATACCAGCCATAAATTTGCTGCGTTTTGCAAAGAATATAATATCTCTCATACATTTGGGATACCTCACAATCCCACAGATCAAGCCATTGCTGAAAGAACCCATGCTACCTTAAAACAATATTTTTGTAAAATAAAGATGGGGGAACATGTCCTCTCTCCTAATGTTCAGCTTGCCAAGATCCTCTTTATTTTAAATTTTTTAATAATAGATAATAATGGCCAATCAGCCATGGAAAGGCATTGGCGCAAGCTCTCCCAACAACTGGGATGGGTGAGATGGAAAGATCTTATGACTGGCCAATGGCAACCTGCCACACCGCTGCTTGCAAGAGTACGTGGGACAGTGTGCATTTTCCGACCAAAGAAAAAACCGATCTGGGTGTCGGAAAGATATGTGCGCCCGATTGAAAGTCCCGGCACTTCAGAATTGTTTAACCCTAACCAGGGAGAGAAATCCCCTGAGTAGCAATTTCTCTTTTGTCCCAAATAGGAGCGGAAAGAATGACCTCCCTTTTGGCTGCTCTGTGGATCCTGAGCTGTTTCCTGCTACATGCTGCAGCGGGAGGCACATCGTTGTACCAACAACACCAGCCGCTGAACTACAACTGCCAGGTTTTGTCGCAGGTGAGAGAGGTCTTCTGCTCCTTTTCTTCGATTCAACAAAACGTTCCATGGCCAATACTTCATCCTGATTTGTGACAGTTAGCACTTGGTAGTGCCAACGGATGGGGACTTGAGGACGTCTTCTCTACAAGAAGCCCTCCGAACGAGCCCAGTACCGACTGGAACCGACGATTGGGCTGCTGCTCCAGAGGACAACGCCTAAATTTAAAAGCTCAACAGTTGTATGTAGCCCCGAAACACCAAAGAAAGGAACTAAAAAAAAAAATTAGAAAAGCATTAGAAAAAAGGAAAAAAGAAATGGGATTTCAGCCTGCGAGCTGGTTTGCTGAAAATGGGTGGCTTACTTCCCTTTTGTCTTCTATTTTGGGACCATTAATAGGATTATTGTTGCTTGTTACATTTGGTCCTTGGTTGTTTGGAAAATTGACCCGATATATAAAAAAATCAAGTGAATAGGGCTACTTCTCTTTCTATTCAAGTAAATTATCAAAGGTTACAATTGTTAGATGTTGGACAAGGAGGACGCAGTCAGACTCGGGGGCCCTGTACCTCAGCTGGACGTGCTGCCTCGGCTCCTAAGCCTGGGTCTCGGCCCCATCGCCCTAAACGGGCCAAGCCCTCTAATAAGTCCAAGGCGAAGATCATGGCAAAGCCCAAGACGGGCAACTGACAGGATGGGACCCAAACCACCTAAGGCAGGAGAGGAGGCCCTCCTAAGACAGGTAAGGAATGGGTCACCTGTCTGACCTAAGACAGGCTTGCCATGATAAAACAAAAAAGGGGGAATTGTGGGGAATCAGGTCTCCCAGCACAGCCCCCTTCTATGGCTACGTGATGGTATGCCGGCCCTCCATGACTGCGCCATGGTATCTGGTTCTGCTCTTAAGATAATCACAATTGCAGAACATTCTTTTGCCTTTCGCAAGACTATCTTGCCTATGCATCTTCTGCTTTATGGGCCAGTATACCGGTTTTTTACTGCTGGACCCTAGGCAGGGGCGAGGTGTTCTGTATCTTGCCTAACCACGGGGTCAGAGGGTCCCCAGCCTCCTGCGTTCCTCAGAGATGAGTTGATTGTGTAATGACACGTGAAAATGGTATTTATAGAAAGAGACATTTTGTAGTAAAGGCTTCTTTTTCTCAACTCCCATGTGTGTGTGTGTCTTCTTTTATTAAGCCTTGCCGCTCCCCGCAGGAGACTCGGACCCAGAGCCGTGCAGGCGCGGCAACACAGTAAAGAAGATTTTGATATGTATGTATGTATCCATCTACCTATTAATGTACATATGCTATGATATAGTGAGAAGAGAATTAAGTTGGAAGACTCCTTTCAAAATGACTGCAAAGCTACACCATCCAAGGAAGTCTGGTACTGGGATAAAATGAGCCAAGGAGACCTGTGAAAAGAAACTAGGGACCAGATAAATCCTTAAATTTATCATCACTGATTTGCAACAAAGGTGCCCAAACAATTCAACAGGGAAAATGGAGAGAAAGGCATGGAAGGACACCTTTATGACATCAGTTAGATAACAGTCTCTCAAATATGACACTAAAAGCCCAAGGAACAACAGTTGTTCCTTTACCAAAATTAAAATGTATCAAAATTTAAAACTTTTATTTTGAGGCTGCTCAGGCAGCTAGAGAGTAAAGGCACACGCTGCCAAGCCTGATGATCTGAGTTTGCTCACTGGAGATGCTGTGGCGGAAGGAGGGAACAGGTTCCTGCAAGTTGTCCTCTGACCTCCGCATATGCTCAACGGTGTGGCACAGGTGTACCCCAACCACAGACAAAATGAATAAATGTGAAACAGCAGAAACAGTTATGTTGCTGATGATACCTTCAAGAATGTCAACTTGTGGTCTGTAACCAGGAGAAGACATCTGCAAATCATGTATCTATGAAGAGATGTGTATCTAGAACAGAGAAACTTCAAAGCCCAATAACCCAATTTAAAAACAGGCAAAAAAATATGAACAGATTTTTGTGCAAAGAAGATATGAAAATGACCAACAAAGACAGAAGATGCTGTGTATCACTAGTCACTAGGAAAGTACAAATCAAAATCACAATAAGATAACACAACATGTTATCTTACTGGCTTTAAAAAAGGTGGCAGACATTAATAAATGTCAAGGAGATCGTGGAGACACTGGAACTACAGTACATATCTGATTGAGAGTGTAAAATGCTACAGCCAGTTTAGGAAGACACTTGGGAAATTCTTCAGAATGTTAAACATGGAATCGCTATATAATGTGGCAATTCTGCTCCAAGGCATCTACTCAAGAGAAATGAAAACATTTGTCTTCACAGAAGCTCACAGACAGATGCTTTTGGCAATGTTACTTATACTAGTTAGAAAGAAGGCAGAGCCTAAATGTCTACCATCTTGTGATTACATAAGCAGAATGTGGCACTATATCTGTACACTGAAACAGTGTTGAGACATGCTATAACTTAGGTGAACCTCAAGAACATTATGGCCGTTGCAATCAAAGAAAATCATCAATTGCATAATTCTATGTGTAGGTAAAAAAGCAGATTAGTGGTTCCCTTGGATTTGGCTGGGGCCTTGGTGGGGTTATGGGGCTAGAGAGGCAGATGGACTCAAGGCTGCTGTGTTTAGGTGAAAGAGCTGTTCAAACCTGCTGACAGAGTGGGTGAAGATACAGGATTAAGAGACTAAGAGGTGGAATGGATCTCTTTCTCCTTACCTGCTCGTTTCTGATCTAAGCATCCACCATGCTATAGCAAGGTGATCTATAGCAGCATCCCACTGGGTTATTTGGTCTTTAGCTAGCTGACTCTCTCATGGAGAACTTGTGAGATCAAACTGAAGTTACGAGCTTGAGGCCTCATGTAGGGTTTACTCTGCCAGAAAACAAAGAGAAGTGTCTAGTATTCAATACGAATGGTACCCTTGAATTTTTCTCTTCAATTCTAGAGAAGTTGTCTATTTGTAGGATGGGATCTTGAAGATAATAACTGCTTTAATCCCAAATGTTCCTAAATTGGTCAAAAACCATCTTTCTTTCTCATAAGCATTTCCTCTGAGCATTGCGCATCTGCTTTCAAATTTAAAGAAGCCTTTTAGTGGTATTATTTCTTTTAAATCTGGATCAGAAGGTGAACAATTCTGGAGAGGCTAAAATCACCTGGGTGATTACAAAACACACATATGAATTTAAAGACCACTGTGTTCCCCAGATAGGAAACTTGCAGTATAAATTCAACCCAAGCTGAGAACACTTATTGTTTTCCCTCTGGTTTTCCTGATGAGAAATAAGAACAGATATTGGGAGAAAAGGAAATTTCATATCCAAAGAGATTTTCTTTTCCATCAGACTCCTTGAACATTATTACTGGGAGACTTGTGAAATGTATGACCACCCTCAAAGATGATGCTGGCTTCACTGAAAGTGACCAATTACCACCTAGCATCCTTGTTTTATTTCAGAAAACTTACAGGCACTGTGCAGGCCGGGGACTTGAAGTCAGAGCAAACTGCAGGCTCAGAAAAGAGGGAGGAAAGCATGCTGGGGCTACTGCGGACTGTTTATTCCCTTGGCGAAAGCCACGGAGAGAGCAAAATTCCTCTGGAGATGGACAGAATGCAGTATTGAACCAGCACCCTTAACCTTTCAGACTGACACGAGGGAGAGCCAGAAATCAGGGAGATAAGCACAGTCTTCAGAACAGACCTCAAAATCCAGCTGAATAATCAAGTAAAGTCTCTGCAGCCTAATTCTAAAGAGCACTAACTTTTTGGTCAGACTGTTTTAGTTCAGACCCCAAGTTCTTTGTTTCTGCTCTGAATGACCTTAGGCAGCTTATATCACTGTACTGTGCACTATTAGTATTTACTAATAATTAGCTATTAGCATTTGTTGAGAGAGGGAGTCAGTATTGGAAGAGAAAGGACTACACAGGATTCTGTATTTTATAATGAGGATGATAAAACTGAACTCATAGGGATGCTTTAAAGATTAAATGAGCTTGTGTGTAAAAGTACTTGTTACTCTTAAACTGCATACTATGCACTCAATAAATATTAATTATTATCTGTTTGGTGCCAGTTATGTCCCAGAGAATGATGCAATAGTGAATAAGATAGAAATGGTCATTCTATTAACAGAGCTTACAGTAGACTGGAATCTTACTATAACATGGCATGTGTGGTCGAAAGGCAAGTGATATCATTCTGGAACCATCTCAACATCCACTTCCTCTTCAGTGATAGTAAGTTTATTTATGACAATGATGTGGAGTCTGAATGCATGCCCATAAAAGTCTAAAAGTGATTCTCAAATGTGGGCAGAATTGTGGCTGCCTGAATGAATCACTGTAACGGATAGCAGTCATTGGTGGAAATAAGTCTGTAAATCACTGGTTCTCACCTAAGGAGAGAGCAAAGCTTGCAAGACCTTCGTTCGTGGCTTAGGGGTAGCTGTCCCAGGATATCGAAGGAGGCAGTTGACAGGAGAGTTTCAAAAGGGAATTTCAGCTGTGACAGGACTGAATTTTCTGTCCTCTATACAGTGGGTCTTCTTATGGGAGATGTCCAAGGATGAATCAGCTCACCACTCTTCTTGATGCAAACAGAAGGGAAGGTGTTTAGCTTGACTGATGCTCCTCCACTTCCCACAGGGACTGTATGGCCATTAGGTAGAAAAAGAGTGTTACCTGCCATTCTTTAGACTTCCTGTGTATTCTCTTTTTAAAAAATTATTATTGCCCATGATTGTTATGTAAGAGCACCATGACAAATGTGTGAAGGTCAGAGGAGAACTTTTGGGAGCTAGTACTGTGGCAGATATGTGGAGGTCAGAGACAATTCTTTGGAGTCAGTTCTCTCCTTCTACTGTGGGTTCTAGAGATTGAACTCATGTTGTCAGGCTTGTGCAGCAAGCAAGTGCTTTTACCCGCTGAATCATCTGGTTGACCAGACTTCCTGTATATTTTCTTTTTCTGATACAGTTGCTTTCTTTGGGGCATTGTCCTTTATCCTTACATCCCCAAGGCATGGCAAGATCACACATTGAGATTCTTCTGGTTGTAATCCGCTGTCTTCTGCCAGGCTCAGTAGAGAAAAGCTGAGTTATTGTCCACTCGTTAAGGAACTAGAATCTATTTAAAGGGAATAAACAAATACACACACACACACACACACACTAACAACTCAGCACACATGGCATCGCATATACAGTAATTCTGAGATAGTCAACTGTAGACACATGGGAATCTTCCCATTATGCTTTGGCTACAAAATACTTAACTTTAAGGACTTTATCCAATCACATTAAGTTCAGCAATGAAAGGTTAGTGGGTCTTTATATGACCTTGGACATATCCTAATACCTTCTGAAATTCTTTTTGTGATCTGAAAAATGGGGAATCTAATGTCTACTGACCAGAGTTTAATGAAAACATGGTATGTATCAGGATCACATGGTAAATGCTGAGGGTCCACACAAATATGTAGGATACTGGTGATGTATCTTTCTTAATTTCATATTCTGTTTCCTTCCAGGAGAGTAAATGGCTATTCACCAAGAGCTGGTAGGTTGAATTGAGTTATTAGCATGGTCTGTCTCTTATAGAGTTACCATTTACTAGGGTCTGGCTCAAGAGCTCTAGCTAAGTTACAAATTGAAAATGTGGCCATGTTATTCCACTGATTTAAAAAGCCATTAATTACTCCTAATTGCACAGTGAAGAGAATTAACCCTTTGTTGTCTACATGTCTGACTGTTATTCCTATCCCGAGCCTTACACTCTGTCGCTCAGGATGCTGCCCCGCTTCCTGACTGCACGCCCCGTCATTCACCTTGACACTGACCCCAGAACACTGGGCATCTAGGCTGATGCTCCCGCACAGTCACTCATGCTTCCCACTCTGCCTGGAGGCCTTTCCAGCATTCTTTCACTAAGCTCATTCAGCCCCACTGTTGTCTCCCCAAGGATCCAGTGATCCCAGGTCCAGTGAAGAGCCTATCATGATGTTTACAGAGCTGTAGACTGGCCCCATCTTTGTTATTCTCTGGCTGCTGATATTTAAATGATCTGCTTATTAGATTCAGAGCTATTTGAAAGCAGGTTCAATGTCTGATGCATCAGTTGCTCAGGTGTATAACAAGGTGCTTAGTATTCAGTGGCTACTTGAAAGAGAGAGAGAGAAAAAAGCAGAAATCACTCAGTATTGAAAACAGAAGATTTAACACAGTGATTTCCTCACAAAGATGATGGAAAGAGCCAAGAAGCCAACCAGGGGACAATGAAAGAAATCAAAGACCAGCAACAGCAGGGAGTTAGTTGTAGCACCTTAGGATGGAGGCAGAGCTGTCAAGATCAGTGCTGAGGCACTTCCAACAGAAGCTGGAACCAAAAGGTGTCAAAATGCAGGGGACTGGGGGTGTCTTCTGCCAAAGGAGATGCCTGAATCAGAGAGACAAGCGGAGAACGCCACGTCTCCCCTCAGCTCTCTGTACCATATCCTCCAGCTGCTGGCTCACAGTGGCTGAGCTTAGCTGGAGGTCAGCCTAACAGTGCAGCCAGTGGACACTGACCTCCCTCTAATGAAAGGATTCTGAGAGTTAACAGGTTGTGGGACCAGCCTACCATGGACAGAAAGGAGAACTGGGGCAGAAAACTGCCTGAAGTACCGTATGTAATCATTTATTCCTTCAGCAATTGTTCACAACTGTTTACTTGGCTGTGACAGTCATATCAGATAGTGGTGACTTACAGATCATACCTCATGGATGTTACAGTGTGTCCTCTGCCAGTAAATGCATACATCCTCTTCTTCACGAAAGAAGGATCCTAGGACTCACAGGAGCCAGAGTGGTATTATTACAGGAGCAGATACATCTCCCAACCAGAGGACAGTCACTCTGCTGTGACGTCTCAGTACCTCCAAGGGGCTGGCAATGCAACGGTGTGGTTGGAAGATTCTTTGTGTCAACATAAGCCATAGCAATACTTATAACTGGCGAAAAACTGGAAGAAAATTCCAGAGACTTCATGTGAGAGAAACTTTCATTTGAACTGTTTAGGTATTTCAACTTGAAGGATTCTTTGGTGGAATTAAATTATTTGAATAATGCTTTAACTATAAATTTCAGCTTCTGCTTGTAGACATCATCATTTGTGTTATACAGTAAAGATAAAAATTGGCAGGAGCATAAAATTTAAAAGTATAAAAGAAAAAAAATAAAAATAACAAATAATTAATTAATATACAATGTAAACATAAGAATTAATTATGTATGCATGTGTGTAAGTGCACCCACATTGTGCAGTACCCACAGAGTTCAGGAGAGGGCATTTGATTCTATGAAACTGTAATTACTCACAATTGTTAACTGACATGTGAGTACTGGGAACTGCACCTGGGTCCTTTGCAAAAGCAGCCAGTTCTCTTAACCCCTGAGCTATCTCTCCAGTCCCAGGAGTTATATTTTTAAAAATGATTAAATCATAAATAATGCTCATCTATATTCAGCATTTGCATATCTATCTTCGGGGAGCCAGGTATGGTGCTCAGCACTCAGGAGGAAGAGGTGGGAGGGTCACAAGTTGAGACCAGTCTAGGCTACATGGTAAGATTCTACCTAAGAAACAGAACAAAACAGACAACAAACAAACAAAAGAGGTGTAAAGATACAAAAATAGCTATTCTTGCTTACCCTGGAGATTATTTAACCACGGGCTACTGAGTGCATGGATTCTTTCCTATTGCAAACCAGCAGGATTTGACACTTAAAAATAACTAGATTCAGGAGTGCTCCATTTTGTCTTCAGCATGTCACTCGTCTGATGTTTAAAGGTGTTTACTCATCTGTTTACAGTCTATCGCTGCTCTTTGTCTTACTTTCTGCTGTTTCCCCAGTGCCCAGAAGGGCACCATATACCCAGAGAAGTCTCAGTAAAAATCTGTTAGTTCAGTCACTGAGTTCCTTTCTGTACAACTCTGGAATGAAACGTGGGAGCGATGGAGTGATCCCACTGGCAAACCCTTGTCAGGAAATGCTGTCTAGACCTTGTTCCACTCCACCCAGCTGGGCCAAACTTTGAGTATCCACTGATATGTGCAGGCACTCAGGGAAGAGGGAGACTGTTCATTGCAAGCAGTTTTTCAGTGTAGCTGAAAGGTCACCACTACCAATTATGACATATAGTTGAGGAGAAGGAAGTCCTGTCTATATGGCCATATATTACAAGGTGTCTTATTTGTTTGCCGTAATAAGGCCAGGTTCAGTTATTGATGAATCAGTCACCTGTGTCTTGTACGCTAGAGGATACCACCTAAGTGTCTGTCGCAGCATAATTGTGCTGTGTACAGAGATTGGTGCTGGGCCGTATATTATTAAACCCCATAAACATGTTGAACATTAATTGCTACTGCTGTGCAAGGAAACATTTTTTTTCCTCTTTGTGGTGGAGAGTTAAGTAATTTATACAGGATGACTCAAGTCCTGTCTCTAGGCAGCTGGCAAAACGCTGCTAAATCAATCCATATGTCTGGCCTCTTCAAGGGAATCAATTGTACTTCCTGCATGGGTGAATAGTACGGGGCATCTGAGCTACACTGAGTTCTTTCTTGCTGTAAATGGACTAGCCCTGGAGGTCCTGTCTCCACATACCTCAGGAGGACAAGAGTAGAAACAATTACAGGGTCAATTTAAACAAAAAATAAATGCTCATCTCTATTAATTCAAGTGAACTGAACTTTTCCCAGATTTTTCTTTCTGCGTGTATTCTGCCCCCAGGATCTAAATAATGGTCTCAACGCCCCATTTCACTTTTGTGGCACAAACAGTTTGGTTCAGAGAAAACATAGCTTCGAATAAAGGCAGATGGTGAGGCCTGGGTCTCGGCCAGGGACACAAGGCTGCACTTTAGTTCTCTGGAGAACCAGCATGCAAGATCGGTGGCACCCTTCCATTCTTTTCCTGCTGCAGCTTAGGACCTGGCTTTAACTTTTTTATTTTCATCATGGTCTTCCAACAAATTTATTAGTTTCTAAATTGCTGTAAAGGGCAACTTTTAAAGAATGTGGGTTTAAAAAGCAACCGCTCTCCCATTCCTTCCCTGCTACCACGGCCCCAGAGTTGCTGGGGCTGATCATAATATATTGGAGAATAGTAACCATTGCTTTAATTTTAAGGACTTGGATATATTTCCTAAACAAAAAGATGCACCTTAACAGTAAACACAGCAGATAGCTTTCTCTGTGTTTCCACAACTGATGTTTATGTAGAGTTGTAGGTTAAGATGTAATTTGATTCCCATAGATTTATGAAAAATTCACGGTTCTCAGGTTTCAGCAGATGCATCATTGGATAATATCTTGAATTTTCTTTAGTGAGCAGTGGAAAACTTGGATTTTATGCCGTGAAGGCCCATGCTACATGCTTTTGTTTTTTCAGTCTTTCGTTTTCCATTTGTAAGCATGAACTGGTAAGCCAGGACCCAAGTTGTACTGTGCCTTGCAGGAAACACTTGTTTTGCCCTGAATTCCTCTATCTAAACCTTATTCTGATATCATTACTACCTCTGTTGACAGGAGAAGGGGAGCAGAAAGGTTGCCTTCCAGTATTTTAGTTGGTATAGAAAGCTGTAATAAGCACAGAGCATAGAGATGATCACAGGACTAAGGCCCCATCTACCAAAGGGAGTTCTCTCTCCCTTTGGTCATGCAAATTGGCTAATAGGCTACAGACTTAGATTCAGTTAATGAGAGATTTTCTGTACCATTTGTACTTTTTTTTGTAAATTTTTTCTTGATATTTGTTTTGCATGATATTAAGATGTTCTACGGAACATCTTTATGCTCCCTTCCCTGCTGGCACCTTCCTGTAGCTCCCCCAGCACTGGAATTCATACAATCTGTCATTTGTGTTAAGGCCTATCATGTCAAGTTTGTGTCCTAAGATGTCCTCTAGTGCAAGTTCATCCACTAGGGTCTAGTCAACCTGTCTAGCATCCTTCCCTTTAAGAAGATCAGTTCTTCCTCACCCAGCAGTCATCAGCTGCCAATAATTCTTCAACTAAGATTTGGGTCTGCTGCCCGGTTTTTGTCTGCTTGAGTTTGCACGGGTCTTGTGCATACTGACACCATTGCTGTAGGTTCATATGAGCAAGGTCCCAGGAGCCAGCCTGTAGGACTCTGTTTTCATAGGGTCATGCACCTCCTCTCAGGGCTCCTTTTTTCTTATTAACACAGTGTTTATTTTCTCTCTGTCAAATCCTGAGCCAACCACTTCCCCAGACTTCCTGGGGAGGAACAGGAACAGGAACATTCAGGGCAGATGAGACATGGGAGAAAGAGCTATGGGAGGTGGAGACAGCTGTTTCACATGGTGAAGAGGATGAGAAAGGCCATCATTAGGCAAAAGAGTCCCAAGGCCTATGAGAGGGCAAAGCCCAGAATTGCGTAGGAGAAGAGCTGTTGCTTCAGAGATGGGTTTATGGCATAACCAATGATGAGGCTCTAAACTCAATCCCAATCTCAGCCCTGGAGCCAGCCACCTCAACTGTGGCAGCCCCAGCCCCAGTGAACTGGCTACTGTGTTGATGATCCTTGAAATGGCACTGCTTTGGAAGCTAGGGGTGAGTGAGGTCCGGGACTGAAGCTCTAATTGGACAATGTCTTTGGTCGGTTCAACACCACTGCGGAGAGAGATCAAGTCAGTGCTGAAAGGTGCTCCTGACCAAGGAGTGGTAAAGATGAACGTGGAGCAGGCATACATTTTCAGGGCTGAGAGGCCAAGGCAGGAACGCTGCTCTCAGGGCAGAGAAGACAGAGAGTTCTCCCTGGCTCTTAACAGTCTTTCCACCTCCTTGTCTACAAATGTCTCTCAGCCCAGGGTGGGTGGAGTCTAACATAGGAGTTCTATCTAAGGACCCACACTCAGCAGACTCTTATTCTCTACACTTTGGCCTTTTGTGACCTTTTGTGTTCCTAGCCCTCTGTCGCATGGGGAAGCTTCATTTATAAATTTTTATTATTTTTAAATTATGTATGTATGTACTTGTGAGGTATGTTCAGGTGCCCACAGAGGTCAGTGGCATTGGATCCCCCTGGAGCTGGCATCACAGGCAGTTGTCATCTACCCAAGATTCATTCTGGGAATTGAACTTGGGTCTTATGCAAGGGTGATATGTGCTTGTAACTGTTGAGACACATCTCGAGCCCAGTCATACCCTTTTTATGCACACTATCTTTCCTCTCGGGTGGCTGAGATGTTACAAAGCTGGAGTGTTTTACTCAGGACCCACTAGTCTACCGTCTCAGAGAAGACATGCTTATAAAGGTGTTATATAAAGGGAGAGAAACTGAGACCACCTGAGTACCCACATTGCATTGCTCCTGGGGTTCAGCTCATCCTATGGATTCCTCTGTTGTATGTGCCCAGGATTACAGCTGGTCTTGAGATAATTTTCTATTACAACTAGATAGGTTTAGCCTAATGAATACAACTGATATTAGGTACCAAGTACTACCTTATTTGACTATGGTGTATCACAACTTCAGCTTCTTGAGAGTTCCAGGGCTTCAGAGATAGTAGAATGGCTTTGACTTTATCTGCCTGAAGGAGAAGTAGCAGGAAGTTCCCCTCACAGTAGTTCTAGCAGCAAATTTTCATCTTAACACCTTAATGTTTTTCAGTGTTTTAAGATATGACTTCTTTCCTTCAGTTCCTTTTTAGGCGTCTTGCAGTGGCTGCTGCTTTAATTTCTTGCTCACATCTCTTTATTTCCATCCCATCTTCTGAGGCGTATATATATATGAGTGGTATTTCTTAATAAGCCATGTTGACTATTATTACCTTTAGGGTACTGGGAAGAGGACAGGCAGCAACATGTCCCTGCTAATTCTCTAGAAACACAAGAACTAATCAGCCATGATCATTTGATGATTTAGTACCCAGAATCTTTGTTTTGTTCCTCGGATATCTGTCTTCTACAGACAGTGTTCTTGGAAGATTAGTCTTCCCTGCAGAAGGCTCAGGGTCTGACATTAGTTTTGCAATATGGCCTTGGAAATGTGAGTTGATGGTGGGAGGACTCAGCGTGTCAGGAAAGGATGGCTTCTCTTTACCCCTTTGTTTCTCCCATCATCCCTCAAATGGCTCATGCTGTGTTCAGTAATGTGCTGGCCCAGTTTGGGGCAAGTAACCATTTTTTGAAAGCTGTTGAGAAACAGTGTAGAAGGGAGATTCCTGGAAATAATTTGAGCCCAGAAGTCTTCCAGCTATCAAGCATATTGCCGAAAATACAGTTTTATGGTACTATTTACACGTATAGGAGATTAAAGGATGGACTAAGTTCTGCCTTCCAAAGTCAAAGAGCCTGGGCTGGGAGACTCGGTTTTGCTATAAGGAGCACAGAGGCCCTCGATGCGGTACTTAAAGTTTTCCAGTCCTTGGGCCAAGGCTTATGAAATGAAGGACATGACAGTGCCTGCTTCATAGGTGCTGTGTGAATCACAATAAAAATGAGATGACGAATATAGAAATACTCTGTAGATGAAAGAAGTGGCTGAGATATAAGGTGTTATTCTGTTGAGGTCTCATGCTTTAGAAGTAGTCCCTCCCACAATCCTTTTCTAAAAATTAGGAACCAGCAAGGTGGAGGAGGTAGAAGATGCTGTTCATAATCTTTGTATTTTTTAAATGAAGTCTTTATGTCTATACTATTGGGATACATAAAATCTGTGGCTATGCGAGCCTGTGCATTCATTGAGAATAATTATAAGCAGAGAAGGTAATTGTTCCTCTTTATAAACATTGTTAATAAGCACTTACTAGTTTGACTCATTCCGAATTGTTGATTGAAGTTTTATTGTTTCAAAAACCTAAGTGTGGGCATAGAGACACAATTCTGTTGGTCAATGCAACTATGCTCACACTTTCCCTGGGCATTGGTTGGGTTAGATCTTCTTCTTTGCAGTAGGTAGATCCTACATCCTAATACCACACACACACACACACACACACACACACACACACACACACGTATATTTCTTCTAACACAAATTGCCAAACCACACTGTGGCTTCTGTGGCATTAATTAGGGTCATTAGTAATCATTTCAGACTATGCATACTGTGTGGGTTGACACTGTTGCACCAGAAAGATTACTGCCCCTTGACCATGAAGTTAATCCCTGTAGTCAGTCTCTCAGCTACTTTGAATTACCGTCTCTGTACTCTGGGACAGTGAGACTAAGAAAAGGTTGTAATGTTTGGATTCAAAACTTTCAATAGGAATGTTGACTGTTAGTTCTAGGGATCTGTTATAGAGCTGCTCAGATGTCATGAACCCATGATGAACTGTGATCCATTAGGATTCTCTGCTCTTTTCATGCATGGTTTTACAAAGTAGATCCAGAACAGTGAATTAAAACCTGCTACTCATGGATCTGTGTTAACATCTGCTGCAAGAGGAAACTTCTCTGGTGAGAGCTGAGAGATACTCTAATCTATGAGTATAACAATAAATTATTAGGAGTTGGTTGAATACTATATCCATTTAGCAATATCAGAGTAGGTTCTTCCCTATGGCCTGTGATCTATCTAGTCATAAGTACTTGGCCCCAATGACTATGCCAGGCAGCGGCTTCATCTTGTAAAGTGGGCTTAAGTCCACTTGGAAAGTGACCGGTCACTCTTCTTAACATTCATGCGACTATTGCACCAGTGGACATATCTTGCCAAGTCAATTATTATTGTATCTTGCAGGATTCACAGCTGGGTAAGGTTAAGGATTACTTTTCTCTTCTGGTAGCATGCATAGCACCTTCTAGCACTATGAAAGCTAGCTGGTGGATGAAACTTCAAGGTCAATACCAGCTTGACTTATCCTTGTTTTGTTCTACAATTCACACATATAGCATCTTTAGCAATAGGGTCTTACTGTCCTATTCTGGTGGGTTAGCCAGAGCAATAGCAATAGCCAGTATTTTTTGAGAGTCTATGGGATCCTCCTGGTGAACAACTGTGAAAGCGGGAGTCCATTCCTGATATTGGGCTTTTTACTTGTTAGCTTGTGGTATGTGGTTGGGGCATTGCTTCCCACTTTAGGGTAACTCAATTTAAACTCTTTTTGGATTGTATGTGTATATATTTTAAGAAGCATCTATAATAGTGGGCTTCCATATGACTTTTTCAAAAGGCCTTTAGTGTTAGTTGTCCCTCCCCTTCCTCCCTCCTGTACCCTCCCATCTCCCATGCTGTTTAATCCTACCCATCTATTACTTACTCCCCTTTTCCTTTTTATAGCACTGCATTCTGTCTCCCTCCAATGAAGCCCCTGCCATGGCCCCTTATTAGTTTTCTAATCTCTACAGGTTTTTTCAACTGAAACACACATATCTAAAGATTCAAAGTTAGCATCTACTTATGAAAGAGAACATGTGATATTTGTCTTTCTGAGTCCGGTTCCCTCAGGATGATTGCTTCCAGTTCCATTCATTTACCTGCAAATTTCATAGTATCATTGTTCTTAAAAGCTGAGTAATACTCCATCGTGTACATGTATCGTACTCTCACTGTCCGTTCATGCACTGGCGAAGACCTAGGTTGCTTCTGTTTTGCAGAAGTGCTCAGCCCTAACACGGCATACCTATATCACACCCTCTCCTCCTAAGACTGAAGGATTACCGTAGAAGCCAAAAGATTGTTAAAGGTGGAGGTGGTAGATGAGTACAAGAAAGACATGTTTTCCAGGCAGCAGGACTATTGCATATAGAAACTTTTAGCAATTGTGAAAGTATGCATAAAACCTATGAAAGCTCACATCAGAAACAAATAATGCAGATAAGCCGGGGGGATGGACAAGTCCCAACTGAAGAAATATCGGCAATCAATAGCTGCTGAGAGGGTGGGCATCAGTTTTCTTTAAGGGTGTGAAGCTGGATAGATTGATCAGGATGCAGGGGATGAACCCACATTCAAAAGAATTTGGGGACACAAATTAGATTTTATGGGCCTTAAAAAATAACAGCAGAGGACATGAAGCTGGAGGAGGTCAGTGAGTCAGGGTGGAGTAGGGGAGACGGCTTGAATATGATGAAAATGATTGTATGAAATCTCAGAGAACTAATTAAAACAGTCCAAGTGCTAGAAGAGTTCTGAAAACAAAAGTAATATCATTTTAACATAGGTTCCTTTCCAGATAAGTCCAAGGCCCTGAAGGTAGGTTATAAAGAGGAGTCACTTCAGAAACACAGTTTCCCAGCTTATCCACGTATAGAAAAGATGTTTCTCGCGAGGCAAGGCAGCCTGGACTTTTGTCACAAGGAGAGAATGCAGAAGAGTTTTAACAAGCCAATTACAGAGATATCTGTGGAATTATTTGGCAAAAATTAACAGATAAATAACAGGATAGGCAACATGAAACGGCTAAATATGTGCTGCAGCACACGACTTCTTTAAGTACTTCTGTAAGAAAAATAGCAAAACCAGTGTCTAATCCTCTAGCTGAGTCTGGTTAAGAAGGAATAAACAAGTGAATCCCATGGAAAGCAAATGCTTCTTTTGCAAATTATTTTGTTTTCTAAGTATCTAATCCTCATTAATGCCGCACTGGCTTAACTCACAGTCTTATCAGCTCCTTAGGGGAAGAAAGGGAAGGAAAAAAGGTTGAAAAAAACGGAGATGAGCCAGAGAGAACAGCAGCAGAAAGAGAGGGCAGAGTAGTCGAAGAAAAGCATGCTGGGAAGAAAGTGGGTGGAGGTCCTACCTGGGCAGCATGGGGCACCACCAGGGAAAGGGTCCATGGGGAGCCTGTGTTGGAAGCCAAGGTGAAATATGAAGCCTTCTGTTTGATGACTGGGTTTGGTCGGGAATTCATTCAGTATATGACTGATTCTAGCATGCTTTCTGCCTCTTGAGTTTCCTTCCGGAGACCAAGGTGTGAACAGAAATATATCAACTTCCCTCAAGGTCTGTCTGCCTTATGCTCTCTCTGTATGTCTTTGCTTAGGAGAATCACCATTCTGTGGCTAGCGTTGGGGCCACTCTGCCAGGCAGGGCCTGTTGAGCTTTATCTGCTTTGGCAGAATCTCTTAGAGCATTTTTTATACCCAGAAATAAAAGTGGTCTAGATTTTGTATCTGAGGCCAAAAGTGTAGCATAGAAGCAGTTTCAGTCGTGAAGATCTTACTGTATGCAGAACACTGGACACAGAGGTCATAAGGCATAGGCTGCAGTTAATTTCCTCATCTATCTCACCGAGTAAAGATGACTAAGGCAGAGAAAATTACACAAAGTACCTTAAGAGGGTAAGAGGCTTCAGAAAGGCACTCTGATTCAATCACAATTAAAAAATATTATTAATTTTTATTTTATGTGTATGTGTTCTTGCATGTATATAAGTGCACCAATGTCATGCATTGCACATAGAGGTCAGAAGAGGACTTGGAATTCCCTGGACCTGGAGTCACAGATAGTTGTTAGCTGCCATGTGGTACTGGGATTTGAATCCGGGTCTTCCGTAAGAACAGCCAGTGCTCTTAACTGCTTTTAACTGCTGAGCCCTCTCTCCAGTCCTCTCCTCACAGTTTTCTTTGAATGATATGGTACTTCTGTTTCTACTGGCTTACTTGGGTCATAATATTCCATCTGTTAGGATTATATGATATTTGATTTCTATAGAAAGGATCCTGTAGACCATGTAAAGGAAATGTGGGACCTCCTTTACTCTTCCTGACCTCTTGTTTTTTCAGGAAATGCATGCAAGAACTCCAAAGTGAATGACTGCGTTTACCTGGACCTAGCAGAGAAGTGGACTTCAAAAGGTAAGACTTGCAGACCAGGTTTTTTAAACTGCCTGTCCCAATCAAGGCTGTCTGGGTCTTCTGACTCAGTCAAGGGCTTCCTACATATTACTATCAGAGGTGTGTGACAGTTCGCTTTCCTCTCTTGCATACCTCTAAGTGACCCTTGGGTCTAGGATGGGAGACAAATAAGCTAGCCTTTATTAAACCACTCAGCATGTATCCTAGAAGGGCATGCTGCAAAAAAAAAAAAAAAAAAAAAAAGGTTCCTAAGGGATTTAGCAGAAATGAGTTGATCCAAATTCTATCTGAGCCCAGAGAGTGAAGTTCTCACTAAAAGCCAGATTTTTGCCTGGCATGGATAGATAATGCCATCACTTGGATTATAGAGACAGGAAAATCATGAACTCAAGGCATGTCTTGGCTACAGTTGGAGGCCAGACTGGGCAGTACGAGACCTGGTCTCACTAAAACTGCAAATAAGTAAATTAGATATATAGACAGCCGGACAGATACATAAAATTAAAAATCCAGGTTTGAGGTCATTAAGAGTGTCCCAAGCAATGATGGGGCTAAATGGTATTTATTCCCTGCCAAGATGTGAAGTTCCTAAAAGTCACACAACCAGGACTCTGGAGGAATGTTCCTTGAACAGAAGGAAAAAATCTGGAAAAAAACTTACTCCAGGTCTAGAAATAAAGCCTGGATCAGAGGAGTGGCCACACTCATACGGCTGCATACTATCTAAACTCCCAGGTACAGGCTGTAAGGAAGACATCACAGAAACTTAGCATTCTTTTGAACCTTCTTCTCCTGTGGGCCCTCCAGAGGCTCCCCTCTTTCTCCAAAGCTTGTGCAGTGGGTGCAGAGTTACACAATTGCTGGCCAGACAAACAGCTGAAACTTTGAGTTAGATGAGGAAGAGCACAACTCACCAATCACGCTCAGAAAGTCCAGGGAAGTCAGAGATGCTGAAGGCATTTTATGAAAAGCGTGATGTTTTCTTGGCAGCTTGCATTCTGAGGCCAGAATATGCAGTCATGGTCTTTAGGATTTTGCTTCAGGTATTCAATGTCATTGGTGTTGGGAAAGGGGCTCTTGGTCTCCTACAAGCTATATTCTTGGCTCTCCGTCTCTCCCATCAGGCACTTTAGAGGACGTATTCCTGCTGCCAGTGGTTGTGGTCTATGGAATCCTGGATGCCAATCAATAGTTTTGCTTCCATGGACCAAAGAATCAGGACCCATGGCATCTCCTTTGATTACAGATTGACCTTTTACGGTTCTTCAGCAGGGTGCCTCCCCTACCTGTTGACTCCGTGTTGCTTCCTCCCCAGCCTGTGCTGTTCTTTGGGATGAGGTCATTAATTGTTTACTTGCCTGCACTACTTATATGTCCAGCTTGGATGACATTAAAGTCATCCATCGTCCTCCAAATCAAAGCATTCTCCTGCTTCTTCAGGGTTCTCCCATGTCCAAGCGTCTTTCTATCCAGGTGTAGGTCCAGAGCCCGAGAGAGTTACATCCTAACAATCCCAGAGACTTCACAGGATAGGCAAGAAACTGGGGCGAGCAGGGAGGACGCATGCCTTCATTTCCCTTCCATTCGGCTACAGGTATTCTTTCTCTTTCATTTGGAATGCTACCTTGTCTGGGACTCTGGCTTGAGTTGTCTTGGCTTCATTTCTTTATAATCAGGTGCGGCCCTTCCTTACTCGTTCCTTTTCTTGAACCCGAGGCTGGCTCCCGTGGTGGCCCAAATACATTCCAAGGGCTCATTCATTTTCAAGTTTATTGTCCTCCATAGACTGGGGAATTTGAGGTCAGGAAGAGCCAGGAGAACTGAAGACTATTCAATTAATGGATTAAACAGAGACCACTCAGGTATTTTAAACAGAGGGGCATTTTATGGAAGGAATAAAGTGCTTATAAAAATCCCTTGGGTGGGAACTACTAGGCTAGAGTCTTAGTAATGACTTCCAAGAGAGCTACCACCCCCGTAGCTAACAGTAAGAGTACATTCAAGAGGACAACCCAACTTGTGATTCAGAAGTCAGAATGCTTGGGATCAGGAAGCCATCATCACTGCCACCACTGTGCACCACCATAAGCTGGAGGAGAGTCTTGGAATGTGCCTGCAGGAAAGCCTCATGCTTCCTGAACCACACTGCCAGGAGGAAAGTAGTCAAGAGGAGGCGGAGATGACTGCCGCTTTAGTTCTGTCTTTGAAATCTTAGAGGACACATCTCTGCTTTAGGCCCTACCCTTTCTGCAGTGGTATTTGAGAAATAGAGCTTTTAGTTTTCAATCAGAGACACAGGGGGAGCTGATCCACAGTATCCACCTCAACTGCTGATGGGCTTCACGGCATTTATTACCTTTTCAAAGCTATGCTATTGCTGTAGAAAAATATATTACACAAAGTGTCTCGGAAGATGGCATATGTAATCTCACTTTTATAGTGGGACAGAGTTGGGTGCAGACAAATGATGTGACTCCGATCTGCACACAGCTCATTCTCAGCAGACTCAGGACAATAATTCTGGACCCTGGGTTCTAAGTAATTTCTAAGTTGGTGTTTTGCACATGGAAGCCCATGGGCTGCAGGGAAGCTGACCCAGTTGTGTTGAGGCTGCCAGGACCCCAGAATCATGAGGTTCACGCATTACAAATCTTACTTAGAGTTTTAATTATGGAGAAGTGATATTACATAAATTAAAGCAGAAATCACATTATAGGTATATTTGCATTGTGAACATGAGATTCACGGTGAGGGTGATATGGGGCAGGGCAGGCGGTTTCAGGATTTTCTTTCGGTGCCTGTTTGCTTCTGTTTTCTTTGGGGACCATTTCAGGTAAGAGATGGAGTTCTATAGCACCCCCTTAATGCTTTTTTTCCCTCAGATATTGCCCTAATCTATATTGGTTGAGTGACATGTGCAAATTGCTTTAATTGCCACTCAAATGCTACTTGCTCTGGGAAACCTTTTCTATCACCCCCATTGTAATTAATTGCTCCTTTCTCTACACACTTCCAACGCTTCATATTTACTGCTGGATTACTGAACAAATCACCAACTTTTATGGTAAACTCAAGATGTTCCTGTCTCCTCTGTAGGATGAGATCTCTTCATGGGAAGACACTGAGCCTAATTTTTCTATTTAATGGAATCCCACAGCTCTCAGTGTACCTTTGCTTAGGAATGAGGAGACAGCAGGAAGAGAGAATGTTGCCGATGGTTGTCACCTCCTCTTTGGGTGATATAACTGAATGTAGGGGGGGCACTGTGACTAGGTCCAGCTAATGAATGGAGCAAAGTAGCATATGATGCTTCTGAGAGTGAAGAAGTTTAAAGGCTACATGTGACCATCTAGCTTTTCCTTCTCTGCTTTGATGATCTTGGGGGAGGTCCCCACATTCTGATGTCAGAGTCACAGAATAAACGAGAACGATTTGCAGAATTGTTCCAACCTCCAGAGAACTTAGCACAACCAGAATAGACCTCTGCTGAACTCAGCCATTGAGACTTTAGGCTTTGTTTCCCCAACCCTTGGCAGTTTTTGTTGACTGCTAATACAGGTGATCATGAATTCCCAAAATCGCACACATAACCTAGATACTCTAGAAGGCTCTCCTAGAATAACACAACTTGTTGGTGCTTTCCATTTTCTTCTGTGTTATAACCTCACATGGACCCTGAGAGTTCTGAAGGAAAGAAGATAACAAGTTGTTAAAAATCCTCAGGGGCTAGGAGACAAGTGTGCGTAAACCATCCCACAGTTCAACTGTGCGGTTACCTGCTATCAGAAGGACAAAGGCTGTTTGGAAAGCAATGGCTATCCCAGCAGATGGGAAGACATATCTTAGCCAGGAGTCACTGTGACTGTGACACCTTGAGGGAATTTACAACCTTACTGGCTCACCTTCTTCACCTGGCACATGGTAATGTTTCCTTAATTGGGCTCAGGGGAGTTCAGGGAGATACCAGTTGATTCAATGACTTTTACTCTCTATGCATAAATTGTACTTTATTTATATGTGATTGGTCACTTAATGCATTTATTACAGATGTGCTTTATTTTGTATCTTCACATGTTTATATATGTATATATATGCAACATTTGAAGTTTTTTTTTTTTCTGAGGAACTTTCAAAAGCTTCAGAATATAGTAGGTATTTGAAACTGCACTTCCTTTTATCAGCCCCGTTGCTGAGGATATTTATTACCCTTGACAGCATTTTTATTCCAGCCAAACCCCAGGCTAAGTATTTCTCTTCTTTGCATACCCATTTTCCTTTCTGGAAGTGGGACAATGCTTTACACTTCAGGCCATGCCAATGTCACAGAAGTTGTTTATAAAGCATGTGCCTCCCTACTTGGCAGTTTGTAGGTATTTAATAAAAAATAATTGATAGTAAGTGTGCACTACACTTTGGTAGAACTCTGTTTAAAAATACCTTATTTTTAAATTTTGGTTGTTCCTCACAATGATTCTTTGGGGAATGTTTGATTTCTCCCCTATTTTTTATTTCTTCAAGTAGAAGAAAATGACATTTAGAGAGGGCACAGTGACTTGCACAAAATGACAGACCAGAATGTAGCAGAGCTGAGACCAATGACTTGTCATCCTGATGCCACAGGTTCCCTGAAGTGATTACTAAGAGCAGAGCTGAAGCAACAACCCAGAGTCAAGACGGCAGTGCCTGCAGAAAGGAGGAGGTGTGTTACAGATGATAGTAACCATCCGTCACAATTCCTAGTTTATTTCAAAGTGATTCTCCACCAATCACCCTTCATCCTCATCTAAGTAACACGTACGAACAAAGTGTAGGTGTTTTAGAACCACTACAGATGACCAAGGCATTTTTTAAAAGGAGGAACAAATTTCTGAAAAATTTCCTGCTCTATATACATAGTTTGACTATAATTACTCCCTGGTCTAGAAAGTCATTCTCTCCATATTAAAATGTTAAAGATAAAATATGGCCTGTCTCTGGAGTATAATAAAACCACCAGAGGTTTTACCTTAAAGCAAACATGTCTCACATCTCATATGCCTCTTCTTCCAGCATGTCAGAGAACCAAGATGCTGGCCTTGGCCCAGATGAGAGTAATTGTTCCTGTCAATATTTCTCCTATCCCAACACTCAAATTAGTTCCTTTAATAATCAAGCTGAAAAACACACCCCCCTTGTTACCTGCTCCCCTGCGCACCGCATTCTTCTGTTACAGTTACTCATTTCAATTAATGGGAAGGCAGAGGTGGTGAGCTGCCCATCCATTTTGCCAGGAATCCAGGGGAATAGGATCAAAGTTGGTTTTATTTCAAGGGTCCCCAGTGAGCTGTTAATTACTTGGGTTTCAAATCTGATGGCATTTGAAATAGAATACTGAATTACACCTGTGTTTGGGGGTCAGTTTATCTTCTGATATGAAGGTAGATTTGTGGCAGGAAGGAACAGGAGGAAATGAAGTTAGTTTTCTTCCTGTGTTTGATGGGGGAAGGTCTTTGTTGCTGAAATATTCCTCAGGGTTTCACATACTGGGCTAAACTGAGAAGGAAAATTATGTTTCAGGAACTTCAAGCAGGAGCAGACCATCAATTATTCTTCAAGCAGATTAAAATATATAATCTTAGATTTGTTAATATGAAAGATGACTTGCATGCTTGCCATGGTGGGTAGGAGAGGGTTGACTACTTAAGGAGAAGAGAAAACCATTTTGGTAGAAAACAAAGTAGAATGAATGTTTCTGGTTTCAGTACTTTTTCTTAAACAATGAGATTTAAAAATTTCATAAAAATGAATTTTTTAAAAAATCAATTGACAGCTATTAGAGGAAGATACCTTGTTGGGAATATTTCATTTGCTCACTTATTTCAAAACATACCCACTCTCCTCCTGTTCATTGGGCTGTCCAAGCCTTGCCCTGCCTCAGGCCTCTTGCTCCTGATCATCTACTGTTTTGTGTCTTTTGTGTCTTATCCTTTGGGGTCGGTCTCCCACGGGCTGCCCTAAAGGCTTTCCCTCCATTGCCTCTGTGGCATCATCCTGTTTATTCCTTCAAAGCCTGTTCACAATACATGCATATCCCATCTATTTATCTGTTGTCCTGCGTGGCCTGTCCTGCCCGTGATAACAATCAGGGGCTGCAGTGACCTTCCACATGGCTGCATCTTTAGTGCTTAGCACTGTACCCGGTACCTGTGTTTACCTCACGTTAGCTTAGTGAGTGATGAACACGAGGATGAAGGAACAAACCTGACCAAACCTCCTCTTTCCTTAGAGCACTGACTAAGCTGTGTGGAGGATGTTGTATAAAGACTCATTTTCCACAAGCTTGGAACCCTATCGAGGTTGAAATTGTGTGCCTGCATTCCACCATTTGGGTTGGAGAACACGTTTGTTCATGCCACGTGTTTGGAGGTGGAACTTTCCACATGTTAGCGCTGCTCCATCTTCTGTTTCAGCTGGTGGTCCTTTGTTTCATCCACTGAGGCCCCTCTTCTTGTCTTTTCTCTCTCTCTTTCATATCCTTTTTTGGGGAGGCTTATTTCTGCCTCACAAAAAGTGCTGACAATTTTCTCATGGGTTAGCTAGGAAATAAACACAGGCTATCTTTCTTTTATCAAATTCCTAATGGCCTTTACCAGTAGAACTGATGGCAACAAAATGAAACAGACAACAGCTAAAACGACCCACTGTGGAATTTGTTACTGACTGGGAAATTGATGGCAAAATTAAATCTTGACAAAATTCAGACGTGTAAAATTTGATCTGAGAAAAATGTGGACTTTGTGGAAATAAAGAAAACTCAAAATGGCAGAAGCCATAACTTAAAATTTGATATGGCTAAAAAAAACTTGATGAAAAAGATATTTTTATAAAATTTCCGAGAAAAAGGATGAATGTTGACCAAATAATACCAGCAAAATGAAAATAATGACAAGATAAATGCATTTATATGATTTAATCAAGAGAAAGGAAGGTTGGGAGAAACCCAGTCAATAAGTCTCAAGGTACAGAAAAGGCGGTTCCTACCACAGCAGAACAGAGAGAGCGCTCTATTTTTTTCAGTGACGGAAGGAAAGGCCTGAGGTGGCAGCAGGGAGCTCCTGGAGAACTTCTGTCTACAGGAGGCTGCAAAGTCCTCTGATGCATTAGTATGAATTGGGGCTCGAGGATGGGGTGTTGGGGGAACATCTCAGAAGTTTCTACAGGAAAGTGTAGATGAATCAGAAGTTATTGCCCTTCAAAGGGTTCCTTTAGATCCGTATTCCTGTGCTTCTGTGACTTTTAAATTCTCTTAGCCCTCTTTGGTTTGAAATGAAGTTATGCTATTTGTAAAATGGAATGATGATTTCTTATTGAGGGCTCTTTGAATTTCACTATTAAAAGTAGCTTTAAAAATTGTCGTGACTTAGGTTCTGAAGCTTTAGTATTTTCTAGGTATTAGTTTTTTGTATGTGGAACGTGGAATGCTTTGAATAAAATGGTCACTGTGATTGCTGCTATGATTAACTGATTTAATTTTGGAGTCACAGAAATCTTCAGAGAGGGAAAGAACCTAGAGCTTGAGAAAATAAAATGATAATCAGAGACAGTAAAATGTAATTATTGGTTTTATGAGAGAAAACATACAGGCTCATGTAGGGGGAATGCCTAAACACACACTCACACATGAAACTGCAGAAACTCTTTTGGTTAATTGTGATTGCTATATCAGTCTGTAATTAAAAAAAAAAAACTGGCACCAAATAAGGTGGAATAGGAAACAGTGAAAGAGGAGTTTCCTTGGAGCATCTCATAGGACAGGAAGTGACTCTGTCAGGACAGAGCAAGCTTAGCCAGCATCAAAACAAGATGGTGGGCACCAGCAGCAGGCAGAGGCAGCTCCCTCTGGTGACTGAGAGAGGTGTTCTGCTTTTTCTGCCCTTACCGTCTGTAAGCATCTGGTGAGAAGGAGTAACTTGAGGAGACCGGAGTACTCCCGAAGAAAGACACAAAGGGATCTAATAAGAAAGAGCTGGAACCAAAGAGAACCTGGGAGAGAATTTTAGGTGACTTCAAAGCCACTTTGACATCCTGGGAAACGCTGGGGGATTTACCTCAGTGAGTGCACATGGAGCTGACTTTGAGGAAAGTAATAATGAACCACTCACGGTTGTGGGTGAGGTTAATGGATTTTTCAGGCACAAACATCAGTAATGTTACTACTTTGGTCATCTCTTGGGTCTATGCTAGGTTCAGATGGATTATATGCAAATTTTGTTAATAGAACTTTGTGGTAAAAATATTGTCTCATATTTCAAATGGACTTCGGAGACTGGAATATATACCACCTCTCAATACACCAAGAAGCAACTGCATGGGGGAAATCATGACAGTACCCATGTGTGATATGACACCAGGAAGGCAATGGATCATTTTGTCTCTCTGCTTAGCTTAGAAAACATCATGTATATCATTAAATCCTGTGAGCATGATGCTGCTAGACAAAGAAAACCTATAAGACCAGGAAACACTGTTATTAGTATTTGTTTAGGGTTATGCTAGGGATTACCAAAGGAACCATGGGAATATTGTTATACGTGGTACTTCACTTACAAGAATCAACCAACCTCAGATCCAAAATATTTTAAAAAATTGTATGGAGTAAATGTAGAGTCTTTGATAAAATTTATTTTATTCTCAGAATAGGTGTGTGTGAATAAATATTAATGTCTAATATCCACTAAAACTTTCTGTCTTTTTCTTATTTGTAGTTTTATCCCTTTTTATTTTGATTCAGTTTTTATAAATTTCATATAATATGTTTTGATCATATTATGTCCTCTCCCATATCTATTTCCCCTTTTGAACTCCTGCCAAATTTCTGTATTCTGACATATATAATAAATCCTATAGAGTTGTATTTGTGTCCGCAAATGCTCTTCAGTGTAGGTTTATCCACTGCTCATCCTTAAACAATACTGGATCTGCCTTTCCAAGGAGCCAGCTGTCAGTGGTTCCTTAGTGGGGTTTCTAACCTGCTTCCCCACATCTCTGTTGGGATTTGGTCTGACTTGAGTTTATATGGGACTTGTCCATGCTGTCGCTGTTGCTGTGAGTTCATATGAGTAACTGACCGACTGTCTGGAAAACTGTTTCCTTGTGGTCATCCACCTCCTTTGCCTCTTACAGTCCTTCTAGTCCTCTTACTCAATAACCCCTAAGCCTTGGGAGGCAGAAGTTTGATATATATGTTTTATTCAGGGCTAAGCACTCTGCAGTCTCTTGTTCTCTGCACACTGACTAATTGTGGTTCTTTGTACTAATCACCATCTGCTGCATAAGGAATTTTCTTTGCTGAGAGTTGAGAGCTAGGTTAATCTATGAGTATAACAATAAGTCATTAGAAATCAGTTTAATACTAAATAATTGTACTAGGCTTTCTCCAATGAGCTGTGGGTTGTTGAGCCTCAGGCTCTTAGTCCTGATATCAGTGTCAGGTACGGGCTCCATCCTATGAAGCAGACCTTTAATCCAATTGGAAAGTAGCTGGTAACTCCTCTATCTGTGCCACTATTGTACTGGGGGATGTATCTTTCCAGGCCAGTCATTGTAGCTTGCAGGATTCACATCTAGGTAAGGTTCACACTAAGTTTTCTCTTCAGGTAGTGTGCATAGCACCTTCCACCACTATGAAAGCTAGCTGGTAGCAATGAGGCTTTGAGGTCCATACCAGCTAGATTTCTCCTTCTTTGTTCTATAGCTCATGTATGTAGTATCTTTAGCAATAGAGTCTTACCATGAAATTCATAGGTTGAGGTGAGATGCAATGATATAACTGGGGATAATATAGTAGGAAAGGTTAAAAGGAACAGAGAACGGGAGGGCAGGGCAGAAAGAAAGTGTGGAGGGGCATAAATAACACTAAGGGCCTTTAGAAAAAGCCATATGGAAGCATACCACTATATAAGCTACTTAAAGTACATGCAGTATACAAAGAGATCAAAGGGAATTACTTAATGGGGGTGGGGGCCATTGTCCGTACTAAATGCCATAGACTTGCAAAGTAAAAGCCCAATGGTAGGAATGAACTTCATTTTTTGAAGTTGTTGACCACGCATCCCATGAACCCTCAAATAATAGTGGCCATTGCCTCTGCTCTCGGTTACCTACCTGTAGACTTTTCTGTTGTCATTATTCCCAGGCAGCATGGCATAAAACGACTCACCTAACGTTTACATAGTATTGGGCATTTTAAATAGTCTACAGCTAATGTAAAATATGAAGGATGTGTATGTATCATATTAAAGTGCTATTCTATTTTGTATAAAACACTTGAATAGTTCTGGAACCAATCTCCGTATATACCGAGAGGATTATACTTGTTCATATGAGCACTTTATTTTTTCTTCATTTTTCTATGATTCTATTGAATGTCCTATGGTGATTAATAATGATGTCGAACAGAAATAAGGTATGATTATTATTATTATTTTAAGGCTAAACTGAATAGATTATCATTTCCTTTAATATTATTGTCCAGACCTGAATGCCATAACCATGATTCTCAGCTATCTGGCAGAGAATATCAGACAAATTCTTCAGGCAGGATAGTCTTGAAAATCCAAGCTTCTAAACTTCTAGTTTATGCAATGGTACCTCTTTTCTGTAGAACTCTGCATAATTAGCATTTCATCTGGAAGAAAAATTAAAAATGGACTTTAAGTAAGATGCTTTACTGCTATATATTCTTATATTAATTACAACACTCACAGAGGCCTGAATCATCAAACAAGTTCTGTGCAACATTTAGCAAGTGGGCTGCAAAAAGGTTAGCCTATCACAAGATACCACAAGATGAGCATTTCTAAGCTGCTTAGGCTGATCTGATGACATTGTCTTATCTTCACTTCTGCTGAACACACGTTTTAAAACTCTTCAATATACATTGTTTAAAGCTTTTCTTTGCATATGAAAAATAGTGTTGACAAGTAAATCTAATATGGATAAGATTATAGCCCATGAATATGTATGGCAGCTAAGCTCCCTCCTATGGATTTCCTGTTGACTTCTGCAACACTTCACTGTCTGGGAAATTTCAGCAGGGAGGGAAAGAAAGTTTTACCGCCAATTTGTGCCTAAAACACAAGAGGAACAGACGTCTGTTGCATTAAAAAAGGACATAGGCATGCATTAAGTCCCTTATGTCTTACTTTTTAATGATGCAATTGTGAATTATGTTCTTGTTGCATTTGTAATTAGAGGCTGTGGCAGATGGTGAAGACTTATTTTAAAGTGATGTGTCTATTAAAATAAGCCACACTGCCAAATGATTGTTCACTGTAACGGCATCTTTACGCCCCTGAAACACTCTGATTCTTTGTTGATGTGTGGTTGATTACCACAGCTGATTACATATGTGCACATATTTGCTCAGAAATGTATCAGGGATATTTGATATATGTAATACTTTATTTTAAAGTGTGCGGTATCACAATTATAGATAATGAAGCTTCCAATGAATTATTCAGTCATACCATCTACAAAGGGAATGTACCGATTTCCCTTTTCAATAAAATTAGTCATGAATCTTTCTAAACTGCTAAGGCTGATTCCCTCTACACAGTGGGAGAAACACTGGAGGGAGACTGGGGAGCTGCTGAAGATTGAAAGATTCTCTTATGTACATACTTGAAAAGAGTAGTTTTTAGGATGAGTTCAGCTCATGGTTAATGGTGGTATCTTTGGCTAAAAGTGAGACTGAAAACAGATACACACTAAGAGCCATATGAAAATGGAAAACTTACGTATTGGAACAAGTTGAGGTGTGATAACAGGCATCACCTAAATCTCACTGGTTTCCAGTAACAGAGATTCATGTGTTCTTTGTCAACATGTCAATTATGAATCAATGGATCTGCTTATCATAGCACATGAGGAGAGAAACATGATATAGAACCAACATCTTAAGTTGTTTCTACAGCCGCCTTACCAATGGGAAAGGTTGTATAGCTTAAAAACTAGCTCTTAGAATTTCTTTCTAGAAGAGTCATGTCATTTGCTAGAGCAAGTCATGTGATGAAACCTGACATTAAATGGACAAAGAAGAATCTTACTGTGTGCTTGGAAAAATGTAGCAGTTCTGATGTAATTTGTTATAAGGCCATTTTCCCATGTGAATGTTTCCATATAATTTCCTATGGCTACTCTATTTCTAAGATTCTGGGCCAGATCAGTCATCAGATGGCTCTTGTATATTCAACAACATATTGAGTACTTTTAGGAAAAAGTGCATGTTATTTGGGAGGCAGAGAAGTCCTTCTTGAGTGTAACATTTCCTAACTGGTGTTCTATTCTTTTGGTTTTTTTTGAGACAGGGTCTCTCTGTAGCCACAGCTGGCCCAGAACTTGTTATGTAGATCAGGCTGACTTTGATCTTACAGAGCTCTGTCTGCTTTTTCCCCCTGAGTGCTGGGATTAAAGCCATATATCCCCATGCTGGACTCAACTGGTGTTCTCTTAATGCAGAGGTGATGGATTCTATGGTTGAGTCTGGGAGTATCTGAGTGAACAAAGTTGTCCGAATTTCTGTACTTCTTAGAGCTTTCATTATGTTTTGTTGCTGCCTATGGAGGCACTGTGGCAGATAAATTTCTCATGTCTATAGAAACTTGTTTTTATAAGATGATGTGCTGCAGAAATACTGAGCAATGCTATTTTGAACTTTCCCAGTGGTGCCTCTTTTATTTGACTTATTTTCTTGTTACTGTAATCTCTGTGAGTTCGAGGTCAGCATATCTACAAACTGAGGTCCAGGCCATGGGTTTGTAGCATGCAAACAGAACTCAGAAATAATTCCTTGGGACTACACAAAAGGATTGAGAGAAATATTAGTGTCAACTCCGAAAGATGCTTCTGGTTGTCTCAGCCCAAAAGAAATAAATGCAAACTACTATTTAATAACTTTTATCCATTGCCTTGTATGTGCTAAGTGTTTGAGGCAATTAAAATATACAGAAAACACACACACACACACACACATATACATGTGTGCATGCGACACCAAAAGATGCAGACTATGCAAACCCCACCAGATGTGCATTACAGAAGCCTTGAATAGTTGCAGTACTCCATCTCTCTTCAGTTCTCTTTCAAAAATTCCTCTTTATTACTCATTTAAAAAAATTGGAAGGCGACGCTGCGGGAAATTGGGCTGGGAAGGGAATCAGAGACCTTGGAAAAATGTGCCAAGAAAGGTGGATTGGCCAGCTTGAATACAGTTCACTCAGTGGAATTTTAGCAGTCTTTCTCCCACGAAGACCAAATGCTAGTACAAGCTGGAGGCCATCATCTGAAGCCACAGGGAGCGACTTTATCACATTCTCCATGTGGAGGAAGGGCATCTTGAGGGAAGTTGAGCAGCTGTTTTTTTTCTCAAATGACAACATGAAAAGGAGAGGCCTGGGACTTTAGCATTTGCCACCAACGTTCAAGGCAAGGTTAAGTGGCAGCTGTTTGGAATCTAGAGTCAGGAAATATGTGCAAGGGGCAGGGGAGCCCAGTGAGGCAAGCAAAGCTGGCACTCAGCAGGCAGAAGGGCCTGAATGCTTTAATGTTATGGTTTTTCTGATGTCTATCCTTACTTCATAGCAAAGTTGTTCTTTCATAATAGATAATATTGCTTAAATATTGGAAAATTATTTAAGGAACACTGTATCCAGACTCACAGTGGTCAGATGATTTTGAAGATATGCCTTATTTGAATTGATCTATGTTTATAAAATATTGTTTTTCAATTCTTGAGTCAACATGGACACATTCTTCAGGTCGCTTCTTGCTTAGGAAATACCCAGAGGGGTAAGCAGATGGCTCTCCAGAAGTGTGGGAGTGTTTTCTGGGGTACAGGGCAGGATCCATAGACGGATTCTCTCATAATATTAGTGTTTAGCATAATTATGAATCTGGCAGTGTTTTTGGCAGAAATGTATAACTTCAGATATTAAAACATACCCATGCTTTGCTGAACAGAAACAAGCCAATCACTAATCTAGTTGGGAACATCTTGCTGATGGGGCTTTTGCTAAGACTGAGGTAGGCCTTGGCTACCCTGTACTCTTCAGATGAGTGGCCATGGATTTTCTGTAGAGATTGTCTAAATTGGATCCTTAGGTAATAGGGAGAAAGCGACAGGACAGAATATACATATGAAATCTGAGGCTTTTGTTTTAATTTTGGCTTTGTCAGTAATACCATGTTACCTTATGAAAACTGCTGATTCTCTCTGATTTGGACAAGTCATCTAGAAAATGGAGAATTTGTTGAGCTAATCTCCAAGGTCCTGTCTAGTTTTAAAATTCTATGATGCTAGGAATATGGTTTGCCCATCAGTGAAAAGTCACTGAGTCGACCTTGGAAATTGCTTTATGCCAATTAATCTTTTCCCTCCCTTTCATGAAAATGACCAGAAAATGGCTTCTTATTGTAAATCGTGAGCATGACCAGAAAATGGCTTCTTATTGTAAATCGTGAGCATGTTTCCCTGGAACCTCTCCTCTACTGTCCTATAAAAGCCAAGCAGCACAAATCCATTTGTGTTCAAAGCAAGTAGAAAACAAACAAAAAATCAAATAACAAATAAACAAAGCAAACAAATTAACAAATATTTAGAGTACTTGCCTAAAGTGAACTGGAGACTGAGATTGCTAGGTAAGTCTCCTGCTTTAGCTCTTTGTCAAGAAGTCAGAAAGCATGAGAAGGAGGTGGCTTTGAGATGAGATTTTATACATATGATGCTTTTCAAAGCCCTCCTGGGAAATCACTTTGATCAGCACAGAAAAGAATCATTTTTAGCTGTTCTTACATCCTACAGCCCCAGAGGAGCTCTGCCGACTGTGGGAAGGAGAGGTGCTGGCTGGATTGAGTCAGCCTGAGCTACCCTTGCTGTCTTTGTCCCCAGCCCACAAGACCTTGTGTTCATTTCCTCATTCATGGAAGCTCTGAACATCATGCTGTTTCCCTCGTCAGCTGGCTCTGGTCCACTCTGACAACATCAAACCTCCATGGGGTTTGGGTTGGTTTTGATAAGGTGCCAGGAATTCATTCCAAAGACTCACAGACTTTCATGTTTTACTTCTGTGACAAAGGAGTCATCAGGTCAGACACACAGAATAAACAAATCTGTGGGCACATCCCTTAATAATCTTGGTGGACCACTTTCTATTGACTAGGCTTGTGTTCTAAATAACCATGGAAGGGAATGAAAGGACTTAAGTGGGATTCTTTTGCTCTGTCAGGATGACTTGTTCTTATTTTTCTAAATTCTCTAATAGCAGTACAATGATTCCTGTCCAGAAAGTTGGTAGATGACTTGGTAATGTAAAAATAAATAAGACTTAACTTTTTATACTTTTAAATTTTATTTTATTGAGATAGAGTTTCATGTAGCTCAGGCTGGCCTGGAACTCACTATGTGTCAAGGATGACTTTGAATTACTGATCCAAGTGCTGGGATTACAGGCATGCACCACCACATCCAGTTTTCGATGCTGTTGGAGATAGAGCCCAGGCCTTCCTGCTTGAATGAGAAAGCACTCTAGCAGCTGAGCTAAACTCCCTCATTTTATATCTTTATTACTGTTTTCTAATGATAATTTTCATAACAGTTTATAAATAGGAAAACAATTTTTTTTCAGACTACATTTCTGGATTCTGGTTTCAGAAATTAAGAGTGTCAGGGAATGTTCTATGGCTTGATTTCCAAAAAGAAGACTCAAGTGGCAAATAAAAAGAAATTCAGAAGTGCTGTGGTATATCAGTGTGACCATATTTTCACCAGAACTGAACCAAGAACAATAAAACTGAATCGTTTACGCTCATTCCACACATGTGGATTAGTGGCTAAAATTGGTGGCTTGTGGTTGTTTGTGGAACTTGACGTTAATTAGATTGACTCCTTTCTGTGTGTTCTTGATCTACACACAAGCTGGACTTCCATAGGTTTAATCCTGATGTAAACAGAGGCAGGGTTTGGTGCTAGAGGCTTAGGAGGTTGAGAATTCAGAAATAAGATGGGCTCTGCCTCAGGTAAGGAGTGTGGGGTGTGTCTTCCACCCATTATGAAGAACATGAAAATCATGAATGAAGACACCATGAAACAGCCTAGCCCAGCCCAGAGACAGTGTAATAAATGTCTTACCGCTCAGGGGAGTTGTTGCAGTACAATACAGTAGAACTTTGTGGAAGAGCTTCTTCCTTCTTCTATTTGAGAGAGGTTTTAGAGAAGGCTGCATTGCAGAGCCATGTGGGCATATCTAGGGAGAGGGAGTAGAATCCAAGCAGCAGCAGGAGTTTAGAAGAGCCTAGAGAATGTGGCCTTGTGTTGTGAAGGAGGGGAGCACACTCAGCAGCAGTCTGAAGGCTGAGGAAGATGATGAAGTCTTGCACTACAGATAGGCTTGAGGAACTGAAGTTTAGGACCAACTCAAGGACTGTTTAAACCACCTTCTTAGCTGAAAAGATGGGGGAAGAGTAGGGAGGGTGGGCAGAGACTTTTGAGCCTGGAAGAGAATCAACACATCTGATAAAATGAGTGTTTTCCTTTTGCTTAACTATAGGCATCACCCTAACTTTCTGATACTAAAATCTTAATTCTTTTTTCCTTTCTCCTTTGCTAACTCTGGTTTAGGTTTTATACTCCTTAGTAGAGGTCAGTTCTTACCAGGTGGATTTGGGTGTTAGATCACAAGATCACCCTTTGATCTCCTGGTGAGGACTGTCACCTATCAGCAAACAGCTTAGCCTGAAGTCCACTGCCAGTTCCCAGGGGCACATCTGCTTGCATTGACTTGCTTGGGGAGACTTCTCTAGTAGCCAACCATCCAGTTCCCACACCTGAACTATGCCATCTGATCCTTCTCAAATGGGAGTTTCACTTGTACAGACTAGGAGAATGTGGGTCTTGTCTTTTTGAGCAAGTCATTCTGCACCACAGAGGTGGGGCCAGATTAAACACAAAAGCCTGGGATTATGTTGTTTGTCTAGCATCTGCTTCCCTGGGGTGAGCTCACTGCTCAAGATGACACCCTTCCAGTCTGATCCGCCTTCTCTGGATTATAGGGTGTTACTGACCATCCTCTGGGTTCTGTTGCAATTGGGAAGTCACCTCTTTTGCATGCCAGTTAGAATCAGATGGAATCCCTTTAAGATATCAGATAAACCATGTCCATACGCTGGTTGTTAACCTGCATTTCTATAGATGCGCAATTTTCATTTCTAATTACACCTGATTGCTTGAGAAATAGAGATATTATCAACATATATTCTTATTGCCGTTGGAGCTAGTGGTAAAGTAGACCCTATTTTCAACTTTATACTTAGTTTCACAATTCAAACTATGAGTATGAATTACTTTCCTGTTCTGATTCCTCTGGTGTAGGTTATTGTTATGCTAATTCACGTGTATGTCTTCCCAGACTTTGTAAGTGTAGGAATCTTGTGTTCTTTTGAACAAATTGGGTAGTTAATCCTTTAATCAGGTGTTGAGAGATTGCTAGAAGCAGAGAGGGCAGGGCCTCTGAGCTCAGCAGTTTGAAGGTCATCATTGTTATTCATTTCATGTTTCTCCTTTGTTCCCTCCTTTCCCTCCCTTCTTTTAAATAAGAAAGTGAGCTCAGTCCTTCAGTAAGGACAAGCACTTTCCTGGAAACTAGGGAGGAGAAGGAGGTCCTCTGGATGCAAATGATAGGCGATTCCTTCTGGGAGCAGTCCCTGGCCCCGTCCCTGTCCTCTCCCGGGTGTCCTCTCTGAGAGGTAGGCACAGGCACCAATCTTCAACAAGCTGGTTGTATTTGTCATTTAATTTTTTATATTTTCTTGACAAAGTATTTTGTATGGACTCTGTAGATATACTTTTGTTGATATGTCCCTGAAAATCTTAGTTGATAATCCACCAATTGCTTGAGAATAAGTCTGGTGGAATTAAAACATAATATCATCCATCTGTCATAAGAGGGAAGAAGTTGACATTCATGTGAATGGCTCATGATGTGTAGGGAGGCCCTGGCTGGGACTTCATCCCATTTGGACTGATGAGGCTACTATCTATGTCTAAGCATACCCCTAGACACCTGTCTGCCCATGTGTTTTGAACTGATTTATACTGAAAAGAGTGTGTTCATCTTTTCACAATTGTAGTTGAGCAGAGACACAGTTTTCTAGTTTCTTTTTCTCCAAGGCCTCATTCCACAGAGCCTAGGAAGGGCCTTCTGAGAACTGCTTGTCTGTCATGGAATCCATGCAAGAACTGTGCCAACAGATGTGGTTTCTAGTGTCTCCTTGAACAGATGAAAACAAAATACAGTGATGGAAATTGAGATCCTGATGTGGGAAGGATTTCATAAACACTCTCTCAAGGAGGAAGATCAGGAGTCCATTCGGAATCTAAAGTGCTCATGGGAGCCACAGACAAATGAAGTTGAAATCTTTCTGACCTGGGTATACTTTTCTCCCTTTTAAAAATCTTGCTATCTAAAAATCTGTTTAAAGTCTACTGTGTCTCACCTGATATTTTTCTAGTGGCCTTGCCTTACACCAGACAGTTGGTTTGATGAGTCTACTTATAGGATTTATATTTTGTAAATTAAGATATTAGAGTTGTCTGTTGGGTTTTACAAACTTATAAGTGAGAAATATTTCTCAGAAAAAAAAAATAGAAGTTCTCTATATTGAATCAGTGAGTCAATTTCATTAGGAATGTACCTCTACAGTGATGACAATCCTCATAGTAAGCAGCTGGTGACTTCCCATCATTTATTGTTGCAAATGGGGTATTACCATTTGCCATTTTTGAGAGAACATTTAGAGTCCTACCAATTAAGCAAGGAAGTAGTATCACTACAATAATAAGTTACAGTGGAAATCCCATGCAACTCTGTTGGACACAGAGGCTGTTTCAGACATGGTTGATGAAGGACGCTTTCATGAATAACCAGAAAGAGAAACCTTGTGCCAGCCTCAGATTTCTGAAATAAACTCCTTAAAGAGCATCTGTCTAAGAATAAAGTCAAAGAAGAGGCCTAAACAAGGAATGCAGGCAGTGATGACTTTGAGGAAATGCTTCAGCCCCTCATACAGCTATTTCTGAGGCCAACTGTACTTAGAATGTTTAGTTACAAGAGCAACAGATTTCTTTTTCTTTTTTTTTTTAGTTTATGTAAGTTTTCTGTCTCAAAATTGAAAGAGAAAAGGTTGAGGTCACTCTTCTCTCTATTTTGTCACACTCCCTGAGTTACCCATGTGAGCCAAGGGTTTCTTTTCTCATTTTTTCATGAGGTGTTGTACCATTGCAGTAAGGTGGGGCTTGCTTGATTGCTTTTCTTTCTTGAAGTTCCCTCTCTTTTCACTCTTACCCTCTCTATTAGTCACTTTTCTGTTGCTGTGAGAGAAACACTGACCAAGGGAACTTATAAATGTAAGAGTTTATTTAATTTAGAGTTCCAAAGGGGCAAGAGTCCATCATGGCTGCCAGGAGTGATGGCAGAGGTGGCTGGAGTAGGTGCAGAAGCAAAGCACTCATGTCTTCAAACAGGCACAGGAAGCAACGAGTGACTGGAGATCCAGCAAGGTGTAAGAACTCCCTAAGCCTGCCCTCAGTGACATGCTTCCTCCAGCATGGCCACACCTTCTAAGACCTCCCAAAATAGTGTCACCAAATGGGGACAAAATCTCCAAATGTTAGAGAGCAAATAGCTATCTAGCTGGGATAGACTATAAATTCTCTAGTTTATCTGTTGAAAGACCCACACTTCCAGTTTCACTGGTCAATCACCTGATCACAGGACCACCCTTAGGAAGGTGGGTTCAACTTAAGCTATACTAACTAGATGGGCGGAATACAGAGTGTGTTAATGAGGCAGTGAACTTTTCCTGCTGGGAATCCCGCCTCCCACTGTAGTTCTTCTGGACCCGGCCACAGACGTGTAGCTCTCCATACGTTTGCCTGCTTTTCTAAAGAATTCAGAAAAGCATAATCTTTCCTTCTTGTCTTCATGTCCCTTTTCTAAACATGCTTTCTCTAAGGCTTTGGGCTGCCCTAGCGTCTTGCATTTCTCTACTTTTTCTCTAAAGCTCCTTCTCCCAGCCATGTGGCTGCCAGTCCGCCACGTGTCTGACCACCATGCAGGCTCTAAACCTGCATGGCTTTTTGGCTTCTTTTCTTTTCCCTCCATTCTCCTCCTCCAGGCAGCTGCTGAGATCCCCAGCTTGCCTGCTTGTCCTAAAGCTTCTGATTGGGTCCATTCTTAAATTCTTTTATGAATGAGACTAAGAACCCTCTAGGGGATGCTTTCATTTCACCCCGTTTCACAAATACATAAAGCCTGTGAGGGACATTCTCATTCAAACCACCATACTCTCCTTCTCTCCCTCCCTCTGTTCTTTTCTTCCTCTGATCCAAAACATATCTGTCCATCATTTAGGAAACTGAAAGGTAAGATCAAGATGTGTGTGTGTGTGTGTGTGTGTGTGTGTGTAAAACTTGCCTGTAGGCCCAAATTATTTCCAGAAACGCAAAGAAATCTTAAAGATTTAAGCAAGAAATTCTTTTCCTTCACTGGGGATGGAGCCCAGGGTTTGGGCACGCTGGGTAAGCACTCTCCCACTGAGCTACATCCTTAGCCCTTAAATAAGAAATCCCTCAGGCAACCTTGTACATCAAGTGAGACTTCTCCCACTCTTCCTCAGTGCAACAGGGCCCTGCCTCTCAAACATTAGTGTGCTAACAAATCATCTGAGAGTCTTGTCAAAACGTAGATTATATTTCAGAGATCTGGGGGTGGTGTCAGCCATTCTCATTTCTTATAAGCCCCTTGATAATTTGAGTAGCAAAAAATTTAGGTATGTGTCATTGGATCTGTCCAGGAAGATATCAGGTTAGAGAACATAGAAATAGTCTGCTAAATCCCTGACTTGTTAGATGATGAAGATGCATTTTTCAAGAGTGAATTTAGCATTGTATCTTTATTCTAACAGAGATTAACTTAACAAAATAGAATTTAGGGCACACAGAGTCATTCTTTTCTTGGCCAATCAATCAACAAGTACTTATGAGCATAGCCCTTGGCTAAACATTATGACATGTAAATGGAATGGGAGACCAGCTCAGTGAAACCAACTTGAGACTTGGAGAAGGAAAACAGCCAGTCATTTTAGGAGTACTACCAAGATCTGCCACACCTTTAAAAGCTTTTTCCCACCACCTCACCAGTTTGCTTTGACACTGAGGAATATGATAAAACTCAAAGACCAGTTGTGCCTTTACTTGACTTGGTTGACTCCATTTGCCTTTCTTTTACTCATAAGAGAGTCTTCAAATCAGGGTCTAAGGATGGACCAGGAGCTAATTATAGAACAAGGTAGTGGGGATCCCTGCAGAGCTAAGTTCCTGTTGCCAGATTTTTAAAAGAGGAAAATGATACTAAGTCAGAGAAATGATACTAAAAAAACACCCTGTGAAATCTATTTAAATTAAAATTTTAGATCTTGACCATAAGACTGGAACTTGAAGATTTGGTCTACTCACATCGCTTTGTAAAGGAAGCCTTAACCAGAGTGGAGTTTAAGGTATCCCAACGCACTGTGAGTGCAGTGTGGAGTTCAGTCCCAGGGCAGAGTCTTTTCGTTGCAGGAGAGGAGGCAGTGAAATGGGCTTCCTGAAATGCTTTGCCCTCTTCTGCAGCCAGGCTGTGTTTGACTCAAACCATTTAATTTACTAGTGGACTTTGAGCTTTTGTTTCTCTTTCTACCTTAGTTTCCTCACTTATAAAATGGAAATGATGGCATTAGCTATTAAAACGTTCTGTTGTGGCGATTAAATGAATGGCATAGCATGCAAATTCACTTGAAACATTTTTCCAAAGCAAGTACCCAGCAAATATGAATGGCTCTTATTTAGTCTGTACTACTATAACCAAATATTACAGACTAGGTAACTTAGGTAACTTATACACAATTTCTCATGGTCTGGAGGCTGGGAAAGACATTGATAAAGATGCTAGAAGTGCCCCATTTGGTGAGAGCCCATTCTCAGGGTTATACATAGTGCCTTTCCTCTAGGTCCTTGCATGGTAGGAGGAGCAGGGTTGCTCTCTGTGGCTCCTTTCATAAAGGAGCTAATCCTATTCAGGAATGTCCCATCCTTAGGAACCTGTGGTCTTCCAATGATCCTATTTCTAAATACCATTAACTTGGGGTTTAGGATTTCAACAAAGGAATTTAGGTGGGGGGCACCCTGCATTCAGCCCATAGCAGTGGCTATCATCCTTACTACTCATTATTGTTATCATGATGGACCCCTCTGCTCTAGTCTACCTCTAATTCCTCTAACTCCTCGTTCTACTTGCCTTTGACTCAGACTCCATTATATATGAGTTAATCATGATCCTTCCCTTCAAAAGAATTTCCTCCAACTCCTTAAAGCAAAACACATTACAGTTGACAGAGTGGCTTAAATGTCCATATCACTGAAAGAATAATCATAGCAATTTACTACCATACTACAGTATAAATATCAACATTAGAGTCTTCCCCAGAACAGATTTGTAAGGAAGAAAGGCCACAAGACTCTTGGGATCCTGGCATGTCTGGGTGGTGGGGGATGGAGTAGCTGTTGAAGGGGGAAGAGGACCAAAGGTTCAGAGGGAGTTCTCTGAAGGCAACCTCATTGCCACCTTTAATATTCATGATCCTGATTCCATCTCTTTCTCCTTGAGTTCTTTGTAACTCCCCATGCGAGGATAACTGCATTTAATTTTTGATCTCCTTCGCCTGCAAAACTCAGTTGTTCTCTTCGATTCCTACTTAAAATCGGCCATAGAAATGTCTGAAGTTACTTAAGCATGACCTGAATTCTAGACACCTTGTTAAGTATTTTACGTGGAACTTAATTTTTGTTAGCCCTGGAAGGTAGGGGTTATTATTTATATTCATAGTAAAGAGAGTTGAGGTTTACAGAGATTTAGGAACTTATCCAGTATCTTATAACTAGAAGACTAGTAAAGATTTAATTTGGACAATGGCCTCTAGAAGATATTCGCTATTTAAACCCTTCCAATCTAGTTCAACTGGAAAAGGGTTAATGTTTAAAAGAATTAGTATGCTTCATTTTCTTTAGTCAACAATGCTGTTGCTACTTTATTTAAATTTCTTGTTGATATGGCTATTCTTTGTCTGATTCTGTGTGGAGGACCATTTCAGTGCATCTCTATGAGGGGAAGCTTACCGGATTCACTGCTGGGCTGCAGCCTGGAAGACAACTGTATACATTCCTGAGCTCTTAATCCACAGGTACCACTCTCGAGTGCCCAGCTGCATCCCGACAGGGTTCTTCTACAGCATTCTCAGAATTTCTCCCAAATGCATATTTCTCAGTCCTCCAGGGGCCACTCTGCTCTCAGTCTGTGACTGGAGAACAGTGATTCAGTCAAGTGGCCTGTGAGACAAAGCCAGGCTCTAGAGTGTGCTCTTAGTAGGATTCATCTCACAACTCAGAAACTTATGAGGGATTGTCCTTTTCTGGAGTCCTCCAGATTCAGAGTCACATACATGCCAGCTCATGGGTCAGGACCATTGTGGTACATAAGCACCGATTGTCATTTCATCATGCTGGTGTTTTGTTGTATAGAAGAAATCTGAAGATGCCTCTACTGAGGTCTCAGTCTATGTGAAGACAAGCAGACAAGCAGAGTCTCTCTCTCTCTCTCCCCCTCCTTTATCTTTGAGCAGGATCTCATGCAGTTTGGACTGACTCCAAACTCCCTAAGTAGTCAAGAATAAACTTAAACTTCTGATCCTCCTGCCTCTACGTCCCTAATGCTGGTATTTAGACTATGTACCACTACACCTAGTTTATACAGTGCTGTGGATCAAACCCAGAGCTTTGTGCCTGCTAGCCAAGTATTCTCCCATCTGAGAGATATCCTCAGCCTCAAAACCAGCATTTTAAGAAAGCCATATGGAAAATTAGATGACAATATGAACACTAAATATTTATTTAAGCTTCTTTTTCCTCTACTGCCATTTCAGAAGCAATTAAGTGAAGGGATCAGGTGTTTGACACAGCTAGCTCAGTACCACAGGAACACAGTACACATCAGGTACATCACACATAATCATCTCGGCTCTGCAACCTAAGTCTTGTGGGCATTATTTTCCATGGGACAAAGATGACATTTCAGATTAGAAGCAGTGATTTGTGGCATTTAACCAGTTTGTCCAAATTCACACATTAGTAAATGACTTTGGAATCAGACAAAACTTCATATTCATCCCTCAGCCTGACAGCAGTTGCCACAGTTTACATATGATTTCAGAGGGTCACACATGGGCTCCTAGGTTAAGAGCTTGGTCCTTAATGTGGTAATGCTGAAAGATAGTGAGAACTTTAAGAAGTGGATCTAGCAGAAGATCCTCCGATTACTGGGGGTAAGGGAATCAGGGGACTTCCTTCAGACAGGATCAAGGTAGGTCTCATGGCACCTTGAATTCTTCAGAGAGTAAGTTGTTGTAAGAATAAGTCTGGCCCCATATTGTCCTCTGGCTTCCTGTTTTGTGATATAATCTTTTCCATCAAAGGTCCTCACTAGAGCTAAGCTGATGCTGACATTGTGCTCTTGAATTTCTAGAACTGAGTGTCCAGTAAACTTCTGTTCTTTATAGAGTTAACATGTCTCAGCTGCTTCAATGCAGTATCAGAAACCAGACTAATCACGCAGTGGTTATTTATGCAACTTATGCGTGTTGCTGAGTCTTGATTTCTCTGTAAATGAGGGTGGGCTTTTGGGATGATTAAATGAACTAGGGATTATCATGTTCCAAATGTGGTATCTAGCATATAACACATGCTCAACAAAATTTACTAGTAATGGGTCTTATCCTGTTACCTACAACTCTTCTCACTTTGCATGGCCATTCCCCTATCTGAAGGCAGCAATGAGCATAGTCAATGTCTAACACAATGCTTGATAGTTAAGATGTTTTATCAATTGAAATATTTAATAAGATATTCGTTGAGTGAGTGATGTTGATATTACGAGGTGGGAGACTTTTATTGGCCCATGAACTTATAAACTGAAATACTGGGAAGCTTTGTTGGAATCATCTGAGGTTCATCAATAGCTGCTCAGAGTGGGCAGAGACAGCCAGCTTAAAGAAAGTCCTTAGGCTGACCAATGACTGCTCAGAGTGGACAGGGAGAACTGGCTTAAAGAAAGTCCTTGGGCTAAAAGACAAAGGATAGTATCTAATACATGTTTCCATCCAACTGATGGCAAATCCTTCCCAAGGAATGTTTTAATGATTCTGTATGTACATGATTTTTCATGTAAGTATATGTATATGTTTGCATGCATGTGCATGTGTGTGTGGTGATAAGGGGACAACCTTGAACGTCATTTTTCAGGAGCTAACCATCTTGTTTTTTGAGACAAGCCCTTTCGTTGGTCAGTATCTCCCTGGCAAGGCTGCACTGGTTGTCCAGTGAGCCCCAGGGATTTGCCTGCCTCCAACTCTCTAGTATTGAAACATCAAATGTACACCATCAGGACTGGCTTTTTAGTTTTAAATGTGAGTTCTGGGGAATCAAACTCGGGTCCTCATGCCTGAAAAGCAAACTCTTTAGAAAGTGAACATCTCTTCAGTCCTGTGGATGACTTTTGAAGCTAATGATTTGCAAGGAATTGGTGAGTTTCTTTGCTAATCCTCAAGCATCTTTCAAGCTGTCTTGAGTTTCTGTCATTAGAAAATGATTCCTTTGACTTAACTAGTGTTTAGGGTAGTATAATCACAATTTAAAAACAAACAAACAAACAAACAGCAAAGAGAAAAAAGACAAATCAGCAAAGGCCCAGATGTATATTTCTTGCTCTTTTCCACCATTGAGAAGGGAGTATGTGACACTGGGTGGTCATCTTCCATCAAGTCATTCAGGGATCCAGGTTAAGGGAAGTTTTCCAAGTCATCCTGGGATTCTCCCCCTCCCAGTATACATAGTAGGGAAAGGTGCTTAGAGAAGAGCTTAGTAGGACGTTTTCGTGGGCTAGACTGAGCAGCTGTTCTTACCTCTTCTGTCTGTAATTTATGGCCAGAATTCACTCACCGGGCCACACCAGACCACAAGGAACTCTGGGGGATGTAGTAGATTGCTGGGTTATCACTTTTTTTTTTTTTGTCTATTTTAATTTACTTTTTGAAGACAGGGACTATAAGCTCTGACTGGAGCTTACTGTGTAGACCAGATTGGCTTCAAACTTGTAGCAATCCTTCTGGTTCAGAGTGCTGATACTAAGTTTGTATCAAACTTTGTAGAGTCACAATTTCTCATGATAACCATGTAATAGAAAAAGAGGAATTCAAATATACTGTGAATCATAAGCCTTTGTTATTCCTTGATAGGCGACAATACCTGTGGAAAAGGAGGTGTAGTGCAAGTTAGACTGTGCTTATCAGGGGGAAGAGATCCTGAGGTAAAACGTTACACACACACACACACACACATGTTCCATATGGTGCACACACATGTTCCATATGGTGTAGTGTGTGTGTGTGTGTGTGTGTCCTGGGACTTGAACTCACATTGGCATGTGTAGTGACAAACACCTTTACCCACTGAACCATCTTGCGTTTTCATGAATGCCTGCTCTCCTTGATCCTCCTCTCCTGTCCTTCTGCCTCCTCCTCCTGCTCCTTTTCTTCCTTGCAATAACTCCCATTCTGCTGTTTTATCACGTCTATTCTATCAGCTTCCCTTATCCCTTATCCTAAAAAGGTCTCTTCTTTGCCTCCTATTGACCCTTTCTAGTTTCATGGCGCACACCTATACCTACTCACACACAGAGACATGCACAAACAGGAGAATTAAAATCTACATTCTAAGAGAAGGATCAGAAAGTTTTAGCTTAGGAAAGATTGGGGCAAATGGTTAAAAACCCTGGAGCTGAGCAGCAGAGCTTGAGGAGAGGTACTTGGGCTAGACCTGTCTCCTATGGTTCTGGACTCCTGAATATAAGAAATGAGACTTTAGGAATGAGAGGATGGGAGAACCAGTCACCCACGTCTCACTTTGCCAAGGGTAAGAAATGGCTGCCTTTCAAACGGGCAAAATGGCACTCGTGGGTGGGCAGCCTCTGTAACCAAGCTCTGCTCGGCCATCTGGGGGTTCCACTGAGGTAGCGTGGACTGTGGAGAGTGCAAGAACACGTTTCCTCCTTTCTGCTTTCTACCCCTCCAGGAAGGAGAAGGAAGGCTCATTATGTCTCTAGGTGGATTTTATAGTTCTGGATTTGAGCCTAAAAGTTGCATGTGGTTTTCAAATATTCATTTTATCACACTCTGTGATTACTTCCATTATGTGTGGCTAACACTGAGTCTTTTCAGATTTAGTAGGGATATAAAAGGTTTAAATAAGCCTAATATCAGATGTGTCTGGGATTCCATTTCTTGCATGCACACTGTAAATAAACGCTGATGAAAAATATTTTAGTTCCAAATTCTGCCACCCCAAATCCTACAAATATGCACATTAAAGCCCCATAATCCCATAAAAGCCTTTTTACTTGTAAATAACACTATCTTGTTTTCCATCTCAAATTTCTTCTCCTGTAATTACACAATATTTGGTTTCCCCTTTTTAGGCAATTCAAATTAAAACTTATTTCATTTCATAATTACAAACATTCATTTTGAGCAAAGACTAATCTGACGGGAATTTCGTTTCAGTGATATTGTAACCCAGACTTGTAACAGCAAAGTAATCCATCCCCTGGCTAATGTCTTGGAATATTTTACAATTCTACCCCAGCTAAACATTTGCATTTGGAAAGTTTTATCCTTTTCCTTGAAATAATAATGCTTTATTAAGAGAACTGTGTGATTTGATTTTTTTTAAAAATAATGATTTAAATCAAAGACTTCAAGGTATAAAGAATTTAAAGGGTGAGCCATTCTGCCCTCTTAGTTTGGGGTTATTTTATAATTCCCATGAGTATTAGGGTGGAATGTTGCTTGGAAAATGTTCATTATTAAGTTAGTTTTCAACTATTTCCTGAGAAGGGAGAAAGAAAATATTCTTTGTCTGAATATCTTAATAGGTGATAATTTTGAAATATTAGGTAAAGTATGTGTTATTGCTACTCTGAGTATGGGCAGAAGAACAAAGAGTATGACTGACTGATCATTTAGGGATAGAGAGTTAATACCCAGGGACACATGATGTTTATGAACTAAACGTTGCATTGAGAAAGTGCCAAATCAGAGTGTTTGCAGAGTAGTCATTGTTAATGCCTTATGGTATAAAAACTGCCCACAAACAAAATGGTTTTAAAACAGTGATTTACCTGTTGTTACTCAGAGTTCTGGGGCTGGTGAACTTGGCTGGCCAGTTCTGGTCTACTGGGGTCGTATTACTATAGCCATGTTGTAGCCAAGACTGCAGACAGCTCCTCCACTGCTCATATGTCCTCAGCCCAAGGCTGGGCTACCTGAAGGCCTCTGGTCACTTCTTTTGGCATGAGGCTGGCTTAGTCTCCTGCATGGCTTACACATCTCATGGTTCAACCATACCCTGACAGTCATCTCTCTGCCCCCATGGCAGCTTATTTTTCCCCAGAACAAGTACTCTGACTTGTCAACGCAGTGCCTGTACGGCTTCATCTAATCTGATTTGAAAGACATAAGGTTCACTTCTCCCTTATTCTGTTGGTCATGAGTGAGTCATGGTGATAGCTCAGGTTCAATAGGTGATAATTATCCACCATCCTGAATGGGGAATGTGTAGTTCAGTTCATCAGAGGACCAGCTCTGGGTCATTTGTTTACCCAGATCATTTTGGTGGGTGAAATGCCATGAGTGTTTGTGTTTTGAAGAAAGGGGGAAGAGAAGCAGTCTTTGGTAGGATTATCTGACCCTGTCTGAATTGACTCCATGTGTGTGTGTGTGTGTGTGTGTGTGTGTGTGTGTGTGTGTATGTGTGTGTGCAGGCTCAAGTGTGTTTAGATGGTGTCCTTAATTATCTGGTAAGACTTGAAATTTGACTTAAGCTGGGGCAGAAGAAGAAGGATCTTCAGTGCTCATCTGGGCCAGGTTTTGTGCTGCACACTTTGAAAGTTTACTGTCATTGTTGGGAAGCTAGCTGTTAGTGATCATGGTCAAATTATTGGTAACTTTTTCACTCATGAGGATAAATGACCTAACTTCCCTGGGCCTCAGTTTTATTACAGACACTATTATTATTTGTTCATGGAGAGAAATACTCAGTTCTTTTTGTGCTTTTCCAGTGCCCAGTGTATTAACCTTATGAATTTATTAATCAGTGGGTTTTTTTAAAAGTATGAAAGCTTAATATTCTCCTAATTCTTTATATACTCTTTGTATTATAAATATGTTTGAAAGCTATGAATTTAACAAATTATATTTTCCCTAACATGTAAATATGGTTGCTGGTTAAAGCTACAATTTCTAAATATTTAATTAAAACTCAAGCCTAATTTATCACATTTTTGTAAATGTTTAAAGCACTCTATAAAGCAGACAACACTCATATGTTAATGTGTATACAGTACTAATCAAGACTCTTAGACCAAAGTCTGGTATAAACGGTAATATACCTTTTCATTTATTCATGATCTCCGCTCTTTTTCTATCTGTTTTGTACTTGGGAGAATGACTTAATGAGCTTATCAATCTGGAGTAAACTTCCCAACTCAATGGAGGTTGTGAATGTGGGTGAGCATCCTTTATCTCTCCAACCCCCTGTGAGAGTTCCACATTTCTATTTCTATGGTCTCAATGTGACCTCCCATTATTTATGTGCTTGAATTGAATGGTCCATGTGATAGCATTATCCCCCAGTCTGTACAATCATTACACCTTGATAAGAAATAAATAAAAAATTTTTCGGGTCTTTAGGAGGTGATTATGTCATAAGGTGAGGATCCTCATGGTTAGGCCTTATGGGTGATTTGTAGCTAGTCACACTGGCTAGGAATACCCTGGTCTGGAATTTAACATCTGTTCATGTAACACATTTTGGTGAACATCTCCTATGTGCCAGTTACTCTTCTAGACACAGAGAATACAACATTGACCAAAACAAAATATGTCTGTTTGCGGAAGGCTTATATTCTTGTGTAGATACAGAAGCACAGAAATACACAAATAAAATGTGAGCTCCTTCTGTTGGAAAGTGTTATGGAGAAAAATAAAGCAGAGGCAGATGCCTGCATCCGTTTGTGGGTGCTATGACAAAATACTGCACACTTAGGTCATTTGAAACAACACAAATTTATTTCACAATTCTGAAGGTTGAGGAATTCCAGGTGAGTTTTTAGCAGGTCCAATGTCTGATGGAAGCCCACTCCTCATAGACAGTGGCATTGGCTTGGAAAGCTACCCAGTCAAGCAAGCTGGGGTCTAAGCCAGGTATTGTCTACAACATGGTGAATTGTTTGAATAATTGCCTTTGACCAAGGTAATGGTTTTTATTCTTCTTGATGAAGCATTCTTCCCAAATCATGCTGATTTATATTCTGTCTTTATGGAATCTGGCATGAGTTTGTGTTAAAGCTGTTTGCTCTGAACCAGGCCCCTGCTTTGTCAGTGACAGCTAATGCTTTGGGTCAGTTTGTTGCCCTGAAATAGCAAGTTTTGTTTTACTTGACCATCAAGATATGTACAATAATGTTAAAACCTATACCACAGGGCTAAAAGGGTTAGATGGAATAGTCCACAGAAGGCAAACAAGTCAGTGCCTGGTATGCATTAAATTCAATATATTCTATGAATAATGCTATTTGCAGTTGTCATTTTCACTATAGAGACATTTGTTTTCTATACTGGTATTTAAGAGCAATTCTTATGTACCCGTCTAAACAATAGTATATATTATAAGGCACACATTGGACTTATTCCTCAGTATCAAGTTTGTTCATAGCATGTTGTACCTGTAGAACCCAGTGCTATGTCATGTCTCTCCAACAAGTGGGGAGTAAGTACAATGAAAAACTGAATAGCTCCTATTGAACAAAGACTTATCTAAACTCAAGTTCTCCTTCTCCATAGAGCCTTGATCTGCAGATTGAGTGCAAGTTCATGGGGGATTACAATCTATAGTTTCTATAGTTTACAAGGCATGCATCATAAGATTTGTTCTTTCCAATCAATAACTTGAATTTACTTTTAAAAGATGTGCCTTAGAAAAGTGAAAAAAAAAACTCTCTAAAAGTCACACAGATAGCAAGCACCAGAACCAAGACCCAAATTACCACATGGCTGTCTCCAAACTGACCGGACTTTTCCATATACCTTCTTTCGAGGTGTGGGCAGTGTTTCTGTGAAAATATGATAATTATCGGTTTCTTCACATATTCTCATGACTTTGTCAGTGATTTATCTTTTCCATCTCATCTAATGACAGACTGTATTCTTTACTCTCTCTTCAATTCTTACTAAGTAAATTTCCTATACCAATTTGTATCTATTCTGGCCTGATACCTCATGAGAAATATATGGATGCCAATGGTATTCATTTGTTGACTCAAATGTACAAAAACTTAAACATAATAATGCTTATTTGTTCAAATATAGTTATACTAGTACCAAGAAGATGCAGTAACAGAAGTGAAAACAGAAGGGAACGTAATTCAAAATCAAAGGAATTGGAAAACTACTTTATTGCTGGTTATAATTTATCCCTCAAACCCTTTCAACTTTTTTGGGTAAATTTTTTATTGAATTTTTGTGTATTTCATACAGAACATCTTAATCATCATTATGCCATCTTCTCCACTGACATCCTCCCATAGCTCCTCTTCCCCTCCACTGGAATTCATGCATTCTGTCATTCATGTTAAGGTCTGTCAAGTGAGGTTAATGTCCTCAGATATCCCTCAATGCAAGTTCATCCACTGAGGTCTAGTCATCCTACCTAGAGTCCCTTCCCCTTTAAGATCAGCTCTTCCTCACACATCAGTAATCAGCTGCCAATAGTTCTTTGGCTAAGATTGGGGCCTGTTGCCCATTTGCACAGTTTTGTGCTGGGTTTTGGTATGCTTGAGTTTGCATGGTCTTGTGCATGATAGCACTATTACTATAGATTCAAATGGACAACATCCCAGAAGCCTATAAGACTCTGTTTCCATATGATCATGCATCTCCTCCCCTGGCTCTTACAATCTTCCTATCCCTCTTCCACAATGGTCCCTGAGCTCTGGGTGAGGGAAATTTAATATAGGAGTCCTGTCCAAGGATCCACGCTCTGCAGACTCTTATTCTCTATGCTTTCGCCATTTGTGGCCTTTTGTGTTCATGGCCCTCCGTTGCATGAGGGAGCTTCCTTGATGAGAGTCGAGAGATGCATTAGTGTCCTCTCTACCGCTTGTTCTGCTGTGTACCATGGACCTTAGCTTCTTTGATGAGTGGTGACCTGTATTTGTCTATAAATATAAGGATCCCTATTTTGCACATAGGAAGAAATGACATTTGTGTAGGGCTATAACTGCCTTGGGTTTTCTCTAAGATCTGTGACCTCTCTAGCCATGTATATTTGACTCTCTTTACAGTACCACACATGAGTTTCCTCCCACTGAGTAGTCTTTAAGTCCAATTAGGTATCCATTGATTACTCCCAAGATAAAAAGTGACACTACTGCACCAGTGTCATTGGCTGTGCCAGTCATTGATGTAGTTACTAGGCCTTGAAGTTGGCTTGCACCATCAATCGATGTTCTCTCTTGGCATCTTGCTTAGTGCTCTCCAGAGCTATGAGAGCTAGTCTTCAGGGAGGTGGCTTCCAGGTCAGTTCCAGTTTCATTGCTTCAAATCTTTTGTCCAAATTTTGTCCTTTCTTCAGCAATAGGGTCTTATCTTCAAGTCCTGGGAGGCAACCAAGGGCTATGGCAATATCCTGTGTAATTTTGGACTACCCTGGCCCACAACTCAAAGGGAGGTTTCTCATGTCTAGCCCTGTTTCTTGTTATGTAGACTTCATCTATACACAGGTAAAGATAGTGTATGTATAATTTATCAGTAGGGAGAAATGGGGATCCTTTAACTGGGGAGAATGTGGAGGGAGGGCTAGATAGGGAGAGAGGAGAGAAAAATAATGCCTAGCTAGTTAAAAAACCAGAGGGAATTGTATTAGACCCTTTCAACTTTTAAAGTTTTAGGCTTTTTTCAAACAAGTATCGTGAACTAGAACTTCTTTATGTGCCCTCATTTGTTAGTGTTATTTTGTGTCTTTGTTTAGTTACTAGGTAGACAACGTGTGTTCTGTGAACTCTTGATCATGTTTTTGGCTCATGTTTGTTGTGATATTTTTCTCATTCATTTTGTAGGGGAATTGTTTCTACATAAGAGTGATGTTAGCCCTAACCATTGTATGTTACTATTTTAAATCTTTTTTTTTGTCATCATTTTTCAGACTACATGAAAAAATATATTTTCCTAGAAAAATTATTTTGTAAATGTCACATCAAGAGAGAATGTAATCTGTTGTGAAGATTGGTCTAGTATTTTGGAAAATAACACCTAATTTAGTAAATGAGAGGTTAGCCCTGGAAAAGACATAATAATATAATTTATCACTGAACAAGTATATACGGCCACTACAAACAACAAAACAGGTTTTATAGAGATTTCCCTCAAAGTCAATTAAAAATAATATTTTAGATTGAAATATCAGAATATATATACATGGATTTATCTATCTACATGCTAGAGATTTTCATATTAGGAGGAAACTAGGTTACATAAGAAAATTGTCCCTTATTCTCTCAATAAATCCCTATTCATGGAAAGAACTCTTTTCTGCTACCAAACCAACCTTCAGGAAAATATTTTTAAAAATTATTTAATCCTTTCACAATCACACACACATACACACACACACACACACACACTCTCACGGTCATTTACTTGCACAAGGGCATTGTACCAGTGGCTACACCAGTGAGTATGTGAGTCCCCAAAACTCTAGCTACCTTTCACTGCCTGTAGCTCCTCAGGGAGGGCTGGGGCCTTATGAGCCCCTTTCCCATCCATGGTGGAATGTTGTGCAGCTCTTGTACAGGCGGCCTCTGCTACTGCAAGAGCTGGGGATCGGAGGGAGTGCTGTAAGACAGTCTTATTTACACCTGTACAGATCCTCCTAAACTTGGTCTTTCATTGAGTTGCCACTGTCCTGTGAAAGGAGGTACTAAGTACTTTGAGGTAACCACAAAAGAACAAAGAAAAAAAATCTTTAATTATGTTTAGATTTGAGTAGTTTATTTGACTTCTGAGCCTCAGTTTCCTTTTCTGTAAAATGGAAAATAAAAATGTGTACAGTGCCATTGTAAAGATTAACATGAGCTAAGATGCTTGAACTAGTTTAAAGCCCACCCTTTGCCATTAATCAGAAGTTTGCTATGACCGTCCATTCGTAATGTGATTTTCAAATAAAGAATACATTAATCAATTCAGTTACCTTTTTCTGAGGAAATGAGGCATGGGAGAGAAAGAAGACACAGGTTCTGATTTAACAGGCCTTAAAATCTAACAATTATAATTAGCATTTAGGTACCACCATAGAGTTTGCAAAGTGTTTGTGTTGTGTTATTTATCTCTTCTTTCATTCAACCATGGACCTACTATGGTGATGTATCAGACAGAGCACTTGACTTCACAGAGAGAGAGACAGGCAGGTGAGGGAGGAGTCAGAGAAGAGCACGTTTTAGCACTTCTGGGAAGGAACAGGCTGGGACAGGATGGAGAAAGATACGGTGTAGAGAGGGGTGTTCGGAGAATAGTGGGAGAATGTCTTTCTGTGGCAGTTGTAGTCATATGTAAATTTTTTTTTTTCGTTTATGACAGAGTCTCTTATATTCCTGTATTCCAGTCTGGTCTTTAATTACTTTGTAGCCAAGAATATTCTTGAACTTCTGATACCTCTGTCTCTATCTCCCAAGTGCTGGGATCACAGACATGGGACATTATGCCTAGTTTACATGGTACTAGGGATTGATCCCAGGATTTTGCACATGCTAGGCAAGCACTCTATCAAATTAGATACATCTCTAAACCAAGAGAGATGTATTCATGAGTAGAATTAAGTCGACCTTTTGATATAAAATTGTAACATGCAGATTTTACATGAAGTAGTTATAAGACTTGGATGCTAACAAGGACCATGTGTGTTTAGAAGCCTGTGTGTAGTGATTATGGAGTGGTGAATCTTTCTGTGTACCTAGTGAGAATTGTTATAATCACAAGCCAGAGTGACTCTTGGCATCTTCAGCAATCAAATTTTGAAGCCATAAGTCATTATTTTATATTGGGATCAGGCTACAACCTGTGGTATTAGGTGGGATTCATAGATAAATAACACATTGTCTTTAGTGTTTTTACCAAGCAAGATGGAGTAGAAAAAGATGGATCAGAAGTTGCCTGGGTCACTGCTAATTGTGTGATTCCTCTCAGACTTGGTTCCGTGGGTTGGGAAGTCTAGTAAGTACTTAAGAACCGAGCGACCGTCTCCTTCCTTCCCGCTTCTCTCATTCTTCTTCCTTTACAGTCTCCATCTCTCTCTTCACCAAAAGCATTTGCTTAATGTCTAAAAATATTTTAATAGAATATCCTTGAGTATCTTTAGCATACTATTATCGATCTTAGGATTTTCTTTAAACCTTGTCTGTAACTATGAAGAGAAAATTCTGTCTTCTTACAGAATTTTTGAGCATCTTTAAATAGACACAGGCAAGGGTAGTGTCACTTACAGTGTGGAGTACGTGAAGGACCACAGGACTGGAGAGATGGCTGAGTGCATTGTCAAGAGTGCTGGCTGCCCTTGCAGAGGACTGGGTTGCATTCCCAGCACCCACATGGTAGCTAATAACTGCCTGTAACTCCAATTCCAGGAGAATCCACCACCCACCCATTTCTGACCTCTATGGGCATTGTACAACATGGGTGCATCTACCTACACACAGACAATATACTTATATACATTTAAAAAAAAGTTAGTGGTTACAAGGGTAACTGCTTTCGTAGCCTCAAGACTGTTAAGTTCCCATATCCTACTGATTAGCTTCTCATTTCTTTGGCCAATGGCATAGCTCCATCAAACCTTTGGACATAGGTTGGTGTTCATATTTAGAAAAAAAACCTTATTATTCAGATGTGGTCTCCGCTATTGCAATTGTGTGAACTTGGGTTAGTTCCTTAACGTCTCAGAGCTTTAATTTTCTCATTTGTAAAATAAGGATAATAAATATGTGATAACGTGGAAGAGGTGTATTGAAGGGTTAATAAATTTAATAATAAAATGAATGCATTTAGAATTTTCAGCACAGGGCTAACAAGATAGCTCAGCAAGTAAAGGAGCTTGTCACATAAGCCTGATGACTTGATTCAATCTCAGGAACCTAAGTGGGAAAGAGACTCCACTTTCAAATGTTGTTCTCTCACCTGTGTGTGTGTGTGTGTGTGTGTGTGTGTGTGTGTGTGTCCCACACAGATGCCAATAGTAGTAAATAAAGTAAAAAGATCTCCTAGCATGGTTCTGAGGATAACTGACTCTTTACATAGTTCTGGGTATGTATAAGAGCTCAATAACTGTTGTTACTATTCTTGTTGTTATTTATTCCAATCTATTTTGAATAAAACCTGCTAACATAATGCCTAGTAGCATAGAGAAATTAGTTAATAATGATTGTTGTTATTTTCATTATACTTTGTTTCCATAGACCCCTTTACAACTCAACATAAATCTTCTGTGCAGGCCTGTGTCTTTGATGGAGCAATGGACCCAGCCACAAACTGCTGACATTCTGTAAAGATAAGCCTTTAATCCATAACCCCGATTCCAGCAGTCATCTCAGACTTGTTGGTTTTCACTGTCCCTTTTGCTCCCTTGTAGCTTGCTTCGTTGGTTGCCTTCTGGGTCTTGGCTTCTCAGTTTGGTCTTAGACCCTCATGTCTGTGCTCATCACTAAGGCACATGGGTCAATGGGTTTTCTGATCCTTCTGCATCAATTTGGAAACCTTGTACACACAGCTTATTGTATCCCCTGACTCCCACAGATGTCTTTCCTTTCCCTGGTCTCTGCTGGGCTTCCAAAGATGGTTTTGGACCAAATCTAGCCATGATCTGGATTTGGTCATGAATAAGTCCTTATTTCATTCAATTGCTTGCTTATTTATTTTCTCAAAATGTTCATTTGGTACCAGGTTTCCTCTTGGATACTAACTTCTGCTCTTTAGGGGAGAGATCTTCCTTTCTCTTGGTTTGCTTGACTTATAGAAGGATTCTAAGATCAATTTATTTTGTCCCCTGGCCCCATCAGCTAACTCTTGCTCATAGAGTGTTAGCAACTGTGTCCATTCAGACTCTGTAACTCTCTGGCATCCAATTTTTATGAAGATTGCTTTACAGGGGTCTGGCCTAATGATTAGGAGGATCATTAGCCCAATGGGTAGAACTCAGTGAGACACCTTTGGCAAAAATGCCCTGGGTCTATGCCAGAATGTCTAGAGAAGAGAGACCATAGCTCGTGCCAAGGCCCCAAGTCCCAGTGCTAGCCCATGAATCCTGCTGGTTAAGGGGTTTAGGCAGTCCTAATTTTAATAAAAGTTTGATTTCAGCTAGTTGCTTGCTACTTACATGGTCTTCCTTTCTCTTCTGTTTTCTTTTCAGGAATCAATATTCCAATATGTAGCCTAGGCTGTCCTTAAACTCCTGATCCTCCTGTCTTATTCTCGCAAGGTGCAGGGATTACAAGTGTGCCGGGATGCAGTGCTGGAACTATGTCTGGTGATACCTACACGGTTTATTACTGATTTGAATTCTATCACCTCTCATAACCTAAGACCAAGTTATATTTGACACATACACTGTAAACCCTTATTAAAATAAGCTCAGTAAGTAAACAGGCAGACTTGGCTTTCTCAACTGTGATATTCCTCTTATGTAGAGGCATCCCAATAACAGTTAACAAACTGTACTAATGCTGTGTGGCTCTCAAGATCTGAATAGATTTTTTTAATTATTCCGTGTAGAGGTAGACAAGTAGAAAGTTAGAAAGAAAATACACAAACACACTTCAGTAAAAACAGCTCTGCATTTATTTCAGGGTCATTTCATCAGGCAAAAGGCAGCCTTTTAGCTGCTTCGATGGTTTCTGAAAGCTTTCAGCTACAAGGAGAGTAATTTTGGTTTGTGCGGCTGAAATGCTGGAGAGGATGGTTGGTTTCATTAGCCAGGGAGGAGTGATAATGTGCTGCAGTACTTCTCCAGTTATTGGGCACTTTATGGTAATAACTCATGATGGCTTGAGTGTTTAGGTGTGTGTTTCAAACCCCATGTAAAATACTATGCCATTAAGAATTTAAACACATTTCTAATTTAATTATGGCCAAGAGCTGGGTCCAAGTGGTCCTGTGTTTTTGTTGGCTAGTTGTCATATTACAAATTTTGAATAGAGAAAGATTTATTTACTTTGCTCTTTGCTCTTTTTACTCTGGATTGTTAGACATCTTAATCATTTAAAAGGGCAACATTGGGAACATGAAGCACAGTTGAAGCCGTGGAAAATTCTGTTTTCCTTCCATGCTGTTCTCTACTTTGAAATGTGCCAAGTTTCTTCTATCCATGGTATATTGATTACTCAAATGTCCCTTTTACCTTCTTTTGTCCTTAGACAAATTTTCCATTCCTTGAATGGGTGTATTGAGATCATATACTTTACAAAAACTATGATCTGAAATGGAAAAAAAAAACCCTATCAGCTGAAAAATTTATCAAAGAGATTATTGTATAATCACTCAGTTAACTTGGGAGGCACCGCGTAGAGATGATGTCCTGGGTCTTAGCTTTTGGGGTCTTCTGTATAGGGTCTTATTCATGCCAGCGTAAGAAGTAGGAGTTAGCACAGGACAGCTCTTGATAAATAGTATTTGGGCTCATGTGCAAAAAATAAATCCACAAAAAGTTATTTCTACCTTGAGTTGTATGTCCAGAATTCTCCCACACAGTCTTCTGCTAACTCTTTGGCCCTTGGTAAGCAATTCAACTAGATGTAGCTTATATTAAAATAATTTTTAAAAATGAGGAAGAGAAGGAACTGGCCTTGAATTTGAACAGTAACTTTGCTGACTCTGATTCTTTAGCTTCTGGGAGAGAGTGTAGTTATCAGTGACCTCTGGAGGACTGATGGAATGTGACTCCAATGCTCGCATGGCTTATACACCTGATACGTACCATTAGAACCAATCCTGTTCATTCTCTGTCATTTACAAACATAACACCTAGCAGTTCCCAAATATAATAGGCATCAGGCTTCCTAAGAGAAGACTTTAGGTCTTTGAGTCCTTTGTAACTTTCAATTGATAGGACTGATAAAATGGTGGACCACCAGGTTGGGGTAGTTTGCCCCAATATTTTTGTGCCATAATAATTAATTTTGAAAAGAAAAAATGCATGTCTCATTTTCTCATGTTGTATAAACTATGACATAAGTGAGAAAACACATTGTTTGGAAATATGAGGGTGAAAGAACTGCAAAGCTAAGTCATGGGTTTGGAGAAAAATGGACTTAGCTTCTTGGATTCATAGCTATAGAAAGGTCTATCAAAAGATTTAAGTCTTTGAGAATCTTCTCACATTGATTGTTTTGAGTGGCAAAGAGTCATCTTGAGGACATGTGTTGTCCAAAGTGTCGTTTCCTTAGGAAACAAACAAGCAGACCTACCTCTCTAGGTCCTCCTTTTTCCTTCTTTTCAGATGTCCCCTTTGCCTTACCTCCTTCAGGGGGTTAGAGCTAAGTACAAACATGTTATATGCCACCGAAGATTATTAAAAAGACCAGTGACGTTTTGTCAAATATTTTTCAAAAATCTAAAATAATCTAACAAAAATACTAATTTTTTATTTATGGTTTATTGACATATGTTACTAACCCATTAGTCACGAAAGTCCTTCAAGTAAGGCATGAAATAAATTCAAAATAAATGGACAGAAAAGGGATTTGGTTTTTAAAGGAGTGATATATAGAATATCCAATAAAATTTCCCACAAATGAAGTTACAATGCCAGGTTGAGAGAGGTCAGTACATGTCTATTACAACCAGACAAAGCTTGTCTGTAGAGGATGCCAGTCATTACTCATTCATAATTTGACAAATAGTATTGTTAGTGTGTGGGATGGTATATCTTCCTTTTTTTCCTAATCATCCACTTACAAATATTTTTTTCATATGGCTTCAAAGCTTTCATATTTTCTATTTTTAACCAACAAATGCCATTCTACTGTGTAGTAGAATAGGATGGTTTTCTTCAATGGATGTCCTATTGAATAACTAGCATGAGATCCTTGAGCAAAGGGCAGAGCACACCATGTGATTCTTGCTGCTAATTGCCTTATTTTGATCAAAAAGCTAGCCTAAATTTACCTGACAGCCAGCATGGAGAGGTGAACCAATTTTCAATTCAACTTTACCAGCATATTCCCTCCCACAAGTCACTTTCAAAATACTACCTCCCACATTGTACTCTCGCTCACCACAAACACCCACAGCCATTTCCTGAGGCTTGCCTCTGCAGAACACCAAAACATTCAGGGGTAAAGCAAACTGGTCCAAATGTTTCCCAGATGTCTGAATGTGTGGCATAATTAGGCATCAAAATGATTGGAGTTTTCATTCTGCAGCTAACTGTTTCTGCAACTTGCAAACACAACTTTAATATGGTAAGTAAATCTCCTTTTTCATTCTGATAGACAAATTTGTATTTAATGAACACATACTATGTACCAGTTACAGTAGTCTTCATTAGAAGATTCAAAGATTTTGAAAGTCGTGGGGCTGTTTGGGGAAAACACCAAATACTATTTCTCACATACTTCTTCAGTCTCTAAAGTGAGTATACCAATTATACTCTAGACAGTGTGTAAATTATCCATCAAATCATATTTCACATCTTCGAAGACAGAAAATCGGGTCAGGAAATAAGCCTGTCAGGGTTATCTTTCTGAGGCAGGGCTATCTTTCTGAGGTCTGTGGCTTCAATCACACAACCATAGTGTAAGAGGCATACGTAGAATAACCAATCACTCCACCCTTGTTCAGCAGGAGTCTGATCAAAACACCTATCCAACAACTAAAGCGTATTTATGTTTCTACCTCCAAGCAGTGCTTTAAGTAGGTGTTTGATAGAAAAGATCTAGAGAGAATAACCCACTTTACATAGAGGATCTCCAAGTGATGAGAGTCTTTACGATGAAGTGTTTGTTACTACACTCCTTTTCAGAATGAAAAATCAGAGATTCAAAGGTGGAAAGTGATTGTCAAGGTCACACAGTCATTGATGTCAAAGTGGCAAATAAAGTACAGTCCTTCCATCTGTTGATTTCCTGGATTCTTGTTTTCTGTTCTACCACTCTGTGCTTCATGTTAGTTCCCTAGTGAGGAAAATGAGTGGCTAGAGAGGAAGGAGTGAAGGCTGCTGGGAGCACAGTCCTTTACCAAGCAGCCACCATTTCACTGATACCACTTCTTTGGTAGATTGCAAAAATGGCCTTTCACCTATGCTCATCCTTCATTCATTCTATTTGTTATGTGTCTTTGTGGATTCTGTTGAGAAGAGATATGCATTTCCAACCCTTGAATTACACTAGCTCTGTGTCTGGAATTGACCAAAGTCTCTGTAGCAGTCCTGCATCTAAGTCTCAAGAGGCTTGTGTGCTACATGTGTGTCTTAGAACCCACCATCACTTTAAGAATAAGCCAGGATAACCATATCCCTATCATCCCCATTATCCTAGGTGACAGCCAGACACATTCCAGACCCGAACTGAGGCTCTTCTAGATCCCTCCCAACCTGACATAAAACAAGTCTAGAAGAAACCAGTCATATCTGCCCTACATTTGACTAAATAGTCCAGGTGGATGATGACAAGGGATCATTGTTTTTAGGGACATCTTGGAATGCCTTTTAATTTAACACAACATAAATAGATACCATTCTACTTGTGATGGGGTTTCCTTATGATCATAGCTTTTTCTGGAATCCCAAGTTAGATATTTCCCAAGTCTATGTGTTCATAATGGCAGGGAAACCTCTGACACATATCTATCGTGGTTTAGCTAGTCATGATTTATGCTAAATTTTCCTGGGGAAATTTTCCATATATACCAAACCTGTGACACCCACATGGGTTTTGCCTCGGTATATGGCATCCTTCAGAGAGAGGCACACATGGTAAATACCTACCAACGCGGCACAGGGTTTAGAAAACCTGAGACTCTTGTGCTCTGGCTTACTAAGCCTCTTCCTGGAGGGTTTCCCCCAACCCTCGTACTAAAGCTCTGAGCTACATAATGCTTTACCTGAAAGTGATGGTATTTGGAGACAGAGACTTTGGGTAATAATTAGGATAGATAAAATAATGGTGGTGGCACCCACATGATGGGGTTAGTACCCTTAAAAGAAGAGGCATCAGAGAGCTTTCTCTCCTTCCTCTTGCCATGAGGAAAGACCGAGAAGATAGCTCTGTGCAAACCAGAAAGGCAAGCCCTCACAAGAGCCTGACCATATATATTGGCATCCTTATTGCAAACATTCACCTCCATAATTGTGAGTACATAAATTTCTATAGTTTAAGCCACCCAGCCTGTAGTATTTTGTTATGGTAGCCGGAACTGACTAATACACAGATGTTTCTAGTTAGACAGATGTTTGATATAGCTTTAGGAGAAAATATTTTGAATGATTAAATGCATTTTTCACTCCAGATGTTTTGGCAATGTGATGATACAGCTGAAATGAACATATGGGAAGGCCCTGTGGCTACCTTGGGGAGAAACTTTTAGGCAAAGGGGAACATACTGGGAGGGGCCAGAGGAAGCTACTTCTCTCTGAGACTGGGGTAATAGATGTTCCTTTTTATTTTTTAAATAAAGTAATCAGACTCTATATTCAGACTTTTGGGTCACAGAGTTGCAAAATATCCATTGCCCCCTTCTTTCAGATGTAAACAGATGACATTCATGAGCCTGTGTGCTGGTTTCCTCTTATCCTCCTCCTTACAGTTGCTGGTAACCACTGTTTATGATTGCAACTGCAAAAAGAAACGCCTGGGCAAGGTCAGTATGTGAGGGACAGATTAAGACAGTGAAAAGTGATGACTAGGGCTGGTACCCAGCGTCTGCTGCACGGCGATTGAGGCAGGATTAAGTCACACACATTAGGAATGGAGCATTGTGCTTTTGCCGAAACCTCACTTTTCTGAAGGCCAAAGATCCTGTGAAATTATTCTTTCATCTGTGTGACCTGAGGAGTGAGGATTTTGCACACAGAGGAAGCTACCTTCTGTAGAGTGGGGAGGTGTTTTCCATGAACACCAGATAGTCCATGCCCTTTGTTTTGCTAGCTGTAACTATTGGAGTGACTCAGTTCTGCTATTGTCATGTGGAAACAACCATAGACATCCCTCAGATAGATGAACAAGCCTGTGCTCATAAAGTTCTTTATTTTTCAAATAGACAGAGGCCAGATTTGGTCTATGAATTGTAGCTTGCCAAAGCTGTCCTACTCAGTTCAGTGAATTAATGCATGTGTGGGGCTTTAAACAGTGTCTGGAACACAGTAATTTCTTTAGAATCATTGGCTGTTGGTGTTCTTTGCCTGGAACGACAGAGCAGGGAACAAGGTCTGTGCGGTAGGGAAAATGAATTGAAGACTCAGTCCAGTGAGATGGATGGTGAGGGGATCGTTTACCCTGGCTCTCAACAGAACTGCCTTAAAGAATGTGATTGTCTGGGGCTAGGGAAATGGCTCATTTGGTAAGGTACTTGTCACACAAACCTGAGAACATGAGTTCATTCTCTGGAACTCACAGAATAAAGGCCATTAAGGTGGTGGTGTGTGTTTGTCATCCCAGTGCTGGGAAGGCAGAGACAGAAGGATTCCTAGGGCTTGCTGGCTAGCCAATCTAGTCTAATTGGTGAGCTCCAGGCCAATGAGAGACCCTGTGTCAAGGAAGATGATGGCATTCCTGAGGATGACACTTGAGACTGTCCTCTGGCCTGCTGATGTGCACATGCACATGAGAACGTATGCACACACATGCGCATGCATGCACCCCCCCACCCCCCACACATACACCCTCCCTTGAACATGCACACACATTTAAAATATGAGTGTGATTCTCTTGAGGGAGGACCCTCATGGAATAAACCATCCTCTCTTTCTTTTCTAAATTGCATTAGCTTTATAGACTAGCAGTCTATATTCTGCACACATACATACATTGGTACCTTGGACCGTATAGTATCCAGCAGAATTATGAAGCTATCATTGTGGCAAGGCAAAGAAAACAGCACTAATGCCCAAGGCAAAACATCACCTCTCACTATCCAGATTCAATGCTCTTTTAAGTGATTTACAAATCTTTTCCCTCAATGCAGCTTGCACTGGGTTTTCCATTGCTGTGCTAGCTTTGTGCAGGTGTGTGAAAACATTTGAACATGATGAATTGTTTCTCCAAAAGCCAAAAGGTAAACGATGAAAGAATCGGATAGAAAACATGTTAGCAAGATATTTTATATTAGCTCCAAGGAGTTAGATCAATTACTGTGATGTGTTACATGTTCAGAAGTCAGGCAATTCTAAATTATAGTTCCCAGTATGAACGTAACTCAGCCCCTTTGCACATGCAATATTTTATATGACTCTATATGGTGTTAACTTTAATGCTTTAACATCTATGCTTAATGTGGTGACTGTAAATTTAAATTTCTTGACTTTAGAGGTTATAACATTTAACCATACAGCTGCATTGACATACATAGTGCATTCAAAAATTTCTGGGTGTAATATTTTGCAAAAATTCAGTTCCAGGTTGTATTGTTCACAGTGTAATAACTATAAAGAGCATCTCCTTAATTTAGGATCTAACATGGAATCAGATATGAGATTTGTGAATTAAAAATTCCTCATGGCTAAAGCATAATCAATTTTCCCTTTAAGAGACTGCTATCCAGTCCATTAATCCTTTTAGATGTGCTTCTTTGCTACTGTACACACATTGTATAGGCAAACAAATTGCTCTAGCTTCAGAGAACTCCGTCCACATGCCCCCATCCCCAATATATCCCAGAGCCGAAACTTTGGTTTTAGCAAATAGCTTGTGAAACACCTGTCTTGGTCACTGGTGAGAGGCTGTAAGAGCCAGGAGAGGGGCTCTGCTTTGCTGTGGTAATTAGTCCCCAGTTCCCCGTTCCTGAGCCAAGGTCTCACTCCTCACATACCTACATGTAAGTACAGGAGTTGGATCGTATTTAATAAGCTCAGGTGTACAGGAAATGTTGCACTTATTTATTTATTTTTTTAAACAACTTATTATTAGCTCTTGGCACCCATCCTCCCAGACTGTATTACTCACTAATCACAAAAGCCGTGTGTTAAGTATCAGAATACAGAAAAGTTGAAAGTAACATTAAGAAAAAGATATGGTACTCACAAAGTCACCAGAAATTATCTAGAATGTGTATATGAATGCCAGGCAAAGTAGAGGTATAGGTAAGAAGTATTCCTGTAAATGAACATACTTAACAATGTTTGACAGAGTAACTGTAAAGAAAGAGAATTCTTAACCTTTATAGATCTCATTATGTAACCCCAAAATATATAAAACAATATCTAACTAAAATAAAAAGATAATGACAAATCTATATTCAGAATTGGATTTAAAGAACAAATAGTTGTCTTAGAACAAGCAATTATTTTAATAGAGCTTTTCAAACTCAACTGTTAGAATCTCATGATCTAAAAATAGGTAAGGCTATGAAATAGTCTATCAGCTTTATCTACTTGACATACAAATTCTGCATTCAAGATCCAAAGGAGCCAGGTTTAGTGGAACACGTTTTTAAACCCAGCTTTTGGTAGGCAGAGGCAGGTAGATCACTGTGAGATTGAGGTCAGTTTGGTCAACAGAGTTCCAGATCTGCTGAGGCTGCTAGGGGGACCCCATCTCTCAAATCAAAAAAGATCCAAAGGATACACATTTTTCGAGTGTATGTGAGACATTTATTTACAAACACGGACCACATTTTCTGGGTTATAAAGCAAATCTCAGCAAATTTCCAAAGAGTGTAATTGTGAGTCCCATATTCCTCAGGCATGGGGAAATTAAGCTAGAAGTAATTGCCAAAAGATAATTAGGAAACTCACAGAAGTTCTGAAAATTATACAACACATTTCTAAATAACCTATGGGTTCAGAAGAAATCACAATGAAAACTGCAGTTTCTCTATGATCATATAAATATAAAGCTAAAACTTCTGGGATAAAACCAACAAAGTGATGTGAGGGCCATGCAGGGCCTTAAATGAACACATCTGAGGAGAGGAAAAGCTGGAAATCAAAGATGTTATATTATATCTCAGGAAGCTAAAAAAAAAATAAGAAAAGAACCAAAGGGAAAATTAAAAGCAAAAGAAGTGGAAGGACGGCATCAAGATAAGACAAATTTGACAAAGTACAAAGTAAACATTCAGGGAGAAGATTTACTACCAAAGTTCACTCTTTGAAGCCATTAATGAAACTGAGAAATTCTAAGAAACTAACAAAGACGGTAAACACAAATTACTAACAGCATCAAGAGTAAAGAGAGGAGACATCAGAGAGACACCATGATGGTACAGCTTAATTAAAAGCAGAAGGAATTAAAACAGGATGATGTCACAAAGAGCAACAGAACAGATCCGAATCCAAAGACAGGCTCTCACGGATGTCGCTCGATCTATGATACAGGTGTCTCTGAATCATGGTGGTGACAGAAAAGCCTTGCTAGTATGTACTTTCATTTGGCTAGCCATGTTTGTTCTTCACGCTGCACACAAGAGGTCAAATTCAGAAGGAGCATTAACTTAAATATGGAAGTGAAAATAGCTGAGAAACAGTATTTGAGGATGTCTTCATCAGCTCAGGGTAGACGAAATTTCATAAAGAGAGCACAAAAAGCACTAACCATAAAGTATTTATTGTTCAAATATTTTGCATTTTATAAAAATGTAATATAGACCACATCAAAAATATTCATTCATTAACTGAACTATTAAAATGTTAAGAAAGTGAAAGGACAAGCCGAGGAATAGAAATATTTTCAATGTGAAGTCTAAGAAAGGACTCATGTCCAAACTGAAAATCAAAAAGAAAACCAAGAATGGAAGTGATGGCTTAGTGGTGAAGAACGTATACAAGCTTGGTTCCCAGCACCCCAAAGGGATAGCTCACAACTGCCTGTAACTCCAGGTCCAGGGCATCTGATGCCATTTTCTGCCCTCTGTGGGCATCTTACATTCACATGCTTACACATAGACACACACAGAAGCAAACATATAACTAAAATAAAATAAAGCTTTTAAAAGAAGAAAAACCCCCAAACAACTCTGTCTACATGGACTTAGTCTACATGGACTGTCATAACTAAATGTCACAGACTGGATGGCTTTAACAACAAAAATAGTATTGTAAGGTGGGACGTCCATAATCAAGGTTCTAACGGGGTGTGCGATCTGGTAAAGGCTTTCTTGCTGGGTGCAAATGGAGCGTTCTTGCTGTGTCTTCACATAGAAGGGAGATCTCTGTGGCTTCCTGCTCTTTTAAAAGAATAGAAGTTCTCTAAGATCAAGGATTCAGCTTTATCTTACTTAAAACTCTTCTTCACCCCTCTCCAATGTCCTATCTCCAAACAGAGTCACATGGTGGTTAGATCTTCAACAAATAAATTTTGGGGTGCAATTCAGTCCACACAACTTAAGAAAATCAATTTGAAAATAAACACACCATATAATTTTAAAAACACAGGTAAGATATTTCAACAGATGCTTTAAAAATGTCAAATAATAATAATAATAAAATAATAAAATAATAAAAATGTCAGCAAATAGAAATCTATTCACATAGCAGCAGGTCATAGGGAATTCTGTAGTCTAAGTATTTTAAATGTCTTCCACATGCTCATGGGTTAAAGGCTTGGTCCCCAGCCCACAGTGTTACTGGGGGTTGGTGGGACCGTTGCAAGGTGGATCTAGTAAGATGTCTTCAGGTTACTGGGAGTAGAACCTTGATGGATTCAGCAGAAGTAGTTTCCCTTCTTACCATGAGGGTGGTGTCTTTGCCTTGCCACACACTCCAGCTGCAGCAATCTGCCTTGCCATAGCCCAAGCACAGGGCCAACTGGTCATGGACTGAGACCTCCAAGGCTGTGAACCAAAACACACATTTTCTTGTTACAGATTGACAGCTTTGGGTATTTATGTGATTACAGTGATAGAAATCAACCAACAAAGAGAAATTGGCAAGATATTATTGCACACTTGACAAAACCACTAAAACTTAAAGGAAAACCTGGAAAAAAACTGGTAATATCAAGTGTTGGCAAAATTCTGCTGCAACAGGACTTCCCAAGTACTACTGAGAATGTAAATTGATAACATTAATTGACAGGGTGTATCCAAACATGAACCAACAGTCCATTTTCCAGTAGAAAGTACCTATGGTAATCAAGACATGAAGAAGAATGTCTATAATAGTATCTTAGAATATTAGAACTTTCCTAATTGTGCCAAGCTAGAAATGACTCAAGAACTTATTAACAGTAAGATAAGCATACAAATTATGATATAGACACAATGGAGTGTTCTGCAACAATGAACAACGAATTATAGCTGTGCATGAAAAATACGATCTTGTGTAAAAATAACAGGCACATGAGGACACATGGTAGGCTGTGACTACATTTATGCAATGTTCAAAATTAGGGAGAAGATCATTTATAGTGACATAAGTCAGAGAGATCTTTGGAAAGGAAAATGACACAGGTGGGACTCCTGGGTTCTCTAATTTCTGTTGAGGCATGGCAGTTCTATGGCTATGTTGAGCTTGATTCATACAGTGACATTGGTACACCTGAGTTTGGTATGTTAAACTTTGTACACATACAAAACTTTTCAAGAATGAGCTGGGTGTGGTGGTATATGCCTGTATTCCCAGAACCAGAGCGGCTGAGGTAGGGAGGTCCTATCTCAAAACATCAAGAAAATTTTTTAAGAATGTTTAAGAGCAAATCTTCATTCTGTCTTTCTTGAACATTAAGAAGAACAGCAAGAAAGAAAAGCGGTGTGTTATCAGAGGTGTGCTGTGCGCCAGGGAAGAGACATATAAGGATTCACCCCTTCGATTCTGCCTCTGTGAGCTGCTTTCAGAGGACAAGAATGGGTCTCTGACACTACTGCTGTATCTTATAATACACTTAAAATACAAAGAGCTCTGACACTCCACTTAGAGATAATCAACCTGCTCTTGAGGACTAAGAACTGAATGGAGAATCGCATCATTTGGAAGCAGAAAATCCTGAAGCTGAGTCTCAGTAAAGGGGATGAATCAAAGCGTTCTTTCTCAACTATTTTAAGGTGGCTACTGGCCTCCATGCCTGTGAACTTTCAATACCATTAGTATACTGCATATCTGCTTATAAAGATGCATATCTGTGCTTTCTATATGATGTCAGACTTTTTGCTGCCTCCCCCAAGATGAAATTCATATAGTCTAATGGAAATACCATAGCTATTTAGAATATGTTGTTTACAGAAGTAAAGGGTTGCATCCTTGACCTTTCATGGCCTTGCTTGTTCAGTCCTGCTGAGTTTCATGTAATGTTGCCTGCTTTATCTTTTGCAAAGATATACTCTCTGTTGCTTGGAACCAAAATAATAGTAACAACAACAAAGGAGCAAAAATAGCGACTAATAAAGGTGTTAGAGAAATTCTAACAAACTCAAAACAACCAGAAGATGCCCACTGCTCCTCAACAGATATGTTTTGATATCAATCCCTGCTTTTTGTGGGGACACAAGACAGATACTGAATTTTTATTTCAGTTGCAGATAGTCTGAACACTATATTTAAATCTACATGTTGCATTAAAAGGCAAGAGGAAATTGCTTTGAATGATGGAAAAATACCTCTGTGTCTGAATAATTTGGATCCTGAACTTATTTCCATTTGCCTTTTACACAGGTAGACCCTCCATCATGCAGAATGCTAAGCAAGTAGGAGAACTGATATCTGAATTTAATTTTGTTCTAGTAAATTAGGAGGGGGAATCTCATCTCACTCCATGCACTGTTATGCTATCAAATCAGATTTGAAATGAGGATGTGGTCTGTCATTTGCTTTTAAGAAACTTATTTTGAAAGTTTGAGCTATATGTATACATGAATTTGGTTTGAGATATATTTGATGGGATTCTAGTGATTTTTAATTTGATCTTTAGTCTTTAAAAAAAAGGTTTATGTTTTTAAGTTCTTGTGTATATGGGGTGCGTCTATAGGAATGTCTGCCTCTTTCGTGCAGGTGCCTGCGGGACCTAGAAGAGCTCTATGGTCAGATCCCCTGGAGCTGGAATTGCAGATGGTTGCAAGCTGCCCCATGTGGGGGCTGGGAACTAAACCTGGGTCTTTGGCTAGAGCAGCAAGTGCCTTTACATGCTGAACCAACTCTCCAGGCTGTGATTTTTATTTCTAGCTATTTGGTGTGCATTGTTTTTTTAAAAAAATATTTATTTTTATTTTATGAGTGTTATACCTACATATATGGAAGTGCATCTATGCTCTGCAATGCTGTAGGAGACTAAAAGAAGGCGTTGGATTCCTTAAGTTGCAGTTATGAACTGATGTTTAGCCACTGCCATGTAGGTGCTGGGATTTGACCCCAGGTTTTCTGTAAGAGCAGCCAGTGCTCATAACTGCTTAGTCATCTTTTCAGCCCCCCTTTGTCAATTTTGTTACCAGGTAATTAAAGTCCTATGTTATAGTTTTTATATTTTGTGAATCAAGTTATTGATAGCCTATCACTTGTTTTTTCTTTATGTTGTTATTTTCCTAGACACGGAAGCTCTTTATTATAATAAAGTTTTAATTCTTGTCTGTTTGGAAGCCACATAGTTTTCTACACTGTTTCTATGTTTTTAATAACAATCATCCTGAAATCTTTAGACTGTTGTTTTTGTTACTCTTGACTTTATTTTTTAAAATCAGTTTTGAGTGTTTCCCTCTGTTACAATTGTACCATTTTCTTCAACATGTAATTTGATAATTGTTAATGATTAGAAAATAGAAAATGGAATTAAACATCTCTCTTTTCCATTATTTTTTTTCTTATTGTTATTTTAACTTATTATTTTATGTGTAGGTGTTTTGCAGACATGTGTGCAGGTGCATCACATGAGTGCAATGCCTGTGGAGGCCAGAAGAGGGTGTCAGGTGCCCTGGAACTGAAGCTAAAGATGGTTGTTAGCTGCTATGTGGGTGCTGGGAACCAAAGAAGGGTTCTCTAGAGGAGCATCTCAGCAACTGCTGAGCCATCTCTCCAGCCCCTGCATTCTTTTTTCTTTGTTTTTCACAACTGTTATTGAGGTTCTGCCAGTATTCTGTCTTCAATGCAACAAGTGAAAAAAAAATTCATTTTTAATGGAAAATTTTGCTTTTCAAAATGGCTTTGAGATATAATGCATATTCAATGCAATCCATTCATTCGATTTGCAGAATTCAATGGTTTGCAGTATGTTCACAGATACAAGCAACCATGGTCACACTCAGTTTTCATCACTTGAAAAGAAATCTCATATGATCTCTCCTAGCCCTAAGTAACTGATAATCTACTTTTGTCTCGATTTCCCTATTCTGGGCTTTTCTGTAACGGTATCATGTAGCATGTGATCTTTTACAGCTCTTCTTTCATTTAGCACAATGGTTTTCAAGTTTCAGAGATATGTTTTGTGGATCAACACTTTATTTTATGGCAAAGTCATATTCAGGCCTAGGGTCTTACCACATTTTGCTTATTTACTCATTTGTGACTGGACATAGATGTTGTTTTTACCATTTGGCTGCTATTTGGCTACAAACTTCTGTGTAGACATGTTTGCAGTTTTCTTGGGCATGTGTTTGAGTCCAGAATTGCTACAGCATGTGGCCAATCTATGTTGAGTCCTTTGAGGAACAGCCAAAGGTTTTCAAAATCTGTACTCCTACTAGTAGGGTTTAAAGGTTTTAAAATCCAATTCTTTATTAACATACACATTTTCCTTCGGAGGAACAAGCCAATTTTTAAAACAACATTTAATTATATAATAGATTAAAATCAAACCCCCTTTTGGTTGAGTGCTTTTCTGGACACAAATCATTTGCAATGATTTTTATATATATATATGATCTAACTTTAGCTCTAAACCACCCTTGAACATAGCATTCTAATCCCACCACTTCACGGGTTGTTTAGAGGAACCGAACTTAAAGAAGTTGCCAATAAATTAATGTAGTAAGACTAAAGAATGGTAAGAAAAATAATATTCAAAGTGAAATGAAATGTTAGCTCTATATAATCCCAAAGCTTGAGCTGTTTCCATTAGGAATTGTGAGAAAATAAAAATGTTAACATAAAAGCAAAGAGAGTAAGATGCACTGAAGAGCCGGCAGTGTTTAAGAGACATATGTGGTAGGGGCACACAGTAGGCACTTACTCCTTGTTTGAATTTTCAGTGGATGATTGATGAAGAAGCAGGGATTCAGGAGATGAATTGCTTCGGAGGGTCATTGTTAATCAGGGGAGTAAACAGATGGCTTCCTTCACTTTGCCTATTCACACACTTGGTGCTGGAGAGACTTTAGTTGAACGAAGCAACTCACAGTCAGAGCAGGTGACTGTGGTGTGACTTGAGGGGCTGTGCGCATCCTCCTTCTGTGTGCCTTGCTTGAGTTCCTGCAGCACTGTCACTACTGACCAGGGCACCTGCAGTCTGTGGACTCAGCAATTGCTCTTGAGCTGAAGCAGCTGTCAGCTGAGGGCGCATGGCTTTCTCATCACAAAGAGATCAGCTGATCTCATCTCAAGGAGGATGTTGGAACTTTGTCCACTTCCTGGGCAAAGAGGAGCTCTCTTCTGGGTAGGATGTAATCAGGCGCCCTCTTCTAATCAGAGTGCACATGGATGCTTACAGTAGCATTGCCTGCTGTCTGTTGACATCCATCAGCAGACTGACTGAGTGGAAATCTGAGGGGAAGGGGCCTGTTTCCCATGGAAGAGAAAAGAATTATCTTCCATGAAAGATATCAACTACTTTCCCTCTTATTTCATATACCAAAATTCTAAGGTCCTGTGGCAATGATGAGGGAAGAGAGAAGTTGAGAGGAAGTCTGTGCGTACAGTATGTCAGCACCTACAAGCTTAGCCTACCAGTGGGCATGTTTCTGTTTATGGAGGAACAAATGGAAACAATAAGTATGCATTCTGGTCTTCTGCCCAAATCCCTGTGAGAATGAAAGTCAGGCTCCTGCTGTGCTGTCCTGTCTGTTCAGACTTTATTTGTATTCAGAACAATGATACGTATAGAACACCCACACGGAGACCATCTCTGTGTTGGATGATAATGTGGGCAAAATGAGAGAAGGAAAGTTCATGAATGTGGCAGGATGTATAAACAGAAGATCATGACTGTATAAGGCTTAGAGGCAAAGTGAGGTGTTATAAAATTAAATGATTCACTATGATGAGGCAGCCAGTGACACCCCTGGGCTGTAGGCTCTACAAGGGCATCTACTCTGGATCTCCAGTGCTTACTGCCCAGCACCCAGAGCGATGCAGAGCTTGTAACAGCGGTTCACAAATTAGCTGAAGGAGCATGTCCACACACAGAGGAAGGTGAGGTTCAGTCAAGACACTGAGTTCTAGAATTTCAGTTGGAGATCTCCCCCTCTCTATGTGCCATGGAACTGCCTTCTTAATCTCTCAGGGTCCTTATTCATTAAATGGAATTAACATGATCAGTAAACTCATAGCATAGTTCTGAGGCTAAAATGAGATCAGGAGTAAAAAGAGATAAGCACAGTGCTGGGTTTACAGTTAGAGTTCAGGACAGTTGCACTGTCTTTGGAACTGATGGCTAGTGTGCTGGCAATGCTGATTTTGTATAAAGCTGAGATCAAGGGATTAAAGGCAGACCAGGAGTTTGATCTTTGCTCTGTCACCAGCACATGGGTGATTAGGGTTAAGTCAGTTTTTCTCTGGATGTCTAATGCTGCATTTGTAGAAGAAGGTGATTAGAGAAGATGGTTTCTGAGACTATATCCAAAATTTTCAGTTTAGGATGGTGTTGTAAATTCAAATGTTCATGGGACCAGGCAGGCAATACTAACAGGCCTAGAAAACTAAGTATAGGAAAACTTGTCTCAGTAGCCAAGGACAGTTGAAAGGAGCGGAGACTCAGCAGACCATGTGCTGGAATTGAATGCTGCCATGTGTGAATGTCCAGCAGTGTCCTACAAATTTCTCAGAGAAGCTGGGAACACATGTGTTCTAGAAATTTTACAGACTCGGAAAGTTAGCAACCAATTCAGTTTGTTGTTTGTTTTAAATGCTGTTTGGGTCACTACTTTTGAGCAAAATACCAGTGTGGGCCGTTTGTTTGTGGATTTCTGACTCAGACTAGGGAAACAAGAACCAAGATCTGAGAACTGAGGATCTTCAGGGAAAGTCTTAAGAAAAATGGAATCACTCATTCTGTTTTCGGTACTGTACTGAACACTGACCAGTATTGGTGAAAAGGACAGAGGTTCTTAGTCTTTAGTTGGTACATAGTAAGGTCCTTTTTACATTGCTGCATGCCAGAGAGCATCACATGGTGACACAGAGCCAGTGTGTGTCAGAAGGAGCTCACATTTTTAGGGCAGCCACTCCCTTTATCACTCATTAATCCATGGATTCATGAATGGATTTTCCCATTCTTGAGGGCAGAGACTTATTAACAAATCACCTCTAAAAAGTCCCAGTATGTAACTTTAGGGAGTTAAGTTTCCAACACATTGATTCTAGGTGACTTGCCAGATCTGTATAGCTCACCAACCTCTGCTTTTCTTGTAATGGTTTGCAAGGATAGGTGACTCCACTATGCTTATTGACCAGAAAACTCTAGATAGGAGGACTAAAATTCAATTTTATTTCTAATTTAGTTGGAAATGCCAAGAGAGTTCCTTCCTCTGATATCTTCTGCTACTTATAGGATACTTCTCGTTGCTTCAAGGTATTGAGAATGGCTTAGGACCTCAGATATGATGACCTTGATCCTGATCCTCCTGCCTCTACCTCCTGAATGCTAGAATTACAGGCATGTGCCACCATGCCCAGTTGTATGTGGTGCTGAGGACTGAACTCAAGACTGTGCATACCAGACAAGCATTCTACCAACTGATCTATATCTCCAGCCGCTCAAGTTCTTCTTTCAGTGGTCATGCTAAAGCTAGCTCTAGCTGAGCATTTCCAGAAGGATGACCTCTCAGAATGTCAAAGTTAGGGGAGGGTGGAGTATGAAGATGTCTGATAGGCTTTTTCTGAGGAAGGCTGAAGTCTTGGGAAAGAAAGACAAGAAACCCCACAGAGTCCATCAATCTAGCATGTGTCAGTTAAAATTTGTGGGAGACCCAGGCTCCTGGTCCCTTCTGTATGGGTGACTGTCAGTTCCTACAGATGGAAATTCATCTTGATTCAGCTGGCTGGTTTCATGAAGGCGTGGGTGGGAATCAAACTGAGCATGCTGTGGCCTTCAGATCATCCCTCAACTGACTGAATCAATTGACTTTTTGTAACTGCAGCCTTTTCATGTTACATCATAAAGACCCGCCCGAAACAAAGCATTAGCTTATAGAATGTGTTTCAATTGGATTTTTGGATACTTTGGCATGTATCCAATTTTAAATAAGTTCTGATCTAACTGTATCTAATCTCTAATCAAAGAATCCTTCGGATATGGAACATTCCCGTTAATAATGATACCTTAGACATCCATTAAGTCTGGACATTAATTTTATGGAAATTCTCTAATACATCTCCATTAGAATTTTTTCTAGGCAAAATTAGCAATAAAAGCTTTTAATAAATGTCATAAATATCTATGTTCAATCAGACTGTTACTCAAATTAAAGCCAGACCAAAATAGAAAATAGTTACTTCTGCTGAAAGTCATGACTTTCAGAAGACATTTTGAAGAAAGAAATTATGCCCTCTGTTATCACTCAGAATGCATTTATTAGGAAGAATAATCATCTAGTAGTAAAAATTGTTAGTTATTTGACTACCACATGAATGCTCTGGTTTTGAATCCTGGTCTAGAGGCTCTTGGAATGAACTTTGTTTTCTTTCTGCATACATTGCAAAAATAGCCTTTGTAACCAAGCAGGTGGAGTCTTGTATTCTCCTGTGGCCCAGTCATGAGATTCTGAGCGAGTCATTTACGTTTTTCTGAAACCTAGAAGGAGTCAGGTGAGAGTCAAACCATTTTATTATTAGTTTGTGTGTGTGTGTGTGTGTGTGTGTGTGTGTGTGTGTGTGCGCGCGCGTGAGTAATAGCATGCGTGTGGAGGCCAGAGGACAGCTTTGTGGAGTAGGTTTCACCTTCCATCTCTACGTGGGTTCCAGGGATCAAATTTAGGGTCCCTAGGCTTGCACAGCAAGAGCCTTTACCTGCTGAACAATCTAGACAGCCCCAAACAAGATTTTCTGTGGGAACCCGGAAGTACTGGGCCTGACCTGTAGGTGGTGCTGTGTAAGTGGAAGCCATTAAGCTATTATTGTTATGGATGGAGGAAAAATTAGCTGTGCCGGTTTTCAGAGAAGATTAAAAAGAGTGGTTTTGTTTTTTTTTTAAATTCTCATTACCGTGAGTGAATAGATCTAGACCTCTCCCCATCCTTTGCTGGCCCTTCCTTTCCTATACGCTCGGTAAGCACCTAGGAGTGGCAATGGAAAAGCAAAGTTCCTTTTCGTTCCGTCTACAGCTTTGGCAAAGATTAAAGCCTAGTGTTTGGCCCGTTTGACTGTTCTGTATAACCCCAGGAAGCAGGCCAGCACGCGAGAAATTCAACTTTACTGGCAAAGTGGAAAGATGAGATGCAAGTACTCCGGCTTTCTCTCTGTCCGGGGTGTGCCCTTGAACTTGACTTTTGCTACGAGGTCTTCACCCTTGAGACTTTTGTTTCATGGATATTGAGCTACTTCTTGAAGTCCTTATAAATGGATGGTTATAACTTGGAACTACATAAGCACTCATCTAGTCAAGGTTTTTCAAATTGTTAAAAAAAAAAAAAAAAAAAACAGAGCCCTCTCTTTAAACACAGTCTTACAAAGAAAAACGAATGAATAAAAGAAATTAAGAAGAAGATTCGCTCTGGTTTTAGCAAGACTGGAAGGGATCGGGTATTTTCTATTCTTGTTCTCTCTCAACTTCCCCCACTGCTGTTTCTGAGAACAGTCAGGAATAGACAGGACAACTGATCTGCTTAAGGTCCCATGGTAAACTAATGGACTGGTCAGCAGAAGCCCAGGCGTAGTTACCTTAGGGGGATTATATTATCTGCAACTCTTGCGATGGACTACATCATGAGCACAGCTCTTCCTCTCTGTGCCTCATCTTCCCACCTCTAGATACAACGTCAGGCTGGTGTTTCTGAGCTCCCCAGAATGCAGTTTACACATGTAAGTAGATATGTGGAGAATGATATAGTATACACCATTGAGATATTCACAGCCCTTTTTATTTTTAATCTAACCATGCTTGTTCTGTCTGCATCAGCTCAGGATTTAGACATTTTTCAAGTCTTTCGATTATCCAGGACCCATTTAGCTTTGCTCTGACCCGTGTCTGCTTTTGTGTCTGCCTCAGTGTAGCACAGGGACTCTTGCGACCGGAGAAGAGCTCAGTTGCCTGACTCTCAGATTAGAGAACCAGCTGGCTCCTCTGTGGGTGGGCCCCATCCAGGCTGGTCCAAACTGAACCTGTTCTTTCTGTGTTACAATGTAAAACCTATCAAACTGTACAGAGGAGCAAGATTGAACGGTAAAGCTGAGACAGTGTGAAAGAAAGAAATCACCTACAACTTGACCATAATTCAATCTTTTAAAAACATTTGTTCCCTCTTTTTCTTCCTTTAAAATGTAGGGTTAATTTATTAAATCACTCTGCTACTTAAAAAATTTAATTTTCAGCTGGAGAGATGGCTTGGCAGTTAAGGGCACTTGCTGCTCTTGCAGAGGACTGGGGTTTGGTTCCCAACATCCACATGGTGGCTAACAACTGTCCATAACTCCAGTGCCAGGGGATCCAATGACCTCTTCTGACCTCCACAGGCATTGCACAACATGGGTGCACTTACACACATGCAGGCAATACACTTATATACATAAAATAAAAATAATAAAATATTTTTAAAAATTAATTTTCACACCTTTTGGTGTGAAGGATCCCTGTGAGGAGATTGGCGACTTTGTAAGAATGTTACTATAAACACTCCTGCAGCTAAGTTTTTCTGGTACTCCTTGGGTCTACTTCTAAAAGGTGGTGAAGCAGTTCACAAGAGGTATGCAAATTAAAAGCTTCCCCAGAGGCATACTTCCTCCAGCAAGGCTCTACCTCCTAAAGATTCCGTGACCACCCCAAATAGTCCTACCACCAACTGGAGACCTAGTGTTTAAGTACTGTACCCTATGGGGGGCAGTTCTCATTCAAACCACCAAGGCTCTCTTTTTAGCTTATTAATAAAACTCTAAGAAAGCTTCCTGTCTTATGGCATAAACTTCCATTCTGATCATTGCTAAGCAAAACCAAGTGGTGTATTGCTTCACTATGACCCCAAAGTTGTCTTTAAGGATCGAGCAATAGGACAAGTGAGATAATATCAGCGATAAGACCCTAAGGCTGCTTACATCCTCCTTCTCATTGTTCGAATTTTTATTTGTAGTGTTGATAAGGATTGTGATTGTTGGGCACTTGCTCTGTGAGTCTCCGTATTTGATTTAATCTTCCAAGTAAGGAAACCTTCTTTGACAGACAAGGGGCCTGACATCCAGCAGAACCCCATGCTGCCAGATGGCACACAGCTGATGTGGTTAATAGTGGCCTTCAGTGATGACTTACTTCTTGGTGTCTGTGGATATGTGACAAATGGACTTGGTACATACATACATGCGGCTCAGTCAAGTGCCTTCAGATGAAATTTTATTCTGGGTTTCCTGGGTAGACCTGATCTGTCAGAGAGGCAGCCCAGAGGAGGAGTGTAGCAGGAGTTAGGAGAGCAGAACTGGGGCGACAGGATTGCTGGAAGGGACTAGAAGCCAAGGGTGCTGGGGATCTCTAGAACGCGAAAACCCACAGAACAGATTTTCTTCTGGAATCTCTGGAAGAAATGAACTGGTTTTCCCAGGGTCATACAGTCAGTACAGATGCCACCCAGGGGACCCTGAAACCTTCACATTGTTAGTTTTCAGCCTTTGCTTTCCCACGATGTGTAGAGAACCAAGAATGACTGTGGTCAAAGAACCTTTGTCAAAGTTCTGAACTCCTCGGATGAAACCAGTTTGGAAATGAAGACTTTGCTCCTATACCTGTGGAAGCTGATCCATTGCTGAGAAATGACTGTCAGCGAGAGTGGGTGTACGGCTGTCAAGCCAGCTCTCTAAAGTGACAAGTGCATAAGATTGGCATCCTCTGTCTTCCTGACTGATTTTAATTACTCCTTTGCTGGGAGTGAATACAACTTTTTTTTCTAAAGTTGATAATGATAGCCTTCTTATTACCCTTTCTCATTCCATGAGGGATATATCTGCATTTAAAAAATTCCATTACATATACATCTGTGGTTACTCTCTTATTTTTTTTAATGTAATTATCCAGCTAGGCTAAATTATGGAAAAGAAATTATAAAAATCTTTTTCTGCCAACTGAATCTGGCCAGCACATTTTGGTGGTTTGAATCTTGGGTGTAGTTTCTTTTCATTCTTTCTTCTTCCTTGCTGCTGAGTTCCCTCCTGCCCTCCCCCCATCATCTTAAACTCCATTTCACTTTTATGTGAGATTGATATTTCTTAAGGTGGTTCCTTGAGCAGGGCACTGTTGCCAAGTACATATTTATACATATTCTGTAGGAATATGCATATTATAACCTTCATATTAATTTTGAGTAATTGTTGCATAGAAAACAAGAATACACATGGTAGCTTTTATGCATTATGAGTTATTCACAGAATGAAGTCATATTTAAAATTGTAACTGGGATTTAGGAATATGGTATTAACTAGGCTAAGGAATACATAATCTATTTTTAGTGAGAATAAAAATAATTGCAACAATTCTGAAGAAAATTGGCTTATGCTAAAAGGAGCTTAGGTAGAGCTACGGCAATTAAAGAATAAAAGACTCTGAATTGTTTTAAGTTGTTCACTTGGTCACAGACTTTGTATAGCATAGTTCTTAAGCACCAGTGATGGAGTGAACATAGTTCTGTGCTCCTGGAGGGTAACTGACAATGTGTAGAGCATGTAAACTGAAATGTGTGTTTCCCTTATACAGCCAGTTCAAATCTTAAGTAGATGCTCCAGAAACAAACTTTTGCCAAATCCTCAAGGGACAGACACAAATTGGGGTATTCCCTGATCTCTGTTTGTGGTCACAAGAGTCAAAAGTAAACTGAGTATCCATCATGAGAGGAATGCCTTTGTAAACTGTTTTTGCACTTGAGCAATATGCTGCATTTCCCTATTGCTCCATGGAGGTTATGACTGTGTGAATGCCCACCCCAACATGCCCCTCCCATCCACATGCTCTCCCCTCCCCCCCCACTGCTAAGCTCATGTTTTGGAAATGTGATGCCCACTTTCATATTTGATGGTGTCTGGAGATAGGGCTTCCTCTAGATGAGGTGGTGAAGACAGGATCCCTGTGAGGAGATTAGCAACTTTGTAAGAAGAGACGGGACAGAGCTCACTCTCTCCCCCACTTTGCCCCATGTGATGCTCCCTGCCACATTATGCACAGCAAGAAGGCTCTGATCAGGTGCCTGCATCAGGACCCTGAACGTTTCAGCCCGTAGAACAGTAGGAAATATATGTGCTACTTATAAATGGCCAAGTCATGATATTCTGCTATAACAACACAAAATAGATCAAGATGGAGTCTTAAAAATAATTTGGGGTAGAAAAATCAGCATGAATCAGAAAGCATGTAATATATAGGAGTAGCAAAAGAGTCAGGAAAAGCCAGACCATTCCTGGACTCTTCCCCAAGATGCTGCCATTCAACCTGCTGCCGGGTCTCAGAATTCCAGCTTCCCTGGACATTTGATATTTCTCTGACCCTGCAACTTTGATCAAGTGACTTCAGCTGTCTGCATTCTAGTAGCCTAACATGTAAAATGGGCCTAACAGCAGCACTGACCTCAAAGGGCTTAATGAGGCTTGAATGAATTAATATATGTAAAGTGCTTAGACCAGTAGCCCATAGTAAATACCCCATTAATAAGAACTATATTAGTTTTCATCTGTTCGATAAAAGTTTATCAAGTGGAAATATAAAGATGCTCTGGAGATATACGTGCTTATGTCATGCAAACAAGGAGAGGGACCAGAAGAACTGAAGAATAGAGGTAGATCCAGGCATCAGAAAATTTAAGGTTCCCCCATTAACTGCACTGTGCCATCAAGGCTGAGAACCAATACCATCATAGTAAAAGATTCTATTGCTCTTTGGAATGTTCCTAAATGGCAAATCATTAAGGCAAATCTGGCACCAACTTTCCTTTAATTGTGTGGACAAGCTTAACATTTAGCTGAACACATGTCTCTGAATTGAATTTTACCAGTTGATTGCAATATTTGGAGAAAAGCATAGATCTCCATTTCTGCATTCTGGATCTATCCATATATCTGACTTTGCTCCTTGGTAGTTGGTAATCAGAAGGCATGTAAACAGGCGGCAAAAAAAAGTGAACATCCTAGAAAAAATAGGGAAAAAAGCGTGCTAGCTTTGGATAGTGCTCATATCCCAAGGGAATATGACAATGATCAGTTGTGGCTGGGGTAAAAGTCATTTCCTCAAGGGTACCAAGAGCCTCAGAGGGGCCCTTCCTCCACTTCAGCATGCTCCATCTTCTAGGCTTGTCTGCAAAGTTCACTCAGCCTCCTTCGTGGTAGCAGCACATTTCTGCATAGGCAAATGAATGCAGTCAGTGGGGCTCTGTTCAGTTGCAGAGGGGCCTTCCATATCCTCTGTAGTTCTTTGAGGAGGTTGGCCCTAATTCACATTTGGGGAGTTAATCTGGAACCATCCAAAGGAGTCACAGTAATGAGACATTTGCTGATCTTAGGTTGTTTCCTGTTGTTCTCTGGCTGTCCCATCACCCCCAAGTATTGGTTCTCAGCCTTGATGGCACAGTGCAGTTAATGGGGGAACCTTAAATTTTCTGATGCCTGGATCTACCAGCAGAGACTTTTCTATACATGGTCCTGAGTTTGGCTTCATGTGCAGACTTTTGTGTGTATTGACATGTGTGTGTGCATGCGTGCGTGTGTGTGCGTGTGTAGGCCGAATGTTGATGTCAGCTGTCTTCCTCCTTCACTCTCCACCTTATATTCTGAGACAAGGTCTGTCATTGAACCTGGAGACTCTTGATCACCTAGTCTGGTTGGGCAGCAAGACTCAGGAATCTCTCTGTCTCTGCCTGCCCAGCTCTGAGATTACTATTATACCCAGACCTTTTTTTTAACTTGGGTTTTAAGGTCTGAATTTAATTCTTCATGGTTGTGGGACAAGCACTTTATCCATCTTCCTAGCCCCTCATTAGCTCTTCTGATGGTTCCAACATCTATCCAAATGTGGGAATCACTGTCTTAAACCACAACTCATCAAGTTTCTCAGGGGACATGTATGTCCCTGGGAACAAGGGGTTAAGTGTAAACATGCAGTTGGGGGCATTCTCTCAGACCTCTACATTAACTCTTCCACAGCTGCTAGCAAGTGTCACAGCATCTCCAGTGTCTGCACTATCATCATGGAAGACTGAGGTAACATAGGCTGTGCTTAAATACAAGTTAACAGTGCAGAGGGTGAATACTAAGGAAGCCTAAGTGGTCCATAATTATAGGATTTCATCTTTCTACTAACATTGCATTCAGGAAAGGTTGTATGAGAGGGGAGAATATTCTTTTGTTGTTGTTACCAAATAAAAATTACAATGAGTATATATATAATTATTAATGCATACATATAGGCAAAACCAAGGTGCACACATATATGTGCATATGTACATGTACACACACACACATCTCCTAAAGAAGAAATCATGTAACAAGGTTTGAGTGGGAGGGGGATAAGTTCCATTCTATCTGCTCCAATAGCATATATCTTTAAGAAGGAAAATTTTTAGTGTTTCAGGATCTGTTGGAGCTGTGGAGATGGTTAAAACCTCATAGATTAAGATGAACTCTTGCAGACAGTTCAGTTTATGCAGATTTCATTGAGCAAATTGTCTTGCTTTTATAGTTTTTATTTTCGTGATTCGGTATATTCAAATCCTACTCCATCTGCCAAAGGTCACAGATCCACCCAGGCACCAGTGTGTTTCCCCTTGAGGAAAGGAATCATGATGCCCTCCGCAGGGGGTTCCCAGCCCCTCACTCTGTAGAGTTAATTACTGGAACAAGTATCATCTCTACTCTGTCATTTTCCAGGTCATGAATGCTGCTGTAGCTTCCAAAAATTGTTGAGGGGCTTCCTGGGATGTTTATGGTAGTGTGCTGTCTAATATCTCTGTATTCTAAACACACACCCCAGGAAATCCAGAGATGGGAGGTAAAGAGGATTTGTGCTCCAGTGTGTTAAACACTTATCAGTTATTGAAACTCCTGCCTTACAGACGCTTACCAGACTGTGCAACTAATTCACCATTAGAGACTTGAAGTTTAGTATCACTAAATAAACTTGGTCTTAGCAAGACAAGGTTTTCAATAGTTGAAAAAAATCAGAAAATAATCCCTGATAGAAGCAGATATTCTAGCTGAGAATAGGAAATAGTTTTTAAAATCAAGAAAGCTCAGTATAATCACCTTACCTGGTGGTTTTCTCTTAAATATCACTCTATATGTATGATAGCTTTCAAATGATAAGTAGGTGTCTCCCTGATTCCTGTGCAGGTGTTTGGGAGATTAAATAGGTCATATCATATAATGGTTCAATTCCATGTTTAATCAAGCAAACTATTAAAACTGACTGAAATTTGTTCTTTAAAGATTTACTTTATTTTAAATTGTGTGTGTATGTGTGTGCACTAGTGTGCATGTGTGTCTCTGTGTCCATGTCTGTATGTGGGTATGTGTGTATGAGTGCCTGTGGAGGACAGAAGAGGGTGTCAAATCCCCTGAAACTGGAGTTACAGTGGTTGTGGGCCAACCAGTATGGTTGTTGGGAACTAAATGTGGGTCCTCTGCAAGAGCACTACATGCTCTTAACTGTTGAGCCATCTCTTCAGCTTCAACATTTGTTATTTAAAATGGAGATCAATGTTGTGTTTAAGATAAAATATTGTTTGGATCAAGATTTCATATGAATCACAGAACTGGGAAATAGATGAAGTATTCCTATGTCTGATCAAGCTTGATCTCTTTAGAAACCACTCTAGCAATGACCTCTACAGCCTGGGTATAAGTGCTGTATTCTCCCAGTTAGCCACATAACTGCAAGGTGTCACCTGCATATGCGCATGTCCCTCCCCACTGCCCCTGAGTGAATACCTTTGACTTATTGCTTATTTTCCTACAGCTTCTGCTTTATGGATTGACTACCTTTCAATGGTTTTCAGCCTGGGATCTCCTTTTTTTTTCCGGTTTCTGAGCTAATTACTTACCCCTAGAGTTAATTATTTTCTTTATGGGAAGAAAGAAAAATATAACGCCTGACTGTTGTCAGCTTGGAGCTTGTCTGGCAGTATCAGTTAGGCTACAGAGGTCTGTTGGACATAGTTTCGCAGAATATCAATACCAGACCATTCTTCTGAACACTGTCTAAATCAAAATAGTCCAATGTTCCAGTTTTGGAGTTAATGAGAGTGACTACTGCTTTCTCACTGGTTAGATAGTCTTAGCTCACCTCTGTTTCTTTTGCTGATTAGGAAAAAAAAAAAACCCAAGATACCCAGTGATAAACCCAGAATTGCTTTGCTTCCCGACAGCATCCTGTTTACAATAAAACCATGCTTTTCTGCAGCTGTCCTGTAAATTATCCAAGAAGCTCAGGGGTTAACACCAGGTCATTCTAAAACCCTCTCATAGGCATGTTTGTCCCCTGGTCGTCTGTATTAGCATGTCTTCCTCATTGTAATGAGCCAGTGAGCCTGATATTATAGAATATCAACATAGCTCTGTTTCTGGTTGTCTTGGGCTGAAGAGCGTTAGTCCTGGAGATCTAGCTGCTGTAAAGGACTCTTTCCATGACAAAGGCCTTCTTTACTTGATTGACAATCCCCCAAACATCTACTTCCAGGTTTCTGAATGTGTCCACTAGGAAGAGATCTATCTTGTGAGCAGACCAGAGGAATCTAACTGATTTTGTTTTCCATTTTCAGATAGATTACAACCTTAAATGTGCAGTTGTGACTGTCCCTCTTGAAGGCCATCAGGAAGGTGGTGGCAACGTTGTGATTAGCCCCCAGTCCTTCAAAGATTGGTTTAGTGCTTTTTCTGCTGCACCACGTTGTCTAAAAAAGCTCAGCTCCCAAGAATAATGCAGCTTTGAGCACTAAATTCAATTTACTATTCATCTCTACTTAATTGAGTTTGGTTTCCATTCTCTTGGAAAACACTTAAACCTTCAAACACTGGGCTCTGTCCAATGTATAGTCAACCATGATTTTTGTTTGGCTTTGATTTTTAAAAGCTCCTGTGGGTATTTTTGGTGGAGGCCATGATCTCGTAGGTGTGAGAGTCTTATTTAGTTGCTGACTCTTGCTTTTTGTTTCTGCTCCGATTTGGCAATTCTGTAGAGTAGTTTACCAATGAAAGATCTTTTTTTTTCATTTTCTTTTCTTATTATTTTTTCTTCATCTCTTGCCTTCCATAGGTAAAAGAATCCTCCACAAAGAAAAAAAAAACAAAAACGATTACCTGGTCTCTTTTGTTTTTTTGAAGAGATACCAAGAAGAAGACAGGCTCAGACTGGGTACTCGTCACTATAGTCAGTTTGCTTCCATTTCTGTTTTAATCTCTAATGTGTCTGCATCTGAAAAAGAGTTCCTCAGATACAATGTGCATCTGCCATATGGATTTATATCAGAGTCACAGCGCTTTTTGAAAGGACTTTCTTAAAATTTATCATTTGAAAAGATAGAACAGTCTAATTTTATATTAACTAACAAATATTAAGGAACTTTTAAACAGGTCAGCACTGTCTAGATAGAAGCATTTTTGTTGTTTTCTTCTTGCATGCAAAACTTTTCACATCTTTTGGTGGAGGGTAGGTACATATTCCTACTCTGGTTTTCCACTTAACAGTATAAAATAAACGTAACCCCATGTTTTCATATGGTTTACATTACAAGTAATTTCAAGGAAGCAGAATGCTATGTTAATGCATCATAAAATGATTTTTGGAGATACAGTTGTTTCAGTTTTTGAGTTTTTTGTTTAGTTTGGCAATATGGAAAAGATTTCAGTAAACATCTTTGTACTTGAGGCAGTTTGCTTTTCTGAAAGTTTTTTTGTTAATTCTCAGAATGTGGGCTGCAGTACTGTTATTCAGAAATCGGGGACATCCCCATGGCTTCCGTTACATATTACCACACTGCTCACCGAGAGGCAGAAGGGCCCCAGCCATGAGCACACTCCATCACTGAAACCTCATCGAAGCTGGATTTTATCACGGGGGGCAAAACCCTGATTCTTGATTTTGGAAGTATAAAATGACATTCCTGCTTTATTTTCCATTTTTACATTGAAAAGGAGAATTATCTTTTATCATGCTTGCTATTTTTTGTTGTTTGCAGTGGAAATTTTATGTTCTCATGCTGATCTTAGCTGAATAGAAGGATGTTTGGGTTTCTGTTCCGTCTCTCAATTGTGCACTACAATAAGCAAAGAAGACTTATTTCCAACCTGGACAGAAGCCAGATTCTTCTGTGATTTGGAAAAAATTTGGGGCAGGAGAAATATGGGTGGTGTATTTTTTTGTCTAGTGAAGGAATCAGGATGAGAGAGCTTTAATATGCTTCTTTGTACCCAGAATTCCACTGTAAGACTAATCCGCTCTCCTAGCCTTTGTGGGCATCTTAATTTTTGATTCTGTAATAATTTTCTTTCTTCCTGGTTTTCTTTGACTGTCATATTTATATTGGGCATTGGCCTTCTCTTTATAAATTGGAATTAATGCATATACAGCATAGCAGATTTTCCTTTCAATTGAAAGGAGGCCAAAAGAAAAATTTCCTTTTCCAAAGCACGTGGGAGTAACCTTTTGTTGGAAGAGAAGTTTCTCTTGATGTAAGAAGCCTGAAGTACATGTTTCCTACATGTTTAGCAATATTTTCTTTTAGTTGAGAATAACATGATGATTCTTTTCTTAAAGAGATTGAATCTCTGAAGTGATCATACTCTTTGGACAATATTGTTTTCTAAGTGAATATCAAGATAATGGAAACAATGGGACCAATTATTGATAAATACTATTGTGTGTTCAAGAAATGCTGAGCAAGCTGTCCCCATAATTGTGAGCTCCTTACACAGAACCTTTCAGTCAGATCTGTAAAAGCAAGGGTTTACCTTTACCTTTAAGAGGGAGCCTCAGCTTGTCCTAACCCACAGATTTGCTGGTAATGGAATGGGAAACCAGGTTTCACCAATTAAGGATGATCCACCTGCGGTCTTTCCCTTCCCTTCAGTTGGTTAGGGAGTGAATTCAAGGCTGGTCTTGATGACATGAGACCCTGTCAAGAAAAGAACGAGGGAAAGGAGGGAGGGAAGGGGGAGGGGAGGAGAGGGAGGGAATAGGAGAAGGAAAGGGAAGGGAAAAACTTTACCTCCTATTTTGGTGCACCAGTGATCTCAATAGTCTAAAGAACTTTGTTATGAATATTTTGATAAACAGTGACTGTTTAGACTGCCTTGCCTTTCTGCACACTCTACCCCACCCGGTTTCATATATTTAATGGATATATCAACCAAGACCCTCACCCTAACCAACACTGACTCCTTCCCCACCAGCAGCCATCAGTTGCCAGTACTTCCTCAGGTAAGTTTGGGTTTGGAATTTCTTAACCACTCCCCACATTTAAACTTGGATTTTATCTGACTCGAGCGTAGATGTGACTTGTGCATGCTGTCCCTGTTGCCATGAGTTCATATGATTTACTGAGCTTTTGTCTGAAAAATTCTGTTTCCTTGGGATCACGTACCAGTTCTGGCTCTTAAAATCTTTCTGCCCCCTCTTCTACAGTGGTCCTTAAGCCTTGAGAGGCAGAAGCTTGATATAGGTGTTCTATCCAAGGAAAGCACTCTACAATCTCTTAGTTTTTGCATGTTAGCCACTTGTGAGTCTTTGTGTTAATCACCATCTGCTGTATAAAGACACGTCTCTGCTGAGAGGTGAAGGACTCATTAATCTATGGGTATAGTCAGTTTAATACTATATCTATTTAGCAGAATAATAGTATTAGGCTCTCCCCTATGGCCTCTGACCTGTCTAGCCTTTGGTTCCTCGGCCTGATGTCAATGTCTGGTATGGGCTCCTTGTATGAAGTGGACCTTAAATTCAAGTGGCAAGTGGTTGGTTACTCCCATAATATTTGTGCCACTATTGCACAGGTGAGCATATCTTGTCAGGTCAGTTATTATTGTAGCTTGTAGGATTCACAGCTGGGTAAAGTTCAGGCTAAATTTTCTCTTCAGGTAGCATGTGTAGTATCTTCTAGCACTATGAATGCTAGCAGGTAGAGATAAAACTTTGAAGTCAGTACCAATTTGATTTCTCCTTGTTTGTTCTATAGTTCATGTATGTATGGCTTCAGCAATAGGTTCTTACTGTCATGTTCTGGTGGGTTACCAAGAACAGGAACAATGACCAGTATTGTTTGAGGGTCTGTGGGAATTCTGTCCACAGCTTCAAAAGAGAGACCCTATTCCTGGCATTGGGCTTTCATTTTGCTAGCCTGTGGTATCAAGTAGGGGCAATATCTCACTGTTATAGGAGAACTAATTTAAATTTCTCCTGATAATGTATATGTATCTATTTAAGAAGCTTCTACAGTGGTAAGTTTCCATGTGGCTTTTACTAAAGATGTTGGTCTTAGTTATCCCCCTCTTTTGCCCTGCCCTCCCACATTTAGCCCACCCCACTGTTACTCCACTTCATATAACTGCATTCTAGTCCCCTTCACAGGAAGCCCTCACCTCATAGCTGTTTATTAGTTTCCTGACCTTTCTGGATTTTCTAAGTGAAACATATTTATCTAAGAATATCTAGGATTTCAAAGCTAGCATCCAGCTATGAGAGAGAATGTGCTACATTTGTCTTTCTGAGTCTGGGTTACCTCACTCAGGATAATTTTATCCTCTTTTTTAAAGTTATATTTTCTATTGTTTATTTTTCACAATATTACAGAGTGCAAGAGGAAGTTTCTATGGAGATTGGGAGAGAGAGACTGTTGTTGGGTCTTTACTGTCTTCCTCTAAGGGGGGTTTTGTCCATTTGGATACCAATGCCCTGTGCTGGTTGGTGCCTGTTGAGTGTCACTAGAGTCACTGATGTGGGGCATCATGGTGACCCTTATTGCAGAAGCCCAAAACTCTGCACTTTGGCTATATACGCAGTCCTAATAATCCCAGGCTGGGCCACTGACTCTGGCTCTTATAGCTTTCCTTTGGGCAGAACTTGATGAGGTCTTTGGGCTCAGATGCCACACTGGGCCATAAGATAGTGCCTAGATTCATTTTACCCATTTGGCTCTGTGCCCACTGTTTTCTTCAGTATTTGCCTTGAAAAATGAAGAACAAATCCAGTCCTCTTAGGGATCACCTAACCCTACTGAGAACTCCTACCATGCCCCCTCCCCATACGGTTTACCCCGCAACTGGCCAGGAGAACAGAAACGCTGGGGTTGGACCCTTATGCTCCTCCTTTTTTTCGGTTCTTCTCTCTAGTGCTGAAAGAGATTCAGTTTCTTCCTCTGACAGGAAGTGCCCATGACTTTGTCTTGGGTTTTTATCCTTGTTTTTTCTCAGGCATTTTGTTGGAATAATGTTAAGATCTGGTGGGCGGAGGTTTAGATTATTGTCAAGGAAGAGAATATAAGAGAAGACATGATCAAAATATCATCCCTACTCTAGAGTTTTAGAATAAAATTGGAGAACATAGTTTAGAACAGAGGAGAAAGGAAAACAACGAAGAAATGAATTGATCGATATGCATTTGCCCGTAGCATTAAAAAAAGATACTGCGGTCAGGTGTGGTAGTACTCACCTTTAATCTCAGCACTTGGGAAGCAGAGGCGGAGACGGCAGATCTCTATGAATTCGAGGCCAGCCTGTTATACAAAGTGAGTTCCAGGCCAGCCAGGGCTACATAGTAAGACCTTATCTCAAAAACTATTTGGAGTCTTATCTACAGGTCTCCTTTAAGTAATTGATGCACAAATGTGTGACACACAAACATATGCACATGTAACCACACACACACACACACACACACACACACCTTTACTGCTCCTGATAGCTAGGAGTGAATGGCTGCTCTGTGTGGAGATAAACATTGGCCTGTTTTTTTTTGAAATGTTGGAATTTTGGCTGGAGACATGGCTTAGTGGTTAAGATCACAGGCTGCTCTTGCAGAGGACCTGGATTTAGTTCCCAGCACCCACATGGCAACCAACAACCATCCATAACTCCAGTTCTAGGGAAATTTAATGCCTTCTTCTGACATCCATGTTTATTGTATGACATGAGTGTACTTATACAGGCAGTACACTTACACACATAAAAATAGCAAAAATTTAAAAATATTAAAATGTTAGCATTTTTCAGTCAGTTGCATCCTTTTTCTGTATCTTATCACGAAACCAATTTCCCCATTTCCCCTTTGCTTGTGTTTTAAAATTTCTTTCTGTGAGGCTCAAGCGGTGTCCAGCCTCACCCTCCTCTCTAGGTCCAGAGCAACAAAGTGAATGAAAGATGATTTCTCCAAATTACAGTGTGGGAAACCAGAGTTTATTTGGTTTTACTTACAGAGCAGTTGAGGGGGCGCGGATTCCTCTACTGAGGCCATACAGCAAATTCTACATTTCCTTGGGGAGCTGAGGAAGCAGTGAGCCAGTGAGCTGCTACCAGCTGCCCAAGATGGCGAAGAGGGCTCATTCCTTCCCAGTTTTCTGTGTTCACACCTTAGTCCCTCTCCCCACATATAACTCAGGTCACTGGTTGGTTGCGAGGGGAGTAGCTGACTCTTGCAGCGTTTCAGCTTCTCCCTTTGTTCAGAGCACCAAAGTCTAATTTGTTTGTGCCGACCCAAGCAGGCAGGTGCAGTGGTAGAATGTGTGGTCCATCTTGCCAGTCTGAGAAATAAATTCATATGACAGCTTGCTAGTAATCTGAGAAGGAAACCAGGGTGATAATCCCATTCACAAAAGTCTTGAAAAAATATCATGGAACAAATCTAACCAAAGAAGTGAAAGACTTGTAATAATCAAAACTTCAAGATGTTGAAGAAAGAAATTAAAGATTTCAGAAATCAGTAAGACCCCTATGCTCATGGGTCAGTAAGATCAATGTTGTGCCATTTTACTGAAAGCAATCTAAAGATTGTGTTGATATAATCAACATTAAAATTTCAATGCAATTCTTCACAGAAATTGAAAAATAATTTCAATTTTCATGTGGAAAACAAAAATCCCAGGATCACTAAAACAACCCTGAACAATAAAAGAGCCTCTGGAGGTATCACCATGCTTGATTTCACATCTATATATTGCACATCTATAGGAATAAAAACATCACAGGCCAGGCATAAAAACAGGCATTGATCAGTGAAACAGAATTAAGGGCCCAGATGTAAGTCCACATACCTACAATCACCTGACTTTTGAGAGAGGGGCCAGAAATTGGAGAACAGGCAACTTGCTCAACAAATGGTGCTGGTCAAACTGGATAGCAACGTGTAGAAGAATGAAACTAGATCCCTATTTCTCACTCTGTAGACAACTCAGCTGCAAGTGGATCAGGGACCCCAACTTAAGACCTGATACCTTAGAGTAGAAAGTAAGGAGTGCCCTGGAACTTAGAAGTGCAGGAAAGGACTTTTGCTAGTAAGCTATGTGTGCATGGCATATTTGAACTGACTACTGAATAGTGATGATTATAATATCAAAATCATTACTTCTAAGGTACTTTTTTTTTATATATCAGGTGGTTAGAAACACTGTAATTTATTGACTCCTTTAGTCCTCTCAACACTCCTACTGATCCTTGTGTTGGCTCCTCTTGAGCTGCCCCAGAATACAGATGGATGGACCCAGGCAGAACTAATGCCACTGAAAATGGGCCCCATCTTTGTCTCTACATAGACTGTTCATGTCCTAACAAGTATTTCTTGTGATGAGCCATATAATAATTCTTGTTTAAATGACTCAGAAGGACATCTTCCACAAGTTAAAACACAAACTATTCCAATAGATGAACGTTGACTTATGAAATAGTTGACTCCAAGTGTCTCTCATGGCTCTGAGTACTTGGTTAACACTCAAATATTTGCCAGTAAATGGAGGAAAATGTCCCCTTAAGGCCTGAACTCATTGCATTTAGAATTTGTACTGATTGTTTTAACAGATCTTTCTCCCATGTTTTCTAAGCATCAGTATATGTATCTATTTCCTATTAATGCTGAATTTCTTGAGAACAAGGACTTTGTCTTATTACTTTCCATAAGTCTAGCCCATGGTACAGTGCCAAGCACAGAGCAGAAGCACTCAGTATAGGACTGTAGAAGTGACAAAGTGAACACATATGTATGTTGTCCTTTGGCTGGCTCTCTGAGAAAGAACCCAGGGTAGGAAGAGGAAAAAAGTACAGGCAAGGAGTGGCTGTGCTTCCCAAGAGTGCGGAATTTAGAAGTTATTCTTAAGTGTTATGTGTTAGCCAGAAAAATGGGCCCTAGCACGTTTCCCAAGTTCTAAGTGAGTCCTGGGTGGAATGTCCATAGATTATTCCAGACTGTAGTGTCCCTTCCTTCCTTCACACCTTGGCTTATGTCAACCTCTTGGCTTATTACTAGATTACTGTGGCATGCTATGTACTGTATGTTCATCTTTTCAGCTTGCTTCAGAGCTCTTAGGCCATCATAAACCTCTTGCTCACCCAGGTCTAGCAGCTGGCTCAGCCCTCTTCTTTAATATCTTCCTATTCACCCTGGGGTGGGACTCATGTTGCTTTACAGCATATTCGGTGACTGCCTTCATCTTTCACAAGCTTGCTTCCCTTCTTCTCAGGACCCCGCCCTGGTCTTGTTGCTCTAGATGGCCTCCTGCTCTTCCCGATTTAGAGAAGCTGAGAGACACTTTCCATCCTTACCCTCCTCACCCTCCTCACTCAGGTTAGAACCAGCCACACTTCTTTCTCAGGTCTCCATACAGTCTGTCTCTGATGATTTTTTCCAGATTTATTGCACAGACCTTGGCTTGTCTTAGAGGAGAGTTTGCACAGAGACAAGCCCTTGGAAGTGTTTGTTAGCTGATGATACATGCTCTCCAAAGCTCAATCTTCTATTAAAAAAAGTATTTTTAACCAAGTGATTTTCATTATTATCTTCAAAAAATGTAAATGTTTATTAGTTTATTTAATATAGTATGGACCTTAGGAGGCCACAAATTACTAAAATTTATGCATGATGTTCTATATTGGTGACTCTTTAATACATGTGATATGGAGACAGAAATATACAGAGTTCATTGACTGACCCAGATTCTTACCTTGGGCGAGTTTCTGAGCTTGGTCCTTTTCTACAAATCAAAATAGAATGGAGATGTTAGGTACAGCAGAGCCCTTCTATGAAAAACTGGTGAACGTTGAAGTGTTGCATCCATATATAACTTTTTTATAATATGTGATTTAAACTGAATTCTTTTTCTCTTGTGTAAGAAGTATCAAAACTGAATATTGTGTTTTATTATAACTGACTAACACAAAGACGAATGAACTCGAATTCCTCTCACACTAGTACTTACTACAGGTTACTGACAACTCTTTCCTTACTTACACATAGTTGGATGATCTTACGTACTGCTGCTCAGGTCTATGGACACAGTTCACACTGTTTAGACAGGCAGGTCACCCTAAGTACTATTAACCCATTTGTGGATATTTGAAACCTCCAACTTTTACATCTCAGCTAATTGGGTACATTCATTCATTAGTGTAAATTCTCTTGCCTAGCAACTAAATAAACATATATATATATATATATATATATATATAAATTTTATTTAAATATACATATGTATATATTTAAGTTTTATTTATTTTTATTTTATTTTATATGTATGAGTATAGTGCCTACATTTGTATAAGTGCTCCAGTGTTGTGCAATGCCTGCGGAAGCCAGAAGAGGACATTGGATCCCCTGGTACTGGAGTAACAGATGGTTATTAGCCACCAAGTGGGTGTTGAGAATTGAACCCCAGTCTTCTCTAAGAGCAGTCAGTGTTCTTCTCTACTGAGCCATCTCTCCAGCCCCATATTTTTTTGAAGACCAGTAGACTTTATTTCTTTCTTTCAGAATGGTTTCTGTTGTCTCAGCCCACCTCTTGGTTCTGAGTCACGAGTGTTTTTCCTGCTTTCTCAAGTTCATTGCTGTGAACATTTCTGCACTGGCCTCAAGTCCTTCACTTCCACTGTCCTCAGCCTCCTCCACAACTCTTTCCTGATTCTAGCCTAGGGGTTTTCCTTTTGGTGAAATTTTTCTCATAGGAATCGTTGGAATGGAGCGTTTGTCTTCTGTGGCAGTCTCCTGCCTTCCTCCCTCCCAGTATCTCTTCAGTTCCTTTTTGGAGCTACTGATTGGTGGGTTCTCTCTGAAGTGAAGAGGCAAGAGCCTCATCCTTCTTGTTGCACATGAAATTCTTAGATGTCGTCCCATCAAATCCTTCCTGTGATTGCCCCAGTGTAGTCACAAGACCGGTGATCAGACTCTCTACTAAGACTTTGACTCTTGCGTAGACTTAGGAACTACAGACAACTGTTTCTTATTTTGGTCATGCTGAGTGTCTGAGCTGGGTTCTCAAGAGGCTCCTTGGACTAAGACGGGAGCCAGCAGCACATTCAGTTTTCTCTTCTATCCCCTGGCTCCTATCTACTTTTATCAAATTTCTGTTCTACTTCACTTACTGTTCCAGGCGGTGGAAGAACTCTAAACGATATACCATTTCTTCCATGTAATTGGGGCTGCCACCTCATGCTGTGCGTTGAGATTTCAGTGCTTCCTTGGTGCTGGTCCTACCCACTACATTGTCCTGTTAGTCTATTGGTCAGTTAGATCATCACTTCTCTGAGGTCAGGGACCAGATCTTATTTTTCTTGGAGTATCCCTTACTACCAAAACCCTGGGTGGTGCTCATCTACCATGACTACTTGTTGATAGCTAGATTACAGACAGCTGCTATGTCATAACAGCACACTCATCCACATAACATTTCAGAGCCATGTGCTCTACAGTGCTGTGGAGAAGAAATTGGATCAGTTGTTGCAACACTGTGTGCCTCTGGGCAAGTCATTAGCTCTGTTTCTTTAATTTGCCTTTGCTTCCTGCAAGGGGAAAATGAGGTGAAAAAATTGCCTTCATCAAGTACACAGGGGTGATTCGACGTAAAATTTAATGTGCTAAATATGGTTGTGCCTCCAGCTTTGTATAAGTATGCACTATATAAATACTACATGGGTGTAACCAACAGCCTTTAAAAAAATCTTATGGGGATTTAGTTTTGAAAAAAATATACTCTTCATTCTCTTTATAAATATTTGTTAAGGCATGTACTTTTAAACCTCCCTCAGGGATATGTTTCAATGAGCGAAACTATAGTTTGGCACATTCCCTTTTGTTTTTCATTCTCTCCATTCTTTTTCACACAACGCATAAACCTCCACTACACACACATTACATGATTAGGTCTATTTAGCCACTCCATAGATCTCTACTGGGCATCTAGCATACATGAGGTCTATATCAGGCTCTAAGGACATGATGTATAAGAATAGTGTCCTTGATCACCAGGCAAGATGGACATGCATGCATTGTGTGCATTGACTCGTGCAACAAATATGTATGAAGCAGACTATGTGCCAGGCACCCTTCTAAGGTTCCGGGATGTAAGAGTGAATGAATAATGTAAACAATGATTTGACGTCTCTAGGATACAATCAAGGCAGGTCAAGGCTCATTGCCAGTGATGTCCCAGAGGAGCTATACCTGGACTGAGTCTTGAAGGGCATAGACGATGAGAAGAAATGGAAGCGGTTGAGGACACAGGTGAACTAGTGTGCACTGTGGAGGATGGAGCCCCATGTAATTATAGAATTGCTGAGGGTTGTAAAAATGGAGCCAGTGAAGGACCAGGAGTTGGCAGAGCGATGGATTGATCACATTACAAATAGAAAAAAAAAGTCTCTAATAATCTGAAAACCTTGCGTCTGAATGGTTGAAACTTTCTGTTCAAATATCTGACCCACTGATGACTGTGAGACAATTGCATCTGCTTTGTTTGCAAGAAGCACTGGATGCTTGTTAGCCTGTCTTTCTGTGGGAGCAGTTGTTGCAGGATTGGAAATTCTTTGCATTAAAAGCAGCAGCTGCATGGCGTGGTATTCTTGAGTTTCTTTCATTAGCAGAGGGCTTTTTTATTATTTCAAAATGCAAGCCGAATATTATCAGAAGGCATAGGTGCTTGGGAGTTGCCAAAATTTCAGATGATTCACATGCAGGCTGTTACACACTGTGACATTGTGATTTAACACTCCCCTGGCTAAGAAACCAACACAGCAGTTTTAAAAACTCTAACCATGACTATGTGTGGGTCACTTCTGAACCATTTGTATGTAATTTAGGGTTTATGGGATTTTTGGAATGTTCATTTGTAATCCAAGGCTTAAAAGTTGCTCTGCAAACTATCAAAAATTTATATTGTTTTTTTCCAAATGTATTTATTATTTACTGTACAGTCTATGAAATATTTACATCGATTTTAAAAAGAAAAGACATACATTATTTACATTGCCTTGAACTTCCTCTTGACATAGGTAAAATGATAACACAGAGGCTGAAAGACTCCCAAGGATGCTTCTCAGGTTTGTTGGCAACCACATGGAGGCTCTGTCCCCCAGGAAAACACCTGGCAATAGAATTATGCAATTAAAACGGATGCTAGCGACCACCCGACTTTCTTTGGAGCCTCAACTTCTTCTTAATTCAACAGTCTCAAATGACAAAAAGGAAAGTCAAAACAGCTCCTCCCAATGTCTCCGCTCATCCCCCCAAATTTCTAGATGCCATTATGGGACAGACAGCACCTTCCTTGTCTCTCTGGAACCAAGAGTATCCTCAACTGCAGAATTAACGCTTCTCTTCTAGGAAAACCCAGTAGAAGTCCCTAGTCATGTCAAACCCTGCTGGCAGTATCACTAACTACGTGCATCCCAACTTCCACCTCATCCTACAGATTCTGAATGAATCTGAGGTGCCGCTTGGTAATCTGTATTCTTAAACACATGCCTTTGGACTCTGATTGTTAGCTAAATGTGGGAACTTTTGGAAGATAACTACATTTATTTCATTACTCCCCCTCACCACCACATTTGAAACATCCTTGGGTGATCCTGGATTTCCTCCCATCTGCTTGTCAGCCCTCTCTCTTGCCTAGTGTGCAGATGTCTGAACAAGTATTCTCCTTGCCAAGACTCCCCAGGTCTTGAAGTATAACTTGGATTCATTCAGGTTTAGCATTTGGTAAGTCTGGGTGTTTCCAAGCCTACCATTAGATATAATTTGGTGAGACAAAGTCAGTTGTTCCTTGAGTAACTGAATTGTTCCAGTGTCTCCATTACTGTTGTGCAGCTTCCTCTAGGAAACCCATGATCTTTTTATATAAAACAAAAACTATTTTCTCAGTATACCAAGTGGTATCAGCAATATCATTGAGAGAATATGAACATGGTCAGTCATTCCTTGGCAGACATCCTCATGACTAATTGATTTCATGAAATTATGTCTTCATATCTTTATCTTTGTAACCAGTTCCATATATCTGATTAATAAAGAAGCCACATGCTAAATGAAAGCCATTCAGTTGGAGCAGTGATGGGGGAGATTATCTGGGAAAGCATAGGGTAACTGGGTCTTGTAAGTGTGTGGGTGAGAGTGGACTAGGATAGGTAGGACACCAGCAGGAACAGCTTTGACCATGGCATGTTACACATATTATACACGTCAGTACTTGTACTGTGGAGCCCTTTACTTTTCATTAATCATGAAAGAACTGTTTGAGATCGATGATACTGTTCTCAATTTCACGAATAAGGAACTTGATGTTTCAAGAAAGCTAAATCTATTTTCCAAGGCCTTAGTAAAATACATGGCAGAATGAGAGTGTGGCTGTTTGGAGGATGAAGAAAATTTGAGCAAAGGCATGAAGACGGAGATGGTGTGGCGTATTTGTGGCATAAGACTGAGCTGTCCTAACCAAAGGAGCAAATGGTATAATGATTAAAGTATTAAATAATTTTAGCTTGATTTCTAATTCTCCTTATAAGAGAAGCAAATCTCCAAGAGCTTTCTAGAAATAAGCATGTCTATGATTTTAAGCAAAAGAAGACTGCTGCTTTTGATAAGTAACTTTTGACTTTTGGGGATCTGACTTTTAGTTTCAAACATACTTTAAGATATCACTGACCTATGGCATTCTGCCAAATTCACTTCTGTCACCCATTGAAAATCCTCCCCTTCCTTTGCCAAACCTTGATGGGAATAAGAATGACTAAGACTGACGTATATAGAAATTTGGATTCATGGTTCCTTTTTTGTTCTTTCAAGAATAACATCATGAAGCTTATTTGTGAATGGAAACACATTTGAGTGATGGACACATATGGTAATTCGGAATAGTGAAAGCAGCCGTGTCCATCAATTTTTCAAATATTTACAGAAAATGATGTCTGCTGATGTGATTCTAAGGCAGAGTCCCTGCTGACTCAACATGTGTGTGAGTTGCCCAACCCCTGAGTACCAGGCACTGGAATTGCACGTTATTTCTTTCTCACATAGGGAAGAGTAAAATTGAGGGAAGGCTCAAAATAATTCTGATCAAAGATTAATGGAGCACAATCAAAACATCAAAAGGAGACCAATACACACACACACACACACACACACACACACAAATCCCCAAACTGTAAGCCAAAGATTCTGTTAGGAACAAACAATAAATAATCTTTTAACTCATGCAAAATTTGGTTATGAGAAGTCAAAAGATTGACATCACTTTAATTACTTGTTTAATAGTAAATATTTAACATTCATTAAATTCTCGTTGTATGTTAGGAACTTGGCTAAGCAATATTCTAGGCATTTTCTTATTTAATTGTGACAACTCTGTGATGTGTATGTGTATGTGATGTGGTGGTGTATCCACTGTATAGGCGAAGGGACTAGGACTTTGGAGGGAGAGTAAGTTGTCTGAGGTAACAGAGGAAAGAAATAATGTAGTTAATTTTATATGCTTCAGTATTAATCTTTAATTGAACTTAGAGGCTATGGAATCACGGATTTGAAAACTTTAAAGATAATTCACATATTCAATTTTCTTCTTTCTCCTCTGCTTCCCCTTTCTCCCTCCCCTCCCCTCCCCTCCCCTCCCCTCCCCTCCCCTCCCCTCCCCTCCCCTCCCCTCCCCTCCCCTCCCCTCTCTTCCTCCCTCCCTTACTCTGCTGGATAGCTTTTGTGTCAACTTTACACACCTGGGTTGAGGGAGCCTCAATTGGGGAATTTCCTCCATTGGACTGGCCTGTGACCATGTCTGTGGGGCATTTTCTTGATTGTTGAATGCTGCAGAAGGGCCTAGCCCACTGTGGGCAGAACCATCCCTGGGCAGCTTATTGTCTATTGTACAAGAAAACTGTCTGAGCGTGGACCAGGGGAACAAGCCAGTAAGCAGCGTTCCTCCATGGCCTGTGCTTCAGCTACTGTTTCCAGGTTCCTGCTCTGAGTTCCTACCTTGGCTCCCTTAGTTATGAACTCTGTGACCCAGGAGATGTAAGCTGAACAAACTCTTTCCTCTCCAAGTTGGTATTGGTCAGAGTGTTTTGTTGTAGCAATAGAGAAGCCAACTAAGTTCATTTGTTCTTTCATTCGTTCATTTGCCCCTTCGTTCCTTCTCTCCTTCCTCTCTTCTCTAGAGCTCATTATACAGTCAACATCATCTAATCAGGGAGCCCAGATTCCAGTGAGAGACTGTGTCTCCAAAAACAAGATGGATGGCTCCTGAGGTTGACTTTCTGACCTTCACATGTATGTGCACTCACACATATATATGCACTTGTACATCTTCAACACCCTCCCATTGACATAAAGAAAGAAATGTACAGTTGAATTCAGGTCATAGATCCCTTGTATCCTGTAAGACTTTTTGTCCTTAACCTGTGCAGGAGGTAGCCATCAAGGGATTTTAAGTAGATATGAGATCAGAGCAAGCCTCTCATTGTTGAAAGTGAAAGGCCATTGGGTTTTAGGAATTGATGCCCTGTTTCTGAAATGTCATGACTGCTGTCTTCAATAGTCTGTCTTTGCTCATGGTCTGTGACAATACCAGTATATTGGCACTAACTCCTCTTCTTTTATTAAAAAAGTATTATTTTATGTGTATTGATATATTACCTACATATGTGTAAGTGCACCTGTGTTGTGCAATGCCCACAGAGGTCAGAAGAGGCCATCGGGTCCCCGGAACTGGAGTTGCAGATCGTTGTGAGCCACCATGGGAGTGCTGGGATTTGAACTTGAGTTCAAGAGCAGTCAGTGTTCTTAACTGCTGAGCCATCTCTGGAGACCTACTAACTCCTCTTCTTATGAAAATATGTCATTTTCTTTCTTATTAAAATGTCATGGAAATCATTGCAGGTGATTGTAAGGTTCTCTCTGGTCTAACACCATGAGATTTCACAGTTACAGGCAGGATGAGGATGCTAGTTTGTAGTTATAGCCTCAAAACTAGCACTCCCAGCCTTTAATTCCAGCAGGGGACCACTGCAACCATGTCATTTATCAAACGAGTAGCAAGAGAATTGATGACAAGGAGCTATTTCTAAAAAGAAAATATATTCATTCTACATGGTGACATGTGTATGGTAATAGGAAACGAGTGTGCTGATACTTTCTGTCTTGATTCCAAGGCTATAATGCACAGCATGTCTAAGGAAGAGGGGAACCACTGAAATGTTTAACAGCATTGGACAGAGTGGAGTGCTATATCTTTTTCATGAATAAGCATAGTTTTTCTTTCCTAATGTGTCCTTCCCCACGTAGAAGTGCATTACAAGGTCTTTTGAGTTCAGCAAGGAGATGTCATTGAGCTACCCTTGATTTCACAAGGTCATGCAAACCACTTCTGAAAACTGATCCAGAATGAGTTTAGGGTGATCGACTGTAAATGTGCTAGAATGTAGAGTCCCTCACAATAAAACTCTATGACCATGGCAAAGCTATCCAGAATAAATAAATTCAAGAAACTGGAAAAGGATTTCACACAATAGTCATGAGAATCATGAACACCTCAGATTTTATCCAAGAAGAGATTCCCTAGGCAACAGTGGGAGAACAACATGAACGTTTGCTTCTGGAGCACACGTTTATAACTGCACGGTCCCTGTTTACTCAAATATAGAACACAGGGCTCTATTGGTGATCATGAAATTTCACAGTTTCCTGTTGTGTTCACCGAAAGTACTCAGAAAGTCTACATGTCGATGCTCACGTAGGCAGTGCACAGCCCTCTTCCTGCTGTGTGCTCTTTGCAGAACGGCTGCTTGTCCTATTGTCCTTGCGTGCTGAGTTAGTCCAAATTCTCCCAAACGCCATGGTGTTATGACAGGAAATATGGATGTCATGTGCTGGAAAGTCAGATAGCTGTGAGTGTGGAAGGGGCTGCCTGGTCGACCTGCAGGTGTAGATTTTAAGGCCACAGATCCACCGTTCTGAATGAGCATCACAGAACTGTTGAGAACAAATCACTACCATGGCCACATCATTCTTGAGGAGGCCTAAAATTGTGCTGCCATGGCTCTGGCACCATATGTTTCTTCTTGCTCTGTTGCCTTGGAACATAGTGAGAGTTCAAGGGCAACTATGCTATTTAATCAGATTGCATCAGTAATGACTATCAGAGGCAAAATGAACCCAGCAAAAATGGAAGATATATATATATATATATATATATATATATATACACATATATATATACACACAAATAGAGGGTCAAGAAATATATAAATTAATCTTAAATATACAAATCAGTCTTGCCTACATTGAAAAGCTGCTAACCATGCTTTATAGAGACCATGATTATGTCTATGCAGCAAATTATCTGACCTATAGACATGTTTCTCATCAATTTTACACCTTACAAATACTGGCCCTTTGTTCCATGGATTTTGAGAGAACTTACATTATGCCTTATTCTTTTATTTAATATATGAGATTTGATTACCTGCTAAATTTGTTGAAGTCCCTTGAATTTCCTATATGTAAAGTGGAGAGAATAATACTTGCAATCTCCTGTAGTTATGAGAACAGAACACGCATGCTTTTCTAAGATGTAGAAGGGATGGAGCACGGGATGCACTTACATTGTTGCATGCATTGATGCTGCTATAAAATGTTCCCAAACTGGTTATGCATTAACAGCTTGCTTGAACATGCCTTAGATGATTATAAAACAGAGTACTATTGTAAATCCTTTTATGAGGTCAATCATTTTAAGCAACTAACAGTATATGGAGAACCCACCAGATAGAATGTTCTTTCTACATGGCCATAAACCCCACCAGGGATTTTAGCTCATCTCTGAAAACACAGGGCCTCCTGTGGTAAGACCAATGGGTGGTGCTCAATAAGAATGCATAGAATTATCCAGATTCTTTTATTCCTAAGAATTCCTAAGAATTATTCCTATTCTTTCGGATAGGAATGCATTTAAAGGCTTTATGTATATTGCGATCATTAATCCCTCTGATGACAATACTGTTGCAGATTCTTCCTTGTATTTTTCATTTCTAGAACGTTTAGAAAATTCTTCCTTAAAGGAACATCCATTAACTTTTCATCTAGATTTTAAGAAAAATCTTGAGTGTGTACATGTCTCTGTGCTTAAGCTTGGCTTGTGGAGGCGCATGTTTGATGTCGGGAATCATCCTCAACTGTTCTTGTACCTTATTCATTGAGGCAAGGTCTTATTTAATATACTTTATGTGTATGAATGTTTTGCTTGCATGTATGTTAGTGTACCACATGTGTGCACTGCTTGTGGAGGCCAGAAGTTGGTGTCAACTCCCCTAAAACTAGATTTTCTGATGATGATTATCTACATGTGGGTGGTGGGAACAGAACTTGATCCTCTGCAAGGGCTGCCAGTGTTCTTAACTGCTGAGCCGTCCTTCTAGTCCTGAGGCAGAGTCTCTTAATAAAACTAAGAGTGTGTTGATTTGGTTAGTCTTGCTGCTTTCTCTGGAGATCTCTTGTTTCCACTTCCAAGGCTGAAATTATAGGTAGGCCACCATGCCTAGCCAACACTGTATGTGGGTTTTGGGAATCCAACCTCTGTCCTCACACTCGCACAGCAACTGTTTTAATCACTGAGCCATCTCCAAAACCTGTATCATCTTGCTTTGTTTCAATTTTTACATTTATCTTTTTTATTAATCTGAAATTTATTTTTATATGAAGAGAAAACAAATATATCTTTTTTTTTTTTTTTTTTGGTCTTTTTGAGACAGGATCTCCCTTTAGCCCCAGTTGGTCTGGAACTCACTATCTGGGCCAGGCTGGCCTCTATCTCACACACATCCACCTGGCTCTGCCTCCTGAGTGCTGGGGTTAAAGGCATGCATTGCCATGCCCAACTAAATCTAATGTTTTTCTTATTTTCCTAGCAGAATTTATCAGCTGATTTGTTGTTTACTCCTTTAACTTATGGTAAATATTTCTTTAAATCACATAGACACTCATTCCAGACTTTCTAGTCTGTTTAGACACCACTTTTGTGTGTGTTGGATCTCTGCCGATCTTTACATTGATCATTTTATGTCTAATGATAGTTTAATAAATCCCATTTCTTTTTCAATGTGTTTTGCTTGATTTTCACCCTTGAGTATCATGGGATGTTTTTCCTCTTTTTAGCAATATTCCTGGAAAGTCTGAAGACATCTTCCCCAAACACTACTTTGATTTGGGCAGCATCTGCAGGCTGATGTCTGTCTTTGAGTACAATGTAAATCCACAAAGCAGGAGAATAAACATTTGAAATATTTAGCTCTGCTTTTTCTTCCATTCAGAATTTGCTCTTTTACAAACATTTCCATTTCTGTATAGAAATAACATCACCCTTTCTGCTTAATTCTAGCAAAAGTGTTAAATGGCTATTTTCAGGCATAGTTGCCAACAGTCAGTGTCTGATGCTTCCCTTAACACCTGAGGATACAGAGAATTTCTGTGCATTTAATATTCATGAAGGACCGTGGGTGCATTCTCTATACCTGAATGATTAAACATGGATTGAAAGGAAGCCACTAACCCTGCAGATTATCAGATAGCGAGAGGGGAGGTAAATATATCGCCCTTGTTCTTATACGTCATTTAATAGAACTTATAAAAAAAGCCACAATCCCTTTGGAAGCAACAATATTCAGTATTTTCTGTGCTCATATATACTACCATTTAAAATAAATTCTGCACATTTCTTGTAAATTGTTGGTTGTTTCTTTTTTCAGGTTCTTAGAAATTAATATTTTCAAGTATTATTATTATTTAATTTTTGAGAAATTTATATGAGTGAACATCATTTCTTCTCCAACTTCTCCAATGTCCCCCAACTCTCTTTTGAACTCACAACCTTTTATTTTAGAATTATTCTTGTTACATACATACACATACATACACATGTGTTATCGATCATCTATATATTTAATCTTCTATCTATCTATCATCTGTCTTCTATCATCTATCTCCTATAATCTATTATCATCTTTTATCTATCTTCTTTCTATCTATCTTCTATCATCTATCTATCTTCTATAATCTATCATCATCTATTATCTATCTTCTGTCTATCATCTATCATCTATCTTCTATCATCTATCTTCTGTCTCTCATCTATCTATCTATTTATCTATCTATCTATTCCATTGAATCCATCCAGTGTCACTTGTATGTGCATGTATTTAGTGCTGCACTTAAGACTGGATAAGCTATCAGATAGATCATCCCTGGAGAAAGCTGATTCTCCCCTCAGCCTTTCAAGCCTTAAATTCGTTGAAATGACAAATTTCATATGTCTCTTCTGATTTAACAAGTGTTAATTGAACTACTTATTACGCTTCTTTTATTCTGAGTGGGTAAATCTATTAAAAACTATTGAATGGCCAGTTTATAGAGGATATTATGTCATGTGGCTTAACTGAAATTGTTACTTTATAAAGCACATTGTCTCTTATCTATTAAAACATGATGTGATCTATTGCTGAAATAGGTCACTCTCTTGTTTTTCAACAGCTGATTTGGTTGGCTGCTTGGTGACCTGATTTAGTCAATAAGGTCGAAAGCAAGGATGACATCTGAATATAACTGACATATACAGCACACAAAACTCCCCCTGACACAGGGGCTTTGCTGTTTTCTCCATCTACTTTTTTGAACCACTCTAGGTTGTGTCATTATGTTTTTGTATCAGCAAAATTGATAAAAAACCATACCTTAATATAACTTATGAGTAAATGTTGCTGGACAAAAAATACTAAAGTAGTTTGTGTATGGGTATGTATGTGCAGGTTCCTGTGTATATGGTACAGATGTCCATGTATATACATACCTGTGGAGGCCAGAGGTCACCTTGGGTGTCATTCTTCAGGAGCCTTCCTCCTGTTTTTAGAACCAGTGTCTCTTACCATGGTCTGAAGCTTGCTGATAAAACAAGGCTGGCTGGTCATGGAGTTCCAAGGATCCACCTATCTCTGCCTTTCCAGTGCTCAGATTATCAATCATCCTTGGCTTTTTATGTGGATGTTAGGGATCAAACTCAAATTCTTATGCTTGGTGTGGCAAGTGCTTTATTTACCTAGTGAGTTATATCCCTAGCCCAAGTGCTTTTTAATATTTAAAAACATCAGAATCTTATTTAGAATTTTTCTGCTAAATTCCTCACTGGTCTAGTATATTTTATCAAGTATTTTCAATGAGAAGCTGGTTAAACTGATGGCCAAACAGTTTATTCAATTTTGGCTATATTCCTGATTACGTTTGTCTGGAATCTATGAGTGTGGATGGATAGTTTGCAACTCTCTCTATAAATCTGGTCTGATATCTACTCAGAATTTGAAGTTCTTTCTTGGTATGGGCTTTGTCCCAGTATTTCTAGGGTCAAGACAGGGCTGCTGATGAGTTCAAAGCTCAGGGTTTCTGTGTGGCTCCATAGTAGTTGGCAGCAGGAACATGTTGGAGTATATACTATGCTCCAAGGCTGGTTGCCAACGGCCATTCTTTGCCTGGGACTCGGGATCAAAGCCACTGTAAGTCAAACCAGATTTTGATATATAGACAAACTGGATATTGGCTGAATGTTGTGTCCCCAAAATGAGTCTTTTGGACCATTTGAAGAAATTGTTTATCATATGAGACAAGTGAAATCTGACTCAGAAATTGATACAAGAAAGAGATTGAAATCGGGCAATATTAAAAGCTGGTCTCCCTTCATCTGTTTTACTCTCACCACATCCCTTATTCTTGTGTTCTTATGCTTTCTTTCATCAAGCACTCTTTTTAATAAGCCTTATTTTCCTTAAATTAATAATTAAAATTTGTTTAAATTGATATATGGACTTAATAGCATTACTGTTCTTTTACACTATGAAAGAACTCATGACATCAGCAAGAAATGTTTGTCTTTATACCAACAATCTCCCTCATAGCTCTGTAAATGTCTCAACTTTAGCTGCCCTGTCAGACCATATGTGTAGTAGGTTCTACAAAGAAAGTATCCTCTCCCGCCCCTAGATGCATGATATGCATCATATCAGCAAATGTTTATTGCAAGTTTACTCCGTGACATATACTATAGCAAGTGTTTCATGCAGATTATTTCATGTGATCTAAGGAACAACTGCATGAGATGTAGAAACTATTATTACCCCCACTATAGATGAGGAAACTGAGACATCGAGTTCTTAGGTAAGTTGCTGAAAGCCCCACAGATAGTAAGTGATGCAGGTAAGACCAATATTGAGCCAGCAGTTTTAACTGTACCTTTTCTTTCTCACTGCAAACCCACCTTGTGTTAACAATGATCTGGATGCACTTCCCAGGAGGAGGAGGGAAATGTGAGAATAATGGAGTGTGAAGGTCAGGGGGGGCTGGACCTTATGGTGATCTTGCTCAGTCCTTGTATGTTATCTGGGAAACAAGAGGAATAGGAGAGATTATATATCTGTTTAAGTCCCCAGCCTTTGTGGGTAGCTGGAAAGCACATCTGCTCTGCAAGTCTGCCTCTACTATAAGAGTTATAAGGATGAAGGCTCATTAAAGATTCATACTCTATAGATAAATTTCCCTGCAGTCCTTTATTTAATTTGGCCCAGAGCATCTAGGGAATTGACTAATGTCACTGTAAACACAGAAGGTTCAGGACTCCAATTATAGGAAAAGAAAAAATCATTATTGATGAGAAGTTGGAAGAACCTAGCCCCAAATTGCATAGTAATATCCTAATATTTCCGAGCAACATACTTCAGCTAAATGTTTATATTCTTTAAAAACAAAAGCATTCTTGATGAAGATGCAAGCTTCCTGGCTTGGGACATAGAAGCAGTTAATAATCTTACATGCCAAGGGAGCAGTGTACCCTTAGCACCCTGCTTCTCCTCTAAGACCTCTAGCATTGCAAAGACGTGGGCTGCTCTTCTGTTTTGCTTTTCTCCCTAAAGGCTCCCATGATGGGCATTTTTAATTAGGACACCTCCAATGCACAAATGGGATCTACATCTGACAGCTTCCTTCTCAACACATGTTTTTTCTCTCATTCATCCATCTTACTTGTCAGCTTCCTTTTTCCTCTGTGACTGTGTTTGAAATGCTGTTCCACACATCCTTCCATTATAGAAAGGAAATTTGACACCTGGGGAGGCAATATTTCCTCTTGCTCTAACTGTGTGGAGGGCATGGTGGCTATTTCTCAAAATAGCACAGTCAGCAGTATTGAGAACATTAGTGCTTTGTAGAGGAAACCAGGAGGTTTTTTTTTTTTTTTTTTTTTTTTTTTCTGATGAGATGCAAATTGTACATTCTCTATCTCCCATCAGTGAGAACATCATTTTGCCTTGAATAGTTATGCAAGCACCTTCATATCAATTAAGGGGCTGTGATGACACTGCTTTGACATTCCATTAGCCCTTGCCTTTAGTTATGTGTCAATTAGAAGCAGAAATAAAAAGTGAGAGGTGGAATTTGAAATATCCTGGGGTTCCAAATCAAATAAGAATCATGAATATTGGTGTTTTGTTTGTGCTGTGGTTGTTTATCCTAACAGAGACTGCTAGGTTAGATGTGAGTTTTCTGATACTAGGGTTCAGATTTTAGTCATTTCTGTGACACCACAGTGCCTAGGGTAACAACTTCCTCATCGTAGAACCAACCCTCAGTTGTAGACTGCTCAATGACTTCTCCTTGTGTTCAGCAAATATGAATGGTTATAACATGCTGGTCTGAGGTTAAGAACTTCTAAGCTGAGAAGGACTTCTGGATTTATTTAACCCAATTCTTTACCATGAGACCATTTATTCCTTAAAATTTTATGGATTGCTTACTGACAGACACTATGGTCCAGAGATTCAAGGAAAAGCAAGCAACAACAACAAAAAAAAAAACTTGGCTCTGGCTTCAAGGGGTTTTAAGCTAGTAGAAGATACTGCATTTTAGACATGCCATGTACATAGCCAAGCATCAACTTGCTGCAGAGATAGGCAGCAGAGTTGGATCTCCCTGTTAGAATACCTGAAGCTCAATGAAATGTTACTACAGTAGACATGGGGCAGCAGGATCATTTCATTCAGATGGTATTCATTCATATTCTTCAACAGCTTCTGTAATCATCTTGGCAAATGGAGCATTCATAGTGTATTAGACATGTATGGCATATTAAAAAATGCATACTTATACATACTTATCTGATACATTGTTTTTTCTCTCTGTGTATTTATATATCCTCTCTTCTCCCACTTTCCTTCGATCTTTCCCTCCCTTCCCTCCCTCCCTCCCTTCCCTCCCTTCCGTCCCTTCCCTCCCTCCCTCCCTCCCTTCCTCCCCCCTCCCTCCCTCCCTCCCCCCCTCCCTCCCTCCCTCCCTTCCTCCCCCCTCCCTCCCTCCCTCCCTCCTCCCCCCTCCCTCCCTCCCCCCTCCCTTCCTCCCTCCCTCCTCCCCCCTCCCTCCCTCCCCCCTTCCTCCCTCCCTCTCTCCCTTCCTTCCTCCCTCCCTCCCTCCCTCCCTCCCTCCCTCCCTCCCTCCCTTCCTTCCTTCCTTCCTTCCTTCCTTCCTTCCTTCCTTCCTTCCTTCCTTCCTTCTTAATTTTGGTCCTGGGGATGTAACCTAGGTTCTTGTACAACAGAAATATTCTTCTACCATGAAGATAGACCCTGAGTCCTTTATAAATTTGTTTTTGAGATAGGTGTTAAATTGCTCAGGCAGGCTTTGAACTTGGGTTTCTTCTACTCTAGCATCCCAAGTCGCTGGGATTACAAATGTATCCTATGTATTGCTCTTGATTTTATGTTTATTAAAGAGAATGGAAGTGATATTATTTTTAGTGTGATTAAAGTATGGTAGGCCTTTTAAATAATCCCAGACTTAGAAGGTTTATATCATATAACTGAGAACTGTAGAAAGGTCTTTTGACTTAACAAAAATGTTCTTCCAAGTACCCCAGTTTACCTAGAATTTCCCTAGAACTTAACACTATTAGATTGTTTTTGGTTGTCACTGAGGAAGACATCACAAAAGGAAAAAAAAAATTGTCACATGGATGGTGGGTATCTAGCAGAGATGTGAATCAAGATATAATACAGGTATTATGAGAATGTTAAGGAGAAAGGTTTTTATTTTGGTGTTTGGTGATTGAATCCAGAGTTGCTGCTGAACCAGAAGCAGCACTTTGCCTGGTACACCATCATGCAGGCCCAAAGTTAGGGTCTTTATTGACATGAGCTAAGTGTTGATTCTGTTTTGCAAACTAAGGGAAACCACTGGAGGTTAGCGTGCACCCGAGCAGTGAAATCAGAGCTGTGCTCTAGAAGACACTCTGGCAGGGGATGAAGGACAGAGCTGAGGAAAGGAGAAATGGAGGACCGCGAATGCCATCTTAGAAGTGTCCACCAGAAAGCAAGAATGTCCGAGCTGTGCTGCAGCAGGAGTGCAGCTGTCAGGAGCTGTTCACCTTGCTGTGACCTTGGCCGTGGCTGCTGTGAGGAAGCAGGAAGGATCAAAGAGGAATATGATGCCACATTGTCTTGCAAAATCAAGGAATTTGTCCAACATATTATTTGAGGTCTTTCTAAATACAAAGCCCCAGGACAGGTGAGATCATTCAGTACCAGCTGCTGGATTCCAGATCCTGCCTTCAGGGTTTCTTGTGCTGAGCAAGTTGCTAAGTTCTCAGTGCCTCCTGTCCCTCAGCTATGGAGTGCGGATGGCAGGAGGGTGTGTATTCCAGGACGCTGGCAAGGGAGCTAGCTTGCAGAAAGCACTTGGAAAGGTACCTTGCTCACGAGCCACTCTTCCTAAGTGTTTGTTGGATCTTAAATGTGCCCCAAAGGCCCATATTTTAAAGGCTTTTTCCCTATAGTGGTGCCCTTGAGAGGCAATGGAATTCTTTAAAGGTGGGGGTTAGTGGGAGACTTTTATGTTCTTAGGGGGTGTATCTACGCAGGGAAGAGTATCATCCCAGCCCGTCTGTCTTCTCTTTTGTCACATCCTAGCCATCAGGTAAGGTTCTGTCACATACCCTCTGTGACCTGTCACTCCAGACTCAAAACAACAGGACCAGTTGATCATGGAATGAAACGTCTAAAACCATGAGCCCAAACAATCTGTTTCTGTCCGTAAGCTGAATTATTACAGGAACAGAAAGCTGTCATAGATGCTGTGCAGGAACTGAGTACTCAGGGTACAGAAACTGAGTGTGATGGGATTTGCCTAGGAATGGAGGTAAGAAAAGTGATTGACATCTACTGTGATGAATCACTGAAAATGGTCAGGTTGCCAGGAAACCAGTTTCCAGTGTTCATATGTACATCTAGGAGACTGAGGGAAGACCTGCCTATAGGAAGTATTAGGTACTTTGTTCAGCTACATTTGCTTTGTTGACTTCAATGTTTGCTGGTAACTTTTCCAGGCACTACCAACGATTTGGGATGACAGAGAAATGGAGAGATGATGGGGACACAGCAGGATGCTGCTGACTTGGGCTTAACCTAGGTGGTCTTATGTTTTACCTTTAATGTGAAATTTGCATTTTATTCATAATATATCTTAGTTTGTTTTAGTATATAAAAGTGTTTAAAGTTACTTACTATTAAGGAAAAAATGAGGCTTTACAAGAGACTCTGTGCTTATTGAATACCCCCAGCAATCTGCTGCAGGCTCCCAGCAGTACTGGGATTCCAGCAGCACTGACTTAACCCAATTACATAGCCCCAGTAGGAAAAAAAAAAATTCAAACCCCAAACCAACTCTGTATATGCTTTAGTTCCTTGCTGGAGAAACAATGAATCATGAAGATTAATCGTGTCTTTTCTTGTGAGTTTAATAAATAATACCAGTTTACAGGAAGGATGTAAAGTTGATATATGTAATTAATGCTGAGTGAAAATGCTAGAGTCAGAGATTTGTACAAAATGCCATCTTTTTAGATATATGGATGGGTGGCTTTCTTTTAAAATTCATGAAGCCTTGCGTTTAAGCTCAGCAACATTTTCTGCAAAGGTAAATGAAGAATACCTCAGGCTTCTACCTGATAAAAGAGAAGGACAAAGACCTTCTGCAAATAAACAAAGCTTTGGGGATTGCATCAAGTCCCAGGGGCAGGAATTTAACTTGGATTTCAATTATAGATTTTAAAAATTGCCTTGAATGAATTGCAGCTCAGTAGGAAGGGAAGGTGCAGCAGACAGATCGGATGATCACTGTTTCCGGTCGTGTTTCCACCCAGCAGTCCCAGCTGTGGTCAGGCTGACACTGCACGCGTCTCCATAGGACACAACATGAAGTAAGAAGCGTCGTTTCTTAACTATTTTAGGAAGACATGTTTAGATTGAATCTCAGTAAGATGTTGGGTCTAAGAATCAGTTTCCAGGATCCTCAGGGACAAGAAAAACAAGTCAAATGTCACCATGCAGAGCCAGGAAGATAAATCCAGAATGTGGAACATTTTATAGGATAACTGAATTACTTTCTTCAAGATTTCAGTGGAAAGCAATAATGATATCAGTAATAATTATAAGAATAGTAATCATAATAATGTGTTTGTCATATTCCAGGATCTTGATTAGATGATTTAGCATGAAAGCTAAAAAGTTTTAACTATTGGTTGGGAAAATTTGAATATAGTCTAAATACTGAAGGACAGTGGGGAATTATGGTTTTTGGGTTAATGGTAGTGCATTAAACGTAACATATACATATTTTTATTCTTTGTAAAGATTAAAAAAATTGAGAGTGTGTGTGAGGGTGTGTTTGTATGTGTATGCATATGTCTGTGTATCTGTGTATGTATGGGTATACCAGGCCAGTGCTGGCAGAGGCCAAAAGAGGATGTTGGGTCCCCTGAAGCTGGATTTATAGGTGTTGCAAGGTGCCTAACATGGGTATTGGGAACTGAACTCAGCAACTCTGCAAAAGTAGTAAGCACTTTTCACTACTGAGCCATCTTTCCAGCCCCCAAGGAAACATCTATTTTTCATGTGTGCTGAAATACTTAAAGGGGTAAAATATCATGACTTTAGCTATTCACTTTTAACTGATTAGTAATAAAATTATATAAATGAGACATATGCATGTATACACACACACACACACATATATATATATATATAGATCTTAAACAAAATCACAAAAGTATTAATACTTGTTGAATGACAAATTTTTTATTATGTGCATTTTGGATTTTTTTTTACAATAAAAAGTTAAAATTTTGCTAAAGGAAAATTAATACTATGGCTATTCATTTATTCGGGGATTTAATGGCCATATCTGCATGTCCACTGAGCTAAATGTGGACACACTGCTGCTGAGAAGCACAGAGTCCTTCTGCTCCCATGTTGTCTCCTCTGGTAAACAAGGAGACATGCAAAAGAGTTAGTGAGCACATGGAGATTATAAAGAACAGCAGAGATAAAGAGTTCTCAGACGCAGGAGCAGAGGGTAACACTTCATAGGCTGAAGAGGCTAAAGAAGCAGTTTCTTTCAGAGATCCTGAGATCTTCGTTCTGAGCGTGCTTTCTCCTTAGGCTTCTCCTCTTCGCACTAACCTCAGCGCTTCCTGGGGCTGCCCAATGGCATCTCACTTGCTCTGCCTTTCATCTTGACAGCCTCTCAGTTAGGTAGACAACTCTTCAAGGAAGATCCTTTGACCTGTTCATCCATTTCTACACTACTCAAAGTCTTCTGAGACATATGAAGTCATGTTTATTAAATGCTTTACACGTATAGCTCTTTCTCTCTTTGAAATTCCTTTCCCATGTATGACTTAACCTGATGTGAAATTTAAAATAGTCATGTGGTAGTACATTTTATGTGTCTTCATGCTGTGAAAAGACTTGTGGATGTGATTAATTGTGATCGCTTAATTCTAAATAGTGTGAGTGGGCTTTGTCTAATCAGTTGGAGGCCTTCAGAGTTGCCAGCTTCTACATTATGTGAGCCAGTTCCATATAATCAATCTCTTCTCTGTGGTTCTAGAACCTTGGTTCTATGTCACTGGAGAGCTCCAATTAATATAAGCCCAGAGAAATAAGGACAGTTACATTCTTACTACATACATGCTGGTGAGAGACACAGAGCAGGTCCAAAAGGAGCCTGAGGTGTCCAGCTGGCTGGCTGGCTAATTCATCAGTGCTTCAAAAATGGAGGCAGCTGCCTTGACAAATGTCCTGCTGGAAGCCCAGAGAGCTTAAAAGTTGAGAGTGACCGTTTAACACTTCCTTTCTGTAGTACCATATTGGGTCTGGATGCTAAGCCAGATGACACTGGAGGGACTCCAAGATCCACACACATATTATACAAGCACCGTGTGGAAGGGCTTGCTGTGAAGGACACATAAGCACCTCTTGAACTAGCAATCCCCACACTGGCAGTGTGGACTAGACCTGTGGACGGGGACACCTCAGTGTCAGCCAAAAGACTTTTCCTTTGCAGTCAGTAATGAAAGTGTGGGAAGGATTTCTCTCGAGATATTCCCTTTTTGATGGGATTTTATTTTGTTTATAATGAACCTGGGACTTACATAGTCCTAGCTCACTTACATAGCTGAAACATGCTTTCTAGAACAATAATTTGGGTGTTAGTTGAAGCACAGTAGCCCGAACCTTGACTATGTTCACACTAGGTGGAAAATTAATCCAGAAACAATTACAGGCTGGTGACTCCCTTTGTGGAAGCCTTGCAAGCTGGGGGCTGAGTGTGGAGTGTGCCACCTAGCCTGTATGGAAGATGGTGCCCCATAGGTAGTTTGGCTTCAGCTGCTCTCTAATGCCTTGACTGAGCTTTCTCCCCTGCCAAGAGATTAGGAACCCATAACCCTAGAGTAGCAGTAGGATTAACTGCATTACTTCTTAGCTCACATATGGTAGAAGCTTCTTTTTCCAAAGTGCTAAGATAAGAAATGTGCATCACCATCCCCAGCTACCACTTTCTTTTAAAAGCTTTCTCTCTCTCTTTCTTTCTTTCTTTCTTTCTTTCTTTCTCTCTCTCTCTCTCTCTCTCTCTCTCTCTCTCTCTTTCTTTCTTTCTTTCTTTCTTTCTTTCTTTCTTTCTTTCTTTCTTTCTTTCGTGTATGAGTGTTTTGCCTGCATGTATGCAAGTGTATCACGTACATGCAGTATCCATGGAATCCCCTAAAAGTAGAGTTTGGGATGGTGGTTAGCAGCCATATAGGTACTGGAAACATAACTGGGGTCCTCGTGCTCTTAACCACTGAGCCATGCATGTCTCCAGCCTCCAGGCTGCCATTTTCTACAGAGGATGCTACATACAAAATAGTCAGGAGTGTTACAGATGTCACAGCTTTGGGATGGCACCTGACACCCCACTTTCTCCATGTTCATGTGATCTTGAACCAGCTCCTTGCCATCCCATGCCTAATTTGCCTTATCTGTAAAATGAGAAAATAGCACCTATTTCACAAGATTGTTATCTGATGACTATTTTGTGGGGTGTGTATGAGTGTGCACTCATGTGTGTGCAGGTACATGTGCCTGGTGTGTAGGCTGAGGGAGGATGTTGGTGTCCTCTGGTTCTATCCCTCTATGCCTTATTCCCTTAAGACAGAGCCTCTTACTGAAGCTGGAGTTAGACTGGAGGCCAACAAATTCATCCGTTCTTCTGTCTCTGTCCCTCACAGTGCCGGGGTAACAGGTGCATATGGCCACATCAGGCTTTTTATGTGGGTGCTAGGATCTGAAATCAGGTCCTCAAGCTTGCAGAGTGAGCATTCTTACCCAGTGAGACATCTCTCTAGCTCTCCCCTGATCCCAGTAGAGCATCACATTAGGGCAAGCACTGGGCCAATCATTTACATTTTCTTTTTAAAATTTGCAGTACTTGGAACCCAGGGTTCTAGGTAATTCAGTCCTAGTCTTCCTGTTATTTATTTATTATTTTTAATTCTGAGACAGGGTCTCATTAAATTACTCTGGCTGACCTAGAACTCACTCTGTAGACCAGCAGACCTTCAACTTGTAATCCTTCTGCCTCAGTCTCTTTTGTATCTGGGAGTATAAGCCTGAGCCTCTGGCCTGGCTTACATTCTTCTTTTCTTCTCTCTAATTTTTTGAGACAGGATCTCCCTGTAGCCTCAACTGGTCTAGAATTTGCACTTGCTGGGTAGATCAGGCTGGCCTCTCTATATCACAGAGATCTGCTTGCCTCAGCCTCCCATGTTCTGGGATCAAGGGCATGTGCCACTCTGTCCAGGTCCTAACTTATATTTATCTTGCTTAAATATAACGACTTAACAGAGGGAGGTGCAGTTATGGGTTTGATTTTAAAGATGAGAAGGGGAAGCTGGACAGGCTTGCTGTCTTTTCAGTGGCCCCAGCAGATGCCACAACACTCTACGACCAAGACTGTGGCCAGAAGAGCTTAGCGCAGTCCCCGTCATGGGTATTGGTCACTGATGCCTTCTCATTTTCCTTCAGACCTCCTCAATGGAATCCGAAGGAAAGTAGCCTGTGGGTGCGGTGACGGTGACGGGGCGTCTCAGCATTTGTACTTCATTTAATGAGCTGCTCCACAGAGGGCGCTGAGAGCGACTTAGGACCTACCGTGTGATAAGCAGGGCAGGGTACCTCACATCCAAACAAATCAAATCCTTTCATTCTCTAAGAGCCACTGTTGTTATATGTGCCTAAGAAGTCACATGCTACTCCGTGCTAGGGATTCAGTCTGTTAACGTGCAGGAGACTCCCGGGTTTTACGTTAAACAAATGATTTCTGATGAGGAAGCCACGGTTTCCGCCGAGGGCAGTCCGCCCTGTGCAGTGCTGGTTTCATTGTCCAGCTCGGCTTAGAGGGCTTCACGAGCTCTCATGAAAAGCTTTATTTCTTGCAGTAAGAAAAGTTAAGGTCAGAAGAAGGACACAGAGCCGAGACTGGAAAAAGCTCATGGGATTTGTTGAGTGATGAGACCCTCTCAGGCACACAAGAAAAATAAAAGCTTTTTTCCTCCTTGTCAAACTTAAAATTTATTGAGACAAGTAGAAAACAAAGATGGGAAATACTATTCCCCGAACATTACCCTTTCAAGCTTCCCATTCTAGTGAAAAAAGATGTTCCCCCTCAGCAAGCAGTAGGAGATAGACTGGACAGTGAGTGGGATGGAAGAAGGACTGGACCAGAACATAAACTAAGGCACACGGTGCTATTGTTCTTGTTAAACCAGTATTGTGCAGCCCATGAACTCTTAGCTACACTGTTGACCAGTGATCCCTATCCTGTACTTAGCTATTACAGATGCCCAGTCCAAGGCTCCAAAGGGCACACCTGGTTGTCTGCAGCATGGAATGATGAGAGAGGATTATACCACAGGATCTGGCATATTATGTGAAGTCAGGTCCTGATTCAGAACCAATCTTTGTACTCAGTGGTGCCTGTGACCTAGGATCACACTCCCTCGCTCGAGGAAACAACTGGTCTGTCTAAAGAGAGGTCTGCTTATCGTAGCCTGCTGGAGTGCTTCCCTCGGATAGGGGAGATCTAGTAATGGAGGGCACTAGACTGAACAACAGTTGCTTCTATCAGAGCAACGTGGCTGGACTTGCAAAAACTCCATTTTCTAATACATAAACAGAGAAAATTAAGGCTTTCCTCAAATGATAACCAAGCAGAAAAACCAGTACTGACAGCAGAAGGATTTTTAGGCTCTGATTAGATAACAGCTAAGGGACCCAGGATGCATGGCTTACCATGCTGCTTGGGCCACCTTTCAAGTGGCTTCACAGAATCTTTAGGCTCTCAGCAAACTTTTCGTGCTAATCCCCCCATCACACAGGGGAATGTGAAGCTTTCATTACTGTGGTTTTAGATTTGTGTGCTTTCTGACATTTCAGTGGGAGAAGGACCCTTGAAGGTGATTCTCACAAGGACGATAGAAATGTATGAGTAGATATTTTTGATGCCCACTGCTGGATTTTACAAAAAAATTCACTCCATCTCTAGGGTATGGAAGATTATATTGATTTTTTTTCCAAATTAAACTATATCGATAAACTGTTATTGTGTGAGTCACAGTTGTATATTGTTACTTCAAAAGATTCTCTGTGCTGGTCAGTTTCAAAAGGGACAGAATGTGATGGCAAAGGCTTATCAGTAGATGTTTTGATCTGGCTCAGAGAAGAGATTGAGCCCAGGGTAAATAACAGAGAAAAAGAATTTCATAGAAAGGGCTGTTTTGGAAAACTAAACTATTAAGTGGAAAAAAAAGAGAAGAATCCAGGGAATAGACACATTCTTACTACTTTGTTGTTGTTTAAAGAATATGTTTAAATTATGACTAGATTTTATAGAATCCTAAAGCACTGAAAATTGAAGGGTACCTGGGTCCAAATGTTTTTCTCCCCAAAGCGGCTTTACATTCTGAAATAGTAGTGTTTACCTTTTCTCTGAATGGATGTTCATGTGTCAGTGAAGGATTCTGGTCTTTTCCACTGCTACTTGAAGGATGCTCTTCACTGTGTGATGAGTTTTGGAATGATTTGCCAAAGAATTTTAGGAAAAAGCACATTTTACTACATTGATGTAGAATGAGAAATCTAAATAATTACCCATACTTTATCAAAAAAGTCATTAATACTGGCCATTATCAATCATTACTGTGAGGTCACTAAACAGTTTCCAACTTAACTGAAATTTCTTATGTACATTAACAGTCATATTTTAAAATGACCGTTTTCTTTGAAAAAACAGAATTCAATCAATTAAACTACATGTCTTTGTGGGCGAAGGATCACATTTTAGCAATTATTTTAATATAAAGAGGTGTTATGTATAGAGTCATTGTCAATTACCAGAAATAATTACATATTTTCTTGGGTAATTTCTTGGTAATTAAAGTGTCACTGAAGCAGAAGATACTTTGTTAATGAAAAGATTAAAAGCTCACATGAGTTTATCATATTTTGTTGAAATGTGGTTCAGTGTTTATTATCATAATATCTGACTGTTATTGCATAACCTTGAATGGTATTAATGCACAAATCATGACTGTGAGCTAAATAATAGCTCACTGAGTAAAAAATACATCATTCAAGGTGGTGCAATGGCAATCAAAATTATGATAATAAACCATATTTTAATAAAGAACAAAACGCTCATAAAATATTTTTCCTTCTGATTTTGAAAGCATTCTTAACACTAATTGCAGAATTACTGAAGAGGAAAAGAATCAAAACCAAATGTTGCATTGTTTATTTCTAAACATCCTGTACTGAGTACATAAATAAACACAACTGTAAATAGAATTTTTATGAATAAAGGGACTTTCAAAATGGGTCTTGACTCAATTTTTTTTAACATCTGGCATAAGACAGGAAAGTCAATATATTTCTCTTTCCCTTTGTTTTTCCATTTGGAATAAAATAGATTTATTGTGTACACTGCAAGGAGCAGTGGACTGAGCCTTGACAAAAGGGGCACTGCTTATTCCTTTCTTTCAGCCTAGGAGTATTAACTCACCCTTAGCTGGGCAGGATTTTCAACGGATGCTCTCATGGGAGGAGGTTGATTCAAATGATCCCACCCTTTCATTTCCCAGCCCAGTAAAATCATGAATATATTAAATGAGTCTTTTCAAGATTCATAGACTTATAGGAAGACTATAGGAAATCCTGGGAGGACAAGGAAGAACTTATCGAATCTCATAGAAACACAGACAAGTTCATCTCTTGATGTGATACTCACCTTAGCACGACTACAGAGACTGAACATACGCAGGGACACACACAGGTACATTTCAAAGATGGAGCGGTTAGAAACAAGTTGAGTACCGTCAGCGTAAGAGTCCGGTTTGCATTTCTTTTTCCATTTCTCCTTCCCTAAACCTCCCTTATAGTCAATAAAATTAGATATGGAAAGTGGAAATTATTCACAGTGATGGTATTTACACCACAGAAATTGACAGGTACTACCAGTCAAGGTGTGTTTTTCAGAGAGTCAGTTCTTCAGCCCACTTACTGGAAGGATGAGTAATGGACTCTGTATTTAAAACTCATGTCAGCCTCGAAGAGGTTAATTAAATCATGTCAAGAAGAAGCAAGGATTCCCAGTTATCCATATTGTTAGAAATGATCTCTTGTCTGATCTATAAACCTGAGCTTACTGGAAAAATCTGGACTTTTGATTTGACTCTTCACATTTTCATAAAGTTTCTAGGAATCATCTGACTTTACCCATCTGCTATACTCATATTAATCCCATGTTTCTAGAAATACATCATAAACAGATGTTTTAACAAGATGCTCTTCAGGTTGTGCTTACTGGGACAAGATAGTCCTTTAATTTTCCAAGCCATCATCACTCTTCAGTGGAAGCCAAAGCGGATGCTATGGCGAGGCAGTCCAAATCCCAGTCTCTTTTTGCATGTTACTCTCAATTCTCCATTGCTCTCTACTTTCCTCTAGTCACTTTTCTCCTCTTTCACTCCGTAGGACATCACAAGTGGACGTTTGCAAGTGTCTTTGCCTTGAGTGAGGTTTCTCTTTTTATCATACTCTGTGATAGTCATGTCTCAGGTACTGCTTCCACAGTAGCTCTTCATGTCTGCATGGATTTACATGTCAAACTACCAGACACAGGGTCTTTTCCCTGCTGGTCGTTCAGTGTATAATATTGAATGCTGGAATGGAATTCGAAGCCCTCCACACAGCCTATGCGGCAAGGGTTCCCACTCACCTTGGAACAGTAATTGTGGTTCACTTTCATAAATAAAGAGATGAGAGAAAAGTGCAGAGAGGACACCGGCTTAGGGTCAGATCTTATTGGGGATTAATATGTGTGCCCAAATGAGTTTATACTACAGTGTTCTGCTAAAGACAGACTGATCTAAGACCATTAAATATTGTGTCTACAGCCAATAATTGAGTGTTGGAAAACTAGGTTTATTTTTATCAGATTTTTGAGGGATGGGAGCATTTTAGGGTTTTGGAGCATTTTAGAGTATGATCTGATTGCATTCTTTTCAAAACTTCTTGTTATTCATTGCCAAATAACCACATTGTAATTTATTAATACATATTTACTTTTTTCAAAGGGCAGGTACCTAACTTAACTGGGATATCATTTGCATAAAATTGGCTTTTTCTTTGAAATTATTTTTTTGAGAAGTTACCCAATTCTTGTTGTTAATTCAGCTTTTTCAACAAAATGATCTACTTCTAGGCAGAAGGTTTTAGAGCGTCTTCATGTTTTCAAATCGTTCCACCCACATCTGAACCTCTCCTCTCTTCTCTCATCTCCCTGTATTGTCAAACAGTTCTGATTTGTGTCCCTGGATAAAAGCCTTGTTTTCATTTTGCTTGGGAGGCATGGTCTTAAACATCTCTCTCTCCTCACTTCGCTCGTATGTGTTTCTCTTGGCAGGGATCCTAACTTGCCTGGATCACTTTGGTGTGGCTGTGACCTCAAGTTTTCCTGGAGCCAATATTTCGCATGGCCATGCCAGTATGGAGACCAAACTCTCTCTTCCGACTGAAGAGCATAAAACGGCAAAGACAAGTGCTCAGGGCGCTTTCCTGAGATGATGATTTAAATTATCAGGCTCTCCTGGGGTCCTTGAGAAATAGGCCACTCTCTGATCATTTTTGAGCACTTGCCAGCATGCCTGAAATATGAGGAGAGGGAGAAGATGTGTCTGCTTTTCTAATTAGTTCTTTCCTCCAGTAAGTCATATCCCTTTCCTTTTAAGTGACGGAAAACATTAGAGTTCTTAAGAGATGTCTATTTTCCACTGGGGTTTACATCATCGTTTTATCTAATTATTTCCCAATTACGAATAATAATTAAACCAAATGGTGATGCAAACTGGAACAGTAACAATATATCTTTTTAGATGAGCTCCCCAAAGGAGATACAGAACACCAGGGCTGAAACTTCTTTGTTCAGTCTCAACACTTAGTCTGCTTAGATGCAAAAGGCACAAATCTTGATTTGCCAACCATGTCTCATGTCCCTTGACCCAGACCTAATAGTCAAGACTGAAAACTTTAATATTCAATTGGTTATTATTATCATTATTGCTACTTCAGTGCTGCTTTAATAGTTAAAATAAATCTAGCTGTTGTAACAGAAGTCAATCATTTGTTGATGGAGTCTCCTACTGCTTTTTTCGAGTCAGGTTATCAAATAGACCAAACTGGTCTTACACACCATCCCTTTGCCTCCACTTCCCAAGTGCTGGGATTACAGGCAGGTACCACCATGTTCAGTCTCATGCAGTGTTAAGGATCAAACCCAGGGCTCAGTGTATGTTAGGCAAGCACTCCACTGACTGAGCTATGTCTCCAACCCTTAACTGAGGTGATAGAAAATGTTTGGGATGATGCTTATCCAGGAATTAGGAGAGCTGAATCTAACATAATGATCTGCCCAAGTTTGCAGGGAAGTCCTGGTTTGTTCTTTTTTTATCCCTTGAGATTATTATGAATGGTGTTCCTTTCCATCATCAGCATGACCTACTTCAAACTCTTTTACAACTTGGATGAACAAACTGAAATGACATTTAATTACCTTTTATTGATTATTTCAAGCTTATAAATATTAGAAGATGCTAAGTCAAACTGTTCAGCTCAAGGAAAATATAACAAAGTATACACTTCTAATGGGCCTACTACACAGGAAATATATCTGTAAAGCTTCTAGAAGAAAATACAAGAGAATATATCTTTTTGACTATCTTGATATACACAAATTTCAGATGAGACTTCAAAAATATTAAAAACATAGTGCTCTTCAAAGACCCTATAAAGGAACTAAAATAAAACCCACAGGCAGTAAAAAGATGCAATGTACATATCTAGTAAGGGACACTTAGTTAGAATATATGAAACTCCCTTATACATTTGCAGTAAAAGAACAAACTACCCATTTAAAAGGGGAAAAAAACATAAACAAGTAGATGAAAATAAAATGTATTGTGCTGGCTAATATTCTTATTAAAAAGATGCTTAAAATTAGGAGAGTGCACATTATAACCACAGTCACATATTTTGAACCTATTAACATTATTAAAATAAGAAGGCCCACTAGTGCCAGATGCTGGTGAGTATGTGAATAATTAAATCTCTTTTACTTTGCTGGTGGGAATATAAAATGGTATAAGTACTTGGATAAATTGATTGACAATTTCTTATGACGTTAAACATCTACTTACCCTATAATCTGGCAGTTCTGCTACTAAATAGCTAAGAAAAATGAAAGCAAGTGACCACAAAAGAACCTGGGCAGGAATATTGCTTGACAGCCTTCATTTGTGATAGTTTCAAACTCAAAGCAGCTCCAAGAATTTGTTAAAGAATGGAGAAACCAGTTGTGATATAGTTATGACTATATAGTTATGACATATACTAGTTATAACAGAGCAAGAGATAGCAGAGAAAAACGTTGGTTTCCATTACATGTAACAATATGGATGACTCTCCCATGTTACCTTAAGAGAAAGGGAGCCCAGGTGCAAGAGTGCACAGTACGTGATTCCATTTATATGAGGCTCTGGGACAGGAAACACTAATATATAGAGAGTGACTGCAGATTAGTAGTTGCCTGGGGCAGATGTGTGTGCATGCACGACTCTGTGTGTTTCTGGGTATGTGTGTTTTGAATGGAGGTGGACTGCATGAACTGTCTAGGTAAAGAAAGTGTTTATTTGTTGATCTGAGTGATGTGTATAAACTATGTATTTACATATGACATGTATAAAAAACCATTTGAGTGTACACTTGAAATGTGTGCATTTAATGTAAGTTAGGATTTCATCTAATATGAGAAAAACAAGTCACACTGTTTCTCGGTTTGGTGAGCACATTCCCACACAATAATGCTTTTCAATATTTCCCAGCATCACAGTTCTAACTTAAAATTTTAATATGGAATTCCAAGGTGTAGAGTAGATAAAAATCAGGGCTTCTAGAGTTGAGATGAGATTGGAAGGCTCATAATGCCCGCTTGACCTTGTCTAACCCTCTGCCTTCCCACCACTTGACATTCCTTTACTCAGTGAGGGGAGCATTACAGGTTTGTATGATATCAACTGCACACGTGTAGAAATTGGCCCAGAGAAGTTGTAACTTGGCCTCAGGTTTCAGGTTAATAAGTGATAAGACCAGGCACTGGGAGTTGTGGCTTGTGAACCACAATCAGGGCCTCATCCTCACTGAATGTCTCAGGAGTCTAGAGTCACGTTCCAAACACTGTGAGAGATGTAAAGTAAATGTGCTCACCATTGTGTGGAGTTCATGGCCGCTCAGGAGCTGAGATGGATTTTCACATTTTGAATGCATAGAGGTACAAGAGAGCTTAGCAGGTTGTTTAGCACTTACGGGACTGGGGCTGAGGCATCACATTGGTGGGAAGGAAGAACGTAAGGTAAGAAATCTCTGCTCATCTTAGGTGAACCTTTGTGCTCATTTCAATAACAGTAGCTGAGGCGTGCTCCCCTGAGGTTTTGTTTGTGTGTGTGTATTTATGTGGACTCCTTAGCAGGAGACGAAAACAGGAGTGAGGTACTATTTTATTTCCTTCTATAAAGTTTTTAATTGTATCAGTTACCTAGAACAACGGGACACTTCATACATGTATATGATGTATTTTGATCATATTCATCTCCTTTAGTCCTTCATGCTCCTCCTACTCCTACTGATCCCCTTCCAGTTCACAACTAGTCCCTGTTCTGCTTTCTTGTCTTTGCTTGGTGACTCAATGAATGTCATTAGCATTACTTACAGGAACATGGATGACGGGGCAGTTACAGGACCATGGGCATATTACTAGTTACTGGTGGCTAGACCGCTGAAGGACCCTCCCCACTCCATAAACTACGTTTCTTTGCCTAGTTTTGGTGCATTGTCTATACAGACCTTGGTTTCCATTCTGATGTGGCCATTGCTCACTATTGCTGAAAAGTCCTCTATTAGGGCCATCTGGAAACCCAGACTGGATGTGTGCATATCACTTGATGCTAAAGTTTCGTTTCTCACAAGGCTCTGCTCACACATCCTGCGTTTCCCACCCCCAAGCAGCTGTGCTAGTCATTTATTTATTTTAAAGTTCAATTTGTGATGCAGTTAGAAGAGACTGTCAGCAAGGGAGAATCAAATGTAAAGTTTATTTTCCTCCCCCAGCAGGGAAAAGCTAGAGAAGAAGGGAGACTGCTGGTAGGGGGCTTATTGGATTTATTTGCTTTATGTTTTTCTAGAAGTCCTTCACTCTGGGAGGACAAAGTTCTTTACTTATTAAATATAGAACCCAAAGTGAGAAAATTTAAAATTTGATTAAATTTAATTTAAATGGGAGAGAGGTTGCAATTTTCTCTAAGGGACCTGAACTTTTAGTTTCAGATTTACTTATTTATTTATCATTGGAGATGCATTGATTTGGCTGATAAAACACAGAGTTAGGATTTCAGAAAACCGACATCAAACTGGGCCTGTGGGGAAAATAGGAGAACTTGAAACTAAGATGGACCAGCAGAGTGGAGCTGACTCCTGAGGCCATGGGAAAATCTCTACCTCAATTCTTGCTCTTGCTCATTTTTCTAAAAAGGTTCCCTGCATTACAAATGTTTTTGGCTTGGAAGATGACTCAGTGGGTGAAAGCACTTAACATGCAAACTTGATGATCAGGATTTGGATTCCCGGAACCCAAGTATCTGTGGGATGCAGCAGCAAAAGTATCTGTAAGACTGCAAGACTCAGGGTTCGCACGTGATCATAAGGAAACAAGAGTCTTAAAGGCCTCCGGAACTTGCTCATATGAACCTCACAGCAGTTCTGACAGCACGCACAGGACCTGTGCAAACTCAGTCAGACAAAAACCCAGCATAGAACTGGGGAAAAGAACAGAAGGCCCCAACCTTGGCTTAAGAACCATTGGCAGCTGATAACTGCTGAGTGAGGGAGAGATGATCTTCTTTAAGGGAGAGACTCTAGATTGACTGACCAGGCTCCAGCAGGTAAACTTGTTCTGACAGACAACTAGGTACACAAACTTAGCTTGATAGGTCTTAACATGCATGACAGAATACATGGAATCCAATGGGGGTGGCTGTGGAGGGTACAGATGTGGAAGAGGGTATTACGATGTTTTATATAAAGTGCACAAAAATTCAATAAAAATGTACACTTAATAAAGTCCAATCAAACAACCAAACAGGCCCCCCGCCTAAGTATCTGTAATCCCTGCCTACTGAAAATGGAAAGTGGAGACAGGACAGTCTCCAGCAGCTCTGGGGCCAGCTTGCCTCACTTATACAGCTGGAAAGAGACCCTGTCTCAGATGAGATAGAAGGGCACCAGAAGACTGGCCTCTGACCTCCATATGTGTGCTCTGGTATGAGTGTGCCCACACATGTGAACACACACACGCACTCATATCACATTACTTGTATATAAGCTATACAAAGCCTAGAAGAAATTATGAAAGAGGAAAAAGAAAAAAGACCTTCAACAGTTAAAATTTGGGAAAAAGTTGCATGTGGCACTACAGACTTGTAATCCCTGCTCTTGAGAGATGGACGTACAAGGTTCAGAAGTTCAAAACCAGCCTCAGCTATATAGCTAATGTGAGGCAGCCTGAGCTAATTCTTCTAAACCCAAAAACTAATGAAGCTAACAATGAAGTTTGAGGAAATCATAGCAAAGAACACTGAAATCTTTGGTACAAGATTCCCCAGGATCTGCAATATTTTCAGGTTCATTGTCGATCTCTAAGAGAAAGAGCTATATTACATAGTCATGTAAAGACACCCAAACTTACAAAAAGGGAATTTTATCCATTTATCTCCACCAACATTTTAGGAAGCAAATTTCTACTGAAACTTTACTGAGGAACAACTTTGGCAGAACATTGAAAAATCAAATGTGAAGCACCCAGAGGCTCAATTCAAAGTCTCCTTCTGCTATATAGCAGTGTGAAGAGTTACTGAGCTATTTGAAACTGTCTTGATGGTGGAAAAAGAAAATCAGATCATGGAAACGATAATATTGAAAGTCACTTATTAACCAACCTAACTCATTTCAAATTGTAATAATTTACCAAGTAAATATTCACATTCAGTACCTTATAAAATTTTGGTGGTAGGATGCCTAGATTGCAATAAAATGTGGAGGGGTCCAGAAATGCCAAACAGGAGGCCTGGCTGAGACAGTGGGTTGATAAAGAGAGACTACTTACAAATTCTAAAGTTTTTATTCCACCAGCCAGCTGCAGCCCACAGAGCAAATGCTAGAACCAAATAGAAAAAAAGAGATGTTAAATCTATATACCTATTCCCAGGAAGTGTCGTACAAATCAGATTCCAAGTTCCTTTGTTAATTCAAAAACATAATGATTGGCAGCAACATTGAACATGTTCAAAGTTTCCTCAACATCTGCCAGCTGTATGCCACCTTGGGGACAAGATGACAAAGCCACATGGTTGGAGCATCCTGGATTCCCAAACTGCTCTTTGGAGGACGCCCACTGGACTCTGAATAGGTTAGAAATAAGTTTCTATTTCATTAGTCATTGAGATTTTGGTTTTGGGTTTGTCTTGTCTGTGCTGCTAACACACTCCATGTTAATTGACTTGACTACTCAGGAGATTACACACATGTGTATCTGTGGAAGGTAAATACAGGCAGTAACTCATTCTTCGTATCAGCTGCAACAGGAAACGCCTTGTCTTTAGGCTGGCTACCTTGTCCCATGGATATAGTTTTAAAATCAGATTATGTAAGATTAGCACTGAAGTGTTCCGGCTTTCCAAAATCTCCCCCAGGTATCCTCTCATCTCTTCCATCTGCTGCCTGGAGAGTGACCACCCTACCCTGAAATGCTCAGATTCCACAGGGTTGTGTTCTGGGACAGATAAAAAACGCAGGGCTGCAGGAGTTGGTTTCCCTAATGATGAGGTGTAGAACCACCCCTCTGAGGATGCAGCCTGAGCAGAACCCAGCCAGGAATCTGCTGACCTGCTGGCCTTCCACACATTTACACACCTTGGCTCACTGCCCAGCCCAGCACAGCTGGCTGGAACAGTCCTCAACACTCAGGAACTTCTCCCCAGAGAATCCCATGAACTCAGGAGCTGGTAGGAAAACACAGATGAAACGAATGTGAACCTTGCTTAGGAATTAAATGAATTCTCAAGAACAGGAATCTGGCCAGGCATGATGTCCTTCCATCTTCCAACAGGCAGAACGAAGAGGTTACTGATATCTGGCTGCATGCTCATATTTGGAGAAAGTCTCATTTGGTAGGAAGATGTGAATTTTTAAAATTTTAAGGATGAATGGCTCCTTTTAGGGAGTAAGTACTTTCCTTGCAACTCATGGAGAGCCATACGTATACAAGCATTTTATTTTTTTAAAGCTAATGACAAATTCTAGTCGACAAGTCAGCTATTTTGAAATGTGGCCCTATGAACAGGGATAGATAGAGGCTTTTTGAGCCTGGAATATGTATAATTTGGGGAGATTCCTTTAACCAAAAAAAAAAAAATCAAAATGAGATGTGAAGCTAGACATTTATCTAGAATAATAAAAGAAATCATAGCAAGTTTAAAAATTTAAAAAGTTGTGACATTAACATCAGAACGTTAAGAAACATTAAGCTCTATGAACATACCTCTCACCCCAACAACATTTTTTCCTGTATTTTTTGGTTGTGTAGTCTTTGGCCATCTTATTATATGACAGTGACTGTATAATATTTTCTGCACAGAAATTAAAAGGATGATTCAGTCTCTCTTTTAGTGTGTTTGTGGGCTCCTTTGGCTTCGTAAGTTGTTTCTGGTAATTTAAAGAAATAATTAAGATTATTCTTAGCGCTGGGATATTTTCTGTCATGTTCCTTTCATGTGTGAGCTGTTAACATTGAAACCATTTTCACACATGAGCTTCTGGCTCTCTTCTTGCTGCTACTTGTGACACACATTTTTATGGTGCAATGTCTATCTTGACATAGATTCTGGCTCTGGTCCTTTGTATTATGATGCTGGGTAAATTGTTACTATGGGTTTAAAAAATTCCTGGAAGCCATTTCTGCAGTGGGCTGGCTGGTGACAACTATGCATAGGAATGGTCTAAAAGGGACTAAATACATTTTGCTAAGTCCCAACTTAATGTATCTTCTGAGCCAGCATCCCTTAACTATGTATTAAAAATGCCCATTGCAAACATTGTCCTTAGAGCCCAGCCAGCAGAGCTCCACCCTCGCCACTGGGCCCCAGGGACAACGCTCCAGAAGTGCTTCCCTCAAGCTTGTCCGTTTCTCTCTGGTGTCTGAGATTGACTGGGTCAATGTTTTTAACATTGAATCTCCATCTCTACCTGCAGGTATTTTGGTCTTCATTTTAACTTTTGGGATGCTCTTTGACATTACCTGACACTTGGGGTTCACCCAGTGCTCCAAAGTTTTCTAGGACTTAAGGTTAGTGGAGCTTGGTAAACATATTTTTCCGACTAACCAGTGTGCCATTTCATTCAAAGTAATCTACGGTAGTTAGCTGCTAGAACAGAGCCAACAGGCTTTTTGTGGCTTGTTCACATCTGGCACAAGATAAGTTAAAGGCTCTGAGCTACTGATGCCAGTATTCACGCTTGATTTGAATTGAGCATGTGGATCCATGCTTTGATTTTCACTGGCCCTTCCTTAGATTACAGTTCCGTGTCCAGTATGCAGTACCTGAGGGCATCTTCAACTTCATAGAGTTCTTGTCATTGGCATCCAGAACTGTCACCTGACCCTTTCTAGGCTGTACATCCTGCTGGGTTGTTCTCCAGGAGTGGCTGTACCCATCTCATCCAAAGTCTTTCAGGACCACTGCTGACAAATGCTATCTCTTATCTCCTGTTATTGTGGTGTGGTGTGGTGAGTGCAGCAATGCTCGTCAGGTCATTTGCTTATCACATGGTGAAGGAGAGGTGGGCAGGCCTTCTACAAATGGGACCACCCTTCTCCCTTCCCACTTTTTCATCTTTCCTCTCCTCCCTAGCGTGTAGAGTCAGAAGGCAGGAGAGTCAAAACGATAAGCGACCTCATTCTAAAGACAAAATGATTACGGTCTAAAGAGCCTAAGAGAAAAAAATTGGTTTCAAGGGTATAGTTTTACACTGAAACTGTAAAAGTGAAAATGGAAACTTTTACATATCTAGAAAAAGTTGTTCACACTTTCTTGGAGACTTTGGATACTCCTCGCCTTTGTTGTTGCCATCCATGAAAAGCAGTGATGAAGTCAGTATTCCCAGGCACGCAAGAATGATGTGGCATTACAAACAAACATGTAAGTAACATTGAACATGCTGGATGAGGGGATGGCTGGAGAAGGAAGATGCTCAGTATTTATTAAAATACAAACGCGTTTCAAAATGTCATGACCCAATAGTATTGCTACATTTTTAGTCTCATGGAAATTGTCTTGAAATAAGCTAGGAATTACAAATTTGACTCTACTGGCTATGAAGGGATGGTTCCTCTACTTGGACTGATGGAACTGGATTTGATTACTACAAAGCATCTTTATGTACCTTGGTTAGATAATAAACTTAGATACAATTTCCTCTTGTCTACGTATTACTCTACATCTTTGTTGACAAGTTAGCTTACTTCAGATAGACTCATGAATTTTATATTTTTAACAGAATTGTTTATTTTTAAAGGGGACTGATTAAAATATTTCCCCCTGAGAAGCTCTGCCTATTACTGCCCTACAGATACCTGACATAAAGATGATACAGGAGAGAGCCATTTGATAAAAAAGGAATCAGGGCTAAACTGAAGATAAAAAAAATCTTTTTGTAAATTTCATTTGAAAAAAAACATCAGACTATTGAATGCTTTATTAAAGCCTTTCTCAAAGCTTTGGAATCAGAACCAGACTCATTAATTTATCCATCAACCTGCCTCTACCGATGAACTTAAGTCTGTAGAACAGTGGTATTTGTGTGACTATTCATGTTATCTTACCCAGAGAACAAGCTTTGGACTTACTTTTTAAATGTAATCATTTCAAGAACATTGTGGGTTTTTTTTTTTATTTTCTGCACAATCATCTGTGTTGCATCCTACTCAGAACCCTGCAGAGTAACTTCTTTTTCTCATTCAATTGACCTTAATAGCAAATACAGCAGAATTTGATTAATTCATCTTATATGTCCATAATTAATGTAAAAGGGCCAACAGTCTCTCAACTCTCTTCTCAGGAAAGATCTAATAATGAAGTTCAAGTGCAGTTTAACATGACCCAATTTTAAGGAATATAATGGCTGGAGAATTACTTTGAAAAGTTATAAGTGTTATGCAAATGGTAAGTACCCTCATTATTAGTAGTATCATTAGTGGAATGTCTATAAGCTAATAATCACTTATTTGCTGCATTACAAAAATAAAGAGTAAAATGATTTATTTTCTCTGGACTCCTCAAAGGACCGTACTATTTTGTTAACTATTATTAACTGGTATCCAGTTCCAGTCCTGGAATTTAGTAAACACTCCACAAGCATTTGCTGCAATCGTGGGTGAATGAGCTCTGGTTATATATCAAGATATTTTTCCATTCAATTTTATGTTATGGTGAACAAACCTTTCAACACTGAAATCCAAAAGTTCTTAAAGAATGAATTTATATAGGTTAAAAATTTAGTCCATAGGTTTTATACAAACCTTGAAGGCTTTAAAAAAATATATAGTTTCTTTTATTGTTTCAGAATTTCATACATGCATATATGTTCTAATCAAATACACTCCCAATGCCCTCCCTTCATTTCCTACACTCCCTACTCCCCTATCATTTCCACCATCTTTCCTTCCCAATATCATATCCTCTTTTTTATAAACCCACTGAGTCTACTATGTGCTGCCTGTTTGCACATGGGTGTAGGACCATCTACTGGAGCACAGGTAGATTCTCAGGGACTGCATCCCCGAAGAAATGGATTCTCCTTCCTATAGCAGTCATCAACTGCCTATCAACAGGGTCTCAGTCAGGGGTGGAATTCATGAGACCCCTTCCACCCATGCTGGGATTTGGGCTGGTTTGATCTTGACAGGACTCCTGCGTATAGTCATAACCACTGTGAATTCATGTGTGCAATAGCACTGTCATGTCTGGCAAATGCTGTTTCCCTGCAGAGGTCTGCTTCGGATGGCCAAATTGCCAAATTGCCATTCCAGAAATGTCCATTTATTCAGCAAGCACTTACCAGGGGCTGATTTGAGCTCAGGCAGTGCGCTAAGCCTGCCTGGAAAGACAGTGATGAATAAGACATCTAGTCTTCATGACCTTATGTTTTAATCAGGAAGAAAGAAGATAAAAGACAATCGAATTAAAAAATGATGTAGTTTCAGTAGTGGTGAGTGCTATAAAGAATTACCAAAGGAGATGAGAGGGTTTGGCAGCTTGTGTTACTGGGTTTAAATTTTCACTTAACTCCAAACTCTTCTATTGATGAGTGACCATGGGAATACGGACAGGGAGCAGGAAATACTGGAGGAAAGTAAATACACGAGTTAAAGGACATTGACTGTAAAATACTGTAAATTCCCAGGGGCTCAAACAATTCTAAGATCCACTAGCCAGTTTTGGGCCTGCAGAGGTCAAATAATAAATGAAAGTTGAGCCCAAGTATCTCTTTCAATTGGGCAAATGGGTCAATGGACTCTCATGTGATCTTTCACCCAGCATCCAGGATAACTGGACTAGATTAGTCTCCTGTGAAGAGAGGTCCATTATATAGGAAGGAGGAGCAAGGCTATTAACTCCACCTTTAAACATTTATCACACATGACACCAGAAGCAGCTGTCTTGAGAAAATGGTGCAGTGACCAACTGAACATCATTGATTCAATTTTCCCATGAAGAGATAACCCACTAGGTCACACACTAGTGTTTGAGGCTAGAACCAGTGATCTGCTTATGGTGGTGTTTCTCTCATCACTGCAATACCTGGGTCTCAGAATCATGGATAGAAACAGGATGGTTATTCCCACTATGACTTTTGGTATGCCACTTCCCACTTGAGTATTTGCAAGAAAGTATATGGTTGATCAACATGATTTTTCTATGCAACAAAAGGATAAACTGATATAAGTCATAAAGTCATAAAGATCAGTATTTCAAGAAATGATATGTAGCCAAATTTAATGTTTATGAAAAGCACTTGAGAATCTTGGTAATATTCAGGCTTTAAATCAGTCAGTGCAAGGGAGGACCCCAGATAGTGAATTTCAGCCTATTTTGTTGCTCTGTGGACTACTCTTTGAATAACCGGTTTGTAAAGTCCCCAGCTCAGTAGGGAAATACTCTGCCAAGACTGATATTTTCAACAACTCATTGTGCTCTCAGTTTAAGTGGTCTCCTTCCGTTATTTCAAGGTTTTTTTTTTGAGCCTATGGAAACATACTGAACACCTTAGAAAACTGCGTTTCAGCCATCTCCAAGCTCAATACATAGAGACTCCACAGAAAATGATGGACTCCAAAACTGCTCTTGTTCAATTTCCTTTGTAACTGCATGAGTGTCTCTATGGGACAGTGATGTGATTGATGGTGAGAGGCTGGTGGACACCATTATAGTTACTCAATGTTTCCTTAATGGCGAAGGATATGGAAACTGAAGATGTATAGAAAGCAGGAGACAATAAGGCACACTCCCAGATGAAGACTTTTCAGGTCCCTAGGTCTCTGTGGGAACATACAACAGCTGTTGATGTTACTGCATAGAGTTGAGAGTTCTTGCCTTGATGAGAAGTGCCTCCTGCCCTTATAGGGCACATCATTTCTGTATCCCTAGCTGATAACTGGTGGCTCAGCCTGTCTGTCTGCCAGCTCTCAGGATAAAAGAACCTGGCACCTGTTGGAAGGCTTGTTTACCATAAAAGCAGTGAAATCCAAGATTTGGTATTCTGGATCTGAACATGTTCATAGATCAGGCCCGATGGGGGTCCACACCTTCTCTTATCACTCAGATCAGGATAGGCAGATGACAAACTGTGAAGCAGACTAGCTTTTTAAGATGGTGACAGAAAAGTCAGTGACTTAGGTTTGCCTTTTACTTCATGGGTTTCATTTGGCAACCGATGGAAGCAAATTGTGCTTTATTTGAAAAATTCAGGGACCTGAAAATATTTTTCTAGGAACATGTTTTCCCTAAGAATTGCTAATTTGAAAACATTCCTAAGATCACTGAATCCCCCAATTGGAGGCAAACCTAGACATATGTTAATTAACAAAAATTATGATGAAATCATTTTGACATAGTCAGAGATAACATATATATTGGTCTCTCTGTGAACTTTGAGATGGACTATATGTCTCCGCCAACTTAATCTGTTGATGTTTCTAAATCAAACTACACTAGTACCCAGTGTAGCTGAATCTCCCCAAAGCCTCCCATCCCAGAGGAATGCTCTGACTCAATTAATTTGTGTCACTCTCTTCATGACTGATTTGGTCCAGCCTGGGTATGTGTCCTGAGTTACCCCAATTGCATTGGAATGGGCACATATTCCAGGGGATGTTGAAGGCCATGCTTTCTTTTTCTTGGTCTCTGCACAAACAGTCCATGTCCACAGGGGGATTTGTCTTACAATGATACCAACAGTACAGTGGACAGGTAAATGAAAAGACGACTCTTTTTGAAGTAAAACATTGTCACTTGTTTTACCTCTTAGGAGTTTATTCTGCCTCTCAACTTCTACTACGTTCTTTAACTATTTAAGTCATTTGAAATGACTACGACTTACAGAGAACATGGTGGTGAGTGCATGGACTCTTGAGGCAGACTGCCCAGGTCCAGATCCTGCTGTGCTACTTAACAGACCTGTGGTCTTTGGCAAACTACTTAAGATCCCAGGGTCTCGTTTTTCTCACTTATAAATCAGAGATGAAAATAGCCCCTAACCTTCTGGTTTATTCTGAGATTAAATGAGTTAGCACATGGAACGTGCTTGGAATGGTGCCATCAAATGAGTACGTTAAAAATCTTGACTGATTATTACTTAGGAAGACTAATATTACTGATAATTACCTGAATTTTTTCCTCTATCTATTCGCTCAGACTCTAAGTACACATCAAGTGACTGTAGTAGATGTAGTTGTTTGAATACACAATTTTGCTTGCCTTTTAAACTGCCTTTCTCTCCCACCTCTCTGCCTCCCTCCCTCTTTTCTTCCTTCCTTCTTCCTCCTTCTCCTCTCTCTCTTTCCCCCCTCTCTCTCTCATGTGTGTCTATTTCTATATGTGTGTCTTTTTCTTCCCATTGGGATTATGATGTAGAAATGGTATTTTGGCAATTGAGATGTAAGGATGTGGAAGTTTTATGACTAAACTCCTCCATTTATTAATGTACAGAAGCATAGTTTTTCTGTGCCAAATGGACAGTTTTATCTAGTCTGGATCAATACAAACTCAGATAATATTATTCACTCCAAAACTGGTCAAATGAAAATGCATTTTTTACAAACTACAGGAGATACAAGGTTATTAAGTGGAGCCCAGGAATGAAAGAAGCAGACTGTCTGACTCAGACCTTAAAAGCAATAGCTCGGGGGATTCTGGCTAACGGAATACCAAGTGTGCTCATGTCTGTGTTATAAATGAAGGCATGGTCACGGTTCTTTCTTCCTGGTATGTTGTTAGTTGTGCTCACGCCAATGGGTATTTTACAGAGGAGGGTTCCATAAACATGGGAGTTGTGATCACCATCATACATTTGCTCTCAGGCAGGCTGGTGACTGTCTCCTTTGGAAGAGGCAGGGAGACTCCGTGAGGTGGAGACTCCGTGAGGTGAGGTGGTTCCCATATAGCTGCTGACACAAAATGCATTGGGCCATGGAATTAAAGCCTTTAACAATATGTGTTTCTGGGTTGCTTACCTTCAGTCTGTATCATGTGATATACCAAATTTCCCTGGAGTTGGCAAACATGATATGTTTGTAAAGAATCTTCCTTTGGATCCCATAGGAAATGGGTAAAAGGTAGCTTGGGCTAAGATCTCTTGACTCTAGCTGTGTTTCTATTTTAGGACTGTAGAGAAGACATTTGAGTTCATTCCACATGGTTTACTCACCCTCTACTGATTTGACAAAACTGATCAAACTGTATTTTCACACACTATAGCAGTGCGAGAACGTTATTTTCAGGGTGCTAAAGTGCTGAGTTAGAACTTGGGAAGCCTGGTCTCTGAGCTTGTTTCTAACTTCAGCATCGTTCCTTTTCCCCAGAAACCTGCTCACAGGTACTGGGGGGGAGGTCTGTGGAGAAGACAGGGGCACCAGTGTTTGAATTTCTCTTGCATTTCTTTCACTGAAGCAGTGGGAATACCATAGAGAGAATGCAGTGAGATGCCGGGGCCACTGTGGCTAGCACTGTACACCGGGGCCCAGGAATAAGAACAGAGAAATCCTCATTTTAAAATTCCCATTTATCAAGAAATTTTCTATTTTTGAATATGAAATCTCAGATGTAATTTTTCTCAGGTTCGAATAGAAATGCCAGGGGAGCCACTCCTGTCACTCCTCCTCCTTCCCTTTGCAGTGAGGTCGGGGAGGGGTGCTTCTTATTTTCCACATTCGCTAAAAATGATTTGAGTTTCACCCCTAAGAAAATCTGCAGTTTTTTGAAGTCTGTTCTTTCTTTCCTCCCAGTATTCTTTTGGAAACATAGCAAATACTTAACATTAATCATAATCACCATTCATAGGGTTTCTTTGTGACTAAACCTGTTAGCTCAAAAAACCGGAAGGAATCAAGGAACAGCACAGCCACCCAGTCAACATTTCAGTTGATATCAGTCCAATTTAGTATCTTCAGTTTACATTTGCGAGACAAAACTGGAGGTCAATGCTTCAAAGTGATCACCTAGTGCTTGCCTATTCTCCCTCATTGGTCTCACTGCTATTATTAACGTGTTGGAGATGAAGAAACAGAGATCTGAAAGAATTTCGTGCCTTCCTCAAGTCTCAATGATGACAAATGCACGAACCAGAGTTTGCAAAGTCCAAGATGTTCTTAACCCACATGCAAATTGTCTCCAGAATATGGAATGTTGGAATGTTGGCAATTTCTCTAACCAATGCAAAACATGAAGGAAATGAATATTTAATACCTTTTTTATTTTTGGATTTCTTCTTCATTTAACGTGGGTTTGTTTTTGTTCAATGACTTGAACAAGAAAAGAAAGTGACAGTATCTGTCCAGATGGGGATGTGTTCCATTGATCATTTTATGTTATTGGATGTATCTGCTTTGGGCATCCAAAATGTCCAATGGATGTTTTGGCTATAAGCTTTGTCTCTCTTAAAATTGCTCCAGGTAAAGTCAATCATCCCGTCAGACATCTGATCTGTAGATAAGGCTAATATGCAAAGCACTGAGGACCAGTTGGAATGGGATGAGAAGAGGGATGGTGGCTTTGAATTTGTAGGAGTATTTGAGAGTTAAGGGAACATTAAGTGAAGGCAGAACAGCAACGACTCTAACTCACGAGACCTGGGTTCCAGTTATGACTCTACAGCTCCCTAGCTGGGTGGCCTTAGTCATATTTTCAGTCTTCCTGAGCCTTCAAGTCTTTTATAAAGGCAATTATAGTAATTACTGGATCGGATTATTGTGAGTACTACATGAGCTTCTATATGGCACAGGGGTAGTACTGAGCAATTTGGACTGAATAAATACTGGAAAGTGTGCTTTAGCACTTTTGTAAATTTTGGAGAGATAATTGGTAACTTTTCCTCTCAAGAGGCCGTTTTTAGTCGGCACATTAAATTTGCTTATTTTTGTACCTAGATAGAGATGATCTGAAATGGGAGGGAAAAGCTAATCTTAACAGTTGATTGCATTAAACCTCCTTTCCAGGAAATAGTTCTTAGTCAGGTATCATGATTAATAATAACAGTAACAACAACAATAATAATTACTGTAACAAAGTCCGGTATTGCAAGCTTTGGCACACTGACAGTCCGTTCTTATAATTTGTGGTTGCATACATTTTTCTCAGAGCGGCAAAAGTATATATAGGAGGTTATCAGAAGGCACCTTGGAGATCTGTAATGAGAGTGAATTTTGCACGATTTAAGAAGGTGAGGACAGGGAACTGTGACTGTGGGACGCTCTCTGTATAATGCTCCTTTCCATTGTTGCCTAATAAGTGATTGATGATAATGGAAAGAAAGGTGTCCCTTTGCACATGAGAGCAGACCAGTGACAAGAGAGGAGCCCAAGTGGCACTTTCTGAGCACACTTGAAAGGGAGGGGCTGCTCTGATGACTTTGCATGAGAGGAAGCTATCATGGTCGTGTGAATGCAAGACTTGCACAGTGTTCAAGATTAGGCACATCAGTCTTTCACCATGGCCCCGCCCATGCCAGAGGAACTATTGGCAGTGCTTACTGAGGAGGGTGGGTGTCTTTCTTCAGTGGTGTCCTCACAGGTAAGTTGTTCTTGTTCCACTCAATCACTTCCCACCCACACTCAGGCAAGTAACTAATTAAACTCAAATGGGCCACACACGCAAAGAAGATGCAAGAGGAAGAGGGGACTTGCTGAGAAGAAAGGTTCCACAGGGAGAGGACGGGGGAATGAGGAAGGAGAACGGGAGACTAAAATGACCAAGATTCATTCGATAAATGTAAGAAACTGTCAAACAATAAAATGGAAAAATTGTTTCCTTGAGAGTTAGACGGGAAAATTTAGTTACACTCCAGGAAATTGGGCTTGTGCCATTCCAGGATAATAATTAAAAAAAAAAATCACACTTGACTGAAAATATTTCACTAATTCAACAAGAGCTTAACTGGGCTGGAGTTGGGATTTTGATCTAGCATTTTGGAACCAGCTCTTTGTTAGCTTGTTTTCCCAGTCCTATAGACAAGTACATCACTTGATGGATGACCTTGTAGTCCACACATTGGAACTTCAGGGACATGAGGTGCATGGGGAAGCACTTGGTCCTGTGGTGGAGCAGGGCGAATGAAGTCTTACTCTTCTTCCGTATTTTCATCTTTTCTGCCCTTCTTTGTGCCTAACTAAGATCTGAGACCTCTGTGTCAATATGCAGCTCAACTCTAAGCTGTCTTTTAAAACAATGCTTTGGGCAAACAGAAAGAGCAAGAGCAATAGCAGACAGCCCATTCCACTTTATGAGCTATTTCTGTAAACCCACAAGATGCATTAAATCATTTCTGGTTTCCTGGTGAGTTCTTCTTAATTGGATCTCAATAAGGTTCCATTTGGCTCAATCAACACCTTACAGAGAAAATTATTTATTTCAATGTGTAGTCTATTTTTGCTATTTGTTTTGCTCCTCATAAGCTATTTACAACTTGAAATTGTATCATTGGCTGATGGAGGAAATTTATGAAAAGCTAAAACTTAATTATACAATGTGGCAAAATATATTTACTTTTTATTTCTCCTCTGGGAAGCTTTACGAAACATCTTTATTCCTTTTTGTAGCCAGATTAGCAGAATCCTTTTACAGTGATGGGACAGAAAATACCACTCGAAAATTGATAAAATTGGGGGCTGGAGGTGTAACTCAGTAGAGTGCTTGCCTACCTTGCACAGTGACCTGGGTCTCATCCCCAGCACTGCTTCGATAAGCTAGGCATGGTGGTACATGCCTGGAATCCCAGTACTCAGAGGGTATAGTTGGGAGGAGCAGTTCAAGGTCACCCTTGGCTCTGTGGCAGGGCCATATAAAATCTTGTCTCAAAAACCTCATGAATTATTGAAGTTTCCTTCTTTCCATCTTTCTTTTCTTCCCTTCCTTCCTTCCTTCCTTCCTTCCTTCCTTCCTTCCTTCCTTCCTTCCTTCCTTCCTTCCCTCCTTCATCCCTTCTCTCCTTCCTCTGTCTTTTCTTCTGCCCTCTCCTCCCTTCTTTCCTTTCTTGAACTTCTTTGTTTGGTAAGAACCTAGTCTTGAAAGACTGAAAAAAAACCCACATAAACAACTCTGAACTTACTGTCAGACATATGTCAGGTTCTCACAAAACAAATAAGAGCGAATCTGTTAAGGGCTGAAGTGAAGAAAGAGAGGGCCGAAGCCATTGAAGATTTGCTGAGTGTCTATTATGTGCCAGACACACCATCTGCAGCAATAAATATAAATATATAGACAAATACATACACATACAAATATGTTATAGTGGAATTTTTACAGAAATGCCTTGGTGTGAGCATCTTTCTGCACATTTTATAGATAAGAAAATTAATGTACAAAGAAGTTTTGCAAAGATACCCGCTGATATACTATTAGCTACGGGCTACACATCCCAGCCTGCCTTACCTCCCTTTCATATTGTCTCCTACATGTGTTTCTTACTACTTCGAAAGCAAATGGCCACATACTTAATGCAAATTTATTAGCTGTGTGGAAGCCTGAATTTCAATGTGTACCTTGCTGGGCTGAGAGTGTTGTCCAGCAGAGTGCTCATTTTGGGAAGCTTGGGAGAATCTGTTTTCCTGCCTTTTCCAGCTTATGGTCGGTCCACGTTTGGAGTTGCATGGTTACATTGGGTCATAATCCAGGATGGTTTTCTTACTGTCAGGTTGGGTCATCTGATCAGTAACTTTTGCAATCTTAATGTAATCTAATTCTCCCTTATGTTTTTTATATGTATGTGATTGTGTGTGTGTGTGTGTGTGTATGTGGATACCATGTGTGTGTGTGCATGTGCCTGGTGGAGGCTACAGGTCAACCTTGGGTGTCTTTCTCTGTTGCATATAACCCTGTTTTTTTTTTTTTTGAGAGGGTCCCTCACTGAATCTGGAACTAACTCGCTGGTTTGGCTAGGCTGCCTGACCCTTGAGCCTCAGGGATCTGCATATCTCTGCCTACTCAGTGCTGGGACCACACTTGTATGCCTCCGTGTCCAGCCTTTTCACATGGGCTCCTGGGATATAACTGATGCAAATCAGTTCCTTGTGCTTGTGTAGCAAGCACTTTACCAATCGAAACATCTCCCCGTTCTCCCATGTATGTTTTGCCACGTAACAAAACACATTCACAGGGCCTAGGGATGCCACAGGAGTTCACTGTGCTGTTTGCCACCTCACTTCAAACTTAGAGGAAAGATAGGTGCTTTAGGGTAGGGCTGATGGTAGGGGTCTTGGTGATGATGGTATTGGGTTTTAAAAGCAAGAGTCAAGGGAACCCTTCAGACAAATGCAGTGGCTGTTGCAGACCTGTGTAGGAGTATCACAGCATGTCACTAAGGCAATGGGGCCAGAGCCCAAGGACTCTGAAGGCTATTGAGTTGTTGATTAAGAGGTCTTGGCTTTATATTTTAATAGTGATCCCTTGGACAATATTGTAGCAGAGACCAGCGTGACCAGAGTGATGGAGCCCCAGACGTAGGAGAGTTGAGAAAAGGAGAGTTGAAACCCAGAAAATTGATGGGTTCCTGGTAGCAGAAGGCCAAAATGTTATTTTGGATGTCACAGTTCCAGGACTTTGTAATTTTCTTGGTACAGACAGTAGAAGAATGGAAAGAACACACGAGGTGAATGTTGAACCTCTGCTGTGGAAGGGATTGTGGATACTGACAGAGACAGAGAGTCAGAGGAGCTCAGTCAGTTTTGTGACGTTTGAAACTCGAACAACAGCTATGTGCACACTAAGCATAGATTCCTACCTCTTTAGTTACTACTCCGAGGGTTCAGGGAAGGAAGACAGTCATGAAAGTGGAAGGTTTGATGGTTAGTTTAATTGTCAGTTCAACACAACCTAGAATCACCTGGGAGGAGTGTCTAGTTGAGGGACTGTCTAGGTCAGGCTGGCCTGTGGGTATGTGTTTGGGGGCACTCTCTTGATCGCCTTAACTGATGTGGGAAGATCTGCCTTGAAAGGGGGCAGCATCATTTCCTAGAGGACACTGCATACGTGCCCTCATTTCTTTCTGCTCCTGGATGTTATTACTAGCTGCTTCCAGTTCCGGCCTTGACTTCCTGGCAGTGAAGGACTGTGTCCTAGTTAGCTTCGTCAACTGACAACTTTGTTAAGCCTAGAGTCATCTCAATTGAAAGATTACCCAGATCAACCTGCCTGAGGCCATGTCTGTTGGGGACTATGTAGATGGTTATTTAATGTCCCCCACAGGGAGCACCATTCCCTGGGCAGGTGATACTGGGCCATATAAGAAAGCTAAGCAGGAGCCTGCAGGTGAGCAGGAAAGCAGTGTCTCACCATGGTTTCTGCTTAAAGATCCTGCTTGAGTTTCTGCCTTGACTTCTCAACAGCAGACTGTAAAACGTAAGCTGAAATAAACTCTTTCCTCACTTAAACTGCTTTCAGCCGGTGTGTTTTCACAGCAGTAGAATAGAAACTAGAACGAGAACCTGGAACTGTAAATCCAATGAACTCTTACCCCTCTGAGTTGCTTTTATTTTATCACATCCAAAGAAATGAAAGGATAACGTAGCACATAGCCTAAAACCAGGGAATGACTTCTACTCCTTATGTTAATTAAAAAATTTCTATTAATTTATTTTTATGTGTTTGAGTGTATTGCCTGCATGTGTATGTAGTCCACCCATGTTGTGTAACCCCCAAGGAGTTCATAAGAAGTTATGGGCAGTTTTTAGCCATCATGTGGGTGCTGGGAATCGAGCCTGGGTCCTCTGCTCCTCACTGCTAAGTCATTTCTCCAGTCCTCTACTTATATTAATTAAAAAATGGTGCGGCTGGAGAGATGACGCAGAGGTTAAGAGCACTGGCTGCTCTTGCAGAAGACTTGGGTTCATTTTCCAGCACCTACACGGCAGGCAGCTAACAACCATCCCTAACTCCATTCCCATGGGATCCCACGTGCTTTTCAGGCTACTCAGGCACTGACGCATGGGCACACTTGCATATGTGTAGGCGAGACACTCACGTACATAAAATAAAAATAAATCCAAAAGTTAAAAAAAGTAAAAATTCTCAATAGCCTGTAGAGGAACTGGTTCAACAGCATGTGATAAGTGCGGGTGAAAATTTAAGGGCATATTTAGGCTATATTTTAGAATATAAATTAATGGGGATGGATTTAACTCCTAAACAGAGAGCTGCATACATATACACAGAGCTCCCACTTGGCATACTACATATATAATATTAAAACAAGCGCCAACTCTTACTGAGCCCCTTCTGTGTCGCAGCCATGGTCCCGAGCATGTTTTTTGAGTGCATTTAACTAAAACAATACATTCACGAAATCTGCAATCTTAGCCATCCTAATGACAAGGACAGAGATTTCGAGATTGCCTGTCTTGCTGGTTTCAACACTGCCTTTCGGCGCTCCATTTCACGCTGTCACTCTGTTTTGGTTGTGTGAGAAATGGATGCAGTTGTTGTAAGGATTGTGACTAAAGCAATGACTATTTTTCTGTATGCTGCAGTCCTATTGTCCAGAGCTGTCGAAGCCCAGGGGAATATTTTACGTGCCCAAGAGCGTGTCCCAGAAGAAAAATGTAAACGCTGAAATCTTAAATCAGATAAAATTAAAATGTGAACAGTGGCTATCTTGGGGCTATGGAGTTGGGAGCAATTTTTGATTTACTGTCTTTTGTGTACCTGAGTTTTCTTCATTTTTTGCATGCAATTTATAAACCCTCCATAAATACATATTGCTTTTTAGAGTAGAGCAACAGTTACTAGAAATCAAGGAATGAGTAGGATTAAGAAAAGGATCTACTGTCCCCATCTTTTTAGCTTCTTCTTCCCCCGTCCCCCTACATGGTTCCATTCCATTTTCCTGGTTCTTTTGGTGACACCAGGATATATATCTGCATCTAAGGATTTGGAGCTAGGACTCACAAATGAGAGAACATGTTTTGCTTGTTTATCTGAGTCTGGGAAACTTCACTTAGTATAACAGTTTCTAGTTCTATCCATTTACCTGCAAATTTCATGATTTAGATTTTTCTTTACCACTGAGAAGAACTTCATTGTGTAAATGTACCACATTTTCATTATCTATTCATTGGTTGAGGAACATTTAGGTTGTTTACATTTTCTAGCTACTGTGAAAAGAGTAGCAATAAACATGGTTGAGCAAATATCTCTGTAGTAGAAGAGATAAATAATGCCTAGGTGCTGTGCCAAGCCAAAGGGAAACGTATTTAATATGCCCACTGAACAATATACATATAATATAAACGTACATGCTTACGTAGAGCTGAAGGCTATATAAAAAAAAATTGAGCCGGAGCTGATCTGGAAATCTCCTTCCCAAAGACTAGCTCCCATAGTTTCAGAGTATACGATGAAGAGCTGCCAAGAGAGAAAACCAATCAATGGTCCTACCTAGTTGTATATGAATCACAATAATAACCAGGCCAGCAAATTATCTTTATTGGTACAGTAGTGACCTTTTTATCTTGGTTATAATGAACAGTTATCTAATTGGATTTAAGATTCAATGGGAGGGAATTCATACGTGGTACTGTAAACATAGTCACATACACATGGCTGGAGAGGTTATAGACTTTAGAGAAGAACCCGCTTCTGTCACTTCCTAGACCAACATAATTTCTTACTATATTCTAAAAATACATATCTTTATGCTTATAGACAAGTGCACCTCTCATCAGTCATCAAAGAAGCTTCTTTTTGAAGCATATGGAGACCATTACAAGGTTCCACAACTGGTCAGATACAGAGAATAATGGCCTGTGAGGTGTTCAGTGGAAATGACATGTCTACAGGTCAACCTCTACACTTAAGGCCCAGGGAACATCACAGAAAAGAGGGTGGAAAGACTGAAAGAGCCAGAGGGACAAGACACCTGCTGCTAGTTAATGCCTTCTGGATATGATGGAGAAGCGTCACCAGTGAAACCTCCTCAGCATGGTAGTCTAACAAGATGCACATATAATAATGAAAAAAACAGTTGACATGCCAAGGTGGATGAGGAAAATGTCACAGGGTTTTCCACCGCAAGATGAAGAGCTGCATGCAATCAATGGATGCTGGGGGTCAGGGAGAGAATCAGTTTTCTCCAGAGACTTGCTTCCTGAGACTTTATCTAATCCTGAGTGGGCAGCCCTAAATACAGTTATACATGAAAACTAGTAAATGGACTCAGTAATCAATGTATGTATATTTATGTAACTGTAATAAAGAAGAAAAGAAATAGAGAGTTGGGGGGACATTAGAAGAGTTTGAGGGGGGCTGTGAGTGATGGAAATAATGTACATACAATATTCATGTATGAAATTCTCAAAAAGAAAAATAAAGGAAGCAACTTCCAAACTCCAGGGGGAGAATAGGAGAAGAAAAGGATAGATAGACTAGAGTCAACCTATGTATTTAGGAACTCTGACCAATAACACTTGCAGTATTTTAACTTAGCACTGTGCCCCATATACCAATTAGAATTTCAGGACACTGATAAACTGTGATGACATAAGGAGACAGATGCTCAAGAGCAGAAGTCTGGATAATGTTTACTCTTGCTCAAGTGATGGGCTATTTTACAGTTTGAGCACCTGTAAAACATTTATGTGTCAGAGCTATTTTAGACAGATTCCCTTAGAAGGGACATGGGAGGCCAGGAACTGATATCTTCTCCCTAAAAAGACCCCAGTGAACCTTTAGCCAGAGGGATTATTGCATTTTTAGAGATTTACAAAGGAAATTCCAATGTTATCTACTTAAATCTTATTTTAACCTTATCTCCAAAATGATCTCTTTCTCTACACCCTCACACAGCGACTTAGGCCATTTTCAAAAGATTCCAGTCCAGATAAATGGAAAATAGCTGATCATCCCATTAAACACTATTAGATAACTCTTGCGACTGAAAGATTCGTGACTTACTCACTCAGCTGAGGCCTACCTTTGCAACCTACTTCTTTGATGTTTCTTTCTCCACAGACTCCTAAAGTCTTAACACGTTTTCTAAATCTGAGAAAAGCTCCCTGGATTTTAGATCCTAGTCAGATCCTTCCCCTTCCTTATCACAATGATTCATTGGAAAGATAAATAATGGTGCCTATATTTACATATCTCAGAGTTACTTGGATTGGCCTAATATAGGCACTTAATAAGTATTATGGAATTAATAAATACATGGTATCTTTAAAATTGAAGGTCCAATACCTTCATTCCTTAACACTGATTCTTTGCAAGTTTTCTTATTCTGTTATTCTGAGACCGTAACGTTTCTTTGTGTTTTCGCAGTTGGGTTCTCACATTGTTTCTCTCTGGTGAAACTCTCATCCACACATTCTTTTCATGTTCAGTTGTCTTTATTTCCAGGCACTCTCCAAATGCAGAGAGGCATTTAATCTTCTGATGCAAAATGCCAGCCACTACAGATTTATGTCACCTGTAAAACTTAATATTGTGCTAAGTATTGCATCCTGCAGATCACTGGCAGAAACAAGGAATACATATATTCTAGGTCAGAGGAAGGACTCCACCAGTGATGCATACACTGTGTGCTTCAAGTTAACACCAATGCATTGATTATCCTGCTGGGCACAGCTCTGTGATAACATGGTGGATTACTCCTGCCCATGTGTCAACTATTGTGGTCTCCCAAGGAGCCCCCAAGCTGATGCTCTAAAACTGTTTATTGACATCAAACATCTTTAGTCCCAGGAGAACAAGACATTTTACACAATAAGTGGGTGGTAAATCACACTTTTGAAAATTGAATTATTTAAAAAAATGTTCTTAGGTACTGTTTAGAGGAGACCTATAATAAAAATCATTGTCAGATGTAAATCTGAAAGAAAAGTTAATGACTATCCCCTACTGTATTTCTTGGGGGATTGACTATTTTTCCAGCAGAATTTCTCAAAAGAGATTGTCTGGACTCATTCCCAACCCCTCCGTAAGCTTTATAAAATTTGTAAGGGCTAATATAGCTCAAAGAGCTATATATGACTTGTCTGAGGGTTGATGTCTCAACTTGAGTGTTTCATTGTTGGTGTCCCGGGCTTCCCTCTTAGACCTCAAATGCCTTGAAGTTAAATGTGTCCTCTTTTTAAATCATCCATTACCAAGATCTCTTTGCTCGCATTGAGGCTTTGTTTAAAGAAATCAGGGCTCCGGAAGTTGCTGGTGAGATTAATCCCAGTTCTGTGCATTGCTCCTGGAGAATGGAGACTGAATGGATGGGTCTGTTGGTGACATAACCCAGTGGAGTAGAGAAGAAGGAGGGCTAATTTGTGATTTCTCATTTAACTCTAATTTAAGGCAGATGCCTTTGTACATCATTAAACCCATAGACCTGAAAAACTGTATGTGCAGTTTTGTAAGTGTGCTAACAGCTTTTGTCATGTCTTCTGGAATTCACTCAAAGAACCTATATAAATAATTATGCCTATATGTATACACACATAAATATAAACTCTCTGTACTCCCAACTCTTTTATACCCCCCTGAATGTCCCCTTCTCAATTTCATCTCTTTTTCATATTTTAATGCCCCACTGAGTACAATTAGTGTAGCCCATATATTCATGGGCATAGGGTCATCCACTGGAGCCTGGGCAACTTACAAGGGACCAGACTCCTAAAGGAAACTGACTCTCCTTTCTGTAGCAGCCCCCAGCCATCAATAGCTCCTCAGTTAGAGATGTGGCCTCAGGAATCTCACTCCCTCACGTGCTAGAATGCTAACCTTGCCCGACCTTGTATAGGCCTCGTACAGACAACCACAGCTGCTATGAGTTCATAGGTGCAACAGTACTTTAGAATCCTGATGACACTACTTTGAGGCAGTCCTCCCTGATTTCTGGCTTTTTATCCCTCATCTTATTCAATGTTCCCTAAGCCTTGAGGGAGAGGGTGTGCTGTAGATGTCTTATTTAGCATTGAACACTCCGCAGTCACTCTCTACACTTTGTCCAGCTGTGAGTCTCTGTATAAACCACAGTCCACTGCAGAAGGAGCTTCTCTGATGAGAGGTGAGAGTTGCATTAATCTGTGCATATAAGGATAAGTATTTAGAAAGCAGTTTGACACTGTGTCTACTTAGCGAAATGACAGTAGTAATTTTTCTCTGTAGGGCCTGTGACCTGTCTGCCTATGGAAGCTTGGCCAGGTTTACAGTACGAGGCGTGAGCACCACCCTGTGAAGAAGTCTTAAATTCGATCAGAGTAACATTGATCACCATAGACTTCATGCCACTATTGCACCAGTGAGTGATCTTGCCAGGCCAGTCATTATCATACCTTCCGGAGTCTGCGGAAGGATGAGCTTACTGACTTTTCTCTTTCAGTAGCCTGCATGGTAGTTTCTGTGAAAGTAATCTGACAGTAAGGAAGTTTTTAACTCAGTGTCAACTCATTTCTCCATGTCCTCTGACAAAAGTGTGTGGTGCCTTTTGCAATAGAGTCTTACCATCACGTTCTGGTCAGCGACCAAGAGTAATAGCAATAACCTGTATTATTTTGGGGGGAGGTGGTCTTTGAATTCCCTCTGACTAACACATTTAAGGGAGCCTCACATACCTGGCACTGGGAATTTTGTTAGATAATCCATGGCTTCTGGGAGGAACCTGAACTTCCTGTGTAGGGTAACTCTAATTGAGCTCTTCATATATACTCTTATAAAATAATAGGCTTCTTATAAATAGTAGGTTTAACTTACAAACTTATAAAATAGTAGGTTCCCATATTGCTTTTTCAAACATCGTTGGTGGTAGCTGTCCTTCCTTCCATCCCTTCCTGTACTCCACTCTTCCATCTGCTTCTACACTCCACCCAGTTCTTCCTCTTATTCCTTCAATCTATTATCACCCTCCCTTAAGTTGTTTCTCCCTTCACTCAAATGGCCTCTCTTTAGCTTCCTGGCTTCTATAGGTACTTCAGGTTAAACATACAAATCTACAGATTTGAAGCTAGGATCTACCTATGAGAGAGAACATGTGGGACTTTTGTCTTTCTGGGCCTAGACTACCTCACTCTGTGTGTGTGTGTGTGTGTGTGTGTGTGTGTGTGTGTGTGTGTTTCCTGTTCTGTCCATTTACCTGCAGATTTCATAATTTCATTTTTCCTCACAACTGAATAACTTCCACTGTGAATATGCACCACATCTCTTATTCATCCATCAGTTGATACACATTTCGGCTGTTTCCATCTCCTCTTATGAGTAGAGCAGCAATGAACATGGCTGAGCATGACTCTCTGTAAGTCGTCTATTGAGTCTTTTGGGAATGTGCCCAGGAGTGGTATAGTTGGGTCAGATGATAGATCTACTTTTAGTTCTTTGAGAAACCTACCTAGTGATTTCCACAGTGAAAGTATCAGTTTGTCATCTTTGCAGTAATGAATAAGGATTCCCATTTCTTCCTATCTACACCAGTATTTGTTGTCAACTTTTCTTGATTGTGGCCATTCTGACTGGGGTAAGGTAATCTCAAAACAGTTTTAATTTACATTTCCCTCTGCTAAGGACGTTGAACCTTTTTAAAGATATTTCTTATCCATTTACATTTCTTCTCTTGAGATCTGTATGCTGAGTTTTAAAGACCTCTTTTTAACTGGATTATTGTTTTATTAATGTTATTATTTTCAAATTCTCTGTGTATTCTAGATATCAGTCTATTTGGTGTATAGCTGGAAAAGATAGTCTTCCTTTCTGTAGACTTCCTCTTTACTGGATCCACTGTCCACTGTTTTTTTTTTCCTGTACAGAAGCATTTTAGTTTCAAAAGATCTCATTTTTCAATTTCTGGTACTTATTATTAATTGATTAATTAATTGAGACAGGTCTCCCTGTTGCCCCACTTAGCCTGGAATTCACTATGTAGACCAGGCTGACCTTGATCTCACAGAGATCCCACTGCCTCTGTCTCCAGAGTGCTGGGATTAAAAGACATGCACCACCACACCGAGCTATTGGTGTTAATTCTTGAGTAAATGGAGTCCTACTCAGAATGTCCTGGCCTGTGTATAGTTTGTCCTGTCTTCCACACCTTTTCTTTCAAAAGTTTCAGAGTTTTAGGCTTCACATTGAGGTATTTGATTCCCTTGGAAGTGATTATTTTTATAGAGTGAGAGATAAGAGTCTAACTGCATTCTTCTACAAGTGGACAGCCAGTTTTCCCAACAGCATTTGTGGAAAATGCTGTCTTTCCTCTAGTGTATATTTTTGGCATTTTTAATGAAAATTAGGTGGCAATGATAACTAATATATGAGGAATATTTTTAGATTTGGTTCTTTATTCTAGGCTAAACTTTCAATTTGATATGTCTTTTCAAAATTATCAATTTGTGTGTGAGTATGCATGATTGTATTTGTACCACTTGCATGCTGGAGCCTGAGGAGGCCAGAAGAGGGTGTCAGATCCCATGGAACTTAGATTTACAGGCAGTTGTTCATTGGCGTGTGTGTACAGGGAATCAAACCCTGTTCTTCTGCAAGAGCAGTAAGTGCTCTTAACTGCTGAGCCATTTCCTTAGACCTTGATATGTCTTTTAAAAGTAAATTATCCTCTGGAAGTTTAAATGTTATTAGTAACTGAGGAAATAGATATTGCACTTTAGTGATTACATTGTTGAACATTAAAAAAAAAAAAACTTGTCTGTGTTGGCAAAGATGTAAGAAAACAGATACCTTGCTGGAGGGAGTTGATACTCAGGACAGCAATTTGGCAAAAATCTTAAAATATGCACGTGATTAGATCAGCAGTTCTGTTTTGAGAAACTTATCCTCAGGGAAAGGATTGAAATGAAATGTGTAAGTGCGTGCGTGTGTGTGTGTGTGTGTGTGTGTGTGTGTGTGTGTGTGTGTATGTAATATGGCTTTGCTGCTGCTTGTAAGAAGTTTATAGCTGCAATAGCAGATTAATTTAAGTCAGTTACATACTTATAAAATGGATTTCTATGAAATAATATACTTTGATATATTAGTATGGAAATACATTACATTAAATAATAATTCAGGATACAAAACAGAATGTCTAGTATGAATTAGAAACTATATTTACCAGACATTCATTTGTTAAGCTTCTGGAAAAACATTCATTGAATTGGTAACCAACAAAATAACATTCGTATTTATGCTGAAATAATTAGATTTTAGGTTGATTTCTTTATTTCTGTTTTTAAAAGGTATATTTGTCAACAAATATATATATCCATATATATATAAATTATGGATATATGTACAATATGATAAAGTCTTCATCACAAAGGGCATGTTTGGGAGCAAGTGACAATTTTCTGCAGTGACCTTTGAGCCCAATTTGCACAAGAATTTGAAATTCCCATTATGGAACTAGTCATCTGTTTACTAAGTTACTGACTGTAGAAAGAACATTTCTTTCTGAGATCAGTGGATGGGTATGTTCTGCGTATGAGTGTAGAAATATTGCCTGCATCATGCTCTCTAGGATTACAAAATGCTTTTCAGAGGGTGACAGAGATGACATCTGTTTCTTACAGTTTATCCCCCACTCCCAACAGAATAGAGTACAGAGTTTTCATAGCATTAACATTGGCCACATAACTAATGAGAACAAACATTTTGGCTAAGGAGATGGTTCAGAGGTTTAAGAGCACTTTCTGCTCTTCTAGAGGACTTGAGTTCAATTCCTAGCACCCACATTGGGTGGTTTACAACTACCTATAACCCCAGCTCTGGGAGATCTGCTGCCCTCATCTGGCCTCCAGGAGCACTTCACTTATATGCACAAACCCACACATATATACATAATTAAAAATAAAATAAAGTAAAATATTTTTAAAAAATTGTCTAAAAAGAAGTGGCATTTTACTTATTTTTGTTGTTAAAATCTTTTGCAATACCTGCAAGGTTCCAAGCACTATTCTAACAACTTTGCAAACATGAATAGTTTAATCACTTATGTTGCCCTGGGAGTAAAGGATTATTTTAGCTCAGTTTTGAAGATGACAGAACACATTTGGTACAGAAAAGTCAAGTACCTTTCCTGCACCCAAACAGCCAAAGAATGTGTGTGAACCTTTGTTCTTCAAGCTGGCAGTGACAGCTCTGTAGATGACAACAGGAGAGGACCAATCTTTCTGTCTCACAATAGGGAAAAGTTAAATTCTTCATGACAAGCTTTTATATTGGAGCATTATCACACAGATACTCAAATGCTTTTGATAAAGTTTCACTGGTGTGTGAAGGTCTTTCCAAAAAAATTAACTATAGAGCTGATACTATATTTTTTGTGCAAAAATAGACAAATAAAATGGAAAAAAGACCAGTAAATAAATATAACCAAATATTAATGGCAGCTGCTTCATGGAAAATGAGATTATAGATGGCTTTCATTTATTTTTCAACACTCTGTAATTTTCCAAATTGAACAGAGTGAACAATATCATTAAAAATCAGAGTTGTGACTTTTTTCTCCCTGTTACTGTCAAGAAGAAATGTATCACATGTCATGAGAAATGGCTCTGACTTAAAATCTGAAGCTATCAGAGTCATAGTACCCATGTTTGTTGCCCCAAGAAGATACCTTAGGAACATTGTCTATGAATTTACAGATGGCCAATGAATCCTGTTAAAGCTCTAACATTTTAGGACATTCATATCTTCCCATGCTGAAATTCTGTCAGACTCCTCCCTTTCTTGAAGTGTGAAAATTGAGAGGTGCAAAGCAAGACTGCAATAAATAAAGAAGTCTGGACCCTGCAGATGACCATGTGAACAGGCTCTGAGGCTTGCCAGGTAGATCCTCTACAAAGAAATAGAGTGTGCGTGTCTACTATTAAATATTAGTTTGCTTTATAGCCTTTTCTTACCCATCTAAATCTCTGATTCATGCAACTAAACCACAAGAATATTTTAGTGTGAAGGGTAACATGGCTGACATATTCCCAATGAGATATTAGATCTACTTTTCTTATGCCAGAAACACAGACAGCTGCAAATAGCAAAACTAAGACTGCGTCTCTTGCCTGAAAGAAAATGATTCATCCTGAAACACAAATGAAAACTGATGTGGGGACTGAGATGTGGGGAACTTGCTGTTTTGCTGCTTTTATGGAATGAAGAAGTAGACAGAGATATTTGAGGCACATAGCACAGCCAAGATCGTAGGTGTGTATGTGTGAGCATGTGACTAAGATGGTGCAAGGAAACGGTCTTCCAGGCAGCTGGTCAGTCCCTCAAATGAACGTACAACAATGGGGACACAAGTTGTCAAATCAAAGTCATATCTATCTATCTATCTATCTATCTATCTATCTATCTATCTATGAGTTCATTAAATTGAGCAGGGGGCAGTGGAGGGAGGGGAAGAGAGGGGAACAAATCTAAATACCATCAAACTATATTGTATGAAAATAACAAAAATTCAATAAAAACCAACCAGAAAACAAAATCCAGTATAACTCTCCCACAGTGAGTTTGGTCCCAGGATCCCTAACGTATATCAGAATCTAAGGGTGCACAGGCATCTCATATGTAAATGGTATAGTATTTGCACATAACCCAGGTACCAGCTCTTGAATACCTTAATTCATCTTTAGATTACTATGGGATGCATTTTTCACAGTGTTTTCAATCTGAGTCTAGGAGTTGAATTTATGGGTGGGAAGCCCACAGGGATGAAGGGCTGACTGTATAGTACCAGAAAAACTGAACCAGAGGGAAGAATGTACCTTTGATGGCAGAGTGTAATCCTACAGGCCAGGTGATTCCTGTTCTGCTTGCAATTGAAGATAAAACCACCATGAGGTTTTGAAAGGGATCCTTAGACAATAAATGCATCACACCTCTTTTCTAGTGAGCGACAGGACCATTAGAGCTAACTGGTCCTCAGGTTCACTGGGTTAGTTCACAGACTAGGCATAAGTCCACCCGCCACTCAGTAGCCTGTGGAAACCATTCTTCTATGTTCAATGGCAGTACTCTAAGCCATCTGCCTCCCCTGCCTGGCCATTGTCTCTTCTTAATCCTGTCCATACCTCTGTGATTTGCTTCTCTCCTCACTATCAGGCAAACTGGATTAATCTTCACACATAGTCTCTAATTATGTCCCTTTGATGTTCAAAGATAATTGGACTTTCCGGATGGCTGAGCAGTGTTTTTGTTTGTTACTGTTTTTAACTTTCTCGTCTTAATGCACGGACACCCATGGTTCCTGTGGGCTGAACAGGCGTTCCTCTCATTCCTCTAGGTTTGGAGTTATCACACTGGAAGACCTTGAAGAAGAAGGAGCAAGGGCATTTCCAGAGTTGCTTAGCATTAGATTTATTAGAAGATAATGACATAAAATTAGAATAATAAGAAAGTTAATAGCATCCTGTTGTTTCTGGAGCTCTTGCTGGGTGCCAGCTGCTACCATGAAGTCGTGGACCATTCATTCCTCTACTGTTTCCTCAAGACTCTTAAATGCTGCATATTGATATGTTCAGAAGATTCTGATCGTATTTTGAAAAATCTGCTCTTCCTTCACTTCTGTTTTCTTCTTGTAGATGATAGCTTCTGTGGATAGAAAATGGTAAAACCTTTCTTCGAACCTTGATCTTGGTCCCAAGAGGCTGTACTCAGCCTCAGTGCTCTGGTGGGTGTCTGCTCAGACGTTCTGTTGACTTCAAACGAATGGCAGTCATTTTGTAGTTTATTCTACCAGAGATTATCCAGACTTGAAAATTCAGAACTGCTTTGGTTCTCTCTCTCTCTCTCTCTCTCTCTCTCCCCCCCCTCCCCAATCCTTCCCTCCATCTCCCCCTCCCTCTCCCCTGTCACTAGTTGTTCCCAAGCCTCCTTTGCTCTTCTTCTGATTAGTATCTTTCATGAACCAGTGGATATTTTCTAGATAAAGCAATAATTAAGGTACTTATAAAGAGTCTCTGTTTATATTAATTTTCATTTAGAAACAGCAGAATTGCAATACTATATGCCACTTAGATATGCCATATATGACAGAGTTAGCATATCTAACTACATAAAAGTATACGAGCATTAGGCACAGGAGAGGTTACACTAACTCCCATTTGCTCAGCTGACTGGTTGAGCTGTACATGTATCCAGTTATGCCTGTAGCCTGCCAAATGCTCTTAACTAATCTGGGTGTTTTCCATCGGTAACTTTTCATCTCAAGCATACTTAAGCTCATTAAAACTTGCTATTATAATTTTGTGGGTCACTGAAAAATGAGCCCCATTTGAAAAATGACTTATTCTTTTAAAAAAGAAAAAGAACCAAGTTGAATGGTTTTTGAAGACTTGAAAGTAATGAAGTTTAAATTGCTGAAATACTTATATAGAGTAAATATGGGTGGATATTTGTATTTTTGGTGGCTTCCTAGTTTAGCTAACTTTGAAAGCTAAATAACCACGGAATCTGAATTCATAAGAGAGTTTTCAGTGTCAAGTCTTGAAAAGTGTGTCACAGAAATTCAGAGCTTAGGCTGGGTTCAGATCCCGACTTCATTCCTAAAGAGTTATGTTTGACTTTAGTCATCTGTAAAATGAAGAGAATAGAAATGTCCCCCTTATTCAGAGATCAAATGAGTTAGTTCATGCAATGCACCTTAATATGCCTGGCATACACCAGGTGCTGTGTAGACACAGCAAAGATGGCAAAGGAGAGCAGTGAACGTAGAGCTGGTCTAGAAAGAAGTTTAAGGAGTGGCTAGTGTTAAGTGAGTCACAAAACATTCACTCTAATCTCTTCTGATACTGTGTCATGTAAATAATGTTAGCAGCATTTCTGCGATGCATTAATAACTCTTGATTGTTCCACGAGAATAAATATGGGAATTAGAATTGGACTTGGGCCACACTGTTTTGAAATAACTCATGGTCAATCACATTCCCTTTGTTTTCCTTCTTTTCTTGTGTCTGTGTGTTTTGTATGTGAGTGTGCACATGTATGTTCACATGAACGTGGTCACATGTGTGTGCTGATGCTCATGCACATGTACATGTGGTATGTGTGTATGGATAGACCTGAGGTTGATGTTGGGAATCTTCCTCTATTGCTCTCCACTTTATTCTTTGAGGCAGGATCTTCCAATAAAACTCGGAGATTGACCATATTGCTAGCCTAGCTAGCTAGCTTGCTCAGGCATTCCTTGTCTGTGCCTTCTAAGACTGGAATTACAAGTGGGCCTCCAAGTGTACCCAGCATTTATGTAAGTTCTGAGGATCCAAACTTCATTCCTCTTATTTGCACCCCAAACTGATGAGCCATCTCCCCAGCACCACATTCTCATTTTGGACTGAAGGTTCCTGTTTGGCAGTGGATGTAACAGTGTCTGCCTGTGTAGCTCATATGGTATAGGGTAGTGAGGATGCAAGGAGCTAAGTAGGAGAGAGGCTAGGAACTGCTATATGGATTAAGTCACTATATGACAGCTTTAACAAAGAGTGTTTTGTCTGGGAGCTTTTAGGGTGGCTGAAATTTAAGGTGCGTTCATTATTTTCATAGGCCATATACCTGCAAATGACTTCAGCTCTGTGTTCTGTGATTCACATTTATTTTATGAAAGAGAATGGTTGGGGGCTTAAGTGACAGGATATGAGGCAGAAAACCATGGGGGCTGATCAGCACGGGGTCTGGACTCATTCTGCATCTCTGTGGACAATTCTGTGCAAAGAAAAGCTTTGGGGCTCTATTGGGCTGGAATGTCTTCAGATTTAAAGGTGTTGAGAAGCTTGGCTTCCTATTGTTCAAATAAGGTGTATGTCAGTGATGTCAACACAATGTGTTAAGGAAATGTCACATCTGTCTGCAATTGGCTACCTCTCAATAGGAGAAACTCTGCTGGCAGCCTGGAGGCCAGATGTTGCTTTCAATCAAATAGAGGTCAAATAGCTTTAGATGAAGAATGTTTGCACCAACCCATCCCCAGGCCTAAGAGAAACATGGCAGGTGATTTTGGTGAAATAATAATTATTTTAGCTTATGTTCCTGCTTTCCCTAGTACATAGTTCTATGGCCAGCAGAACAGAACAATCCAAAAATGATGGTATGTGATCCAAAGACTATGAAGAAGCCATCAGAGCAGTGAGATTTCCATTCACCTGACTTGGGGTCACTTTGGGCATTGCCACAGCAGCTGTGGAGGTAACCTGGGAAGATTACTGACTCTCTGAGACTATACTTGAACTTTTAAAGTAAGTAACGAGAGCAACCTAGATGGTTCATGTTAACCTTTCCCTGTCTAACATTCTGGTTATGAAATGAGGAAAGCCTGGTCTTGGCTAAGCTTTGGGAGAGCCACCTGGAAAGTCAGTAAGTACAGTGAAGTTTCCAGGGCAAAAGCCTCCTTTGGTATTTCCTATTAGCCCGCCTGGGGAAAGCAGGTTAAAACAGCTGGTCAGAAACATGTTCTGAGCCACGGTGAGAAATGATGATTGTGAACTTAATTTTAAAGGACTCTTTAATTAAGCCTCTTAAATTTAATAAAAAAATCTCATCCCTTGATTAGCCCTGTGTGCTGGGGGAGAGGGGATCTAGGAATTAATAGACATTCCAGAAAGGTCTGCTCTTGCATGTTTGCAAAGGTTTTTCTGTTTGAGGGACGTTAAAACAGAAAAAGAAAATGATCCAGGTTTCTTCCCCATTGTGTTTCAGGCCCAAACATCACACACACTGAACACGCATTAAATGAGAAGGTCTTTGCTAGGTGTTGCTAGAGATGAATAGGACATTGTGATGGAGGAAGTTACCTACTCCTGAACGTTTCCTCCCTGTCTAAATATATATCTTAGATTTTCCTTACCCCGTGACTCATTACCCATTACTGAAGTTGGAGGACTTATTGACTGGGGGCTTTGGGAAGAATTGGCTTGATTCCCTCCTTCTTAAAAATTCACCTCCCTGTGGAGAGCATTTGCTCTGGTTTGCAGTGCCCCACATGGGCCTTTTGTTGCTAACTCTAAGTTTTTGATAAAAGAAATAAAGATATTATTTTCAGGTAAGAATAATAATGTCCTTCCATGTATACTATTTTGCATTGATCAGTAGCACTGAGAAATTAGGACAACAGGGTGAAATTGGAGGAGTGAATTGTATTTAGGTAGAGCTTTGGTGAACCAAGATCTATCTATGAATTTGGGCCTCAGACTTAGTAGGACGATGGTGTCTTTTGACATTGGTGATTTGTGAAAAAAAATTTTTTTAAAGAGGAAAATGCTAATAAGAGATAGAAAGACCTTCCCTGGACATGTATTGGTAGAATTAATATTGTGAAAATGACCCTTTGGAGTTGACTTTTTGTCAGGTGGCAAGGACTCACAATGGATAAAAGACAGCATCTTCAATAAACGGTGCTTGTAAAATTGGATCTCCATTGGTAGAAGAATGAAATTGGATCCTTATCTTTCACCTTGCAGAAAGTCAACCCCAAATGGATCAAAGACCTCAATATAAAACCTGAAACTCTGAAACTCCTAGAAGAAAACATAGGCAGTACCCTACAAGATAATAGGTGTAGGAAAGGACTTTCTAAATCAGACATCAACTGCTCAGGCATTAAAGTCAAAAATCAACAAATGGGACCTCATTAAGCTACAAGGCTTTTGTACATCAAAAGAAACAACCAAAGAAGTGAAGAGGAAACCCACTGAGTGGGAGAAAATCTTTACCTGCTACATATCTGACAGAGGATTAATATTCAGAATATACAAAGAACTCAAATAAACAAACAAGAAAATAAACTACCCAATAAAAAGATGTCTTATAGATCTGAACAGAGAATTCTCCAAGAAATAAAAATGACTAAGAAGTACCTTAAATAGTGTTCAGCATCCTTAGAATAAGAGATTGAGACTGTATAATAAGAGACCTTTCTGGGCATTTAAGATGCCTTGTGTCTGGTTTCCTGTATCAGTAGCTAGAAATAGAGATAGAACTTGCATATAAAAACCACTTTAAGATTCCATCTTACCCCAGTCTGACTGGCTAAGATCAAGAGAATGAAAGATACCAAATGCTGGAGAGGATGTGGAGAAAGGGAACTCTAGTTCACTTGGGGGTGGGAATGCAAACGCATGCAACCACTATGGAAATCAATGTGGAGAATGCTCAAAAAACTAACAATGAATCTACCATATGATCTTGCTATAACACTCTTTGGCGTACACCCAAAGGACTCATTCTAATGTAAAGGTACCCATATGTCTATGTTTGTTGCTGCTCTCTTCACAATAGCTAAGAAATAGAAACATTTAACCTAAATGTCCCTCAACTGACAAATGGATAATGAAAATGAGGCACATTTACACAATAAAGTTGGGTAAATGAAATTTTTAGGTAAATGGATGGAACCAGGTACGGTTATACTAAGTGAAGTTACACAAAGTCAAAAAAGCAAGCAATGCACATTCTCCCTCATTTGCGAATCATATGTGAGCCTGTATCCTGGTGTAACAGCAGGAACCAGGAAAATGGAAAGGAGGCAGGGGATAACGGGAGGAGCCCAGAAGAGGGGTTAGCAGGGAACCGATGTGACCAGTGGGGGCATAGATGGGAATGTTTGGATGGGAGGGGTGGGAGGGACATGCAGGGTCCGTGGGGGGCGGGAGGGAACTCAAGAGCTGGGGGTACGGGAGGCAGGCATTATCGGAGGGAGGGTAGGGATAACGGGGGCACATAGACGGGGCGGGGGTGGAGAAGGGAGGCTGGATGGGGGAGAGGAGAGGTGAATGGGCTTGCAGGGTTCGGGAAGCCAGAGGGAAATGTGTTGGCTCGAGTACCCCCTGAGAAATGCACACATGGTGTCTGAACATTCTTACTGTATGTGCCTGGGGACTGCATGGCAAGGAGCGCAGAGCCAGACAGGAGAGACCTCCCTTACAGTGCTGGACAGAGCAGTCCAACACACTCCCCAGATGACACAGGTATTGCTGGATTTCTTGGTTATCACAAGAAAGTTGAAGGTAAGCCCCTTCTGCCGAAGACAGGACATACTTTGGACACAGGACTTGGAACAGTGGAGTAGAAATTGACCCGGAAAGCCTTCCACCTGAAGTCTAACTCTCATAGTTCTAGAAGGTACTATGAAAGTTGCTAACGGAGAAAATCAATCAATGGTTCAATCTGGCCCTAAAGTCCAATAACCATGATGACTGACCCAGAAAACTACTTCTGTTGGCCCTGTTATCTGGTGGCTAATCTACAACTATTGAATTAGACTTGAAAGCCTCTCAATGGGAGTGAACTCATTGGTGGTACTGTACACAGAGTCAAATACGGATGATTGGAGAGGTCACAGATCCTAGAGAAATCTCCATCTCTGTCATATCTAGACAAATGAAATTTCTTACCATATGCCAAATGTGGATGCTATTTATATATACCATCATCAAAGAAGCTTCTTTTGACAACAGATGGAGGCTACTGCAGAGTTCCACAACTGCTCACACACAGAGAATATACATCCGAGAGACGCTCAGTCTTAAGTGACACATCTATAATGGAACCTATACACCTAAGGCTCATGCAACATAGCAGAACAGGAGGTGGACAGAAAATCAGTGCTTCCCTCAACTCTCACCATCGAAACTTCCTTATACAACAAGATGCAATGTGCACAGAAGGCCACAAGAGGGCAGGTTTTAGAGAATAAGAGACTGCCAAGTGTATGTCCCTAGACAGGACTCCAATATTAAACCTCACCCACCCGCAGCTCAGTGACAACTACAGAAGAGGAGGTGGTAGCATTTTAAGAGTCAAGATTGGTCCTTGAATATAGGGAACCATCCAGGTCACTGGGGGCTTGCACATACTAACTTGTGGCAATGGTGGTGTCGAGCACAAGACTCATGCCAACTCAATCAGACAAGGGCCCAGAGTAAGGAAAATGGGCAGAGGGCCAGACAGACAGCTGTTGGAGACTGAAAACTACTGGGTGAGGGAGAGTAGAACTTACTATCTCTAGACGGGCTGACTAGACTCCAGGACACTGAAGGACATTTAAGTATAAAACTTGACTGGATAGGAGTTAACATGCATGGTGGAATGTGTGAGGTCTGCCAGGGGAAGGGAGGGTGTCGTGTGTGGGACATGGAAAGGGGAGAGTGTCTAAATTTGATTAAGAACTGTTGTGTGAAATGTATAAAAGCTCAATTAAAATAAAACTTCAGGTGAGCATTTATATCTATGTAGTTTGACTTAGGTGAAAGTCTTCAAGATAGCCTTACACTACTTTGACACTGGTGAATGACAGGTTTATGGACATTTTGCACACCAGCAAGAAACTATTTGCATGGAGAAGAACACATGTGAGGAACTTCAACTGGCCCATGTAGGTGTGAGAAAGTTTGTATCTTAGCCTCTGCAGAGGCCTGGTTTGTTGACACAGAGCAGAGATGAACAGAATATCTCACATAGAGAAAAGAGCATCCTCGCCGGCCTTTTAATCACTGAGGAGTAGAACAATGCTAGACATAGGTAAAGGGCAAGGAAGGGAGATGAATTGTACAAAACACTGGTTAAGACTCTAACTCACCCATGTTAGGCTAGGGTACTAACCCAGGCAATGCTAGGTCAGCTGATATGAATCCTATTCTACACTTAGGTACAAGGAATAGCAGTAAGAGATCAATCCTGTATTCTTGTGAGTGATCCACAGATTTGTGAGCAGAAATTATTCAAAGAACTCCTGGGCAAGTTTCTCTTTTTATTGGTAGGCATGCATCTTGGAGAATAATGCCAGAGAAAGTATAGAATTCAGGTCAGAGGAACCGGGATCTTGACGAGCACATCAGGCTAATGTTCTGGACTTTGTTAGGCTCCTGAGTAATCAGGTGTGTAAGGAGAAAAAGAGCCACAGACATTTACTTAGGGTGATGAAACAAAAATGGATTTGAAGTAAAAAATGGCAAAATCCATGACTAAATAAAATATCCATAAAAGACTAACAGAAATTGCCCCAATTACACAGACTAAATACTTGAGGTCGCCAAGGGTAGACTGATTGTATAGAGTCTAGGCCCAGGGTAATACAATAATACTAGAGTGCTAGGGCAACTCAAGAAATGTGGGATACCCACCGCAAAGTATGAAACCCTCACTAGCTGCATGTCCTTATGGATTTAGCTTTTACAGGTCTGAGATTTCAGACAACCAAAAGAGTCCAACACTGGCTAAAACTAAGAATCTCTCACCTTAATTGTCTTTACTCAGACATAATCAGTGCTATGATTTTGGCAGTGATCTACCCTCAGGCCTGAAGGAACTCCTATGGAGGTTGAGGGCTGGGTTTCTCCAAGTTTCATGGGGAGACTTTTCTTGCAAGTAATACCAGTTCCTTAAAAACATGAGGAGGCTCTTTAGAACTTGGTATAGAATGAATGTAACTTCAAAGGCTTTGAATGAAAAACGTGGATTACTGAAAGAAATGGTCTGTACTGTACTATACGGTACTGAAAGAAACTAGCTGTCACTGTTGAGGGAAACAAGTATGATGTGCAGGAGGATGAACTGGGGAATTTAATTTTATTGGACTTTACTAGAGAAAATAGCTAAAATTGTTGGTAATTCTTTGACCTTCAATGTTTCTAGACTTTAACTTACTAAATATTAAATTTTTGAATATGAATTCCTTCCTAGAATTTTCAAGATAGAAGTTTCAATTAATGTTTTTCAGACAGAATCTTTCACTAGGTAGCCTTGGTGGCCTGGAACTTGCTAAGTAGACCAGACTAGCCTTGAACTCTTAGAGATTTCCCTGCTCCTGCTTCCTGAGTGCTGATGTTAAGGTGTGTGATCACTCCCACACTCATCATGTGTTACCATTTTGGACATCAAAATAGTGGTTTCAGGCTAATGGAATGTTGGGTTGTCACGTCTGGAATGCATCCTTACATTTAATTCTCCCTATGTGCTAGGTACATAGTACATGGGGTCATTTTTTTTTTTTTTGAGGGTTACTGAGTACTAAGAATCTTGTGGCTAGATGTACCCTGGGTGAGAGGAAAGTGTGGCCTTGGGGTTGATTTAGTTAATATAGTTCTTTGACAAAACTTACATCCATCTCCATCAGGGAATAAAATGTAAACTCTTAAGAAAATGGTACCAGGAAGATAGCCAAAGAGGAAGTGGCTGATATGGACTGATAAGGCTCATGAAAGTAGAAGAGAGACTTCTAGATCACTCATGTCTTTCTCTAAGGGTACAAGAGCATCCCTGTCTGACCATTAGCTTCATGTTGAATTCTGTTCATGTAAGAAAACAAAAGATATGAGTGTTGGATGAACATCTCCCACCTTTCAACCTGATGTCCCTTTCAAGTGCAGGGAAATTTCCTGGCAGAGCTTTTGGCCTTTTCCTATTGCCTCAAGGCAGTAGACTGAGTGATGTGCTTGGCAAATTTATCACACTGAGCTCTCTTCTATCTTTGTTATTCTTGAGAATGAACATCTTGCAGAGGATAGGCATCTTGTTCCACTTTCCCAAACGTGATCTGCATTCATGTGGCCTCCTTTCTCCAGTGCAGTGAGGGATCAGGTTATTTGCTCTGTTGCAACTTGATGGTGACCAGGTGAGTCATTCAGAAAAATTAAATTACTGCCTACAATTATACCTCTGTCAGAAATGCAAGTGCTGTTTTGGCCTCTTTTCTGGCACTCTTTGATTTATAGTTAACAATTTGGTCCACAGTCCAGATGGAGTAAAAGGTACTGTTTGGCAAGACTTCTTCGGAAATCCCAATATTCTTTTTGCCGTTAGACATGTTTGGCATCTGGTCAGGGGGACTGAGGGATAAGGCATGAGGTACTGATCAGTAGGGAGAAGATATCGACAGGTAGTATATATAGTATGCTATAAAGGTGAGGATAAATCTGTTAGGAATGTGGTCACAGAAATGGTGGGAATGATAAGGATGATTTAGGTTGTGGGGGTTGAGTGATCAAGACCCACTTCAGGAAACAGTTGCAATTTGAGATGGATATGACAAAAGAACAGAGTTTTAGAGCTTGCTATTCTAGAAGGTACTCAGTTCTGCATAAAGGGAAGAAAACTGTAGCTTTTTGCAATATCTCTGGTTCCCAGTTTCTTCTTCAACCTATATGGATCCAATTAAAGGGTATGTTTTAATAGGTGGACATTTAAAACAACCTGGTTGATGATAAGCAGATATCCATAAACTGTGCCAGGTGGAGCTCTTTTCTGCTACTTCTTTTCCTAACTCCTCTCCCTGTCCTTTGGTCTGAGGAATTTGGTATTTCTAGGCATTACTTCTGTTTAAATAGAGACAGGATTCAGTGGGATTGAACTTGAGATCCTTGTCTCATTCTGTGCCATTATTTGTTAAAAGTATGTCCAGATCTGAGCATGTGACTATAGCCAACAGAGCAACTTTCTTTTCAATACCTCAACCACCTGACCTGGTGTGAAAAATTTGTATCCTTAATGCTCCAACTTCTGACCTAGCAGATGATAACTGGTGTAAATTCTCCAGTGTTTTCATCCCTGGAGTATTTGTGTTCTTGTTCGGTTTCTCTAGAAATGCTCCTGTTACTATCTGCCCCTTTGTACAGGCCCTAGAACTTTTGATATGTTTGCCTTTAATGGGATTTTTGATATAAAAATCACCCATGGTATGCTGCTTTGTAATGACTGGCTTTTGCAATCTAGGTTGGGCTTAAATGAGAACAATCAGATCCCATGAATAAATAACTAAAGCTGGGTATCTGCCAGCAGTAAAGAATAAAAGAGGTTCTCCTGCTCAGTGGTCTAAGAGCTAAAAGGCAGGGGAAAAGGGATGCACAAATAAATAAAAGAAAGCATATTTAGGGAATAATAAGAAATCAACTTTGACTAAAGAGATGTCCGAGTAACTGAGACCTGAGATAAAACTTCAGCAGGAATAGCATGTTTGAACTGGAAGAATCTTTCATCGCCATCTGGTTTGGGCTTGAAGTGAATTCAGAACCCCTATGTTCAAATTCAATTCATACCAATTAGTAGCTGTGTAACTTTGTTCTGGCTGCTATCACAGACCTTCATTTTACTCATTAAGAGAATGGCATTTAAATAAACTGTATACTGTAATATGCAAAATACAAAGGAGAATTCAAATACATGTTAGGTGCTCAAAGAATAATTTTTACATATATTTATCAAGCATAATTCTTAAACAGTCCTCTTCCCAGTTCTGGATTAGGTAACTTGACTTAAAGAAGGTAACTTACTTGTTTAAGTTTCTGAGCTTTTTGAAGGTGAAAGATTGGTTTTAAATTTAGTTTTCTCTTTTCTCCTAATCTGGTTTTCCTTCTACTACAGCATATTCAAAGTGCCATGATTGTTTCAAACAATAGACAAATAGCTTGCTGGTTAGGTCAGGATCATGCCAGAGTCTTTGAAAGATAAGGATATGATGTCAAAATTGTTACTCATAATTTTGGAACCATGAGCTGGTAATCCACAGGACAGATGAATGGAAGGAAGTTTTTTAGAAGACATGGAATTTTTTATTCCATTGTAGGATCCAGAGAAGTAGAGTGTCTTGTTCATATTGTCTACTTAGCTTCAAGCAGTGTCCTGTTGGTTCATAGATGAACAATAAATATGTGTTGACTGAAAGAATATGTAGAATAAATTAATGGAATTAGTTAATTTCATTTAATAAATAAAACAGATTAAAAATACAGAAATAAACACAATATATGGATGAGTGAATAAAATGATGTTTTGACTGCATTCTGGTCTTGTACATCCTCTTCCCATTAGAAAAGTAGAATCTTTAAGTGAAAGTCTAAAACTCTGGAAGGATTGATGCTGGAGTCCACACCTGTATTTCCAGAGCAGGAAAGGTTAAGGCAGGAGGATCGTGAATTTGAAACTAGCCTTGGCTACATAGTGAGACCTTGTTCCCAAAGGAAATCTGAAACAAACGAAAAAACTTATAAGGGTTTATTCAATGCCTTCTAGATCAAGGTCTTTCAAACTTTTCCCACTGGTGACCTCTCCTTGGCTAAGGAAGTTTTACATGACTGGGTATATAGGTATACAAACCAAACATTTATTGGTAATAAATCATAAAGAATTTTATTTTAAATCTATTTTGTTAATATATAATTTTACCACTTGTTGAAAACAAAAGCAAATTTTCATAGTAATGCAATGGATGTGCGTGTTCAGTTTTACATAATTAAATTCTGGTTGAATATTTGATACTTCTGGATATAGAACATCTTCAGTGTTTTTCAGAATTGATGGATATTTTGATTTTATAATTGCCAGTGCTGAGACCATCACTTCACACAAAGATGTAGTACAAAATGGAAAACATATTTAGAGAATTTTAGAGATCTTTGGAAACTCTGTCCTAACTCCAGTCCAAATTCAGATAGTAAGTTTTAAATGAAACTCAAGTCAACAATCCAAAGAACAATTTTTAAAGCTGAACATTCTAACATAATACAATCTAAAGATACACTACTTTAAAATTTACATCCTGACGGATGACAGTAGGAAAATATTAAAAGACTCTGTTTTCTATAATTAAACCATTAAGCACCCATAAAAATGGAAAGCATATTAACATATAGTAAAAGTACTGCAATTTATAACACGATAATCTTAATTTGAGCTTGTGCTCCAGGTACCAATTTTTGGTGTACATCTACTGTGTGCTCAGAACCCAGGGTGCTGTGTGGTTGTCAGACATTGCAGCCAAAAACACCTTTGATTCATTGTGTGCTTGACTTGGAATTCATTTTGGGTGTTGTGTGTTTTGAAAACATCTATTGATGTTAACTGTTTAGTGACTGCCCACGTTCCGTTATGTGACTTACAGTTTGTAAAAGCTGGGTCCTTGATCATTAGTGTTATTTGAAACATACTACTTTGGCCAGGCCTGGTGTGCCAGACCTGCAATTCCAGGTACTAGAGAGGATGAGGCAGGAGGACTGTAAGTTCAAGGTCAGCTTGGACAGCTAAGGGAGACACCTTTGAAATAAAAACATAAACAAATATATAAACAAATAAACACACATGTGGAAACAGGGAGGAAGAATTAGCTCAGTGGTGAGGCACTTATGTGCATGCATTAGTCCTTGAATTCAATCCCTAGTTTTAAATTTTAAATTTAAATTTTGAAACCCTCAATTTTTTTATTATTAAATTATGAAAATACTGTTAAAATACTATAAAATAATATTATCAATTGTCTTAGTTACTTTCTATTGCTGTGATAAAACTACTGACCAGAACCAACTTGGAGAGGAAAGCGTTTATTTTATCTTACATCTCCGAGTTCACAGCTCCTCACTGAGGCAGTCAGGGCAGGGACCTGCAGGCAGAAATGGAAGCACAGATCATGGAGGTACACTGCTTACTGGCTTGCTTCCCTGGCCTGTGCCGGGTCTGCTCTCATATATATACAAGGACTACCTGACCTGAAGTGGCACTGCCCACAGGGAATGGGCCTTCCTACATCACTCAATAATTAAGAAAAGCCCCACAGACATGGCTATAGGCCAGTTCAATGTAGGAAATTCCTCCTTTGAGGTTCTTTTTACCTAGGTATGTTTAATTGACAACGGAAGCTTTCCAGTACATTATTAAGGTAAATGTCCTTATTAATGTATTCTTTGACAATGTCACAATGCACAGAATGAATTCAGTTCACATTCATCCTTTCTAACCTCTCTTCCTCCTCCCAGTCTTGTCAACCTGACTTTTCCCTTCTGGCCCCCTTCTCACTTCCATATCATTTCCTTTTGTGTCTTTGTTTTGTGACTCACTGGGCTTACCCAGGGCCGCCCACATGAGTGGATGTGGAGCTCTCTCCTGGAGTCCAGGAGATTCAGTGTCGACTGCTCCATTGAAGACAATGCCTCCTCTTCTTCCTCCATCAGTCATGGGCAACCAGTAGCTTCTCAGGAAGTTTGGAAAGGGCCCCATGAGCCACTTTCCAGTTCCTGACTCAATGCTAACAGGCCCAGTCTTTTTCAGGCCCAGCGCAGGAATCCTTAGCTGCTGTGAGTTCATGATTGCAACAACCATGTCAGGCCCAGAAGACAGCATTTCACACCCTCTTCTACACCATCCGGCTTTTATGTTCGTCTTGTTGTTACTGTGTGTAGTTGCCTCCTCAGCACTGGGATTACAAGTGCACACCTCCGTGCTCAGTATTTTATGTGGGTGCTGCGGATTAAGTTTGGTTTCTCAAGCTTGTATGGAAATACTTTACCACATCTCAGATCACTTCTTTTCTTTATTCTTTGTAAAATTAGCATGCAAGGTGTTTGATGTCATCATGCCATTTTGAACAAGGTGAAAAGCATAATATTTTAACCAAGACCTGTTTTTCCTTGAGAGAACATAGTAACAATCCAGTCTAGTTAAGAACATTAGATTGAGCCAAACAAATTTGAATGTGAGTCCCAACTTGACTCTGTTGCTTCTGAACACTGTGATTTCAAGCGAGGACTCAAAGGGAAGATGGGAAGAAGAGTAAAATGTGACCAACATATGATAATTGACAGAGTTTTTTTTAAGCATAATCTTTTCCAACCCATGAGAATTTCTGGAAAGCCTTATTGTCAGAATTCTTTACTTTGGGCTGGCATCTACTTCAGCTGATGGGACAAGCACAAGAAAAATACGCATTGCTCATAAATCTAGCATTACTGGTGGTATGTGGTGATACATTTATTTGCCCAAATATATTGGGAAGCAGGCAGTCAGTTCTGCACATTTCAATTTGTGGGTTATTCATTTACTTTGCTTCACCTTTTACACCTTCCATTTGTGGAGAGAAAGCAGAGGCTACATCCAAATAGCACTCAGTTTTTCTATTTATTACCAAGTTCTGAAGAAAACAAAAAGGTCAGCTAAGAGAGGCGCTCTCCTTTGTGTGGATTCTCAGTGCATGCTAGCCCCCGTGTCATGCTGTCCCCGTTGCCTGGCCAGGCTGCTGCTTCCGTGTGTGATCAGTTCTCGTGTGTCTCCTCTTCTTTCTCTTTTCCACACTACTTCGGTCACGGCAGGCAACACGTCTATTTCTACTCTGAAGAAGAACCCTCAGAAAGCAGAATTTATCAACTGAAAATTATTTCTTTTTATATTTTCATTCTCCATAACAATAATAATTAAAAGTCCGTGGCATTTTCTTGGCATGCTGGGAGATTTGAGCATCTTAATATTTGGTCTAAGGAAGATTCAACTAATAGCCTGATGTATGTTAAAGCTAAAGGGCATCAGGAAGATGATGGATGACTTCTGCTCAGTATTTGGTTGACTACCTTGGATAATCCACCACACACACATATATAAAAGGCTCACTGAATACTGAGTGGGGACTGAATGGCTTGTCCTTGCCTGGAAATGCCCCAATGACCCTAGGCAAAGGGGCTTCTTGAGAATAAGAACCAAACCCATTGTTTGTCCTGTTAGGTTTTGGTCATGGTTTGTTCTTCAAAAATTCATCAGCTGGAAGATTGGCCCCCAATATAAGAGCATTGAGAGGTGATGGGAGGTGATCAGGTCACAGAGACACTGTCCTCACTCAGAAGATTGACTTAGATTTCAGAGGACTGGACTGGTTACCTTCAAAGTGAAACCTCCCCACATACTTAGTCTTTTTGATCTGTGTCCCTGCCACTTTGCTGCGTGAGGATTCCTGTTGTGTAATGCCATCTGCTGTGTTATGAGCCACTGTGGGGTTCTCCTGAGGAGCCACTGAAGGGGCTTTTATTTTTAAGTCTCCAAAATCAGTGAATCAAAAATCAACCTCTTTTCTTTATAAGTATCCAGTTTTGGGTGCATTCCTATAGCCACACAAAATGGACTGAGATATTGGACTCATCAGAATTTCTTTCTGAAAAGAATGTGAATTAGTAGGTAGAATCTAGAAACAAGAAAGAGATTAAAGAGGGGGGCATTAGGGAGGAGCAGAGGAATCAGTGGGAAGGAGGGATAGGATGTGAGAGTAAGCGGAGGGTTCACAACACGGTATAAGCATGCACGAAAGTTTCAGAGTGAGCGGGACCCACTTGCTACATGCAATTGTCTTTAAGAGGTGATATGAAGAGTGGGAAGGAATTCCTGTGTCTTTAGTTACTTTTCTTCACTAGAATTGTATGCTATTACAGAGTTGAAAAATCGTGGGTTCCCCAAGGGGTGGCTGCTATGGATTAAGTCAGGCACATGTACCATAAGGAGAGCCTTGTGTTTCAGTCCCCCATCATGCCATGGCAATAAACTATAACTGAGATGAAGATAACAGGCCCATAGAGGCTGGGGTTTCCATGTCTCCATGCCACAAAGATGATGCAGAGAGGGAAGGATGCTTCTTAAAGTATCCCATGTTGCTTGATTTATTTCCAACTGCAGACGTATCTCCCTGAAGATGTGGTCCTTGTCTGTCCTTCTAACTTTTCTTCTGCAGGACTTTACCCCTACTTTCTCCTAAACACACCGATCTCCTTTCATCCCCCCATTCTCTTCCTGTTTGTCAATACACACAGTGCCTGTAGGCTTGTTCTCCTTGCTGGCATTCCGCTTGGGCGTGTCACTTCTTTAAGCGAATTTTGCCATTTGCTAGATGAGGTAATGAAATCATCTTCCTCACTGAGATTCTTGTGGGGATTCACCAACAGGACTGATGAAAAGGCTTAGCATAGTCTCCAGCACGTGTAAACTTGATAATGATTACTTGACATTATTGCTTTTTTTCTTTGTCTGTTTGACAAACTTCTACTTATAACCCAGTAGCCACCTCAGATGCACTTTTGGTTTTGAAATCTCCTTGCTTGTTTCAAGCAAATCATTGCATTTTGTTGTGACTTTCCATAGGATCCTGTGCATATTTCTACTACTCAGGCTGGATTGTATATACATCTCATTTTTCTTTAAGGACTACAACCTTTGGAAGATGAGGACCATTGTCTTGATCATTTTTTCTTCAGCATAGAACAGAGTTCCTGTGCAGATATGAATTTAATTAGTATTTGTTGAATGAGCTTTCGAGTCAACAAGTGAATGAATAAAGGAAGAAAGTTTTTAAAAATTGTGTTATGCTTCAGGTGTGGTGGCACTTGTCTATATATAGCAAGTTCCAGGCTAACCAGGGCTACATGGGAGACTGTTCAAAAAAGAAACGTACTATCACAAAATAAGTTAAAGTTCCTAGAAGCACAATTGAGATATAGTAGATTTTGACTAACTAGTTCCATTTCATTTTGTTGAAATAATTCAAGTTTCTGTGAACATTTGTTTTTGGAAGAGCATGATATATGAACATTAATGGAGTGAACCGAAGTTTAAGTTCAAATCTAGAGCTAAGAAAAGGAAGAAATCCACTCTGAAAATACAATCCACTTTGGTTTCTGTGTGGACTTCCTTTGTTGAGGACCATGCTAGAAGCCTGTATTGAAAGCTTGTTAGAATGTGTCTTTCCCGGACACCTTTGTAGAGATCTGCTTTCCTTTCTTTTCCCCCTCCTTTTAACAAAATGAGTTGAGAATTTCATGCATTGTGCTTTGAGCAAAGCCAATCCCATCCCCATCTCCTCCCGCATCTACTCCTCCCTCTCTTTTGTCCACTCCTCCCTCTCTTCTGTCCACTCCTCCCTCCTCCCTACCCACCCAATTCTTGTCTTATACACTGTGCTCAATTTGCACTGCTCGTATGCTCTTGAGTGTGTGGCCTCAACATTCACTGGAGTGCGGTCATCCTGCCAAGGGCCACACCCTTGAAAACGGACTCTCCGTGTCCCCACCGCTACCCATTGTCACTAGCTCCTCAGCTTGGGGTGGGCATCATGCCCACCTCCCCTCTCCACTAGTGTCCATTGCACCTTCCAGAATCACGAAAGCTAGCCAGTGGAGAGCATCAGCGTGTCCATGTGCTCTCAGAACTGGTCCCTTCCTGAGGGAGGAAGCCCCTCTACTGCCCTGTGTTTTCTGTACACCGTAAGACTGATCCCTTATCCCAGATCTGTGCACATGGAGAGAGGCTGGGTAGACAGAGACATGGTGCATGTTGGCATTTGATTTCTACCTTCCTCAAAATATCAAAAGATTCACATTAACCAGCGTCTCCCATCAGGCTAGAGCATAAACCTGCTTCAGCTTTCATTCCATTTTGGCTTCTCAGTGTGAAAAGGAACAAACAGTAAAAGGTTTTTCTCTTCTTTGAGACCACTGTATCATAGTGACCATGAGTGAGCTTTGGAGGAAATAGCTAAAATGCGATGTACCTGGTTAGAAACTGATCCTGTAAATTGATCATAATATGGTAAGCACAACAAAATGGGCAATTTCCCCGTGAGTAGAAGGAGAATTGCTATAGAAACATCAAAGGGCGAGCAAAGTTACAGGATTAACAGCCAGAAGCTCCATTGAGTTTATCAGAGCATGCATTTTTTTGTGGAGAGCCGGACAGGACTGCCGATTTAGTAGATTACTTAATAAAAGCACAAAACAGACTTTCCTCACACTGGGCTGTTTATGAGCTGATATTTATGGTCTAAAAGGAGAATATCAGAGTGAAAATATGAAAATGAATTCATCATCTTCTTTTGGTGTTATACTGGTTGATTTCCCAAAGGCTGCCTGGACACATGTCATACATTTTCCTAACAATGTTTACTAGAGAGGAAAAATTTGGTATGCTGGTAGGTTTATCTTAGGCCCAGCTCCCAGTAGCAAGTAGAAGTTCTCTGTCATACCTGGTGATTCCAGGGATGGTGGGAAGCTCCCTTTTCTTCTGATACCTGACTGTGAAGTACTCATCCTTTTTGAGCCAATATTGACAACTACATGTGACCAGCTTAAAAATACTCTATAAAAGGCATCCATTCTTTAGCTCTTTGCTTAGTTTATTATGAAGTTGTGGCTTTGTTTCTAACACTAGTGCTTAAAAGCTTTGTGTGTGTCAGAGTAAAAGTGAAAGAAATCACTGAGGAGGAAGAATTGAATAAATAAAATGCAATTTTATTTTCATAGGAAGCTGTTTTCAACATCTGTTCTCTCTCTCTCTCTCTCTGTCTCTGTCTCTGTCTCTCTCTCTCTCTCTTTCTCTGTGTCTGTGTGTGTGTGTCTGTGTGTGTGTGTCTGTTTTTGCTTTGGTGGCCAGAGGTCAATACTGGGCATCTTCTTCAATTCTTCTCCACCTGATTTTTTGAGATGGAGGTTCTCATTGAACCTGGAGCTTGACAATTTGCTTAGACTGGTTAGCCAGAAAGTCTCTGAGATCTTCCTGTACCCAGGTACCCAGATATTACACTGAGATTACAGATGTGTGCTGCCATCTCAGTACTAGAGATTGGATTTAGGTTCTCACGCTTATGCAGAAAGCACTTTATCAGCTAACTCCCTCACTCCTGATTCTTAAAAGTAAGATTTGAACTGCTATTCTTGATCCAGAATTTGATGAATTTGGCCTCTGAAACCACTGGATTCAAAGTGAAATTAGAGATTTTTTTTTCCCCAAGGAAAAGACATTCCCATAGTAAGGCAGGACTGATGAGTACTGGGGTCCTTCCTGAGCTACTTAGTGCCTTTTGGACTTTGAGTGTGCCACTTCTATGTAAATGACAGTCTGGATTTTAACTGGAAATTGAAAGTGAATGGGACAAGATTGTGGATCAGGTGATTTGGGGTCAGGTGAAATGGCAACTTATTCCCATACTGCTGGCTCCTGCCTTTGACACTCCTTTGAAACATCTGCAGAAATTATGGAGAAAACACACACACACACACACACACACACACTTACTCAAAAGAGGTCTCTTCACACAGGGTTGCTTCATGAAATCATCAACTGAAGAGTAAAGATAAGTCATAGATCAAGAGTTCTTTGTAAGCACATATGTGTGGATTTAACTGAGGTGTAGTCTCACAGCAGTCCATGATTCTATTGAATGTTAAATCATCGTCACATCTAACAAAGCCTGTGTCCTCCCTTCCTGTACTTGAAAGTACAAAATTCTCCCCCTTTTAGGGAAGTTATACTACAGCCCCCATTTTTCTCATGCAGAAATGCAGGGAGACTTCATGAAGGTTAGCCTTTTCTTAAGATTATTAAGGAGAGTCTAGATTTATCTGTCAACATTTTGATCATAAACCCAGGGTAATCACACTGATTTTGTAAACATCAGATGTTGTATCATGTTTTTGAAAGTTATTTCCTATAGGTATCCTATAAAGGTTCTTTTCTTGTTGTCCCCTCACTTAAGCTGGATCTGGAGTCCCCTCCCATGTACCTGGAGTCATGGTCCTCTCCTGTGAACCCAGAGATGTGCCCTCTCTTATGAGTCTGAACTGGATTTGTGGTCCCCTCCCAGGAGTTGGAGTTCTGATTCCCTCCCATGAACTTGGAGTTTTGGTCCTCTCCTGTAGGCTGGAGATGTTGTCCACTCCTGTGACCCAGAGATATGGTCCCCTCCTGTGAGATGGAGCTGAGAACCCTTCCTGTGAACCCAGAGCTGTGGTTCATACCTGTGAGGTAGAGTTGTGGTCTCCTCCTGTGAGTCAGAGTTGCGTTTTCCTTTTGTGTGCTAGAGCTGTGGCCCTCTCCTGTATGCTGGAGCTGCATTTCCCCTCTTCATGAAATGAGAACTGTGGTCCCCTCACATGAGTCTGAAGCTCTGGACTCCTACCATGAGCCACAGTTCCACATTCCTCTGGCAGTAGTCTAATGATAGGCGGGAGGAGGGCATGGAGGACTTCCTAATATTGGACAACAGTGTCAGTCTTCTCTGTGTGACTATATTCTCCAAAGTCCCTCCCCTGAGGTCCCAGGTTGTGCATGGTAGAGGCTTTGCCTCTTATGCTGGGGGCAGGGGAGGCCTCTGTTATTTGCAAATTCTTGTTTGGGAGAACTGGTGATTCACTGGAATAGATCTCTCACTTTCCCTAATGCTCAACTGTGTCCAGGCCTTGACCTCTCCCATTACCAAGCACCAAGAGGTTTTCTATTATTTTTCTACAGCTCCTGTGAGCCTTCAGAATGGCTACAGATAAAAAAAAAAATTCAGTCCGAGATGTTAAAAGGCAAATAGAAAGTACTGTAATAACTACACTGACATATTTCTCAAATTAAAAACTATGTAATTATATCATAGAACATAAATTTGAACTTCTATGTGACTACCATAATTACTAAATATTGTTTACTGACAGAACTGTATTACCAAGCTTCAACAAGAATGTGAAATATGCCACTGTTCCTATAATGTGAGCTTGTCATTTACTCCCTTTCCACATGCTCTGACCTATACAAAATTTTCCAGTGTAATCATGTTACTTCTTAAAGGGGACTATGCTAATATTTAAAAAATTTTTTTAAAAAGCTTATTTGGTAGAGATAAGTGAATGTACAACTACTTTTCTGTTGCTGTGATAAGAATACTATGTGCAAGGTAACTTATAGAAGCAAGAGTTTATTTGGGTGTTTGGTTCTAGAAGGATACGAGTCCATTGTGGCAGGGAAGGCATGGTGGGAGGCAGCTGGAACGGAACGCTGAGCACTTATATCCTCAAGTCAACACAGGAAGCAGAGAGAGACGTATTGGAAATGGATGCTCTGAACTCTCAAACCTGCCCCCAGTGACATGCTTCCTCCAACTTGGCTGTACCTCCTAGACCTCTGAAAACAGCAGCACCAACTGGAGCCAAGTATTCCAATACTTGGAACTTATGGAGAACAATTTCATTCAAGCCATCACAGTAAATGTAGTGTATTCAAGAAAATTTAATGAATAAACGTGTTCTGGGACTGAAGAGATGGCTCAGTGGTTAATAGCATTGGCTGTTTTTGCAGAGGATCCAGATTCAATTCCCTGCACCCACATGGCCGCTAATAACCATACATAACTCCAGTTTCAGGGGATCTGACGCCCTCTTCTGACCTCCACAGGCATTGCATGACACAGGTGCACTAACATGCATTCAGGCAATATACTCATATACTAAAAAAAAATAGAAAAAAAAAAGAGAAATAAACCAGTTCTACCTCTCCTTCTGTCAGTTCACCATTGGAATGATTGAGGCAGGGACTTTAATGTCTATCTGGAAGATGTCCAGTCTCTAACAGTGCTGTACATCACCATTTGGGAAAGAGGCGAGCCAGATTCATCATCTAAGTAAATATTGCTAAATTATTTCCCATTGTGAAGGGTTGAGCCTCATTAGATTTAGTGTGGGAAGAATACCATTAGCTCTGTGTTTATAGTTATATGCTGTTTTCCATTGAAGATTTGGTATAAAAAATTTCAGAAAATACCACAGAAAAGAGCTCTTATGCCTGAAGGATATAATTGAATTTCATTAAAATATTACTTATATAGCGTTAAAATATTACAACTAGATGGAAACTTTATCTATTACTCATTCACTTTTATTTTCAAGCTTCTGGATCGGAGGACTCCATGGACATAGTTTTCAGACTTGAAGAACAAATTCACTAAGTGGACCCGTGACAGAGATCTTATTATGACTTTTTTGTTTATACTTTTTAAAAGAGAATTGCAAAGGCTTGATGAGTTAGAGACAATTACAAGTAAATTTGTGAAATCAGTTTTAAAAGGACAAATTCTGCCTCTTGTATTGTTGCTACAACTGGGTACTGGATTTAATATGCTGGAGGTTTCCTGATTGCACAAGCAATGGGCCCCTTGCATTTGCAATTAGCCACTCACACCCTTGTTTTTCCTCACAACCCAAGAGGTTGATTATGTGATTGTAGGTATAATAATTAGCACGCATGAAAAGAAAAACCCAGCAGAAGCCTCCTAAGAGTGTTCATTTATTGAAAGCCTCTGACATGAACTAATTAGGTTGGAAGGTACAGGAGATGGCCTCCAACATGAACTGTATCAAAATACCTTGCCTGCAGTGTAGCTGTTCTTATTGGGGAATAGAAATTGCTCCCCTACCATGTTTCTGTCTGGATGACTTTGTTTCAGTTTAGGAGAGACATTATGCAAATGAACTGAGGAGCTTCTCAGTCCTCTGTCACATCCTCCCCACTGTAGGCCAATCCTATGGGGTATTTTAAAGTACCCAAAGGACACCCAAGAGGACTATGTGAAAACTGCCTACCCACAACTCGAGAGGCCAAATCAGGAGGATCTCCATGAGTTAGTACTATGCCAGCCTGAGTTACAGAATGAAACTATGTCACAAACAGAAAAACAAACAAGCAAGCAGGTTAAAACAAACATTCACTTATGTGTTCCAGAAATATGGCAGATTCAGGAAAGGAAGGAAGGAAAACACTGAAAACTGTTTGTATAAATATTTAGGAAATATAGATAAAATATTTTAAAATATATAGTTGCATTCAAGGAAGGAAAGGGCAATATTCATCTACTCATAAAATTAATAGCACAAGTAATAAACAATCTAGATATATGGGCTTGGTACATAGACCCAAAGTCAGCAGAATTACAAATAGAAAGTAACAAATAGCTTAACATATAACATTTTAATGCATCACAATTATATCTGATCTGGTGGGAAGAACCATTTATGAAAATTGCAGAAGTTTAAAACATGCTTATTTGATTATCAGGTTTGATGGACCATGCGGTCGTGGGTCATAGATTCAAAACCGAGTGTTTGTGAGCAAGAATGTGCATTCTTTAGAGGCCCACATAGAACTTTGATGAAAATCAGCCACATGTTAAGTCCAAATGTAGACTATATTATGTAAAAGAAGTAGAAAAATCAGTCCTTTCCTTTACATTTGGAAGTTAAAAGTAAAACCACACACTTATACATAATTTGAGTGGGATAAAAATAAAACTTGAAATCAGAACACATAAAAATATTGAGAACTGAATGGCAGAGAAGACATGACCCATAGAAATTAATGAGGTGTGGATGAAGACCTGGTCAGAGAGAACTAACTGTGGAGCACTTAAACCTCTGGTTTGGGTAGGCATTATGGACGTATAGAAGAGTTCAATAAAGTTGTTAGATATAAGAGCAATGTACAAAAAGTAATGGCATCCTATGTGTAAACAATAAATAAGTGGAATGTAAATTACAGAATGCACTTTTGACAACATTAAAAATAATATGTCTATGAGAAATATAGCAAGGCTCAGGAGTATGATAGGTCTGAAGCTTTGTATTTGAAAAAACATAAAGGTGAGTAAATGGAAACAATTCTATCTCTTTAGCCACAGCATTCATTCTATAAGGAGAATAATTCTCTTGTCTTTAATTTAAAATTACAATAACATCTCCAGCACATTGACAATAGAACTTTAGGAATTCCTCATGAATTTTTTTTCCTTTGAAAAGCAAAGAGCCCAATGAAACCCTGTCTCACAAAGTATATTAAAAATAATTGTAAGAAGTTTAAGAAACCCAAGGATTTGACTTATCTGACATAAACTTACATTAACATCTCAAAATATAAAACAGAATTGTAATGGCTGAAATAGAGTGACTAGGAACAGAAAGAAGACCCAGTATCAGACTCACACAGGGAGAAGGTGGGAGGCATGTGACACAAGTGGCATCAGAAATCATTTGGAGGTTGAGGCTGGAGAAATGGCTCAGCAGTTAAGAGCACTGGTTGTTCTTGCAGAAGACACGGGTTTGTATCCCAGCATCTACACATCTACACGGTGGCTAAACCATCTGTTACTCATGTTCCAGGGACTCTGACACCCTCTTCTGTCCCCTGTGGACATTGCATAACATGAATGCACTTAGATACATGCAGGCATAACACTCATACACGTAAAATAATAAACAAACAAGAAAAAAATCAAATAAGATAGAGAGCAATTGAATAAGATACCTCTCTCTCTCTCTCTCTCTCTCTCTCTCTCTCACACACACACACACACACACACACAATCATTCGGGCAGGGGATTTGTTAGATGGATCAGGGGTTGTGATTGCCTTCTGCCAAGCTAATGACCTGAGTTCAATCCCTGGGGCTCACATAATAGAAGGAAAGAACTGACTCCCATAGGTCATCCTCTGACCTCCACATGTGAACTATGACATTTGTGTTCCCTCCCACACACAAATTAATTAATGTTTAAAATTCTACAAAATCAAGGCTGGAGAGGTGGTTCAGCAGTTATGAGCACTGCCTGCTCTTATGAAGGACCCAGGTTCAATTCTTGGTACCTGCATGGTGGCTAACAACCACCTGTAACTCCAATTCCAGGGGAATCCAACCCCCTCTTCTGACCTCAAGGATCATGGCACAACATGGGTTCATTCACATATATGCAGACATATAAAACACTCATACACATAAAACAATTTCTGCAAAATTATTTAGGGGGAGGTTAGACTCCTCGAAAACAATTATATATCCCACATAGAAAAAATATAGTCAGACCTCTTTTTAACATAAAGACACAAATCACAGATGAATTCAATACCAAAATATGAGAACAAAAACTGAGTGTCTAGAAGGAATCAGAGGGAAGATTTTTATAATATTATAGCAGAGGAGTTCCTAAATAAGACTCAAAAACATGAACCATGAAAGGCACACTCAAGCCTGTGCGTCTAGTATATCGTATCATGTAAGAGTTGCAAACATATGGGTTTGATGGTGAAGATGGGCGCCCATGCCTCTAGGGTTCAGCTCCCTGTGTGCTTTACATGTTTATAAAGATTCATCATCAAACCTAATGAAGACTAAAAATAGCTCTGTGAATACGTAACAGTGAACAGGGTACGATTGCTTTAGTTGGGCTGTGGGCCAGCCTTCTATTCCTTCTCTTCCCTCACTCTGTGCCCAGCTGTGGTATTATTTATACTCTGGATAAGCACTTGCTTATAACCTCCTCTCAGTTCAGTTCAGGACATACTACTTTAACCATGCTGAGAGTGTTTGGGACCTACTACAGACAGAATGATGACTAAGAAGTGCTTTTGCCTCAGTCCCCTGGAGGAGTTTTCTCTCCTAAGATACTGTGAAGTAGTTTATTGGGTCTGTGACAAAATATCTCTTATGGGGTGGATGTTCCTATTTCCATAAGATTGTTTCCAGTCACAGCGTGCCAACTAGCTTATGTATACTGAAAATGCCTATTGAGTAGTAATGCGACTTGTGAGTTTGCATAGACAATTCCCCAAACAGTTTAACTGGCACTCACTTGTGGCCTCATCCTATTTTGCAATTGCCCAAAACTGTCAGCCCAAACATCTCCATGAGTGGTGAGCAGGTGAGGACCTCATTTTACATGTGGATTTACCCTATCTGAGATTCTGTCCCTAGCACACTGGGCTTCATATGGGGTCTGTCCTTCACAAATACTGAGTTTTGATTTTACTGGGTCATCCAGCTCCCTCTCAGAGGAAAGCAGAGTTTGCAAACAGCCCTGAAATGAACCAGTCCTTAGCTGCCCCTGGATGAGAGGGGATGATGATGTTAGCTTATCGTCTAGCACTGGGAAATGGTCCCCAGGTGCAAAGTGAAGAATATTGCTAAGGTTATTTCAGTATGTGATTGGGGCAGTGTTAGCTTGATGAATGAAATGAAACTGTAAGTCGTTACATGTGAGCACAAGGCAGGATGGCTTTTAGCTAAGTTCTCCTGCCTGCTGTGGTTTTGAGTCAAAGCAGAATGTATTTAATATCTGAAAGTCTATTTTCACAGTCTGATGTGGGAGTCTTTGGGAAAGTACGTTATTAAAGACTTTTCAAGTCAACATGTTGATCTCTGAAGTTCTAAAGTCCCTTCTAGCTCAATAACCTGATCATCACCAAGACACAATGATCCATCAGCTCCAGTGGTTGCATATACACTCCTGGGCTTGGTATGCCCCAAACCACTCCCATGCCTATGGGTGTCTCCTCTGACTTTGATGTGCCTTTGACTTCAAAAGCTGAGACTACAGGGGCTGCTCTGTCTCCTGGGGCTGCAGAGAGCAGAGCCACCTGGTGGACTAGTTCTCATTTTCCTGGTGGTCTATAGCCTATGACCTCTGGGGTACAGCTTTGAGAGACTAGCTCCCCACCACTAAGACATGGGCAATCCTGCGGAGAAATTTATCCTGCCTTTCCTATGAGATCAGCCTTTTAAAGGCCCGTCCTGCTTCCCTGTTCTAACAGTGTTTTCTCCTGGGAGCATCTCCCTTAGAAGTCACTTGTACAGACATGTGGATCTCAGCATCTACGTTGGGGAACCAACCTGATGCATGGATGATCCATTAGAGCTCAGGAAGAGGACAGGGAGGCCATGGGCACTTAAGATAACGAAAACCAAATCTCTAAAATAAAAGGGACAAGAATGGTAGTTCTAATTAGAGAACTTGGACATCTTAATCAGCCATGTCTTACTGGGTAATTTCCTCTGTTCTTTGAATGCATTTAGTTTGTGAAGACTGTTGTATTCCTTTCTTGAAACTATGTCCCTCCTCTTCTCTGCTGAGTTTAAATAATTATAAGCTTGTGGTTTTCTCCCTAGATAGACTTTATGATCCCTGGCTTGGTATGCTACTTGGAAACACTTCCCAGATCTCATCTGGTTTGGGGAAACACTGATGTTTTATAAGGTTATAAACTCTCTATACCAGTTAAGACTCCAGTCATCCGAGGGGCACGCTATGGCTCACTTAGAGAATTTTGTCTTTGTTTATGGACACATATATAGTAAAAGTTAAAAGCATGACTGGAAATGATAAACATTGTCAAGATGGTGGTTTCTCCTTGGGAACTAGGGAGGGGAAGAGGAGTAGAGAAAGGTTCATGGGGATTCAGTTATATGAATTGTTAATATATTGTAGCTATTGAGTTACATGTTCTATTTATATAGATTTAAACTGGAACTCTCATGATCTAATCACCCCTTAAAGGCCCCATTTACCAATATCACCACATTGGCAGTTCCATTTCAGCATGATCGGAGTGGATAATCATCTAAATGGCTGTAACTTTCAACCCTAATCCTGCCCCCTTCTCAGCATCAGTGTGGTTGTGGCCATGATCACTGGTGTGCAAGTGGTCCATATAGCCATCATCTGTAACCTGTATCACTGGAGAGCCTCAGAACCTGTCTTTCTTTTACCTGTATATCTCCAGAGTATGAGTTATGCTTATCTTTTGTCTTTTCTTAATTTTGGTTGTTTTTATATTTCTGAATTTTAGGTTTCTAAATTTTATGAATACATTTCTTTGGGAAGGACTAATCTGTTCTCTTTGGAGAGTCTCTATGACAACTTTCCTTAAGACTGTGTGACTTTTATACCCACTAATAAGGATTCCGTGTACCTGTATTAGACATTATCTTCCTTTCTGTACTGCCTGGAGAGACTCAGGCACTGAGTCACACATTTTAAAAATAAACTTAATGATGGTGCTAACCAAAGTAGATGTATTCAATCACCATTTTTCTGAAAAATCTTTGAGTAGTCCTTCCAGACAAAAACTGGAAACTTTCTTGCTGATCAGTCTTTGGCTTAAAGTATGATTTTTCTTTCCAAGGATGAGTCTTTGAGAATTGTCTGCTATGAAGGAATTCTGAACCCAATTCAGTCTTGATACAAGACTTGATACTAACCAAATTCATCCTTGCTCAGCTTTAGACTCTGTGTAAATGCATCTTGTAAAAATTTATTAGGCACCAAATGTACTCAACTTGTACTAAGTTAATTCAGAAAACAAGACATTGACCTTGTCTCCAGAAAGCTCAGCTTCCAGTGACAAGTTCAAAATGCATGCATCTTATTTCAATACACTGCATAAAGTTATGATAAATGTGTTTAAGTCCTGTTAGAATGCTCAGCAGCTATTAATACCCACTGTATGGAAAATTATTTGTCAAAATGATTTTAAATCTGAGTTCATTTACACTTTCATTATGAAGTGATTTGCTAGTTTAACTAAAATGTTATGATTTGGTAACAGGTGTTGAAACAGAAAACTGTTAATAGTGCCTGCCATAAGATTCAGAGGTCATGAAAATTCAAACAGAGTTTAAATTTTTCCATGGCATTAAAATATTGTGGAAGAAAAGAAAATGCTTTTCCTTAAAACAACCGACCATTTGTTGAGAGTGACATATAGTCAGGATCCTTACTTAAAATTCATTTTCCAGATGAAAATACAAATGTGAACATCTGGATTTAAGATCTGATGTATATCTACCCTTCAGATTGACATTACCTTCCCATCCTCTATTCTTTTGACTGGAATGAGCTCTCTTATCTATCCAAGGTTTCATTTGTTTCTATTTGAGGACTTTTTGGAGCCCAAGTGAATTCCTTCAGTTATCGTGGTCCAGTTCCCAGATCCGTTCCATGGGTTTGTTCCACACAGCACATTCTATGCAGAGTCACACACTTCTCTCCTTGATTTCACTACAGAACTTCTGAAACTCTCACAGAACTCAGGCCTTCTTTGAGATCAGTTACAGATGTCATTTTCTCCTGGGATTTGTTGAACCATTCTCAAAAACCCATTGATGAATACTAGATAAAAACTTATTGTCTTCGCTTTGCAAGGAAAATGAGTTTCAATTAGAGTTTTCAAAGTGACAGTGGTCATATATCAAAGGATGTGTTTTTTCACATGATGATGATGACTCCTACGGAGTCTTCATGAATGCTGTCCAGGGGGATTTCCAGGACTTTCACTAATTTTATGGTTTGTTTATCTGTGTGCAGACTAGTTACATATTAATGAGGAATAAGGAAAATATTTAAAAATCTACAAAGTCCAAGAGAGGTATACATAAAAAAATTGTTACTGTCATGAAACTTCACAGTGGAGTTCTTTATAAGTTATAGTCATTTCATAGTAAACTGAAAGAGGATACATTTGGTGCCCAATACTTAAAAATGGATAAAGAGATAGCATTGATTCTCACTGCAGTATATCCCACTGAAAGACACTTGGTCTAGGCTCTTTAACGCTGTAATGTGTAAAATATAAGAAATGATATGACAGGGGGACTAATGCTGTCCGAATGGTCTCTTATTTCTCCACACTTCCTAGTACCTCTTCTATGAGGGCAGATGCCCAGTTCTGCCAGTGTCCCATGTGATCCCAGTCACTGCAGAGTTCTGGGCGGGTATGAGCTCTCCATGTTGTCCTTTCTTGCTGGCAATCCTGAATGTCCAGTGCTAACAGTCATGGAGATACTACAAGATGATATAGTGTGCCCAACGTAAGACCCTCCGTGAATATGGAAGATTCTGTTCATCTGTCTTGGCTACATCCTGCAAGCACTATACTAACCTTTAACATGCCATGTTGCTGGATTTGAGGCTCTTCATTCTGGCAGCTTTGTTTTGCTCAAACAAGCACTTTCTTCAGTGAAGTAATGTGTGATTCCTGGGTTCTTTTAACGTGCCACCCAACATGATATTCATCATAGAACCAGGCTGCATGCTTCTCTGCAGGGAAAAGAAGAGGAACCACGACACATCTAAGCTTATCAATAACATCATTGCCGAACAAGCTGTCCTTATTTGCATAGCTTATAAGGATAATGAAATTAATAAGAAAAACCTTGGAAAAAGCATATCATGAATATAAAATGCTGTCTGATTTTTCTTCCTTTCTAAATATATTGCACAGATGTAAAGGCACCTGGACATGTTAGGAATCAAAATTGTGACAGTCTAATGTGGAAATTCAGCATATTACCATGTGGAAATGCGGTGGGGTCCATTTCCCTGCAGCTGTTTCTGATGCACAGTTCATTGTCTGCCCCAATTAGAAACTCCGCTTTTGAAATAGCATTTCCTTCTCTGTGGTTGATTTGATCAAACATCCTATTGTTTAAGCCAAAAACATAGCTTTACCAAATCAGCCGTTGTATTGTTCAAAGCTCATCGTTCATTACATTATTCTTCTTCAATGCCTGTGATACTAATATCTGTACAGAGTAACTGAATCTCAAATGAAGCTTTTCAAATCCACTTGACTACAAGTAGTCTGTGAACAGAGCTTTCTTCCTTTAAAATTGTTTCTAAAGGAAAGCAAATGGATTCAGCCCAGTATGGATCATGACAATACCAAACAGATGCAAATAAATATTAAAGTAATATACTTTTTTGTGCTGGATCACTGCCCAAATTCTTTGCCCTAGAAAATTACACAAATGCTCTAGTGCACATGTGGTTTATATTTAAGGTGTAATGAGCTGTTCAAATAGAGAAGGGCAGGCAACCATATTAAAAATAAACATCAAATTTTAACAAAGACACATCCACTTAGATTGCAAATAGGCCTAATTGTTTTGGTTGATTGTGGCTACTTTGGCATGCAGCATCTTTGGTTGGAACCCAGTTTCTAATTTCATTGTCTCCTAGTGAATCTGAAGAGGTTGCTGTGTATAATTCATTTATGAAATTATTCTTCAACTTTGATCATATTGCCAGAGTGAGCATAGTCTATGATGAGAGGGAAGGAACAGGAGTCGCATAGAAAGCACGTAGCATGTGATGATTAGAAATTATCTAACAGGTTCCTGAGTCCATCCATCACTGAAGCTCATCAGAATGTGCTTGTGATATGTATCATGATGATTCCTACTGACTACTCCTGTGGTACCCCTCCATGTTCAGTGATGCCATTGTGTTACATAGCACTGTTCAGACAACCTAAAAAGAAACAACCGGTATGCTCTGCCCTCCTTACGCAAGTCTTAAGGATACCTGCGAATCATGAAATACTTAGAACATACCAGATGACAGACAGGCAGGCAGGAAGGCAGACAGACAGACAGATAGACACAAACACACACACATAAGCACACATACACACACATTTACATATCTGCACAGCCAATAGGCTTCACTGTCCCATCTTCTCTGCCTTAAATGACAGATGTATCCTGTTTTTGCCTCAGTGAGTAACTTATAGCGGAGGCCATGATTTTAAGGCTCTTTTCAAAGAAGTGCTAATGTGTTATCTGCAAAAGATCAAGAAAGCAAGTCTATGTTTCCAATAATTTCCTATGTCCTAATTTATCAACTATGAACTGTTATCTTCCCCTGGGGCTTTCTAAGAGTCAACCAATAATGTACTAACCAATCTTGAACTGAACTAGGTAGTTATTGATTTTTACGTGGCCTAAGGTTTGGTTATTGGTACCACCACCTCTTTTTCTCTACTTGCTAGAGTGTGAACAAGTAATTGAACTCTCTACCCAGACTCACCAGTTTGAGTGGCAGGTGTCCAACTTTGCAGAAATGACTCCAGACACCTAAACCAAGACACTCCATGAAGTACTCTTCTCTAGATGTGTAACATTGGTCCATGCAAATCTCTTCCAGTTAGTTCCTGATCTCAATACTTACTTTTACCAGAATGAGCATTAAGGCATACCTGGATCTACTATCATCTCAGAATGATTTTGAATCCCTCTGTAGAGTCTTATGTTTCATGTAGACTTTCATTTCTAACTAGTAAATGCTCTTGTAAACCTCCTGGGATGGTTAATCCTGGTTGACAACTTGATTGGATATGAAATCAGCTAGGAGACATGCCTCTGGGCAGATCTGTACTTCATGAAAGGATTAACTGAAGAGGAAGACCCTTCCCCAGAGAGCACATCACTCTCTTGTCATGGCCTAGATATCAAGATGCCTGAGCAGAGAGGAGTATTGCTTTCGCCCACCCTCCCTTTCCTCCTTCTGGTGAGTGCATCTACTCCGTTGCTGCCTCTATGGCTTCCATTCTTTGCTCACATTGGAACTCAGTTTCTTTGCCTTCCAATATGGGCTGAAGACCAACCAGCTGCTCTCCGGGAATCCTCAAGGCCTTCAGTGCTATATTGGAACTTCTGAGTCATCCCGCTTTAAGAACTGAGCCATGACTAGGTCCTCTCTAGCATTCAGACAGCCATTATTAGAATACCCACTGGGAATCATGAGAGTCAATCTAATAAATCTCCTTTGTAATCTATAGATATTCTATTGGTCTTGTTCATCTAGACAACCTTGACTAACACAGATGGTGGTACCAGGAATGGTCCAAGTTATTCAGTGGTTCTGGAGGTATCTGTAACTGGTTTTCCAAGTCAGTGAAACTTACCATTACTAAAGACTCCTCAGGTAGCATGTAGAGAGCAATGAAGGTCTGTGGTATCAACCATGTAAGATTAATAGATTTGCTTTTCCTGAATCACCTCTTGTGAGGAGTAAGAAATTTAATGACTATCTAAGACTTTGAAAATTATTTGTTATACTTTCGGAGAATTCCATATATGAACACTGTATTCACGTCACTTCCATTACTAACTATCTCTCCCCGCTCTGACTCTTCCCCTGTCCCCTCAATCCTTCTCAATTTCTTCTCCTCTTCTTTGATTATTCTTACCTATACACTGGTTAGAGAGGCCATAGATCCTAGAGAAAAACCTACTACTGCTATTTTCCTAACCCAATATAGTCTTTTACTAAATTAAAAATAATTATCCATATATTTACAAACAAACAAGTGTACCTCTCACCACTCATCAAAGGAGCTTCATTTTGCAACATATGGAGACTGTTACAGATGTGCACAGCTGCTCAAATGCAGGGAATAAGTGACAGTGGAGTGCCCAGCCATAATTGATACATCTGCAATGTAACCCCCACGCCTATGGCTCAGGGACTACGGTGGAGGAAGGGCTATAAAGATTGTAAGAGCCTGTAGAACAGGAAGCCTGCTGCTAGATAATGCCTTCTAGAGATGTTAGGAAAGTTGCACCCATGAAATCTCCACAGTGTGGTAACCTAACAAGACCTGCTTAATGACGCCAGTTGTCATGCCAATGTGAATGGGGGAAATGTCACAGGGTCCCGACTCTGGATGAAGAGCTAGAGGCAATCAATGGATACAAAGGGAGAGAGAATCTATTCTCTCCCGGGATGAGCGCCTTCATAGACAATCTAATTTCAAATGGTCAGCCCCAAACCCTGTACATACACACCACTAAATGGACGGACTCTGTGCATTATAAAACTTTGTAAATTTAATTGTTTTATTTTTACATTAAGACTATCATACATGAGTACTATAGATACATAATTTCTACAACTTCCTTCTCCTCTCACGTCTCTCTTCCCATTCCTGCTCAATATCCTGGCCTCTTCTTTAATTATTGCTGTGTATATACATTTATGTAAACAGTCTACAGATTCCACTTCCTTGCAGAGTACCTTCTGATACGATGAGTGCTGGTCCTCAGGGAGAGGCTTCCGGTACACCTCCAGCTTGATTTTTCCAAGTCCTGTGTCCCAAGTATATGGTGTCTTCAGCAGTGGGAAACAATCAAGGGCAATGGCAAGAGACTATATTGTTTTAGGGAGTCTCTTTGGCTACCTGGACCAACAAGTCGAAGCAGGATTTCCCATGCTTGGCACTGGGGTTTTTATTAGCTAGTCTACAGTTCTTGCGGGAGCATTATCACCCCATGTGACCTACCTCCATATGAAATATATACGTGTATATATATATATATGTTTGGTTAAGTAGACTCATAAAATAATGTGCTTCCCTATGTTTTTACTGAATATTTGTGGGAAAGTAAAATATAGGCTGGTTGCTTCTAGCATCTCTGGATAAAGTAACAAAGGAAAAGAATGAGCTCATTGATGAAGCTTCCCAGGTCCTGATGTATGTAAACAATCAAAAGGTTTCTAAGTGAGCCCTGGAAGAGAGTCTTCTCTACAGCAACCAGAGGGCTCAGGTTGCCAAAAACCAAACCCAAGCTCTCATCATGATACTGGCTTACTTACAACACACATTTGAGTCCCAATCTCAAGAGGTGCCAGCAATTAAAGTGAGGTAGCTGACTAGAAAAGTAGATGATCCTACAACTGGCTATGGAGAGGTATGTGGGAACACTCTGGCGAGGCTGAGGGCTTTGAGAGCTCGGATTCTGATGGTTTATTTTGAGCAAGGAGAAATTTTTGCCACCATTAGCAGTGGAGGGCTTCACTCCCACCCCTGAGATATTGCCATCTCTGCCCTTGCATGAGAGAATTAATCCTGCATGGTCTACTGACCTTCCTGGAAGATGCCAAGCCGGACAATGCTGATGCCCCTCAGTGCCCATCTTTCTCTGCATTCTATAACCGGGCTCAAGGCTAAGCAGGCCCCAGGGGGAAGCTACAAAGTGTGACCCATAAGTAAGTGCTTTTCAGCACTAAAGAAATGAACAGGTTTTTAAATTTATACTGGCAGAAATCTTGGGACTCTGTGTGGGAAGGGATTTTAAGGGTGTGAGGTAATGGTGGAAGGGCATAAAACTAGGTCAGGCTGAGTTTATCGACATGGGCCCACTGAGCAGAGATTCTGGGTTTAATGTCGCAACTCGTACAGTTAAAAAAGGTGACAACTGGGGACTGGAGAGATGGCTCAGCAGTTAAGAGCACAGGCAGCTCTTGCAGAGGATCTGGATTCAAGTCCTACATGGTGGCTAACAACCATCCATAACTCCAACTCCAAGGGATATGACACCCTTTTCTGTCCTCCATGGGCATTGCATGACACTGGTACACTTACATACATGCAGGCAATACACTTATACATATAAAATAAAAATAATAAAATATTAAAAATTATGTCAATTTATTTGATTGGCTAGCTGAAATATGGCTCAAAGATGACCTACTGAAAAGCAGTTGGATATTCCTGATATTCTTTGGCCTGATGTTCATGAAGACATGCAAAGGCTCAGGGAAATCAGAATGCTTGATGCAGGCTCTAGACCTGCATGGCTTCATGGCTTTCTCTCCTTCTCCCCTCTGTCCTCCTCTCCAAGGCAGCTGCTGAGATTCCCAGGTCTCATGCCCCAAGGAACTTCCTTTAAAATTATAATAAAATTGTCCTAAAGCTTCCATGAGAGTCTATTCTTAAATTCTTTTATAAATGAGACTAAGAACCATCTAGCAGATGCTCTTTCTCCTCTGTATCAAAACTATAGTGAAAATTCTGATGAAAGATTTACAAAAAAAGCACTACCATAAAAGATAAAGTAGAATGAAATGGGCTCAGTCACTTCATATGGATTTAACATCGCGATTTGTGTCCCCTCACTTTCTCCAGGGCGGCTATGGCAGGGTTTGTGGAGTGGGGCTGACCTTCTCTTGTCCCTTCTGTGAGGAGTTGCACTCTCTCAGGCAGGAAATCCCTTACTGAAGCCCCAGTAGGTAAAGAGGCCACGACCTTCTGGGGTTTTGTACAATTTGCAGAAAGGGGAGGTTTTAGAGTGTTTGTAAGGCGTTTGGCTGAACACAGGGCAGGTTTGTGCTACTGGATAAACAGGGGGAGCAAAAGTTGGCTATATTTCAAAGATGGATAGAAAAAAAATCGGAAAGAAGTCAGTTTAAAGCAGAGGCAGGAAAACAGAACAATAATCATCTCTGAAGGCAACTTTGTAATAATTTTGGAAAACTCATTTAGACTAGAGTGAGAAGGTGAGGTCTACTTGGTCATTAAAAGAAAGTGCAGAAAGACAATCTCCCTTGTTTTTTGCTTATTAAAATTGTCTCAGTGCCTGTGCCATGTTTTCTATTTTTAGTAGCACGCTAATTAAAACGAGTTTGAAGGATACGAAAGTGTACACAGTTAGATCTGTACGTTCTCTTCTCTCTTCTACTTTTCACCCTCAATCTTGATCTCTTTTTCCCTCATTTTAGTAACTACCACAATGAAAGTGATTACATATTATGACTCTTGTTACTGGCATCCTGGGAGCCTGTGAGAGCAGGAACATTTCAGAGCATGTCCCTCCTCTCCAAAATCAGAGTCTGCGCTTTGACCACATCCTTGGAGAGTTATATGCCCATGAAGGTTAAAAAGTGCTGTCCCATGGCCAAGAACCCTTGCTGGCTGAGATCTATTCTATAGAAATACAATGTGTGTGTGTGTGTGTGTGTGTGTGTGTGTGTGTGTGTACTTGTAATAGCAAAAGAAAATTGGAAACAACAAAAAAATGTCCATTAGCAGGGAACAAATACTAAATCATGCCACAGTTGGAAGGTGGAACACACGGCTGTGTGACTCCTTTCTTTCAACGTTACTCATCTATCATTTCATTCCATGATGCTTCTGGGCCTTCCTTCATAACCAGAAGACCCACCAATATGTTTTGGTAAATGGAAGATGATCTCCCTTAACTATGTTGTCTAAATATGGCTGTGCTTTTGGCATAGAAGCATCTAGGGCTAAATTTTTCCGGATCCTTTCAGTAAAGTATATTTTTCATAAATATACATGATCATTTTCAGTTTATATAAACCCTAGTGACAGGAAAATGCTCAATGTCAGTTTGGCCTGCGCCTCTCTAGGGTCTTTCACTTCTCTTTATTTTCTATCCTTGTCCTTAGTTGATCAAGTGCTATGGAGGCTTACTCAGGTCAGCTCAAGGGGAGACAGGCCTGCATCTAGCCACCAGGTTGGGGAATAAACAAAGGTGGAGCATGCAGTCGGCAAGCCTTGTGGTCCCCCTCCTCGGTTCAGTTGTTGCCATCCAGAGCTGCTGTGGAACCAGGTGGTTCCAAACAGTGGCCATCTTGTCCATATGCTGTACCGAACCTTGTCTGGGCCACAAGGATATTTGTACTGCTCCCATGTGGATTCCGCAGGTTTCTCCTCAAAGCCTTAATGGTTCCTAACGTCTTTTACTGTGTCTGAGTACCTGAGTTAGGTAGATCTTCAGACCTCTTACATACAGGTCTATAGCAGTCCCTTTGTAGGTTAAAGTTCTCCAAGACTGAACAGCCCACAGAGATATTACATAATTCTGTGGCCAGGTCCTGCCTCCTGAAATCTAGATTCAATTGGGCTACACTGGAAAACATCTCAAAATGATTTCAATTCATCATCACAATGACCGGAGATGGGTACAGTAGAGAACAAAATGCCTGATAATCCCAGAACGAACGCCCAGGGCTCTTGCCCAGATTTTCCTTCTCTTGATGTGAGACCTGAAGTCAGCACTGAGCTCTAGCAGGGTCTTGAGCCAGGAACTGTGTTTTCTGGTGTACAGAGCTCAGAGTGTGAGTGACAGACAGCATGCCCTAGGAACAGAATGGATTCTCCACTCAAAGCACAATCCAAGACCCATGAGACAGTCCTGTAGGGAGAGAGGAACAAAGCTATAATAATGAATAGTTTTCCTTAAAATGTGAAGTTAATGGAGTAGTCTGACTAATATAATGCATTTATTTTGATCTATAGCTTACTATTTGATATGTTTGAATGAATTTTAAATTAGATACAGTAAATAACAAAGGAATGTACCAAGATCCTTCTAGGAAAGGCATTTTTTTTTGTAACCAGAATAATTTTTCAATTTGATAAGGAATTCAGATATCAGTAGAAGGAGCTATTGTTGGATGATTGAGGTATATGAACAGATGCATTTCTGGAAGGATCTGTGGGCCCTGGTACAGATTACGAAACCATTTACAATTTCTTCCGGCCTCGTAAGGATTCAGATTCCTTCCAGTTTTATAACGTCTTCAGTCCAAGAAGTTTTTTAAAAAGGTCATTGAGCTTTCAGAAAACTATGAATTATGGCGAAAGCATTATTCTTTCTGAGACTTTAATGTGCTCATTTACAGAAAAGTTACAGGAAAATACTTTTCTTAAGCTCTGATTCTGAACCCCTTACAATCCCACACATAAAATAACTTGTCATTAAAGACTTCTTGGATTCTCTATGCTCATTGTTAATTACACAAGTATTTTCTTAACCTATAATTGCATCCAGACTAAAAAGGATGTTGGTCATTTTTAGAATTATAAGACTCTAGATATATTAATTCAGGTACTGACTCACCAGAGGAATCCAGGATTGCAGAGAATTCTTGAACTTGTGAGAGAGGGCAGAGAGAATTTCACCTGGCTGGTGTTAATCAGAGAAAATGAGGCCATTTGGTTCTGATTCTAGTGAGAATGAAATACAGTATTGACCTGCTGTCTTGTTGGGTGTCTTTCAAGAGCTACCTGAGGTAAAAAGTGGCTATCGATCAATATGATTTAATGGTAATAAGAGAAACAACTTGGCAAAAATCATGCAAAGGATTTAGACATACTTCTTTCCTAATAGCAGATAAATTCTATTTTCTCTTTCATTTTATTCCTTCCTATGAAAATGAAGGAACTCATCGAACTTAGACTTGGGAAAGGTTGAAGTGCAGACTGGCTCGATCAGCATTTAATTTCATCTTAGTATCCTTGCACTACCTCGTTCCTTGCAGTCATGATGGAATTACTTGGTTACCATTACATGTAATTCTCTAATTCAATCATGTGAATATCATAGTCATGATAGCATTAAAGAGTACATCAATAAAGAGACATTGACAGAATAACATTCATTAGGAATGTAGGTTACACAAGGGTCTTCTAGTCAAATGCTTAGTTGGACGAGAACTATGACCTGGCCTTATCTTGGCCTCAGAATGTTACATTTTAACATTAGTTTTCAAGGCAATTTTGCTTGTGATAGACCCTTCAAGGGGAATGTTTGTTATAGGAAACATTTTGTTCAGCATAAGTCAATGGAGAAAGCATCTAACGTTTATTAATTTGAGGGTACATAAGACCTGAAGTCTCCCACTACGCACGGGCAGGACTTCACAGAGAATGTCTCTGTATACTCTCTCTCTCTTTTGTGTGTTCCTCTATCTCAGAGCTGTGAGATAAACTCAAAAGAAGCATAGACTCTTACAATTTTTAGAGATCCAAGGTCAATCAAGTCAATAGACTATACTTAAAAGGACAGCAAATCGTTACTGGGTTTCTATTAATTAACAACAAAGAGTAATTAATAAACTCTCAGATGTAAGATTTATCAATTATATCTTGGGGAGCATTTCACCTTGAGTAAGAAAGTGTAGTTCCTTGAAATTATCTATTAGTAAAATGAAAGCAAACTTAAAATCATCAAAGAAATAGATCAATAACAACAATATCCAGTTGGATTTTGAAGGTTAGAAGAGCTAAATGTGCTTCCAGGTCAGAGAAGGTCAGCTAAAGAAACCGTAGGAATCCGAGCCCACAAGTCTACAGGCTCCAAAAGGCAGCTGCAGGTCACCATTAGTCTGAAAGGGGCAGAGAACACGCTTTTTCACCAGGCATAGATGCCTGGATTTAAATCACACATCTTCTGTGTCTCTGCTATATGATGTTAGGCAAGCTGCTGCTGGGTCTTTGTTTCCACTCTCAGCAAGTGAGATTGATTAGTTTAAACAGTAGTGGATCCCCATTATTCAGAGACTTGATATTTTCATGTTTGCACACTTACTGAAATTCATGTGTAAGCACAAACTAGTGCTGGATGGTGTGCTACTGATCACTTGTGGACATGCACACGCATAGAATCATGCAATTTTCCATCTCAAGATGATGTTTTCTCAGCTGACATAGAGTTACACAGTGACAACATGCGTGGTCCCCTGGATTCTTCTTTTTTTATCCAGTTTTCATATGGTAAACTGTGTCCTTCCTGAAGTACACTCAGTGCCATGTTTTTCTCATTTTTGTGATTTCTCTGTTTAAAATATCACCCTCCCTCAACAAAGCACTGATATACTGTCCAAGGATTCCTAAGTATAAGAAGTCTATGAAGTACTTGATGGAGGAAATATGTATGTTAGGTAATCTTTGACCAGTGATTAGTTATAGTCATTCTTTACAGTACCATGGGCCTTGAGTTTGGGGTGAATGAAACAACAATGTGAAATAAGGTCCCACTAGACAAAGACACACTTAAAGCAAGATTATACATTGATGACTGTTGTCACTTGACTCTCTCAGGTACCTGGTGCTATATTTCCCCTAGGAACAACTTTTTGATATTTGCATCAACTTTGAACAACATAGCTGTGAATGACAGGCATTGACTGTATATGAATCATCTGTGGACTTTGGAATTGAGTCTGTGTTCATTGCTCCAGTGCCTTACATCCGACTAGGTGCCCTTGAATATAATTGAATAAACTTGGCTTCTGTCTATTTGCTCAACCTCTATGTGTCCCAACATCATCCTTCTCACATAGTAGAAAAAAATCATACTTTAATACAATAGAAGAAAGCCTACATAAGTATAGAATACTTTGCTAGGGAAGAGATGACCTAAAGCTTCTTGAAGACTTATTAGGAATATAGAGGCATCAGTATCCATTCACAAGTGAACATAGCTGATACTGTGTTGGATTATAGACAAAAGGCAGTGGCAAGGAAGAGGATGGATAATTCTGGAAGTGGGGACTGTAGAGGGCAGGCTTGAAATGGGATGAGGCACTTGGCTTGGACTTCGATGTTTGTGATGATATTTCCCAAGGAAAGAGATAAAAGTAGTAGAGAGAATTTCACGTGCAAAGACACAAAGGTGTAGATGAATGTTACTTAGTCAGTATGGCTAGACAGAAGAGTTTTAAGGACAGGAAAGGTGACATGGGGTCACTAGAGATGAGGCTGGTAAACTCAGCTGAGACTATAGTACGTGGATCAGATATGCAGAATAATATCATGGAAATGTTTACCTAGATTTTAAAGTCATTTACATTATATGAAATAAAACATATACAAATTGACCCTTCCTAATCTGAATATATGCAATCTGAAAAGCTTCAAAATCTGAAACTTTGAGAATTAAGATGCTGCCAGAAGTAGAAATTTTCATGCACAAAACCACTCAAACAGTTTATAAAATTAGCTTTATCCTATGTCCATAAGGTATATTTGAAACTTAAATGAATTTCATGTTTAGATTTGGGATCCAACTCCAATATACCTCATTGTATGTGCAAATATTCCTAAATAAACCCCTCAAAAATTCAAAAGGCATAATATGCAAATGTATGGGTAAAAGGATCTTTTATTGAGACAGGGTCTCACTATGTAGCCCTGATTGGCCTGGAACTTTCTATGTAGAACAATCTGGACTTGAACTCACAGAAATCTGCCTGCTTCTGCCTTCTGAGTGCTGGGATTAATGGTGTGTACGGCTACAACAGGCCCAAGAGCATTGTTTTAAGATTAAAACTTATGTCAGAACCAACAGGCTCTAGACAATTTCCAGTCTCCTAGACTCTCGCTTCCCCATGCTGCTTTCTAATCATGACCTCTTCCTTCCCCATAAAGGCAAACTATGCTATGACTGTTAAGGTCATTACTTCCTTTCCTTATGATTTTTACCACCACGGAGGGGCAAGATAAGGGACCCTCTAAATTTGAACGTTCATGTCTTAGTGCCCAGAAGAAACTTACCTTCTATGGCTCCATGGGTTTGAATATGTTTTCTCCCCAGCAAAGTTCATGTTGAGTTAGAATTCCATGAAGCAACAGTGTTGAGGGATAGAGCTTGTTGGAAAGCATTTTCACTATGGCCATGAAGCCCTCATAACTGCACCAATATCATCTTGGGAGAGTGATATTTAGATTTAACAGTATTAAAGTAGTTACTGTGAGTACATTTTTAAAGATATATTTATTATCTTAATATTTTGTTATTTTCATTTTATGTGAATGAGTCTATTATCTGAATGTTATGTAAGTTCACTCATGTCATGCAATGCTGGTGAAGTCAAAATATGGCATTGAATTCCCCTGGAACTGGAGTTATAGACAGCTGTCATTCACTATGTGGGTGCTGGGAATCGAACCCAGGTCTTCTGGAAGAGCAGCCATTGCTCTTAACTGCTGAACCATTTTCTCCAACCCTTTATTCTTATTTTTATTTTATCATTTTATGTGCATGAGTGCTTTGCCTACATGTGTGTAAGGGTATCCCATGTCATGCAGTACTCATGGACGTCAGAAGAGGGCGTTGGATGCCCTGGAACTGGGATTACAAATGGTTATTAGCTAGGTGCTGGGAACTGAAGCCAGGTCCTCTGCAAGAGCAGCCAGTGCTCTTAACCACTGAGCCATCTCTCCAGCCCCCTGAGTGTTTTTAACACAACAAGGTTTCTGTCCCTTCCACCTGCTCTCTCTAGCCACTCTCATATGTAATCTTACTGTGTGATGCCAACTGCTGTTATGATATGGGATGTGGTCCTAGATGCCACAAGCAAAAGAATGTAGGAAGCCATGAAAAAGGCAAAGATCGGATTCTGCTTTGGAACCTCCAGAGAAAACCCTGTTCTGCTGCTTCTTCATTTTAGCCCCGTAAAACCCATTGCAGACTTCTGACTACCAGAGCTGCATGGCAATAAATTTATATTATTTTAAGCCATCAAGTTTATGCAACGTGTTATAACCGCGATAGGTTACGAAGCTATCACTCAAGCGTACATTCCCAAACAGTGCCTGTATTTTAAACTTTCTGAAAATGAACTCCTTGAGAGTGTTCTTTACTGTCCTGCTTTGTCTTTGGGCCTCTCAATTAAACTGAAGTCATTTATTTATTCTAAGGCAGAAGAGGACTCTGACCAGATCTACATTTTGGAACTCTACTTGATGTCCTGGTTAACTCTCATGGTCAACTTGACACAGTCTGGAGTCATCTGAGAAAGGATTCCCATTTGAGAGATTTTCCAGCTGAGTCATGGTCTATGGGCGTGTCTGTGGGGGATCTGATTGTTAGCTGATGTAGGAGGAACAAGTTCATGGTGAGCAGCACTATCCCCTAGGCAGATACTCCTGGGTTATTTAAGAAAGCTAGCTAAGCATGGCTCTGTGAGTAAGCAAATGAGTGAGTGAGCAAGGAACCAATCACAAAGCAAGCAGCATTCCACTGTGGTTTCTGTTTCAAGTTCTTCTGAGTTTCTGCCTGACTTCCCTCCGTGTTGGACTGTTACCCGTAAGCTGAAATAAACCCTTTTCTCCTCTAAATTGTTTCTAAGTGTTTTATCATAGCAACAGAGATCAAACTAAAATACCAGGGTATCTATGTTCTCCTTATAGCCTGGGGAGCATAAAGTTGAGGTCACAGGGCTTAGTAAAAGACAAATTCAACATGTTTGGTAAATGTCCAGACCTAAAATAGGATGGATGGCATGGGGCTCAGGAGATGGCTCACTAGATAAAAGTACTAAAAGTATAAACTTAGAAGCATAATTTGGAGCTTCAGATATCATGTAAAAAGCCAGGCAGATATTCAGCTACCTGTAATTCCACACTTGATGGTCAGAGACAGGGGATCCCAAGAGCAAACTGGCTAGGAAGACTAGCTGGAATTGGTGACCTCTGGGTTCACATAGAGCCTCTGCCTCATTAAACTGCATGGAGAATGATCAAGGAAGATACCCAAGGTCAACATTGGGCTTCCACAAGCCCATGCACACACATGCAAGCATATCTACACATGGGTGCACCCACATACAAGTGAAATGTATCCATCCCCAACACATAAAATATACAATCAAAAAATATAATAAAATAAGATAGTGGGCGGGGGGATCCAGAGAGTAGAGAAGGGGCTCATAAGGAATAGGAGCATAGATCTTAGAATTTTAAGACTTAATGTTCACATAACATAAGAGCTGATAATGACTGCACATAGTCTAGCTTAGGCAACTGGGATGGAGGGTGTTAGGTGCAGGAAGAATTACTGGTACAAGAAAAAAGGATATCTTGAGTTTGATATGCTTGAAACCCACATCAAGAAGTTTCACCCATGGATAACATTTCAGCAGCTGGATTGACCTTCTTTTGAGATCATGCAGACCGAGAGGGAGCAAGAGAAACTTAGATGAATGAATTCATCATCCAGTACAATGAGCATGTCCCACCTTGTCTTCCATAATGGGTAATTATTTTGTTGTTCAATGGAAGTTAATTTTGACTCCCTCCCCCGCTTTCTGCTTCTATCACATAATAGGTGCAATTATATCTTACACTCAGGGTGATATAATTAAATATCATCCTTTGTGGTGGTGCATTGCCAGAGTCTTCTTAGGCAGCTGATTTAGGCACTTGTCAGGCTTATCACACAATAGATAGATGTTTTCTTCTTGTAGCTTAATATAATAGGGTATCTGCCTCTGAATGGGACCATTTCCAGGTAGTCCAGGCAAACTGTCTGTTTATTGCATCTGACAACTTTATTGCTTTATCGGTTATTTGCTTAGGGAGGATTTTATTATATGTAAAATACTGACATAAATTATGGGGAGAATTGATTTTTGTTACAGAAGTTTGATTCATTTTTCATCATTTATCTTTGCCAAGTTTGATAGAGCACATTTTCTCCTAGTATATTTGCTTAAAGTTATTTCCCTGGTTTTATAAATACTAGTATTTAGTTCTCAATTCTTTTGTTCTTGTGAGTACTTATGTGCTTGTACTAAGCCATACATTTGTGTAGTTAGTAAATATAATAATTTTGTATAAGTATACAAATCAAGCTTATGGCTAATAAAATTGCATAAATTAACTTGAAGCAGAGAGAGATTTGGAGTTCTCACGTTCAAAATTAAGGGCCAACTTCCCTCTTGGCAATTGGGTGAAGGAGGAAGACTAGAATAGGACTGGGAAAAGTCACAAGCCTCATCAGGGTTGCATAGTTCCAGGGACTCTGCCTAGCAAGAAGGCTGGCAGCCATTCTTAGGGGGATTGGCATGTAGAGGTTGGGGTCCAGCTAGGACATGATAAACAGACCTAGGAAGAACTCAATAGAGAAGTTCAAATAGGCAGACATTGGTCATAGACAGCTGTCAACAGATTTCACTAATTCAGTAATAGGATGTTAGAGCAGCCTGCCCAGACACTTTGGGATTTCTTCACTAGTTTTATACTTTTTTGCTCAAACTTTTAGAGACTTGTCTTAGGTCCCTGCTTAAAATTTCGAGGGGAGCATTTACAAACACCCCTCCTTCTCCTTAAACAATGTCAGGCAGGCGCAGGGGTGCAAAACCTGAGCTCAACAGCTTGAACTCACACGAGGTATGCCTTACCTTTCCATAGTTCACACTGACTTTAGGTTGTAGCTAGGATTCATCTGAAGTTATACCTTATTTCATTCTTCCCATGTCTCTTCCGATTTCCTAAAGTCCTGCTCAGTGTCTCCTAGGAACAGTTTCTGAGTCTGCTGCTGAGGAGCCTGCCCTATGATAGACAGTCAATCAGCAGACAAGGTAATCAAATTAAAATTTTAATGATAATAACCATCATGGTACTAAAGCCTGCCTTGACTGACTATTGTTCTTTTCCATGCACAGTATCATTGTTTTATATAGTTTATTATTTATTAATTATTTGAATTTAATAAAACAGATGTTGTTATCATTATTCTGATTTTCTAGCTGGAAATTAAGGCTTATCAATGCTAAGAAATTAGCTAAGATCCCTTGGCTAAAAAAAATAGGAAATAGGTCTTTAGAGAGGAGTCTGTAGGATCTCTTTCATATATTATGTGCTGACTCTTCCATTTTAGGATTTCTATCTTAGTGTGTTATAACCCCAGCCAGACTCTGCCTAGCCTTAGCCTGTATATGTGGAGTGATGTAAATGTACACAAATGAATAGATGAACACTTGGGATAGCAAACAAAGCCAATTATCCCAGTGATTCTAGTCAGTAGTCTTAATAATTCTGTGGTTATTAGAAAGCTCCATGAGGGTCCACAGAATTTGCAACAGATGTTATATTATTGCTAGAACAAAACAAAGGAAACCTTGCTCAGTGTCTAGTACACAGCTTTTATTTGTAGTGACTGACCATAGCGAAAATGTAAATATGCTCATATGATCTATACAAGTACTTGGAACATGAGACGGGTTTGGATACACCCTTGAACTTTTCAACCAGAATTGACTTCTGTAGGTGGGAAAGTCTGGATTCTACAACATCGGCTATCTTCATGAAAACTTTCTCTTTTATTCTGTGTATGTGATCATGCATGTGTGTGCATGTGCGTGCTGTGTGTCTGCACATGGAAGCCAGAGTTGTCTTCCTTAATGATTCTATACCTTATTTTTTGAGATTTCATCTCTCAGTGAACCCAGAGATTGCTGACTTGAGGTGACTGGTTGGTCAGGTAGGCCCAGGCCTCTTTCTTTTTGTCCCCAGCACTGGGATGACAGGCACACATCGCAGTACCTGGCTTCTTATGTGAGTTCTGAGACTTGAAACTCAAGTTTTCATTGCATGCATGGCAAGAACTTTATTGACTATGTCATCATCTCAGTTCAGAAAGCTTTTTCATTATTTAAAAATGCATAAACTGTTATATATCTGGTAGAAGAATAATATGTTGAGTTAAAGAGGCTCAACTATTTAGTAGAGAGTTTCAAGATGCTTTCTTATCCAGAGGAATCTTGTATGGTCAAAGAATGCCAGCCTGAGTCAGATTCTGGCTTCTAGTTTAACTTTCCCAACCAAAATATCTATTCCACTTCACTCCACAGTAATCATTTGCCAATAGTTCTTTCCCTCAGGTTGGGGCCTGCTGCCCATATCCCCAGTTCTATGATGGAATTTTGTCTGATTATTGTGGAGTGAAGTGGAACAGATCTTCTTTAAGGGAGTGAATATAGAAAGGACGACTAAACTCCAGTGGATGAACTTGTGCCTAGGCACATCTGGGTATAAATGCTTGACCAGATAGGACTTAATACATATGACAGAATACCTGAAATCTGGTCGAGGAGGGCTGTAGAAGGTAGGGAGTTGGATCTAAATTTGATTAAATGCACAAAGACTCAACAAAAATTTGGGGCTGGGGACATCTCAAAGAATGATCTCAAAGAGAACAATTATGCTGCCAGTGCCCGGATCAAGTGGCAGAACTTGGAGTCCTGCAATGCCCTTTTTAGTCACTAACCCCCTCAGTGACAGTAACTAGTATCTTGACTCCTAGCATCATGGCTTAGGAATGCCTCTTCTTGTACCTAATATAAATGGAAGCAAACCACATGTGATCTTTCATGTTAGAGGTCTTCCCCTCCACGCTGTTTGTGGGACTCACTCATGCTGTTACATAAGTCTGCAGCCTGCTCATTCTATTTACTGCATAACAATTCCATTGTGTGACTAAGCCTCAGTTTCCTGTTTTGTAACAGTGAATCCCTGGATGCTTGGTTTGTTCCTAATTGTTTTACATATAATCAGAAGTGTTGCTACTGATGCTTTCTTATTTGGCTGAATAGATGGGAGCATTTCTAATGAGTACACACCGAACAGAAAGAAGACTGAGTCCTATGTGTGCTGGCTCCTAGTTTGCTTCTCTGTTGTTGTGATAAAGCACTGACCAAAGGCAACTTGGGGAAGAAAAGGTTTGTTTGGCTTGCAGATGACAGCTGTCCATTAAGAGAAGCCAAGGCAGGAACTGAAGGCAGGAACCTGGAGGCAGGGACTGAAGCCAAATCTTCTATGTGGATGCATACTGCTTACAGGGTGCTTCCCCAGGATTGCTTTGCTCCTTTTAAACAGTTTAGGCCCACCTGCCCAGAGATGGCACCTCCCACAGTGGGATGTGTGTTCCTACAATTGGCAGTCAAGAAGCTACCCGACAGACATGCTCACAAGCCAATTGAAGGACCCTCTTCTTGTGTCAAATTGACAATATAGCTTGCGCTTAACCTTTGTCAATACTACTGAACAGTTTCCAAAGTGGATGTATAGAGATATTTTACTTTAGTCCATGAAAGAAGACACAGAAAGTCTAAGGGCATGCATATTAGAACATTTTTCATTTGGTGAGTTTACTTAGGTGTGAACCATAGTTATTAGTACATTTTAAACCCCAGATGAGTACCAGACAATAGAAATGAGAAAGCCATGTTCAGTAATAAAAGAATTATGTGCTCTGTGAATACACGTGGATCTGCCAGGTTCTGAGTTCTAAAGAGGGTCAGTCTCCTGGTGGTAATAAGAGAATAAAGCTTTACTTGAGGGATGCCATCATCTGGCTTTATGGACACCCAGGACTGTGGACTTTTGTGAACACTGAATACCTGACCATGATCCCTGCCTTCCTTTGGAAAGGAGAATTGGCCAGAACTGACTAATGAGCATGTCAGAAGTAAATCTGGAGGTGTATGTGTGTGTGTAGGGGGGCTGTCAGGTGATTTAGACTCAGCATTGTATATTAAGAATCTAGCGTTGGCCATAATCCATTTGGTCTGAGAATCAGAGATGTGGTTTAAGAAGCAATTTGTAACAAGGAGCAGATAAAACCAGTGTGGTTGTAATTGTTCAAGAATGTTCTTTCTACATTTCACTCTTGCCATAATTGCCTTTACTTAATGTCTTTAAACACATAGCTGACTTTTTGTGTGGTTTCTGCAGTGCAGAATATGGAGTGAGTAATTTGCAGACAAAGCCAAGACAATCACTGGGGAGACTCTGGTCACAAATGGTCTCAGTACATTTCACTTAATCCTGCAGATCTAGGATTTGGAAGACAAGAAAAGCAAGAAGGAAGATTGACTTTTAGAGAAAAGCACCAGCAATTAGTCCACTCTGAACCAGGAGTAAAGTGGGACCCACAGATGACACTCTCTCCTCACACAGTTTTTTTTACATAGTTATAATTTTTTTTACACAGTTATAATTTCCATAGTGCATAATTGCATATTGTACTGGACTTGTTTTATTTAATCTGTTAAATTCAGTATTATCAAGTACTTTAGAATATTACATTGATGGTTGTTATATATCTACATATAAAAATAAAGGTCATTCAAAGAGATCAAGTCTTTTGTAGGGTATCCAGTAGATGAGGGATTAGCTGAATTGTTTCAGGGTGGTTTTACTGAAAATGAGCAGACATACCTAATCATTTTCTTCCTTGGTACTGGGCATGCTTCAAGCCTGGGAAGAATTAATCTTCTTTCTGGGTTCTTAGCATTGAGTTCAGACCTAAAATAAAACCCTGTACTTATAAAGAATGTATGTCTTACTGATCTTGTCCTCTGTGCATGTAAATGTATTGGGGTATTCACATAAGGAAGGGTAAAGAACGAAGGACAGGATTCTCCACTCTGGCTTTCTGCAATCCCCCATTCACTCAATGCAAATATAGTTCAATCTTAAGACACTTTAAAGATATTTTCTTTTATAGGGTAGGTTTGGATACACAACAGCAGAATTCTCATATGCCAGGGGATTCACGCACAACTTCCACAACAGTCAGCATTCCACATCAGATTGGTATACTTTTCTAACATATGAGTATACTTTGACATACCAATATGCTATATATCCTTTGGATTTTGATGACTATATTGTGACATATTTCTACCACTGTATTGTCTCATAAAATACTTTCTCTGCCCTCAAGTTCTGTGTTCTGCCCATTCTTCACCCTTCCATCTCTCCCTTTGACTCAACTCTGGTACCACCTGCATCTTTTGGTGTCTTCATGATTTTGCCTTTTCCAGAATGCTGTATAATGACAATCACATAGTGTTTAGCCTTTCATGTTGACTTCTTTTACTTAGCAATGCACATTCAAGATCCTTCTATGTCCTTTCATGGCTTGATAGCTTACTCCTTTCAGCACAATTATTTCATTGTTTGGATGTACCACAGTTCATCCATTTGACTTTCTGAATGACATTTTGCTTGTTTCTATGTTTTGGCAATCATGAATTAAGTCATGATAAGTACCTGTAGGCTTTTGATTTCTAAGAGACTGTCAAACTGCTTTCATAACTGATTGTGCCATTTTGTACCCATTAGCAAGGACTCGGTATGCCTGATGCTCATTGTCTTTGCTGGTCAGCATTTGGCATTGCTAGTGATCTGACTTTGGGGCATTCTAATGTTATGCAGTGACGTCTCATTGTGTACCTTCAACTTTCATTTCCCTGATGGCATAGGATAAGCACATACATGCTTATACTCACGGGTCATCTGTCCATCTCTTTCAGTGAGGTGTCTGTTCAGATCTTTTACCCATAAAAATTATGGTAGTTTGTATTCTATGGCTGACTGTAAGAGTTCTTTGTGTGTTTTGAATGGCAGCTCTTGTTCAGCTATGTCCCAACATCTCTTATTCTGTTGATGAAAGTACTTCCAAAGATCTTCACCCCTGAGTATTTCATGCCACGCAAACCACTTTCTCCACAGATTTCTTAAGAGTCCTCTTTTTCCACCTGATGATCCTGCCCAGCACCTCTTGCATGAGGCTGACTACAATGATGGGAGCCGATATCCTCATGTTTCTCTTCACCTTGGAGAGAGCATGTTCAGTCTTTCAACACCAAACTTGATGTTCACTGTAGGTTTCTCATCGATGCACTTTATCAAATTGTAAATTCCCTTCACTTATAGATTTGGGAAAACTCATAGTCATGGTTATTGTCCATTTTGTGTGCTTTTTGAGTTAGTATGTTATTTTCCTCATTTCTGTGACAAAATATCTGTCATGAACAATGTAAGGGAGGGTTTACTTTGACTCCTAGTTCAAGGGTACAGTCTGTCATTTCAGGGAAGGCATGATGGAAGGGGTGCAAGGCAGCTGGTCACATCGCATCCTTGGTAAGGAAGCAGATAGAAATGAATGTGGGAACTCAGCCTGCTTCTCCTTTGTGTTTAGCCTGGGACTCCAGCCTATGGAACAGCACTGTGCACAGCTGGGTCCTTCCCACTTCAGTAAACCAGTCTAGAAACTCCCTCACAGTCACCCAAGAGGTTTCTCTCCTGCGTGATTCTAGATCCCATTAACTTGACAATCAATATTAATGATCATGGTTAGGGTCTCACGATATAGCCTTAGCTAGTTTGAAGTTGTATTTCTCCTGCCTCAACTTTCTAATGTGCTTTGATTCCAGACATAGGTCACCATACCTGGCAAAGAGAGTTTTTCAGTGACAAATAAATAGTTGATTTTTAAACATTCTTTGTGAATTTATGGAGATAATAGAATGGTTTTGTATGATTAATTTTTGTTAATATGATGACTGTCTTATTTTATAATGCTAAATGACCTTTACATTTTTAGGATAAATTCTACTTGGTCATCAAGTATTATCTTCTTTATATATTTTTGGTATGTTTGCTATAACTTTGCTTAGAATGTTCATATCTTTACTTATTGGTGATATCAGAGTAAGGTAAAAATTTCCTATTAAAGTCTTTGTCTGGTGTTGTTGTTGGGGTGATGTTACTCATTGCAAGAGTTTGGAAGCATTACCCAAGAGGTTGTGTAGAGTTGGCATTATGGCCTCATTAAAGGTTTAGTAGAATTCAGGCAAGGCCCTCTAGGCCTAAGGGTGTCTACATGAAAAGGTTTTTTGTCTATATGTTTATTAAAAATCAAATGGTTAGAGAGCTACTTACATCCTTGTGAGACATGGTAATCTGTTTGTTCATTCAAAAACTGTGGCTGTCAAATGTACTGTCATCTGGTACTCTGTAATAGTCATATTATCATCATCCTTAAGAAAGGATCTTACTGTGTAGCACACGTTGGCCTCCGATTGTCAGAATCCTGCCTTAGCCTCCCCAGTGCTAGGATTAGATGTGTGGATACCACACCCAGCCACTGATTATTCTTTTCATGTGTCTAGGCTCCCTTAGAGATAATCACATGAACAACTCCAGATTTTTTTCTTTTAGTGTGTATGTGTATGTACTTGTAGGTATGTTATGGAATGGGTACACACACAGGTGTGTGCATATGTATGGAGGCCAGAGGTTAACATCCAGTGTAATTCTCCTGGAGCCATCCATCTTGTTTCTTTAAGACCCGAGTCTCTCGTTGACTCAGAGCTTGCCAATTATGCTAGACTGGCTGTCTGGTGAGCTCTAGACAACTACCTGTCTCTTTACTGCCTCAGCGTAGGGATTGCAAACATGTTGCCATGCCCAACAATTTTGCATGGGTTCCAGGCACCAAATTTTGGTCTTCACACCTGCACTGCACTTAACCCACATAACCATCTCTGGGGCCTTCTAGATTTTTAATTTTTTTTATTTGATTGCTTTGACTAAATGCTTATTAATTTTTTGACCTTCTCAAAGGATCACCTTTATATTCTTTTGTTTTCTCAGCTGTTATCAGTTTCATGTTCTGTCTTCTCACTGCTCTTATTTTGACTTTCATTCTTCTCCATCATCTCCATCTCCCTCTCTCCCTCTCCCCCTCTCTACCTCCCCTCTTTCTCTCTGTCTTCTCTCTTCCTTGTTTCTGATCGTGGAGGCTGAAGTCATGGTGGATTTGGACTATTTTCTTTCTAATATAGGTGCTTAGAACTATTAATTTTCTCAAATGTAGTACTTTGTTTCTTAATTTTTTAAATTATTAACTTCTTTATGTGTATGTGTGTGTGTGTGTGTGTGTGTATGTGTGTGTTTGCATGAATTTATGTGTACCATAGGCATGCAGGAGCCTTAGGAAGTCAGAGAAGGCGTTAGATCATCTGGAACTGAGTTAATAGATAGTGTGAGCTGCTATGTGGGTGCTGGGAAATGAACTTGGGTCCTCTGTAAGAGCAATAAGTACTTGTTTTGCAAAAAATTAAATACTGTTTACTGCTGAGCCATCTCTCCAGTTCCAAATATAGTACATCAGTATGAGTCCACATATATCAATATGTTGTATTTGAATTTCATTCAGTTTCCAACTCTCTTTTGATTTTTCTTTGATCTACAGGTTACTAGAAGTGTGTTATATTTTGTTTCTAAATATTTGGGAATTTTCCAGAAATCTTTTCTGTAGTTTATTTCTATTTTAACTTTATCACAGTTAAAGAACATACTTGATTTCTTTTCAAACCTTTTGAATTTAGTGATCTTTGCTTTATGACTTAGCATATGACATATCTTGGCAAATGTCTCTTATGCTCTCAAAAAAGAATGCATGATTGGTGTTAGGTAACATGTTCAGGAAATGTCCAGCAGCAATCAATTGCCCAAAGTTCCTTAGGTTGGGCTGGGATTTTTTTACCCACTTCCCGGTATCTAAAACTGGAATTTTTGTCTGGTTTGAGCCTTTATAAGACTTGTGCATACTGTCACCATTGTTGGGAGTTCATATGAATAGGTGCCCAGCTGTTTGGAAGATTCTGTTTCCTTGTGGTCATCTATCCCCTCTGGCTCTTACAATCTTTCCATCTCTTCTTGTACAATGATCCCTGAGTCTTGAGAGGCAAGGTTTGATGCAGGTGTTCTATTCAGATATAAACAGTCTGTTGACTTTTGTTCTCTGCATATTGGCCAATTATGGGTTTCCGTGTGAATCACCATCTGCTCAATAAGGAAACTTCTCTGGTGAGAGAATTATGTGCACGTGTCTGTGTGTGGCTATGTTGCTTATGTGCAGGTTTCCTGCCGAGGCCAGAAGAGGGTGTCAGGTCCCCGGGAGCTATAGTTATAGGGGCTTGTGAACTGCTTAGTGTGGCTGCTGGGAATTTAACTCAGGTCCTCTACAAGAGTAGTACTTGCTCTTAGCTTCTGAGCCATCTCTCTTGCCTAAATTCTTTGGTGTTCTATTCAACAGTATTTTACCTGCCAGTATTCCCATCCAGTATCTTTCATCTCAAACATTGCAGTTTTCATCACTAGACGTTCAACTGGGGCATTTAGAAATATAATATCTTTCTGTTATCTCTGTGCTTTTTGTAATAAAAGCATGTCATGATACAAACTTTTAATAGCCTTATCTCCTGAATCTTACATCCAACTTAGGTTTTGCTTGATTGGTTTTTCTCATCATGTTTTTTTAAAAAAAATTTCTTTGCACATCTGATCTCTATTGAATGACAGATATAAATTTACCTCATTGAGTTGGCTATTGTGCATTTATATAAATATTTTTGCATTTTATTATGGGAAGTACTCATGTTACTTGGAAATAACTTGGTTCTTCAAATCTCACTACTGATGTTTGTTAGATGTGACCAGGATATTATTTAGTCTAGGACTAAGTATCTTCTTTCTACAGCAGCATGATATTTCTGCACAGTCTACCTAGTGCTGTGTGAAAGATGAGATTTCCAGATGGGCTAGTGGGTCCTGGCTCTGTACTCTGTTCTTCATGAGAACCATGCCAGGGCAATTTCCTCGCGGCCACACACACATCAGTACTGTGCTGCATACTCAGAGGGAGCTTGCTGATATCTCTGGGAGTAACACTCGATTTTCCACATGAACTCTGACCAGCTTGGTCTCTTTAGAGTCTAAACTCTGCTTCCTCATCTCAGAGAGTTAGCTGAGCTTCCCCTTCTCTCCCTTTACTCTAGCCTGAGACATTCTGTCAAGGCTGTAAGTTGATGCAAGTATGTTATTTGTTCTTTCTTTCTCAGAGATCATGATTATTTATTGCCTAACAATCAACATCTTGAAATATATTGTTTCTTCATATTTCATCTAAGTTTCTTTTCCACTTAGGAATATAAATTTTGTGCATTATTCCATTGTGTCCCAAAATAGAAGTCATCACAGATGTTTATATTTGACTGTAACCATTGTGAATTTTAGTGTTTCAACTCTTGGAGAGAGTTTACTAGTTGTCTGCTGCTAAGTTCAAAGACTGACATCAGCAGGTCCTTCTTGTTTGTAACCCTGTCCTGGTCTGGATAGGCTTTTGCAAGTCAATGATGTCTTCTATAAAGGGGAATCTAGCATAATGTGTTTTGTAAGGGTAAAAGGAAAAGCCAGAGGATTCTGAGAAGACTCCACTGACTTTATAGACATCTTTATGGGAAGAGAGAGTATTAGAAATATTGGCTTCTTCCCATGAGAGAGAGGCCATCTATAAAGGCCTGAGAAAATGGGCTTGAATAGATTATCCAGATAGACTCGTGTGATAGATTTATAAAATGATTTCTTCATATTCTGAGCATGTTTTCAGAAGAGATTTGTGCAGCCAAATAATGATGAAATAGATGAACTAAAGATGCCATGGACATAACACAGAAACAGCACTTTTTTCTCGAGTATTTACTCCTCAATTCTATAGTCAATATTTGATGCATACTCATTCTTATTTCCTCATAAAGGAGTAAAAATAGAAATTCATCTCTAAGTGATTGATCAGCCCAACTTTACTATGCACTAGAAGAAATATGAATTATGGGAGAATGTGCACTTTAAACAGCCATTCTGATTAGTAAGAGGCCTCCTGATGAAACCAGAATACGGAGTTGGATTGACATAAGTACCATTGTTTCTTAGGAGTGGTGTGGGACTGGTACATGTTCAAAAAGTAAGAATTCCTCTAGTTATTCCAAAAGATGAAATAAAGGAAAGAGGGGAGCTTACTATTTGTCAGTTTTAGAGAATCCCAATTAAAGAGTCAGCATTAATTTTACAGGAAGGGGGGTGGTGGAGGAATGTTGATTGAATTGGCTGTTAAAACTCCTATCTAATCAGGAATACTGGACACATGCTTAAATATATAAGTGGTTTCAAATGTGACCCTGGGGCATTCTGGGGAGTTATAATTGAAGATCTAACTCGGGAAGAAAGACTGGGCTTTGGGATAGGCAGTGTTCTAATGGTTGGCTATATATTAGGGAACAAGGATAATGCCCTCATGAAGTGTCACTTTAGTAAGATTTATGAAACACCCAAGGCAGAATTGAACAGAATGCCTTTGAAAATAGACAAACAGAAAGGGTGCAAAAACCACCCCTTCAAGAAAATACACTTCCTCGCGGAGGAAAGATTAGCAAAATGCCTTGAACGCGGTTGACATTTTATATACAAGATACTGTATGTACACCAGTCCCTCTCTCGCACTTGACAAGAAAAACAGGAAAACAGAGGTTCTGTCCAATAGTGTTATTTGCCTAAGAAAGACAAGCTCGGAATCTTATCATAGACTGTAGATTTCAGTGGCTGTGTTCTCACACTGCACTGTCTCCAAGGGGAACCCTGGCTTTATGGATCATCGTTTTCAAGGACATTTTGGCCAGTCCAATTTCAAACTTTGCCTGCTGGTGTCCTCTGACTCTGACTCCTTTGAAAGGGTGTCTTGATCTTAAAAGTCCATAGTCATTTTGCATTACAGGCCAAAGGAGATACAGGAAAAAAGAGACCAAGGGCAGCTGAAGAACATCCTTGAAATCATCCCTTCACCTTTCACAGCAGGGCTGATTGCAGCCAGTGAGTGTCAAGAGAACTTGGACTTGGCTCATTTGGTCTAGAAGGCTCTCCAGGGTTGGTGTGGATGATTCATCAGGAAATGAAAATTCCTTCCTGCCTGTAGTTTGTAGAGCCGTGTAGAAAGATTTGGAGCCTTGCTGATCACATCCAGAATCACAGTCTCTGTGCTTCTATCAATAAGTCAAGTGCAGAGTACAGACCAGGAAATCTTTGAGCTTGCTAATGATGCAGAATGCTGGAGTATACTGACTTGATCTAATGGCTCTCATGTCTGCTTAGGATGAAATTAGATATGTAGCAAACTTATATTCATTGATACTTTTCTGATAGTTGGTAACATCTCTGTTATTCGAAACTGAGGCAAGAAGGAAGGAGAGAGTACATGAGGGATGTTCAGTCCAGCCTGGTATGTTCTGGTTCCATTCAGGGTATGTAAATACAATATCTTGTTTATAAAAGCCCAGGTAACTGGGCTTCTAAGCACTCAAGAGGCTACTCAAATTGAAGAGAGTATCCCAGGACCACAGAACTTTCTTTGAAATTTTTTTCTGATTTATTTTTATTTTACGTGTATAAATGTCTTGCCTGCATATATGCAAGTGTAACACATGTGTGCAATGACCACAGAAGACAGAGGAGGATGCCAGATTCCCTGGAACTGGAATTATTGATGGCTGTTCGCTGCCATGTTGGTGCTGGGAACTGGTCCCAAGTCCTCTGTAAGGAAAGCCAGGGCTTTTAACTGCTAAACCATTTCTGCAGCCCTGATGTAACTCTCTCTAAGAAATTCTAGAGCCATGACCTTGAGGAAAAGGTGCACTTCATGATGGTTGCTGGCAGGATATTGAAGGTAGAGAACTCTGTACAGTGACAACAAACTGTTCTGTAAATTCAGACATTCACAAGCCCAAGGCTGCGTGGTGGCTCCCAAGTTTTGCTTTGTTTCCTGTCGATAGTTAACAGCTCTGGCAGTGTTCAGCAACTGTGGAGGGGGGGAGGACCATAACCAGAGAGAAATCAGTACAGTATTGTTTTACTTTTATACCACATCCAGACAGAAGGATCTCATCTATTCTTTGTAATACGTTTGTCATTCTCATCTGAATAAATGCAAGGCTGTGAGAAAATGCTGATACCAGTTGTCAGAGAAAAACTATTTACAATTGTCCCTCCCTTCTTTCTTTAGGCATTTTCATTATAATCTTTTCAGCTTCACAGAAAGATGAACAAAATTCGTGTTGCAATTATAAAGCAGAGAATGAGTGAACCACACTGGCTCCGACCTTCACTTTCAAGGTCAACTGTGGGGGGAGGGATACTGTTGACCTTAGTAGTTAATATTTTCTTGGACAGAAGGTACTGTCTTCTTATGTTTTGCTGTATCTTGTAAGATTGGGGCTTGTTTGAAGATATTAAGTTTATTTTTTTTTTTTCTCTTTTCCTTTCTTGTTCATTCAGCATTTACAAATGTTGGTTGTGGTGGAGATAAGTTCATCAGAGATAGCACGGCGAACATGACTTCTGAGGGCATTCTGTATCTTAGCAAGAAAGATGCATCCTTGAGTAAAGAGGAAATCTTACTATCCAAACCTGAGCTTTCCAAGCCAAAGGAGAGGAATTGCTCAAGCTGCAGTTTCCTGATCAGACATACTTCTGCTCTTCCTCTAGTGGAATTAGGCATCAGCATCCAGTGAGCTTGAAACTGACCTCTCACCTTTGACTTTGCATTTTCAGTCAAAGATATACTTTTTTTTCCCAGTTTCACTATAAGTCACTTTGGAATTCAGGAGGTACAGAGAATCAAATATCTGTTTTTCATGAGATTTTGGTAAACATCTTCTTTGTTGTTTACTTTATTGATAAGTGACATTAAAAAGACATACTAAAAAAAGAGCTTCAAACATCAGACAGTTTTCCCTATGGGCTTAATATTGGTTTTATTTTAAATGATATTTATTTATTTTTTCATTTATTTAGTGTGTGTGTATGTGTGTCTGTGTGTGTGTGTGTATGTGTGTGTGTGTGCCATGCGTGTGGCAGTGCACATGTGGAGATCAGATGACAACTTGAGGAAATGTGGTGCTCTTCCCCCCCTTGGGTTCCAGGGATAAAACTCAAGCTATCAGGCTTGGCAGCAAGTGCCTTTACTCTTTAAGCATGTCACTGGCCCTGATTTTATTTTCATTTTTTTGCCGATATCTTTATCACTATATAAGGGGCTTACAAGTGCTCTGTGTGGATTTTGAAATAAATTCTTACAAGTATTTAGGTTCTATACAAAGAAGTACATTCCAACCTTCATTTCCTTGTGTGAAACCTTGACAGTTTTCTGTAAGTGCCCACACGTAGGTTTTTCTTCAATCAGTTTGTTAAAACTGAGAATCAAATCTATTATTAGCCACATAGCATTATATTAAAATTTACCTCATTTTTTTTAGATTAAACACATTTGTTTTAAAAGAGACTTCATAGTATTGCCATAAACAGGATATTGTTTTGTTTATTATAGATAGAAGGTAATCGCAAAGAAAATACAATATAAACTGGCGTTCTCAAATTGACCCGGATACTGTCAGGAGGCCGAGCCTTCCCTGGCTTCTTTAAAGCAGAAGGCTTAGCTCAAATTGTCGCACGTTAAACTGAGAACCCCATAACTTGCTGTTAGATGGAGAAACGCTTTACAGAGGAGGGATGTTTTCCTTGCTGTGTGACTCAGGCATTCATTGTTATGACTGGGTTATCTCCTGAACCTTTGAAGCATTCCAAAGCACCCAGGTAACTGCACTCTAGGGTCTGGGGAGGTCTTTGGCCTATGATGAGGCCACATTCTTCAGTGCCAAAGGGGTTTCTGTGACAAACAGAACACTCCCCAAACAACTGTCTCTGTCTTCTATGCTGTATAAGAACTGACATTACTCAACCATTCAGAGATTTTGAATAACTTAAGAGAATTCATGATCCTCCTCAATGGGCTGCAATGCCTGCGCCTGCGACACCTGCCTTTATCTTTCCATGTATGTTTCCTGTATTTATCTTTGATCTCTTTTATTAACAATTAGAGTATTAAAAATAAACTTCACAGTATATGGGCATGCATGATCCCCTCCAGCCAGCATACCAGAAGGCAATAGCACTAGACTGTGGCTAAATTCCTCCAATAACATACTACCCAGCCATAGAGATAACAGGAAGTCATTCATCAGGCCCAGTTTTCTCTCATTTCAGCTAGAAATATAAATACCTTATTTTTAATAGAGAGAAAGATGAGCTGAGAAGATGATGATGGATCATGTGGATGACACGGTGGGCCAGCCAAAGCTTTTAGACATGACATTTTTAAATTCAGGGCTGAAAAGAGAGCAGAGAGAGGAAGAAGAGAGAAGAGCAAACTGCACTTTTGTAAAGTAGACTGCACATTACATTCTCCCTCCTTCTAACAGCCAATCTGAAGTTGCTTCCGGTCTGTCCTCCCACGCGATATTATCACGTTGCAGAGAAATGGGTTCAGAATCAGAAATGATTGTTTGCTGACAGCGAGGGGAAATAGCCAATTTCTTAGTACAAATTCATCATGTGGCATCTTTAAGAGAGAGCTTTTTTGTCTCAGGGAAATAATAAGTACAGAGAGAGAAATTGCTAAGGATGACCTAGGTCAAGAAACAGAAAGACTATCCAGGTATGTGCTAGTAAAATATGAGAATGGATTCTGAGCAGAATATTCCAGGCTTTCAGAGATGATGGAGTGCAGATGATTCTCAGTAAACATGGACGTGAGTTTGATCAGAGTTTGAAAAAAGGAAAACCATTTAATCAAATGTTCTTTCCTAAAGAATGAATACTTCAGAAACGTGAATGGTCAAGGAAGAATTTTGGAGCTGCACTAGTAGCCATGGCGATCCTTTCCCCAATCCAGAGTAAGTGTTCTTGTGTGTAGAGCAGTGTCTTTCTAAGTTTCCCACTCTTAATAAGTTTCCCAAAATTCTTGCACTTGAGACACAAAAGCAAACAAACAAGCTGAAGAAGAAAAATCACTCTGGGTGCTCCTGAGTATAATCAAAGGCGAGGATTTTAAGAACTGATCTCATTCTGTCATTTGCCATATTGTCTCTTTTCCTAATTTGCAAATAACCAAACCACTGTAGGAGCAGATTCTTCATGGCTGAACGTGGCCTGAAGACTACTGTGAGTGGACGGTAAAGGAAGATGGAAGCTAGAGAAGCTTCATTTCGGAAGAGGTGGTTACTGCTAAGTTGTGTGCTCATTTTTCTTTTAAGACAGTATATAAAGCTTTTGGTCAGAAAAACAGCCTCTAACAAGCAATACGTTTTTACAGAAAGCAAACTTTTCCCAGGAAGGATGGTTATGAATTTAATTATGAGCTCTTCTCTTTGCATAAATTTGGTTTAGTCTAAATAAGACTTGAAACATGGAACAATGTCCGTGGAGTGTAATTCACCAATTGTTACTTTTAATTATGTTCACATGCATAATTCATAGATGCACTGCATGGACAAGAGGAAAGAAAAGATAAGAAGAACAAAAGAGACAAATTTTCCATCAAACAATTACTATATAAAGAGACAACATATTTAATACATTAGTTAGCAAAGTGATTCTTTGTTCTTGTCAGTCTGGGGCTTAAAACTGTTAAAAGAATCCCTAAACATAACATTGTTGCATTTTGCTAATGTCTTTCTTAAATGAAATAAATACCAACTTTAATTTTTACAGGACAAAACAACAACAACAAACACCTAAAAAGATGTTTCCTCCGGAATTGTGAAGTTTTAGGTATGACTGACAACCCATAATGTTGAAATACATAGATAATATTGAAATATATTCTAGTGTGACTTTTTTTTATTTGGAAGCATTTTGAAGATGCCATTATTTCCTCTCTCATTAGAGGATATAATCTCCCTTTTTCTTTTTTTAACTTTTTGAATACTAGTTATTTGATTTCATGTAGCCCAAAACATTTGCTGTGTATAAAGTTGTTAACTCTATATTCATCATTTTGGAAAAGAGAAAAAACAGTGATCCAAACAGGTTCAGAAAGCATTAACAGAGAGTCCAAATTATTTTCCAACTGTTATTTTTGTATGAAAGCATTTTATGTAGTAGCTGCAAGGAGTTAACAAAATTCTAGTTAATGAAGTGAAATGTTAAATCCTGGATGTGAGCTTTCTATTTAAACATTTTTACTGCCAAGTATTTTTTATGGGAAAAAAAACCTTTTCATTCGTAGTAGCATTTTGGTAGTCCAATGGACAGAATCTCTCACTAGCACCATAACCAGTTTCAGAAGCGTTGCAAGCTAGATGGTCAGCCAAGCACATCATGACCAAAATGTTAGTTTTATTTCTGGTAGACCTATTGCAATCTTGGTATATGTAATCAAATATATGACAATGGTATACTCCTTAACCCTGATCTTCAGAATTAGACATATTTATAGGCTTGCTCTTTTTAAAAAATATATATATATTTTATTTTATGTGTATGAGTGTGTTGCCTGCATATGTGCAAGTACACCTGTGCAGGTCTGAAGAAGACTTCGGATCCCCTGAAACTGGAGTTACAGAGGGTTGTCAGCTGCCATGTGGATGTGGGGAATCCAACCCAGGTCTCTTGCAAGAAAAGCCAGTGCTCTTAACTGATGAGCCATCTCTCCACCCCAGCAGATTTAGTCCTTAAACAGTATTCCAGCCCCACTTTCTCCACTAGCTCATCAGCATGGACCGTCCTACTCAACACAGTCCTGAAGGACCTGAACAAAATGCACGTGGCTTGCAGACATGCGGTTAGAAAGCAAAGGCTCCAAGCCATACCTGCTCAGAACCTTCTCTTAAAAGTTCTGGTCTGATCTCTCTCTTCCTTGGTGAGGGCTGGAGTGGTCAGCTGAGGAGGCAGACAGAGCTATAATGTATAAGGAATTGGTAGTCAAGTATTTATAGTTAAAGTCTGTTATCCTTGCCTTTACAGTTTGCTGAAGTCTTTATATATCATGTCTGCTTTCCCAAGGCTGAGGACAATGTATATACAGAATTAGGGTTTCAACAGAGAAGGGAACAATTAACCCCAATTTCTTCATGAAAATCTGAATTTGTTTAAAACACAAAACAGTCTATACACTATATATATATACCAATGAAAGGGAGCATGTGTATAGACAAAAATAAGGCTTAGGATCAACATTTGATACTCAGTTTTCCTCTTTGGGAAAACAGTGAATACTGAGTGCCTCAGAAAGCTGTGTCAAGGCTTAAATGGAGTGATACAATATGTATTAGTGCTCTGAGGACTATTTGGCAAATTACCAAAAGTTGGGTTGGAGAGATGTCTCAGTGGGTAAAGTATTTGCTGTGCAAGCATGAGGACCTGAGTTTGGATCCTAGAAGCCATTTAGAAGTCAGGTGTGTCAGTGTATGACTGTAACCCTGGAGCTGAGGGGTGAAAACAGGAATATCCCAGGGGTTTGCTACCAGCCATTCTAGCCAAAATGGTGAGCTCCAGGGTCTGTGAGCAACCCTTTCTCAACACAGATAAGATAAAGAGTGATAGAAGAAAATATTCGAAGTCCATCTCTGGCCTCCACACATACATGCATGAATAGCTACACACACACACACACACACACACACACACACACACACACACACACCACATACACACACTCCAAACAAAGAGGTAGTAACTAGCATTATCATCAGTGTCATCATCATCATTTTGTAGGTCAGGTCCAGACCTGTGGATTGACACTGCATTCAGTGACAAGAGCATAGGCAGTTGGAAGAAAGATTTCCTTTCATTGTTGGTCTAGGAAGTAATTATAAAGAACCTACCACACTAATTTAACACACCTATTATTGCTGTGAGCATGCAGGATGACCCACAGTAAGTAGAAGGTGTGACACCTGTTTGGTGATTGTGAACTACGTGACTATACAAGAACTTCTGCTAGCATTCAGCACCGCTTAGGAATCAAACAGGCCTAGGATAAGTACCATCTAAAGGAGGAAGTCTTTCCATGACCTTGAGAATCAGACTGTGTCCTAGAGCCACTGTGAGTAAACACAAGGGTGTAGGAAGGAATTAGAAGCTAATGAGGGGACTGGAATAACTGGACAGTGATGGAGAGGATTCTCAATTAAAGTTTGTTCTGGAGGGGAAATGCTTTTCAATCCAACCAGCCTCTGAGTCTCTACTGCATTCCAAACATGGTCTGCCTCGCACCCATCCCCAACCCACTGTCCTTTCCCCAACTCACCTCTTTATCTTCTGATCTCTGAAGGTTTAATCTTTTTGTCTTACTTCATTTGGGCTGCTATAAAAAATCATAAATGGGCAGCTTATAAATAACAGAAATTTATTGCTCTTAGTTCTGGAGGTTGAGAGGCCAAGACCAAGGCCCTGGCAGATTCAGTGTCTAGTGAGGGCTATTTTGTTATTATAATTTCACATGATGGAAAAGGGACAAAGATGCTATCAGGACTGTGATCACAATGATGATATTCTCATTACCTCCCAAAGGCTCTGACTAATGTTGTCATATCTTTGATTAGGTTTTTAACATAAGAAATTTGAGAGAGGAGATGTAAACATTCTATTCATAGCACCATACATTAAGACCTAGGTTTTATTATTTGCATGTGTGTGTGTGTGTGTGTGCCAGAGATTATTATCCGATGTTGTTACTCAGGAGCCTGTCTTCCTTGATTTATGAGACAGTCTTTCACTGTGCAGTTGATCAGTTAGGCTAGGTTTTCCAGTGAACCTATTTTAACCTCTCTACTTCTGGGATTACAGGGATGTACCATGGATTTCTCTGTGTGTGTGTGTGTGTGTGTGTGTGTGTGTGTGTGTTGCGTGAACAGGTATGTGTATGCATGCAGAGGCCAGAGGAGGACGTTGAGTGTTCTGCTCTGTCACATATTCCCTTCAGGCAGGTTCTCTCAGTGAACTTGAAGCTGGGCTGGTGGCCAGAAAGCCCAGTGACCCTTCTAGGCCTCAACAGCACCCAGCTTTTTCTATATAGTATTTGATCTCAGGTTTCATGCTGGTACAGCAAGTGCCCTTATACTGAGCCATGTCTCCAACCCCATCACAAGCTTTGTAAACATGGGTTCTAGGGTTCAAACTCAAGTCCTCGCGGAGACCGAGTACATCCCCCAGCTCCATATTTGCTTCCTTTTTTTGTGTATTTCATACAGAGCATCTTAATCAGTCTTAATCATCTTTATCATCTTTATGCCCCCTTCCCCACAGGCACCTTTCCAAAGTCTCCCCACTGGAATTCATACATTCTGTCATTTGTATTAAGGCCTATTGTGTGAAGTTAGTGTTCCCAGAAGTCCCTGAGTGCAAGTTCATCCGCTGGGGTCTAGTCAGCCTTCCTAGAATCCTTCCCTTTAAGAAGACCACTTCTTCCTCACCCAGCAATAATCAGCTGCCAGTAATTCTACTAAGATTGGGGCCTACTGCCCCACTCCACAGTTCTGTACTGGGTTTTTGTCTGCATGAGTTTGCATGGGTCTTGTGCATGCTAACACATGTTGTTGGAGGTTCATATAAGCAAGGTCCTAAGAGCCTATAGGAATCTGTTCCACATGGTCATGTATTCCTTCCAAGGCTCTTACAATCTTTCTGCACCCTCTTCCACAATGGTCCCTGAGCCCTGGGTAGATGGAGTTTAACACAAGAGTCCTGCCCAAGGACCCATATTGTGTAGACTGTTACCTTTTGTGTTTCCGATCCTCTGTTGCATGAGGGAGCTTCACTGATGAGAGTTGAGAGACGCATTAGTGTTCTCTTTACTTCTTGTTCTATGTTCTGTGAGCCTTAGGTATAGAGGTTGCCTTGTAGATGTGACTTTTAGGCTTGGGCAATTCATAGACAATGTCTGAATGTGACCACTTGTGGAACTCTGCAGTAGTCTCCATCTGGAGCAAAAGAAGCTTCTTTGATGAGTGGCAACTGGGATACCTTTCTGTAAATATAAGGAACCAGATTTTGTACATAATAAGTAATTACATGTACCCAGGGATGTGACAGCCTTCTTCAGGCATGTGTATTTCACTTTGTTTACAGTGCCACACATGATTTTCCTCCCATTGAGCAGGCTTTAAGTTCAATTAGGTAGTTATTGATTACCCACAAGATAAAAATACCACTACTGTACCAATGTCATTGGTGGTCATTGATATGGTTATTGGGCCTTGAAACTTGGGTTGGACCATCGATTGATGTTCTTCCTTAGCTCCTTGCATGGTGTTCTTCAGAGCTATGAGAGCTAGCCTTCAGGGGAAGTGGCTTCCAGGTCAGTTCCAGTTCTATTGCTCTAAATCCTGTGTCTGAAGTAGTATGTCCTATCTTCAGCAACAGTATGTCCTGCCTTCTAGTTCTGGGAGGCAATCAAGGGTTATGGCAACAACCTGTGTAATTTGGGGAGTCTCTGGACCACCCACAACTCAAAGGATATAGCCATATCTGACTCTCCTTCCAGGCCTTCCCCTGTTAAGGAATCCCCATTTTCCCCATTTCTCTCTGCTGAAAAATACACATATCCTATCTCTTTGTGAGTTAATGTGTATATCTGAAATGAAACCTTTTGTTACACAGTTATTCCTCTCTTCTTTTTGATGATTAAAACCTGAAGATCTGAGTCTTGACTAAGTCTGACTGACCAGCTATGTGAACATAGGTAAACTGCTATAAATCCTTCTGTGCATTAGCACCCTTAATTAAGAAATGAAATGCTTGAGTTGGATTATTTCTAATGGCTAACTTACCTTTTAATCTTTGTCTTAGAATTTTTATTTATTATTTTTTCCAGCACACTATTATTTTATTTTATGATGAATATCTTACTTTTCCTACAGGTTTTTAAGCCCATTGATTAAAGACTTAGGTATCAGAGCATTAGCTTAGCCAGTGAGTTGGGATTCTGATCACTGACAAAACATGTTGACCACGCTCATCAGTACCTACCCTTATCTGTCTGCTAGTGTGAACTTGGCATTCCTTCTGCCACTGCTCCCTAAGGTCTTTCAATCTCTGATCTCTGTGAAATCCTAGTACCAAAAGTTTCATATTGGCATTCATTAGGCCTTGATAGTTTGTGATTTGTAGATGAAAATTCATTAGTTATAATAAAGGGAAGCATCAAGGGAGGGGTGCCAAGACAAGTCTGCCGCTCGCCCTCGTTCAGCAGGTGTGCCTGGAATCTGTGATGTGTAACACAAGAGGAATAAAGCTTGCCAAATCTAAATGAGACCTCAAAGGGTGCCTTCTATCACAGAATGATGTGTTTATTTCCAGGTTTTTTGCACAGGGAGCTGCCTTAGCCTTTGGGCACCAAACACTGTCAGAGTTTCAGAAAGTCTTGTTTTTAATGTCACATCCTTTTTATGCCAATTAGAGATAATCTCCTTGGGCTTTTAAGTAATTTGTCTGTATAATCTCAAGCACACGGAAAAGAGTCACAAATCCTTTGCTGATTGGAAGATGGAGTGGAAAGTCCTTTGGCACAGCTAGAAATTAGTCAAAACTTTTAAATCAATGTGATGTCTCTTTTTGTCTTTTTCTCCCTTTCTTTTATTAATAAAAAAATACTTATAGAGATTAATGCACAGATTTACTGGAAATCAGGTTGATGGGGGATTTTTTTTTTGAGTTTATAAACCAAGTACAACACACACACACACACACACACACACACACACACACACACACACACAGAGTTATCCACAGCTGAAATAGCTTAATGAACCTAGGAATTAGGGATTTTTCCCAAGGAAACAAAATGCTTAGTTTGGACTTTGAAGGCTTTTGCTTTCTTGTGGTTCTTTCTCTCCCGAGTATTTAGAAGGATTAACGGCCTCCAGTTTATTAGGAACTCTCCTTGCTGCAATGAGGTTCCCACATTGGTAGAAACAGCGGACCTGAACGGCTTAATTAATTCCCGATTGATTGTCACAACTATGCTTCCTCCTATACTTATTTATTATTTAAAATTCCTCAAAAAGATCTTAATATCATGTGGTAGAAACCTTCACATGAAAGAACACAACTTTCGAGTAAGGAATAGCCAGTTTAGCATGCTTTAAAAGATCATCTTCCTTATTCTTAGAGGAGGAGTCCTCCTTAGCAAGAGAAGGAGAACTGTACTCTGAAGGCCTGTCATCACGTGCTGTCCTGCTGTGGCCAGGCAAGCACGTTTCCCCCTACTTCCTGAATAACAAAGTAGTCCCGAACACACGTTTTTGGCTGATCTGTTTGACCTGAACTTCTTGATTCAAAATACAAGCTACTCTGGTCTTTGAGTCCTGAACTGATGTTTATGCTGCTATTAAAAATTCCAGTTCCATCAAATGGACCCTGTGGAATCCATGGATTATTTTCCCAGTATGGTCGATGAAGCAGTTCTTTGCCTTTTGCGGGCTGCATTTTCTCTCTTCAGTTTTCTTTCTTTCTTTTTTTTTTTTTTTTTAGTGCTTTTGTGTGTGCACGTCTGTGGGCGTGCTGCACATGTGTGCTTGTGTATGTAAGCCAAAGCTCAACCTTGGTGTCATCTTCAAGAATGTTGTCCATCTCCATTGAGTCTAGGTCTTGGCCTGGAGCTTACTAATTAAGTTAGCCATGAAAAAAAATGGGAAAATGAGATGTCATTTACTGGAGCAAAAGATATAAAAATGCTTAAAAATATTTTGATAACAATGTTCTAGGAACTTTTAAATATTATTTAAAAAGTACAGAAGTTCACTGAGAAATTTAAGTTGAAAAAATAAATAGGGATGTATTTCTAGATAGAAAGAATGAATATTTAAGCATGTAAATTTCTTCCAAATATAAATGTGAATTGCTGTGATTCATATTAATTTTGCTTGAGGATAATTTTAATTTGTCAAGTAAAAACTTGACAAAGTGATACGCTTATACATCTGTTTTAGAAAAAATTGTCTGGGGCAAAGGTACACTATCTTACTGCAATCCTCTTAAAACTTTCAACCCTCAAATTTCCTGAAGTCAACCTGTTTGCCCATTATTTGTTACAACAGTTCTTGTAACGATTTCACTGTCGTAATCTAGGTATCTTTCCAGAGCTGAGAGCCTTGTGGTAGTAACACGATCTGGGGCTCCATTGACATTACAAAGGAATAGTGAACAGGTGACCTTGGAGATACACCCAGAGTGCCTCATCAACTGTGAATCCAGGCAGCAGTAGTACTTGTAGATCAACACATGAAGGAACACAAATCATCGGAGAACAAAAGAAGTCAAAGAGGCCAGAGGAGAAACAAAAGTCACAGCAAAATTCTCCAGATCTGCGGCGACATCAACGGGGAGGTGGAGGTCATGGTTTTTACTCCAACTAATTTGCATAAGTTATTATCCTCTGCACAACCCTTGCCAAATAGGAGCTACATAGTGAGAGGGACCGCGACATGTTCTGCACGGGGGTCAGGTGAGTGGTGCATGGCGGAGGAGAGAAAGGCAGAGTAACTCTCATCCTACCGCGAGGTCTTTCAACTAGGATAAGACATTCTGGCAGTGCATTTTCAGATGGGCAGGCCACCTGCGTTTGGCACAGGGAGAGCGTTGATTATTTTCATTCATGAACATTAAATAATCAATGGAGAAATGACAAATAACAATAAATAAAAAGAGTATCTAACTGAGAAGAAATCCAGCAACAAGTCATTGAGGAGAAAAATGGTCTGTGGTGAAACTCTCCATTCAATTTCCATATCATTCTCATTATATATATAGAGAGAAACTGAATTGATTTTGTTTTCTGAACAAACTAAGCAAAACCAATTTCACTCAGAAGCTGAGAGTCGGGCACCAGCTCCCTGTGTGGAGGGAGGCACACCCCCCAGTGCTACTCTGAGAATTAAAGGTCCCAAAGAAACAAAGAGCACCAAGTGTCTACAGCTGAGCTGATCCCTAATATTTCATGAATGACTCTATAGGCCATCTAAAAGAAGAACAAAAAAATACTTTCACTGCATTTTCTTCCAGTTCCCAGAAGACTGTTTAGTTTTCTGTAATGCCTTTTGGGGTGATAAGCCTTTGCAGCTCAGAGATGCGTTCTCTTTGGAATTTGTAGCCCTGTTTTGGGTTTTGGCTTCCTGCCTCACATTAATACTTTGGTTTCCTCAGGTTTCCCCATCACACCAAATGGCTATACAGAACAGAGCTTTGTTTAAGTAGTTTCTTTTTTATCAGATGGGGTATATTTAGAAGGGTTGGATTATATTACATAAAACTATGCTTGCAAATTAATTACTAAGCATCATCTTGTCACAGCAAACTTCCATGTGCACACACACACATTCAAATGCCATAAATCGCTGTTGTATCTTAAATGAGCTGCTGTAAACACATGGGTTTTTAAAGTCACAGGGATTTCAACATCTTTGTCATCTTGGGTCACTTAGATTCACCCAATAGTACTACAGCCATCTGGGCATCCAGAGAAAAAAGATAAACTACGGGACAATTAAGACAGCCAGATAGGTGTGTTGGTCTACTGAAGACAAAAATCGAGGTTGGATTAGTTCCCACCCACCCTCACAAAGCTAAGAGCCTCTTGTTGCCACATAGACATGATCCGTGGCTAAGGTTCTGTTTCTTTGCATGAATATTGCTGGCAGGAAAATATCTATTTTATTTTTTTGATAATAATTTTCCTAATTTCTAATCACCTCTCAAATGGGGTCATGAGTTCTTATGCCTATTTTATAATACTGTTTTTCACAATTTCCAGAGACTAGAGATAATTATACAAATTTGGTAAATTACACACTAATGATAATTACTTTTTAATATGTTTATAATAGCAACTAAAACTACTCATTGCTAAGTAACATAGGTTAGATGAAATCACTCAACAAAGTTAAGTGAGACAAACAATTAATTCTTGTGTGTTTTAATCTAGATCTTCTGACTACTCTGGACTCTGGTGTCAGTCTGATTTTTCAGATATGAAGAATAAGGCACAGTGTGAGTCAGTGAGTGGCTCAGACCACATGGCCAGTGACTGGTTATTGATGGGTCCAGAGTTCTGCATCACAAAGCCTAGCCCAAGGGCCCTGCTTCTAAGTGCAGTACAGGGCTCTGGTAGGTTTCTCCGCCTCCCTGATCCTAGCTCCGACCACTCTTCCATCACTGCTTACCTAAATTTCTGCTCAGGGTCTTGAGGCAAGGTTTCTTTTCTACTTTTTACCACTGTACATCCAGTCCCTGGTACTGGGCCAGGAAAATAGCAGGCATTTAATACACGGCAAATGACCAGATGATGTGTCTCAAGTTCAAACTTTTGGGGGGTTGTTCTTGCCAGGAGGCTGGGATTTAGCCAAGAGCATACAGTGGGAAAAGCAGACAGATCTTGGGACCTGGGAAGCAGGTCTGGGTGCCTAGAGTTTACTGGTTGGAGCCTAGCTGATAGAAAGGAGATAGGAAACAGACGGTATATCCAACCTCTGGAACATTGGGGTAGTAACTTTAGCACCACTGAGACTCAGGACCACAGTTCTCGTACGAGCACTGAGAACCACAGATAGCATCCTCTCAGGGATGCTGCCCCACTATTGGATTAATCCCAGTGCTGTTGTGTAAATGGTATCAAGTGCCATGGCTCAAGGCATGGTTTTGACAGTGGAGTTGAGAAGTACCTTTGTTGAATTTAAAATGGGTTTGGAGACGTTCTTGGTGGACGTAAGTGATAGAAGATGGAACTAGTGGAGAAAGAAAAAAGTAGACTTCAGCTTCGGGTATGGGCCACACTTAGCATCTCTTCCAAGAACTAAACCTAAGTTTGGAGGCATAAAGAAGCTAGGAAGCTAGAAAGTCAAAGCTAAGCTAGATAAATAATATTAATTTTTGCACCCAGACTGGTGGAGCCTAAGAATAAACAGATTACACTTGATCATGCTCACAAATGAAAGGGTTTCAGGAAAATAAGCTACCTACAAGTTTATGAGATTTGTGTAGGAAATAAGTGTGTGCAGAAGTATACCACTGAAAATGAGCCTCGAGCCCTCACATGAAGCCCCAGGTGCCTCGGGGCTTGGAAATATGTGCTTGTGTTACATACTCATGTGTGCTGTGTTGGAAACATGTTGGCAGAGGAGGAGTTACTGGATTATGTGTCTCATTGACCACCCAAACAACTAGCCTGGAAGAAATGAGGATTTTATTGAAACAACTATCGTTCTGGGAAATACATCAAATCACTTGGATAAAGTGTCTGTATCTTTTAATTTCCCTTAATTAATGTGAGTAGGGAGAGAAGCCATAGGAAATGAAGCAGAAGTGTCGGGTGCTGGCCTGGAGAGTGAATTCTAGAGCTTGCCAGGACTGCACTTTCCCTGAGGTTCACCTTGGGGCTTTTAAAAAACCAAACACCCCTTGCTGGATAGACAAAGATCTTTGGATATGTTTTCCCTTAGCAAATACTTGCCTCTGATTTGAATCTGGTTGAGAGTCAAGAACTTTCTTTAGTTGGCAACTGTTTTCAGAAAACAATCATGCTTTTGTTCAGACACAAAGAACTAGAATCAGGAAACAGGGTACATGGTGCAAAAATAACCTAAGTAACCTGCTTCAGAAGGGGAAAGAAGTGTTCTTGACGTGATCCTCAGGAAGGGTCAGGGCCACTGTGTGACATCGCCTTCTGAGCAGCTGCCTCTGCATGCCTGGTTAGACGAGCTGTGTGACGCTTCCAGAGCTGACTGGTTAGATGAGCTGCATGACGCTTCCAGAGCTGACTGGTGGCACAGTCGCTCTTCTCTATTGCGACTGCCTTGGGTATTCTCTATTTCTAATCTTTATGCTGAACCCTGGAGGCCTTCCTGTAAACCTCCTCCTGTTCTCCTTTTCCTAGCCCTTGCCCAGTTTGCCTATAAAGATCTGGCAAAGGATCTGGGGAGGCTATGAGCCGAGAGAAAGGGAGCTGTTGTGTCCCTTCTCTCCGTTGCCATCTCCATCCCAGACTTAGTGTCCTCATCGTTTTCCCACCAGGCTTCTGCTAATATTACAGCATCACTGCTCATGTCTATTGTTAGTACTGATAATCAACTTGACAGGATCTAGAATCACCAAGGAGATAAACCTCTGGTTGTGCCTATGGGTTTCTAGAGTTTCTAGACTGAGTTAATTATATGGGAAGACCAACCTTAAAGGTGGACTGTACCATTCCATGATCTTAGGTCCTTCCTTGACTCAGTAAACAGATGAAAGCGAACTGAGCATCAGTATTCTTCTTTCTGTGGTTCTTGATAGACTGTGACCTGATGCCTCAAGCTCCAGTCACCAGAATCTCCCCTCTGTGATGGACTGTACCCTCAAATTCAAATGAAACAAACCCTTTCTTCTTCAAATTATTTACATCAGGTATACTGTCACAGCTTTGAGAAAAGCATTTACTACTCCCATTCTACCACTTGGCCTGACTTCCGTAAACTATGCACTTGGAACATCTAGGTCAGAAATAGTGTTTTATTAATAAAGTGAGATAAACCTTACACTGCCCTTGAGTATCCCCATGTCCTACCAAAAGATGCCTGTGCATAGAAAAGAACTTTTCTGTCCCTCCTTTTTCCCTTTGTAGATACAAGCATGAAGTAACATTTGAAAAGAGTGAAGCCTGTAGACTTGGCCGTTATGCTGAGTCTAGAGGAGGATAGATGCTACAGTTAAGTATCTTGTCTCCCACTGGCAGCAGAAAGGTAGGAGAGCCCAGGCGAAACCAGATGTTAGAAACATTAAATAAGGCAGGCAGTGCCTAGGGGAGAAAACAGACTACATCCTGGGGCTTTCTCGAGGAAGAGAAGGACACCTGTGTTGAGCTGCACAGAGGGGCATTGCTGTGGGGATTTGTGGGCTCCTCCCTCCCCCTGTGCAAGTTTCCTCTGCGTTCCCATCCTCTGTCTGGCTTTCCTTAGTCTGGGGTTGCTACTGCATTGGTTTGTAGCTGGGGGCTTGTAATCCCCTCTGCACAGTGAAGAGGGCCTGGAGAACCACTGGAGGTTGAGACATTCCACAGTTTTAGAAACTTTCTAGACATCCAGAGTGGAGGAATTCTCCTCCAATGTGATATCATACAGTGGCTAAGACAGTACTCTGCTTGCTGTGAAACACATTTCTTAGAATGAATGAACACCCACCGAGGGCTTTACTGAGAAGCTAACTATGGAGCAGCTAACTATTGTTCCAAATTGCTGGTTTTTCGAGAGGAGCTATTTCTGGATCAGGTGCTACCTACGACAGACAAAACAATATCCTCAAAATGGTTATTTTAGTTTACAAGTATTTTTTTTCATACATAATTTTATATCTACAAGTTTATATTCTCTTCACACTTACTGTTCTCCACCAAACTCCCAGGAATCACATTTTTTGTGTGTGTGTTTTTGAGACAGGGTCTGTCTGTTGCCCCAGCGGGCCTGGAACTCACTATTGTAGCTAGACTGAACTCTGTCTCACAGAGACTTTACCTCTGGGGTGCTGGGATTAAAGGCATGTGCTACCACTTCTGGCTCTAAGATTCATAGGTCTTCAAGTTGCCCCCTGCAAAGTCAGCTATTTAGAACTCAAAACAGTCCACGCAGTAGGAAGGCCACACTGCAGTGTTTCCTTCCACACCTCGAACGAAAAATCAGACAGTCAGTTCTATATCAAAAGACTAACGGTAAAGGTGCATATCCCAAACACAGAACTGAAATTAGGCAGATATTTATAATATGCTGATCCCATGGAATACACTTGTGTGCATATTTCTTGGAGTATCTTTTTTATTCTGTAAACATTTTGTGTCATGTGGTAGAGCAGAATGCACTACTTATCGTAGGTCACCAACTGAGATCCACTTTCAAGATTCTTTTCCCTAATCTGCTCCATAATCATTCTGTCTGCAGGCTGGACTATAACTTCTCTACTATTGGAGTCAGCAGGTTGTGAACTTAGTGTATCGTTAAGGCCTTTCATTTTAATTCAGGATGTAGCCCATGAATCAGCACCATTGGCATTTTTTGGGAGTCTGTTACAAATTAAGAATCTTCCAGTCCCAGATCTATGGTGCTAGAATCTGCATTGTAACAAAGTGTCTAGGTTGTAAATATGCCACTGTTCCTTGGTGAACACAGTGTGACAATCATCCCAGGACACAATATCAAATTGAACACTTTAACCCAAGCTGATTTTGCTTGGATTTTCAATCTTTTTTTCCTTCCTCCTATTTCAGCATTGAAAAGGGGGAGCTTCCTGGTGTCAGTCTCTCAAAGACCCTGTCCTCGCAGGCAAACCACAAGCAAATTCAATGGAAGATGTGTGCCATGTCTGGCAATTGACTGACAAACATTTATGAATTTCTCATTTCATTGCCTCTCTAGTCTCTTCTCCTTTGCTGTTTACAAAGGAAACGGAACTTTTAAAAGTTGACATTTTCACCCACAGTGAAAGGTGGTGTTAGCTAAGGATTGGGAGATAGTGTAACATCTGATTCAGCCCATCACTCCCATCCTGTCTCCTCCAAGCTCCCATTCCGTATTGCTTATTCTTCTATTAGTAGACTCATTTCATTCTGGTTTTTATTATATTTGCTATATGCCTGTGCTTCCAACTGGATTATAAGCTCCTTGGGGGCCAAGACAATCCATATTTACTTCCCTCCCCCACACATCAATGAGGTCTTTCATATTTCATATTCTTAATGAATTCGCATGTTAGAAATTTACTATACACAAATCTGCAGATTGCCAATCTCTCTCTTTAAAATTAGATTTGTTGTTAGGGAGACATCAGTGATTATGACCTGTAGATTAGAAATGGGAACTGAACAATGAGTCTTGGTTATTGACTGGTAGAATGCTGAAGTTCTATTTCCACAACCCTAGTCACAGCAGATGGACTATAGCACTCTAAAATTTGATCTAGTAACATTCATTAAAATGTGTGAATGAACCAGATGGCAACGAGTGTACTGGGGAGAGTGAGCTTAGAGGTGCAGAGCAATGATTTTCTTTTCAAATTTTATGACCTTTCAAAGACTGTCTTCATGCCTCACTTCACTCTTTTATAACATATATAAGTGATGGCAAGGCAAGATAGCCTTCTGGGCTCGAATTCTGGGTCTGTCACTTGGTAACCCCAAACTGATGTATGTCTCAAATTCTCAGTTAAAAATAGTGATTAATTGAGACTTAAAACACTACCTGACACATAGGTGATACATTCATGTTTAATACTTTCATTTAATCTTTAAATTAAAAAAATAAGCCAAGCAGAGTGACATGTGCCTGCAATCTCAGCACTCAAGAGGCTGAAGCAAAATCTATAGTTTGAGGTCAGCCTGGGCTCCAAAGCAAGATGTCTCAGTCTCTCTCTCTTTCTCTCCACCCCCTGTTTCTCAAAAGAATAAATATAAGAAGTCAATATTTCAGCTGAAAAGTGCAAATACAGGTGTATTTTGGGTTCTCATTATGTTAGTAAGACTTGACCTAGATACTGAGAGATAATCCCGATTAATCAGCTAAACTTTGGCTAATGCGCTGAATGCTGCCCCCTCCCCACCCCATGAATTTCTATGACTTTACCTATAAGTCCTGCTTTTCAAGTCATCCTGCTGGCCCCTGGGGTGAGCAGACCATAGGGTGACCTCTAGTGAGTCCTTGCCTTTTGACATCCAGATCTTGTACACTTTCACCCCTTGAGTTTGTGTGTTACCTGTGACTTGCTTCTGACCCAAAGAATATGGCAGAGCTGACGATAGAATTTTGTACCTGTGGTGACTCCATTGTGCCACATGACCTCTGTACAGCTGAGTGCAAGAGTGGTCCCTTCTGGATTGATGAAGCAAGCAGCTATGTTGAGGTTCCCACACGGCATAGAACCATGAACCCTGACCTCTAAGTCATGAAGATCACCTCCACTTAAAAGCCCACAAAATTTTGTTCACAAATGTCTATTACTTTTCTCATTGTTTTGACAAGAATACAAAACCAATTAAGGAAGAAAGGGCTTATTTTGGTTTTCAGTTTGAAGGACTGCATTCGATCATGACAGATAGAACAGAAGGCTGGCTGCTTCGCTGCATACCATGTCTAGAAACAGAATGCGAACAGGAAGTAGGGCTGGCTCTAAAACCTCAAGGCCCATGCCTAGTGATGAATTTCTTCCAGCAAGGCTCCACTTCTTAAAAGTTTCACAGCCTTCCCAAGCAGCGCCACCAGCCGGGCACCAGGTACTCAACACATGAGCCTGCGGGGGCGTTTTACATTCAAACTACAATGATAAAGAAATTCTGCCAACCAGTTTGAAACAGATTTTTTTCCTTTACAGTTTCCAGATGAAATGTAGCCTGCCTCGTTGGTTTTAGTAACCTGTGAGACCTTCTGCAGAAGACCCGTCTAATTCACGCCTAGGCTCCTGACCTGTGCTATAATAAATGTGTGTGACTGTAAGTCTCTAAGTCTGTGGTAATTTGTTGCACAGCTTAGAATACTAGTAGGGGACAGTCACCAGCACCTGAGGGCTCATATATGGCAGTGGATCCAGCAGTCTAAGGCTTGTTGAGTATGAAATTCAGCCTTCTTTTTTGGTACTTTGGGAACTCTTTCAATGGACTTGCTTGAGCTAGTTCAAACTATTTTTAAGTCCAATTACAATTCCATCTTACAATAAGGATTCAGTTTGGAGTTGGGTTGGAGCTGAGACTATGTTTTCAGATCAGATTACTTTTCAGTTCTTTTTCCGTTTAATAAAGACATTTTTCAGTAGTTTCAGATATACAAAAGGGACCAAGCATATAATACAGAGAATTCTCGTAGCCACCCCTGGACAGACACCACACACACACATGTACACACTCATTATTAAAGTATACCATTAATGTGTGCATTGTTTTCATTCCTCAATATGCATTTATTATTTATCATTAACTGTTTGTTAGTTAAGTATCCATTGTTACAATATCATACAGAATTTTCAGCACCGTAGAACTCCCCTGTGTTTCTCTGATCATCCTCCCACTGAACTTTATTGTTGTCATAGTATTACCTTTCCCGGAATGCTATGCAATTGGAGGGATATGATTCACTTTCAGAATGGTCTCATCCATTAACAATCCATACACACTTAAAATTTCTTCGTTTCTTTGGTTTAATAATTAGCCCATATATTTGTATTGCTGAATAATATTCCTTTGTGAACATACGACATGGTTTAATCTGTTCATCTATTGAAGGGCATCTTAGATGCCTTCAGTTTTGACAGTTATTTTGGAAAAAGTGCTGTCATCGCTTATGTGCAGGTTTGGCATGAATGTAAATTTTTATTCTAATTGAACAAATACCCAGGAACTTGATGGCTGGATTGTAAAAGTATGTTTAGAACAAACTTTGTTCTAAAGTTGGGGTGCGGTTTTGCATTACAGCAGACAGTGAAGGAGACACCCTGCAGTTCGCCTTCTTTACTAGCCTGGGTTCATTGTCAGTGGTCTCAGCCATCCTAATAGGTGTGTAGTGGCACCAAATTGTCATTTTAATTTTCATTTCCCTGGGAATAAATGACGTGGATATCTCTTCCTATACCCACCTTCCATCTGTAGCTCTTCTTTGGTGTATCTTTCTTTTCACATACCCGCCTTCCATCTGTAGATCTTCAGATAATTTGCCAATGTCTTTTCATAGTGACTTTTGTAACTGTAAAGCAGGCATTTAAAATTCTGATTAGAAGTGATTAGCATGAGATAGCCCTTTAATAGTGGAAGCTTCTTACTTCGAAGACTCTGGGCAAAGAGTGGCACTGTGTAACTTTGCTGACTTGTTCCTGTTGGTTAGCTGTACAAACTCATGTTATAGCTTCATATCCAGCAAGGAACAAAAGGCTTTACTAAAGCTGACTGTTGAAGCTCAGTGTGACACCAGATCCCCAGTTGGCGAATGCAAAGGTGACCGTTCATTTTATGCCCTCTCAAAGGTTTCCCTCTGTAATTCAGCTGTCATAGGATCACAGGAAGTAAAAGCAGAGCTAGTTTCATTTGGGAGCACTAGATCTGAGTCACTGTGGTTCTCAAAGTAGATATTAGAGAGTAATTAGGGAATTTCCTGGTGCTTCTCTTAAACTGCAATTATAAAGAATTTGTGGCGTTAGGATGTAGTGATTGTTTGAGAGCTGGATTTTAAGGTGTTAGTTGTTTTTGAAAGATTCTCAGTTGTGTCATGTCCATTGTATATCCCCTCTTCATAAGTTTTAAAACTATTTTATTAGCACTTCTTTCTTTAAGAAGTAACATGATTCATTGAAAAACTGTATAGGTTGCAAATTTGGAAGGAGGCTGAATAGCAAGCTCACATTATAGGAATGGTGTCAAATTTCACCTTGTTGTTGAAACTTGGAAATACATTTTTTGGGGTAAACAATATTAAAAAATTATAGTAGTCATATAGAATTTAGCATTTATACTCTAAGATATAATTACATGTTTTAGTTTGAGAATTATATCAATTTAGTTATTGCAGTACTTTCTATTTCTCTTTTGATTAACTTTCCAGACTGTGATTTTCATCTCTAGAAGGTCAATTGTGGCATAGGTGAAGGCACACTGGGCCTGTGGGAGAGAATAGAAGAATAATGGAAACCTCTTGGTGCCTGATAATGGGAGAGGTCCGACATCAAGGCCTGGATACCCAGGACCACAAGTGCAGTGCAACCACAGCTGGGCCTTAGGGTAGGTGAATGGTGAAGCAGGCTGGAGCATGGAGGACTTCCTGGTGTTGTGCAGCAGTTTCAGTCTTCTCTGAGTGACTGCATTCTCCATAGCCACCTCCTCAGGTCCCAGGTTGTACATGGCAGAGGCTTTTCCTCTTATGCTGGGGGGAGCGGGGGAGGAGAGGCCTCTGTTATTTGCGAATTCCCCTTCAGGAGGGACTGATTCTCTGGTATGGACCTCCCACCTCTCCTTCATAACATTTTTATATCATAACAGCTCCCTTCCCAACATCACTGTCCATCTCTGCTTTCACATATATACTTGATGATACTCAGTTCACAAGTATGTGCTGTCGTGCCTCTGTTCCACTGTTTGAAATGACGCTCCCCTCCTGCACAACTTTTCCATTCTTGGAAATTCCCAGTTATCCCTCAAGGACTATTTCAATGATCACTTCAGGCTAGAGTAGACACTTGCACTCAGAACTTAACCCTGCATCTATTATAGCTCCAGGACTTTTCATGGTGGTTGTTGACCTGTCAATCTGTTCTCTTAAAGATTTAGCTCCTGAAAAGAAGGGAATTATTTTTTTAACTTTTTGCCTTTTCCTCTCTAGTAAGATGCTTGACTCTGGGGAGCGGCTCAAGAAGTGCTGTTAGAATGTTACAGAGAGTAGAGTTGTCTTCTGCAGTGCATCCCTATTACTAGGAAAGCATCTGGTTATGTGGCTGGCCCAGGAAAGTTTCATGAATGCCAATCACAGCAGAAACAAAACCTTTTCCAATGATTTCTGTTTTTCTATAACTGAAGAAAAGAAGATGGATTGTTTTCCTCTCTCTGCCAGTTGTTCTACAAATGCTAGTCAGGTTGCACATGCATGCCAAGTTACATGCAAAGCATACCACTTGTTTAATGTTGGATAATCTTAAAAGGCAAGCCCAGAAACCGCCAGTGATGACCTTTCTCTAGGGATCTTTGCATTTCTTGGTGATATGTTGCTATGTAATAAAAATAAATAAATAAAAGTTTTCTTTGGGAAAAAGTGAGTAGGGGAGAAGATTCCTTTTGGATGGAGGCTTTCATTGTTAATAAACATCCTTCTAAGCACAACTTTAACCATATGCTTTCTTGAAACGTTTCATGATTCCAGTCCTGGTTAGCTCAGGGTGTAGGGCTCACTTCATGTAGATATTAATTAAGAGTCATCCAGTTGTCAAATTCATGTGCTTATTGTTCTTATGGGCATTTATATATTTTTAAAATTATGTATATACCTATATGTCTGTGTGTCATAATGTGAGCCTGAGTCCAGGTGCTGTACAGGCTGTATCTCCTGGAGCTGGAGATACAGGAAGTTATGAGCTGCCTGATGTGGCTACTGGGAACTGAACTTGGATGCTCTTCAAGAGCAGTGCTTGCTCTTAAACAGTGAACAATCTCTCCCGTCCCCCACAGGGCTGCTATCAACTGTCCATACTTCCAGTCCCAGGGGACCTGACACTCTCTTCTCACCTTTTTGGACATTGTATGACGTGGGTGTGCTTATACCCATGCCGGCAATACACTAACACATACAATAAATTATACATGATAGATAGTTTTCAAAAAGTTATATTGATAAATGTAAAAATCATAATTGAGGTAAAAAGGAAGCAGAAAAGCCAAGGATGATGGTGTATTTACCTTTGATCCTCAGTATCTTATATGCTGTTCATTGCTTAGCAGGTCCTTGCAAGGCCTTAAGGACTTATTATAGAAAGCCTTAGCCACGTTACCAAAGTACTGCATTTACTATCCTCTATGCTTATCCAGAATTATTCTTTAAGTGTTTTTTAAGTGGCCCGATAGTAAGTTAATAGCTCTTTAAGTTTTCTTTAAGAATGTTTCATTAATCCTAAGGACAAAGCATGTTTTATTTAATGTGTATCAATGACTTCTCCACATGTATGTAAGTGCACCATATGTGTACAGTGCCAACAGAGGCCAGAAGAGAGCATCAGATTTCCTGGAACTGGAGTTACTGAGAGTCGTAAACTACCCTGTGTGTGCTAGGAACCAAAGCAATCAGTACTCTCAACCACTGAGCCATCTTCAGTCCCTGAATGGATATTTGTTAAATCTTGGACCTTTCAGTAGCCATAGCTGCTTTGTTACTCACTATCACAGGAGTCATTTGAGTTGATATAATACAAATATAGAGGGATAATATTACATTAATTATTAAAAGTCAGAATACAAATCAGTGAGTAGGAAGGAGAGAAATGAACAAGGACCTTTTAAAATAATAGTCATAACGAAGATGGTGTGCAGATTTTTATTCATTTTTCTCATACAAGTTTATGGAAAGCACACACCCTTTCTACTTCACATATTTCTCACCTCAGAGACAGCCACGCTCAACTTTGCTACATAATTTATCCTGGCAGAGCATTTACTTTCATGTCTCTAAATAACACTCTTGAATTGACAGTTTTACATTTTTAAATTTTAGTCATTTTATATTTCCTTCTCACTTTGGAAGATGAAAGAAGAAACAAAATCTTTCCTCGTCTTTTTCCTCCGTGCGGGCTCTCATCCTGCGTTTCTGCAGTGGTTTCTTGTGTTCTTCATTTTGTCTCTGTTCCTTTCTTTTTTTTCAAATAAACCATAGAGGTTGATTATACTCATGGTTCTGGAGGTTAGGGAGTCTGAGAGTGCAGAGCCAGCATCTGTTGAGGGCCTTCTTGCTGCATGAAGTTGTGCTTTTCTTAGAGCAATATGCTGAGTTTACATATTTATGACTAAGTAAATGCTATTTGGGGGAGAGCTCCACAGCAAATTAGAACTCTTTCTTGTAGTTGAGAGTCATCTTGCTTTTATATATGCTAATGTGCTATGTATGGCTAAGGAATTTAACTTCCATATCTTTGCTGATTAACTCTTGTACGGAATTCAGTCTCCTCAAGTGTATTCTGCATTTCTCCCTGAAAATGTTTGTTTTGGAAATGCCTGACTTCCTTCCGTGTGAGCAGGGTATTCTTTATTCTGGCTTAAAACTATTATCTTAAGATAGCCTTTGTTATATAGAGATATTTAATGTATTTTTCTTGTGGTGTCAGGCTAGAACCAAAGAATAAGTAGCTTCACGTGGCAAAGGCTGTTTATCTGTAGCACAAAGTGCATTTCCAGTCTGGATACTCTGAGTCACTCTTGAAGACAGTGTTCCTGGAACCAGATGACTTTCATAGTGCTGTGACAACACTGTCAGCTATTTCCATGATTTCAAAGTTGGCTATGAGAACCAGAGAATGGTGTGCCCACTTTTATCTGCTACATTCACAGGGTAGCCAAGCCATATCATGGGCCAAACTGAATCTCATGGTCATGCATATCTATAATCATATGGAATAATGTGTGCTTGGAAAGAGTGGGTAATGAGGACTATTAACTGGGTGGCATACTGTAACTACTTCCCTGATTCTTTCTTAATCCAGACATGCTGTGGTGATCAGTTCAATAGAACAAACTTGGGATCCCTCCATTCTTGCTAGTGCTGTATGCCTTTGTCCCTAGTCTAAAGGCCTCTAGCATCTCAGTGGCAGTTAATGCTGGAACCCATTTGGTATTCATAATGTACTCCCCATTGCATGGAAGAGCAGGAGAATTAGCTCCTGAGGGGGAAATCTTTGACCAATGCCATCAATAACAGACTAAAAGGGCAATTGCTTCATGACTTCCTTCACTGATTTTCTCCAGTCCAGCTGTTGTTTCCTATATAACACCTTTTATTGAACCCTGCTTTCTGGACAGCTCTGGGCTAAGACACTGTATCTTCTGCTTCCCCAGTTTTCTACCTTATTGTATTGGAGGAAAGATCTTAAGACAGGTTATGGGGCAGGAGAAAGAATTTGAGTGTCTTACCACCTCTTTACCAGACTTTTTACCAGTCTCCCATGCTTTCTCTGCTAATTTTAGTCCTCCTTCCAGAAGAACTTGCTTTATCAATGTCTGAGGTATGGGACAATTCTTTGGTAAAAGTTGGGCTTCACCAGGATTTCCACTGCTCTCTTAGGAACCGGTTTTTAAAGTTTCTACTGATGCACTACTGGCTGATGAGCTTTCCAGCTTCCAGACTGCCACTGTAATCTTTTCTAGCTCAGAACAGTTGATGTTTCAAGCTGGATGCATCTTTGTTATGAGGGTGGTCCTGTGTATCAGGGTGTTTAACTGCAACCTGTTCTCTACCTACCAGTGGGCCAGTTGTACCCCCAATTATAGACAAACAAAAAAATGTCTCCAGATGTTGTCAATTATCTCTCAGGCAGCAAAATTTGAAACCCAGTGTTATATAATGTAGGTATAATGTATAATGTAGGAATTATAAAAACAAACAGACAGACAGACAAACAAACAACCTCATTTCCTGTAAAAGATTGCATAGGAATTATTATTAACTTTGTGAATGATATTATCTCTGCTGTAGCTTTTCAATTCAGCTATCAAACCATGTAAAAAATGGGCATGGCTGTATTCCAATAAAACTTTATTAACAAAAACAGGCAGCGGTCAAGTTTTGGTCCATATTAGAGTTGTAGTTTGGCAGTTCCTGAGATTTTTAGAAAGGTCAGAGATTTTGGAGAGCTTGGAACAGAAGTTACTTATGAGCTATATGAGCTTAGGTAACTTTATTGTAAACAATACCTACTTCATTGGGTTGTGATGGGGCTTAGGTGACATCTTAAATACTAGACTCGCTAACATAGAATCACTGCGTTCACCTTTTCTTGACTATCTAAAGAATCATAAAGTGGTGTTATTGTCTGTCCATCAGGTGAGGTTCTAGAACTGAGAAACGAATATTGGTCACATTTTTATGATTTTGGTTTACTCGATGTCTGGCATGATGCCATTGTTTACTGAACATTTGGGGAAGAAGTAACTTGGGGCATTGTGTTGTGCTCAATGCAACTTTATATCGTATTTATATCAGCATCTGCTTTGAAGAAGAAACATATTTTGATACTTAAAATTTTTTTTTGCTTCCAGTACTGATGGAAACATTTTGTCTATTAATTTCTAGAGGCAGTGGATTCACATCCACTTGTAAGAAACAATTTGTGCTTTTTTCACCATCTCCAAAAGGTTTTGAAATGAAGCATTTTCTATTACATCTGTGCTATAGAAGTATGAAAACATAATGACATAATTTGATAGTATCAGAATAGATTATCTTTTAGCATATTAAAATAAAATCATATCTGCTTATTCTTACTACATAAATTACAAAACCTGACCTCTCCTTTTTAGGGTCTAATAATCTACAGCAAGTATTTGTGACACACTTTTCATTAGTAAAATGAATTCTAAGATTCTAATTCTTCAGAATAATTGAAACTTTTTTTCTGAGACAGACTTAACACTTTGCTTACTAGAAGCAAACATAATGAGTTCCCCCACCCCAAATAGAACCATCTTATGTTTAAAAGAATTTTGGATTTTGGGACCATTATTGCATATTTTTTTAATATATTCTTTTATTTCCAATTAAGCCATTACTTTTGAAGAAAAGGATAGTGTCAAGACTTAGAAGGGAGGGGGCTGCCTAGAAACAACCTTGGAGAACAATTTCAGTAGGGGAGCATAATAATTCTAAGGGATATTAAGAAAGCTTTGTGCATTCTTGGAAACAATTTTTTTAAAAAAAGATTTGGTGCCCCAGATAACTATATCACTTGTAAATTCTCCAAGGTTTACATCTATACCATTTGTAAATTCTCCAAAGTGGAAGACAGCCTTGATCCAGATCACTTTTCTCATTACTCTTGAGATCTGCAGAGAAACGAAAGAATGAGGAATATTAGAAAAGAGAAAGGACTAAGATCGGAAGGCAAACCCACTTAAAACTAATATCTGGTCAACGTACCAGTCATGTAAACATGTGTCCATTTTCTGGTAATTGATAATAAAAGAAATCTATTACTCAAAGTCCTGGTGACTGGAAGTCCAAGTTCAAAGGTTTCCTTGTAGTGAGGACTTTCATGCTACATTATTCTACAGTGGAAAGCAGAGAATCTCTCTCTCTCTCTCTCTCTTCCTCTCTCTCTCTCCTTTTCTCCCTCTCTTCCTCCCTTCTCTTTTCTTGATTATATTTATTTTTTCTTCAGTAACAAGAGTCCTCCAGCCATCTTTGGAATTACTTTTTACTGAAGTAAGCTACCTAGTCCACTTATTCCCTGGGGTTGGCCCATGGCCCTAGAGTGTGGTCAGAATAAGGGTACCATGTTCTGGCTTTTTATGTGTGCTAGGACAACTTTAACACCTGAGACCTCTGTTACAACTGAATGTAGGCAGTTTTTTCTTATATATAGTTGTTTTTCTTCATTCTTCAAAGCTGTTATTCCCAAGAGCACATTTCAGTAAGCATCCTTTGTGCAAATCTCGAGGTTTTTATAATATTTTTCCTGTTGAACTTAATTTATTGGAACTGACAACAGAAATTGTTCTAAGAAGACACGGGTGGTATTTGTGCTTCACCAACATCAGAAACAACCCTGTTTGCGTGGTTTAGTGGAAAGAGGAATTACAAAGGCACACTGAGCGTTAGTAAAAGGGCAAACACGATTAATCAGAAATGGCCAGGGGTAGGATTGTGTTTAGATTGGACTCCCTTTGTAGTGCTAGATACATATCTTGATATGAATATTTGGGGCATGGGCTTGCCTTTATTGCCCACAGGACTTTAGCTAACACTAATCAGGGAAGAGACAGTCTGATCTATAGTATTGAATTTGACCCACAAGATCAGCTTTACAGTAAGAAAGCTATGACAGTAGTCTCATGGCTATGGGATCTGTTGATCTTATTAGAAACTATGTTACAGTGAGCCTTTGAAGGTCAGATGAAGTGCCAGATGAGAGATGATACCCTCTGAGAGAGAGAGCTCTCTTCTGGAGTTCAATTTTCAAATACACACAAACCATTGACTATTATAATTCAGTTCTATGCCCCACAGATGAATACTCAAGTAATACCAAGAGGTTCTCTAGAGAATTTCAAATTTCATAAATCTAGAAATGTTAGTAAGTTTTTCCTCATTGTGATGGAATACCCTAGTGGGAAAATCAACCCTCAAGAAGACTTATTTGTCTTCCAGTTTGAGAAGTTTCAGGGGTTTTACTGGATTCAATATTCTTGGGCCTGAGGTTAGGCAGAAACATCCCATAGAAGTACATGGCAGGAGGCAGCTACTTACCTTATAACAGCCAGAAATCAAGGAAAGGGAGTGTGGGAAGCAGGGGACAAAAGAGACCTTTTAAGCGACTTCCCTCCATGACCTACACCCTCCAGCCACCCCGCCCCCCACCAGGTTTCCATCACCTCTAGGAAATACTATCATACCATGACTCTTAACAGTGGATTAGTCCATTGGTGAACTCAGAGTCCTCATGATCCAATCATTTCTTCGAAGATCATCATTTGGCACCAAGCCTTCAGCACGTGGCCCTTCAGGGGAACACTCCAGATCCAAACTCTAACACTAGACTTTGAAGGTCTTAAAATGTTTGAGTCATAGACATTGTATATTTCCACGAAGGAATGAAATAAATATCCCATTCAAGTATATACTTTGACTTTCATCCAACTACTTAGAGCAAGAGACAAGAAGCAAAGTCTCCACCCTGGTAAGGATCACTGACCCTGACCATTTAGAATGAAATCAAGGGAGATAATTCACTAGGGAAAGTGTCAGGATACCCATTGACAGTACTGAGACAAAAACCTTGATGTAACCCTTTGAGGATGAGAGATGTGGTTACTCTTTTAGTGATCAAGTTCAAAGTAAGAGCTAAGCAAGGACAAGAGGAACATGGTGGAGTGGGTAGAGAAGGAAGAAGGAATACAAGTTATAGTGAAGATCCAGCCTCCACGGGAGGCAAAGCACAGGCTGTGGTGAATGCTGCGTCATGACATCTAGAAGACTGCCATTGGGGGGAACAGTAGCTGCGGATGGCCCATAGCTGAGTCTCTCTGCCGGAATATCTTCTGCTTGAAGGAGTTATTCTGTCCTAGTTTCTCTTCCATTCAAGGCAGTGTAGCCTGTATTCATCAAGCAGTTGATGTGAGGACACAGAGACCTGGACCTTGCCCTGGATGGGACAGTGCTCCAGAGCTCTTTATAGGGTTAGCTGAAATCTCGCCTACAGCTGAGTCACAGATTAACATTATCTATTACCTGGTCCTTGATGATCTACCTAATGATGATCTCACTCATTAGCATTATTATTGAATATGTCCCCCAACAAATCTCCTTGCAAATCTTGGAGTCTGTTTCCTAGGGAACCCAGGCTCGGTCAGGTAGTAAAAAGAACTTTTACATGTTTGGAAGAAGCTTTTTGGAAGTATATATGTGATAGTTACCTCAATCTTTAAGTGAGAATGAGTGACTAATACTATCCAGTAATGGATGAAGGAAAAACTGTGAAATAAAATGAAACACACAGCTACAAAAGGAGTTAAGGTGATATACTATTCTCACAAAAAGCCCTTCATTGGATCACAAATAACGAAGAATATAATTTTTAATGAAATATTTTTATTAATTCTTTGAGATATACCTACCTCCCATCCTTATTCCCTCCCAATTTCATACCCATTTTCTTTAAAAAATAAAAAAAATTAATAATTTTAAGAATGGGAAACTATTTCTCATCCTAGCTATTAAAGGATAGTGGACAGGAAGAACACAAAAATGAGCCTGCCCAAGTCGCTCAGATGTCCCAGTCTGGGAGTGGTTTATAAAGCAAAGAGCGAGTTACAGATAAAGGAGCCCCAAGGAGATTCAATGGTAGAGTGTGTAGTCTGAAGATAGTCAGAAGGGGACAGTTACTCAGACTCACATATGGGAACTTATAGATGTTTCAAAGACTTAAACAGACTCTAGATGTGTGTTGCATGGACTGCATCTGAAGTCTGGAAGAATATGAGGACACGGGCTGATTCAAACTGTAAGGACCTCAGGTGGCTCAGAAGACGGGGTCCAATTGCCATGGAGCCTTGAGGATATTCTAGATGTTGAATGCCTCCCTGATGACAGCTTGTTTAGGGATCATTTGTCTCTGCTCATAAAAGAGTGCAAAATGTGCAAAAATGCTTTGGGTTTGTGTTTTTGTAATTGTTTGCAAGCTGGCTGAATGTAATTCACTGTTATCTTATTTTGTATTTGGAGATGCTCCAGCTTCTTTAAAATGTTTTTCTACGTTTTTCTTCATTTGTTATCCAATCCCGGGAATAGCTCATGCTCTCAGGCCTGCGTTTCTATTACTTCACAAGCCACTGGAAGAGTCTTTTGCCTAGCGAGGGCTGCAAGGATGGGGAGTGGGCGGAATGTGCAGAGAAACATGTTCCAGAGCGTGTTTCACCCACACAAATGGGAGCGAAAGAAAAGCTCCCTGCCACACAAGCTGCTAGCTCAGTTCTGTCTTCCTCCTCTCCACCTCCTTCAAGCTTCCCAACTGCGAAAATAGGGTTTAGTCTCCTCAGCATAGATCACATAGAGTCAGATTATTTTTAAATTCACTGATAACATCTGGCCCTGGGAACTCCAGAGAGTAGTATGTTGAAGGACTTTGTTCTTTGGTTTGATTTTTAAAATCTATCCTAAATAAACTGGTGATAAGTTTAAAGACTTAGAATAGGAGATTTCTGCCTAGAAGTTCCTTTGTGTGAGCTTCAGTGTTACAATGCGGGCAGTGTTTGCCTTTCTGGATATCAGGAGCAACAGTAACGTCACAGGATCTTTACCAGGATTATAGTTAAAAATTGACAGTAAGAACACTTTTCTGCCTTCTTGAGAAGGCAGTTCATACTGTGTGATGATGGGAATCTTTTTGTGTCCATCCTAATTCAGTTTTGATGTTAGATACTCTGATTAATGTGTATATTTGATTTTTCTCTACCGCTAGCTAAAAATTCCATGCCCCTGTGACTGGAATCACAGTTCCTACAGTTTTACGAAAGGGACAAGAATGCTTGCATATATAAAGATAGTCCAGAACCTAGTCTCTCTCAGGTGTAATTGGAGGGCTGACTCCCCAGTAAGGTCAGTTTTAGAATCAGTGCAGGATAATTACAACTAGAGAAACAGAGGGGTGAGGGATGAGCTCTCTCTCTTACTTTCTATGACTAGTCATAAGAAGTAGGACAATCTAGAAGACATTTCAGAAGCATTTATAAACAAAGCCCTAAAAATCCTAACCTATAAATAAAATGTAAGCGGGACCTGCTGGGGGATCCCTCTCTAACCCCACCCATAATCCTCACATCCTTCTTTTCTCAGGTCGTTTTACAGGTAACTCAAGATTCCTGATGACTAAAAACCACTGAGTACTCTGGACATTTTAAAATCTTTTCCAATTAAACGATAGGATCATATGTTTGTACTTCTAATAGCGTTATTCTGTGAAAAACGCAGACAGCAAGGGCCCCCTGGAAAGTGTGACTTGAAAGGAGCCCAAGATTTTCTGCTCACGGGACCCGGAAAGTAGCTTCTGCTGTTCACTTTCTCATTTCCATGTTGCATCCGTTTCTCTGGGTTACGGTTAAGGCACTATTATTATTGGTCTCTGTTGGAAAAGCCCAAAGAAACTTTATCTGGAAGATGACTATATTCCAATTGAACCTGTCATTAAATGCTGAGTAGGGACTTTTCCAGAATGATACAGAGCTGGCATAGACCATTTCTACAGGCAAAGCTCAGTGTGGGTGCGTGAGACTCCTTTTGTCAATGATGTCTCTGGGAGGTCAGACATTGGGCAGGGAAGTGTTGATACGGGGAAGCTGCTTATACAGAAGACACATCTAAGACCACATATTCTGCAACTGCCATGAGTTATCTTGGGTTAACAAAGGGCAGAGAAAGAGTCACCTCTACTAGCGAAGAAATGCAGGGCATCAGCTAAGAGGAAAGGCAGATGGTGGCACATAGATCAGGTTCTGCATGCCAGAATTTTGTACAGTGCTGAATGGAATTAATGGACATCAGTGAACCGGTGTTTCTGATATCTTTTCAGGCTCGAGTTGCTGTGTGTCACACATGTAAATATTAGTGAGAAGAAACTGAAAATACACGAGGTTGGATGGCATGCCACATACCCAACCAAGACTTTCGACCCACATCTTTATTAGATTTTTTGGCTGGGACCCTCCTTTTGAATGCTGTTTTAATATTCTATCATCTTTATTCCTTAAAAACAGTTATCAAATTTGTTTCCTTGTGTCTGCTTTTATTGATTACAAATGTTCCCAAATGTCAAGACCATGGAAAATGGCAACAAACTATCAATTCCTCATGTTAACAAGCACATTTATTCCAAAAGATCGTGAAGCACAGGGAAAAAAAGAATCACCACACAGATGATTTAAATCATACAGTTTATAAAGATATAGAGAAGCAGGCTTTGGTTAGAATGCAAGCTGCTTGGAATTGACTTTAATTTAAAGATGGACAGTTTTCCTACAGGATAGGCATCTTGGTCTTCCTGAAGCAGAATAGATTCCATCCAGATGCTTCATGTTTTTGCCCTGAAAGCAGACATTACATGGGAACTGAGCTGAAGGAGCCGAACAAAGCAACCTTGTAAATTCTAAATTCGGGTGATTGCATCATCTGAGGCCTAAACATATTAAGAATCCCATCCAGCCTCTATTTTTATGGAGCATTTGCAACTAATTCCCACTGATCAAAGACAATTTAGTCTCTCTTTCCCCTAACCCCCGTTTTTCTTTTTGGCAAATAAATAGTATTCTGGAAGGATGACATGGGAATCACTCCTCTTTCCAGCAGCCATACAAATCTGCTATTGCAAGGGAACCCGGAATGAGGAAACGCAGTGCATTTCGGGAATTCATTAAGTGGCTGAATTCATTAAATGCTGGAAGGAGATAATTTAGACCTTTTTTGTAACACAATAATTTGCAACTGTATAATTATCAGGGTTTGCTTTAGTCTGGGACAAAATCTGATATTTGTACTTAAATGAAAATTATCTACCACTTATACTGACAAAAATATGAGCTTCTTCGTTGTGGTTCTTAGGAGGATATGAGGTTACTTTGCTACTTTGCTTTTTCCTAATTAGGTCTTAGTCTGGGGGTGGATATTGAGAACAGCATGGCCCAGGGTGGCTACGGCGCCTGTGTAAGGCTTTTCACATAAGTAGAAGTGGAAATTTGGGGCTAGGCAAAGAGTCTAGGATCTTACTTCTGGTCACTGCAGACCTACATGCTCTTACGTTGGAAAATAAGATGATGATTGTGCAGAGCCCAGGGAAGATCTACGCATTTGGGGGTTTAGGGCTCGACTGATTTGGGAAAAATGATACAAATGTTATGAGTTTTAAGTTGGTATAGAGGCCTTTCAAGGACGTTTATTAAAGGCAAATATATCTCTGGTGGGCTAATGTTGCTGGGATGAAGGAAAGATGGTGTTCATCAGTTGCCACAATGAGTCATGAAAGAGCTGTCATTCTTGTTGTACAGGCTCCCTTGCAGAGAGCACTGTTAAGTTCTCTAGAACCTTGGAGCCAAAAGCAATTGTCTGCAGGCCAGAGAAGGCTATTCCCAGGAATTGTGCGGTGGGATCCTTCATGGAAGGCCCTGCTTCCATGAAGTGGTGCTCCTTGGTTTGTAAACCTGAACAGTCCCAGGGTCAGGTCCTCACACAGGGACATGTCCTGTGATGCACTGTAGCATAGCGATCCCACAGAAGCCCTGGGAGAATGTCCAGTTTCACATGACAGATGTAGAAGCTGATGTACCACAAGGTTAAGTGACTGGATCTGTAAGTCAGAGTCAGGGCTGGACAGCCGGGTTCAGCCTGCATCTACCTGCTCTGCTCCCCTACACTTGTTAAAACCATTTTAGGGGCTGCAGCCCATGGACTTTTTGTAGGGGGCTTGTCGCTGTCTGAGTGATCTCACTGACAAGGTGTTCAGTCAGCTAAAGTGACACTCTCCTCTTGGGACAATGAGCCAGGCAGAGTTAGGACATGGGATATTGTACCTTCTTCTCTGGTTTGGTAGTTGGTCAATGGAATAAAGAAACTATGACTCGGCTTTGGGCCCTGGGAAATTCTGTGCTGGAAATAAACTGATGAGAGAGGATTTGTCTTCCATGGAATGGTAAATGACTATGACATGGTTATATTTATCTTAGGGATATATTCTAAATTTACCCTCTTTTTGATAGTTTTTATAGAATTTATTTCATGGATTTTCAAATAGATAGGATTCCATGAGAGATGGTTTTAAGTGCTAGACCATGGGGCCACAGGAGTTGGGTGGGAAGACATAAGTGTTGCTGGAGTGAGGAGACAAGAGACACTGATGTAGACTAGGGTTCTGTGCTGGTTAATTTTGTCAGTCATGTGGGAGGAGAGTCTTAATGAGGAATCATCTAGATCAGAGTGTCCTGTGGGCATGGCTGTTACAGATTACCTTAATTGTTAATTGATGTAGGAAGGCCCAGCCCTTTCGGTATGGCAGCTGTCTCTAAGTAGGGGGTCTTGAACAGTATAAAAGGAGGTCTAGCTGAGAGCAAGCAGCAGGCTAGAAAGGATGCAGGCGTCCGCTTCTTCCTGCTCTTGACTATGGAGGTGATGTGACCTGCTTCAGTTTTCTGCCTTGACTTCCCCTCAGTGATGGACTGAAACTCAAAATTGTAAGTCAAATAAGCCTCTTACTCCCCTGAGCTGCTTGTCATCCGGGTATTTCATTACAGTAACAGCAATGAACTGACCGGCTCTTTTAGGAGCTCCTTTTCCGTAGTCTCTTGGCTTTTTCTTCTGCGCCTGTCCTTCACTCCTTCATGTACATACTCATTGGTGTAGCAGTAAAAGGTTAACTTTGATCCAAGAACACTTGAACATTTGTTTCTTAAGCGCCTGCTCAACCTTAGACAAGAAGGGAGTCTTCTTTCTCGAAAATTAGTCTCTATAAATTCATGTTTAGAAATATGCCATATTCTGATTGAGTCCAGCAGGCATTTTGCTCTGGATCCATGGTAACAGAATACATACTTCTCTTTCATATCATTAAGAACTACCACTGTGGTTAGTTCCCCAAAGGGGCCATTTCTAAAGGCTTTGGAAGTGAAGCTTCTGTCTGTGGAACGATGGGTTCTGCCTCCTTTCGCATTTCCCAGTCTGGCAATCAGACTGAACAGTCTCTCGTTGCTGTGACTGTGCTTAGATGCTTGGAAACAATAACTGCCAGGCAGGCTTGGGATACACTGAAATAGGCCTGTCAAGTGTCAGTTTATACAGGAGGTGATGGAGTATACGCTGACATCATGTAATCAAAAGGAAAAAATTACCCTGTGTGTCTTGCCTGGGAAAGTAGACTCAACTTAGCAAGCTGTATTTCATGCCACCTGAACAGAGCATCGATGCCCAACTTTATTTATTCAGGGAGCAACTATTTATCTACATGGTGGCGGTTTACAAATAAGCAAAGTGTGGGCTCCTATGTCTGGTTTAAAAACAGGGGCTTTAGTGGATCAGATGAAACCTGGCCCATCTCAGCAGGTACTAACTTGTTTAAGAAAACCAGCTGTCACCAGGAAAGAAGCTCAGAAGGCTTTCAAACTAAATCAGCCTTTTGGCAGCCCCTGAGAAATTTATTGTTTGATTTTTGTTAGTGAAATGTGGGCAAATGTGGAAAGTCAACCATTGCCGCAGTTTTCCATCAATTGGGACTCAATCAAGAGACTGATGGGGATGTTTGTTGTTTAAAATCCTCCAACAAATTGAGGTTTGGGATGAGAGAAGCCCTCAGAGCATCACTAAAGGAGCAGGCAGTTCAGGGATGAGGTAGAGGAGCTGAGAGGTCATGAAGGGCTGGGGAATCTTTGGAGGTCTTTTCTCCATAGACTACAGGTTTCTGAGTTTCCAGTCCCCATCTGCTCCTCTGTCCATCCCTGAGCAACCTCATCTGGCCGTGGCTGGCACTAACATTTTCCTCAGGGTATTAATGGGCAGGATCACAGGCAAAGATGTCCTACAAATTTCTTCTCTGTCTTTGTCTTGCCCTTGGCTTTTATCCTTTCCTAGGTTTTCACCTCTGAATCACTATTGATTTCAGATGTGCAAGGAAAAAACCAAATGGATCCTTGATGGTATGATATGAACACTCTTTCTAAACGTTTTTGTCATCTATCTTGTCATCCACAGAGCCTTTGCTCAGCAAACTTCAATATCATGAGTAAGCATAGTGTTAGACTGCCTGAGACTCAGCATCTCCTGGATGGTTTTTTGAAAACTCTTGACCCTCACTAGCACAAAGGAATGTTTTGGTAGTATAGATATATTTTATAAACTTTGGGGTTATTTGTGAATTAGAGCGTATTGCTAAAAGATTGGTAAGTCAAACCCATAGATGGTTTCCAGGGTGATCAAGAAGTTTTCTAACTAAAGGATTAAATAAAATCACGCTAAATCTATCAACCAAGGGCTGTTTGACCCTTTGTTTTGGTCACTGTGGGAGGAGATTGGTGGGAATAATTGGGGCATAAGGATGAGTGATAATTTTAATTCTGATGATTTGCTTTGTGAGCTAAAATCAGGTCATTCACAAGCATGGAATTTCCCAATTGTGTGAAGGTTTAGTAAATGAAGATGGCATGCCTTTCAACTAAAATCCATGTCACAGCCAAATATAAGAAGTCAGATGGCACACTTTTTGTTTCCATAGTCCTAGTGGCCAAAGCTGACTTACAGAGAAGCTTTATTAGGTTAAAGAGAAGTTACAGGAAACAGTGAGAGACAGTGTGCATGCATCATATTTCAAAAGGTTTGTGCAAATGAGTTGAATTGCCCTGATTCATAGGAAGGAGTCACAGTGTGGTGTTCAGTACTGATTTAGAACGTTCTACCACTTTCTAGCCGACTGACACAGGGTGTACCCTGGGCCAAGTTTAGACTTGTCCTCCTTAGCTGTCAAATGAGGGCAAGAGCACACATATCACTTAATGATTCTGCATACCACTAGTCTATGCAAAACCTTGGCACAGGCGCTGACATACCATGGCAGGATATCATGAATGTCACGTGTTCCCATTGCTGCTACATGCTTCTCAGAGCCTTTCATATGCTAGTGAGGACTGTGAGTTTGTAAGAGAGAACTGCCTGATTCAGCCTGCCCCAGACTTACTGTCCACTTACTTAACTCCACACTGTTTACTGTGGATCAGCTGGCTGAGGACTTCTGAGGAAATATTAGGTGGACAGAGCTCTGAAGGACCCAGTCTCATGTTCTTTACCATTTGATGAAGAGATCCCCCTTCACTCCTTTCCACTTCCTCCATCTAGTCATTGTCTTCAGTTCAAATCCAGTCCCTTCTCCAAAAATCCCACCCTGCTGTCCCCAGCCAGCACGAGCTTTGTTCTTTCAGGTCAGTTGTCCCAGGTTTTAACCATTGATACTGTTACTTAGACTTCTGGTCTTGGTGTCCTCATTGTTTTGATAGATTTCTTGTCACCGAACTTGCCTTCTTTGATTTTATTCCCATGGCAAATCTTGAGCTTAGGGACCAGACCCTGAGCATTATTAAGCTCAGCACCTAATAGTGCACAGGTTCTAAAATGGGATCTTGACTTCTAATTTGGGTAAGGTGAAGCTGGCTTGCAACCTTTCTAACTCCCAAAGCTAATGTAGTTAGTTTGTTGGTCCAGTTGCCATATTTCATGTCTCCTAATTTTTTCCTAACCAATGGGACAGCATCTACTATACACAGCCTGGGTTTAGTGAGAAGATTGTGCTTCACTTTTCAAACACTTTTTTTATTTAGTTAATATTTTATTCTGTTTCTAAGTAATATTATTTTCTTTAAAATTTTTAAGTTGTCACCTAATAACTTGTACATGTTTATTGGGTACAATTATGCTTTGTGTAATGTTCAAATCAGGGTAATTAGTATATATATAGCCATCATTTCAAACATTTATCAGTCATTTGTGGTGAGATCATTCAAAACCTACTCTTCTTGCTATTTTAAATATGCAATATGCTACTGTTAACTATTATACGTTCTCCCTACTGTGCAACAGAACACTGGAATTTATTCTTCTTAATTGTAACTTTGTTCCAATTGACTAAATTCCCCTATTCTCTACCTACTTCCTCTCAGGCAGCTTCTCCCCCAGTCTTTGGCAACTGCTTCTTTTCTTAATATTTTTAATCACTTTGAGACTTTGATTTGACATTTTGTTGACTATTCTTTGGTCTGTTGTCATTAAATATTGTGCCTGTTGGTGGAGAGCTGGCTACAAAAAGTTGGTACAATGAAAGTTGTTGAAAAATTTGAAAGGACTGGCTCCTGATACAAGATAACCTGCGTTTAGCTCAATCACCTACCAGATACATGATTTGGGGCAAGTTGCTTATACTCTCTTTACTGAACTTTTCCCAGAGAAAATGTATTACCTCATGGAATTAATACCAATAATAAACATAACAGTGGAGTATATCTTAGCAAGGTAGTTTTTAAAATTATATTTTACATGCATGTGGAGTGTACGTGTATGTGTGCTGGTTCTAAGGCACACATGTGGATATCAGAGGACAACTTTAAGAGCTGGTTCTCTCCTTCCAGCATGTGGGTTCCATGGAATGAACTCAGATCATTAGACCTGGCAGCAGGGGCCTTTACCTGTGAGCCATCTTGCTGGCCCTAGTGAAGTGCTTTGTGTCCAGTAAGGCTAGGAGTTCATTATAGAGGATATTTGCTGTGATAGACATCATGACCAAAATAGCTTGGGGAAAAAAAAAGGTCTATTTGACTTGCAGATTGCAATCCATCATGAAGGGAAACCATGGCAGGAATTCACAGCAGGAACCTGGAGGCAGGAACTGAAGCAGAGGTCATGAGGGAATGCTGTTTCCTCGCTCCCCTGGCTTGCTTAGCAATCTCTCTTATACAGCCTAGGTCCACCTGCCCAGGCATGGCACTGCCCACCTCAATCAGGAATTAGAAACAGAGATGTTAACAGGCAGTTCCATGGAGGAAATTCCTCAGCTGAGGTTCTCTTTTCCCAGGTAACTCTGGTTTGTGTCAACTGGACAAAAACAGACAAACAAAAAAAATTAACCACAATTGACAATAGACCTTCACTAATTTTTTTTTTCAGTACTAGGGAATCTGTTTAGGGTTTCTCACATGTGTGTAAGCACTCTACAACCAAGCTACCTTCCCAAATCCTTTACTGGAAATTTAAAACACACTAGTAAAACATGTAATTTTGTGTTTGGAGAGGCTAACCTTGAAAATGGTGAGGAGGTGGAGGAACTGAGCAGAGAGACCAATTAGACTAAATTCTACCATTCATTCTTCATCTATTTCTGTTTCTCTTGGTCAGTTTCTTTTCAAATGGTAGGTATTTTAATTGAAAATCATTAAGGACATTCTCATTGGATGCTTTAATCTTCCTCCATCAGAGTAGGTCTACTTGGTTCCTCTGAATCTTCCCCCAGGAATATGTTCATAAACAAAATCGATTATATATTTTATGCTTTATTTATAAGCCCTGACTCCCATAGCTGCTGACTATTACCACATGTCTCGCTCAGGTTGTGTTAAACATTTTCAGTCTAGTGTCTAATTTCAATGGTAACTCTCTATATCTTTAGCCAAAAAGGTGTGGAGAAATAAGAAAAAGAATCAGGTGATTATCAGGTTCTTCATCAAATAGGCGTGTTGCCTTGGGGAGGCAGAGTGGAGTGTCTGCTCTAAAACCTGCCGAAACAATAATGCTATTTACACCAGACACAGTTGTGCGACGCAAGCTTTCAATTCGGTTAGGTACCCAGCACTGTCTACTGATGACCTTTCAGCTTCCTGTCAGCACCTTCCTATCAAACTCTCAGTCTGCTTAAAATAGAGCATGGATACCTCTGGGCACCTCACTTGAAAAACAAACTAAAGCATCAGAGAAGACCTTGCGGACTCAAGCTTTATCTAATGCTATACTCTTTTTTATTTTTAAATTGACTCACTCTTTTGCTCACCTGAAATGTCCATGAAATAGCCTACTTGCTGCGACAGGAACAATTATTTCTGCCTGAGGTGATCCATACGGTCTCAAAGCCCTGCAAGCATCCATTTACACTGAGATGGGCTGGGGATAAGGCAGACATGAGTTGGCACTTCAGGCAGACAAGGATGGTCTGACATGCTACACTGTGACAGCTGGAGAACTGCCCCATGGCCTGATGGGAGAACACACTTCTATGTTTCCTGCAGACCAGTGTGTGTAGGACCCTACTCAATTTTGCTAGAAGACAAGCAACCATAAATGATCCAAGAGGCCTTTAAATTCAAATTGTCCAAATTTTCAAACCGACAAACCCTAAAGCCTGTTAGCAAGTGTAGAAGTCCCCAAGGAAACTCCAGTTTGCTTGTGCTGTGTCTTCCCCTGTAATCTAATGCCAAGGTGCAATTAGATGTAATTTGAGATACACATAATTGCAACTCATTCAGAAGAGATTATTTTTTGAGAGGTTCAAAATGAGAAAATGTGCACATTCCTTTATAGATCCCATTGAAACAAAGTTGATTTAAATAAATGCACGCATATAGATATTCTGCAGTAATTATTGTATCCAAAACAATATGCGCAGCTGACTTTTTGCTGACTTTTCTACATAATAAAATACTCTAAGATTTATCTCATTAGTAATGTCATTAACTGAGCATGGAAATATTCTTTCGATAGCTATTTTCTAATTTCTCTATAAAATTCCAGTCAATATTTGGCCATACATGGCAAAATAAGTATTTGCATGAATTAGTCAGATGCCTTTGTATTGGCATTGCAGAATAATGATCCACAAGGTCATTTCATGTAAAGGCGACTCATGAAATATCTTCAAACACAATTTCAAGCAAGAAAATGAACCTGAACACTTGAAGTCATGAGAACAGGGATGTCTGCATGCAAACACAAGCATATAAAAACCCAGCATGGAACTGGAGAAATGGGTAGCAGAACCCAATCTTTGCTGAAGAAATACTGACAACTTATTACTGATAGGTGAGGATGAACTAATCTTCCTAAAGCAAGGGACTCTGGATAGGCTGACTAGCTCTCAGTGGATGAACTTACACCGGGGAACATTTGGGGACACTAACTCGACACAATAGAGTTTAACACAGATGAAAGAATATATAGATTACAGTTGGGGGCTGTGGAGGGTGCTGGTGGGGAAGATTGATTGAGATGTTCTGTATGAAATACACAACAATTCAATAAAAAAAGAAAAAGCAGACTGGAAAGTTCAATCACTAAAAAACTGAGCTGCAAACAAAATTATATTCTACTTCCTAGAATCACTGGAGAATATCTGACCAAAATAACTGAATTAAACACTCAAAACATTAAAAACAAAGGTAGATGTTATTCAATCAAAATGTTTATTTCGTTCATTAGTCAAATAAATCACTACAGTGAAGTAAAAATAGTGTTAAATGTTTGAATTGAATTCCTGTTCAGTCAGAATTATCAATCACATAGGCTTGCATATTCACACACAAACTAAAATTGAACAATTGTGCCTATTTAGCTAGATGTTCAATTATGAAAGATAAGAACAAAATTATATCAAGGTCAATTTTTGACACTGATTGCGAATCTCCCTTTGTTACAAAATGAAGAACAACCCGCCCTTTGGTCCTAGGTCATCCATCGCCTGCTTTCCAAACCTCTCAGTTCCTAGATCACACGAGGCCCTAATGTTGCCACTGGGGGCCTACTTGGATCTTGAGAGAGGGGTGGGTCTTTCATGACAGTGGAAAATAAGCCAAGTCTGTTGACTCAGAGCCAGGCCTCCTTGAAAAATTCAAAATTTTCTTGTATTTAGGAAATTTCTAGTCTATCTAGGTCTGGGATTTCCAAGGGTCCAAGGGAGCCACGGGAACCTGCAGTTAAGTGCCACCCAGAAGTGCCTCAGAAAGCACCCAGTGTTAGTTTGCATCAGTCTGAACCTCAGTGAACTGTCCTCTAGTTTCAGCATCCCAAGTTGGCCAAGTAGGAGTATTAGCCATAAGAACTGGTTTCTTTTTCAGTCGTACGTGGATTTCAGCTTCTGTAAAGAATTAGATGCTGAATTGGCTTTAACATCTTTCTTGGTAGTGGTCTTTGTCAGCCGAGTATTTCCAATTTCAAACAAGCATTTCTTGCTCACTGTTCTAGTTCTGGAGACTGGGAGTCTGAGATCAGGGTGCCAGCACCACTGGGCTCCTGGCGATAGTTCTCCTGGCTCACAGATTGTTGCCTTCTCATTGTGTCTTTACATGATAAAGATCTCATGGTGCTTACTTTTGTGGGATACTTTTACAGGTATTAAACTCATTACGAGGGTTCTCCCCCCTTGGCCTAGTTGCTTCCAAGGTCCCCAGGTCTTAAAATCATCAAATGGGAGGGGAGGGCAAAGCGTCAAAGATAAATTTTAGAGGATACTAAAATCTGGTCCATAGTATCTACAATGGAAGAACACCTGGTGATTTTTCAAATTTATGAATTATTAATTACAATTTGCCTTTATTAGTTCTTAAAACATAACTATGGACATATAATTTTATAAACCCTCATTATTTCTTGGCATTGAACTTGGTACTCTTCCTGACTGACCCAGTCCTGGACCTTTAGATCTTCTTTCGCCTTCCCAGTGTGCGCCATTTCTGAGCCCTTTCAAGTTATTCCTGCTTCCAGACGTGACCTCATCCAGTGCCTGTGCTGGTATTCTGCCCTCTGCCATTGTCCATCTTGTCACTGGAGCTCACCTTCCCGAGTCTGTCACAGGTCTTAGCCACTCCCTTACATGCTTTCTCAGTTCTTTATGACAGATTTAATGAAACCCCCTTAGTTGTGTTGTGCAGAGCTGTGTGTATCTTCTACTGTAGGACTTAATAGAGACAGAGCTAGATGACAGAGGAGGAAGACTGGAGTCAGTACAAAAGCCTCTGTGACCGAGAGACCAGGAGATGGGTAAGTAAACACAACCACTGAATGACATCCTCAGGATGTGATGATCAGTAGAAAAGTGGCTGTGAGAGGAAGGAGGGCGCGATGTTAGATCCTGAACCATGAATGGGTAAAATAAAGTCTGTGAGCAGACTCTGAAGCCGTTCTCAGAGGACAACTGAGCTTTAGTTGTGACAAAAAGTAAAAACATTTTGGAGAAAGGGATATGGGAGCTCACAGCTATCTAAGTAGCATCTGTAGGCACAGTGGAGGGGTTCCAGGGGAGAGAAAAAGGGGAGTGGGTGGGGCTGGTGGTGCAACGAAGCTGGAGCAGGAGCCTGCAGATTTTTAATGACAGGTAAGACAGTGTGTGCAGCATTACCTATGAACTTGAAAGTCTCTGCTGTGTCCGGACAGTTTGTTTAGTCGCCACAGTTCTAAGTGCTTTTCTTTTTGGTGCAGTGGTTCCCAGTCATGGAATTCTCTCAGGCGTAAAGTAGTAGTGACTCATGGGCTTTAATCCTGGTGCTGTTTCTGGGGCCTGAGCAAAGGACGCTGACGGGTTGACGTCACTGGACTTCCATTTCCCAGGACAGAGTACAGGATTAGATTCCATGTCCTGGGAGTTACCTTTAGCTGGCATTCTGTGGAAAGTTCTGTTTACTTTTTCAATGCCTTTGGCGATCCGTTTCTTGAGTTATTTTTATCAGTCGGAGTAGAATTCCTTCCTAAGAACTAAAAGAAAAACATATTATTTCATGTTTTCATGCAAGAATAATTTATTTGGAAACTATTTTGTGAATGAATTATGAAAGAAATTATAAAATTCTGTACTTTCACAAGACCTTGAAACGTGTTAGGGAAATTGGCATGCTTGGGGACACATAGCGTTTGGGTGAAGCAGAGTGGCTTCATGCAAACTCTTTTGTTTGCTAGCTCACTTTTTTGTTTTAAGACAGATTATCCTTATATTTTCCAAACTAGTCTAGAACTTGCTATATAGCTCGAACTATCCTTAAATTCATGATCATCCTACAAGTGTCAGCATAGCAGGTAGGTACCACCATGCCTGACTCTTTATGTAAACTCTTAAAATGAAGACTTCCACCCCATAATTCACCACTCACTACTTAGATGGATGTCCTTCACATTCACTATTTTTAAGGGGCATCTAATATCATATACTTACTGTCCTCGTGTCTCCGGTGTTTGAATATCCCAGAGCTAGAATCAGCTTTAAAGCATTTGGCCACACAATAATGCAATTTTACTAGCATCAGGGATGAATCTCCTGACGTATTTGTATAGCCACTGCCCGCTGTATTCTTTGATTAGTGTATTTTTTCCTGAGAAACATCTGAGAGGAAAAGTAAGGATGTTCTTCTTGGTCCTTATTTGCAAGAAAGGAAAACATCAATGTGACTTCCAGATCAACAATCCTAAAATGAGTTCCTCTGTCATCAAACATGTTAATATGAAGTAATAGCAAATAATCTTCATACAGGGGTTAGGAGAAATCCTAGCTAGCTTTAACTGTCAGCTTGATATAGCTGAAGTCATCTGCCAAGGCAACCTCAATCAAGGAATTGCCTAGATTAGCCTGGACTATGGGCATGTCTGTTGGGGATGTTCCTGATTGTGCATTGGTGTAGGAGAGCCTAGATCACTGAGGGTGGCGCCATTCCCTGTGCAAGTCATCCTGGGCTGTCTAAGAAAATTAGCTAAGCATGAGCCTGAATAGGTGAGCAAACAGTTTCTTCATTGTTTCTGCTGTGCATTTTGACTGTGAGAGTTCCCTGTTAAAGGTAATTCTGAGTTGGAATAGCTAGCAGTTCTGCTTTGAGTTCCTGCTTGAGTTTTTACTTGAACTTTCCTAAGGGATTGACTGTGACCTGGAAGAGTGAGTCAAATAAACCCGTTCCCCTCCTAAGCTGCTTTTAGTCCAAGAATTTTAATCACAGCAACAGAAGGGAAATTAGAACAGGAGACTTTTGTTTTCCAGTTTGGTATGACATTAATTCTTTGCTTGACCTATGAAGAGTTACTGTTTGTCACTGAGATTTCCTCCTTGGGAAGACAAGAATGTTGCATTCATGGGTCTAAATTCCCTTCTTACTTGATCATCTGTGATTCTAGAATTCCTCTGAAGTATGTGTAGAAAACTAGCATTAGTTATTTGAAGAGTTTGGCCTTGTAAGAACCACTAATATATTGGATCTTTTGATGCAAATTGAAAATTGCATCTTTAAGTCCAAAAATTTGTCAGGATAGTTTTGAGAATTAGGCTTGTTTATGTGTCTAGAAGTGAAGAGAGATAAGTTAGGAGTGAGATACAGAGTCAACTCACACAATACTTTGTGTTTAAGGTTGTTTTCTTAAAAGTACTATCTCTTAGTCCCCAGAAATCCAGAAAAAAAAAGAGTAGTACACACATTTCACAACTGGCCACAGAAGAATTCAAGACAGGCTAGAAAGAGGCATGTGTCAGCCTTTGTTATCTTGAAGTGTCTTACTGGGAGTGCCTCCTTTTCACCCTTGGTTTGCCACACCCCACAGCTCACCAGTTGGTCCTGCTCATCTGATAAGAAAATCCTGCCACTGGATGAAGTTATCCAATTTCTTCACAAAGAAATATGATATGCCACAACTCGGCAATTCAAGGAAGAGGCTTTTGCAGTTGTTTATCTTATAGTTGCAGCTGCTTTTACATGGTGCATCTGTGGGACATTAGGGAAGTTATTGAAGGATCCAGAGCCTCTGCTTCTTTATCAATATGTTTCATTGACTTCTGGGCCTTAGTGAGACGTTGATGTGATAATACTTGTGAGCATGTATTTTAAACTGTTAAATATGGTGCATATGTGGGCTATTAGATCTGGTTAAACAAGCAATGACCAATAAAGTTATTTTTCTTTTTCAAACCCCCAAAGACAGTAATTTTCCATACATAAGACTTTTTGTCATCACTGTCTTGTGATGTCTAATCTTCTCCGTCTACTTCTGGTAAATGTGCCAGTTTGGTAGCTTTGGACCCAATTGACCAAATTTTCTGTAAATCTTTTCTTCGCAATCCATTTGTTATTGTTGGAACACCAGACCATTAATTGATGTTTGCAGCTGCCAAGACTTGACCACAATTGAAGAAATAACCATGGAAGTCAGACTTACACCTGAATTCCTTTACATGTGTTCATTTTGATTTGATCCTTAAAGTATTTGTTTTACTCATTTTGCTGCTTAATTTTCCCAAAGTAAATCAGGAATCCATCAGCACTCAAATCCTAGGGTAACTGGAGTTTGGGGTGACAGCAGAAGCAGTAGCACCTATTCCATCACAGGTGCTTTGTTAAGTGCTTGCCATTTTTTTTTTTTATTCTGTATGTGCAAGAAATGTGAACTAACAGTTCTTTGCCTGCATTGCTGGTGATATCTGGAGGACATTTTAGGGAAATGCAGATATTTCCCTAATGTCTGTTTCCATTTTGATTCCATCTTGTTTTATAAGAATAATAAAATTTCTGTGACAATCAGTAGATTTGTTCTTTTTTAAAAAAATTTAAATGTATATGAATGTATTGCTTGCATGTATGTTGAGTTCACCTGTGTCATGCAATGCTGGCAGAGGACAGAAGAGGATGTCAGATCCTGTGGAACTGGAGTTATGGATGGTTGCTAGTTATCCTGTGGGTACTGGGAATCAAACTCAGGTAATCTACAAGAGCAGCCGGGGTTCTTAACCACTTAGCCATCTGGCTAGCCCAGTAGATTTATCCTTATAATGAAATGCAGTATTTGAAATGAGGTCCTAGTCAGAAGGAAAAATGTTTAACCTTTGTTTTCCTTGCCTTGCCTTCTTTCTTTTAGGTCATAAACAAGGACTGCAATGGCTATAGCCAGGTCCTGTGCCTGTCTATGTGTTACCTCCATTCTTCTTAATCTAAAGTGTTAATATAAAACAATTGTTGTTATGCTTACTGAAAACAAAATGACTTATCTTTAATGAAGGTCTGGAGCAATAGCCACATCTAGATATAAAATATTTTATAATAACAAAATATAAATATATACATATATAAAACATAAAATATTTTATATTACTTTCAAACAGGTGATTACTATGGTTACATGAGGACTGAATATTCATAGGACTGAATGAATCCTTTAGCTTTTACTCAGTTATCTGGGTACCAACTTGATCCTAAACACAATCTGACTAAAAAGAGTGTCCTGGACCACAGTCCACCAAAGGGTTTGGTTGTCTAGATTTACACTGGACCTGCTGACAGCACCGTGTTTCTTCCAAGCGGTGCAGTGATTTAAGACATTGTAATATCGCTGCAACAAAGTTCTGGGCATGCAGCAAAAGTCATCCATTCTAGAGGCTGGTGGTGGTAGAGAAGATGAGCCAGGGCTGATCTCCACTAAACATACACGGAGCAGGAAATGCTTAGCAAGTTCTATTGTGGATTCCCTGATTCATCCACTGCAGATGGGTTTTGATACCATCAACAAACCCTTTGATGTCTTCATGAAGACTGCTTTAAAGAACACTTCCAGTATTAGCCAAAAGATATTTTCCCCAAGATTCTATATTTTAGAGCCAAGAGCTTTATGTCCTTGCACCCAAAAGTTTTGTGCCTAGCCCTGGCAAAAACAAGTAAGCCCCAAGCAGTTCTAATTCCCCTTACAGATTTCTGTCTTAATGAGGTTTCCAGAAACGTGAATGGAAGAGGTCAGCAGACAATAGTCAATGGGCCAAATCCATCTCAGAGTTTCACGGGAAAAATAGCTATACTCATATTTACGTATCGCTCATGGTTGCCTTTGTGTTATAGTGGCAGAGCTGAGTAGTTGTGACAAAGACCTTATGACTCATAAAGCTGAAAATGTTTCTGCTTGGCCCCTTACAGTAAAAGTTTGCCAACTCCTGAGGTAGACTAACGGGAATATCATTTAACAGAAAGCAGTAGCCAAGACCTACAACTAGAACCACAGACATTAATTCACTCATTTTATGGTTGTGGTTGCTCCTCACTTACAAGCACTTTCTGAGCTTCTATTATGTATCAGGAACTATTCTGGGATGTTTACATAAATGAATAAAATTAGATAAGGATTACTTGTCTTCATGGAGCTGTGTATGTTTGGGGGAAGCGGGACAGACTAAGCAATCATAGCAGTTACCTTTCACATTGTTGTAACCAAGAACCTGATAAGTAGAAATTTTAGGGAGGAAGTTTCTTTGGGTTTACAGTTTGAGGGGGTACAATCCATTATGGTTGAAAGGGCTGGGCAGCAGGAGAGTGATCAGTAAGCAGAGAGGACACAGGAAGACAGGCTAAGGAAACTCAAGGCCTACCCCTAGTGAGTGACTCCTTCAGTGAGGCTCTACCTCCAGTCTTACCCCCAGCTGGGGACCAACTCTTCAAACCCATGAGTCTATGGGGGACGTTTCACATTCAAACTAGAGTGACAACATTATTAAGGTAATTATATAATACTGTAGAAAGTTGTGTCATAGGTGGGAAGTCCTTGGAACAGGCTGCAGTCACTGGGGTTGAAGGGCGCCTCTAGGAACAATTCTTCCTGAATCTCAAGGAAGATTAGAGGGAAGACCCTGAGGAGGCTGTGCAGACTCATCCTCACCATCAGTCCAGGGAATTTGTGGGGGTCTGGGTATTGAGCAAGGCAAGCAACCCCAGATACCCTGAAGGGACGGACGGCAGGTGTCTGGCCTGCTCTGCCTGATGTGATAACCTGGCCCCAGGAAATCACTGTAGATATGAATCCTCTTTTTCCCCACCCCAGACTAGAACCAGGTTTTTGGTTTTCGTTTCCTCATTCCTAATTTCCACGTCAGCCCTACAACCTTCCCTAAAGACCCCACCTTTAACTTTCCCGCCTTCTGTAATGGTCAGAAAGTCCTCCTTATATAAACCCCTGCCTTGGTTTTGATAACCGAACTACCCACAGAGGTAGTATCCCAGGAGGGAACTCCTCCCCCCGCACTCTGAGCCACCTGAGGTCCTGTTTGATCATCCTCCATTCTCTGGCATGGCTGGAGCACAACAGCTGTGCTGGAGATGGAGACCCACCTACAGGAATTAAGCAGGCTTTCCAGATGCATGAACATCATTTTGAAGCATTTTTACCTACCCAGGCAAATTCTAACAATGTCTGCTGTTTTTTCAATAATTCCATTCAACTCCTGGATCCCAAGGTGGGGCTAGAAGTTTGTATTTTGTGAGCTGTGCAGGAGCGGTTTGGGTTTCTCAGATGCCTGTGTTTGGGAATCACTGATCTAACTCAAAATCAGAATGCCCTCCAAATATGTTGAGAGTCACTCAGCCTCTGCTTAAACACTTCCAGTAACGAGAAGCTATTAACACTTTTAGAGTTCACTCCATAAAATATTTATAACATTTAATTAATTTATTCATTTATTCAACAAAAAAATGTGTAGCTCCCTACTGTGAGTCAGGTACTGGGAATGTAGGAACACGTGCTCTCTGCTCACATTGCTATGTATTTGTTTCTGACTGAAAAAAGTGTCAATTTTTATTTTAAACATATTAAGAAAAAAACAATTAAAAATATATATGGAAAATTTTTAGTCTGAAATATTAATATTTGGCACTATATTAAATTTTCTATTTCTAAATGTAAAGGTCCAGAGTCTCTCCTCCTTCCTACCTTTCTTTCTCTCTCCCTCCCTTCCTCTCTGACTTTCCCCTACTACCATTTCTCCTCTCTCTCTCTTTCTTTCTCCAGGATCTCACTATGTAGCCCAGGATGGCCTTAACCCTAGGATTCTCCTACCTCAGCCTCTTTTGAGTACTGTGAGCTGGGATTGCGGGTGTGTGCCATCATGTCCTGCTGGAATCTCTCTCTCAACTAGTAATATAAATATTTATGGTTTTATGAAGTATTATTCTATGTGGTCCTAAATAGAACATTATTGCATTTGATTTTATGTATTTTTTAGAGTACAATAAACTGTTTATTAGTACTTACAAAAACTACAGTGAACAAAAATATGAAAACAATGAAACACATAATTTAACATTCTGATTCATTTTTAAAATGTGCATCTAGATGATAGCTATTTAGGTTATTTCAAAATACTTACTGTTCCCAAAATACTGCAATTAATTTTCTTATAAAGCTTCTGCAGCCTTTCTAATTATTCAGATAAATGTCCCCAGGTGGAATTTCTGGATTGAAGGGTACAGGCTATTTAGTTTTGTTGAACTACATTGCCAAATTGCCTCTCTTGAAAGGTTAATCTTATTTCCATTTCATTTCAGTTATATGATGAAAATCCATGTCTTCACACTCTTGGAAATACTGATATTTCATTCTTTTGTTCAAAAATCTATAATTAGTGAGTTCTTTCTTGCTCTGGGTTGAAATTTGCATATCCACATCTTCCAACTGTTGATATTACTATAGTCTTCTGGAGCGTTGTGGGGTAAATCAGTCCCTCCTTTTGGAATGGAATTTGCAATATGTGAAAATAACTGTCACATCTCTACGATACTCTTTCTTTAGTTACAGCATGTTTCTTTGTTATAATAATTATTCCTATAAGCTATTTTCCAGATACTTCAAAGCTGGACTCACTTTTCCAGAAAAGCTCTAGTTAAGCAGAGTCTCTCTAAGCTATGTTGGAAAGTATGCTATGTGTTGATTGAATTCTTTTATGCATTGAAAATTCACGTGTTGAAAACTAATCCCCATTAGGTAGAATGAGGACCTTTGAGAGAGAGTGTCCTTGTCAAAGAGACTCCAAAGTGTTCTGCCACCTTTTCTGCACTATGAAATCCCAAGGAGGATATCCAGCTGTGACCATGGAGTCTGTAGGTACTTTATCTTAGAACACAGCCTCTAGGACTGTGAGAAATATAAAACAATATTTTAGTGGTTTATAAGCCACCAATTCTATGGTCACTTGTAGTAGGCTACACCTACCAAGATAAAGGCTAAACTGAAGCCTGGTTCTACAGAACACTTTCTTCTTTGAGCATGATCCTGATACTGATGTGAGCTCAGCAAGCAATATCTATTTGTGGCCAGCATGTCATGACATTGACCAATATAGATTTTTATCAACTCAATTTCCAAAGCATTCTAGAAACAGTCTCAAAGATAGTATCTATCCACTGGCTTCACAGGAGCTAGCAAAGGCTTAGTAGGAAGCAGTGTAATCTAGCTTTTCGGGTTCCTTTGAAAGACTGATTTCATCACTCTCTGTCTACCTTATACAAATTTGATAAAGAGTCTCTTGACTTACAATTGAGAACATTTGGGGTAATGTCTATTTTAGAGTCCTACTGCACTGTATTATTCTGTTATTGATCCCTTAATCAGCAGAATTTAGGAACAACAGGTAATTCAGCATTGTTACTAGAACTATCTGCAAAAGTCTGAGTGTATATGTATGTGTATGTATTATGCATGTATGATTATTACCAAGAATATAGAAATAACTTTGTATTTTGAGTTCTTTATATATCTGGCTCTTAAATCTCTGTCAGATGTGTCACTGGTGAAGGTTTTTTCCCACTCTGTGGCTTTTCTCTTTACTTCCTTGATTTTTTTCATTTGTTGTACAGAAGCATTTTGATTTAATGAGGTTCCACTTGTTCATTGTCGACCTTGATTCCTGAGCAACTGATGTCTGATCTAGAAAGTCCTTTCCTGTACCTATATCTTGTAGTTACTGCCAATGTTTTCTTCTAACATTTCAGAGTTTCAGTTTTCATATGGAGGTCTTTGATCTATTTAGAGTTGACTTTTGTGCAAGATGAAAGATAAGGGTCTAGTTTCATTCTTCTACAGGTGGAGAACCAGTTTTGCCAGCAACATTTGCTGAAGATGCTATCTTTCCTTCAGTGAGTGTTCTTGGCCTCTTTGTCAAATATCAGGTGACTGTAATTGGATTTACTTATGTTTAACAATATTCCATTGATGTACGGGTCTATTTTTGTGCCAGTACCATGCTGTTTTAATGACTATAGCTCTGTAATATAGTTTGAAATCTGATATAGTAATCCCCCCTGCATTGTTCTTTGTGCTCAGGGTTTCTCTGGCTATTTGGGGTCTTTTGAGCTTTCATATGAATTTTAGGGTTTTTTTTTCTAATTCTGTGAAAAACTTCAGGGAAATTTTGATATGAATCGCATTAAATCTGTATTAGTTTTGGTAGGATGATCATTTTCACAATTCCAATCCACGAGCATGGGAGGCCCTTGCCTACTAATAATTACATCTTTAGTAATTAGGGAAATGCAAATTAAAACCACTTTCAGATTTCATCTCACCCCAGTCAGATTGGCTAAAATCAAGAGAACAAAAGATACCAAATTATGGAGAGGATGTGGGGAGAGGAATGCTCAGGCACTGATGGTGGGATTTCAGATTCAGGCAACCCTTATGGAAAGCAGTGTGGAGAACTCTTACAAAACTAAAAATGAGCCTACCATTTGGCCCGGTTATACCACTCCTTGGCATATACCCAAAGGGCTCATCCTACTGTAGAGATACTTGCACATCCATGTTTGTTGCACCTCTTTTCACAACAGCTAAGAGATGGAAACAACCTAAATGACCCTCAGCTGACCAGTGGATAATAAAATGTGGTACATTTACACAATGGAGTTCTATCCAGCAGTAAAGAAAGGAAATCATGAGATTTGCAGGTAAATGGGCGGAATGAAAAACTGTTATGCTAAGTGACAGAACAGATTCAGAAAACCAAACCATATATGTTCTCTCTCATTTGAGGATCCTAGCACCAAATCCATTTTATGAGTATTTATCCTGATGTAACTGCAGGAACCAGGAAAAGAGTAAGTAGGAACCTGGCAGAGAAGAATAGTAGGACATAGGTGTTACTAAGGGAGAAAGAGAAAGAGATAAAATGAGGGTATTTAAATGGGAGGAGGGAGGAAGTTACACAAGGAGCTACGGAGAAAGAAGAGGCTCAAGAGAGGTGGGGCCATAGGAGACTGATATTATCGGGAAGAAGTGTGGAAAATGGGGAAGGCATGGAGGGCGGGATAGACAGGGAGACAGAGAGAGAGGAGAGGTAGATAATGCATAGTTAGTGTAAAAGGCCAGAGGGAATCATATTAGTCTAACAACTTAATGACAGACTCCACATACAGCATCTCTGCATGAGTTCTCGTACATAGCTGAAGGCTACGTAACAAGAAACAGTGCCAGACAGGAGGAACCTTCTTTAGGTTGTTGGCCAGAGTGGTCCAAGAGACTCACAAAATTACATGGGCTATTGCCTCCAGTAACTTGAAGGTAAGACCCTGCTGCTGGAGACAGGGCATACTTCAGTACAGGATTTAGAGCAATGGAGCTGGAATTGGCCTGGAAGCCACTTCCTCTGAAGCTAGCTCTCTTAGTTCTGGAGAGCACTATACAAATTGCTAGCTTCATGACCAAATAACCACATAAATGACAGGCTCAGCATAAGACACTGGTCCAGTAGTGGCACTTTTATCTTGGGAGCAGTCAACAGCTACCTAATTGGACTTATAGTCCACTCAGTGGGAGAAAACGTATATGTGGTACTATAAGCATAGCCAAATAAACATGACTAAAGAGGTCACAGATCTTAGAGAAATCCCTAAAGCTGTCACATCCCTAGGCTAATGTAACGTCTCCCTTTTTTATTGAATCATTGTGTGTTTCATATAGAACACCTCAATCAACCTTAATCATCTTTATACAGCTTTCCCAAGGGCACCTCCCAAAGCCCCTCAACTGGAATCTGTACATTATTTCATCTGTGTTAAGGTCTACTGTTTCAGGTTAGTGTCCACAAATGATCTCAGTGTAGGTTCATCCACTGACCAACCTACACAGAGTCCCTCACTTCAAGAAGACTCTCATCTTCACCCAACAGTAATCAGTGGCCAATATTTCTTAATTGCAAAGGTTGAGGTCTGCTACCCATTTCCCAGTCCCATGCTGGATTTTTGTCCACTTGAGTTTACATGGGGCTTGAGTATGCTAAAACCAACTGATGGCCCAACACCAGCTTCATGACCAAATAACCACATTGATGACTGGCACAGCATTCGTCAGTGGTACAGTAGTGACACTTTTATCCTGGAGTCAATTCAATCAGTGGCTACCTAACTGGTCTTAGAGCCACTCAGTGGGAGAAAACTCATGTGTGGTACTGTAAACATAGTCAAATATACACGGGTGAAGAGGTCATAGATCTTAGAGAGGTCCCCAAGGCTGTCACATCCTAGTATCCTATACTTCTTACTTCTTACTAAATGCAAAGTATGTATCCTTATATTTACAGTCAAGTATCCCAGTCACCACTCTTCACAGAAATTTCTTTGGCACCACACAGCAATTATGAAAGAGTACCACAGTTGGTCACACACAGACATTGTCTATGAATTGCCTAAGCCTAAGCGGCACATCTACAATGCAACCTCCACACCTAAGGCTCACCCAATAAAGAACAAGGGGTAAAGAGGGCATTAATGAATCCCTCAACTCTTATTAATGAAGCTCCTTCATGCAACAGAGGGCCAGAAACACAAAAGGTCACAAATGGCCGAAGAGTGGAGACTAGGAGTCTGAAGGATGTGGGTCCCTGGACAGGACTCCTATATTAAGCTTCACTCACCCAAGGGTCAGGGACCATTGCAAAAGAGGGGACAAAAAGATTGTAAGATTCAGGGAGGAGGTGCATGACCATAGGGAAATAGAGTCCTACAAGCTCTTGTGATCCTTCTCATATGATCTACAGCAGTGGTTTCAGCATGTTCAAGACCCATGCAAACTCAGACTAAAACCAGCATGGAACAGCGGAAATGGACTGCAGACCACAATCCTAGCTAAAGAAATATTGGCAGCTGATTACTTTTGGGTGAGTAACAGCCAGTCTTCTTAAAGAGTCTCTAGATAGGTTGTCTAGACTTCAGTGGATGAGCTTACACTGATGATTGTTTGGGAACACTAACTTGACACAATAGGTCTTAACACAGATGACAGAATGTACGGATTTTGTGGGGTGGGCTGTGGGAGGGTGCCAATGAGAAAGGGGGGATAAAAGTGATTAAGACCGGTTGAGATGTTCAGTATCAAATATACAAAATTTCAATTAAAAATTCTATAAAAGATAACTTGGCATAAAAAAAAAGAAATAATTATTTTTAATGTACTGAAATCAAAATATGTTTTCATGTGGGATTTCCCTGCCATTTTGCTGCACTCTTTAGTTGAGAAGACATTTGCTTATGCAATATGAAGACTAATTGGCTTTCAACTAAATACGGAAAGGGAGACAGCATTTAAGTGTCCTGGTGAAATTAGAACAGGACTAGAATTGTTGGAGAAATGCTTTTTTAGGGTGACTAGCACCTCCGCTCCATTTGTCTGTGGCTGGGGAGTACTAGTACGAACACTGAAAGCCCATGGCCATTAGCATGAGTTAATCTTCTCCTAGACCTCCTGAGATGACCCCACACTCTATTTCCAGTCTAGAATGGCTGACTGCTTTTCAGTTCTAGTATGATCAGTTTCTATTGATGAGTTTCATTTTTTCTGACCTCCAGCTACCATTTCCTGTTAATGTACACACACTTCCTACTCTCCCTTTTAAAACTAGAATTCCTTTCCCACTTCCTTCTCTCCTTGCTTACCTTCCTTCCTCATTAGAAACCAGGTAGGGCCACAGATTTGTCCCTTGTTTGCTCCCCTTTTGGAATTGAGTTTATGTGTGTGAACTCGGCATTCTGACTTCATTAGGCCTCCCATCCTCTCGACATTTTAGTAGCCTGTAACTGTGATTAGGATTCCCAAATAGAGAAGTTCCTAGTTGTCGCAGATCTAACTAGTGGAAGACTGGCTGTCCACTAGTGAGATAATGCAACTTAATTTTTTCTACATTGCCAGGAAACTAGAGGTGACAAGACACAGCAATGAAGCCACCTAATTTTCAAGATGAAGCCCCTTTATATACAGAGATAAAATAAGTTAAGAGATCTTAAGGTTGTGTTTCCTCCTCTTGAGTGTGGGTTGGACTTGGTGATCCACTTTGAATGAACATAGTATGAAAAGCAGAAAGTCAGTAAAGTAATGAATTAGAGGCTTAAAAAGCATGACCCCCCACTGAGTGATTAAGTGGAACATCTCTAGTGATGTATGGATATCGAGTGTTTCCCGGTGCCATATGTTAAGATCACTTCAGAATGCTTTTCCTTCAACCCAAACTCCACCTGATCATGAGAAAAAGTACCAGTAAGCATTAATTGATACTATGGTCTGACAGTTTCCCCTAACCCTGGTTGAAATCTTAGCCTCCAGTCTACAGTATTAGGAGGGGAGTGTTGTACAGGGTGATTATGAGACCTTTGGGAATCAAATCTTCATTAATGGGATTGGTGTTCTTCTAAGAAGTAAGAGCAGAGAGGAAATTTTTCTATCAGTTATGCAGATACACAAAAAGAAGACAGTGACCTACAAACCAGCAAACAGGATCTTTCTAGTCATTTGACCTGCCGATACCTTGATCCTGTGATACCCCACCTCCAGAACGATGAGAAATTCATTCCTCCTATTTAAACCATCCGTTCAAAGACTATATCTATTCTAGCAACTTCCTGCTCTGTATTGGTGCATTGGTCCTCTTTCCTTTCCTTGAGAGCAACTCCCTGAGACATCTCCATGTTTATATATTCTGCCTGTGTTTCCTTCGGATTGTCTATATAGCTTAGCATGACTACTTTACTACCCCCAGCACCCCCCGCCCAAAGCTTGAGATGAAAGAAAGGTTTAACTAGAAAGGTGTTCATGGTGTTCATGAAAGAGAATGGAGCCTAAATTAAACTTATTTGCTAAAAAGGTTGAAATAACTCACTTCCCAGATTAAGTGATTTGTCAGGTTAGTTACTAAAGAATACAAGTGAGAATTCTAAAGGAGCACTGTGTGATGCAGAGTTCCTAGGGAGGGTAGGACCTCAGTTGGTACTCCACCTTTATCACAAGGTACTAAGCACAGTCTCAATGCATGTTTGCTATGTATAGAAATATAGAGATTTAGATTAAAATAAGTACACTTGGGTTTCCATATAACAGACACTCAGAAAAAATATAAGGAACCAGGAAAGAACAAAGATTTTTGTAGCAAGACTGCTCAAACGATGTGATAATTCAGTGTCTTGGTTAAGTCAACTGTGAATTACCTATGTGAGCACTGGCAAATTATTTGTTCTTTATATGGTCACTGATAAAATAGATACATCATGAGCAGCTATAGCAGAGTGTTGGGACTAAGGGAATTAATCCATGTAGAGCACTAAACACAGGAGTGTCTAGCACATAAACATTCTGTTAATATTATTCTTCTTCACGATACCTTCGGTGTGGATCAAGCCATGTGTTGTTTAATAAAACAAAACTACTCTATGCTACAAACACCAGAGAAATTCACCCCACAGATTATCAGCACAATGTTAAATGACTTCTCTCTAATAAACCACCCATTTCTCTCTTCTAAAATGAAATTATTCATCTACTCTTAACTTTTAAACTAAATATTTCCTTCAGCTCAGATTTCCAAGGCTTAACTTACTCCAAACAGTGTCTCTGCAATGATGAAGGATGAAAGGCAGGTCATGAGTAGAAGGTTTGAGTTCCTTTTCCTTGGTAAACAGCTTCCCAACCCAACTATTTCCTGTTTCAGATGCCCAGCAAGGCAGAAGTCCAAATGCTGCTTTTAAATTATGCAGAGGACCTCAACAGTGTCTAAATCTGTATCAATGGTGATCCTTATGCATGCATTAATTTGAGATGTTCCAAAAGACAGATTAATTAAACCATATATCTTTACCAATTAGGCTTTTTCTCATTGGCAAATATGGACATGAATTATTTGTATACATAGTTTTGAGGTTAGCTACCAGCTACTCTTCACAAAGTCATTTAGTTAGTGAATTAAAAATACTGTGACTCCATGTAGCAGAACAGAAAGAACTGCTGAGTGAGATTGCCAGGTATTAGCTACATTATGCAAATAGATGTCCCAGGAGACCCATCCCTAAGACTATTAGCCTTATTCACCTTTAATAACCCAAGATCTCCTGTATGTGATATGTGCAGATGAAAATATGTTCAGCCTGTGGGTAAAGTTGTTATTAATGTGTAATTCTTTAGCTTTTGCCCCCCGTACAGTGGAATTCTATATTGGCAAACCTCTGGGGTTTGGCTGTCAGAGAGATAAAAGCTTGTGAATATTGCAGTAGTGTCCTGAATGAATCTAAATAAATTTACAGGGTCAGGTTATTCTAGCAAGGACTGCTGTAAATAATACTACATCTCCCCTCCCCTGTTTTACAGTAGCTGGTGTTATGAATACTCTTAGCCAGCACTCCTTGGGTAAAAACCTTTCAAATATGACCCGATGTTTCCATCTGTAGATGCACTGGAGTCGTCAGTCGCATGTCAAACACAGCCTTTGAAACAGGAAGAGCAGTGTTGGGCTTCTGCTGATAGAGCTGTTATCTGGAAGATGTCAATGCAGGCAGTGGCCCTGGGAATGCTCAGGGAGAGTTTTATCATTTGGTGGCTAAATGATCACTTCGAAACCAAAGTGGACCACTGCAACCTTTGAAAAGGTATTTGTATTTGCTTGAGGCAAATGTTTACTGACATGCTTTTATGTAACAAGAGAGTGTGAGAATTCACAGATCTGAAATAGTTTTAATGGAGAGTCCCAGAAGTTCATCATCAGGAAACTCAACCTTGAGAAAGTCTGAGAAGGCTACTAAGATACATGTTCAATCAGAACGACAATATTCCAGTTTTGCTGACATGGTTTAACTAGCGACTTAAAAAGAAAATATCTTTGTCTCCATTTCTGCCATTCAATATTCCTGTGTCTTTTATGATAGAATGTTCCTTGAAAGGCCTGTGTGCTGGAGTTGGTTGCTAACCTGAGGTGCTAATGGGATGTTGAAGCATCTTTAGGAGATGGGTAGGGGCTTCGTGGAAATAAGTTAGGCCAATGAGGGTGGGACTTGGAAGAGGACGGAGGATGCCAGTTCCTTCATCATCTCTTACTTCCTGGCTGTAGCAGAGTAAGCAGCTTGGCACTACCATGTGATTCCCTTGGTGCATCAGCACCAACAGAAACAAAAGCAATGGAGTCAACAGTTGACATTGGCTACAACTCCTGAAATTAGGAGCCCAAATAAACCCATCTTCTTTTTTATTTTTATTTTATTTTATTCTATATTTCTGAGGCACAGTCCGTCTTTGAAGGAAGTCTTTTTAACTTGATCATATCATTTATTTTGTCACAGCTAATATGGTTTCAATGAGTATGGAGGGAAGACATACCCTTTATGGATGGACTCAAGAAAAAAAGACCCTTAGTATTTAACTTTCATACATTTGAAAACTCTTTGTAACTTAATTTCATGTCAATGATAATGTAAGACCTAGCACATCTTACTGGATGTCTCAGGTACTTCAAGATATCAGCAGGTCACAGACAAATTATTAGTGAGAATACAGCATACTGTTTGGGAAAGAAATTATTTAATCAGCTTATTTTATTATCTAGTTTAAGAGATTTATTGTATCTCATCTAAAAGCTTTCATAGCTTTTCTTTTTCTATGTATAGTTTGAGTCCTCTTCCCTCCATGGATCTTCATTTTGTAAATCATTGTGTTCATCATTGTTCAAGTATTAAAAATACAATATTTTCATGTTATCCTTTATTCTATTAATTCTGAATTTCCTTTCAATTGACTTTTTTGGAGAAATTTTTTTCATTTATTTATTTATCTACTTTCCATTATGCTTTCTTGCTCATCTATTATTTCTCTTATTTTAGGTTCTCTCTTTACAGATCTTATTTCCTAATTCTTCAATATCTTCCATGTCCAGAAACAGTATCATCCAGATAAATTAGTTCACATTGCATCTTTAATACTTTTCAAATTTCTATCAGAGCATGTTTTCTTTAACTTAGCATTGTTGCATTGGGGATTAAGTTTTGGATACATGATCTCTGAATGATAGAGTCAAACCATTGTGCCAATTGGACTCTACTATTAAAAATGGAGCTTTTGAACCAGCAGCTTGGATATTGTCTGGGAATTAGTTAGAAATTCAGAATCATAGACTGTTTCTTCAGACATCCTGAATCAGCATGAGCTGTGTGTGTGTGTGTGTGTGTGTGTGTGTGTGTGTGTGTGCGTGCCTATGTATATAATGATACAATGGCATATGGTAATTGTGCATTTGGAGGAGTACAATGACTGTAGAGGATCATCTCATATCTGTTTTATCATGGTCCCAGGTAATTCCCATATTTGTGTCACTTGGAATTAAATCTCTGTGTGTTGAAGAAATACTCTCTCTAACACACTACCTAGCATTGATAAGCTCACTCTATGCTTCTGAGATCCCTCCTGAATCCTTGATTCCCTGGTTGAAGCACTTGAGGGTACTCAGAAGCCTGGCTTTGTTCTCAGCATCTGTATTATCTCTGTTAAGGAACTTAGATTTCAGATACCATGCATTTGGTAGGATTTTCAAGTAGCTGATGACAAAGTAGGTATGGCATTCTTTTCTAGTTTTTCTGTGTGCTTATTTATTTGTGGTTCACTGATTCAATTTAGTATCTGTAAACTCACAGGTGACTGGGGGGATATCAGAGCTTTAACTATATATTTAGTTGACATCTGTTTCTTTGAATATATTGTCTGCAATTTTAAAAGCACAAAATAAAATATGCCCAAGTGCTTCATGGGATATTTCAATATCCAAGATGATTTTTATTGTTTCCCCAAACTGTAATAAAGGAAGTGTTATCTCCTTCATTCATGACTAGATTTTAAATTTAGTAAAGACCAGCACATGTGTTTGACAGCCCAAAGTTTAAAGTTAAAACTATTTCAAATCAGAATTGAAATGAATTTCTGGCATAGGAAACAGTTACGAATATTTTGTCATAGGGGGAAAGTGTTGTCAGATTTAACCACTGTCATATCAGTGTGTGTGCAAGGTGCACATCCAGCTCAAGATTCCATAGGACAAGGGAAAGCAATCATGAAAAACGGGGGTGAAGCAATTTCTAGATAGAGAACACTAAAGAATATGAAAATAAACTTTGATGGTTTCAAAAACACATTGGGATATTTTTGACTTTTTTCATTTTCAAACAAATAGCCTTTAGATTTAGAAAGACTATAAAGAAGTTGTAATTTGAGGCACACTGAAATCCTGAACTTTCATGCCTATGTCAGTGGTTTGTGACTGAATTTACATTGTGTTCCAGAGTGTTTATCCCATGTGAGAGCTGACTTCTGCAATGTACATTTTTCAAGGAGACATGTGAGGAGCTCAGTGGGTAAAGAGCACTTGCTGTGCATGTATGAAGATCTGAATTTGAATTCCAAGAACATAAGTAAAAAGCCAGGCATGGGTGCACATGCCTTGTAACCCCTGTAAAGGGGGGCAGAGACAAGTGGTACCTGGGAGCTTGCTGGCCAGCCAGCCTAGTCAAAATGGCAAATTTCCATCTGGTTCAGTGAGAAACCCTGTCTCAAGGAAATAAGGTAGAGAGTGACTAGGGAAGACACCCAATGGCCTCCTTGGGGCACCACACACATGCAGAAGGGCACATTTGCATATTCACATGCATGTACTGCACACATGAGTCATGTACAGACACAACACACACATAACACACTTATATCACACACGTATAACACACACACACACACAAAATGAATTTTTTAAAGATACATAACGATCCAGACATATTCTGCAAACTGGCAGCCTTTGCCCAAAGAGATTTGTACCCAAATCAATGCTTTCATCACTAAACACCTGGGCGACACCTTTGCAAACTAATTTCAAGAAGCCTATGTTTCATGGTGTTTCCAACTTTGCATGCATAAAAATCAAGATAAGTGGTAAAATAATAGTCTCCCCGACCCACCGTATATCTAACCTACTTCTATTTTAAAATAGAACACTTAAATGTGATTTCAAGGCCTTCAGATATCACAAGTATGAATGAAACTTTAATGTTCAGGGATATGTAAAGACATCCCCCTAAATCTCGAGCCGGATACTTCTTCTTCATTCATCCACAGTCTTAACTCCCTTCACTAATTCATCGTGGGACGTGAGGATTATAAATAGCCTGCACCATCATGACTGGTCAAATGAGGGCAAGAAACGATGGTTGTTGTCACTTCGTGTCCGTCTCTCCCACAAGCTCATTACCTGTACGTCTGAAATGGAGTAGGTAACAGTGACTCAGAAATGACTTTAGTCTGTGGTAATCTGTCAGCCTGTCAACTGTGCTAGCACACAGTCACACGATTGGGCCCTTGGAGGGAGACCTTCTATTCTCCCTGAGGTCTCTCCGAAGCCCTGAAGATTTATTACCTGGGTCTGTTAGGCTTCTTTAGCTGTTGTCCACAGTGATGGTCTCATGGTTACAGAGTTATGCAACTTTGGAAGGCAAGAGAAACGCATCTCCTCTCTGCTTGGCTATGCTGATGTGTTCACCTTACCTTCAATATTCAAGTTCCTCAACTGTGAGCAAAACCATGTTATTTGACATTTGTGGTGATACTATTGTTAGCTTGGTCTTTATTGTGTAGGAGGCGAAAATCGATGCTGTTTAAAATAAAAAAAAATTAAATTCTCTGTCTTCTTTGCTAAGTATGTTCACAACTCCACATTTTATAGAGAATTGTGTGTCAGTACTGGAACTGTCAGCCCTGCTGAAAACTGAGGGCGAACATTCAATGATTCCTGGCAGAGTACCAATAGTAAACCTTCTATATTTTTGCATCAGAGATCCCTGAATATACTTGTTTTGTTCCTCTAATTTCTCTTATTCTTAGAATTGCCAGTTGTTGCCTCTTGCAAATGCAAGAGCTAATGTGATCATAGAATCACGACAGCATTGCAAAGTAGCTTAAGGTGTAACCTTCTCTGCTGTTATTTGAGATCTCATGTTGACCTGCACGAAACCCATATTTCTGTTTCTATCACTTTCTGAAGGACTTGCATTTCTTTGAGAGAGATATTTTCCTCCAAGATTCAGCATGGCGGAGATGCTGGAAGGCTGTATTCAGGAAGGGGTTATAGAACATACCCACAACAATTATCCATGCTGAGCCACAGATAAGTGGTATTGACTTAATTCATGTACTCATTCATCGAGGTTACACAGACTTCTCTCCACATATCCCTTTCACAGATGTACCCCAAACACCTACAAATCACCCACATTTAAGACATTATGCTTTCTCACTAATTATCTCCTAAGGAGGAGAACTTTTGGTAAATGCGTGAAAGTCTACAGAAGGGAAAAAAGTAAATGAGTGATACAAACCTGATCCCTTCTAAAATGTCTCTGGTTCTGGGTAATTTATTCAGCAAATACGCAGTGACTACTACGCATTTTCCTTTCTAGGTCCAGGAAGGATAGCATTAAGCAAGCAAAACGTCCTTATTTAGAGGATTTACATTCTAGCAGTGGAATCAGAATGGAGCTGTGATGGGTGCTGCAGAGGGAACTGCAGAAGGGAAGGGAAGGAAGAAGAGATTGCCGTGCACAGTGTGTTCAGAGAAAAGCTGTTTGACTAGATGCGTGGAGCTGCATGAAATATTGCAAGTGAGTGATGATGAACCGGAGATGTAAGTCTGGTAGAGAACTCCAGACACGGGAAGTCCTAGTTGGCTTTATCTGTCAACTTGACACAGCCTAGAGTCACCTGAGAAAGGAGTCTAAACTGAGGGATTGCGCAGATCAGACTGGCCTGTGTGCGTATCTGGGGGGTATTATCTTGATCGTTAATTGACGTAGGAGACCACAGTTCACTACGGCTGCACCGTTCCCTGGGGAGGGGAGGTCGTCCTGGGTTGGATAAGAAAGCTAGCTAAGAAGTAGCTTGAATGAGGCCATGGTTTCTGCTACATTTCCTTGGCCATGAGTTTTTTGTTTGGAGGTAATTTTGTGTAACACAGAAAGCAGGCCTGCCTTTGAGCTCCTGCTTGAATTCCCACCCTGGCCTCCCTTAGTGACTGTAACCAGTCAGCTGCAGTCAACTGTTCCCCTCCCTGTGTAGCTTTTGGTTATAATATTTTATTACAGCAACTAGAACACAGAGAAACAAGTGCAAAGATCGTGGGGGCAGGACCACGTTTGGCGTCTTTTATAAAAATTACATTTCTGCTTATTTATGTTCAGTAACTGTGGATGGGTGCTTTGCCTGCTTGTGTACAAATGGATCCATACCATGCGATGCCAGTGGAGGTCAGAACAGGGACCGAGGAGCCCAGGGAACTAGAGTCGAGGACAGTTGTTAGTCACCATGTGGATGCTGGGGACTGAAGCTGGGTCCTCTGCTAGAGCAACCTGTGCTCTCAGCTCTTTAGTAACTCTCTACTCCCAGAGTTTGAAGTCTTAATTCAGTGCTGTCCAGTGGAACCATAATGAAAATCATATTATTTTAATTTTAATTTTTAGTAACTGCATTCAAAAGGCAAAATGTAGAACAAAACTGAAAACAAAATCATAAAAATGAAGTTAATAATAATGTATTGTCATTGAAACATGAAACTGATATGAAATTATAAGTATAACATTTTATATTTCTGTTATTTTTCCAAAGTCGTTTCATTTTTATGTGTTTTTAATTGAATTTTCCAATTTTCATACAGTATAATTTGATATTTATCCCCTATCTGCACCTCCCTTTATTGCCCGCCTTATATGTATCTATTATCTATCTATCTATCTATCTATCTATCTATCTATCTATCTATCATCTATCTATTATCTATCTATCTATCATCTATCAACTATCTATCTAATGGTTCTAATTTGTGACTCCAAATATCCTTCAGTGTGGATGCATCCAGCTGGTCAGCCTACCAATAGTCCTGTGCCTGGAAGGACCTGTCTCTGCCCCTCCCAACACCCATCTGTTGCCACAGTTTCCTTAGGTGGGGTTGGAGCTTCTTACCCACTTCTTCCTGTCACACTGGAAATTTTTCCGTTATTTTCTTGCATGAGACTGCTGCTGTGGTAGAGAATAACTGACCAGTCATCTCTGTTTCCGGTGGTCATCCACCCCTTCTGGTTCTTACCGTCATTCTGCTCCTCTTTCATAATGATCCCTGAGATTTGGGGGCCAGTAGTTTGATGTAGGAGTCCTAGGCAGGGATAAGCATTCTACAGCCTCTTGTTCTCTGAACATCGATCATTAATGGGTTTCTGTTGCATAAGGAAATGTCTCTGGTGAGTGTTGTGGGATACCTTAATCCATGGGTATAACAATGAGTTGTCAGGAGTCAGTTTATTAAGGTAACTAGTAGAAAACCAGTATTAGATTCTTCCCTGTGGCCTGTGACCTGTCTAGCTTCAGGTTCCTAAGCCTGTTAGGGGCTTCATCCTGGGAAGTGGACTTTAAATCAAATTAAAGAGTAGCTGGTTACTCCCATCAAATTTGTGACGCTATTGTGCCAGCAGGCATATCGTGCCAGGACACTTATTATAGTTCACAGGATTCACAGCTGGGTAAGGCTGATGGTTATTTTTCCTTTCTGGTAGCTTGAATGGCTATGAATGGTAGCCAGTAGACACGAGGCTCTGAAATTAGCCCCAGCTCTGTTTCTCCTTGTTTATTTCTACAGCACATGTATGTAGTGTCTTCAGCAATAGTGTCTGACCACCAAGAGCAGGGGCAATGGCCAGTATTGTTGAGAATCTATAGGACCCCTGGTCAACATCTTCTAGAGAGGGAGTCCATTTCTGGCATTGAGAGTCTTTTTTAAAATTAGCCATGATGTCTAGAAAGGTCATTGTCCTCCTGTTACAGGATAACTCCTTTTATGATGGATGTGTATATATTTTAAGAAGCTTCTATAGTGGTAGGTGTCCATGTGCTTTTTCTAAAGGTTTTAGTGTTAACTACCCGACTCTATGCTTCCTTCATGCCCTCCTCCCGTTCCCCATTTAACTTTCCCAAGTTTAACGTTCCCCTTTCTCCTTCCAAGTGACTATGTTCTACCAGTTCTCTCAGGAAGCTACTTGCACACTCACCCAGGACCATTTATTAATTTCTTGACCTCTCAATTTTCATATTAAACATGTATATCTAATATTTCAGAGCTAACACCTAGCTATGGGAGAGAACATGTGATATCTGTCTTTCTGTGTCTGGGTTACCTCACTTAACAATGATTATTTCCAGTTTTATCCATTTACCTGAAATTTTCAGAATTTCAGTTTTTAAAGATCTGAATAATATTCCATTGTGTATATGTGCCACACCTTCATCATCCATTCATTAGTTGATATACATCTAGATTGTTCCCAATTATGCTATTATTAAAAGGGCAGCAATAAAGACAGATGAACAGGTATTTCTACAGTAGGGTATAGAGTCATTTGGTATATACCCATGCGTGATATGGCTAGATCACTTAGTAGATCAATTGCTAGCTTTTGAGGACTCTCCACACTGACTTTCATAGTGACTGTACTGGTTTGCATTCCCACCAGCAGTGGGTAAGAATTCCCTTTCTCCACATCTTCACCAGCCTTTTGTGTTGTTTGATTTTTTTTTTTAATCTTAGCCATTCTGGCTGGGGTAAAACAAAATCTCCAAGTGGTTTTAATTTGTGTTTTCCTGATGAATAAAGCTGTTGAACATTTAAAAAGTATTTCTCAGTCATTTGTGTTTCATCTTTAAAGGACTCTCTGTTCATCTCACCTCAATTTTTAATTGGGATGTTGGAGTTTTTAGGTTTATTTTTTTTTAATCTTTGTATATTTCTAGATACTGCTATGAGAACTAGAGCCAGTAAATGTTTTTTCCCCATTCTGTAGGTGGCCTTTTATTCAAATGATAGTATTCTTTGCTGTGCAGAAATGTTTAGTTTAATGAGGTTCCATTTGTCAATTGTTGGACTTGATGCATGTGTTATAGGAGTCCTGTTCAGAAAGTCCATTCCTGTGACTATTTTGAGCAGGAATGGGAGAGTGGACATCCATGCCTTTTTCCTGATTTTGATGAGGATGCGTTTATTTTTCCTCCATTTAGTATGACTTTAACTGTGGGGCTGTGGTGTATTGCCTTTATTATGTTGAGATATGTTCCCTGTATTCCTAGATTCTTCATGGCTTATCATGATGATTGTTGGATTTTTGGCCAAGGTCTTTTCTGCATTATATGAGGTGATCATAAGCTTTTTGTCCTTGAATCTGTTTATGAGGTGGATTACAATTATTGATTTATTTATGTTGAACCATCCCTGCATCTCTGGGGTGAGGCCAACTTAATCATGGTGGATATTTTTATTGTGTTTTTGCATTCAGTTTACAAGTATTTTATTGAGAATTTTTGCATCTATGTTCTTCAGAGAAATTGGCCTATAATCCTCTTTCTGGTGTCTATCTGGTTTGGATATTAGACTAATACTGGCTTCATAGAAAAGTTTTGGGAGTGTTTCTTCATTTTAATTTATGTGTTGAGGAGTACTGGGATTAGTTCTTTGAAGGTTCTGTGCTGTATCCATCTGGCTTGGGCTCTTATTAGTTGGGAGATTTTTAATTACTCTACCTCACTGATTGCTGTAGGACTGTTTAGATCATTCATGTACTTTTGATTTAATTTTGGTAGGTCATACAAATCTAGAAAGTTATCCATTTCTCTTAGGTTTTCTAGTTTTGTGAATCTAGATTTTTAAAGTGTGTCCTTGTGGTTTTCTGAACCATATGGTTTCTCCTGGGTCTGTTTTAATGTTTCCCTTTATGTCTCTTAAGTTTGTTTTTTTGGGTCCTCTCTCTTTTTCTTTTGATTAATTTGGCTACAGAATTGTCAGTCTTGCAAATCTTTTTGAAGAACCAACTCTTCAAATATAATATTTTATATTTTTATGTTATTTTTCCAAAACTATGTTTTATACTTATTGCATATCTCAATTCAGAAGTTAAGTTTTCATTTGAAATGATTGAGCTGCTGTATTTTAATTTCATGTCTAAGTGGTAAAATAGGTTCCTATATCCATGTTGCTGAGCACACTGGAGTTTTCTGAAAATTAAATAAATATGTACTTTTAAATTTAAATTAAATAAAGTCAAATGAAATGAGAAATTCACTTCTCTAATTTCGGTCTCTGGATTTCAAGCTCCCAGGAGGTATATATGGCACATGGTTCCTGAATGAGGCTTTTAGTCTGAACGAGGGAGTGGGTTGCAGTGCCGCGCTCAGTGCCATGCTTGGTGGGGAAAATGTTGTTTGTAAAAATTCAGGTTGAATTTTCAATGAGACTTTCAAGTGGTAGCTGAATTAGGAATGAAATAAAGGTTAAAGCTGAGTGTGCTATGTAAGCATGGTGTTGGAATTGTTTGGTGAGACCTCATATGCGGAGATAGGGAATGGTGGTATATCTGGAATAGGATGAAGAGTGGGGGGGTAAGCATAGAATGGATGACCAGATGTCTTAAGACGAAATCTGAGCGATGATGCTTTGACTGTTATGGATTCTATGACATTCAGAGACAGCCTAGTGATTGGCTAAGAGATGTTGGGTGAACACTATCATCTATCTCTCTCTCTGTCTCTGTCTCTCTGTCTCTCTCTCCATCCATCCATCCATCCATCCATCCATCCATTCATGCATCCATCCATTCATCCCTCAAATATATAGATCTCCCAGATCCTGTGGGTTCCAGTAACATGGATGCATCTCAATCCATTTCTATATCAGGAGAGATAAAAAAAAAACCAGTAATGAAACATATTTTGAAAATCTACTGTGTGTTCATATTTTTCACTGCCTAATACATGTAAATGCTTCATGCATACTGTAAATTCAGCTCCTCTTCTGCAAGCCTTCTATGCATCTTATATTTTCTGTCTGTACGATGACCACATTAACAGTCATCATGCCAGGAGTTTAGATACAATATGACTTTTAATCTGTATTCCTTTATAATTAAGAAATCTTTTTGTCTCTCATCTACTAACACCGTCTTAGGTAAAGCTCTAGACATTTCTCACCTGGAAGAGTCTCATGCATCTGATTTATTTCTCTGAATTTGTTAATCTTTCACAAGAACTATGCTCTAAAATATGATCTACTTGCCCCTTAAGGACAGAGCATGCATGGTCATCACTGGCCTATGTGTCTGTAACAACTTTCTAGGAAGTCTGTTGCTTGAAGGATGAGATCATAATCTTTTTATAATTGAATCTTTAGAGTCTAACAAATTGACAATGTTTGAATTGTGGAATTCCAATCAAAGCTCCTTAACCAAGGGTTCTATATTTGTGGATTAAACCAACCAAGAACAAAAGTATTGGAAAACTTTTCAGAACATATGCAGACTTCTATCTTTTGTTATTATTCCCTAAGTAATTCAGCATATCAGCCATTTACCTAGTATTTGTGTGTTTGTGGGTATGATAACACATTGAAGGATAATATACAATGGGCTCTACAGAAATACTATGCCATTTTACATAAGGGACTTGGGTGCCTCAGAGTTTGTTTTTTCTGTGGGGATCCTGGAACTAATCCATTGTGGATACTGAGAGACAACTGTATTTTAAGATACTGGGCAAACTCATTCTAGATTTGGATTAGTGTAAAGATGAACTGGGAACTAAGAGAAAAAAGAATGCTTTGGCAATTTATTTTGGGATGAACTGTGCCAAGCTGCACAGATGGCCAAAGTCTGGGTATAAAATACTCTGATGGAGGCTAATCTATGCAGAATCCCTCTCGATTGGGGGTGAACTTGTCAACCATATCTCTAAATTGCTCATTGTACCTTGCTTGACTTTATTCCTGGTGCGTAATATCATCACATGCAACCTTAACTTGAATCAGGAACTCTGTCAGCATCTCTCTTCTCTGTTTTGATGTTATACTTAAGTTTTTCTATAGAATTTTTCCAAGGATTATACTGAGCAATTTACATCATCTTCTTTAACCTTTCTAACAACCAAGCCCCTTTCAAAACATATCTCTATACACATATAAAAATAGGTTAAATGAAATTATCCTATTATAGAGGGACGACAATGCCTCCTCCCAGACACCACAGATTAGCAAACAAAAAGCCCAGTGAACTCAAAGTTGTTACCATAGCAAGCATAAAACCTATGAAAATCCAATCCAGACAAAATTCAAACATGGAGGGGAGATGTGGGGAAGGAGTCACAGCCCCAGCTGAGGAGCTGTTGTCAGTTGATAACTGCTGGGAGAGGGAGAGTCAATTTCATTAAGAGTGTGCTACTGGTTAGGTTGACCTGAGAGTATTTGAAGAATGTGAATAAGACTTCATAGGCTTAAAAAATAATAGATGACAACAAGCAAGGGTGGGTAGGGAGGTGAGTGTGGATCTGAGAGGAGATGGAGTAGGAGGTCTGTATGCAATCAAAATGCACTATATGAAATTCCCAAAGCATCGGTAAAACTATTCTTACAAAATAACAACCAAATCCTTATCTATAGAGGCAGTAAACCACTCCTACCAATGGCATATATTTGAGCCAAGTGGCCGAGTCCTTATGCAAGTTATTTAATATGGTTGGATTTCAATGTTGTCATTTTAAAATGGTGATATAATTGGTTCTTTTCTTAGAGGATTGTTATGAGCATCGACAAGTCAATATTTATAAAGTACCTATAACCTGGAATATATCATGCGCTATTCAAACAAATATCAAACGAATCATACCACTTCCTCTCCCCAATTTCTCTATTTTCTTCTCCCCAAATCAAGAATCTCTACTCACACCTCCTGTCATCAGTGACTTACTTTCAGGGGTGTGTGATCTGACTGAAATCATGGAGTTGAATGTTTGAGACACCAGTTCAGCTTCCGCCACGGAGGTTCATCAATAGCCTCTTTTGTTTTCAGATCATTTGTACTGGGATTGAAAACCACAGTTGTAATCTTGGAGGGCAGCTGGGAATTTCTAATGGAAGAGCATATGCATTATTGTATACATATAATGTATATATGAATTATAATCACAGGTTGTAAACAGGTATAGCCATGTTAGGTGATACACAATGATAAACACAGCTAACACATTGGGAATTGTCTTCAAAGCACCCTGTTTTGGAGAAGGCCCATCTCCTACCACTACAGTCTAACTCTCCTTAGTTGAAGTGTCCTGACAGCTAATTCTATATATTTCTTCCTTTACCAACTATAAGGAAGATCTGGAATCCATTTAAGATCTGGAATTCTTCAATCATCTCTCTTTCATGATTAAACATAGTCATGTAGGACATGACACACAAGCTAGTAAGACCACATGTTAAATCATGACTTTTGTCTGCACCTAGACTTCTGGGAGCTCAGAGACTCCCACATGGTTTCCCTTTATTATTTTCTTCTTCTTCTCCTTTGTTAAATCAACATCACAGGAGGATGCAGAGTCCAAAGTTTTATCTCCTGAGTTCCTTTTGCTAATCATAGCTTTGCACAGAAAACTATGATGACTGTTGGGTCCTTTAGAATATTACCCAATGAGTGCCTTATAGTTATTATTAAAATCTCCTTTCCCCTATAATTGAAACCACATATCCATCTTTCCATAATCTGGGTAATCTGAAATTTGAAAAGTACAATCTTGACATATTTTGAAAAATTCTCTTTGAAAACAGGAGGGTGGGGCACTCACTTTCTTTTGTCAAGTTAGATGTCCCCCTGGCTCTAGAGGCCTCTCCAAGTCCCCTTTGCAGAACAATGCAATGATGGTGAATCCTTCCATTTAAATGTTATTGTGACAGAAAGTGAAAGGTCAGAATCCAGAAGGAGAACAGCAGGGAACTATTTATTTAAGATAATGTTCAGACAAGAACCCTGAAGTTAACAGGTTTTAATTCTGAATATATTAAACAGTGAATTTCCAAAAAATTATGTCACTGATTTTGATATTATGATATACTTATAAATAAATCACAGTTGAATCCATATACCCCAATTATTTATTGTAAAGAAACAAACATGGCAATATGTTTTCTATGCCTTTCCAATTAGTGTTTAGATCAATTTATCTTGGTAATGATATTGCCTATTTGGATTTTTAAAAGTATATTATGACATGTTACTGGAGCCAACTAGCTGGAACACAAGGTTCTGAGACTCAACATTCATTATTTATCCATTTATACTAATAAACCTTTATATCCCACATGTCCCCTGCTCAGATTTGACTGGAGCCTCAGAAGCACAACCTGTTTTAAATTTATGACATAACAGTAGTTGCTTGTGACAAAGAAGAGTGGCATAAAAGTGCACCCACCCCCCCCACACACAAGAAGGTAAATGATAAAAAATATTTAAGACATCGCATTCCTTTCCGTTTGTAAGAAAAAGAAATTCAAAGATCATAACCCATAAAGAGAAGAGAGAAAAATTGATTTGGGAAAGCAAGACTGGATTGAGTTGTACTATAAAAGTTGCTTGTCTTTTTCTACCAAAAGGCAGAACCAATTGATTTATGATTACAACTCTAAGCTTGCTTTTCTCTCTTCCTTCTTCATCTTTTTCTTCTTTCACTCTCCCTTGGGAATTTTGTATAGATAGTAGGTGGCATGTCTCTTTGAATTTGCCATACTATGTCTTAATTATCGGGGCTGGAAAATCAGGAAAGAGTATTTTCTAGCTTCCAAGGTTTCTATAGCCCAAGAAGCAAGAGGTGGTTTGGATGATCCTACATATCGAGTGACAGCAATACAGCTTATTGAGGAACACCATTAGAGATTCCAGGAGAAATTAGGGACATTGCAGTATTGGTAGATGTTAGTCAGAGAAGTAATAAGAGTAAAGTGTTAGCATTTAGTAGAGACAGCAGATGTTGCTGATATTTACCGAGGCTTACAAATTTGGACTCATAGCCCACTTTATGACTTCTAGTGAATTGCAGTGCAGTTTTCGTTAGTAATTAGTTTTAAACTCAGTGCACAGAACACCAAGAATAGTAAAAATCACTCTGAAGTCACTATATTAACTCTTCCAAAAGTATAGCATTCCTTTGCATGTCTGGATGTGTGACACAAGGTCCCAGTAATGTTTATAGGAATGTTTAGCAAACAAAAAATTTTCCAGACTCCTTAACCTGGATTTGCTTGTATGATATTGCTAGGCAAGGTAACTTCAGTGAAATATGCAAATGATGATCCTAGATGCCGGTTTCTTTATTGGAGAAGAGGGTTCATATTACTTAGGTTGCCATTGTTGCATTTGCGTGGATTTCAGCACACACACACACACACACACACACACACACACACAAAGGAAATGTACTGTCTTCATTATGCCATTGAAGGATGCATTGTGAGGAACTGAAGGCTGCTTGTGGCTTATAACTGAGGCTTCTGGGAATGCAAACAGCATGATCTGTGCCTCTCTCCCTTTTCTAAATGCCTTATTTGATCCTCACAGCAACTTTGTGCTTGTAAGCATTTCAAGTTTTTAAAGGAAGTAGACATTGAAAGATGATCGTTCATGATCCAAAGTCACATGGGCACTACATTTTAGGGACTTATTGGAAATCCTTGGTAACCTCTGCTGCAGCTGTTCTGTTGGGTAGTGACCATAGCTTCCTTGGGAAAATGATGAGCTTGATAAAATGCTGACAGCAGGGCATCACTACCAATCTTGGTCTTCTATTCCTTAGAGAGACCTTCCCTGTACTAAGAAGGGGAGAGGGGGAGACAGGGCCTGCTTAGTGGGCAATTATATTTTATTCTATATAAGGATAAATTTACCCATGCCAGCTACAATGAATACTTCTGCTTCAGAAGACAAGATGACATTCACCTCTCACTCTCTAAACTGAGAAGAGTCATTGCTTTCTATTGCCATCCCTCCCAGTCACCCCTAAAATAAAACAGGGAGTCATTTTCTTTGACTACCAGGGAACTCCTGAAATGTAGAGCTTGATACATATTTCATGTCCCTCTTAATTGATGGTAAAGGAAATCTTTACTCCTTAGGCATTTCCAACAAACAAACCAACAGACAAAATAAAACTCAGAAACAAGCAGAAGACTGAGAAAACTATGCAGATAATATCTGATTATTTCTTGACAACTTCTTAGAAAATTAAAGTGTCTTTGGAGAAAATTCCTTTTGGCTGAGGGCTGAACACTGGAGTTTTGAATATTTCACTTATGGACTGATTAGAACCATGTAATTGTTTCAAGTAAAAAGGAAAATGTCCCCCTGAGGTATGTAAATCCTCTGAATTCTGATCCACTGGTGCTGCCTTGTGTTAATCCAGCCCCCACAGTCTTTTGGGATTCCAACCATGTAAAACAGAACCCATATTTTGTGAATTCTGACTTGTATATACAAGTCAGAATGCATGCACCGAAACTTCTTAGGTGACACACTTCCATGTGAGCATGGGTGTTTGTTTTTAGGATTAGGATTACTAATACAAGACATTTATTCTTTTAAATCGATGGACTTTTAGTCTTTTTACTATCCTGATTTTCCCAAAGGTTGCAACAATCATATTATTCTCCATTCATGTTACAGCATCATCCCTGGGCCAAGCAAGATCCTATTTCTCTTTAAAATATTTTATTTATGTGTATGAGTTCATTGCCTGTATGTGTGTAAGTGCACCCATGTTGTGAAATGCCCACAGAGGTCAGAAAAGGGTGTTAGATGCCCTGGACCTGGAGTTAAGGATGATCATTAGCCGCCATGTTGGTACTGAGAATCAAACCTGGGTCTTCTGCAAGAGCAGCTGGTGCTCTTAACTGCTGTGCCACCTCTCCAGTCTCCTTCTCTTTTATTTCTGTCTTATTTCCATTTTGTTTCCTATTTTCTTCACCATAGGTACTGATTCTTCTAAGTTACCACCAAATGTGGGTTCTGTTTTACATGCATGAACTTTTAACTTTTACAAAGGGCTTTGAATGGTAGGCTGTGTTCTCTTTTATTTTTCACTTCACACCATGTTTGGTGGTGCCCCCATGTCACATCTAACTGCTTCTCCAGACATCGTGAGATTCATCCACCACATTTTCTTCTAGTTCTCAGCATCATGAACAAAACCATCATCACTATTTCATACCTGCTCACTTGAGGAAGCCCTTGGTAATTTCTTTGGGATATAGGCTAGGGAGGATAATTGCTCGATCAAATGATAAAACTGTCCTTAATCGAACTAAACATTGTCAGGCTGTCCTAGACTCGCTGCACAAATGGACATTCCTGCTCTAATGTAGTCATTACTATGTTGCTTTTGTCCTTCTTGATCCTTGGAACATTGTGTTGCATTAAAATACCATTTCATCCTTCTATGGACTTCCCTGCCCTTGGAGCTTGGAAGCCTGGGAACTGTTTCACACAGCTGTGGTCATTAGGGTCTCGATCCCACAGGAGTGCCAGCTCTAGAAAGCAGAAGGGAAGCAGAGTGGTCCTATTGGTCTTTCACAGAAGCAGGCCAGTTTATGGGAGAGACTTTTACAGTGGTGGTTGGTCCTTCCTTTTAAAACCACTCACATTTGGTGCTTAGTGGTAAGATCATGATCAGTTATTTTTTTGTGGTTCCGTGGTTTCCTGGGCCCTAAAAGTTGCCTCCATATGCTGTTGGTCTGTTCTTTCAGACTTGCCTCTAACCGTTTCACAAGCCCTGAAGTCCTTATATTTAAATCCCCTTTCTGCTTCATATACCTAGAGAAGTTTCCAACATGGGAAGGCTGCTGAGACAGTAGGCTAAGGGCTTCTCAGAAGATGTAGTGAAACATTACACCAGCTCTTAATGCACTACATTTTTCTTTTCTTTTACATGAAGAGTAAGAAAGTGTATCAACTATTATTAGCCAAGTTTCCTCATGGGTATATTCAAGACATTTCAAAATGTGAACCCAGTTCCTCATTTGTAAAATGAGGCTAAAGATTGGTATGTGGAATATATATTTAAGATGCTTGACAGACAGAAAGCATATATATGTTAGCAACTGCTGCTGAATCATTTATTAATATCAAATAAAAAGAAAAGAAGATGCATCCTTTATTCCTGGTATCCTTTCCAAGGAAGAGGATTCATGTCAATATAATCTGCATTTGTAAATTCAAGCCTGGACATTTAGTTAAATCAACTAATGTCGAGTGATAACATTTGAGAGACATGGATAACCAGAGATAGAGGGCAAAGTATGTAGAGATCCATGCATGAAGTGCAAAATGGATCTCAGGAACACGTGAAAGGGATCGAGCTGTAGAGATCCCTATGCAATGGAAAGAAAGTCTCTAATGCTATGGGTATGACTCTCATTATTCTATAAGTATTTCTCATTTTATAATGACTTCTTTTAAATAGGACTACTATAAATGCTCTACTTGAAACAAAAAATAGAAAAGAAAATGTTGATTATATTTTGTCAACAGAGGGTAAGAAGGAGGTCACTAGAGTCCTGACTGTTTTCTGAAATGAAGACTAGAATCAGTGCTTTGGCTGGGCAAATCTATTTTCCTCACCCAGTGGTTTAGTGTCTTTAATATGGAAAGGCATTTGGCTTGTCTAACTTCTCTAGCTGTGTTCATAAATCAAGATAATCATTATCAGCAGAACAAACAAGAGGAAAATATTATGATCAAATGTAAGTGAGACGTGAAAGAGTATGTTCAAAGGTACGATGCTAATGAAAAACATAAAACCATTATTTTTTTCCAAGGTGATTTATTTGCTTCTGCAGAATCTTCCTAAATTTGTCTCACTTAAAGGATACTGGAGGAGTACGGAGATGTGCTCATAGTTTGGCTTAGAACACTTACAGATACCTATATTTTCAAATCAAGTTTTATTGTGTGGAGGTTTTATAAAAATAAAAGTTTCTCATTTAGTGCCTTTGCTGGGTTCTCATAATCATCTTTGAATTGTTATTGGGATTTGCCATTTTTTTTCACCCCAAAAGTTGAAGCTTTTGAAAATGACTTAAATAGCTGCGACTAGGAATTCAGAATGTGTTTAAGCGGCTCCTTTATTTATTCTTAACACATTGAACAATATTCTGGTCTCCATGGACTGGTGGCAAATTGACAAACCACAGCAAAATTGCTCCTACACTGAACCTGAGAGATAAAAATGGCTGAGTGACAGGTGGGACGAATCAGTTCATAGGTAAAAATCAAGATTGGATTTGATGAGGGGATTTCTTAGTCCGTGGTGGATTCAATCCTCTTTTCAATATACTGAAAAGCCATTTTGGGGTCCAAGTTTGATTTTCATTATTCCCAACCCCAGCTCTGTCAGTTTTCTCCAAGGAGACTTCTTACTGCAGGCCGACCCTAATTCTGCAGCTAACCAAATAGCCTGAAGGAAAAATTCAGAGTTAACAAAAGGGAGGGGAGAAAAATTAAATGCCTGGTCCTCTGTGAAATCTATTTTGGAGGTCTATTATTAGTAATGCCAGTGGTTAGTTGCAAAAACGAAACATGGAAAATGTCACACCATGATGTGGCATCTAGACTGTTATATTCAATTGGATTCAGACTTTTACATTCAGTTGACTTGTGGCCAGTTACCATATCAGTAATAATGACAAAGAGTAGTAGTCATTTCAATGTATAAATCAATGATCTCAGATTAACATCAGAAATTATCAACAAAAGACTGCTTCCTTGTCGCTTCATGAACTTTTGGTATATAATACCTTGAATTCTTACTCTACATTGTGTGTGTGTGTGTGTGTGTGTGTGTATGTGTGTGTATGGTGTGCGCGTGTGTGCTATGGGAATTGAACTCTTGTATGTGTTAGGAAAGAGCTCTACCTGTGGATTCAGGGCAGTAAGTATTTGAAGATACGATCTTATTACTAATGGCACAAAATCCAGCAGTTTGAGGTCTATAGGGGTCTTAATTCACCTTTAATCACAAGATTAACAAATGAAAACCCCATTAGAATTGCTTCTTAAGAGCCGGCTAATATTGAAATGCTTGTCATAGTTATAAGCATTCCATCATAGTCTTGTAGTAGCACGCTTCTTCAGTTTGTCTGTGTGCTTTCTACTACTTACCTTCATGATTCATTCAGTGAGCATTTGTGAGGCCCTGCTGTAGATTTAGGCTGTGAATAGAAGAGTCAAAATCACTGTCCCTGCGGAACTGGTATCTGCAGTGGAGAAGGGGCGCAGCAGAATAAAGAGGTGACATATAAAGCACGTGAGAACTGCATAGAAAAATAAAACAAGTGAGAGCAGAAATGTTAGAAAAAAAGGGTAAAAACTGAGACAGGAGATTCAAAGTAAAATGTGCTGTTTGAATGAAAGAACAAAAACTTGGAGGGAGTGACTCTTAAGGGTATTTGAGGGTGAAGGTTTTAAGCAGAGAAAACTAAAAATGCAAAGCTCTTTATATGAGCGTGTATGAGGTATGTTCCAGAAACAACAATATCCAGGGAACTCACCGGCCAGGGTAGATGAGAATGTCTGACAATGGGGCCAGAGAGGACTCAGCATGTGAGACCTTTTCATTGTCCAGTTCTGCAACTGCACTGTGAGGGAGAGGATAGCCTTTTGGATGTTATAAGCAGTGGAATGAGATGATCCCCAAACAGGATCTTAACTTCCAACTTTGCTCTGACTCCTGAAGTCACAACAGGTGGAGAGGAGGCAAGGCTGAAAGACACCACTAGGGATGTTACATCCGTATAACCAAGAGGTGGTAGCCTGCATCAAGGAGATGCTGTGGGATGGTAGTGCTTAGGACATGTTTTGAAGGTCAAAATGGGCACCATTAACTGACAGATTGAAGCTATGTCTGTTTTAAAGAAGGACTCAAGGATGACCCCAAGCTTTTAGTTCTGAGGAAGTGAAAGGATGAGATTTCCACTAAAGTGGAAAAGAGTTTAGAAAAAGCAAGTTTAGGAGGAAAGAGCAAATGTTTACTTTGGACATGCCAGTGAAGTCTGGAATGCCTCCCAGGTAAGGTGACTGCATCCTGATTGGCCTAGGACATTTTAGTTCTTACAGTTTTCATGCTATCATTTCTGACATCTTATCAATTGTTAGCATCCTCTTTTCACTCTCAAAGTGCCCCTGTTTGGATGCTACATTGCTGCTGCTTTGTTGTTGAACATGAGGCTCAGAAGGTTGAGGAGACAGAAGAGTGTGGAGTTCAGAGAAACATTAAGAACTTGAGAAACAATCGATAGCTCCATGTAAATGCACAGCAGTGTGGGTGGAAAGGCCCAGGAGAGAGGCGTGGCCAACTGTCAAATGCTGCTTCTGACCTCTGGGTGTAGCTTACGGAGGGCAACTGGCAGCTTGGTTTCTGGAGAGACTCAGAAAGTGTGGGCAAGTTAGGAAGCTGATTCTTGTTTAGATACCACCTTCCCGCTGTGGCAAGTAAAGACCAGAGCTCTCACCTCACTAAGCGGGGCAGCTTAGTTTGCATCTGGTCTGATACCTCCTCTACTAACACTGTCTCACATTTGTGAAACACACACTCCTAGGAATAAACCTTCTTTGTCTCAGTTAGCTTTTACTACTCTGTTCCTGAAGTTAAAAATTACCTTTATTAAGATTTATTTTTACTTATGTGTATGTATGTGTGTGTAGGTATATACTACATGTGTGCAGGTGCCTGTGGAGACCAGAAGATGGCACTGACTCCTCTTGAGCTGGAGTGACAAGTGGTTGTGAGGCTTTTGGACTGGGGCTGGGACTTGGGCATTTGGGCTGAGCTTGCTCTCCCGGGGAGCTAGCCTCTCGCACTCTCCCCGAGGGAGCTTCCTCCATCTCTATCTGGAGCCTGGCATGCCAGCCCAGTTCCCCAAAGCCCCGGCCCCAAGATGAGGGTTAGGGGGCTAGCTTTCTCCCCCAGGGGGGGCTAGATTTCTCCACTCGCACTCTCGAGTGCAGAGAAGCTAGTCCCATCTGGTATTCTCTCAATAAAACTGGGTCCTGTTAGCTCCCAGCAGAGTCTCTGGTCCTTTCTGTCTGTGGCGTCTCTCGAACCCAGAATCTTACAATGTACACCTTTGAATCAGATAAAACTACATTTGAACAATCCAACCTTATGCCCACGTCAAGATCATAACAAATATATAAGCCAGGTCAGTGCCTTTAAAGACCAGGTTGGAAGGCATTGAAAGAAAACAAAGCGCTATTTAAGTTGTTTGTCTTAAAAGCAGTGATTGAGGCAGCTTGGGCAGCTATTTCGGAAGCTAGTTCCTTGACTGTCAGGTGTTAGATCGTTCTTAGCCTTGTGCACAGTGCCCCATTCTGCTTCTGTCCCCCTGTGACCCAGAATCAAGTCTAGAGATATTTTCCATGAAGAACCACTTGTCCCCGACCACAAACAGAACAGAATCCAGTGCTATGAGGCTTATATTCTAGATTCTTCGCACTTTAGGGTGGCATGATCTGCCTCCCAGGAGAGCAGGCTCGGTGTCTCGTGAATGAGATCAGAGCGGCAGGAACACGCAGGTCGCAGTCCGGCCCAGGCTTGCTGAGTCTCAGTACCGGTCTCTTTACCTCTGCCGTGTGCTTTGACAGCCATTTTGCCTGGCACTGATTGCCGGTGGAGGAGAGTGTCCGGTAATAGTGCCTACCGCCTGGTGTTATATGATGGTTACATGATCAGGATTAGGACATGTTACAGAATGTTATCATTCTCTTCCATTTTATTCTTTAAAAAACTTTTAGTGTTCTGTGAATCAATGTACAACCTCTTTGACAATCACTTCAAATCCTTCTTCAGATTCAGTCACTCTGGTGAATTTAATAGATGCCTTTTTAGGTTTTAAAATGATACTATGCTCTCTAACTTAATGAAAATATACTATTTATTATATGTGAATATACATTCTATATTTAGGTTTGTGTGTCCAAAACAAAAGCTGAAATTTAGCCAGCTGACTTATTCCCAAGTTCCTAGGAAAAAATAAATTTCCCAAGACACTTATCCACTTTTCCCATGAAATAGTCCTAAATATTATTGGAAAAATCAAAGCTGACATACACAAAAATCACTTTTTCATGGTTCACCTATGTATATGTGCACATCTAGAGAAATCTATGGTTTTCTGGTGTGTGTACATGTGATTTTTTTAAAACAAGTGCTAGCAGGCTGCATATGTTGTCGGCAAGTTGTGTTTCTGCTTGGTGTTTGGTTTTGAGATTTAGCCATGTCAATTTGTGTAAACTTAATTCATTGCTTTCAATTGCTGAATACCATCCCAGCAAATAAATATGCCATATCTTATGTACTGGCAAGTTGTCTAGATTTCCAGTTGTTTCTAAAGAAGTTTAAAGGGGGGGTTCCTGAGTCATGTAAGGAGGGTGATGTTATAGAGTGCCAAACAGGAGTCACCACACATGAAAGAAAGCCAGGTAGATTTTATTACAGCCGGGCTGACTTCCAAACTCTAGGTGGGCGACTTCTGAGAAGCAGTCCTGATTCATTGTAGCGTCCAGCTTTTATAGGCAAGTACAAGGTGTGTAAAGGGTAGCTTCACAAATATCCAACCCCAAATTCCCACTGGAGTCCATAGAAGCAGATGTTTACATTTTAGTCAGTTCCTTTGTTCCCAAATAAGACATCCTGTCATTATATCCAATCCTGAAGACCACGAGAAAATGTCAAGCTCAGCCCAGAGTTACCTTTCCTCAAAAAACAGGATGTCACTGCTGTAAGATAGAGTCTCTGTGGTTCAGTTAGAGACCATTATCACTTCACAGACACAGAAGAGGTCATTAATAATGGTTGTTTGCTTAAGATGTTCTGCATAAGAATACTTACCCTTCCTTCACACAAGATGTTTGCATAAGATTCGACAACAACCAGGGGGTCTTAAGTTCTCACATGGTCTGGTGGGAGGCAGGGAGAAGTGAGCTCACTCTGTTACAGGTGATACCTCCCTCCCAATGCTGGGTTTCGCGATCCCTTTCAGCAAGTTCCTCATTCTCTGCTGGGTGAGGTGTGCTTCCCCTTTACCTGCCTGGAGGAGACACTGGCCAGGTGCCCCCAACTCCCATCTCCTGCTTACCTTAACCAGATGGGATTCCAAGGAGGTCAAGGCAGAGCTCTCATGCAAATGCCCAGAGGCATCCAGGTGTGTGGCCAGCATTTAATGTCATGAATGGCCAGGTGTGGCTCTGAGAGGAAATGGGATAAACTGCTACAGATGTGCCCCTCCCCTTGTCTCCAGCCTAGCTGAACAAGTCTGAAATCAGACACCAAGTTATTGTTCAAGGCATGTTTTGAGCAAGTGAACTCAATCATAAAATATAAAGACTAGTCATCTAAAGCACAGAACGGTTGTGAGCCATAGTTAATTAAATAGACTGCGTGGCACTTGTTATTTGCAGAACACCCTGTTGGAGAGAAAGGGGCTTTGAGGCTGGCATCAGGTCAGCACAGAATCTCCTCAGGAAAACAGACTTCATCTTGCAATTGACGATGCCGTGCAATTTCTAATTTGAGGCTCTGTGAAAAGATGCACAATCTGGTGCTTCATACAGTCCATGGCTGGATCCGATCAGGCCCATCTGCTCCCTGGAATGACTGGAGGAAGCTTTCTTTTCAGTATTTTAATTTCAGGTGTAGGTGTTTCAAAAGGCACTTACTAAAATTAATTGTATCAAGACATGCTATGTAAATGTTTAAGTCAGTCCTGTGACGGGTCATGTTGAGCAGTTAATTCCATCCAGTGTTCCCTGAGAAAGTTCAGGTGGATACAGGAATTTAAGACAGAGCATCAGCCCTGCCTTATTTACAGAACCAAGGCCATAGCTAGCTGTGGGGGCTGTGGCCCTGGGGTAGTCTGTGGAGCCAAGTTCTCCTTAGGGATTTTCTGATCAATCTCTGACTTTTCTTTTTGAGTTTCTACATACCTGCTAGACTGTAGGCCACACACAAAAAGGTGTTTTTGTACATGGCTGTTTGAATCTCCCAAGAACCATCCAGTGACTAGGGAGGGGAAAAACAAAGGTTGACTCTCTGGGGTAGTAATTTCAGTTTCCTAGTTTTTGTGGTGGTATGAAAAATGATAGAATACTCTCAAGCAATTTTGACCAAAGACTATCAGTATAAAATATTACTTTATTTTAGTGCATTAACCACACTGATATTAAGAAGGAGGCAATATTATTAAATGTAATTTTTGATTAGCTTAAAATTTAGGGAATACCTTTGTAACAGTGATGTTGAAGATTTAAGAGGTATAGGTAATAGAGGATGTTATTGATTTAAGAAATGGCTTTTCTTTGTGCAGTTGAATGGAAGACTAGGGTCAACAAACATGGTCTTCGGCTTCTGGAACGCCCATCTCCTGGGAGGCTTAGCAGCAAAGAATCATGCTAATCTATCTGTAATTTCTAATCTGGTTACTATGAGATAACCACAGGGAAGAACAACCTGGCCTGGGGAACCAGGAAACACAGCTTGCAGGACCTAAGGGTGGAGTTGTGAAGACTGAATGAAGATGGGGACATGAGTCAGCACAGGTGCTAAGCCCAGAGTGTACAGAGCTTTACCGAAAAGTGATCACGTCCATAAAGGCCTTGTGATGAAGGGACCACACACTTTCTGGAACCACAAGGAGTCCTCTGTCACTAGAGGGAAGAAAATAAGGGCAATGGTGAGAAAGAAGCCAGGAACAAAGACAGAGAGGCAGGGCTGGAGGTTGTGCTGACGTCATACTAAAATCAAAAGGAAGCTACGGAGGAGCGTATGTTGATCATTCTGCATTACTCTGTAGAGTAATGAGGGAAACCAGAGAGGCAGAGGACACAGCCGGTGGGCTATTACATTAGCTGAGGTGAGAATCATTTGTGGGGAAGATAACACACACAGCCATGTGAGATGCCAGTGTCTGAGAACCTGCCCCAAGGTGCCCTGACATATACAGAAAGAGTGACAGATACTGGGGACTTACTGAGAGAGTTGTGGTCCATGTGGCAGGAAGCCGGGTGGAGCCCCATGATTTGAGACCAAAGCAGGACTCCTATAAAATAAAGGGGTCAAGACAAAACTAACTTCATCCAAGCTGGAATGTGCATGGCTTATCTTAAGTTAATACCACAAACATCAGCATCAGTCACAGAGCTTAATGGACCACTAGAATGGTTCTGTTTGATTTATGTTGGGAAGCTACAAGGAAAACCAACCAGGGTGCTCAGGGACAGTCACAATAGTTACAACTCAAGATGAGTACAGTCGCATCAAGATGAGACTTTGTGTTTGTGTGTGTGTGTGTGTGTGTGTGAGTGTGTAAAAGAAAGAGACACAAGGAGAAGCAGACAGAGAGTAAAGGGAGGAAGGAAATAAAAGGGAAGACATAAAGAAGGCGGGCGAGAGAGAAACTGAGATAAAGCTCACTTAAAAGCCATGAGTTTGTCTTTAAAGTTAGAGCTGATTATGCTATTCTAAGAACTGTAAGAGTAAAATTCAAAGTGTGCCCTCCCTCTTACTGTCTAGGTAGCTAATATGTAATCGCATATAAAGAAAAATTTGATAATCTTCAGGTAAAACTGCATGTGAGCTGTTTTCTATTATTTTTCACACAGCAGCAGTGAAAGTGAAAGCCGGTTCAAATCTTTACTCTGCTGCATCTTTCCTTGTGATACTGAGCCAGTCTCTTAAGCAGCTCACCATCTTCTCAGATGCAGCAGAGTGAAGATGCAGCATTCTGTACGTTGAAGGAGGGGACAGAGGAAGACACACTTAACACTTTACACAGAGCCTGCTCTGAGTCTTTTCTCTTTCAACAGTAGCTTCTGCTGGGGTTATCATGGCTGTGTTAGCAAATTTCTAAAACTTGTACAATGGCCCTTCATCTGGAACAGCAGAACACTGCTTCTTACAAAGAGAATGCTGCCATTTTTATGAACTTCCTTTACTATGAATACCTTTATCTTGTGAGCCTGCCTTGGTTGCATTTCTCTTTCACTTTCTTCTGTTCTCATATCAGGATATATGAGTAATCTCTATTCATCTTAATGGGAGAGTAGAACAGAGAGGAGGCTGTTGGGTTTAAAGCAAATGTCCCTGTGTTGCCAGGATGTTCTTGAACTTGTGAATTCATGATCCATCTACCCCAGCCTCTCAACTGCTGGAATGACAGACTACCGCCACCAGGCCCATCTCTGAAAAAACTAAGTAAGTTAAAGGCAGAAAATAATTATTTAATGTTGAAAATGATATTTGAGTCCGTTTGTATAGGGATTTGGAGTGAAAAATCTGAATTCAGGAATTCAGGCTCCTAAAATACATTTCTAGATCAAGAAGTGATGAATTTGGGGAGTGGGCTCAACATGGCCAGGCAGTTCATGGCTAGATGACTGGCGGGAACTCTGGTGATACCATAGCAGGTACATGATAGTTCGTTTTTATAAACAAAAGAGAGAATTCAGGGCAGTTTCTTCTGCAGTAATGTAAGGAGATCCTCTGTGCCAATACTTGTCCCCGTTCTCTATTGGCAGATTTTGCTGCACATGTGTGTATGTATATATGTATGTATGTATTTCTGATGTGTGGTGTGGCCTGGTTTCTCCTATGGTTTTACAAACTAAGCCTCTGTTAAATGCCTAACATCTTTCCTTGGTCTTGCTCAATGACTTAGTCCAAGTTTCCACCTTCTATTTTGCCTCTACTGTGGATCCACAGTGTGATGTACATGAACCTCACTGCATGCAAAAGCCTGCTCTCAGGCCTGCATTCCCAAATGTGTTCTAAGTCTTATTTTGAGTCACTGAGAATTCAAATTCAAAGGGGACAAATGTACACTATTTTGAGACAAATGCGGTGACCCCCCAAAAGGACGTCCTTTGGAGAAGTTCTAAGAGCCAATTCACAGAGTGACTCAGGAGCTTTAGGCAGCCACCTAGCTATCTTTGACCTCATTTTCCATAGTTATAAAATGTATTTTGATATAATAGTGAAGTCCTGAATTGAGACTGTCAAGATGATTCAGTGGTTAGAACAGTGGCTGCTTTTGCAGAGGACCCAGGTTTGGTTCCTAACACCCACATGGCAGCTAACAACTGTTTGCAACTCCAATTTCAGGAGATCCGACACTTCTTCTGGTATCTACAGGCACTGCACAACATGGAAACATGTACATGCAAGTGAAACACTCATTCATAAAATTAAAACAAATGGACAAGTTTACATACTGGTATTTAGAAAACATCTCACATGAAAAAACATGTCCCATTATTCTGCTTTAATTCATACTGTTTTTATAGTTCTATGTCGGGTGGTGGTTTATTTTACTTACTTTATAATAGTAAGAACTGCCCCTTACGTTAGTGAGTTACATATGTACAAACTGGAACTGTGAATTGTGAATACCAAAAGCACCAATGTAGCATAAACATTGTAGTAATATGCTAAAAATGTATGTAAATGAGAGTGAACATTACATTACTGTGACACTTCCAGCTCTTAAGCTAAGCTTTAGAGATTGGTACTGTTAAGATTTCTGTGTGACCAAAGATTATTATTTCCTTGTAAGTTATTATTCAGCTTGGCAAGTGCTTTTGATTTGGTGGGCTGATAACATTGTATAATATATTTTCTCAGTTGAAAAGTATTCATTTCTTCACATTTTTAAAGCATCATCATCTACTACATGAAACTTGAAATAAAACTACCTGTACTAAAATTTGGAGGAGCTTCAGTTCCTTTAAAAAAGTCTTCATAGTCATTAGCGACATCTAGGATGAAAGTATTTATTCTGGTTTACTTAGAGAGTGCTACAGTTGGTGGAAATGATCAACATTTAAAGTGTTAATGTCCTGTGAAGGCAGTGGATTAATAGAAGAAACATTTTGTAAAAATCAAAAAATAAATAAAATTAATGCCCTGAATCCTGAGAATGCTTAGAAATTTCAGTGAAGTATTTAAATGAGGGACTGTCAGGATCTTCTGGCTTTCCGTCCTGAATTTCATTGCTCTTCACATCTTGTTTCCCTCGTCTCTTCACCTTCTGTTGTCCGTTTATTCCTGGTAGCTCTGCAAGTCAGCCTGAGGTTCTTAGTGCCCCCAGAATTTCTAGATGCCCTGACCCCCTCACTGTGGCAAGGACTGGTTCTGGCCCTGGCGGCAGTGGAAAGGAGTTACAGTCCTTTCTAGATCCCCGCTATGAAGGAAAAACTGCCACTTGGTATTTTCTACGAAATGTCAGCTAGCTAATCAGATCACTTCAGTCTGTTAATTTTTTAAAGACTGTTAATTTTTTACTAATGGATGAATGATCTTATTCCTCCTACGTAACACACTTGAGGTTTAATCTGAGTTTTCTGGAAATGGTGCATTTGTTAACCCAAAGCACAGGTTGCAGTAGAAGGAATCAAGTAAACTTTCAGGTAGTTTCAAACCGTTAAAGCAAAGGAGACCTCTCTGGTGCTCACATGATGCTATACATGGGGTCCATTCGTCTGTCTGTTAGTCTTATTAACTCAAGTCTCTTGTCTCCTGGCTAGGCTGCTGTTACGGGTGGGTGGCCTCATGTGCTGTGTCATGTCTCTCCCACCATCGTAAGCTGGGTCAACATGGGCGCATGACAGTATCTGCGCCTCAGACACCTCATCCTCCCTTTGTGGTTCTTGGGGATCAGAGGAAGTAACAGGTATGAAAACCTGTGTGCATTCCAGATCTTTTATGCTTAGGAGCAAGAATTTTATTTTAGTTCTATGTAGTGTTTGCATCTTGACTTAGAAGATCAATTTTCCTTTTTACATACTTATCTCATCTTTAATAAATTAACCAGAAAGAAGAGTAATCAGTATCATAGAAGACCGAAAACCATGATTTGAGGAGGTATTACAAAACTTCTAATTTGTTTCATTTTTCCCCCTCAGGCATGCTGTAAGATGGTGTTTTCTTATTACTTCCTCCATGTCTGTGACAAAAAATACCTGACAAGAAACAACTTAAGTAGGGCAGGGCTTCTTTTGACTTATAGTTCGAGGGGATCCAATCTACCATGTGCCACTTTAGTGTTGACAGTTAGGAGGCAGAGAGAGAAGTGGGGCGGGGCTATAACACCTCAATGCCCTTCCCAGTCACCCAGTTCCTCCAGTGAGAGTCCTCTTCCTAAGGGTCCCACAACTTACCCACCAGCAGCTACCAGTTGTAGACCAAGTGTCCTAACCCATGAACCTACGGGGGAAATCTCACATTCAAACCACACAGATGACTTGTTCAGCATCTCCAAGTATACAGTTAGTGCCACATGTAAAACTGGAAACCAGACCTCACCAATTCCCAGGTTTTACCAAAATCCAAACTGAAACAAACTGCATTCTTTCTTCCCCAAGGCTTCTATCCTATGCAGAAAAACGTGATAAATCCCAAGTTCATTTGACCCAAGACATGGAGAAGTTTGCTCAGAACACCGTGAGACAGGGAGGCAGCACGAACACCTTGTAGTGATGAGGGAATCAGAGACTCTGATGAAACTCTCACGTCTCCTTAATAAAACAAGAAAACAGGTCATTTTGCTTTGACTGTCATTTTAAGTCCATGTCTGTGACTAGCAGTGAAACCTGCCTTCATTGAGTTTATTATGGGATGAAAGCTGAGCTTCTGCATGTTGATGGCATCACTCCGGGGAGTCACCCAGCCACTTGAACTTTAAACAAGCCTCTCATGTTGTATTCATTCTCCAAGCAAAGCAATCTCCCTATTGCTGGCTCTCCTAACCATGAGGTAGCCAGGCACAGCTGCATGCTGCACCCACAGTGTTTGAGGTAATAGTCTGGCAGACTGCAGGGCTTTCTTTCCGCCCCACTCCCCAGTCCGAAGCAACCATTTAAGTCTCTCCTTGTCCCACCCTCCCTTTCAAAAATTACTTTCAGTAATTACTACAGCTCAAGGATGCTGTCCAATCTAAAATAGCTAATGAGAACCAGTCCTTCAATCTAAACTGTAATCAGCTTATAACAAGCTCCCTTTCCTGTGCTTCATTACTGTGACACAATCTATTTTTCATACCTCAAAATGATAAGGCAGAGTTGGGGAGAAAAGGATGGCTCTCTATCACCAGGCTTGCATAACAGGGAGATGGGCTTAAGCATGCAGAATTGATTTATTTGCATTCTTCTATTGCTTTGGTGACTGCATCTTTGAGGGAAGTTAATATCACATTTTTGATTTGGCCCTCGGAGCAGCCGGGCCTGACAATCAAGTATGCTTATTACAGACAGGAAAAAAAAAAGGAGTCCAGTGTAGTTCAAGTGCATCATGATTTATTTGGACACGTGCAGGCTTGGAGCAGAAAGTACTTTAAATGTGGTTGGAGAACTGAACAATGCTCTCTTTATCTGTGTCTATTCTCCCAATCAGTTATTGTATGATCGTTGCCTAGGATCCCACTACTTACCTGCTTTCCTTATTGTGTGTCTGTATGAACCCTTCATTGTTTATTTTCAAAGAAAGAACACGGAAGGTATTCACAGCAGGAATCCTCACTAAAAGTTTGGGGAATCTTTTTGGCAGTATTGTACAATCTGTTGATAAACACGCAGGCTATTTTAATCTCTTTTCCAAGTTTATCCGTCCGCCTGGGTTCATTTCCAAACTGGCTTTTTTCTCTCTTTTTTTTGGCCTGGTGTGATTAAAGCTCAGCCTGTCTGAATGTCTGCATGCTCCTGGCGTGATTTTCTGGGCATTGAGGCTACAGCAGAGTATGCCTATTAATCCCACCCTTATGATTAAAGCTGCCGAGGGCTGCAGCTCTGATGGGTTAATACTGGTCTCTGCGTCCTTGGATTTAATCCAACTCAGTCATCACTTTGAATGAGGCAGTTTGATAGGCTTCAGGAAGGCTGCTTTTGCTGTCATTGTCTATTTTAGACTCCAAATACCAGGGAAAAATAAAAGCCAGCTTCAGACAGCTAGACAGTACCTAGAAGTATACATGTCAATAACCTAAAGATATAAAATGTAGATCAGTCTATCTTTGCTATATAAATGTTAATAGGCAGAAAAATTTCACAGTCAACTCCATGTCACACCCCTCTCCATTCTCTCTACCTTCCTGCCCAAATCAGAAAACCCAAACAGAAAAATTACAGTGAATCAGCCAGAGGTTTAAAGTTGTGTTTTCCCGCTTGGTCTAGAGATACATAAAAGATGAAGCCAAATTAGAAAATCTTTCACTCTGTCTCTTCATTTGTATGAAAGTAGTACACAGAACTCATTGGGAGTGGAAGGCCTGTAGATTCGCTCATTAGACACAATAACCAGTGAGCTGGTGTCTGTGCTCAAGTGGAGTCTTCATCAGGCAATTAGAGAAGGTGGTGCTTGGCTGCCTCTCCATCCTCAAGAGTCTTGGGATGCAGTGTGCTTTTAAAATAGCAGGACTGTCAGAAGACTGGGGTTGAGTGTCTACACCCCAGGCAAGTCCACAAATTAAGTTCTTGTATGCATGGTATTCTGAAAGACTGACAGTTTCTTCAGAATTCAAAGTTTTGCTGTTTCAGGAATGTTATGCAAGCTACAACCATGCCTTGTTATATAGGGAGAATTTCTCACATCCCAGATGTTCAGGAAGGGCATTGTATTATCCAGCACTCTCTATGGAAGGGATCATATGAAAACAAGGAAAGTGGAATGTCTTTACAGCTTGGTGTCCGGGGTCAGAGTTCTCCACCTCCGACTGACTGTTCCATCCATTCTCTCTTGTTTGAGTATGCAGTCTAAAGGAACTTGAGCCAGCCCACAACATATCTGGATTTCTGTATTACTAAACTATTTTCTTAAGGGGCACTGATTTCCATTTATATAGCTCCTACCATTTTCTCTGCATCTGCCAGTGAGCATCACAATTCTGATCTGTGCTTCGTTATTCATGCGTATATTGATGAGTCAGCCAACTGCACCTCGCCAGCTCATCTACAGCTTTTGGCACACAGGTAAATGAAATCACGAAATTGTTTCAGAAATAACAGAAATTTATAGTCCTGCATAGTCACTTTCATCTTACCCAACATAGTCATCATATACTATGCACTGAATCATCGTTTTGACAAGAACACTGGTTGATACTTTCTAGGTATTGACTAATACACAGGGGGTTGAGCACCGTCAGATTGGCTGTGCTGTCTGAAAGCTCACAAGCTCATAGTTGGAAACTCTAAGTAAATAGACTTTTATTGACAACAGTAACAGAATGGGCGGTGCCCTAGTTTAATGTCCAGTCATTGTGATAAAACACTGTGACAAAAACAGCTTTAAGGAAGAGAGGGTTCATTTGGCTCACAATTTCAGGTTTCCAGTCCATCACTGTGTGGAACTCAAGGCAGGAACTTGAAGCGGCTCTGCATATCCACAGTCAAGATCAGAGGGAGGATGAACACATTCATGTCTAGGCTCAGCTCACTTTCTGTACTCTTACATGGTCTCAGTGGATGGTGTCGCCCACAATGGGCAGGTCTTCCTACCTCGATTAACGTAATTCATATAATCTTCCATAGACATTCCCATGGGGAAAACCTGGTCAAAATGATCCCTCACTGAAGCATCTTTCGGTGATTCTAGATTGTGTCAACAGTTAAGACGAACTATCACTAGAAAATGGTAAAATCTTACATATTTGAAAATGGTTCTCGGGTGATATCTGATCCATTCCCTTAACGTATCAGAGAAACCAGAGACCCAATTCAGTTTATCCATCATTCAATATTCCAAAACAATTACATTGCCTGATAATTAATTTAAGATCATAATCTAAGGCTTCTCAGAATAAATCAGGAAATAGTTAAGGATTTTTAAACACCCACTACCTGCAAATATCATTTCTTAAGAGTCAAAAGATAGATGAAATAATCCTGTAGAAGGGATGTAATCCCTGAAATCTAAGCTACAAGTTTCCATATGCGGTTTTTATAAAGTAGCTCAAGAAATAGTTTTTGTGTAGCAAAATGTTAATTTTTAAAAGTTATCTTTAGAAAAATTTTGTAGGGAGAGAGTATGGGAGGGGTGGCCATGTGTGTGTGCACATGTGGCGTGTGTGGCTGCAGGTGCCTCCGTGTTGTGGTGAGTGGAGAGGACAGGTTTTAGGACTGGTTTCTCTCCTTCCACCTTAGGGAGGCTTGGTCTCTCTTGTTTCTGCTGTGCTGTGTACCCCAAGCTAGCTGGCCGATAAGCTTCTGGATAATTCTTCTGTCTCCTTCTCCCACTTCCCACTAGGAGTGCTGGGATTGCAGATGTGCGTGCCTACATCTGGCTTTTGTAAAAAATAAAATGTTATAGGGTCTAAAACTCATGTTGTCGATCTTGTAGGGCTAGAGCTTTGACCCTTTCTTGAAAATTATACTGAGCAAAAATTGTTTTAAAATATTTCATTCATTTTTATTTTATGCCTATGAGTGTATTTCCTGCATGTGTGTAAGTGTACCCTTGTCTTGGAATGCCCAAGGAGGTCAGAAGAGGGCATCAGATTCCCTGGAACTGGAGTGATTGATGGGTGCTGGGAATCCAATTCCAGTCCTTTGCAAGAGCAGCCGGTGCTCTTAAACATGGAACCATCACCCCAGTCCCTTGAGCGGAAATATTTTTAAAGAACTAATCTTAAGAGTTGTGTCATATTGTCCATATTGTGTTGAGGACCACGTAGACGGTAAAGACGGTCAATGGCAATGGAATTCTAATTATATAGTTGATAAATACCAAAATTAGAAGAATTAAAATACAATTCTAGTTATCTGACCAGTATAATCTCAATTGAATTTATATTTTTGCTTTATTTTTGTTTGTGTATGTATGTAAGTGCACCTGTGCCATGCAGTGCCTGTGGAGGACAGAAGAATGTGTTATATCCCCTGGAACTGGAGTTGCTTATGATTGTTAGCTGCCATATGGGTGCTGGGATTTGAACCTGAGTCTTCTGTAAGAACAGCCAGTGCTCTTAACCACTGAGTCATCGCTACAGTCCCCATCAATTGAATTTTAAAATGATTCTCTGTATCTTATTAATCTAAAGTTTTGATCTTAATTATGCATAGCATCTTCACAGTCTTGTTGATCAGTTGACAAAAGCCAGATTTTAAGCAATCTAGGTCTAAAGATGTTGGCATATCAAAGATCATGAAAAAGAGCTGAGAAATGAAACAAACGAAACGCCACTCATCGTTCATTGCCAAAAATTTTAATTGAGCAGAATTTTCCCATGACTACTAGGAGTCGTTGCAGCATTGTGGTAGTGTTGGGTGGACATTGTACAGGCTACCTTTACTTTATTTTCCTAATACCCATTGCTGGTGTCAGAGTAGACCCAAAACTGGGGAGGTGGGAGATGGCACAAGCAGAAGTCCAGAGAGCCCTCAAGTATGCAGGCAAGCGTTCTAGAATTCTGTTTCAGGGCCTCCAAGCCAGAGGGACATGTGGAAAATGGCAGCAGTACAAGTGTTGCCAAGGTCCACATAACACTCAGTTATGATAAAGGAAGTCTTTCTGGAGACTTCATGGAGGCAGTGGTTTATAATCTGAGACCTGAGAGACAGTAATACATAAATATTCATAGATAAAGGACATTCTAGATTAAATGAATGGCATGAAAAGAAGAAACAACTGTGAGGATATTTAGAGTATAAATCATGGAACCCTCTGAAACCAGTGTGTATGGCTGCTCTAGTCCTCAAGCAATTTGGTGAGGAGATTCATGTATTCAAAACCAGACAGGGTTAAGAATATGTGGGTGCTTATGATGTTTGTCCCCCTTATTTTCATAGTGGGACACAATCTGTAGATACAGTAACACGGATTCAAGAAACACACTTGATACCTTTACTGAAAGTTATGGATCAGCTGGGCATGATGGAGCATTATTCAGGAGAAAGAGGAAGAAGGCAGGTCCATGAGTTTGAAGCCAGTCTGGTCTACATAATGATCTTCAGGCAAGCCAGGGTTTTACATAGCTAGACTCTTGTTTCAGAAGCAAAACAAAAAATAAACAATGGATAAATAAAAAAATTTTAAAAATTATGGATCAGAAAATTTCAGCACAAACAAAAAAATGTAAGATATTGTGAGGACCAGTAATAAGCTGAGACAAGAGTACACTAAAAACTGTTCATTTTAAGGGCTGCAGAGATGGATCAAAAGTTAAGGGCACTGGCTGCTCTTGTAGAGGACCAGAGTTTGGTTCCCAGCACCCATATGGTGGCTAACAACATCTACAACTCCAGCTCCTGGGAATCTTATGCTCTTTTCTATCTAGCCTCTTTAGGCATTATACACACAATGTACTTACATACATGTAGGTAAGGCACTCATGCACATTAAAAAGAATAATCATTTAAAAAAATTGTTAACCTTAAACTTAAAAAGAAAATAGAAAATAATTTTCCTAGCTCAGCCAGAATTGTCAAAGCTTTCTAGACGTTCCCTTTGTAGGTCAACTTCAATCAGTATCCCTAGGGGAGAAGATCAGATGGTAAAAATGGGAAAAAAGTCATGTTTTGAAACATCTAATCCCCCATTGAATGAAAATCAACCTGCAGTACTTGGCGAACCATCTCTTCCCCCGGAAGCCCAGTTTTTCATGGTGCAGTGGTTTTGTAGCTTCCACTCATTAGATTTGCGGTGTTTCCAAGCAAAGCTTTCGCCTCCCTTACTGATCCTGGTGGGGCGTGTAATCTTCTGTCATGAATGTATTTCCTCAACATACTTTCTTGTAGCATAGATATGTGATAGATGTTATGACAGTTTTTCAGTCATTCATTTTGCTCTTAAAATTTCATCTAGTGGCCCAGGGCTCCAGGATGGGTGTGTTATATTCATAGCCCGAGGGCTTCTAGAGGAAGCCTGCTTACATGCTGAGCATATTATGCCCCGTGGGAAAGTCTTTTTCATCCTGACATTGGCTTTGGCCTTGACTCTGCTAGGAGGTAGTCATGGCTTCAGAATTGTGCTCTAAAGCCTCTCGTCTTTTTGTCTCCAAGTCGGTAACAATGATATGGTCAGTACATACTCAAAAGATTTGTGTTTAGATGCTACCAATGGCAGCCAGACCTGGAGTCTGAAGCTGAGGAAGGCATACAGACATGTCAAATCATTCCAAATGTGTAATGACTTTCTTTAATCTCTCCTCTTTCCTTTCATCTCAACCAATATCCTTTCATTTTGTTTCTCGCTCATTCCTGCGTCCCTGAATTCCCATCATGCTTTGAGGAATAACTACCAGTTTGCTTTACTTCCTGGCCTCAGGTTTGCCTCATGTTTTAGAAGTAACTAGTTGTGGGTCTGTTTTCTGCCATGTAGATACTGCCGATTGGATGTGAGTTTCATCTCTTAACTGTGTTTCTTAAGCTGAGCACTGGGTCCCTTTGGGGAGATGAGACTGAACAGTGATTACATGGGTAGACTTTTGAGCCCCCAACATGGTGACCTCAGCAGAAATAACCGAAGAGCTCTGCGCTTCAGTTTCCTTACTGTCACTTAACAAAATGAAGATGTTGTGAAGATGACATGAGAGATCCATCTACAATGCATGGCATAGCATCTGCTCCACATTAAGGAACCACATGGTTATTAATTTGTTCATCATCAGCCCCACCAGCAAGTTATCAATAATAGGGTACAATTTATCAGAAGCATTGATTGTGCTTAAAGATTTAAGGAACAGACTTAAATTATTTCTTTGGTAATAATTTAAATGATTTCTTTGATAATTTAAAGTATCTTTTTTTACATTAGACTACATACACCCCTATAACAGAGCAAAATCACATATAATTTAAGACTTAATAGAGCTTTACTCTTGTGCAGAAGGCCCCTGACAGAACAGATTTGTAATGTGGAGTCTTTTAGGAGAGATCTAGGGAGATTATGCTTGTGGTTAACACAATAAAATCACAAAAAGAGTCCCAGGACTCTCAACCAAATATCACAGTCCTCTTGGATGTGCCTTTTTTAAAACTCAAAAACGCAGAAAATTTCAGATTCATATATTTAATTATGTTTATCAAGTTCTCATAGGGATTTTTAAGGTAGGAAATTGAATAGTTATTTTAACTATTTTATTATTTGTTTATTTGATGTGAATGAATGTTTTGCCTGCACATGTGCAAGTGCACCCATGCATGCAATGCCCACAGAGGCTAGAAGAGGGCGTCACATCACCTGGATCTAAAGTTTCAGGTGGTTGTTAGCCACCATGTGGGTGCTGGGAACTGAACCCAGATCCTCTCGGGGAGCAGCCAGTGCTCTTAACCACTGAGGCATCTTTCTAGCCCCTGAATATTTATGTTACAAGTGAGAAAGTTAACCTTCCTGACAAATGGCTACTGAGTGACTAATCTAAGATTCCAGGGGATAGGGAACAGCCTTGAGGCTTGGTCTCAGGCTCTTCCTATTTTGTCCACTGTTTCTCAGTGAACTTGATTAATGGGCTTGTCCATGCAATGCCTAGGTTGTATGGTGACTCTATACTTTGTCAGTTAGGTGTAAAGTATATTTCCCAGAATTCCTCATCTCTCCATAGTTCTGAAATAGTAAGGGCCTTTGTAAACACATTTGGAAAGTAGGAAGGAAGAGAGAAGCAGAGAAGCAACCATTTCCAATGTGCAGAGAAGAGGCTGCAGACTGCTCATCCCTGGATAGGACACCTGCATCACACTCCTGCTCCCAAGACTCAGGGACCATTACAGAAAAGGGGCCAGAACAATTGTAGGAGCCAAAGAAGGTGGATGACCACAGATAAATAGAGTTTTCCAGACGGCTAGTCTGTTACTTCTATGAACTCACAGCAATCGTGACAGCAAGATTTAGAAGAACTGTATGCAAAGTTTTGGAACTATATTATTTAGGTGGTTCTTTATTTGATTCTTTCCCCTTCAGCCATGAGAAGACAAAAAAATTGAATGGCAGATTCATCTTAATTCTAAATGCTGAGACATTTATACATTTATCCACAGACTTTATACATTCAGTTACGCATACACACTGCATATTCCTAGCTATACACACACATGAGCAGCAGCTCATTTTTCCGTAATTGAGCACAGAGAAATACAGATTTGTCAGTGCATGCCCATGTATTATATCATGTGTGCAAACTGTTCTTTGGCAGTTCATTGTAGTAATGAAAATGACCAAATATTCCTTTGAGAATAATAGCTGCCTCCATACCATGCATATGTTTTGACATGGAGTGAAACAGAAATTACCATATGACACCCTCACCTCTGTTGAAGTTGAAGACAGGGGAAGTGAGTGCTATTTCCTCCAGGCTTTAAGCTACATTAATATGTGTTGATGAAGTCCCTCATCACATCAGAGAAATACCATCTTTTAAGGATGGGTTCTTTGATTAAAGAGTTCAAAATTTGGATACAAAGCAAAATACCTTAAAAATGTCTAAATGAACAAACACATTCAAATGTCATTAACAGAACCATTACTTTCTAATGGACTTTGCAGTGATCTGATTAATTTGAAATGATTTTCAGGTGAAAAATAAAGGCATTCAGTCTCCTACTATAAGGTCATTCTCTTATTTTTGGCATACTTTCCTATTCTGTTAATCTGTATAATTGAGCTTTAAACTTCATTCCCCCTTTCCCACGTAGAGAGAGGACCCCAAACACAGGAATAATCCTGCTGGTCATTAGGAACTTTTCCAGCAAGAGAGGTGAATAGTGTAGGAAATATCTCTTCATTTCTAGCAAGGCAAATAATCTGTCAAGATAACATCCTAGCAATTGTTTGATTGTATACCACGTTCAGGTGACAGAACTTGGATATGGCATGATAAAGGGACTTAGGGAAAGTTATCCATCTTCTCCCAGCTAAGAACTAGTGTCTTGAATAAAGACATCTGTTGAGCCGTTGTTTCCTAGGGCATAGAAACGGCCTTCCTACCTTTCAATTAGTAATGGATGAACTTCAAAAAGGTGAGGTTTTCATGTTCATTTTTGCTGTTGCTGGTGAGTTTAATGGATTCCATCCTACCGTCTTCTATTTCTTTTTCTTCATACCCTCAGGATGACTCCTATTAGTTAGAAGTTCTTTGGTTTCCTTTTCTCATTTGCATGCGTTTATTTTTAAGACCCTAGCCCTTTGGAGAAACAATGGGAGATTTCCTAGCAGAGATGGTCTTTCTCCTTTTTCCTTCCTTTCTTTCTTCCTCCCTTCCTTCCCCGCACTCCCTCAATAAAGGCTATGTCTTAGAGTCATTGAATGATTTAAGAGTTAAATAAATTTAAGGTTTAAATCTTAATTTCAGATATCACTTTATACATCATCACATGTAAATGAATCTCAAGTTCAGTTTTTCTATAATTTTCATCAAAAAAGTGCTTAAGATTGGAGAGACTCTTAATTTTATTTTAATATTTGGTTAAAGGAAAAAAGATTCTCTTCTTTTCCTGAGTTTCTAAACTGGTTTTGTTCAAGAAGGTAATTTCCTCATTATTCTCTATGTAAGCACATTTGTAGAAACAAACTGTTGCTGTAGGATGTATCTGCTATAAATAATGTTTTAGAATATCTGATCCTATAAATATTTGCTCCCTTAACTCTATTTAATGCAAAATAAGAAAGACTGATTTTCACTTTTACCTGAAATCTAATCCTAATGAATTCCTTATAATTCAATGATCCATCCACTCATGCATCCATACATCCAGAATTTGTTACTAAGTATCCACATTGTACCTGATTCTTGGCTACTTAAAGGAGAGATAATGTAAAGAAAAAAAGATATAGTTTCTATCTTAGAGAAATTATAGTAGACTCTAAGTGGTAGGTTTGTTTTTTTAAATCATACAAATATGGCTGTGGATGTTGTTCAGTGGTAGAGAGCTGGCCTAGAACCATGTTAACTAGGTGTGGTAGTTCTTGCCCTTAATTCCAGGACTCAGAAGATAGAGGAAGCAGGGTTAGGTGTTCATGGTCACCATTGGCCATGTAGTCAGCTCAGGGCTTGTTGCTTCATGAGACCTTGTTTAAAAAATAAATCACACAAATAATTGTATATTTCTTAAAATGTTTTATTAGATTTGTTTATTTATTTAGTGTGTGTATGTGTATATGCTGGCATGCAAGCATGTATATAGTGTGATGTGCATGTGAGGACCAGAGGAAAACCTGCAGGAGTGGATTTTCTCCTTCTTCTATGTAGTCCTGGGGATCAAATGTCTCCAGCTTGGTGGCAGGGTTTTTACCTTCTGAAATATCTCACCTGCCTTAATTGTATATTTTCAGTGGAAAAATATATATAGCACTATGAAAATATTTATTCAGGTTAGTTGACTTAGTATAGGCAAGGGAACATGTGATGTGAGAATGATGTCAGGACAGGGAACTGTAGGGGAAGGAGGAGGAGGAGGAAGAAGAGGAAGAGGATGAGAAGGCGAAGAAGGATGCTAAACAAGAAAATAAGGTGCTAAAGAGTAGAAACTAGATAGGCAACAAACTATCCTCCCCTTGAGGATCTCAGATGAAAATAAAATGTGTTCTTAGTGCATGGGAAGAACTTCCTTTCATGATTTGATCATGAACCTTTTAAAATTTCTATGTTGTTCAGAGATTATAAGCACCTGATGAGAATATCTTTATCATCTCATTTAAATGATCAGGACTTATAGATAATGACAGTTCTGTCATAATATGGTCCTGACTGGCAGAAATGAATGAAAACTAAGTACATGGGAATCCATAGAACACTAGGCACAGTTCTAAAGTTTAAAACGCATTAATGATTGTTTAAAATGTCATCAGTGACCAAAAGCTTATCTGGTAATACTTGGCTCACACTGGAAGTTCATAGAGTAGACATCTATGTTTTATAGAAAACAGATGAATGTATGTGCTTATGGGATGCTTTCAAGTGTGTTATACAGAAGTGTTATACATTATCCTTCTAAAAATCCTTATGATTTCATTCCAAAGATAGCTACCTGAAATTTGTCATATATCATTGTCTTCCATTTAAATTTTTTTCCTCTACAAAAAAAAAAAAATTGGATTTGGTGTGCATGTCCACGTCCATGTGTTTTAGGTGGGAGAGGGACATGGTCATCCTGGGAACCAGGAGTTTATGAGTCCTAACAAAAAAAGAATGCATGAAAAAATGCTTGAGAGTTGTTTGTCTTAGAAAAATCTCGACTGTTCATCACATGTTTGCAAATAGACTTCTCTTTCTGCTGTCCTCCATCCATCTTTACACGTTGATTACTAGGAAATACTTTTAATTGCTTTTCTTCTCTGAACTAATTTCATTTTTGATTGACATGTGATGTTTGTACATATTTACTAGTTAAATTGTGACGGTTTTGATTGGTATGTACATTGGGTAATGAGCAACAAACACAGTCATTAGCATATCTTTCACATTAAACTTTTATTTTTATGTTAAAAACCTTAAGAAGTCTCTCTCTGTAAGTATTTGGAGTTACACAATACATTATCAGTGACTATATTCATCTTACTGAGCCATCACACCAAAATGTATTACCACTACCTGAACACTGCACCCGCAGAGCAACCTCTCCTCCTCCCAAGTCCCCAAGCTTTCTGGTCTCTGGTAGTTACCACATTTCTTTCAACTTCCTTGAGATTCTATTTTGAATGAAATTACATGGTGTTGAACCCTCTGGGCCTGAATTATCACTTAACACAATGTCTATCAATTCTTGCCTTTTTTTGTTGAAAATTTCAAAACTTCACTCTTTTATGGCTGAATAGTATTCTAATGCATACAAGTGATTTTAACTCTATTTATGCATTGGTGTGCATTTAGGATAATTCCATTTCTTGGCTACTTTGTACAGCAACTAAACTGGAAAATGCAGACTCCTTTTCATGTTCTGATTTCATTTCCTTTGGGTATATATTCAACAGTAGGATTGTTATTTCATACAGTAGCTCTGATTTTTGGACTTTTGTTTTGCTTGGAGGGAATATTCATATTGTTTTCCCTAATGGCTATGCTAATTTACATCCCCATTAATTGATCTGAGTTCCCATTTCACTGCATCCTTGCCACTGATGGTTATTATTTATTTAGTGAGTACTTACATGCCTGTGTGTGCACAGGTGGAGGCCAGAGCCCAGTGCTGAGTGTCTTCCTCAAGCTCTCTTCCACCTCACTAAACCTAAAGCTCACTGATCTAGTTGGACTGGCTGACCAGTGAGACTCATGCAGGGCTTTCTCCCGTCTTCACCTCCCCAGTGGTGGGATTACAAAGGCGAACAGCTACATCTGGCTTTAAAATTATTTTTAAATTTTTAATCCAATAAGGTACTTTTATTACACTTTGTCTTTTTGTTACATCTTCCTTTTCAAAGTGGGCTCTGGGAATTGAACTCAGGTCTTTATGCTTGTATGACAAGCTCTGACAGCTATTTATTTCCTTGATCACCTCGACCCATCTTTTCCATAACGGCCATTTTAGTTTCAATGAGGTAGTATCTCACTGAGATTTTGCTCTTCAGTTTCCTGATGATTAATGGTATTGAGCGTATATATAAAATCTGTTGGCAATTTCCATATCTCCTTGAGAAATGTCTACATGTATTCATTGCCCATTTGAAAATAGGACTAATTTGGAGGTTTTGTTATATTGAGTTCCTTATACATTTTAGTTATAGCTTTTAAAATATTTTATTGAGTGTGTATGTGTGTGTGTGTGTGTGTGTGTGTGTGTGTGTGTGTGCATGTTTATGGTTTCATGTGCCACAGAGTACATCTGGAAGTAGGAGGACAACTTGAAAGAATCAGTTCTCTCCTTCTCCCCTGTGGATCCCGTGCATCAACTGTAAGGCTTAGTGGCAGACACCTGTATTTGCTGAACCATCTTGCCAGGCCCTAAATTTTGGATATCAACCTTTGGCATAGTCATAGCTTTGCATGTGTAGTAGGCTGTCTCTTAACTCTGTTGATTATTTCCCTTGCTATTTCGTTTGATAGTCTTCTCCTTTTCAATTTTTGCTCTTGTTTCTTGTGCTTTAGGGGGAGGGGCATTCCAACGTGCTTTTCCTGTGTTTTATTAGAGTGTTTTCGTAGTACGGAGTCTTATATCTAAGTATTTGAGTCATTTTGGGTTGACATTTGGGTTGTAACTGGTGGTTCAGTTTCATTCTTTGGGTTTTGGATATCTGATGTTTTCAATTACTGAAGAGACTGTCCTTTTCCCATTGTATAGTCTTTGTCTTTTGATTGTCGTTAAATAAATGTGCTTTTCCTGGGGCTCTCTGCTTTGTTTCACAAGTCTCTCTCTGTGTGTTTGATGCCAACACTGTCCTGTTTTATCCACTACATCTTTGTAGTGTACTTTACAACCAGAGAGTCTGATACTCCAGCTTTGCTCCCTCTGTTCAACATTTTCTTTGGTTTTAGAGTCTTTTATGGTTACATATACATTTTGGGATTGATTTTTGTATTTTTGTGAGGAATGGTATTTTTTAACGAAGATTGCATTGACCCTGTAAGCTCATTTGGGCAGCATAGAGATTTTAGAAATATTGATTGTTCCAGTCTACAAGGAGAGACTATCTTCATCACCACTTGCATGCTCTTTGAGTCCTCTCATCAATGTTTTATAGTTTTCATTGCAGCAATATTTCGCTTCTATGTTTAAGTATATTCCTATATATTTTACTTATTTATATATTGTCTTCTTAAATTAATTTTTTCTATTTCTTTTGAAGACGGCTCACTATCTGTATATAGAAATAGTACTGACCTTTGTTGGTTGATTTCGTATCTTGTAATTTTACTGCATTTTTATTAGTTCTGAAAGTTTTGTTGTAGTCGTTAGTGTTTTCAACTATACAAGATCATAGTGTCTCTAAGCAAACTAATGCCAAAATTAATAGGAAGAAAGAATAAAGATCACAGGAGAAATAAGTGAAACAAGGCTTAAAAATACAAAAACGAAGTGAATGTTTCTCTTTGAAAAATGTAACTATTGACAAATCTTTATGTAGAGTAAGAAAAATAGAAAGAGAACTCAAGTAAAATGAAATGAAAATAGAGTTATTTTAACTAATGTACAGTATTACAAAAAACCATAAGAATTGATTATGAATATCATATACCAATGAGTCAGAAAGCTTAGAAGAAATGTATGAATTTCTGTATAGAAACAAACCCTCAAAATTGAACTCTAAAGAAATAGAAAATTTAGGCTCTAGAGAGATGCCTCAGCGTTGAGTACTGGTTGCTCTGGTGGGGATTGGCACTTGGCTGCCAGCACCCACGTTGGATGGCTCACTTATGCCCGTAATTCTGGCATGGAGGATCTCATGCCATCTTCTGGCCTCCATGGATACATGAATACACATGCTCATATACACATATAGGCATATACATGTACTCATAAATAAAAATAAAATAAATCTTTTTTTAAAAAAATAGAAACTTTGAAGAGATCAGTAATTGTTGGGCCTCCAGGGCTGCTGCAGCTCCGGCCTGCCCTTTAAGGGTGGGTTTGCAGTTCCCCGTGGGGCCGACTGCAGCTGTCAGTTTGGGAGATGGAGGCGTGGCAGACGCCGCCAATGATTGCTTTCTCCCAGGCGGCTGCCCTGGTCAACGCCCTCTCCCGGGTCGCTGCCCCTGGCGATCCGCCCCCCCACTCCTGAGCCCTTGAGGATCGCCCCCTCCCGGGCTGCTGACCTCCGTGCCAGGCCGGCCTCCCACCCCGCGGGGCCAACTGACCCCCGCCGTGGGCCAACCTGGCCTTCCCCCACTGACCCCTCCCCTGAGGACTACCCCCTCCTGGGCCGCAGCCTCCGAGTCTGTGGTGCGATGCGGCCCCCAGGCAAAAATGGTGGCTGCTTTCCAGCACCCAGGCCGCAGCGTGGCTCGGCAGCTCCAGGCAGGGCAGGACGACGGCCAGACCCCGCTCCCGGCCTCTCGCAGGCTGCTGGGGGCCGGTGATGGTGGCATACACCGGTAGTATAAGCTGATGGAGGCAGAGGCAGGAGGATCTGTGAGTTTGAGGCCAGACTGCGCAACACTGACAGGTGTCCTCACACGGCGCACTGGGAGCTGCAGATTGATGTGGCCACGGCCAGACTTCTAACAGTTTCCAACTGTCAAACCAACGGTCATCAGCCATTTAGAATGCAGCTGTCAGAGCCTCACCCGAGTCTGACAGCCTATCAGAATGGACTTTGCCTAGCTGCAGATTATGTTACAGAGATTGATTGGTCCTTCATTCCCTTTTAGCCCCGCCCCTACCCTATATGAGTTACTTTGTGCCAGTTAATAAACGAGATCCTGCTAGACAGACTCCCGACTCGGCAGGGTTTTTTTTTTCTTTTTTCTCCGGAGTGGAGAGGGGCCGGGTCGCGACACTCACCATCCCACTCAGCCCCAGGAGGAGACCGGCTGGACCAGCTTCGCCACCGCCCTACCTGCCGGCGATCCCGGCAGATTGGTGCCCCGTGTGAGGAAACGGAAGATCGCTGACGGGCCAATCGGTCTGTGGGTGAGTGTACCCCCATAAGTTATGGGGCAGTCTTTTTTCAAATCCACCTCCCCAAAACCCCCGAGATGAGTCACCTGAAAGGCTGACTGTTTTGGTCAGGGAAAAACTTACACCCCAGCCTACACCCAACCCTTCACCGGGCTCAAGAAGGAGGTTTTCCCCAAAGCCTCCCCACACCGGACCAGATGTTAATTCCTTCCAGGCCCTCTCAGCCCCCCCACCTTATGGTGGGGAGGCAGCCTCTCCCTTCGGGAACCCTACTAACCTTTCTCCTATCAATGTGGCTCCCCCCTTTGGGAACCCTACTAACCTTTTTCCCATCAACTTGGCCCCTGGTGGCAACCGGCCAGCAGCTTGGTATCCCTGGGAGGCCCAGGAGCTAAAAGAGCTAAGAAAGGCAGTGGCAGAAGATGGTGCCAATTCCCCCTGGGCAGAGACCATCCTTGAAGGGCTAGTCCATCGGTCCTGCACTGCCCGTGACTGGAGGGACCTGGCTAAGGCAGTCCTTCCTGGACCGATGTTTCTAAAATGGTCGGCCTATTATCAGGAGGAGTGTCGAGCTCAGGGCGAGCGTAATCAGAGTGCCCAGCCTCCCATTCCTATCACTTATGGTATGCTTACAGGCTTGACAGACCAATTCTCCACGGGCTTACAGCAGTTAGCCATTCCTGCACCATATTCAGATCAGGTGCGTGCCTTAGGCCTAGCTGCCTGGCGAAAGCTAGAGGAGGGACCTACTGAATCCCCCCTCTCAGGCATCACTCAAAAGGTAACTGAGGACCTTCCCTCATTTATTGACCGGGTGGAGAAGAGCCTTAAGAGAAAGTTTCCTGCAGGAGATCTCCGCAACAGGTTCATTCGCTCCTTGGTTTGGGATGGTATGAATACTGACCACAAATTGGCCTGTGCTGGACTGCACAATCAAGGGATGGAAAGACGGATAGTGGCCTCCAGGGATGTAGGGTCCTTGTCCCACCAAACCCGAGCTATGATGGCTGCTTTACAATTGAACAGGCAGGAGGAGATGACTACCCTGGTAAATGCCCTTCAGCAAGTTCCAGTAGGCAAGGGACAAACATGTTTTGGCTGTGGCAGAGAAGGGCACTTCAAGAGGGAATGCCCCAACCGTCTAAAAGGAGCCCCACCTTTGCCTAGCAATATACCCCGCACCCCATGCCCTCGGTGCAAGAAGGGGTTTCATTGGGCCAGAGATTGTAAGTCCAAGTTTAACATACAGGGAGGGTCTTTAAACTCCCCTTGGGGCCATCCCCAGCCCTGTTAAATAAGGGGAAGAGGGCAATACAAACACACTGGACTGTCCCCTTAGTCCCTGGACTGAGGCCCAAAATGTCCCTCACTATAGGGGACAGAAACTTCCGGTTCCTTATTGACACAGGGGCAGATCGTACGGTAATCAGAAGGGAAGAGGTGCCTCCTTCTTGGTACTTGATCCCAGGTCCCCCCTTGTTAGGTGTAGGCGGCCAATCTACATCATGGGAGACGGCCGACTGGTTGACTTGGACAGACCAAGATGGTAACTGCGGGGAGGTGCGCCCCCTGGGGGTGGCTGGTTTAACTGCCAACCTACTGGGCCAGGATATCTTGGGAGAAACTGAAGCCTATATAACCACTGACCATAAGGCTTTGTATCAGGACCTTCCAGACAATGCGGAGTTCGAACAACATTCCAAACAAGGGCAAGAGGCTCAACCCAATTATCAGGATGACCCTCATTTTGAGAGGACCCAAAGAGGCCTAGCTCAGATTCACCCCCAATCCTGAGGGCCACTGCTCGCCATATTCCCACACCTCAAATCCAGTGGCTACCTGGGGAGCCTATCTGGATTGAGCAGTGGCCACTCCCTACCCCCAAGCTAAAACACCTAGAAATATTAGTGCTACAACAACTTTCTCTTGGACATGTTAGACCATCCACTAGTCCCTGGAATTCTCCTGTTTTTGTAATAAAAAAGGCTAATGGCTCCTGGAGACTTTTACATGACCTGAGGAAGATCAATGAGAGGATGATCCCATTTGGAACTCCACAGAGGGGACTCCCTTGGATCCCCACTATTCCCAATTCCTATCATCTTGTCATTATTGACATTAGGGATTGCTTCTTCTCCATACCGTTACACCCTCAGGACATGGAAAAGTTTGCCTTTTCATTGCCCTCACTAAGTTTCCAGGGACCAGATAAAAGGTTTGAGTGGACTGTTCTACCTCAAGGAATGGCTAATAGCCCTCCTATTTGCCAATATTTTATGTCTCACCTCTTTTCCTCCTTACAAAATATACCAAATACTATTTTTTATATTTACATGGATGACATTATCCTAGGCAGTCCCAGTCCCACTAGTTTAAAGAACCTCCTAAATAAGTGCCTGGATATCCTCCAAGCCAATAATTTTAGGGTGGCCTCTGAAAAAATTCAAACAGTCCCTCCTTTTAAAATTTTGGGTTCCATCTTGTCCTTGGACTCTGCTTCCCCAGTTAAACCCCAGTTACACATCCAGGATTCCTATACCCTACCTCAACTTCAGAAGGTTTTGGGAGAAATTAATTGGATGAGGCCATGGATCCCCATTTCCACTGAACAGTTATCTCCACTCTTTGATCTTTTAAAAGGCCCTGATTTGTCTTCCCCTATTATTTTATCTTCCCACCACAGACAGATATTACACCAAGTCCAACAAGCCATTGATAATACATCATTAAAAAGATATGATACCAGCCTACCAATTTTTCTATATATCTTCCCTGGGGAGACCTTATACACCGCACTATTGGCTCAAGAAGGTGAGCCTATCCATTGGATCCACCTCTCAGTGGGCGGAGCCCCCCGGGTTTATCCCATGACTAATCAAATTGCATAATTAAAGGCCGAGATACCTCTATTAGGATATTTGGCACAGAGCCTCATTTTCTTATCATCCCCCTTAAAATTTCTGATTTTATTTGGCTTCAGAGAAACAATTCTCGGGTGGCCATGGCCCTTGAAGGATTTTTGGGAAAAATTGATTGCCACTATGGCCCCCACAAGTGCATGAGCTCCTTCCCCCGCTTAGAGTGGCGTCCCCCTAAGCTCTTTTTGTCCCAACCTGGTCCCAATTTCCTTACTATTTTCACAGATGGGGGACGTATGGGAGCCTCCATGGTGGTATATCCTCCCTTTAATGCAGGTCAACAACCAGTCCCCATTCAGACCATTACTCAAAATATTGAGGGTTCGGATCAGTTTAAAAAATTATTTGCTGTCGTTCTTGCTTTAGACAAGATTAAAGAACCTTTTAATCTGTTCTCTGACAGCCTTTACGTGGTTAACCTTCTACCTGGCTTGGTTGAATCCTATATTAAACTTGATTCCAATCCCATCACTCCATTGATGATCCAAGCCCGGACTCTACTTAAACGTAGAGTTAATTCCATCTTCCTTTAACATCTTAGAGGACACCAAAACCTGCCAGGATTCCTGTCTGAGGGAAATAAACTTGCTGATAACTTGGCCTCAGAGTGTCAATGCTTGATTTACTAACTGCCAAAAAAGGAGGCATCTCTTTGTTTTCACAGGAAAAGTGCTGCTTGCATGATCCGGGATGATCTGGAGGAGAAGGTGGCAAGAACTTCAAGATATTTTCTTATGTACTAGTTTTTATAATGTTTCATCTTTTCTGTTCCCTTTGCTTGGCCCCTTCCTTGTTCTCCCTTTCCTCCTGACCGAACGCACCAATGTCTCGAGAAAATTAAACCAGGTCGCAGTCCAGTACTTAGAGTGATTGGCTATCCTCTAACAAACGGCGCTCCCCTGTTCTCCATTTGGCCAATGACGGGTAAGATCTCAGATGAACTGAGGCAACCTAAGACAGGTCATGGAGTGGATCCATCATAAGCATGATGTATGACACCCAATGACGGGTAAGATCTCCAAGTGGGAGACAACCTAAGACAGGGATCATGTACCTCTGCTGTTTATTTTAAAATAGAAGGGGGAGATGTTGGGCCTCCAGGGCTGCTACAGCTCCGGCCCGCCCTTTAAGGGCGGGTTTGCAGTTCCCCGTGGGGCCGACTGCAGCTGTCAGTTTGGGAGATGGAGGCGTGGCAGACGCTGCCAATGATTGCCTTCTCCCAGGCGGCTGCCCTGGCCAACGCCCTCTCCCAGGGCGCTGCCCCTGGTGATCTGCCCCTCCCCACTCCTGAGCCCTTGAGGATCGCCCCCTCCTGGGCTGCTGATCTCCGTGCCAGGCCGGCCTCCCACCCCGCAGGGCCAACTGACCCCCGCCGTGGGCCAACCCGGCCTTCCCCCACTGACCCCTCCCCCTGAGGTCTACCCCCTCCTGGGCTGCAGCCGCCGAGTCTGTGGTGCGATGTGGCCACCAGGTAAAAATGGCGGCCGCTTTCCAGCACCCAGGCTGCAGTGTGGCTCGGCAGCTCCAGGCAGGGCAGGACGCCGGCCAGCCCCCGATACGGGCCTCTCGCAGGCTGCTGGGGGCCGGTGATGGTGGCGCACACCGGTAGGATAAGCTGATGGAGGCAGAGGCAGGAGGATCTGTGAGTTTGAGGCCAGACTGCGCAACACTGACAGGTGTCCTCACACGACGCACTGGGAGCTGAAGATTGATGTGGCCACGGCCAGACTTCTAACGGTTTCCAACTGTCAAACCAACCGTCATCAGCCGTTTAGAATGTAGCTGTCAGAGCCTCACCCGAGTCTGACAGCCTATCAGAATGGACTTTGCCTAGCTGCAGATTACGTTACAGAGATTGATTGGTCCTTTATTCCTTTTTAGCCCTGCCCCTACCCTATATGAGTTACTTTGTGACAGTTAATAAACGAGATCCTGCTAGACAGACTCCCTACTCGGTGGTTTTTTTTTTCTTTTTTCTCCGGAGTGGAGAGGGGCTGGGTCGCGACACTCACCATCCCGCTCAGCCCCTGGAGGAGACCGGCTGGACCAGCTTCGCCACCGCCCTACCTGCCGGCGATCCCGGCAAGTAATGAGAAACAAGGTCACATAGCAATAGTTTCCTATGAAAGAAAAGCCCAGAACTTGATGAATTCTTGTAAACATTTAAGACCTAATATTACTTTTGAAATCATACAAAAATAATAAAGAAGAGGAAATTCTTTTAAGCGTATTTTATGAGCCCAATATTACTCTGATATCAACAGCACAGAAAGGTACAACAACAACAACAATAAAGATGACTATGTTAGGAAATTGTCCCTGATGAACAGAGATGCAAACATCTTCAACATAATAGCAATAAATAATATTTATCAGCTCATAAAAAAGATCATTCACCATGATCAAGAAGAATTCACCCCGGGATACAAGGACAGTTCAATTTGTACAAGTTGATAAATGTGGAGTCAAGTAAAATCCACATGTTCATTTCAATAGATGCAGTAAAATCATTTGATAATGCTCAGTGATACTTCATGATAACTCAACAAATTATTTATAAAAAAAATTGTATGTCAGGACTGGAGAGATGGCTCAGCAGTCAAGAGCACTGGCTGCTCTTGAAGAGGACCCGGGTTCTATTCCTGTACCCCCTTGGAGGCTGACAACACCAGTCCCAGAGGAATCTGACACCCTCTTCTGACTTCTCTGGGCATTGCATGACAAAGGTGCACTAACACACATGGAGGCAATACACTCATACACATAAAATAAAAATGATAGATAAAAATTTTAAAAAAGAAATGTATATCAGCATAGAAGAGCCACATATGATAAAGCCACAGCTCAAATCATCCTAGAAAGCTGAGAGCTTTACCTTTAGGATCCTGAACAGGCAAAGATGCTTATGTTCATCCTTTTTATTGTACGTGAAAGGCCTCCTCAGAGCAATTAGGCCAGTACATCCTAGATCAAATTTGCTTGCATGTTTCTGTATGTGTTTTTATGTGTGTGTGTGCGCATGCCTGTGCATGTGGGGGTGCAGAGAATCAATGGTGAGTGTATTTATCAATGGCTCATCACCTTATATTTTTACATTTTTATTTATATTTGTATTTTGTGTGTATGAGTGTTATGTCTGAATGTGTGCAAGCATACCTGTGTCATGTGTGCAGTGCCTGTGGGGGTCAGAAGAGAGCATTGGATTTCCTGGAACTGGAGTGATGGACATATGATAGCTGCTTTGTGGGTTCTGGGATTCAAACCTGGTTCCTCTGCATGAATAGCCAGTGCTCTTAGCCTCTGTTCCAGTTCACCGCTTTATGTTTTGAGACAGGCAGGGTCTCTCACTGAACCTGAAGCTAATCCATTCAGCTAGATTGGATGATCCTTGTGGCTTCCTGGACAGAACTGTGATTATACTCATGCTTTTTTCGCAAGCACTTTACTGATTAACCATTTATATCAAGTTTTACATTACATCTCTCAAGCTTCCCATGGAAGATGCAGTGTGTAACAATTTTTTTGAAGTTCTCTAGGATTTGTGCCTCTCTGGGGACCAAAGGGAATGGAATAGATTGAGGTTATTGAGACTCCTAGATAATGAGCTTCAGAGAGGAGAGACAGAAGTGCAGACTTTCAGTTCTGCAGGCTCAGCTTTGTGCAAGGACCTCCCTTGCTGGAAGTGGGATGGACTGGGTATTGGGACAAAGTTGTGTTGTTGTCTAAAGACTGTGCTTAACAATGAGTGGTTTCTTTGGATATGATTCTGATTTCCTAGTAAGGAACCACATGTTATTTTAGGATCCTTTTCTACACTAGAAAGATTCTTGGTGTTCATCAAATCGTCATCATCAGGTGTGCCTTGGAAAACCTGGGCAACGTTCTCTATTCTGCAGAAACAGTATATTTTCACAGCTATTCACATGCCATTAAAACTATGACAGAGTTTGTGAAAGGAATCCTTAAACACCAAACTAAGGAAAGATCTGGATGGAGTCCCTGTCATACTTGGGAAAATTAAGGCCCCTCAAAGTAACAGTTTATCCTCAAGACCACACAGTAAGTTAAAGGATAGAGCTTGGCTTGAAGTCCATATCTAGTTCTTTGTATGTCAATATTCTTAGCATCAAAACAGGCTTATACCACCTTCATAGATTTTGGAGAGGGATGCTTAAGGAAAGAGAAGCCTCAGCTTCCCTCTTCATTTCTGACTCTTAGACAGGCATTAGGCAGGAGGGCCTTGTGGTGTGAATCTTCTGCTGATTTCCCCTGGCACCTTTATCATCTTGCCTAAGCTTCCATTTTTTTGTTTCCTGTAAAATCTCTCCAGCCAGTCTTTCCTTTTTCATGCTCAGGCCTTGCCAAGGATATTGCATTCACTGCCTGTCGAAATTTTTCTATGTAATATTTTGCACTATACACTCTTCCCAGTGAGCCCCAGAGTGGGGACCAGCTTGGGAAGGAACACATGTGAGCAAGTGTCCTTTGTGCTCTTGGCTCCTAGTTCTGGCCATGTGTTCTAGGCAGGACTTCCAATCAGAATGCCTGAAAGGAAAGAGCAGATTGGGGATGCTCCGTCTTCCTTGCTGCCAGCAGGCTTGGGGGTGGCATTATACGCTACCCCAAACCTCACTGTACAAAATCCTGTTTCCAACAAAAAAGAAAACACGGCTTGTCAGCCTACAGGTACAGAATGGAAAGACAGCAAATGCACCAGACCTGAGGCTAGCCTCTGCCTAGATGGACCCACTGATTCCTACTCTGATAGTGATATTAAAATGCCTGGAAGCAGAATACAATCCTCTGTTCTACTTATAGCACATGTTCAAGTTCTGTGTCTCCATGTGAACTAACGGAGCTTAATCCTTATTTGTGCTCAGTACAGTCACTGTGCCCACTACATCTTTCCTATATGTTTCTATAGGCTAGAGCAGAGATACTATAAATATAGGATTTGAGTTTTGGTTTGTATCTATATTCTTAGTATCAAAATAGAGCTCAGCGTAAAGTATATATCATGGTAGAATCTAAAACATTTGATTATTTGTGTCATTCAACTCTTTTATAATTGCCAGACCTTTCTTGTGAGGTTGAGAAGCAATGAATGAATACAAAATATTTGACTATGGCATCAATAGAAACCTCTGCCCTGTCTAAGGGAAAGAACGTGGGCTTTGGACCTGAGGAGACCTCAGTTTGAGTCCTTTGCCTTTCTGTGTAATCTAGGACAAATCAGCTAACTAATCAGATAACCGTTTTATCCACTGAGTAATTCCTGTTTCAACAGATCTGAGCTGATGTATATAAAGGTTCTTGCCTAGTCCCCAGTACATGGTAGACCCCTTAGTTCATTGTTATGTACTGTTACTGACGCTAGGGACTTTCCCCTTTTAATTTGAACTTTCTGCCTTTCTTTTTAAGGCCAGTATATCCAGATTAGAAACTTATCAATCAGGAAAGGCAGTACTATGATAGGCAGTAGCCACAGAATGTCACTCTGTGAAAGGGCCCCAGGGTTACTAAAATGAACCAATTCCTTGAACAGGTAAGGAGTTACTTTGAGAATTTCTCTATGAGTCTAGGGGTACAGAGTACAAACACATCTGCTTGAAAGGAGTAGGTTGAGGCTTGAGGGTAATGCCCCTTCATAATGCACATGTGCATACACACATTATCTAGCAGAGATGAATGGTTTGTAAAATAAGAGATTTGTGTGAGGGGCCTTTTACTTTATGATAACAATCAAATGTACAAACACCGATATCAACCTCCAACTTGAAGGTATGTATGTGCACACACTCCACACACACACACACACACACACACACAGAGGTGGGGGTTGGGAGTTGTGGATGTGGTAGAGATAGAGACAAAGAAAAGAGAAAGTCTTTTATCTGTTCCTTTTCTACACTAGAAAAACTGAATGGTAAATGGAGTTTAACCTCATCTTCTCCTCCCATCCTTGTCATGTTGTTTTCTATCATCCTGGGAACTAAGGTCACAGTCCAGGAGCTCTTTCAGGAACTGAAAGCACAATCCACAAGAAGAGTAGATCTCCAGGAGCTGCCCTGTGGATATGAACTTGAAGGCTGCCCTCCCTTTCTGGCTTGTTCCCAGGTGACTGGGCTACTTCGCAGTCAGATCCAGCTGTGTATACCTTGCAGCAACAGGACAGAGCTGGTGACTGTGCAAACTCCCAGCTTTCACCAATTTTCACTTTGACAGAATTAAAATACAAAAGCATGAATATCTGTAAACAAATAACAATGTGATGATATAGGCAAGAATATTATATAGATCACAGCAATCCATCATAATTCATACAGCTTTTTAAAGTTATGTCTGTAAGAAAAAATTAATATCAACGAAGTGACAGGTTTTAGGTATAGTAAATTTAATTCTGCATCTGACCTCTCTCCCACAAGCACCTGCTTTTAATCTGTTTCTATGGCGTTAATATTAAGTATAAGCACCCTGGGAGGAAATGGCTATTGGTGTTCATCTGTTTTCATCAATCTCTTCCTTTACAACTTACATTTTGGGCATCTGGAAATAACAGCTACACCTCAGTATAGGCAAAGATAGGATTCTTGGGATCAATGAAAATTTTTATTTTTTGCAGAAAGTGCTTTTAAGCTAATTTAAATTAAGCTAGAATTTAAATACTTCTTTATAGACAGGAACTAGTTTGGGAAGATGAAGTTGAATCTCAGAAAATAAGCATAAATTCCAAATTTTACCAGTTTTTTATATAAGCAAGCAGGACATAACAATACTGGTAAGTAGCTAACCCTAATGTTTACCTACTAAATCTCTTCAAAACCTCTTTCTTGATCTGTGGTATTTCGGGCTTTTCCACAAAATCCTGACATGTGTTCCATTTTCAGCTGGTCTCACTCTGTGAAAACGAAGGTAGTTCCTTGTGGTGAGCTGTTCCTTTCCTCTAGGGAAACTGGCTTGGGAAGAGCATGGGAGAGTGGATCTGAGGTTGAGGGTTCAAAGTTTGCCTCTGCCATTTGGCAGCTGTACAGCCCCTGACCCTCCACTTGATCTGACTTTGAACTTCTCCCCTTTAATATAATGCTTACTGTGTTTTTTCTTAATATAGGCAGTTGCATCAGAAGATTATTGTGGGGAAGAATTTAGATGACATATCAAAAGTCTAGAGCCTTCTGTAATTTAAACTCTGATTATGATTGGGTAAGGATTGGCCATTTGCATAGATTGCACTGTTAACTTGATCAATGATGTAGCTAATTGAATTAATGCAGATAGCAAGTCATATAATCAAGTCTTCAAGGAATTATTCAGACTAGAGTAATTAAAAGTCTCCCTAGGTAAAACACATTTTACCTTTATAGGTTTCAGTTTTCCTCATTTAAGAAAAAGAAATCACTGAGTCTGAAGATGTAAGGACTGAATTCTTGGAGAATAAAGATTATCTCTTAGTTATCTAAATCTAAGATACTTTTCACGGCTTTAATTCTCTTCATTTAGATCTTTCTGCAATTGAAAACGAATATGCTGCTGAGATCTGTTATGTTGGCATCACAGTTTCCAAAGATTTTCAGTAAAGATAAACAGAAAAGGAAAACAGAAAGGTCAGGGCCTACTTTGGGAAGCTGGCAAACAACACGGAGCCAACTAATTTTCCCTTGTAGGCTAGCCTGGAGATTTAGAAGCAGCTGGCTTCACTCTGCTGACTGGGAGACTGATAGTTTTCTGTCCTAATATGGGCCTCCTTGCCATCTAGGGCTCCATGCCTAACCCTGGATCAGCAAGGCCAGCTTTGTCACTGCTGGAGTGCAGCTGGACTTCCATCACCCAAAGGCTTTTGGTCCCACACGGTGGCTGGGATATTCTGACTTTTACAACATGGTGAATGAAGCAGGCAGGTATGCACCAGGTCAGGAAAATATGTCTAATGAGTGCTTCTATAGAGCAATGGGCACTCAGCGTAATCTGTTTCCATAGACCTCCTGGCAACGATGATTGAATGCTAGATGAAATAATTCCGTAAAAGGAGGAGTTGCAGAATGTTGTAAAAATGTACGGAGCACTCTGTTTCACCTGCATCATTGGATGTTGCCCTCCCGATGCCTTTTTGAGGAGGGCTTTATCAGCCACAGTCTCATCAACAAACGATGGAATTGAATCAGACTGAGGTTGTATAGGCTGCCTACTGCTATGTGCGTGTGTGTGAGAGCTCCTCCAATTATAGACACAAAGCAAGGAGCACGTACCACTGAGCCACGTGTGTACTGTGCCGCAGCTATGCTCACAGCGTTCACACCACTAACTCTATATAAACTCTGTATGAACTGTAGCAAGTTTCTTATTATTAGGCCCCTGCAGAGAGGGGTTTTACACTCAGCAGACAGTCAATATTCTGAATTTCACCAGGTACCTATAATCTACATTTTCTTTTTCATGAGAAGAAAATAAGAATGACTATTTCAAATTAGTTCAGCCCAAGGAGGGAGGGCAATAAAGGACAGTGCACCAGTTCCAATGTACTGAACAAAGCTTGATTATAACACACCTTGATACTCAACCAACGAGAGAGGCGAGAGAGAGAGAGAGAGAGCGAGAGAGAGAGAGAGAGAGAGAGAGAGAGAGAGACTGTGAAAGAAGGTTTGCATGTAAGCATATACCATGGACCATGAGGTTATTTAAGGGGAAAGTGTACTTGGGGGAGAAAAAGAGACAGTCGAATAAATAGCTTTCCTAGAATGTCTCAGAATTTTCCAGTTATATTCAGATTGCTATTTATTGCAGAAAAGTGGGGCAGCCTGGCATTATGTTCAGCACATCTATGTAAAGTAGATACTGACTGACACTAAAGCTTCATCCTAACAGTTATTTTATGTCAAGGAAAATGATGTCACTGTAGCTTAAAGAAGATATAGCTAAGTGCGACTTCATCCTTAGGGCAGTAACAGTTGAGCTATCATTTAAGTGGAAAGTTAAACAAGTTGAATATGGAGCACATTTTAACTCTCAAGTATTATTTCAAGCTTTATCTAAAAATAAAAGCTTTATGAGAAGTTCCTTTAAGTATCTGCATGCTAATCTATTTTCACCTCAGTAGGAATTAGAATCATGAGCTTAAACCGAAAAACTTACCAGAAGCCCTTTAGGGTTAATAGGGAAGGTAGATTCCTGCAGCACTCATGGGAGCTGGCACTACCCAACAGTAGGGGGCACCACACACATGGACTGCATCTACAACTGCACAGTATGGTAGCTTGGACAGTCTGGGCAATAGACACCTGATGAAAACACAAAATGGAACATCACCATGATGATGTTTTAAATTCTGCTGTAGAACTGTGCCAACATGTAGAGGCTATTGTAAGGGACTAACTCCCAGTTAAAACAGGATCACTAAGGAATAATAAGGATGGTATATTCTCTGCTCTCGCTGTGAGATAAAGACCTGGAAGACTTTTTCTCCCACCAGCAGGACCGTTTTTCCAGCTGACTGGTCCAGACCAGTTTAGAAAAGACCAAGGCTAGACCTGGACCTCTCACTTAACTTGGAACTGTGACTTACAGGCTCTGTCTTTTTAAGTTGACCAATACAAAATTAGTGGAGGGAGACCTGACCCACACCAGCAAGGGCCTAAGCCCTTCAGCGAGGGCTTTGAATTCTTTGGTTCTGAGTCTCCTCTCCTCTTGTCTAGAGGTTTTCTTTTGGGGTGAGTGTGTGTATGAATGTGATTCTTTATTTTTCAATAGAAATATATCTTTCTGTTGCTCTTTGCTGGTCTGATATTTTTTCCTGTCTTTTAATTCTTTAATTGGTGGGGAAAATCACCCCAATCAAGACCCGCCCCAGACAACATAGAACACTACTAGAAACTGCCACATAATGGAAATCACAGTTCAATGATAGGATTATGGGTGATTTTTTTTTTGTCTTGGATTTATCTTCTGATTTTGATATTGCTATTTAATTATTATTTTTAAACAGCTACAGTCTATAAATGACTCCATACACTGTAGGTAAAATGTACACTTCACATTTTCTACTAAAAAAAATCATGCAGCAAAGATCAGCATTTAACAGCAGAAGAAATGAAGTCCAAAATCCTGCTTGGGTAGGTGCACTCATGCAGTGTGGAAGTGGGATGTGAACCCCCGTTCCTTCTCCTCCACTGAGACCTCACTCTGCCCCTCTCACCTCTGGAAATTATTCCCCTTCCCTGTCAGTCTCATTCTGGTGACTCCAATGGTAAGTTGAATAATGCACAATTAAACATATGAGATCCCATGAATCAATATCTTATTTGGAGAAGCAAGTCTTAGGATATGGGGCGAGATAAGGTTATTAAGGTTTGGACCTTGTTCTGGGTTATCAGGCTGGGCTGGAAGGATTACCACAACGATCCTTAATATAAGAAGTAGGGGAAGATTTAACACACACATAAAATATGCAAGAGAAAGATGGAGACAAAGAATGCAGTCATGAGGCCAGCAGGCATGTACTGCCAAGAAATGGCAGAAACACCAGAAGCGGACAGTAGCACGGATCGATTCTTCCCAGAGCCTCTTGAAGACACAAGTTCTTCTGATGCCTTGATTTCTAGAGTTTGCTCTCCAGAACAGTGGGAGAATAAATATCTATGGTGTTAGACTATCCAGTTAGTGTTAGTGTTAGTTTTTTATACAAGTCCTAGGAAACATTCCCAAACTCTCAAACATATCCCTGTCATCCTAATCCCTGTTGTAAACGGAGTCTCTACTTTCTATCCTTGGCTGTCCCACCTTCAGTCCCTAACCCTTCCTAGCTATCACCTCCTTGCCTCGCCATGATTACCAGCTCACTCATTCCCTTTGCCCTGGTTTTACCTTTTCTCTCTCATTCTCAGTATTTGAGTAGTTATAAATTGTGGCTGGGATGACATGTTTTGTGTCATCAACTGCTTCCCATTGCAAGCACTACTACTCCCCTAGGTTGGGTCCTTCCCACCCATGTCTCATCCGAGATTTCGGAAGAGCCCTGTATTCCAATTGTCGAATTTTATCTTTATTCTGCTAGCAGGATCACCTTTTGAAAATGGTAAAGTTAATGGATAGTTGTGTGCTTATAGAATCAAGTCCAATAGTAAAACATCCTAAAACAGCAACAGAGTACAGTACTGGGGATGTGCCTGCCTGTGTCCACTCAGGGTTCTGCCAGTTACTAGTTATGTCATTCTAGGCAGGATACTTGCCTATGCCTCATTCCTATTACTGCAAATCGAGAATAGAGATAGAGCCTGTTGTATAATAGGCATTAGGAATAAGTGAACTGATACCTGTAAAGCACTGAGTGTGTGTTCTGGATAGTCGGGAAATAACCAAGAAGTGCACAGCATCTCACAACAACAATTAGAGTGTTAGAAGGGATAATAGTTGTTATTGCTATGTGGAAATGACCTTCTAGAGTCTACTAGTGAGGTCCTTTTTGCTGTTATAAAACCTTCACTTAGGTCGACCTAGGAGAAGTTAGGATTCATTAGTCAGGATTTTCCATAGTAATAGAAACAATAGGACCATATGTACAGGTAAAGATATTCATTATTATATTCATTCCACATAACTGTGGGAGCTGACAGGTATGAAGTTCTGCCTCTGGCAAGATAAAGGAGCAGGAGTGCTGATGATGTAGTTCCATCTCTAAGCTGAGAAACTTGAAGCCTAGAAGAGCTGATGCCTCAGCTGCAGTATGAAACCAATCCCCATTTAAAACGCAGTCAGGAAGAGGCTCTTCTGCTATTGGAGGGAGGGACTCTCTTTTCCCTATCTACATCTTCAACCTCTAAAGATGTGTGCTACATAATAGGGCAATCTATTTTCCCAATCTACCAAATAACATTGAATCTTATTTACCAAAAAAAAAAAAAAAAAAAGAAAGAAAAAAGTAGCCTCACAGAAACAGAATAAATGGGCACCTGTAACGTGAAGTTTTCCTTGGTCAGGATGGGGACTTGCGAAATCAGAACATGGCACCAGGAGCTTTATTGACAAAGAAAGAAGCCAATAAAGTCAGCTCCCTCTCCCAACCAACCAGTGTGACTTGGATTGTATGTAGGGGGAAGGGGAACACACATGCTCATGGTGGGTTGCCATCTTGGTGGAGGTCAGAAAATTCCAGAGTTCTGGTGAAAAGGAAAACTCTGCAGCCTGGCCTCGCTAGGAGGATCCTGTCCCCTCTCCCCAGTAATTACCTTGTAAGTAAGCCCAAATAAACTCTGTTTTCCCAAACTGTGATTTAGAGAAATTATACTTTGTTTGGTTGGTTGTTCCAGACCTAGAGGGACAGAGCCAAACACTGTGCCTCACTGAGAGAAATTCTTAAGACAGCACCCCAAAAGCCCATTCAAGTTAAAATATAAAATGACCTACCTGTCCCTCAAACTTGTTGAGCAAATTCTTGGCAGTTTCCTGAACAGGGTTGGCTCTGTCTCATATTCTTGTTATGATTCATCTTTTTGTCATTGTTTTAGAGACAGGGTCTCCCTGTATCTCCAGCTGGCCTGGACCTCGCTATGTAGACCAGGCTGGCCTTGATATCTCAGAGATCTGCCTGCCTTTGTCTCCTGAGTGCTGGGGTTAAAGGCATGTACTACCATACTGGGATGTTTTTAGATCTTTTTAAAAAGATAAAATATATTTATTATTTGATAATTTCATACATGTAAACAATATATCTTGATCCTATCCAACCCCAATTCCCCTTCCCACTTCTCCTAGGAAACCCCAAAATATCTTTCATAGTCTCTCCTTCTTTTCCACTTGTAACTTATAGAGTCCAATTAGTTCTGCTGGTCGGAATGTTTACTGTCCTTACTGGCTTGATCTTGTCGTTTGTAGGTAACCATAGCTGTAGTGAGGTCATAAGTGCAATGGCCAGGCCATGTCCAGAAGACAGCATTTATCTCCATCCTCCAGCTCTTATATTCTTTCCATCCTGTTTTCTGCAGTGTAGCCTGAGCCTTGAATAACCCTGCGGGATGTGATATACAAGTCTCATTGAGGTCTAAGCGTTCAATAGTGATGTATTTTCAACACTTTGAAAAGTTATGAGTCTTCCTTAATTGATGATCACTGTTGAAGAGAGAAGCCTCTCTGGTCAAGGTAGAGAGCAGCACTAATCTATGGGTGTAAATATAAATATTTAGTATGCAATTTGACAACACATTCATCTAACAAGACAACAGATTCCCCACCAGGGCCTATGAGCTCCAGAACCGTAGGGCTTATGACCAGGTTTACAGTATCAGTCATGAATTCCCTCCTGTGGAGTAGGCCTCAGATCCAATGAGAAAGAAGTTGAATATCTACATAACCTTCATGACACTATTGTACCACTGGGCACATCTTGCCTGGAAGGTTTGCCTTTGTAGCAGGTAGGTTTCGCTGCTGGATATGGTCACTTAAGGCTTTTCTCCCCCCGAAGCCTGCATAGTACAGTACCTTAGAGCATTATGTAAGCTAGCCAGCAAGTAGCCTGTGCTATTTTGGGTATCTCTGGGACCACCATGACCAATAACTCATAGGAAGATATCCCATGCCTGGCACTGAGATTTTCATTTAAATAGCCATGTCTTCTTGGGGAAGCATTGCCCACCCATGAGAGATATCTGTGTTTAAACTCCTTTTTAAATTGTAATTTTTATAACGTACAAAATAAGGGATTTCCATAGTTTTTTTTTTTCATAGTTATGGCCCTATTTACTCTTTATAACCAAGTTGAAATGTCACTTCCTTTTCTACTTGTCAATTCTTATCTCCCTTCCTTTATATTCAGACTCTTTCTGCCTCTGCTACCTGCTAATAGTCTATTCATAGATGCAATCATATTGTGCTAAAATTATGTAACTATTGACTGAAACTCAGTCTTCACACAGACCTTGAGCACAGCCTTGCATCTTGTTTTTCTTAACATTTCCCATGTGTGGCCTAGTGCCTGGCACATCATAGGTGCTCAATAAATATTTGTTGAGTAATTCTTGCTGCTTTGGGCAAACAGAAGAAGTAAGCATTTCATTAGTAAACTGGGTTCTAGTCAGAAGCAGTTCTGCCATTCCCTAAGCATAGCCTTCCCAGAAGGCATTCTGCCCTCCTCTAATTCCCTCCAGAGGGGATTTAGGGACACCCAGCAGGAGTGCCCTGGCTGAGCTGACTCACTGTAACAGTGCTAGGGAGAGAGGCAATCTCTGAGGCGCCCAGGCGGTAACCTTTAAATAATTGGCAAGATGGAAACCAATGGCACATATGGCATTAACAATTTTAGATTTTGGATTAGTTTTCAGTGATATCTGCTGATCAAATTAAGAAAACAGATGCAATTAATCTTCCAACCATTTGTGTGTGTGTGTGTGTGTGTGTGTGTGTGTTCAGGAAAAATCCCCACATATTTGTTGCATTTTCTGAAAGAAAATCAGATTTTTAAATTTACATGAAGAAACAAAAAACCCTAAAATGACATATCCAATTTTCTAAGATGCATATGTTTGACAAAATCTCTAAGATGAGATGGTATGGTGTCTGATGCACCTTTGCTTTGGTGGTACGAAGGGGGCGAAGAGCACTGGTGAAGAGATCCCACTATTGTTCCTTTTATTTTTATTTTAAAATTAAATCTTAATAATAGATGAAATACCGATTCACACAAGTAGGAAGTTGAGAAAAGCTTCTTTAAATTGGAATAAAATAGTTATTTTTCTCAATAATTAACTACTTCATTTTGGCATTGGTACAGGACACAGAAACAACTTTAGGCATTTTAAGCAGAAAGGAATTAATGACAGGTCACTGGGGGCTTAGACTAATGCTGGGAAGACTGGAGGGGTGATGTCAAGAGCCAGCAACAGAGCTCTGAGGAGGCAGCTCAGAGACCAGAGCCTTGATCAGTGAGTTCCAGTGCTTCAGTGGCCACTGATTCCTGACTCCAGGGTCGGTGTACAATTTGAGAACATCTGTCTGGTCATTCGTGTTTCTACGACCTCGTTCAACAGCCACAGTGCAGCCTACTGAAGAGTTTATATGATAGCTACATGGCATGTTCAACATGTGTCCTTTGTGCATTTTGTAATATAAACTGAGTCTTGGATTTACTATTGATCCAAAGTGAAAAAAAAATCTTTTTAATTTTTAGATTTTCATTGGTTCGTCATATATCATTTAAAATTTTTTCTATACTATAGAATTTTTAATTCTCTTCTGCAGTTATCTTCAGCTCTGTATCCATTTTCCAAGGCTGCCACAAAAAGGTATGGCAATCCGAGCAGCAGACCTTGAGCATCTTATATTTCTGGAGGCTGGGAGTTAGAGATGAAGGGATTTGTGGGGTTGTGTCTCTCCCTTAGCGGTCAGTGGAAGTCTTCATCATTCTGTTACTTGCTGTCTGTCTACCTGTCCACATGGCAATATCTCTTCGTGTTTGTTTCCTAATTTCCTTTAAAAGTAAATGATGTACCATCTGTATTGGATTAATCTGCCTTATTCCATAAGGCTTAATTTTAAGTAATCACATGCAGTGTGCCCTATCTCCAGAGAAGATCACTTTCTATGGTACTGAGGTTAGGAAATTAATATATGGATCTTGAGGAGGATAAAACTAATCTGTGGTAAACTCTCACACATACTACTTTATGCCAGTTTAAGAGCTATCGCTTTATAATTAGCTTATTTAAAGTGTGTGATTTAGAATGTCTTGACTGAAGTCATTTTTTTAATCTTACCTGGTTCTTTTCATTAAACACAACACCAAAAACAAAAACCCTAACCCCATTAAGATTTCCTTCACAATTACTGCCTTCTGTAGCAAAGCTAGACCCTTAGTAAGGGCATGGTTCATGTGTCTGTCCTGATTAGGTGCCAGTCATTTTCAAGTGGCAGAACACTATTTTATGTTACAGCAATGGTGGTTGGACTTGGGCCCTGAAGTAAGGTAATGACAAATAATGTCTCCACTATCTTTTGGACAGAATTGCCCCCTGCTTTCTATTTTTAGACATTTTCTCAGGTAGCCATTTTGACGTGGCTACCCCATATTGATATCTTACATGCTGAGTCATCCCTGTGGACATAAGATGCATACTCCTTTCCCAGAGGGCTCCTGAAGACCCCTGATTCTGAGTCTCTGTGGTTCACATTTGTCCCAGAAAGAATCACTACAAATGTCTGACTGGCCTTACTTGGAAACTGTAGGCAATGTGTGCATTCAGGATGAATTTTACCCACAGGGAACCCCATCTTTTTGTTTTTTTGCAGGAAAATAATAGATGCTGAGAAGAACAAATAACTTGCCAGGAGCAGTTAATACTGATGATCACTTCATATTTTGTTTTGAACTTTCAATAAATGAAAATCTGTGTATCTGTACAAATATAGCCGAGTGTCATAATTTCTGCAGCAACTATGGTGACTATTGGTCCAAATTCATTATATCTTAATTCAGAGAGTTTCAGAGCATTTCCCTCCATGGAAAGTGTAGCATGCTTTGTCTTGTAGGGATGATTTATAGATTCCTTGACATTTTGAGCATAAAACCTGTAATATAAATGCAATATAAATACAATGCAAGCAATACCCATGTTTTCTGCTAATTAGGAATAACATCAGGTATCAGAAACTAAATGTAATATGAGAGACCACAATGAATCATGTTGGGAGCAAATAAGAGAATGAGGTAAAACAAGGAAAATTCTTTTCTCTTGGACACAAAACCAACTCTAAATAGGAATTCAACTTACTAAAAAATAAATCACGTCCACTTTCCTCCCAAGCTTCTTTATGTATTACAAAAACGACCTTTAAACTACCTTGAGAGATAGCAGCTGACTAGAAAATTATAGTTATTAGCAGGATAACCAGAGATTAGAGTATTTAGACTATTGTAAAAAAATACTAAGAGACAGATGTTAACAATTTGTAATGTTAAAAGACAGCTACAATAAAACCATATACTGTGGTGTTTCTAGAGATGATTGGGGGTTCTTGATGATATGCTGTACCTAGAAATCTGAATGTGACTAAGTAAAATCACCTCTTAGAGAATTTTTTCATGAAAGTTTGATTTTTTTAAAGCATGTTAAATAACTGATTATATTTATCAAGTATTCACCTCTGGTCCCAAAGATTTGTAAATATAATGCTTTCCTTTACTATAAATGATAGCTTATGCATTTACAGTTTTCAAAGACACCCCTAATATAATAACTCCATAATGATTATAGCCTATTCACTGCTAAACCTCTGGTAGAGGGGAACTAGAGCTCCTGAGTAAACCCTAAATTAAGAGTTAGGAATCACCAGGTAGAGACATCACTTTTACCTTCTGTTGCATCCTGGACTAATCATTTAATTGTCATTTTTATTTTCCTCATGTTGGTGGTGGTGGTTGTGTTGGGGGGGTGGGAATTCCAGGATAAGACGACAGAGAAACTCAAGAACTCAGCTTCCATTTGAGTCTTTTCTCTGCCTCTTGCTTGCCTCTGACCTCACTGTGAATACTTACATCTTATGCCAGAGTTTCTTCATCTCTTACATAGAGCTACTGCTTGTCATATTTGTAAAGGACATATGAAGCCCTGCCTAGGGCAGGATTTGCTCCTACTTTCTATTTGAAATCTCTTAGATGATGAAATACTGGGTATTCTTTTAGTAAAATAGAGTTGAGGGACTATCGTGACAGAGTTTACAACATACTTAAGTGCTTTACCTGCCTTAGCCAGGTAGTGCATGATGGCTGATTTCCAAGCCCCGTTCCTTTTTCATGATGCTAGCAGGATAAGGCAATGGCATGGCTGTGTCTTCTGAAGACCGTCTCTAGTTCCAAAGATGCCTCTAGAATATCCCGTTTTCACTGCTGTCACCATATGCCTTTGATGTTTATTATGGATTCACACAATTCAGTAATCATTTATTCACTGCCTTTGAGTGACTCTGACAGGTGCTGGACTGGAAAGTAGATGTAAAGAACAAAACACATCCTTGATATTCCTACTTGGAAGCATTTCCACTCCATGAAAATCTGTGTGATTATTATGTTCCTTGCATGAACCAAGTGCACCGCCACTCCCCGGGTTCTTATTTGCCCTTCCTATGCAGTCCACAGTCAAGTGGTGCTGAGCTGTGTGCGGGGCTTCTGCCTCCACTGCTGCTGTCTGGGGGTTGCGACTGCCTCACTCTTTGCTCACACTTTTAATACATTCCAAGAGACCACATCCATCCCCACCACACGCAGCCTGCTCTGCTGTGCACCTTTGGAGTCCATGCTACTGTACCAGCAGGGCGCTGTCTGGACCTCTCAGAAGAGCACTAGTTTCTAAGCAAATGTTCCAGCTCTGTGTTTCCATTCATCGCATGAGTCACTCATTCTGGTCTTGCACCTTCGAATCATGTGTTTCTCATGCAGCTTATCTTCCTCAGGGGGAATCCGCATACCCATCCTTCCGGGACAGTTTCAAAGCCTGTTTTGTTAGGTAACACCTCCTTTCACTTTCTTCTTCACTCTAAGCCTAAATCCCATGTGCCTCAACTGGTTTGGGGATGCTCTCCGTTTCACAAGTTTCTAAGTATTTCATCTCTGCTTCTTTTACATCCCTTATGCTTACTTTGTATTCTATCTCGTTTTTGGCCTGTATTTTATTCCCTATGCTGTATTACCTTTATATCTCTATAATGCTGAGCACAGTGAATATGGACACTCAAAAATATTTATTTAATGGTTAATAGAATAAATGGGGGAAAATTTATCTTCTACAAGCTCAACAGCTACTGCATTTACTATCTCTCTCTCAAACACACACACACACACACACACACACACACACACATACAGAATCAAGCAAGAACAATATGAAAAGGCAGGAACTAATGTAAATAATGTATACAAACATCTTGTTAAGCAAGTATAAGAAAAGGACGAGGGAATTTGATAGAATGGGCTTCTAACAGAGAATAAAATTTTAGTTGAAGATTGTAAACAAAAACATTTTAGATTGAGCCAACATGTTCAGAGAAGACTTAAAGGCAGATAAAGTCAGGCTGTAGACAGGAAACAATGTCCAGATAGTCTAATTAGATGTGTTGTTCATGAACTTATCTATGTCCTTTTTGTCTGGAAGAATCTCAGGTGGATTTGTATATTGAGAGTTTTTTTTCTTCAACATATTTTAAGCTGACTCAGGTGATAGGATCATTTTCTCACTATTATGTGGGGACAACTCTGCTATTGGATAATAGTTATTTTGTGAACTTCTCATCTTAGTGATTGTAATTGATGGTCATTGGAAATCATGAGATGAGAAGTGCTCCTTTCCACATTTTTATAACTCAACATTTTGTTTTATGATAGCAGAGTCTGTTGCAGATCAAACTGAGCATGTATCGGTGTCAGCGTATTTTTTTTCAATTTTACACCAAGTTTAGAAGGTTTCATTCATTCATTTAGTTATGATGGAGCATGAAGATTGGAAAGCATAAAACCTAAGTGGTAAAACTCCCTCTCTATAAAAACGTAATTAATAAATATTTGCTAAAATACTGACTAAAACAGATTGACACAGTGGCCATCCATTGGGTCATCAGTAGAGTATCCTTGGGGTTAGAGAGATGGCTCAATGATTAAGAGCACTGATTGCTCTTGCAGAGGACCTGGTTTTGATTCCCAGAACCTACATGGTAGCTAACAACTGGCCATAACTCCAGTTTTAGGGGAATCCAGTACCCTCTGACCTCCACAGGCATTGAAGGACATGGGTATGCTTATACACATGCAGATAATACACTCATACACATGAAATAAGCATAATAAAATATTAAACAAAGCATTCTATACTTAGCCATCCACATAACTGTAATGAGTCAATATTCTCTCTCTCTCTTTCTCTCTCTCTCTCTCTCTCTCCTAAACTTGGATTCCATGAAACATTCCATTTTAGTTAAAAATAGATTCTCTATTTGATGTCTTTTTTTTATTAAATTGTGGCTCTAACTTTACTCAAATAAATGGAACAACTATAATTACTATAGGTTAGTTTCCTGTATTTTTTATATATGATCATCCTGAATTTTTAAAACTAATATATACTTGGGTCTGGGGAGATGGTTCAGGTTCGGTTGGTAAAATGCTCACTGTGAAAGCACTAGGACTTGAGTTTTATCTACAAAATTCACATTATAATAAAGTAAAATGAAAAAGCTGGGCATGGTGGTGTGTGGTGTGTGTTCATAATCATGGCACCGAGGAGGTGGAGGAGGCAGGTAGATCCCTGGGCTTAATGGCCGCCACTCTAGCCTCCTATGAGAGTTCTAGGTCAGTGATAGACTCTGCCTCAAAACAAAAGTAAAAAGGAAAGGAAAGAAAAGAGGAGGGGAGGGAAGGGGATCGGAGGAGAGGGAAGGAGAAGTAGACACTCCTGAAGAATGACACACAAGATGGCCTTCTGAGCTCCAGGCACATGCACTCATGCTTTTACATAGATTCACACATACATCATCATGTACGTGTACACAAACATATACATGCAGCCACCTAAATTAAAATTTTAATAATAGTTATAATTTCCAGCTATGTTAGCCATCACTGTCTCCATATATGTTACTTATAAGGTGAAAATCATGCCAAACATGGTGAGATATACCTGTAGCCCAGCTCCTTTGAGACTGAGGCAGGAGGATTGCTTGTCTGGGCAACATTGTGAGATTAATTTTCAATAAAATCATAGCCTCAAAATATAATGTTTGTTCTAGATGGGGTTTCACTGTAGCTACAGCTGACCTGGAACTGGCTATGTAGATCATGCTGGCCCCCATCCCACAAAAATTCATCTGCTTCACTCCCCCCTGCCTCCAGAGGGCTGAGATTAAAGGCATGGGCCACCATGACTTGCCTACTACAAAGATTTTTTAAGTTCGTACTTTTATGAAACAAATATTAGAAGGAGGAGAACAGAAGAGATGTTCATATAGTGATCCCCTTCCAAGGTTCACAGATTTTAATTTGGTTCCTTAGAATCTTCTAGGAATAAATTACTAGCATTGATGTCCTAACTGCTGTTGGGAAAAATGTTTACCATTAGAATTCTTTTTACAAATTCTCCTTTTTACCTTGGAAATTCCTTCCTCTTATACAATCAAAATTTGAGTTAATATGGAATATGGATACATCTCTGTATTGGTTCATAAGGAATTCTGTTTAGCACTTTATTTTTAAAATTTGAGATAAGGTCTCACTGTGCCATCTAGACTAATCTTGAATTCATGAGCCCAATGATCATCCCAACTCAGCTTTTTCAGTAGCTAGGACTGTAAGTGCATTACCTCACATGCTGACTTCATGAGGAGGGTTTCTGAACTTGAGTCTGCAGAGATGAAATGCATCCTGTTTAGTTGCAGAACCCATTAGTATAAAATCCAGGTGTTGTTTTCTGCCATAGTCACTATACAGTACAAAAAGACAGAGAAAAACATCTTGACATACAGTGGATAGAGGCCACTTTTAAACACTAAGGCCACTGTTGGTCCTGGGTCCTGATATAGTTTACCTCCTTTAATGTTTTGTTGTTCTATCTTTGTATCTTACTAGTTAATGTGTTTTCCTTTCTGCTTGAGCTCCTTAGAAGTATTTGTCATTTATGGCACTCTATAATCTCTTGCTTATGTCATATAGACAGGATGTGGATCAGGTTTGCCATTGGTAAAGATGGAACTAAGAAGACTGTATATAGCAAGTGAAAACTGTTGACACTATCTAGGCTCACCTCAAAAGAGTCAGAATGAAACCAAATTACTTGATTTGAAGCAAAGTGTTCAGAATGGAATTAGCTGTGTTGACCCAGATATGAGGAAAGGACCCTCTGTATAAGAAGAAAGGTTTCTATTGCTGTAGATGTTACAAATGTGAGTCAGATACTACATATATGAGTCTTAGAGTAAACACATAGAAATCAAGCTGATTCTGGCCTAAAAGCTTCATCTCTACTAGATAGTTTTCATAGTGCTAGAAGGTGCTAAGCATGTTATTAGAAGAGAAAAGTAATCATCAACTTTACCCCCCTTGAATCATGTGAACTGCAATAATGACTAGTCTAGCAAAATGTGCCTCTTGGTGCAATAGTGGCATTAATGTTATGGGAGTAACCAACTATCTTCTGCTTGGACTTATGGTGCACTTCACAAGATGGGGCCAATACGTAGTACTATTATCAAAGTCAAGAAACAATGGCTACACAGGTCATAAGCCATAAAGGAGAAACTGCTACCATTATTCTTCTAAATAGATGGTATTCAGCTGGCTCTTAATAACTTATTATTTCATCCATAGACTACTGCATCTCTCAGCTCTCACCAGGGAAGTTTCGTGCAGCAAATGGCTGTTAACACAGAGATCCGTAAGTGATCAGTGCACAGAAAACAAGAGACAGTGGAGTACTCATCTATAAATGTGACACTTCTATCACAAGCTGTCCTCCCAATGCTCAGGCATCATTATGGAAGAGGGGGTGGAGAGACTGTAAGAGCCAGAGGTGGTGGATGAATATACAGAAAGCATATTGTCTGGACACAACAGGCAGTTGCTCATGTGAACCAGTAGCACTTGTAAAAGCATGTGTAAGACCCCAGCAAACCCAGACGAGACAAGAACACAGCATGGATGGGGAGGTAGGAAGATCCATAGCCCTAGTGATGGCTGATAAAAGAGGGAGGGTCGGTTTATCAAGGGTGTGATTCCTGGTAGTTTGGCCAGGCTCCAAGGATTGGACCCACTACCAAGAGCATTTGGGAATACATATTAGACTTGAAATGCTCTTAAAACAGAAAATAATAATAGCGGACATGAAGCACATGGACTAGGAAAGTGGGACTGGAGATAGGGAAATAGTTCTGAATCTGATCAAAACACACTGTATGAAGTCCTCAAAGAATGAACACACATGTTATTAAAAGAATAAAATCAGACCAATTTTTTTTTAAAATAAGAGAATGAGGAGTCCATTCTCAAATACCTGTAGACCCATTCATGGGTCCAAGGGTAAGGGAAAGGTGTTTGAAGATCTTGAGTTAGGGCTAATACAGGATTTCCTTACAAAAACACAAACCCAGCAAGAATAAGGAACCAAATGTATCTCATGGTTTGAGAAGAAATACAGTAAGAAACAGCAAATCCTTCTCGCCTACCAGGAGTCTTAGTCCATTTGAGCTGCTATAACAAACTAGTATAGACTACCTCACTTAGAAACAATAAAAATTTATTCCTCATATCCTGAAACTGGGAAGTCTAACATTAAAACCCCAACAGGTTGGATTTCTGTGACTCTCCACTTCCTGGCTCATAGCTGGTGGCTTTTTTACTGTGTCCTCCTTTGGCAGAAGGAACAAGGGTGGAGGGGGAGACATTCTTTTATAAGGGTACACATCCTATTTATAAAAGATCCATCCTTATGATCTCATCTCCTTCCAAAGACCTACTGTGTAATCCCCACCTTGGGGATTCAATTCTGTATATGAGTTTTGTTGAACACAAAGTTTCAGTCTTACGGCACCTGGGAAATGAATCACCATGGCTCACTCTGATTACATTCCATGTGGCCCTGAACATAATGGACAAAGGTATAGCTGTAAGAGAGCCAAGTCACTCTCTGTGTCAATTTAGTGATGCAGTTGGTTCTCACTTAAGAGAACCGCTACATCAGAATATGTTGACATGAAAGAAAGAGATCAGACAATAACATCTTAGACCAAAATTTTGGAATCATATAATCTCAAATAAGTGCTTGGCCCAAGTTCTTCTCTGAGAAATCCAAGTACCAGTGACTGGAGATCCTAGGGTCCATCCGGACGTTTGGCTCTTAATACTGGTTACAAAGCAGACAGACACATCAGTGGGCAAAACTAGGTGCTTTATGTGTTTCAGAAAAGAAAAGCTGCTCAGATGTAGAATTGATGGACGTGGAATTATGAAACACCTTCTGATTTGGTTCACTGGAAATGCCAGAAATCTCTTTCTTAAAAATCCCCAGCCTACCTTCAGAGAGGAGGGAGTGCAAAGCTTTCAGGATGACATGCCTTAACTTTCTAAATTAGTTTAACACAAGTCTATAAATTAAAGCTATTTTTCATTCTTCACTCTGGTGGTCATCTCTCTGTCTGGCTGCATCCTGAGGTAGAAGACCTTTCCCCTTCCCCAGATGTGTTTGGAATGCAGCCATTCTCCCACCTTCGCTTTATCACTAATTGCCTTGTCTCTCAAGCAGGCAATTGCAAGTTGAGTGCATGGGAGGATGCATCTATGGGACCTTATTAAATAAGGGCCAGTCAGGTTAGAAGCTTCAGCATAACTTATGTCTACATATCTGACAGTAAATGTACTTATCTGTATTCCTGACCCTGGACTTGCCTTACGATCCATCACATTAATTATGGTCACATGAAAATTAAAAACATAAACAAACAAAAAACTCTTTTTCTATTTGAGTCAAAAAAATGTTTGAGAACCATCCTGGGTTTCTGTGTCATGTGTGTGTTTGAATGACGCGTTTACTCTCTGCAGTCATCCTGTGGATCACTTGGAGAGAAACATCTATGCCCCACAGCCTTTAATTCTCCCTTCTCATTATATACCAAGGTTAAAACCATGTGAATTTGAGATAAGTGGCCACTTAAATTACTTAACATTTGTATATGATTAACACACAAAGCCTATACACATACATTACTTGCAACCACCCTGGGCAGAAAGAATGAACTTGTGAAAGTGAACCTACTTGCTTTGTCACGGTGGCCTAGATAGGAATTATAGAAGTCATTTCTATCTTAAATTCTTTTCCATGAGGGAATGTGGTAGGGCTTAAAATATGTCTAAATAAATTTGAATTGAGTTTGAAACCCATAAGTCTTGTTTTCAAACAGGGGGCTCTAAACATTGCAGGCAAAAGGATTATATTTCTGCTTTTATTAATCACAAAAGAGGCACATGCTCAACCAGCCAAAACTGGCTTTATTACTGAGTGTACATTCCTTACACTTTTGATTCCAGTCTGCATTCTGAAAGTGCTTTATATTCTGCCTTCTACATATTGCTCCTCAGAGTAATTGAGCTCAAACTTAATCCTTGTGAATTCATCAAATAGCTTAGTTTGCAGAAGAGAGTAATAATAGTCTTTCTGTATGGGTCCTTAGGATGCCACATGGTTCCAGGTAAAGAAAAAATTCAAGAGCAGATGCTTTGGGAAAAGTTGATCCATTCAATTCTGAGGCATTGATGAGGTTGACTGGATTTTTCACCCCTTTGTCCAATGTTTCCTTGGCTTGTCCTGGTACTGTGTAGAGTTGTAAGAGGGTAGTTGAAAATTCCGGAAACTTCCCTTCCAGAACTCATTGCAGGAACTCATGATGAATGACAGTTCTGCTGGCCTACCATCAATCTCAGTGAATCAGGAGGGAGAGACCAGGTTGACACATTACCTCTGAGGACTGGGTTACAGGCGCCTAACTGATTTATCTGCCCATTTCTCCTCATTATGAAGAAAGGAAATGGTTTAGCTCAAATGTTTTACAGGCACATTTGGTTAAGGTGAACCTATCCAAGGAATAAAAGACCCTGACTTCGTTATTGCTCTCTAAAAGCCATTGTACTTGAATGTGTGTACAGCTACTCAGCCCCCACAACAGATTTTTTTTTCTTTAGCAATTAAAGGTCATACTTGAAACTTGCTAACCCTTTTCTATGAGATAATTTGTGAGAAAAAACTTGTTAGATCCTGATAAGTCCAAGGCTTCCTGGTCTCAAATGATGGTCAAAGAGAGCAATATGGAGAATCAGACAGATATAGGTCAAAATCACATCAGTTGAATTTCAGCTTTGTGCATTCATGCACATTTCTTATCCTCTAAGCCTCCATTTGGTCATCCTCTAAATGACATTAATCACAATTCCTGTCTCTTTAGGGTTAAGTGAGATAATACCTGCCTCATAGGAAGTGCTAAGTAAGTTGTTGTTCTCTCTCAGCATCATCATCATTGCATGAGTGAGTCCATATGAGGAAGTTACGAGTTCAAGACTGTAAGACTTAAGATCCCCAATAGGGTCTCATTTTTCAGGACCTTCACGGAGTCTGAAGGTTGTCTTCCTTGCTTGATCTTGAGCAGATGTCATCTTGTATCAAGTAGCTCCATCACCTCCACGGAAGACATCTTGTCCCTTCAGTCTCGCATACATGCACCCAGCTGAGATCTGGCATCTGTTCCTCTCTCCACCCAAGTTGCACTTTCCATCTGAATATTTAGTCTTTAAACTGGAAAAATGTCTGGAGGTCTTGCCCAGTTCCATTTTCATGCCTTTGTATAAGCTGTTTCCTCTGCCACAAGTACAATTTCCAGTATTCTTGAAAAAATTCTTTTACCTTTGGAAGTTTAGTCATGCTATCGCTCAGATTCTCAGGTTGATGTGGCAATGCACTTTTTTCAAACATTTGTAATTTCCCTCATGATTGTCATAAGGGCTCTACCTTAAAAAAGTCATTTATAATATTCCTTCTTCCCCACCTGGAGGCTGAGGGAACATTGTAGAAGAAAAGATGGCCAAAATGTGAATGTTGAATGATAGGGAGAAGGGTAGTGAAATCTCATCCTCTTGATACAACACAACCAATGTAAACATGAACTCACAATAGTTATGATTACTTGCACTGGACCTGCACAAAATAGACCCTGTCAATAATCAGTTGAGGTTGGAGAAGGGGCTCATGGAACCCTACCCCTTAACTGAGCTATTAGCTAATGATAGACTTCCAGAATGAGGGAGTCACTATCTTCAGTTGGTACACACCAAGGAATCCACCAGGCTCCAATGGACAGCTCCCATCCCATGACTGCAGATGACTCCGAGCAAATTGAGAGGGACACAAACAAAAGGAAAGACATGGGGAAAAGATGAGGGGGAGGATGCAGAGGGAGGAGGAAGATCAGAGAGGGCAGGGATGAAAGCAGAGTGTGTACTACGTATGAATGAAACTCTTACTATATATGTAGGAAATTAGTGTGAACCTGTTAAAGCACAAGCTTAATGAAGAAAAAGACTCTCAGTTGTTGCATTTACTGAAATTGTGTGCACATACATCTATTTTCACATCTTCACTGGAAGCTCTTCAAGGGCAGAGATCCTCATACCAGAGCTTGCCACAGGAAGTTGCCTCAAACATGAGATTAAGGGTTTTATGAATTTGGTATGGAAGGTCCTATAAAATTCCTCTTCTTCATTTATAAGGATACAAAGAGAAGCAAATGACTAGTTAAATATGGTTATAGAGAAAAAATATTTATAGATTGTGCATATATCAGATCACTATAGAAACATATATTTCTTTGCTCTGCTAGCTTAGAAGTCATAAAGAAGAGATGACTCAGTATTAGTGAACATAATCACAGTCCAGATGTTGATCTCTAACATCATTCTCTAACAAAAGAAATCAGGGCTCTTTTGAAAAAATGGAAACAGATAAAGCAGAAAGCACACAAGAAGATCTTAGAGCATCTATAAGGAAATACTAACACACATACACACACCCTGACACACACTGTTGAATAGCCATTTCCTACTAATTGAAACATTACTTCCAGTAGAGGCAAGGGAAAGCCATAAAACTCAGAAACCTAAGGAAACTTAGCTGAGGAGACTGAGAAAGTTAGAGGGTTCACAAGACCCCTCTTGAGGTAAGCAGTTGCTGGGAGAGAGGAGATACTTCTGTGAAACTTCCTGGAGCTGGGAAAGTGTTCTAGGGGATGCAGCTTTCATAAATCACTGCCCATGTTGGGATGAGGTGTTCAGTATTATCCATGCCCCTGTAAGTAATCCCGGTAAATTCATTGGTTAATAAAGCTAAACTTGGAATTGTTTTCTATGGTCTACTTTTTGTATCTTATATAGGTAAACAGACGTTTGTTCATGTACCTCTAGGAAAAGTCACTCAGCATGCATAAACACACACACACACACACACACACACACAAAATAAGAATATATGAAAAGGTCATAAGAAACAACCAAGTGAACTCCTAATGAACAAAAACTAGAAATATTTGACAAAAACCTTAAAAGACTGAATTAAAAGTATTTAATAAGGATTCCAATTTAAAAGCCTGTGAATATATAGGTTACACAATACAGAATAAATAAATTAGTAACTATACAGGAAGGCACAAATCTCCTAAGCATAAGAATTTAAGAACTTACTCCAAATTAAAGGGCAACAATAACCTTCAGTCTTTAATTGTAGCTTATGTATAAAAACATTGTGGTAATTTGAATGAAAATGTCCCCATATGCTTCAAGTATTTGAGTACTTGATACCAAGTGGTGATACTGTTTGAGGAGATTTAGGAGGTATGGCCTTGTGGGAAGAAGCATGTCACTGGGGGCAGACTTTGAGATTTCATAGACCTATTCCATTTCTAATATCTTTTTCTCTGCTTCCAGTGCCTGCTTGAAGATATGTTCTCTCAACTTTCTGTTTCCGTCATCTCTGCCACCATGTCTCTACATCATGATGAATTCTTATCCTTCTGGAACTGTAAGCCCAATAAACTCTTCCTTCTACAAGTTGCCTTGCTTATGGTATTTTATCACAGCAACAGAAAGAAACTAAGAAGTTGGTACCTGAAAGAGGGCTATTGCTGGAAGAAACTGAATGTAGGATTTGGAGGAATGTGGAAGACTTTGGGGGTTTGGTCTACAAAAGTGGTTAAATAGTGTAAGCAGAGCTTAAGCCATTCTATAAGAGCCTGGAAGAAAGTGTGTGGTGAGCAATGCAGTTCTAGAAAGAAACAAGGACCTAAACAACAACTGGATTATTTTGTCAAAGCACCTGACAGTTGTCTGCCCACAGTCTAGGAGCTTATCTGAAGCTAACTTAAAAAGTAATGGGTTAATTTCTTTGACAGAGGAAATTTCAAGACAGCCTGATGTGTTGAATTGGTGGAATGCTTATTAGTGCTGAATAATAAATGGGGTAGAAAGAAATAAAAAATACACATTTTGGAGGGAAAAAAAACCACAACACTAGGAAGTCAACGTAGCCAAAGCGTGGCCTGGAAGAGAGGCTCTCTTTGTTAAGGGAATTAGAACCAGTAAAGAGAGGTCTTCAGATTTACATGTGAGCAATGGAAAAAGCACCCTCAGCACAAAACCTCACCCAGCTAAGCTTCCAACCTGTGAAAGGAAAAGGCCTAAGGATTGTTCTGCTACTAGAAAACTACAACATCTGAAAGTTAGTAGTGAATGTGGGTGGGGGTGTGAAGGTCCACCCCAAGCTGGCAGCCAGTCTTGGCAGTTTTGTTCACCTGGTGCTGGCTTAGTAGTATGAAGACACAGGAGTGAGGGTGTGATTTGTTCTTCTTCCAAAGTTTCAGACCACTGCTGAGGCCAGGCAGCGCTTAGCAGGGGAGTCCCTGCATGAAGAAAGCCCTGGGAGGCTAAGAGGCCCCGAGAAGCCATTGTGTGAAGCAGGGAAAGTGGAGCCGGGTTGGCAACAGAGACCCCCCCAAGATATTGGAGATGCCAGAGCTATGAAACATCTGCCAAAGAGAGCTTTACACAGGGAGTGGTACCAGCGCAAGAGAGGGAAATCTGTTATAGGTATCGAAGTGGGAAGGATGTCACCTATGCTCTTTGGGTCCAAAGTCCCAGATATGAGATATGGAGCTACAGGATTTGGTGTTTTCCTTGCTGGTTTTCAGTCTTCTTTTTGTCCAGTATTTTCCCACTATGCTCTATTTCCTCCCTTTTATAATGGGAATGTATATTCAGCTCGATTGTATGTTGGAGGTATGCAGTTTTTAAACATCTTACAGGGGATTACAGTTTAGAGATTGTCTTGTGTCTCAGAAGAGAGTTTGGACTTTTGAAAAGTGGGGAAACTTGTTAAGAACTATGGCTACTTCTAAAGTTGAACCAATGCATTTTGTATTGTGATGCTGTCATGAGTTTATGGGGACCAGGGAATGGCATATTGTGGTTTGAATGAGAATGTTCCCTGTAGACTCTAGATTTTTGAATCTGGTCCTGGTTGGTGCTACTGCTTTGGGAAGGTCATAGAATCCCTAAGAACTATAGCCTTGCTGGAGGGAACATATCACTGGGGGTGGGCTTTGAGCCATATCCCACCTCTAGACTCTCTCTATCTCTCTCTCCCTCTCTCTCCCTCTCTCTCCCTCCCTCTCTCTGCCCCCTGTGCCCTCTCAGCTTTCTGCTTTGGCCACCTCTGCCTCCATGCCTCCACGATGAACTCTTATTCCTTTGGGATCATATGCCTGATAAACTTTTCCTTCTATAAGTTGCCTTGGTCATGGTGTTTTCTCACAGCAACAGTAAAGTAGCTGATACGGACTTATTTCCAGAATAAAGTATGTAAGGCAATAGAAAGAATTTTCTAGTGAGGAAAACTGACAAGCACTGCTTCAGCCAATTAAATGTAGTTAGATTCCGTTGGGATGAGCATGTTGCTGTTGTGCACTGACCTGATGTGATGTGATACAAAAGACATTTCTGCTCTGTGGTCTTCCTCTTCCAAATCTATAATCTGATTGTACTGATGAAAAACATTCAGATAAATTGTAATAGGAAGGGAGCATGCAAAATATACCTGGCCATTGCTCCTCAGATCTGTCAAGGTCATCAAAAACAATGGGGAGTCTAGGTAACTGTCACAAGTGAGAGATATCTAAGAACACATGGTAGGCAGTGTGGTATCCCGAGTGAGATCCTGGAATAGAAAAAGGAGGTCAGAGGAAAGCCCAAGAAGTCTGAATAAGGCAAGATCTTTAGTTAGTAATAACAGATCAGTGGTGGTTCTGTATATACCAACAAATGTACTGTATTAACACGAAAGTACTCTACCACTGGAGAAGATAGTAGCAGCTCTACAGGGACTCAAGGGAGAGTATCCGAACTCTGAACAATCTATCTCAGGTTTTCTATAAATCTAAAACTGGTCTAAAAAAATCACATTTCTGTTTAAAATGGCTAAGAAAAATTATAGGAGGAGAATAATCAGGATTTGCTAAACATGGAGGAGATATTACTTCTGTCTCATTTGAGGTACATTTTTTTCTTATTTTATCTGGGTCACTCAGGAAAATGAGTTTATATCACAAATCAACTTAAAATTTGCAAAGAGTGGAACTGAAGAGGTGACTCAGTGCTTAAGAACACCGACTGTTCTTACAGAGGACATGAGTTTGAATCTCAGTACCCACATGCTCTGTAACTCCAGTTCCAGGGGATGTGACACAGATCTTCTGACCTTCATGGGTATCGCATGACACAGGTGAACATACATACATGCAGGCAAATATATTTATACACATAAAATTTTTAAAAAATCAAAGAAATGCAACTATTTTGTTTCATTTATGTATAGGTATCAGGCAGAGAGTGAAAATACTGGGCAAGTGATGACAAAACCTTCCATCTACAATCAGAGTTTACTTCTGAAATCAGTAGTCTTATGCCATAAGACTCTCTGCTTAGACCTGGCTGACTTTTTTGTCTTGAGAGAACAACATTCTAGTTTTCTCTCAGATCTATCGAGCAGTTACCAAACTTATTTGTTCAGATATAATGAATTGAGTCCAGGTACCCCTTGGATACTTCGTGAAACCATAAGGGAGATGAGAAGAGGAGGAGCCCCAGGCTCTTTTAGTGGGTCCAAGAAGACAGCTGTTGGCCTGTTTCATGAGGGCAGAGAAGGAGATTAGATGCCATCGCTCAGCCGTGCCCCTGAGCTCTGGTCTGCTCTGTTGCTGTGTCTGCTACACAGCAATTTATTTCCAGGGCAATAAACATTTTAGTTCAAGCAGAGAGAGACTGATGCTGCTAGCACTCCTAAACTGACTGGATGAAGAATCTGAAAGGTAGCCTGAGACTCTCGAATGACCCTGTTTCTAGACTTGTGCTGAAATTCACATTTGTGGTTTTGTGTCCTTGCTGAGAAGCAGTTTCATCTGAGTCCTCTTGATCAGAACGTATGTGGGAGAGAAGCAGAGGAGGTCTGCTGGTAGGGTGGCCGGGTCAGCAAATGAGTGGTCCTTCTAGGTGCCAGAGATGGCCAGAAGAAGGATGGCTCTGACCTTGAGTTACACTGAAGGCCTGCAGAGTGATCCAACGCAGAAGGCAAACCACTGTAATTCTTATGAGCTATTGGATGCACTCACTTCCGGGATTGAACTCTAAGACACTTCCAGTCATATAGAACATGCTGGTGATTTGCTGGATTTGCTGGTACATTTAATCTCCTAACATTTGTTGGATGTCAGATCAACATATATTAAGATGTAAGAACGTTTAACTAAGGCTTTATTTAAAATCCTTTCACCCATGTGGCAACTTCATCGGTTCAAAGTTCTTAGGCAAATCTGGTGTCACATTTTAGTTCCATCCTAATTCTCTAGCCAGTATCTTTTCACATTTTCCCTAGGAGAGAAATCAAATCAACACCAGATTAAACAGTTCTACCATTGGCTCAGATGATCAGTACTCCAAGGTCTTTAAGGTGGATAAAAGATAAGGTGAGAGAATAGGGTCTGATCATTCCCAGGTCCTTAAATTGTGAGATCCTAGAACAGATGAGGAGGGGCTTGTTTTTAAAAATATTTTTAAAATTGTCAAGACTACAAAAGCAGAGCTTTGAACCCCACATGCCCTAGGCGACTGTCCAAGTCCTAGGACTGTGAAGCCAGCCCTGGTATTGAGAAACCAAAACATGAAACTGAATCCTGACTCTGCCTTTTCTGTAACTCTGCCAATCATGTAACTTTTAGATTCAGATATCTTTAGTTGTAAAGTGATGATATGAGCACCTCACTTTAGAACACTGAATAGACCATCATTGTAATGAACTAAGTCTATTGTAGTATATAGTAGGCACTAAATAAATTACTAAAGGTCACAATATTAACAGGAGGAAATCAGGACTCACCTTAGTGCCATCAAATAAACTCTGTCCTCTACTTTCACCCAAGTGCAGATATAATGTGGCCAGGAGAGGCTACTGCCCTACCTCCGCTAGTGATCAGTTGCCAGTTCCCACCTGTGGCCCTCAGAAAAGGCCATCTGGAGCATGTATGAGACACTGCTCACAGCAGAGACTGGAAAGCAAGGTCAGGAGACAGCCAGAGCGGTCACCTTCTTGACAAGGGCATGTGTTTCCATTTACTGTAGACTTGGCTCACCACAATCCCAGTGTCTCCCTGCGATCTGAAATTTCCTGAGGGCCCTGTTCTTGACCTCCACACCTGGGGCTGCTGTGTTGGCTTCCTGCTGTTGCTGCCTGTCTGTCCACCCTCTCGTTGACCTCCTGCGGGCCAGACCACATAGCGTGTGTGCCCTGTGGCCTTCTTGTCTCTACACTCTCTTTGACCTAATACCATGACGTCTGTATTTGCCTTCAGGCTGCCTGCTGATTCTGTTTGTAGCCCTTTTCAGCAGCTGAACACCCTCCAGTTTTGGCATTTTGCCCAGAACCAGTGACCCTGAGGCTGCCTAAGACTTGTGCCCCAGTGCCCCATAACATACTGGTAAAATACAATCCATTTACCCAGGCTGCCTACCCGTCATTTCTCCAGGGTCTCCCAAGACCACAGAACAACAATGTCTAAAAACTTCTCCATTTGCTTTGAGTTGGGCGCTACCCAAGTATGCAGTGCTTTCTGTCTAACCATGAGCTGTGTTTCTCACTTTAATTAGCACCACTGGGGTGAGTTGTTCTCCTCCAAAGAATCCTCTGCCTTTTTCCTGATTCATGAAAGGCAGAAAGATTGGACATTCTTTCATTTGAGGTCAGCAAGAGTTTTCCATGAACACGCCTCTTTGTTCTTTATGACTCGATTATATTCATTAAACATTTTCAAGTAGCCTCCGTGCAGAATTAACCCTTTGGGATTATATACCAGCTGATAATCCTTAATCCTAAATCATTTATTTTTTCACTTGGTATGCATTGTGGCAGTGGGCCAAGTTGCACTGGAAAGATTATAATAGTTAATCCCTTCATGTTTTTATTGAGCTTGGTATTGTGCAGCATTGTAGCCTTAACTCACCAGTAGGTGCCTGTACTTCAGCTGAGGAGACCCACTGGGTTTCAAAATGAGTGTCTTCAGACAATATGATTTCCATCAGATGAGTAGTTCTCTGTACTGATTACTTTTCTGTTGCTGTGACACAACAGCATGATCAAGGCAGCTTGTAGAAGGAAGGGTTTATTTGGGTTTATGGTTCCAGAGGGTTAAGAGTCCCTCAGGCCTGAGAGGCATGGTAGACCAGGTGGCTAGAAAAGAAAGCTTAGAATTCATATTTCAATCATGCACAGGAAGGAGAGAGAAAGAGAAAAACACAAAGTGAGACAAGGCTACAAACTCAAAGCCTACCTCCAGTGACAAACTTTCTCCAGGAAGGCCACACTTCCTAAACTTCCAAAAACAGCACCACCAACTGGTGACCAAGTTCCCATGTGTAAGCCCACTGGGGTGGAGAGGGGGCTTTTCTCATTCAAACTACAAGCTCAAGGTGGATCTGAGGCACCTTTTAGTTTGCAGATGTAACTGCAGTGTAATAGACCCTTTAAAAAGTGACTTTGTTGAAACCATCTCACCTAGCCTGTCAGCACTCTTTAACACACCAATCACCTTCTCATTAGAATACTTCCATTGCTCTCTGGATGTCTCTTTCTTGATTTCCCTTCTGATTCACAGGCTTCTTCTCTTCTGCCCCCTTGAAGTTCTTCCTCATATCCAGACCTTCAAATTTGGAACGTCCCTTAGGTTTGTGCTGAGAAAATCTTTCATTTTCCCCAGTCAACCTCTCTCTCCACTTGTTCCTGTTCTGACTAGTTTGGTCCCTGGAAGGAGAGTTGCATGGGTTATATCATCTATGTTAGTGCCTACTATGGTCTGATTTGCCCCCCAATTCATATGTTGTAGTCCTAGCTACGGTACCACAAAAAACAGCCTTAGGGCTCCAACCCAACTTGGAGAATTTCTAAAGAGACATACACAAAGGGAATGTGTCCTGTGAGCATAAATGTGTGAATGAGTGTGATACATCTACAACCCATAGAATCCCAACATTGCCAGCAAATCGCAGAAGCTAAAGAGAGGTGTGGGGACAGGTTCTCTCTCACAGTCCAGTGTCTCTTGTGGCTGCCTTACACCTCCCCACACTGTGGAATTTCTTCATAAACAAACCTTCTTCAACTTATACTAAATCCCAATGTGCCATCTGTTTTCTCACAGGCACTAACTGATGCAGTCCTCCTTTCCTTTTTGTATTATTCCTTTCTTTGCCATCTATTCCAGATACAGCGATTGTCTCTAAATGTGACGTCTATTCTAGAACTTTCCACTCAGTTTCAAACTCTTATGCTTATTTACTTGTTATTTTCCCAAAGCTGCTTAATAGGCATTAAAAACCTTTTTATATCTAAACTTAAGCTTTTGATATGGTCCCCCAACTTACTGCTATAATTGTCTTCCATCTCATCCTACTTTTCTAACAACACAGTCCCAGAATCTTACTGTAATATACAATTTTGCTATTCCAAAGTTGTGTCTCTGATATCTCACATTGAGTCCATTCACAAATCCTGTTGAGCTTACATTCAAAGAAAATGACCATGTGGAGCAATTGAAAGCCTCATGCATTGCAGACAGGGATGTAAAATGTTATAGCTACATAGAAAACTACTTGGAATTTTCTCAAAGGTTAAATGGAGTGCTACTATGTAACTCAGCAATCGTGCTCTTTCAGTCCATAAAACTGAAGACAAAGATGGAATTAGATATTTGTGCACCAGTATTCACAGCATTGGTCTCAATATTTAAAGACAGAAACAGCTCAAGTGTTCATCCACAGATAAATGGATAAGTAAACATGGAATCTATGCACAATGGAATATCATTCAGCCATAAAAAGAAATTCAGTCTTGATGCTACCAAAGGAATGTATCTTGAAAGAATTTTGCTTAGTGAAGTAAGCCAGACAAAGGAGAATAAGAATCATTTCACTTGTTTAAGGCATCTAGACTGAATCAATTCATTGAGACAGAAAGGACACTATGATTGCCAGGAGCTCTGTGGAGATGGAGGAAGAGTTTCTTTTTATTATGTATGGAGCATTTCCTGGGGACTGTATTAGTTGCTTTTCTTCAGGGTATGATAAAATACCTGGCTAAAGTAACTTAAGGGAGGAAAGATTTATTATGACTCAGAGTTTGAGGGGAAGTAGTACATCAGAGCAGGGAAGACGTGAGAGTGGGAGGGTGAGATGGCTCATCACATCATGTCAGAAGTTTGGAGGTATAGAGTGGACTGAATGCCAGACTGCTATAAACCTCAAGGTCTTCCCCTAACTCCCATGGAACCACTTCCTCCAGTTGGGGCCCACCTCCTTGAGGCTCTGTAACCTCCCCAAACAGCACCACCAGCTGGCGACCAAATGTTCAAACACATGAGTCTATGTGGACGTTACACATTCAGATCATAAGAAGGTTGATGAAAACAGATTGGGACTGGACAGTGGAGATAGACTCACAGCACTGTGAATGCATTAAATGTCGCACAGTTGTATATTTATGAATGATTTAAGTGATACACATTTTTTTACTATATTTTATCACTATTCAAAAAATAAATATATACCTGCACACGCCTCTTTCAGTGCTTTCCTCCAGCACCATCTGTGTCTCCAGCAGTAATACATTTTATATAGGCTCCAAAAGGGTTTGTACTTGTACATAGTTTATATCCCACACGAATCAGGAAGAATGACCATATTAACATCAAGATATTTCAGATAATTCCTAGGCTTGATATCATATAGGGGCTTCCCGTGTATCTCAGAGCAAAAGCACAGATCCTTACCCTAGCCCATAGGGTCCTCCATGTTGGGGCCTTAGTTACCTTCAGGCCTTGTTCCTTCATTTCTCCCCTCACTTTTAAGCAGACTGGCTTCCTTACAGCTCATGAACATACCCAGTATGTTCCTACCTCAGGGAGACTGTGTTCTTTAGTTCCCTGATTGAAAGGGCCTCTTTTCCAGTGCCTTCTGGCCCTGTACAGCTATCATCACCTCTAAGGATGTCTTGACACCCTCTAGAAAATATCAAGCAACCCCCATCCCTTTAATTTCCTGTGCTGATTTATCTTTATCCATAGGAATTATCACTACCTGGCAAAACACATCAAGCATAGTACTGTTCACTTGGCTCTTGTCTAGAATTTTCTCCCCACCATCAGTATTGAAGATGGGAATTTTGTCCACTGGTCTTTCCCCTGAAACTAAATTACTGCTTGGCCATAATATACTATTAATAAGCGTTTGTTGAATGAATGATCAAATATGTGTCAAGGATTCTGTTCCTGACCCAGATAAATAATTAATTCAATTAATAAAAATCTGGATAGTTCTTGATCATGTTCTGTTTCTGACATTTTGTCCTTTGTTTTTGATGATTAAAAAACTTCTTTACTTAGAAGCCAGGGCATATGGAGGAGGTGAGCCACAGAATTTTGAGTCAATCTACATGTAGTCCGGTCTGGATTATTCTGCTTAGATCTATAGGACCGTGGATTGCTTTTCCAAGGCTGGATTGCACGTGAAGTTTTAACAATACATTGTGTTTTCCCTGACTCATGGCCCTTCATGAAGTGTGTTAATATTCTTCAGAGGAAAAAAAACAATATATATATATATATATATATTCAGTAAATATACATATAATCTACATATATACACAGAGATGTGCATGTGCATTTATGTACACGTATAAATATATATATACATATATATATATATGTATATATATATATATGACCTGGATAGTGAGACATAGTCAAGGAATTAGCTCATATAATTATGAAGGCTCCAGAGTCAGAGAGCTGTTGTATAAAAGCCTGAGATCCACATGAGCCCACAGCGCAGTTCATATTTAACTCCGAAGACTAAGAGCCAGCAGAGAAAATGGTATATGGTCTAGTCTACAAACTGGGGGACTTGAGCCCTAAGAAGAGCTGATGTTTCTGTTTGAGTCCAAAAGCAGAAGGTCAATATTACAGTTCAAGTAGAGAGTCAAGCATTCCGTCTTCCTCTTCCTCATAGACCAGACCTCTGTGCTATTCAGGCCCTTGATGGATTTAATAATGCTTACCCATCTTAAGGAGGACAATCTGCTTTACTCAATCTACAAATTGCAATGCTAATCTCATCCTTAACCACCCTTATTGACATACCTAAACTATTATTTGACTGCATATCTGGGTATTCAATGGCCCAGTCATGTTGTCATGTAGAACTAAGCGTCACAGTAAGTTATAGGTCTCTCTTTCTCCTCTTCCTCCTGGGTTTTCTGTCAGATGCCTCTTTTGGGAAATGAACTCCAAGTACCTCAGGTCATGTTTCACATTTGTCTAGAGTAGTTGTGGAGGAAACTCTATCTCTATCATGGTTACTCACTCCTGGATGACACTTCGGGTTGTTTCTACACAGCTTTTTGCTATTTCTGCTCTATTCTGGGGCCTGGCACAATGCCTGTAGCAAAGGAAATATTCTGGCTCTTTTTTCTTAATGGTGTAAATGAATGATAGTCCATGAAATCTCCAGTCCCTTTCAGCAGGAAACACCAGGAAATGATGCCAAAAGAACAGAGAAAAGGAAGATAGTCAGAGTGTTTGGTGAAATAGTCACTGTAATTATGGTACTCCGAGGCCAAATGAGGGAGCTTGAATTAGGTGGTTGTTTCAGACTATTCACATGGTTCCTGGTATTAGGAAATCTTTGAGCAACTTGGTCTGTGGCCTGACAGGCTTTCACGTTCCTCCTCTTCAAGACTTCTGTCATAGTGATGGAACCAGGCCAGGAACTTCAATGTCATAAGCTCTACTAGCACAGCAGATCCTCAAGATCTCAGACCCAGTGAATCAGAATCTTCATTTTTATGTGGAACCCAAGTGAGATAGACCTGAGAAACTTGGCTCTGTGTAATTGGGGAAAGTTTCCTGAAATCCAAAATCCCATCAGTAAAATGGAGCCAGTAAAGCCCAAGTTCATAGTAACTCACGGAGCTCCTTCGGCCTCACCACACAGTCTGGGTTAGAGTAGAAACACAATGGTTTTAACTTTCTTTTCATTATGCAAGCCATGCATGAATGGGAGTAAAATGGCCTCTCTTGCCGCCGCACCTTGCATTCACCAGATATTGATGTCCTTGGGCCTTTGAACTTACAGTTTTAGGTTCCCAGTGAATGTTATGCAGAGAACATGCTCAGTAAGAACCACACAATGTGCACATGCTAGTCATAGTTTTGTCTTGTTGTTTACTGTTTGCTTTTGACTCTGGACATTTGTCTACATCTGGCCTCTACTTTGGAAGTTTTATTTGAAATCTACTAATATTCAGCAAGTAGTAATTACGTGCAAACTCTGATGCTAGATGCTGTTGTAAGCTTAGAAGACAAAGAAAGCAGAGGTCCTGTCTTGCATGAAGTCATAATAAATGAAAGGCACATAAACAGATGCAAAGCATCTCAGAAATTGAGAAGGGGCCCAAGAAAGTTAGAGAAGAGGAACATCTCTTAGTACTTATTTTGTCTTTCTCTAGTAGCTGGTGCCTCAATTTATTTCTAATTATTGGAATAAATATTTAATAAAAGATGCCCAGGCTCACCCTTCAGGATTAATGCTTGCTTTTTACTGTGTTCTTGTTTTGAGCAAGATTTATTCTTGTTCATATTTTAAAAATTGGAATTAATATGCTCTTTCTGAACAGTTCTATTTAATTACTACTTTAAAATTCAAAGAGAAACATTATTAAATATTAATAAGCCAATCTGCAAAAACAAATTTCACTAGAAGTCTGGCTTAGGTAAATGGGGATTTGAGGAAGCATGAAAGAACTTAAGGAATAACAGAACCAGGAAGCCGACTGCATTTTCTAGGCTTCCTGCCCTTTCTTTGTTAAAGTGTGTCTTAGAATTGAGTCCCAGCATTTTCATAAGTCTGTGCTGGTGCATCAAAGGGTAAGGGTAATGGGATTGAGAGAAAGGGTCTGGTATCATATACAAAAGGGGATGAGGGGGGTGGGGACGAAAGAAGACATCACTAAGGTCCAACCAAAGTGTTCATCACTGTTTTTCTAGGGGGAGTTATAGATCTATATTTTAATTTAAATCTCTTTATTTTATTTTATTTCTTTTAACAGGGTCTTACTATGTAGTCTTGACTGGCCTTGAACTCACTATGCAGGCTAGGCTGGCCTGGAACTCACTATGCAGGCTAGGCTGGCCTGGAACTCACTATGCAGGCTAGGCTGGCCTGGAACTCATAGGGATCTTCTTGCCTCAGTCTCCTGAGTGTACCATACCCCTGGCTCTACTTTTTAGTTTTAAATATCAGTTCTAGTTTAAGCGTGGCACATGTTCCATGAAGTGTGACTATATTCCAAATAAAACCTTCAGGCTTCATATTTGTAGGCTTCTCACCTAATGCCAGATTCCACAAATAATTAATCATCAGTCACAATTAATCCAATAGAAATCACCCTGCTACCTAATAATTCCCAGTCCAGCCAAATCATTGTTAGAAGATTTTACGATAAGCAGGGCCAGGGCCCCACCTGCAGAGATTCAGATTCCATTGTTTACAGAGTTGGCTTCTGGTGTGAATGGCTTTCAAAATTCCACAGTTCACTCTAGTTTGAGAACTGCTCTCTCAGGCTGGCCCACATGCTCATGCTCACCCTGATTGTCACACACCACGCCACCTTGTTCTTGTCCTCCGTAGGACACCAGGACAAGCAGAAACCTTTCTCCAGCAGCGTGGCCTCTGTCATCATTATGGAACCTTTTTCGGGGATCTAGAGCTAAAGAAGTCACCGATGGCTTCCTTTCTGAAGAATGGTGTGACTGGGACTCATGTATGATTCATGGCACTTCCATGTCACCCTCCCTTGTTTCTGGTTCACATTTTTCCATCAGCCGCAGAGTGGGAAGGAAGTAACCGGAGTGGATATCATCTTGCTATTTTTCAATTTTATGCTGCCTAAACAATATTCATAACAAGCACTGTGGTAAATCTCTCACAGACTGTCACAGGTTTTCTACTGTTTGGGTATACTTTCATATTTTTACTCCCTCTAAGTATTGAAAACAAATTAAATTCAGCAAAATAGAAGATCCAGGGAATACAGCAAATAATTATTCCTGCCAAGCATGAGTATTTAACACCTGCGTGCTTGGGAAACATTCAAATTGGTTTGCTTTGTATATGCTGAGAAAGTGCTCCCTGGGGCCCAGGAAACCTCCATTGGGTTTGCTATTTATGAATTTATTTGATTTTAGAAAATGCTGGCAATAGGCAAATTAGTTGAGTCACAAGGTCTTGGGGTACAGTCATGAGATTTTGGAATATTGTGTTTGGTCTGGATCTCATATTAGAGCTGGGTTTGGGTTATTAATCTGTGAACCTGGGACCGGATGAGTTCTATTAAAGTGAGACTTTTATACACTTACACATAATTCATTTTTGTCACACTGCATTGTTTTTCTCGGTGGCTAACGGTTCACAAATGGCTCATAAATATTTTGTGAATGAGGGCTTGTGGGTGAGAGTTTGTCATACTCAAAATGAACACAGGCAGGAGCTAGAAAGAGGAAAGTGAGCTACAGAGTTCTTGCTTCTCCTCCCTATCTTGGGAAACTGATTTAGAGACCTGTGTAGTTTCTTTTTAATTACCTCTGAGATGGTTTTGGAAAATGCAGCTTGAAATGGAGCTCAGGATGATTTATAGCCGTATTTTTTATGAGTTGGAATTAAATTTTCAAACCAGGACTATGGCAGTATAGGGCTACTCTTTAAGCAACAAGGAACACTGGCAACTACACCTGCCAAGGATGTAACATGCTGCTTCCTGCTGCATTTGACTGGCTGCAACTCTAACAAGATATTCCCAGATCGGTACCCGCAGAACTCTTTGTGGGGAGTTGAACTTCCCAAGTTCTGGAATGAGAGTAGTCAGCAACTTACACTGTGCCACTTAGTGTACTGAATCAGCGTAGTTTGAAAACCAGATACATGATCCTGAAATTTAAGTGTTTGTGGCTAAATTTTCTTTTTTTTTTCTGCATTATTTGGTTTATTTGAGTAAGTGTACGTGTTTGTATGTATGCACATGTTTATGCAGAAGCATGACAGTGAGTGGGCACATGTGAGGGTCAGAGGTTGATGTCTTCCTCTATCACTTCCCCCCTTAGTTTTGAGCCAGAGTCGAGTCTCTCACTGAACCTGGAGCTGTGAGTGATGGGATCTGAACTTGGTTCCCAATGCTTGTACATCACACACTTTACTGACTGAGCCATCTCTCCAGCTTCTAAATTCTTAGGCTGTTCTGTAAGAACCAACTCTAGTTATATATGGAGAAACTGCTTGGTGAAACTGACAATGGAATAGGGACATGAATTATAGTGTGATAGTCTAAAATCTTCTCAGACATCAGTAGCATGAAGCAGAAGAACTGATTCACAGCTTTCCGGTGGACCTAGGGAGTATGAGAGTGGGCAAAGTTATCCAATGTTTTAAAAACTCTATGGATTTTGTTCACTGGTGCCTGGCTGTGTACATTGGTTATTTTGTTGGATCAGTGCACATAGTCTACTCCAGTGTGCAAAGAAGATACAGGTCTTCATTTCATCTGTAAATATCTCATTTCTCTTACTATCATCAATCACCTTCCTGTTGAGTTGTGGGTGTGCTCAACTTGATGACTTACTTGAGTTTGATATAGTAATGGAAAAGATCCATCTCTTCAGGCTTTTCAGTCTAGAGGCAAAAATGCTTAGTCCTCCAATTTCCATGATTTGTTCTCTAACAGCCCACAAAAGTAGCTGTGTGACTTTAAAGCTACAGAGTGATGGCTCTTAAGGTTCAGGCATAATCTTCGGGTGCTTCTACTTGCTAAGCTATATTCTTGTCCGCGTGGTTCCTTCTGGCATTCCTGGCCTGTATGATCTATGGTGGTTGTGCTCCTCCTCTGACTGGTTCAGCAGACTTCCTTTCCAGCTTGGCTCCACCTGGACTCTGTCATCCTCTTTCCACATTCCACTTGCATCTCTGAAAACAGTTCTGATGGAAGGTTCCCTTTCTCCTCATTATCAGAGAGACCTATTATCTCTCAATCCATCTTCTTGGCAATCATCCCCTGTGGACTGGTAGGAAACTCTAGGTCCTTCCTCCATCAGCCCAAACCAAACATGGCTCCAGAAAGTTAAATGGTGGCCATCCTTCCAATGACTCTCTTTGATGCCAACATTTCTTCTCATCTAGCCTTTTCTGGGAGAATGCAGTGGAGTCCATGTTAGAATCTGTTCTAGAGTTCTTTTCTCATTATGTTTTCAGCTATTTATCTTAAATACTTTGTGATATTAAAGTCAAAGTCTAGAGAGACAAGATTCGGACCCTCATGCCTTGGCTACTACCTCAGTTCCCAAGAACTTCAAGAGGTTGAATGGACTTGGTTTTGCTAGGTGGCACATTCTCTACCAATAAGCCCCTGGCCTGGTTATCACGGGCTGAAGATACTTGTTAGATACCCTGTGGAGCACACATTGAGACCTGAGTAGGTTAGGCTTACTTCTTCAGTGTGTGTGTGTGTGTGTGTGTGTGTGTGTGTGTGTGTGTGTGTGTGTATGGTTCTCTGTGTCTATGTACACATGTGGAGGTATTGTCTGATATCCTTCTCGTCACTTTACATCTTGTTCCTTTGAGGCAAAATCTCTTGTTGAACCTGGAGCTCAGGTTTTCCAGTCAGTCTGACAGCCAACAAACCTCAGTAATCTTCCTGTCTCCCCCAGTTCTGGGGTTACAGGCATGTGGAAGGTCATGGCCAGCTTTTATGTGAGTGTGTCTCTCCAGTCCCTGGGGTTACTTTTTGATGTGTAAAGTGCTTTAATCGTTAGGTGATTATTTCTCAACAAGCATTGCTTACTGTCTTACTGGAAAAGTCTTATTTTGAGTGCAAGAAGCTTAAGATGCTTCTTTTTCTTCTGATTATAAACAATTATTATAGTGATTATAACATCCTCCACTCACAGGTATGCATCAGGTTCCATTCCAGACACGAGGGTTAAAGTAGGAAAGGAATCAGCTGAAAACTGTGCTCCTATGGTAGGACCCCAGAGCGAGGGTGGCGGGTCTTCAAACACACAGGTGAATGAGATGACTATGTAAGGTGGTCTTGTGTGTAGAAAAAAAGAATAAACAAGAGGTAGTAGGAAAAAGTGATGCAGATGAGGTTCCCGGCATGGCTCTAAAGGAGACATTTGAGCAAGACTTGATGGAAGCAAACCATGGCTATGCAGATCATGCTAGGGAAAGTTGTAGAAAAATTAGAAATAGGACTGGAGATGGGGCTCAGTTGCTAAAGGGCTTGCTTGACCTTTAAGCTTGAGAACCTGGGTTTGAGCCTCAGAATCCACATAACACATACCAGATATGGTGGCATGCATTTGTATTGTCAGTCCTGGGGTGGCAGAGACAAGTGAATCCCTGGGTACGTTGACCAGCCAGTCTTGCCTACATTAAGAGCTCTGGGTTCAATGAGAGACCCTACTTCAAATACAGAAAAGAGAAAGAAAAGAAAATAATTTGGATGGTTTCTGAGGATGACCCTTGAAGTTGGTCTCTGGCCACCACATTCATGTGCATACATGTACATGTGTGCTCCGACACACTAGCACACACTCACAATTAGAAATAGAAAACATATTAAAATGTTTTCAAAATATTCTTGGTATCCTATTACTTCCAAAAGATGCTGCATGGTTTCTTGCTGATTTATTCATATTGAATATTATTAACAGTGCCTCAAAGGTCAGGCCACATCTATGCAAAGAAGTCTCTGGAGAATCTTCATTACTTGTGTGACAAAATCATTTGTGCATGTGGAATACAGTCAGAGCTAAGGATACAAAGACCAAGTTCCTTCTTTCAAGAGATCATGATCTGTAAGGGATGGTGGCATTCATGACAAGTGTATCTCATAAGGTTAGGGGTGGACATATACCTGGAAACAGCTAGAAGCACAAAGGGGCATCCTGTATACTGGGAAGAAGACCCAAGTTAGGAAAGCTCTCCACACAGAAACCCATGGCTGTGTAGGACTTACCAAAGGGGGTAAGCCATGCAGAAGGGGCAGCAGGTAGGTAGGACATACAGGTGGACTGCATGTATCTCATAGCTGCTGATAGGGAGGCAGGGAGGTGGGAATGCTGAGAAACCGGCTGCGGATGAGGAAAACAGAACAGGAAAATCATCTGAAGGCCAGCTTTCTGCACAGACACATCTTACTTACTAGGCACTGGTCAGCTTGGTCCACTCCGGTCGGTCTCTGCTCCACTTAGGCTGGGTGTCAAGCGTGGTGTCTCCTCTCTCCTGCCCATTTCTACAGAGAGTATTCATCTCTTAAATCCTGATTACAACCTGCCACAGCCTGGGAGACCTCCTTCATTATAGCTGTCTGGTGAAATCCAGTGAATGTCTGCCACACTCCCTTGCCTTACACTCCCATCAGCTCAGTCACTGCCATGTCTTGTCAGTTCAAGGCTTCCAGCACATCTATTTTTCCTTTCCAGATTATAAATTTGAGAATGCAAACCACCCTTTGATCCCCATCAGTCAGCACACTGTTCTGCATACAATAGGTGTTCAATATGTACTTGTGAAAAAATATGTTTTCTTTTTTATTTTTAATGGTGTTTTTGTACTTTGATATTAAGGTAAAGTGCAAAGCACTTTTCTGTTTTTCGTTTGCCTTTTCCTTTTGTTCTTATACATTTTAATCTTAATGAGGTCAAATGTCAATTTACTCTTTATTATTATTATTTAAGTCCTTTATTGGCAGGTGCTTGCATTTTGTTGACTTAAAAAAATCAAGTTGTAGATTTTGTTTTTTAGCCAAGGCCACTGTGTGGCCCAGGTTGGCCTTGAACTCATAATTCTTCTGTTCCCACTGTCCTGGTGCTGAGTCTATAGGCCACTTTATTACTTTAAGCCTTCACTGTCCAGTGTGGCTTCCTCTAGCCACATGCAGCCATTCATAATTAAATTAATTAAAATTATATAAGAGGGAAATTGAGTCTCCTAATGCCATTTGCTATATTTCAAGTACTTAATAGCTCATGTGTAACTATTAGGTACTATATTGGGCAACAGAAAACGTTTCATCATTACAGAAGGTTCTTCTGGCCATCACTGCTTTATAATACTTTTAAAAAGGAATTTCCAAAAGAGAACTGCTTCAGGCCACTTGGGAATGATACCTATAAACTGTCAAAAGAGAACCACTCAATTCTACTGCACACGATGTTAAAGTTATTGATGAAACATTATAATTTGACTCCAGGTAATTTATTTTTATAAGCTTGGCAATACATAAGTAGATATTTATTGAAGAAATAAAAATAATAGCATTTTATTGATGCCTACTCTGTGCCAGGTATCATGCTAATATGCTAAAATATCTTATGCCATATACATTTCAATTTAACCTTTAGAACAACCACTTGAATTATGTATTATTGAAGAAGAGAAAACTTGGGTCACTGGATGAAGTAATTTGCCTAGGAGACATAGTCAGGAAGAGGAAAAGTGCCAGCCCATCTCCAGAATGCAGACCACAGAACCTGCTCGAAAAATGTCATGTATGTATATGTATATGTACATGTATATGTACATGTATAACTTGTCAACATCTGCCACCCAGAGCGAGGAAATCAGAAATGCTGCTGTTTTCCATATTTTCTTCTTTCTATAAATGAAGATTTATAAAGCTGAAGCCATCTTTAACTCTTCCCCTACTCAATTCTTCCTTCCACATGCAGCCATTCATAATTAAATTAATTAAAATTATATAAGAGGAAAATTCAGTCTCCCAAGGCCATTTGCTATATTTCAAGTGCTTTATTAAGTAATTCAAGTGACTACCAGCCTGTAGTGAGTGAACACCTTCCCACACAGGTATCAGTCTTCTCCCAAATAACATCTAACATTATTTTGCATGTATTTAATTTAAATCAAAGCAATACAGCCTACTTGGGGCACACAATACATTTTCAGCATTTATCCTTACTGATAATATATATCTTTGGCTTTATGGGTCTCAACTATTCACGTGTAAATATAGTAGATTTCCCATTCTTCTACAGATGGACGCGTTTATGTTGTTGCTAATTTTTGTCTGCTGTGCTCTGTACCGTAGAGAATACATACGTGCATACTTCCTTGGACACCTCTGAAGGCTATTTATCTCCAAAGGAAATCACAGGGCACTTCGTCACGTCCATCTCCCTGTGTCTCTAGGTAGCTGTAAATTCTTCTGAAAGTGGTGATTGTGACTTATATGCCATTGGCAATGCTTCAAACTTTCCATTTCCACGCATCTGCAGCACTAGAAATCCAGACTTTAAATTTTTCCAGTGCTCTCAGGATAGATATTTTTGGTCTTCATTTCCTCAGTGAAGTTAAATATATTTTCTTATATTTAGATGACCTATAAGTTTCCTCTTGTGTGACCTGTCCACCTATGTCACTGCCCCTGTGTTTTCCAGCCTGTGGTTTTGCTGACCATTGATTTGTAGCCATCATCTATGTTTGGCTTAATCCTTGCTATTAACGCAAGTAGCAGTCACCTTTCAATTTTTCTATCGCTTTTTCATTTTCTTCTTATGTATTTTTTACTTTCAATACAGTCAAACATGTAATTTACCTTTTATTATTATTTAAGACCTTTATTAACAGGTGCCTGCAGTTTTGTTGACTTAAAAAAATCAAGTTGGAGACTTTTATTACAAATTAAAAATGAAGTTCCTAAAATTGTCAATTGGAGCAGATATAAAACAATTTTAAAACCTTTAAAGGTATATTGAGAGAAAACAGGCTCTTTGAAAAACAGGTTGGTGGGCTGGGAACACTCAGAAGGCAGAGGCAAGTGCATCTGTGAGAGATGGAAGCCAGTCTGGTCTAGACAGTTAGTTGTCGGCCAGCTGGGGCTATAGGGAGACTCTTTCCCCTGCTGCCCCCCTCAAATAAGCAAATAAAAACCAATAAAAATCAGGCTTTTTTCATTACCCAAAACAACCATGTTTAGATAAAATTATAAAAACTCCACGCTGCATAGACAACACAGGTAGTTCTAGTGTGCCTGGTCAATGGCACAAAGCAAGCACTTATGGCCTTCAGTTCTAATCTTGTGACCATTTCTTATTAATAGAATTTTATATTCATTTCTTCTAGTTGGGTGATTAAAGCAGTTGATGGTAGAGATGGTAAAACCACCATTTCTCAGCCCCACCCTACTCAGGAGCAGAAGAATTCTCAGCTGCTCTTGTCTTTCCTGCCATCTTGAGGCTTAGGGTTCTCTGGGCATATCTGCATTGGTAATTGAGATTGTAGAGGTACCAATTTTGCGTTAGCCACTCACCTTGGGTTTCATCTTGATTTCCCTTGTCCTCTTCACTGTGGTCCCCTCTAGGCTGTTGTTGCAGAGGAGGGCCCCTGCAGAAATGCATAACCCCTTACATATTCTATCTCACTGGTCTCCTTTGCTCCCCAGCACTTTGGTTGTCAGTGCTCTCCGTCACTCTTCCCTGCACAGGAAGAGTGGAAACTGTGGTCCACACCCATGGGGTTTCTATGTGTACTAGGGCATGACCTCTGCCTGCAGCTGGGTCTGGTCTTCAGTAGTGCATCCTGATCCCTCATTTCCTTCCCACCCTCACTATTCCAGTGATTCTGCTGTAATTGAGTGGAGGACCCTTAAGACTGGGATAGTGTCTATGATGGTTATGATAAGCTGCTTATTTATTGCCGTGGAGTGAAACTCCACCAGAGCCTCTGACATTTGTTGCCTCCGTGCCCTTTTCTCCTTCCACAACATCAAACTCCAGCCTCTCCACCTCCTACACCTCCTACACTGTGAAGGCACTTGCTGGGGTTGTTATTCTTTATGGCAGTTTGATGTACAGATCCATCTTCCTGGCTGTCATTATTGATAAGCCCATATCCATTTCTTACACTGAATTATTTTACTCTTCTGGATGTGAGGCACCCAGGCTACTGCCTGTTCCGGGGGGGGCCGGTCTGAGTTTCTGCAGTGCTGACAGCACGGGCTGCAGGCAGCTGCTGAGTCTCCTGCCCACAGTTAAGGTGATGGTGAGCAGAGCTGGCTAGGTCAGCTGTAGCTCCTCCCCGGCTGTGGTAATAACTAGACCGCTGAGGGCCAGTGGGGCTATTCAGGGCTCTGACTTTGCTAAGGACTCAATTCTTAATTTCCCTTTTCAGGATTTGCACTTGCAGTATCTTAAGATGTGTTTTTCATAACTTAACGTCATGTTTCCGTGATGCTAACATGGCCATCTGTGTCTTCTAACAGTTTTAATACTTTACTTTTAACGTTAAGGATCTTATTTGGAGTTTTATTTTTATGTGATGTAAAACAGGTATGCAATTTCACTTTTCACAGAGATAACCGTTTCTGATCAGTCTCCTTTCTTATTACGTGGAATTATGTGAAATGCAGCTCTGACAATTACTGTGCCTTGATATAGGGGTGTGGGTGGTGGTGGGCCCCAGGCTCCTCCCTGCTACTGAACTTCTTATTCACTTCTCTGTCTATAATACTGTAATTTCTCAAATGCGCTAGAGCACTTATTTGTCCTTTTAAATGTCCTTTGAAATTGCCTTGGATGGCTTAGTCTTCTTTTTCCATCTTCATTTTGGAGTAGCTTAACACGTTTCAGCCAGTATTTTGTCTATCACCTCTGTAAGCCATCTGTTTGCTAGAACAGCCTTCACTATGCTTTTGCTATTCCTACATGCCTGCCAGAAGGCCCCTGCCTCAGGTGCTTCTCAGATTCAGGGTAATATTCAGGCCAAAGGTGGTAGTCACCGGTGTTCAGCTTGATGCAATGGAAATTCTACACTTTCATCCATAGCCCATCATGGCAGAGGGTTTCCTGTTTCCAGGACCCAGGGAGAAACCTTTCCTCAACCCAGTTCATCAAATTAGAGCCCAGCACATCCAAAGCGGGTGCAGCATCCAGAGTGTGGGTGCTCTGCACCCTGGTCTAAGCTCGTCCTGACTTAGGTCCAAGGATTGTTCCACTTCCACGCAGAGCTGTGTTGCTTCTCTCGCCTTTGGCAGGAAAAGAAGAGGAAGTGTCCCTTTCCATTCCAAGCTGAGGCACCCACACGCAAGCATCTGCTCAGGGATCCTGCTTTCTGCATGGCTTAGGATAGATATCCTACCTCCTTCCCAGATTTCCTGATGTGACCAGAGAGGTATGGGGTTGGACCTGCAGATTATTAGCCACTAAACTCAGTATGCAAGTTGGGAAAAAAACATTAAAAAATAAAGAACTTGAGAAGGAGAAAAGAGGGAGGGGGTTGAAGTTATTTGATTCTTGACAAAGTTAGAAGTAATTACAAATAGAACTTCAATACCGCAGCTGTGATTATCCACCCAAATACAATCTTCACAGCTTGTGAACCCAACTTCCTCTTCATTAGTGGCTCTCCCCCAGTCAGTGGATATGTTCTATTTATAAATGAATTCTTAATAGCTTCAGACTAAAGGAATTATAGTACAAAGGTCACTGTTTAATTTTTAAGTGGCTTTTTGTAACCTAATACCAAAGATTCATGATAAGAAAATCACCCCTTCTGGAAATGGTTGGGGGATGAAAGGGCTACTTTTTTCAAAGCTTCAGGTTGACAATGTCACATTAAAGACACTGAAGTAAAGAGAGGCCCCAGGAGTAGCCTTTTACCGGATGCATGGAATCAGAGGCTTTTGTTTAAGGAAAATAGGAGCTTAGCCTTTGACAGAGAGAGGCCTTAGTTAGGATATAAGATTGGATACTCTTAAGAAAAAACAAATTAGCAATAGTGTAAGCAGGATAAAAAAATTAATGTACTGCTACCTTTAAAATTTAGACTGATATCGAAGCTCTGTTGCGGCACAGAGTTTTCAGTTGTACAAAGTCTTCTATAGCTGTTCTTAGCATTATGTATCTGTCAGCACACATGTGGTTCTAGCTCTTATGAGGAAGAAAGGGCAGGTTCAGACACAAGCCTCGTTTGTAATACATTCCAGAAGTGGTAAAACTGTCTTCTGTTCAGAATGCAGTCACATGGTATACATTTTTCAAGAGAAGCAGGACACATAATCTTTCTTCTGGGCAACCATGTTTCTCAATTAAAAAACCAAAGTGACAAGGATAAAAGAAAGGAATAAGGCAGAACTGAGACTGATGATTCCAATTTATGTTCCAAATATTCTTGGGTTTAGTCCCATCCCCTGGATCATAGTCAACCTACCCAGCATCGTACTTCTAAAGAAAACTGACCCTTCCTCTCCAAGCAGCTGTCAATTACTAATAGTTCTTCAGCTAGGGCTAGGGATGCTTGCCTACTTCTCCCTTCCATGCTGAAATGTTGTGTGGCTTGGCTTACGCAGGTCTTGTGAATGCTGTCAGAACCGCTATGGGTTCATATATGCAGCTACCCTGTTGTGTCTGGAAAACACTGTTTTGTTCTAGTCGTCATAACTTCTGGCTCTTTCAGTTTTTCTGTCCTCTTTTCCAAGACACGTTAGGGGGTGGGTGTGATATGGAGATGACCTGTAGAGCTGAGGACTCCCTTAGTCTCTGCATGTTGACCAGCTATCAGTATTTGTTTAATCACCATCTACTGTAAACAAATTAACTCTGCTGAAACTTGAGAGATGCACTCATCAACTCATCAGTGGGTTTAATAGTAAGTCACTAGGAGTCGGTTTAATACTATGTCCATTTAATACAAAAAGAGAGAGAGAACAGGAAGCAAGGGGAGGTGACTTTGGGGGGGAGGGATCTGAGAGGTGGTGGGCAGCAGGATGAATATGATCAAAATAAATTGTATTCAAATAATTGTTTAAAGAGTAAAAAAATATGGGTAACGGTAGGTTTTATGTTCTTAGGGCCTGCTGATTTTGATTGTAGTATACCACAGGGTCCAGGAGAGGTTCAGATGTTTTATTCATTCCCAAATAACTAGCTATTCATTGTATCCAAAATTGTATGCCTGAATAATAGTTTTTTCAGACAGTGCCCATATTTTAGACTCATTTATTTTGTATAGTCCATAGAGGAGATAACATCATAGCAGTATAACAAAAAACCAGTTACATATGTCAAACAGAGATTCCTAACAAGTGTCAGGGAATCCAGGATTACACTTCTCACAGAAATGGCACTCAGGGCTAAGTCACTCATTTTCCACCTGTATTAATTACTTTCCTGTTGCTGTGCTAGAACACTGACCCAGACCAACTTGGTGAGAAAGGGGTTAATTACATCTTACTCTTCCAAGTGAAGGTCCACGGGTGAAATCCACGGCTGAAAGGATTCAAAGCAGGAACTCAGGACAGGAATGTGGAAGCAGGAACTGAATCAGAGACTGTGGTCGGATGCTGCTTGCTGGCTTTGCTCAACCTGGCTTCCCTAGGTACATTTTTTATACAGTTCAGGCCAACCTGCCCATGGAGAGCACCCACTCTGTAGGCTTGTAGGCTGGAGTCTCCTAAATCAATTAGCCATTAAGAAAATACCTCACAGACATAGCCAGGTGAGTCCAAAGAAGAAAATTCCTCAGTTGGAGCTCACTCTTCCCATGTGACTGAAATTTGTGTCAAGCTGAAAACTAACCAGCACAGTACCCCATACCTCTCATAAAGTCAGGTGACATCAGTACTCATCTTTTCAAATGACCATTGAAGATGGCAGTGAAGATGGCTAGGACCAGTCAGTTACAGAAATGATGGCTGAGATAGAAAGAGAGGTAGAGAAGACTGGGGTCAGGTCTTACAAAAGATGATATTTTAATTCCCAAACAACTTTGTTAACTTGGGCGAGTACAGAGAATTCTGCTTTTTAAAGACAGGCACTGACCTGGAAATAAATAAAATGTATAAACTATGCCCTGGTAGGCTAGACTGAGCTACCATGAATGTGGTACTTAGGCAACGTCTCCTTTCTTCCTTTCACAGAGTGGGCCTCACAGTAAGGAGTATAGTAAGTAAGTGCCTGCATGTTAAGTTCTAACGTTCACCAAAACTTGCTCTCCAATCACAATATTTCTAGGCATTAAGTCTAAGTTTTCATTTTCTCCTCATTTTATATCACATTACAAACTGAAGTATAGACAATAAAAACACTTCATGAGGTGATGAATGATGATAATAACTAAGAACTAGCCATCAAGCACTGGCGTCAATCAGCCTTGAGATCAAGAACCTTGTTTAGACCATGTTTAGTGAAACTCTCTGATACAGGGACTTGGCTTTTCCAGATCATAAGTAGGACTGAGCTCAGGGAATCCCCAAAGATGTATGAACCTTCCTCACCCAGATCAAAAGAAAAAAGGGGATTAGAGGTGAAAAATGATCAAAGAAAATGCTTTAACCCAGGAATGTTTCTCCATCTCTGTATCAAAGAAGTACAGTCTGTGTTTTCCAGTTATACCTTAAACAACAGGGACTCATAGGAAGATAGGAGGGGTGAGAAATGAGTTGGATGGTAGAACAGGTAATTTTGTTTTGATTTTGTGTTTCCAGGAATGTGCTTTGATCCCATCTGTTTTTTAAGAGCCAGTTTTTTTTTTTAAATTTAAAATTGTAACCCTAGGGGTATCTCAGTAAGACATAATCGAGGTAACTTACCTCCTTGAAACACTTGAAAAATTTTGCAGTACTAAAATTCTGTGTAAAACATGAGACATTTCCCCATGTTTCTGAGTACTTGTGAAAAAACCAAATGCACAGATTCTAACTACAAAGAGAAGGGGGAATCGGGACACAAACACACAAAGTTAGGTTTGAGCTTGAAGTTCTCTGCTCGACTTGGGGAATCTGGGAATTCAACCTCAGCTGCTGTAGAATGTAGCAGCACAGGGAAGTAAAGAATAAAATCTAAATCCATTACAATGGAAGAATTAATAAACGATATGAGTATTGATTCTTCTTTCCCCAGATGCTAGGGGTGGGGCCTCACGAGTTCTTCCCCTTTCTGTGCTGAAATGTGAACTGTCTTGATTTTGTGCAGGCAGCCTCAGCTGCTGTGAGTTTATGAGTACAATGACCACGTTGCATCCAGGAGACAGCATTTCACAACATTTCCTTCCCGTCCTCCAAGCTCTCACATTGTTTCTGCCTCCTCTTCCACGATGTTCCCCGAGCCTTGGCAGGAGGATTGATATAGCAGTCCCGTCTCTGTCTGAGTACTCATAACCTCATACCCATGCGCATACGTGCACACAGGGTGGAACTAAATGGACTTGATGGGTTATAGAAAGAAAACAAATGGAGTCGTAAGGTTGGTGTGTCTGGGGTGAGATCTGGGAAAAGTTGTAGTGGGGGAATGGGGAATGGAGGTGGTTATGTTTCATCGCATACACATATGAAATTCTCAAAAAATAAAAAAGGAAATCTCTGACTAAGCCTAAACTATTAATGAGAAATTGAACCTGGCCCTTAAAACAAACATGGAAAAGAAAATTGTCTTTCTTAGACTTAGTTCGGTGGGAGAAAAATAATGCTACAAATACTTTATAATCAAGATATTTTATTCATGTATTTAAAATTTTTACATTATTTACATGACATTAAACTTTATTTAATTTAGTTAAAAATATCCCAAGGTAGCAGTTTGCCCATTTCCCATTCCTTCTCTTTTCTAACAAGACAAATGTCAAAGTAAACCCGAATTCTTTCTGCTGAAACTCAGTTTCATCTTGGGCTTCAGGATATACTTTATAAGAAAAAATGTGTTTTTCTTATTCAACAACAAAAGTACCACACACACACACACACACACTATAAAAACATATACCACACAACACACACATAGACACAGACACAGGCACACACACACACACACACACACACACACACACACACACAGATGAACAAATCCCCATAAATAGGAACTAGCAAAAGCAACCAACGTCACTGTTGAAAGTGTGTATTGAGTTTATGAAGTGGATACAAATTTTGAAATATATGTATATACTTAATATGCTTAAGTAAAACAGAGCTTGAGAAGCTGATTAGAAAGTTTTAGACCATAAGAAATGAACAAACATATTTGAACTAGAATCAATAGAACTTCTAGAAATTGAAATTGTAGTAATGCTAAAACCTGAATGAATTAAATAACTTGGACAAAGATGAAGGCTAGCGAACTGTAAGAAAATCCCAATCAAGTATCCAAAAAAGAGCCCAGGCAGGTAAAGAATGAAAAAATGTGAAAGAGATGTTAAGAGATAGAGTGAAAAATCTTAATATTATGTCATTGAAAATTCTCAATGATTAGATAGAGGAAATATTTCAATGTGGAATGTTCTAGCTATGGCAAAAGACAGCAGTGTCAGACGTAGGCAGCCTGTGGTGTACCAAGAAGGAAAACAAAAAGAAGCCCGTACCCAAACACTAGAAACAACACTGTAAAGATAGAGAGGCAGCTGACGAGGCAGATCAAATAGCACGAGAAGGCAGATGTCATCTACGTAACTTCAGTGGAAGCCAGAAGACTGGCAAGAAGTCCTTGGAGCCTGTAACTCTGCACCCAGAGAAACCATCCTTCCAGCACTAGGTGAAAGAGTTATGCCAGGTCAACACAACTTGACAAAGTTTAAAGACAAAAGACCATTTTAAAGGGATATTAGGTAGGTGTAATATACTTAAAATAGGGAACAAAAAATCTAAGATAGAAAGTCTAAAACGTAAGAGCGAATAATGGGCAGAGGTACGGGCACAGCTGTGTGCAGTGGTGGTGCAGCTGTGTGCAGTGGTGGCACAGCTGCGTGCAGTGGTCATGCAGCTGTGTGCAGTGGTCGTGCAGCTGTGTGCGGTGGTCGTGCAGCTGCGTGCAGTGGTGGCGCAGCTGTGTGCAGTGATGACGCGGCTGTGTGAAGTGATGACGCGGCTGTGTGCAGTGGTGGTACAGCTGCGTGCAGTGGTGGCGCAGCTGTTTGCAGTGGTCGTGCAGCTGTGTGCAGTGGTGGTGCAGCTGTGTGCGGTGGTGGCGCAGCTGCGTGCAGTGGTGGTGCGGCTGTGTGCAGTGGTCATGCAGCTGTGTGCGGTGGTCGTGCAGCTGTGTGCAGTGGTGGTGCAGCTGCGTGCAGTCGTGGCGCAGCTGTGTGCGGTGGTGGCGCAGCTGCGTGCAGTGGTGGTGCGGCTGTGTGCAGTGGTCATGCAGCTGTGTGCGGTGGTCGTGCAGCTGTGTGCAGTGGTCGTGCAGCTGTGTGCAGTGGTGGCGCAGCTGCGTGCAGTGGTCATGCAGCTGTGTGCACTGGTGGTACAGCTGTGTGCAGTGGCGGTACGGCTGCGTGCAGTGGTGGTGCGGCTGTGTGCAGTGGTGGTGCAGCTGTGTGCAGTGGTGGTGCAGCTGTGTGCAGTGGTCATGCAGCTGTGTGCGGTGGTCGTGCAGCTGTGTGCAGTGGTCGTGCAGCTGCGTGCAGTGGTGGTGCGGCTGCGTGCAGTGGTGGTGCGGCTGTGTGCAGTGGTGGCACAGCCGTGTGCAGTGGCCAGTGTTGTTTGTTAACGCAACAGATACTGCAATTCTTTATTTCTTTCTGGATTAAAGAAGTTCACAATGAAATTATTGGAATACAATAGTAGCTATGTCAAAAGCAACAAAATTACCCATAATTTCAGGAAAAGGATAAAGAGATGGCCAACAGATATATGCGTGAGCCTTATGTGCATTTTTAGAGATTTATTTTATTCTTATTTATGGATATGTGGGCATGTCTATGTGTGACTATGCTTAGAGATGTGAAGGTGTCTATAGAGGCCAGAAGAGGGCATCAGATTACCTGGAGCTGGGATTACAGGCAGATGGGAGCCACTCAAGTTGGATGCTTGGAGCAGAACTCCAGTTTTCTGAAAGGGCTGTAAGCCCTCTTAGACTCTGAGCCATCTCTCTAGCTCTGTATTATGCATATATATGTATATACATCTCAAGTATGTGTGTGTTTTCATGTGTGTAAATGCACACACATATGCACACACATGTATTCCCTTAGTACTGGAGAGGTATTGATTGCAAGACCCTCTGAAGATATCAAATCTTCAAGTCCCTTATACATGCAATCTGCATGCATCCTTCCATACATTTTAAATCATCTAGATTATTTTTAGTATGTAAGGTAAACTAAATGCACAAATAGCTGTTACACTGTATTGTTTAGAAAATATCAGGAAGAAAAAGTCTTTTACATGTTCAGTATAGCCATAATTTTTCTCAATATGTTTGACCCATACAACAAATGCAAAATCCATTGATACCAAGAGCTAACTCTCTTATGTGAGTACACACACACACACATGCACATACACACACACATACACACATTCAAAGCTAAACAATATATTATATGGAGAGTCATCCTTATGGCATTATATTTCCTAAGCAAATCTAAAACTCAGGACAGCAGTTCCCCTTGGGAAACCCAGTGGACTGTGTGCTCACAGAGGGATACAGAGGTGCCGTCCCTTAACTTAGGTGGTTCATACATGGATGTACAATTTATTGCCATCATTTAAAGCATACAGAAATCCTCTGGCAATTATTTTGTGTCAATAATTTTCATACTTTTTAGTTATGTGCACATACAGTCTTGACAAGTTGTTTTGTCTCTCTGAATCCCAGGTGATCTGCAACAGTACTTGAAGATTCAAATTCTGTGTATATCTCTTAGATTTCTGTGCAGTCCGGAGCACATTTTCACAGAAATCATAAGCTTCCTTGTACGATAAAGTGACATCACTGTGCACAGCAGTCTAATAATCTTCCTTTCTCTGAAGTTATGGAGTTCATACCTTTGTACAGCATAGAATAGGAAGTTAAAAGAAATCAGAAACATGGGCTAGATAAAGGCAGTCATGAACCAGGATGAAGTTCCCACAAGATTTTAAACAGATACTGTTATAAATAACTATTTTCTTTCATTTATTTTGTGAATATATATTTAAAAATTTGCATGTTTTACTAACAGTAATATAAGAAGAAGACTAAATTTTTTCATGAGTCACTGAAACAAACACCACTGTTGAGGAAAATAAAGACAACTAAAATATCTATCATTTCCATATGCTTTTGACTTCATTATTTAACAGAACAAAGTGAATGCACAATATCCCACAAATGTAAATATGGCTATTACATCTCTATTAATCGTGTAGTACATTTGATATTCTCAATTAAAACCCTTAATTTGCTTGCTATCCTGACTGCTGTCCCTTGAGTAATTGTTCTCTTATTTTCCTGGGTAACTTATTTAGAGGAAAATAAAATAATGAAATGATCTTAAAATGAAAAGGCTTGGAAATAATGCTCTTATTTAAATTACAATACTTCACACTCATCTGAGGTCTCTTCATCTCTGCAATAACGCAGCTGTTTTCCTTAGGGTTTTCTTACAAGTTTGTAAGGAGAAAAATTGTTATGAGCCTCCCAAAACCCCAAGGAAAGCAGCTGTGTTTTTGATAAACTGGGCTACAGTTTCAACACTTCAAGCTATAGAGAAATTTACACGGGAATTTTCTGCATTAGATATCCATGAGCAATATATTTTCAACTGTAACAACATACACTGCATTTAGTCAGACTTTACACGGCAGAGCAACCAGGCTGAACACTGCGAAATTACAAACCTGACCTTCAGCAGAAGACTTTGCCCTAAAGCTACAGCCTGCCTTTCCCTCTGACCTATTCAAAAACACAAGGGAAATCAGGGAGCACTCAGGAGATGATTTGGCTGAACCCATCATCTGACATACCAGTGTTGTCAGTGGAGAGCTATGTCATAAATTAGTAGCATAACTAAAGATGTCAGCAAAGAAGTTGACCAGATCGTTCATGATTGAGGAACTGGGATATTGGCGGTCTGAAATGCTCTTGGTCCATAAGCTGTGCACAGTCTTCCCTCTCCCTGAACCTTTGCTCTCAAATGCCTTATCCTCATAACTTAGAACAAGCAAAAATATTAGCAGCTTAAACATATTTAAAAGTTTCCTTTTCTCAAGAAGTGACCTGGGTTGCAACTACGAAATTGCAAGAAGAAAAAACGCAGGGGAAGCACTCGGCAACTACTCCACACTGTGTTCAACGAAGGTGTGTGCTGGCTGATGTGCCCTCACTCCTTGGAGTTGCCTTTGCTCATGCTGAATAGTCTCCGGGGCCATTCTTTCAGGCAGAACCATCGTTCTTTGTTAAATCTGCTCTCCATCAAGACAATTCTCATTTATCCAGGGCTTGTTTCTTCCTTTGTGCCCCATTCATCCTGCTGCGTTTTCCCAGTTCCCTTTGCTTCTGCAAGATGGTCAGAGCAACACAAAGTCAACTTTCAGCTTATTCTGTCAGGAACATCTCTTTTAAGAGCTGCTACGGTGGTTTTCTTTATCATGTGTTTGTTTTAAGGGAAAAGGCAGCATTAGTATTACACATATTCCTCAATCTAATTAATTTTGTACCATAACTTGAGAGCCCCTGCTACAAAATAAGTGTCTGTGATTTCTCCCCCGCCCCCCACCAAAAAAATTGCCAATGGAATAGCAAGGAAACAGGTGACTGACAGAGAATGAGCCAATCAGGCAGTGTGAAACAGGGGATATTTTTGGTGGAATGAAACTGGCAGTTTATCTATTCCTGAGTGAGAACAGCAGCAACATCAAATGGACTGTGTTATTCATTGTTGTGTTAGTCTGATGTCAGGGTAGACGTAATGTCCCCAAAGTAAGAGAATTGGCAGATGATAGAGGCTGAATTCACAGGTGTGTGTGCTTCCAAAGTCCATTTTTGTTTTCTAATGCTTAAAGATAATCTTGTTTCATCTTTACAAACCTGACTTTTTTGTATGTGCTCTGAAGTCCTGGAATCAAGGTTGCAAATTCATGTTTGTTATATATGAAGAGTTAATGGCCACCTCCAAATATGATGAAAAAGGTTGAATTGATTTGATTAGCTTTCCATTTTTAATTACCTTCCTGACTTCTGTGCTGAGGCTACACAATCTGTAGTATCCTACTCATCAGGACATTGTCTCCTGTTTTATGAAGGCATCACCTTAATAAACCTCATCTTCTGCTTTGCTGGTAGCAGCACCTGGTGCCCATACATTTCTGAAACTCGCCCAGTACAGGCAGTTGTATCTTCCAAATGCGTATCTTGAAGTACTAACACACACACACTTGAGAATCTTATTTCAATTGTAGATGTGTCTTTGTGTTGGGAGCTCTTTAGCTGGTGCCATTAGGGGAAGCCTTGTCTAACATGAACAATTTCCTTATAAGAGGAGAAATTTAGAGACATGATGATGAGAATATCATTGTGAAGATAAAGGAAGAAAATCAACAGATCAATATGGACAAGAGTCAACCAGTCCATGTAGAAAAGAAAGAGAAAAGCAATCTCCTTCACAGTCCTCTGAAGAAACCAACTGCCCTGGCATCTTGATCTTGGACTTCTAACATCTTGAACTCTGATAATGGCATGGTTTGTGGTCTTTTATCAAGGAAGCCCTGCCTTAGTATTGGAGCAGTTTAGAGAACAGCGCTAGGCAGGTAGGAAATTGAAGGAAGGAAAAAGAAATGAAGGGAGAAGAAAAGGAGAGGAGGAAGGAAGGAAGGGGGGCAAAAGAGAGAGGAAAGAGAGAGGAAGCAGTGATCAACTCCCTTCTCTCTCCTCCACTACTCGAATGCCATCTACAGCCAGAACAGATTATTCTTCAAAATCAGTTCTCCCATTGTAATAAATATCATGCATGGTCCCACCTGGCAGAATAAATCAGCAGTTGATAACACTGGGTTTCATTTACTTAAAATGTCCTAGGCTCAGCAGAGTTAATGTCGCCTCCAGCTAATCATGGCCAAACCCATATGCAGAGAACTAATCACTTTCTTTTGGAAGTGGGGATAATGAACGTCCTTTCTTGAACAATATTCACCAACCCTTGTCCCAAATGCACCACCAAGAAAGAATAATACTTCATGGTACAGCCATGGTCATCATTCTGATAGCAAATAGTCCCTGCCTTACTTCTGTTCATCATTTCTATGGTTATCAGGAAGCAGAAGCATGAAAGTCATAGAACGCATCTGTGTGAGCATATGTAAGCCTGTGTATGTTAGTGGGATATGGAAATTAGACTACTGCACATAGTTTTAAAATGAATGAACCAATGAATGGATCGATGAATGAGTAATGTATGCATCAGATTTGACCTGATACAGAGCTGTAGGTTAACAGAGACAACAGGAAAAGCCAAAAACTGCAAGGCTACTTTCTTTCATGTTCCTTGCTTCCCTCATCGCCTTTCTATAAGGTCTAAAGCTCATTCTTCACTCAGCATCTTGGCTTAACTTTCAGAGTCCTATTTCTAGTATTGGTCAAGTTTAAGTAAGAAGACCTCAAGGCCCTCCACTGAATCAGTCCCACGTCACATGCCATAACCTTCTCTTCTAGGAAAAGATGTCTCTATTTTTAGAAAAGAAATTATTGCAAATTAAGCTTTTCTTAATCAGTTACTATCTTGGAATATATTAGTTCATTAGCAGTAAGCAAGTACCATATACCGCCTTATTGTTCAGAGTGTGTGGAATGACATGCCCACTGGTTTATGTCTCTCCAGGGGCAGGTTACAGGTAGAGCCCCTTTGACTCTAAATCATCTGTGCTAAGTGCTACCCATCTTGTTCCTCATCTAAAATGCCCTATTAAGCAGCTGGCCCTGAAGGCACATTAAGTAGTGGTGAGACTTTGATAAGATAGAAGCTATTGTTCATGACCTGTGGATTGTCTCTCTTTGATATTCCTACTGTGCCATGCTTAGTTCTTTCCGGTTGATTAAAGGCATTATTCAGAGCACAGAATTAAAGAAATACCCCTTTTGTACCACTACATCCTAGCATCCCAGCATAAGTTTTTCTAAGTCCATAAGTTGCCTCAAATCAACCTCAGAATAGAGGCCCTTGGTGGTTCAGCAGAGAAAGGCACAAATTCAGCATGATCTTGGCCTGGGGTGGTGATCCTTGCCAAACTGTGTTTTTGAACATAGTTACACTTTCCTTGCCAGTACTAAAGACAGCAAAGCTTTACTCAATGCTCCTCGGGTCAGGACGTTTCTGTCAACTTGAATCCCTATATCCCATGTCTAAATGGTCTATTCCCAGAACCGAACTCAATTTTAATTCTAATGGAAATTAGTGTAAGCATGTACATGCTTATGCATAAAGCATTGCTTGATGGAAGGTTTCAGATATTTACTTAAAGTATTATTTCTATTATTCAAATTTAATTGGCTACTGTGATTTTATTTGCTAAATCATTCAATTCCAGTTACATGTAACCTTTAAAGTAATGTATCTCCTCCTGCAAAAGAAATTAGCATTGCTGTATGCTTGTCTGCAATAGACTTTTTGTGAACATATTCACATAATAAAAATGACTGAAGGAGAAAAAAGCAGTTGAGAAGTAGATCATGTGTTTCACTTACTGTTTTATTTTGGTTTCTTTTGTTTTGTTTCATATAGCTTCCAGCAGACTAGAAATACTTCTGTAGTCAAAGCTGGCCTTGAACGCCTGTGCCTTTGCCCCACCCCCATGTGCTGGGATTACAGCCATGTGGCATCACATGACTGGTTTAGCTTACTTTTTAAAGTCTCACTTTGTCTTTTTTTTTATTTTCTGTGTATGTTTTGCCTGCATGTATGTAACTGTACCCATGCCATGCAATGTTCACAGAGACCAGAGGGCATCGAATCCCCTGGAACTGGAGTTATGAATGGTTCTTAGTTGCCATGTGGCTGCTGGGAACCAAATCTGGGTCCTCTGGAAGAGCAGGAAGTACTCTTAACTACTGAGCCCTTTCTCTAGCTCCAAGCCTCAGGTTTTTTTTTTAAAATCTTAAAATGGTAAGGAATCTTGGAAAAGATCATGACCTCTGAATGCCAGTCTCTTCTCAGCACTGGGAAAAGGAGTATCAAAGGACTGTCTGTGGTGATCAAGTTGTCTCTTTACTATCTCAAGAACAAACTTACAAAGCTAAAGTTGTAAGTAATTTAGCCAGTGCTGCACTCTGTGTATGTGTTCTTACCTGAACCACGAAAGGATAATACTGCTTTTCTGAAAGCAAGAATGACACCAGTCCAGCTGTACATTCTCTGCACTGTCTGAAAGGGAAAACAAAGTCCTTGTGTCCTATGCAAGAGAGATGTGGACTAAACTGACCTGGAAGAAACACTGTCACTATTAGATGTCATAGTGTACATGACAGATCCCCCTGCTCTGCAGCAAAGATGTCAATTGGGGGCCGACTTGGAAGCCTTTGAGAGCAGTGCTGAAATGATAATGGAAATTTTTAGCTTATGAGCAGCCATTTTTGTCTATACAATTCTCTTTCCAGAATGGTATCACCACGTCATGTGAGAAAACGGTAAGGGAAAAATAATCATAAAATAGTTCTATCTTACTGTAAGGCAATTCAGAACACAGCAAAGAACTGGTAAAAAATGAGGATTTATATTTGAAAACAACCAACAAGCTTAGGGTATCTCCTACATTCCATGCATCTCAACAAGCCAGCAGAGTACAGTGTTTTCATTAAAGCTAGAGCACATGGTGAAGGAAATGGAGATGAACTAAGCGACAAATCAGATACAGTGTTTTCTTCTCTGCACAGAAGTGATACACTGATGAAAGAAATCAGATGCAGAGAATTTCAAACCTGAATATGAGGATGACTTCCTGTCTGAAACATAGTGACTGGCACAAAACCAGGAGAATTCATAATGATTCAATGAATATAGTTAAGGCATCAGCATTTCCTCGGACTCTAGAATATATACAGAATGCAAACTATCAACCCAAGAAACATAAATATAGAAAAGTCTTCCATTTTTAGATAAACTGTAAAAATAAATGAAATCATCAACAATATCAAATATGATTGAATAATTTTTCATTCAACATTTATAAGCTCACAGATGGCTTGATATTTCTCCCCAGATAAATGTGGTCTATACTTTTATTAAACAAAAACAAACATTTAATTATTTTCTAGGAATAGAAGCAAAAGCTGGTAAAAAACACAACATTTAGATTTACCAGTTACATTTATCTCTAATCACATGCAGATATCATAGACCATATAAAATACCATACAAAGAACATTTAATTTAGATGCATATTCGACTTGCTTCTGAAAAGTTACCACATTCAGGAAATGTATGTCATTTTCTCTTCTGGATATTGTCTTTTCCATCCATGCTTTATATGTGTGAAATGTTTATTTTCGATTATTTGTGATTTGATAGAAAAACAAAAATCTTGTTTAATTTTTCCTCCTTAAGCACGATTTTGATGGTGGCTTTACTAAAGTATACATAGGAACTTAAAAATGCAAAGAACTTGGAATCCTCGATGCCAAAGGTTCAGGATGTGATGATGGCATCTGAGTGTGTTTTCTGCTTCTGTTGCATTACATATGGGTAAACAGGACACTGGGGACTTCCCTGCTGCCTTGTAGCCTCAGCTTCTTTCTTTTATTTAGCCTGACCTAATGACTTGTCTAAGGTTTTTGTAATCTAGTCTAAACCATCAAACTGTACTCCTCAACTCCAAAAACTATGAAAAAAATTAGGTGGAAAGAAAAGATGTTTCTGTTAAGGGGTAGGCTGAGTAGGCCCGACTGTAAACTTCATGAAGACATAACCTAAAATAACTTAGTGAGATAGAGATGAGGGGTGGGGGTGGGGTGTGGGGTCCTATCCTATCTGGTACATGTTCTTAAACCATCAACAGAATTGAAACAAAAATTAATATCAGGAAGATAGCTGGAAAATCCTACCAATGCTCGCTGGGAAATCAAGAATTGAACATCAAGTTTCAAAGAAAATGGAATGAAGAATATGACATTGGAATGTGAGGGAGGGAGCTAAGGTGGTGTTTATAGGGAAAATTTATGTTAAATGTGTATATGATTAATGTAGGGAGGTCATGAATCAAAAATCTAAGCTTCACCTTGAAGACGTAAAGAAAAAAAACAAATTAAATCTAAAAGAAAGTAAGGATACAGGGAAGATGAGAAATGAATAAAGTTGAGAACAGATAAGTAGGCTTTTTTCACAGGATGATTAGGACTTATAAATCTCAAACGAAATGAAAAATAAAACAAAGGAGAGAATATATAAAGCTAGCCATAGCAGGAATGAAAAGTTCTGCATAATTCCTCATCCCATAGATATCCAGAAGCTAATAACAGAATACTACACAATATTTCCTACATACTTAAAAACATAGATGAAACTTACCAACCCTTGAAATATACAATCAAAACAAACATGTGTTGTGTGTTTATCTTCAGAATATCTGTTTTATATTAAACATTGACTCCTCAGATAGAAACCTTCCCAAATAAAAATTACAGATGCAGGTAATTTTATTTCCATATCATACCCAACATTTCAAGAAAACTTTCATCACTTTCCTATATAGTTTCTTCCAAAAAAATAGAAGAATGAATTTGTGATAGTATAAAAGTCAGAAAAAAATAAATTTCATACACTATCCTACCAAAGATAAGATTTCTCTATCCAATTCAAATGCATCAATATACTAAAAATACATTATAAGCAGAATTCATCACAGAACACAAAGAATTCAATATTCAGTGAAAACAAATGTATTCATAGTTCTCTGTTGCTGTCATAAAATACCATGAACAAAAGCAGCTTAGAGGCTCAGGGAAAGAACAAGGCAGTGGGAGGATGGCTTCCTCCCATAAGTCTCTATCTTCTAAATATTTCATAAACTTCCCCAAAATGCCACAACTGAAGACCAAGTGTTCAAGTACACAAGCATATGGGGGACATTTCTCATTCATATCACCCCTGTGGACCAGAAAATGATTATCTTAGGAGAGGATGCTACCTCATTCAAGATATACCATAAGAACAATCAAAACGGTATACTGATAAACTAGTATAATGGAAGAATTACAACAGACACTAGTATTTCAAAAGATATAAAGGTGAAGACAATTCTACAGAGAAAAGATATTCATTCCTTCAGTAACTGATGTTGGAACAATTAAATGCATTCATGTCAAAAGATGAATTTCAAAACCCAGGTCATGGCTGATGGAAAATAAATAAATAACAACAGTAGTAACAGCAGAACTCAAAGGAAATCATTAAAAATAAAACTGGGAGAAAATAGAGTTGGAAATCTGTATAGCCTTGTCTTTGTGAAGAAATTGTCCTTGTTTGTTTGTTTTCCTAGAGACACTGTGATAACGAGTGTTAGAGTGTTAATTGCTGGCTTGTCAGGATCTAGAATCACCCTGGAGAGGAGCCTCCAGACACACCTGTGATGGACTGTGTAGGTTAGTTTAACCTTTGCACAAGCTTGTGAGGATTATCTTGATTGCACTAATTGAGATGGGAGACGAGTCTGCTGTTCGGGGCACCACTCCCTGGCTGAGAGCCTGGACTGTGGAAATGGGGAACGGAAACTGAATAGCGCAATTCATTCACTGTTCTGTTTTCTGACTGTGGATGCTATATGACCATCTGCTTCAAGTCTCTGTATCTGTATTCCTCCACCTTGATCGACTGTATTCTTGAGCTTTGAGCCAAAATAAACCCTTTGTTGCTTTTGACAGGATCTTTTATCACAGCAAAGTGAATGGAAACTAAGGTGGAAATCAAAATCATGATCCATAAAAAGATAAACTGACCTCTAACAAAATTAAAACTTTGTGGGGCTGGAGAGGTGGCTCAGCATTTAAGAGCCCTGGCTGCTCTTGCAGAGGACCTGGGTTTCATTCCCAGTACCCACATAGTGGCTAGCAACTATCGATACCTCAGGGTACAGCTTTCTTTTGGCACCCCAGGGGCATTACACACACTGATGCACTTACATCCATACAGTCAAAATACTCATACACATAAAAGTAAAAATAAGCCTGAAAATTTTTAAAACTTGTGCTCAGTGAAAGGCCTGCTTAGAAGAGGGGAAAGATAAGCCACAGACAGAAGAAATATGTACATTTCTGTATCTGGTAAAGGACTGGTATATAAATAAAAATTAAACTTCACCAATAAGAAAAAAAGATAGGAATAGGTATGCATGCCTGTAGTCTCAGCACTTCTGAGATGAAGGCAGGAGGATGAGGAGTTTAAGGAGACCCTCTGTACCCCCACTGCACACAGTCTGAGGCCTGAGTAACAGGAGATCCTGTATCAAAACAAATAGATAAACAACAACAACAAAATCCCATTCAAAACACACATACAAAAGACAAGATAAGGGGGAATGGCAGTAGACAGGGGGATAGCAGGAACAGATGTGGAGGGCGGAGGTAGAGAAAGTGGGAGTGTTCATCTAGGAGAGGAGGAGGGAGAACATGCAGGGGGCCCTGGGAGTGAGGAGGGAATCAGGGGAAGGGGGACAGGGATGGGCAGGAATTGTGGGGTGGATGATGGGAGCACTTAGACTATGGAGGGGGTCAGAGTTGGGAGAGGAAAGATGGAGCTTGGTGGAAATGGGAAGCCAGAGGGAAATGTGGTGGCTTGGGAACCCCTGAGAAATCCTCATAGCCTGTCTGAGCATTAGTGCATGTGTACACTTGGGCGCTGTATGTCAAGGGATACAGTATCAGGCAGAAGAGACCTCCCTTCAAGTAGCTGGTCAGAGTAGTCCAAGAGGCTCCCAAACCAACACAGGCTATTACCAGAGCCCTTGGTTCCTTCCCAGCACTTGAAGTTAAGACCTTATTGCTGAATACAGGATATACTTCAGATATAGGACTTGGAGCAGCCGAGCAGGAACTGACCTGGAAGCCTTCTCACTGAAGATCAGCTCTCACAGGTCCGGGGGATAATATGAAAGCTGCTAGTGGAGAAAATCAATCAGTGGTCCAACCCAACCCTACACCTGAATGACCACAAGGATTGGCACAGCAAACTACCTCTTTTGGTGCAGTATGGCACTGTTACCTGCAGAGTAATCAGCAACTATCTAATTGGACTTAAAGCCCTCACAGTGGGATGAACACATGGGTGGCACTGTGAACTGAGCCAAATACAGATGACTGGAGACCCACTGATCCTAGAGACATCCCTATCTGTCATAGCTCTAGACAAACGCTATGCTAAATATGGATCCCTATATTTACAGACAAGCACACTGTATGCCACTCATTAAAGAATCTTCTTTTTGCAGCAGATGGAGGCTACTGCAGAATTCCACAACTGGTCCCGCACAGAGACTCTATGTCTGAAAGATGCCCATTGCCATGTGACACATCTACGGAGAACCTCTAAACCTAAGTTACTTGGAACATAGCAGAACAGAGAGTGGAGAGAAAACTAATGCTTCCCTCAACTCTCACCCACGAAACTTCCATATACAAGAGAATGCAGTGCACACAGAAGGCCATGACTGGTTAAGTTTTAGCGAATAAGAGGCTACAGAGTGTGTGTCCCCGGATAGGACTCTTGTAATAAACCTCACCCACCCATGGCTCAGGGACCATTGCAGAGGAGGGGGCAGAAAGAACGCAAGAACCAGGGTTGGCGCATCACATGGGGAAACCGAGCTTTTCAGGCCAGTGGAAGCTTGCTCATGTGACTTTCAGCAGGAGTGGCATTGTACACAAGACCCATGCTGACTCAGTCAGACAAGGTCCAGGGTGAGGGAAATGGTTGGCAGGCCAGCCCTAGCCTGGGAACTGCTGGAGACTGATTACTGTTGGATGAGGGAGAGCAGACCTTCCTTAAGATCTCTAGATAGTCTGACTAGACTCCTCCAGTGGATGAACTTGCACAGAAGGGCATCTGGGTGCAGATGATGACATTCAGAGGGAGAAGATGTGCAGGGCATGGATGAGGGAGTCTAAATTTGATTAAGAACTATTGTACGAAATATATAAAGCTCAATAGAAATATTAAAGAGAAAGAAATAGTGAACTAGGCAAAAGTACAAAAAATATTCTTAGGTTTTAAATGTTTTAATGTATTTTTAAGTTTAAAACAACAGCAAAACCCACAAAAAACGAAAACAAAACATAACATGAAAACTAATGGACAAAGGATTTAACAATAGTTAAATAAATATTTTTACCAGATATATATATATACATATATCTATATATTTAATACATGAAAATATTTTTAGTATTTTTGTTCTAAGTAAACCATAAAAATGTAGAGATTGTTAAATAATCTTAATACCACAATTTAGGTGGGAATTGATCTGAATGATTTTGAGTGGCATAACTGCACTGACACATATTTAATGGTAGTGCCTACATAGTTTCCTAATAAATCAGTACTGATTAACATTTTCAAATAGAGTGGTCACTCAATATACAATGGGAATCCACTAGAAATAGTTTTCATGTGTTTTTAATTTGAGAAATTATTGTAATCCTCCTCACTTTTCAAGAAGTTAATACTGTTTCCCTTTTAAATTTGCTAGGGTCATCCCAATTTATATAACAGCTATGATCCTTTCCAAGGATGTTGATTTTTACTAGTAGGATGTATTTTATTATCCAATCAGATCTTATGCATACTTATGAATTATCATGATTATTTCATCACTAAGTCCAAATCTATTCATATGTCATTCCAGTGACTTAACTAGCTGAAATCACCTTGTTCACTTACATAATGCTCTTTAAATGGATAGAAATATATCACATTTAATTGAAATTCCAAATGACAATGAAAACAAAGAAAAGTTGAAGTATATGAATGAAAGAATTAAGTGTCTTGGACATAATGGTTCATGGCTCACAGATGAAGTATGTTATCATTGAGTGTGTGGGACTCCTTCCTCTGCACTCTCCTTTAATTATCAAGGACAGATGAGCCTTTGGAACCTCTTTATCTATATATTTTTCCTTGGTATGTATTCAAAGGTTGTATACACAAAGTCAGTAGAACTGACTTTAAAATATTTATTTATTTATGTGGTGGTTTGAATGAGAATGTCCACTGCAGGCTCTATTTTATATTTATTTATTTATGTGGTGGTTTGAATGAGAATGTCCACTGTAGGCTCTATGTGGACGTTTTGTCCCCAGTGGGCAGCACTGTTTTGGGAAGTCTTAGAAGGTGTGGTCCTGCTGCAGGAAGCAGTTCACAGAGGGGAGCAGGGATGGGGCGAGGAGGGCTTACTGAGTCTCTACTCTCCCACTCTGTTTCCTGCGCCTGCTTTAAGATGTGAGCACTTAGCTTCTGTGTCCACTCCAGGCACCTCTGCTGCCATGCCTCCCTGCCATGATGGACTCATGCCCCTTTGTAAGCTCAAATAAACTCTTCTTTTTATAAGTTCCTTTCGTCAGTGCAACAGACAAGTGACTAACGTGGTAATTGATACTGAAAAGTGGGGTGATGGCTGTGACGAACCTGACCATGTGGGGTTTTGGAGAAATGTCACTTTGGAAGTTTGGGCTAGAAGAGCAGTTGACTTCTGTAAGCAGAATCATCTTTTAGAAGTCAACTCTTTCCTTTCACCTTGTTTGAGGCATGATCTCTCCTACTTTTTGACATCTCTTATTATTTGTGAAGAGGGGACTGTGTATCTGGAACACAATTTACTTTGTGTGTGTGTGTGTGTGTGTGTGTGCTTGTGTACATCTGTGTGTTTATGTGGGTGCATGTGCATGTGTGTGCACAGACCAGATGACAGCATCTGCTCTAATTCCCCAGGTTCTCAGTTCCTGTCTACCTCTTGGATTTTGTTGGGGTTTTTGGTTATGTTTTGTTTTGTTTATTGGGACAGGTTCTCTCGCATTGGTCTGGTACTGGCCAAGAAGTTGGTTGGCTGACCGGTGAGTCTAGCAAAACCACCTGTTTTAGTCTCCCCAGTGCTGGGATTACAGGAGCATTCCAGCAAATCTGATTTTTATTGCTTTTTTCTTTTGTTTTTTTGATATCTTGGGGACAGGGTCTCCCTGTAGCTCACTGGCTGGAACTCACTATGTAGACTAGACTGGCTTTGAATTCACAGAGATCCACCTGCCTTTGTGAATACTGGAACTAAAGGCATGCACCATCATGCCTGGTTCAAATATGGTTTTTTATAGTATATATGATTTGGGAATCAAATTCAGGTCTGCATGCCTGCAAAGTAAGCACTTTACTGAGTTATCTCCTCAGTCCCTGAAACCTACTTTACTTTATGTTCAAATTAAATTACTAACTGACTTGTGAAAATTAAAGCAGATAATGGTGAAGAGCATATTGTCTGGCCCATGGCTGTTTTTTAATGTTAGTCAGTAGTTCCTTCTCTCTTTTCTTTTCTTTGCTCATTCCTCAGAGAGCATAGCCTACTCAGTTTTGGTGCTGTTATTGACACCTAGGAAGAATAAAAGTTTAGTAGAATGCAGTTGGGAAAGAATAGATGTTTATGGTCTATTTCATAAGCCTTCATGAGCTGATGCCATATAAAATGATGGCAGAAGCTTTTGCTATGCAGGATTGTTACTGATATCATAGGAAGTTATTTTGGGAACAAACCAAGTCAATTTCTCAAACATTTAGTGGCCCCACAATCCTGTACAAGCCTGTATATTATATGTATGCTTGGAGAAACAAAGATGGACAGGGTTAGTCCTTGCCCTGAAGGTGCAAGTTAATTTGATGGAGATATAAACTCAGCTACAAAGTGCTCATAAAACATAGAATGAAATGATTGCTATGCTGAGGAATGAACAGTGTGCTTTGAGAGAGCAGGGATAAAACACTGTTTTGATTTTAATTTCAGTGAGAAGTAGAAAAAAAGATAAATGAAATAATTTTTGCAAATGACTACATTTCCCCATGTTTCCGCACTCTCACGTCATACATTTTGGAGTTCAGGTGTCGTCTGTATTGTAAAATGTGCCAAATTCTCTAAAGAAGTTCTCTAAAGATGGCAATCTAGGGGCAAGGAAATGATTGAGTTGGCTAAAGTGCGTGCCATGTAAGTCTGATGGTTTGAGTTCCATTAATAGAATCGAGGTAATGACAGAAAGTAAGAACTAACCACAAAGTGATCCTCTGACCTCCACTTGTGCATTATGACACTCCCTCCGCTGACGACATACATATATACAGTGATAATAATTTTAATGACGTTGTAAAAATGACATTGCAGTGTGCAAAAGGAAACACTTCCCCTGTTGGAAAGCATGATAATATGCTGGTAAGGAAGGCACCAGTATAGTACATCAGTCTGTAACTTTATTTACTTGAGGACATTGTTAACAAAGTGATTTAATTCACTTGTTAGTTGAACAGTTTCTTTAATGCTGTTCAAGTTTTCCACCATAACAATAAAGTTGTCTGTGAACAAGGTCAGATTTGCTCCTTCCTTTCAAGTGTGTTCTTTTTGCATTTTTACTCTTATTTCCTACATCCTTTAACACTGTGTTTAATAAAGTGATGAGTGTCCAAAGTTTTCCCTCATCTACGAGCAATGCACTCAATCTATTTTTTCTCTTATAAGAAACAGGAATATTATTTCAGCTTTTGTTTAATTTAGCTTATCTTCATTTCAGGGAATATAGGGTTTTACTTTAGTCTTTTGTGTGTGGTTTTAGCATTGAATTATGGTGTTCCAGTGTGTTCTGGAAACTATTGTTTCTGACAGGAAGTTGGTCCTTTTCTAGATTATTCCTCCTGTATGCAATGTCTTTTTTTCCTCACTTGTTTTCAGATATTTTCCCCTTAGTTTGAGATTTTAGGAGTTAGGTATAAACCCATATTCTAGTTAGTTTGTATTCTTTCAACTGAAGATTTGATAACCCCTGACTTGTGGTTTCAGACTTGCGGTTTGGAAATTTTTTCCAACTTGGAAAAAGCTTTGACTAGAATAATAATCTTGTCAATGACAGTTACCCGTTGACCTTGTCATACTTAACTGATAAAACTTTCTAAACTTCACAAACATACACTCATACATATATACACAAATACATTTATACATATACACAGACATATGTTTGCATAGTGATGTGACATTTATATTACATATATTATATATTAATATACAATAACATTTATACCATGGGTTATAATTTTATGCTTCTATATGTTTTTTCATAAACTGCTAGACCTTATTTACCATAATTTTTAATGCTGTTTTAAAATTTTATTTATTCTTATCTTATGCATGTGAGTGCGTGTATATGAATGTCTTTTATGTGTATGAGTTTATGTAAGTGTACTCATGTCATGCAAGGCCCATGGAGATCAGAAGAGGTTAGATCCCCTGAAATGAGAGTTGTGGATGTTTGTTAGCTTCCATGTAGGCACTGGGAAACAAACCCATGTCCTCTGCAAGAACAGCCAGTGATCCTTACCACTGAGCAATTTTTCTAGGTCTGAATACTACTTTTTTAAAAATGTTAAATTTTATTTCCTCAGACAGCTAATTTATTGTTTAGTCAACTTGGTCCCATCAACATTTGGGTGCACCATGGTTTACAAGACTCCAGACCCATGCCCAGTTGTCACTGCATGTAACCATCTGCTTTCTTCAAAAAACTGAAGACTTGATTTTAAGCTTATTAGCTTGGACCTTGTAGAGCACTGTAGACCACGTAGGGCAGTTTTTACTTCTAAGGGTTGGTTTTCTGGTGTTTTGGTTGCCTGACCATTATATTAATCAGGCCTCTTCACTGCAGCTAGGCGGAACTCAGATATGTGTTGTTTACTGTGTGAGCTATAAACCTGTTCTAGTCTCAGCTTCTAAGAGTTCTTGAAGAGTCTCACATACTGCATGCCCAGCTTTGGATTTGACCAAAGCATAAAAAGGGGACTGGGCTTAGGTACTTGGAGCATGTTTTCTATGTATCTTTTTTTTCTCTTAACCCACTCCATAAATTTTAACTGCTTCAGTAGTCCTGAGGGTCTGATCTTGGCTTTCTGTGAGCAGTGGTATAGCTGCTACCTGCTTGGCTCTGCTTTACAGTACCGAGGTTTGGATGTGATCCCAGGCAGAAAGCTCAGACGAATGTGGTGCGAACCTTTTATAAATACTTTCCCTTCAGGATCACAGACCTGTCTGTCTGCTTCCAATGCGTGGACAGAGGGAGTTCATATGTTTCATCTAGGTCTTAAGTATTTATTGTGGGTGGTAAATATGATACCAACTCCTTTGTCTAAGCCTGAATCAGAAATATACCAAGATAGGCTTTTTTAGGATCCATATGAGCTTATGTACACACACATACAAAGGCGCACACACACACACACATACACACACACGCACACACACACACACACACACACACACACACACACACACACACTGGCAGTTATTTTCTGTGAGAAACAAAATGTACACATTTCTCTTCCCGTTACTCATTCTGGTATTGCTTTAGGATTGTCTTTCAGTACGATGCCAACTTCAAGTGACATCTGTGAATTTTGTTCTTTTTTCATTTCAGAGCTTCAATATAGGCTATAATTCCTCGACAAATTGCTCCCCTACACAATGACTGTCTCTGTGAACTTGCCTTGCCTTAGCTTTCACATCTTTGAGAACTCAATTGTTCATTCTATTGTGATGAGCACATTAAGGACTGAGTGGAGAACTCGTTAAGATTTTAATGCTTGCAAAGAAAACTGTGGTGATAAAAACTTCAGGGAAAAGTGCCTTAACAACTGTATTTTACAATTTCTAATTTTATGAAAATCTAACAGGATGTGTTGTAAATTTCCTTAGAATATGATTAATTCTCCATGAATAACCAATGATTATTTTGAGATAGATTTATTTGATTTCTTGACAGTTAATTGATTCAGCATGAGATTTGTTTGGTTAATTGTTAATACACCATAAAGAAATTTGACTATAATAAGGAGATCAGTTTGATTATATATAGATGTGATCACAATTCATAGATAGATCCACAAATTCAGAATTGCCTGCTCTGCTTTTTCAACCCATCTTAATACTAACTTTGAGTCATTGTTTAGTAAATCCTGCTGAATAATGATCCCTCATCAAACATATGTGGGACCCATACTGTAAAACAGTTTGAACTCAGAAATTGAGAAAAACCCAAGAATCTCAAGATTGGGTGTGGAGAGATGGCTCAGAGGTTAAGAGCACTGGCTGCTCTTGTAGAGGACCCTGGTTCAGTTCCCAGAGCCAACGTGGTAGTTAACAGTTGTCTATAACTCCAGTTCCAGGGGATTTGACACCTTTTTCTGACTTCTGTGGGCATTGTATGACATGGGTGTACTTACATGCATTCAGGCAATACACATAAAAATAAAAATAATAAATAAAATATTTTTTAAAAGAATCAAGATTACATTTAATATTGCTATATTAGTCTGCTAGACAGACCATAATACAACACAGACTACATGGTTTAAATAGCATAAATGTATTTCCCATAGCTCTGGCTTTGCTTCTCCCTAAGCCTCTTTCCTTATTTTTCAGAGTCCTTTATGGTCTTCCTTCTATACATATATGCATATGCAAGCCTGGTGCCCCTTTCTCTCATATTGTGGTCACAGGGAGAGTAAATTAGGCCTAATTCTTAACAGCTTATTTAGTTTTAATTACTTTATTAAGGTCCTGTCTCCATACACAGTCACATTGTGAGTTATGAATTCAAATGAAGTTTAAAATATTTGTATTGATTCTTTAGTATTCTATACAATGTATTTTGATCATGTTCCTCCCCACCTCTAAGTCCTCTCAGTTACACTTCTACCTCCTCACTCACCCATCTTTGTGTTCTTTTTTTTTTTTTCTCCAATTGAGTCTAATTAGTATTGTCAAAATGCTCTGGGGTGTGGAACCAGCCCTAGAATGTGGTCAGTCTACTAGGGAACTCATGTATTTGTCTTCTCTTCTTATCTAGAATATAAATGCCATTAAAACAGATTTTTCCTATGTGCTGTGGTTCCCTTGGGATTCAGTATATAGTAAATACTCAATTTTATGTAGCTAAGTGATTGATTGGATAACTGAATAATTGAATAATTGTCTTTGTGCAATATGAAGACAACTATATGGGGTCAGTGAGATGGCTCAGAGGGTATAACTACTTGCTGCCCAACCTGACCACCTAAGTTCAATCCCTGGGATCCACATGGTGGAAAGAACCAGTTCTGTTCCCACAAGTTGCTCTCTAGCCTACACGCATGCATTGTGATATGTGTGTGGTATGTGTACGCCCACACACATAGTAAATTATGCAAAATTTCAAAAGTATAATTCCTCAAGGCAAGGCTAGGTTGGGCTGTAATAATTCTCTTATTTCAGACAGTAAAGTTAACTTCTCAGTCACATTGTTCTCTTGGTGGATCATTTGATTCTGGGTCTTCCTCATTCAAGTGCTGGATTCACAGACTCTACCATGTCTGGAGCATCACTGTATCACCATGGATACATGGAAAAGAAGGAGACTACCCAATAGCCATCTGATTCTTACAACACCAATCTGCAAATGATGTATTTCAGCCTTGCTCAGATTTTATTGGCCAAGCCAGCTAAGGACTATGCCATACTCTACTGGATATTCTTCAAGATGACTTAAACATGGGTTAAATACCTCAGTCTTGGTCATATATTTAGTTGAAAGATTCTTTCTACTCACTCATCTCATGGGATGTTTTATTTAGCATAGACGAAGTTTAACTGTGATACAAGTCAATATCTCATTTGTAAGTGAACATTAGAATTTTAAAATAGCAATACTAATCATTTTCTACAAACTACTTATGAAACATAAATGTTGCTGTCTCATGTATTTATTTCTGTTTTATTTCAATTTTAAATGACAGAGGATTAGTACACCTCTCAACTTTCACCAGAGAAGCTCCTTTTTGCAGGAGGTGGAGATTAACTCAGGAACGTACACGTACAACTCTTCCATGTGCAGAGACTAAGAGAATGCTCAGTTCTAATTGGACATCTATATGCCCCATCTCTTCCCAACGCTCAGGGGGCATGGAAGAAGAGGGTATGGGAAAGTGTAAGAACCAGAGTTGGTGGATGAATATAAGAAAACGGTTTTCTGGATGCAGTAGGCAGTTGCACATATAAACTCACATGACTTGTGAGTGCATGCACAAGATCTATGCAAGCCTAAGCCAGACAAAAACGCAGCATGGAGGGAGGGAGGTGGGCAAGAAGCCCCAGGCCTAGCCGAGGAACTAAAGACAATTGATACCTGCTTCGAATGATTCTTATTTTCTTTAAGGATATGGCACTGAGTAGGTTGACTAGGCTCTAGGGGATGGACCTACAATCAAGAGCATCTGAGGAACACAAATTGGACTCAGTAGGCCTTAAAAAAGATAAAGGATATGAACTAAGGGGAGTTAAGAGGTGGAGGTAGATATGAAAGGAGATTGGAGATGGCATGTGAATATGATCAAATATATGAAATTCTCAAAAGACTCAATAAAATATATTTTAAAAATATTTTATTTATTATTTTTATTTTAGGTATATGAGTGCATTGCCTGCATGTAGGTAGGGCGCACCTGTATTGTACAATTCCTTTGGAGGTCAGAAGAGGGCATTGGATCCCCTGGAGAGTTGTGGATGGTTGTTAGTCACTATGTGGGTTCTGTGAATCAAACCTGGGTCCTCTGAAAGAGCAGTCTGTGCTCTTAACTGCTGAGCCATCTCTCCAGCCCCAATAAAAATATTATTTTTAAAAAGATCTTCATTGAGGATCTTGGCTTCCTATCTGTCCAAATGCACTAAATTTGCCTTCGTGATATTTCTGTATTTAAAGTAATATAATACAGAAATTGACTGTTTAGGAAATTTTATGGAAAAAAATCAGTGACTTTCTAAAATTGAAAAAAAATGAACTATTTAAAAATGTAAAGTTGGTTATTCGTTGCATCTAATTTCTTTGTTCTTTTAAGTGTGATTGCTTTTGATATCTGCCCATCTATGCAAAAGGAAATGACAGCATTTCAAATAAGTTTCTCCCTCTCTACATCTGGTTCCATGATGCCACTGTTCCCTCTGAGGACCAGTGCACGTCATGCAACTGGTCTCCTTGGGTGGCAATAGAAGGCCGATGCATTTTTAATGTGCTGTCTTCTCTAACTCTCTGACAAGCACAACATCTCTCTCCCACAATTAAATGTGTAAGGCTTGATTTCAAGCTTTTATGGAGGAGGCCTGTGATCTATTACACTCTAACAAATCTTCCATAGCTCCTTTTCATCTGGCATGTACTTCTCTTGTTTTCCTTCTGCTTGTCACTTTCTAACTCCCAATCACCTATTCATTGACTCTGTAAACAATTCAAGTTTGTGCAAAAGAATGTAGGTAAATTTCATTAAAATGCCTTGCCCCAAGAGACTTACATCAGCTAAAATATAGTCAGTTATCTTAAGATCTTTATCTTATTTTTTTAAAAAAACACAGAGGTATTAGTAGATTCTTTACTAGTAAACAATTAAAAACCTTTGAACCCAGAAGCACAGGAAATAAGAGTTCTTCTGTAACTCTTGGTTTTGGCTAGAAAGGTGTTGGCTTGGTATGATGGGCAGCCTGGTGGCTCTGAGAAGCAGCTCAAGGCTTGTTTGTTGTCTCAGTCCTGAAAGCGTTTCTCCATGGGAAACAGTCAGCAGACCACAGGCCTATGTTTTTGCTAAATTAGACTTAGAAACACCTCCACCACAAGGAGTAGTCTAAAAGATGTTTAAAAAGAGTTCATTCCTCATAACAGCCTTAGGAATACTTGTCAATCAAGAATTGATAAACCTTGTTTCCAGGTTTCCTGGGTTGAATTTTCCAGTCCATCGAGAGACAAGGATGCTGTGGAGGAGGGTGATCAATGTGGAGGAGGGTGAGCACTGAGCCTCGCTATGTGCTAAGCATCATAGTGCTGCTCTACCGGATCCAGCTCATTCTGAGTGTGTCCGACCACCCATTGGCAGACATTAATCTCATCTGTCTGACCTGTTTCTCTGAAAGGGTGAGAGTGCACAGCTTCAAGAAAGAGGATATCAAAGGGAACACATCTCACAGTCTGACACGTGGAGAAGGAAGAGATTGCATAGAGTTTAAGCAGTTAAGAAATTCATGCTTGTGACATTAATATCAAGTCTTGTCCCTACATGTTAGGTTAAAAAAATATTAATGATAGCACTTAAATTATTTTATCAGGTAAAAAGTTATTTTACTTGTATGAAATTATAGAAAGAAATGCTTATTATTTTACTAATGTAGTCCCTTTTAGAGTAACATTTAAATATTTTATTTATTTTTATTATTTTTTATTTTATGTGTATGAGTGTATTGCCTGTATGTATGTAAGTGCACCTATGTTGGGCAATACCCACAAAGTTCAGAAGAGGGCATGGGATCCTTTGAAACTGGAGTTATGGACAGTTGTTAGCTGCCATGCAGGTGCTGGGAACCAAACCCAGGTCCTCTGCAAGAGCAGTCAGTGCTCATAACTGTGAAGTCATCTCTCCTATCCCATGAATAACATTTAAAACATTTAAATTTAAATTTACAGGTGGTAAGATGAATAATTAGGTAAAAGCACTTGTCACCAAGCCTGACAACCTGAGTTAAGTCCTGGGGACCTATTAGGTGGAAGGAGAGAACTTCTCCTGCCAGTTATCCTCTGTCCACCACAGGAATGCTATGGCATGGGACCTCCCAAAAACCCATAAATGATTTTTTAATGGAAAAAAATTAAATTATATTGGAATATTTAAAATGTAATAAACAGCATCAGTAATGATCTTACCACCACGAAATCACTTCTTGTCACACATTAATATATTTGCTTCCAGTTTAATTCTATGTGTAATATAGAATATTGATATTACATATATTTTAGTTTTTATAAAACAAGTTTTACTTGTGTTCTATGTTTTCTTTTCGTCTCTTCAAAATTCATACAAAGAATTTCTGTTTGATGTTTTTATTAACCAAAACTATAATTGTAATAGTTACATGGTTGACATTTATGAATAAATAGTTTGGCATACAGGCTTTTCTCTAGTGTTTCAGTGATACTCAGTGTGAGTGTGTATGTGTATGAGTGTTTATGTGTGCATTTATGTGTGTGTATATATAAGTATGTGTGTGACTATGTGTGTAAGTGTATGTGGGTATATATACGTATATATGGGTATGTGTGTGTGAGATGCATTTCTACATTGTCTACCCATTCCTCGAGATTGTCTCAGCTTCATTCTTGCTAGTTAGATCACCAAGTCCATTCATATGAAGGTGTCATTCCCAAATCATTCTTTGATATTATTTCTTCAGCCATGATCAAGACTCTATATTTTTAAAACAATGACAACAATGGCAACAAGACTTTGTCCTCCATAAACCTGCCACATCAAGAAATTATCCGTTGAAAGGATAAGTCAGGTGCAATACATTCCTAAGATATTTGAGATGAATGAAAAAGTCTGCATGCCCTGAATAGCCAGGACATTTGCTTTGACCATCTAATTTTGTTCACATATTTTCTTTTATTTTTTTTCTAGGCTAACAGGATGCAGACTTGAATTTAGTGCTCAGCTGAAGAAAATATTTGTAGTCTAAAACTGTGCTGTTCAATATGGTATCCACTAACCCCGTATAGTATTTTAATTTAAATTAAATGAAATTTAAAATGTGATTCTTCAGTTGCAGTAGCTAACAGTTTCCAGTATGCAAGATCCATACCTCTACTAAATCACATTCATTATCAGTACACTATATACTACGTACAGACTATTGCCATCATTTCAGAAAATTCTATTGGACAGCACTGGTCTAGATTATGAAACAAATTATAAATTTCTGACATTTCATACATCTTTATATCTTATATTAATTTAAACTGTCTAGATGATTACTTACTATTGCATAATAATTGGCACCTTCTATTTCTTACTTATTATTGCAGAATAATTGCTACCTTCTATTACTATTAGAATTAGGTGACATATAAATTGCAAATGTGTCATTAAAATATTATCATAAATTCTTACAGAATTGATTCCCGGCCATTAGGAGACGACTGGATAAATGACCAGATTAACAAAAGGGATTTAAAGATCGATTATATCTAGGCTGTTTAGATTTACATTATTGCATTTGTTTCAGTTATGTCCTTCGGTTACTATTGGTCTCTGGACTCACTCTGATCAGGCCTCATGTTGTGACGATTGTGAGCAAGCACAGGCCTCACTGTGGACCATCCGGATGGCCATTAGAGATATTCAGCCTTTCTCTGCTTCTCCTTTTGTCACCATCACTGGGCACAGCTATAGGTAGATAAACACCACCTGAGCTGCATGGGAGTCTGGTGTCAGTTTAGGGTTAGATAATGTGGAACACTTCTTGTTTCATTTGGAAATTAGGATTTAGCTTGAAAAATTCTAAAGTGATGTTTTGCAATTAAAATTCTTCACATCCAGGCTTTCCACTGATCTTAACTGGATATAAAACAAAGTCACAATGCATTTTCTCAGAGCTGGTCTTGGCACCTCTTTTCAAAGTGCTCAGGTATAAATAAAACCAGCATACATTTCCTAGTCTGTCTCTATAGTCATAGAATGCTTGGCCATAAATCAGCACAGACCACTTTAATTTCATCCCTTGCCTACATAATCAAAACACGAAGCTCCTTCTCTTTAGCACATAATTCTTCTCAATCATTACATAAATTGCCATATTTCTTGATAACAAAGTAAATGCCTGGGTTCAGCTATGATTTACAGATTGGGTAAATTATTAGCCATATGGTTGTTATATGCTGTTCTGCTTACAAAATATGTGTTTTAAGTAAACATTTCTAGGTCTGCAAAAGAGGGCCATCCATTAGCATTTAGAGCTTTTAAATATCTCCTTTATGGCAAGAGCAAGCACTTCCAGCTGGGTTATATCACCCTAATACTTTATTTTTTCAAATCTGTAGAAGTAGGTAAAGATAGGCCTTCACACTGCCAAATCTATCTTTTTTCAAGTATTTTTGTGATTACTTCATCATTCCTCTTTTAGCATTTATATGCCTTAGTTGCATTTGCTAGATTTGCGTGGTTCTCAGGTGTCATTGGTGATACAATGAACCATGAATTTAAAAATTATCTTTCTAAAGGCTGAGGAGGGATCTATTTCAAAGAAAGTAAGGTCGACTGGTGATCAGGTGGCCAATATTTTCTTCCTTTCCCAGAAAGCAAATTTTTCAAAGGGAGACAGCTATTTTGGTTGGTAAAATACATGTAGGATATATGAGTCTCAGGAAGCACCAAATCTTCTGATCTCTCTCTCTCTCTCTCTCTCTCTCTCTCTCTCTCTCTCTTTCTCTCTCTCTCTCTCTCTCTCTCTCTCTCTCTCTCTTTCAGTGTATGTGTTGATACACAGGCTAGTACTAATGTATGTGCATATGTACACATGTACATGTCTTGGGATTGAATTATGAGGCAGATAAAGCTTTGTTCACAGAATATTTTGGAGTTTGGAGGCCATTTTGAAGACAATGATAAAGAAAGGAGAAATTATAAGGGAAAGAAAGAAAATTCCACACTCTTCTATGTCCCTAAAATAGTCATCAAATGACACACAAAAACCCTAATGTTGTGCTCAAAGAAGTCTTTATAATCATGGATAAGCTTGGGGACCACTAAGCATGGTCCAGGAGCCAGGCTTAGAAATGGAGTACAAACCTAGGGACCAATGATTGCTGATACCTATAGGTTTATTCTGTTTGTTGCATTACTCTCGTATTTCTGTTTTCCATCCAAGTGTGGAAGCACCATAACTTTTGCCAGAATTTCTCCTGCTAGAGTCAGTGCTGCAAAGAACAGCTGGAGTGTTTCCCCAGGTCCAAGAAATGAGCCTCTCTTAAGGACTTACCTATCCAAAGACATAGTTGATTCTCTATAAACAGTCTATAGCAAACTGATTACTTTGCAGAAAGAGCAGAATTTAATGTTGGTAACTAGTGAGTAAAAAGAAATACAGATCTTTTGTCTCTGAAGTCACTTTATAAGTGCTTAAGGTGTGCTTTCTAGTGTAATAAGGTGTGTTACTGCATAGTGTAGAATCATCTGTATTCCATTATTTTAAGTGCTTTATTTCAGTCATTCTCTGCTCATGCTGACTCTGTAGGGAGGGACTATTATAAGCCTTCAGCTGTATATATATTTTAAATTTCTATTGAATTTTTGTAGATTTTATACAATATTTTTGAGCATATTTATTAGACTCTGTCTGCAATCCCCGTATTGCCTGGTGCTCATTTTCATATACACTGTCATATATATTAAGGCTTATTGAGTCAAATTTGTCCTCCCAAATGCCTTCGGGTGAGGGTCCATCCACTAGAGCCTTGTCATCCCATCTAGGGTCACATTCTTAAAGAAAACCAAATCTCCTTTCTCCAGAAACTATCAATTTCCAATAGCTCCTCAGGTAAGGTGGAAATTCCTTCCCCTCTTCCTGCTTCTATGCTGGAATTTTGTCTGGCTTGAGCTTGTGTGGATCTTGTGCATGTTGTCAGCGTTTGCTGGGAGGTCATATGAGTAACTGACTAGCTGTCTGGAAAACTCTCTATTCTGTATTCATCCACCACCTCTGGCTCTTACAATCTGCCCAGCCCCTCTTCCTCAGTGGTCCCTGAGCCTTGGGTGGTAGAGGTTTGACACAGGTGTCCTATTCATGGATAAGCACTTTGCAGTCTTGTAATCTACCCAGGCCAGTTGTGACTTTCTGGGGTAATCCAGTTAGATCGCTGCTAATTTATCCTCAAGATAATAATGTCATTACTATATCATCAGGGATTATTTGCTGGGTAAATCATTTCTGTGTTTTATAGGCTTTACAGTTGGATTCAATCAATGATTGATCGTATCCCTTGGCAGTTTGCATAGTATCTTCTGATATTATAGAAACTAGTCTTCAGGGAGGAGACTTCCAAGTCAGTTCCAGCTCAGTTTCTGCAACATATGCCCTACGTTCAGCAATAGGGCCTTACCTTGAAATTATGGGAGCAATCAAGGGCTGTGGCAATAGCCTTCTTATTTTGGGAGTCACTTGGACTAACCTGACCAACAACTTGAAGGGAGGTTTCTCTTGCCTGGCGCTGTGTGTTTGCTATGTATAGCAGCTAATTTTTATTATGAAACTGTAGCTATATTTTTCAGTTGGCTTTTGAGCTAATAATATATTTCCCTCTGTTTCTTCATGCCACTTAAGCGTTGTTTCTTTTCTTTTCCCCCTGTAGAGCCTCTCTTTTCCTTCCCCAGTTGAACACCCCAATTTTCCCCACTTCCCCCTTGATAACACCTGTCTTCTACTAAACCCCTCTCTTGAATATCTTCCTCCCCTTTATCCACAGGGTTCCTTTCCATTTTCCTAAATCCTATGATTACATCAGAGTATATGCTCACATCTAAGGATCTGGAGCTACATTCACAAGTGAGAATTTGTGAATTCTCTGTTTGTTTCTCTGGCTGTTTAGAGCTAAAAGGGTCTTCATATAGTATAGTTAAAATAATGTTATAGACATTAGTAGCTCATGGAAATGACAGCTGTGTTCAGATGCAATGCTCAGTTCTCCACTTCCAACATTTGAGAACAGCAGAGCACACAGGAATATGCTCAAAGGATGAAATCTGCAATATTAGAGATAAGAACCTGCGTTTTCCCTCTCTGAGTATATCCCATTTACCCAGTGAACTGGTTTAAGATTTCAGCCATTTCTCTTCCCCTCATATTCACTGAGCCTTTTCTATATTTCCTAAGAAAATCTTCAGTTCTCTGTCACTTTCTCTCCATTTCCATAATCCTTGCAGAATTCCATTCCTCCTGGAATTTTGTGATCGTTTACTGATTTTATGATTGTGTATTAGTTTCTGTGTCAGTTCTGTGCTCTCATCTGCCACCTCCTGTTCCTTTCTCATAAAATTTATCAACAAAGATAGTTTAAAGAGTCAAAAAAAAAAGAAATTACCTAGAAGTGACAGTTCTTAAAATTTTGCTATGTTTATTGGGTAGGGAGCACTGGGCAGAGATGTGGATAGAGGAAATGATCTAAATACCATCAAGCTACATTTTATGAAAATCACAAAAATTCAATTAAAAATAAAACAAAACAAAATTTTGTATGTTCAAGTAGTCTCCCAAAGTTAATTTTTCAAGTGCAATCTTCAATTTTCAATGTGTTAAACATCTCATTTTCATAATCTTTTCAATTACCTTTATTTATTTAATATATATATATATATATATATATGTGTGTGTGTGTGTGGGTGACACATGCTATGTTGCATGTGTGGAGGTCAGAGGAAAAGTGGAGAGTCAGTTCTCTCCTTCCAAAATAATGGTTCCAGGGAATAACAGTTCACTAAGCTTGGTGAGAGTTGCCTTTACCTGCTGAGCCATCTCACCAGCCCTGACCTAATTTTTGTCAACAAAGGTTGTCCTTATTCTGAAAGGGCATGGAATGCTGCCTTCTTGTTCAGCCTCATTCATAATTAATTGCTATTTGCTGATTAATGCTGGACAAGTTTTCTAAAGGTATTGTCTCCCTCTTCAGTGTAAAGCTTTAATTCTTTTGTCTGACACAGATAATTGTCCTTCTCCTGGCCATTCCTTACATGTTTTTCAGCAGGTCCCTATTTTATTTGAGATCCTCCTTTGCTGGTTTAGTATTTTTCCTTTGTGTCTGCATATGGCTATACGACCTTAACTTTGACCAAAGAGAAGTAGGTAGAAGTCACTGGAAACTCAGCAAACTGTAACTGTGAGTGTGTGCATGTCTGTGTGCAAACAAGTGCCTGTACATATTATGCATGTGTGGAGTTCAGAGGTCAGTGCAGGTGGCTTCCTTGATCATCTCTACCTTTTTGTTTGAGACAGGTTCCCTTACTGAATTCAGAGTTTGATGCTTCAGCTAGACTGGCGGGCTAGGGAGCCCCCTGGGGTCTGTCTCTCGGCGCCCCTTCCCTACCAGTTCTGAGGTTACAGATGAACACTACTGCTCTAGCTTTTGTGGGTTGCACTTTACCTGCTTTACCCCAGCAAATACTTAGTGTCTCTGCAGCCGCACTCCAGAAATATTTTCAAGATCTGTATATTGCATTCGTCCTATTTCAGACCTTGTAGTCTTCTGCATTTGTCTTTTTTCTTTCTGGAGCATAGACTAGGTGCCTTGAGGAGAGGCTAATATAAGAGGGCTCATTGAACAGAGACTAAATCAAGACTTTGCTGATCTCTGAGGCTGTGCCAACCCTAGGCGACCCCCTCATAACCCTTATTTATGTGAGGAAAACCAGCCCATATTTCCTTTAGTAGCTCTAGCTACATTTTTGCAATAAGTATCAAGATTTCATAATATATTCCTATTGCAATCAATTAGCGTATTTGATTTTCTTATCAATTTCCAAGTACTCCTCATAGGCTACATATGTAAATCCTTTGTCAGTTATACATGCCACAAATATCTTCTCCTAGACAGGGATCTTTATATTGGTATTTTTTCTACTTTTATTGTGGATTTGGTGGAAAATATTTCTCTTCTAGGTTTCAGGTTCATCTTCCTTTAAATGGAGGGCAGACCACCCCTAAGGACTTGTCCAGCCCTTATATACAGAATGCACAAATATGTGCTCAATAAGCATGTCTCTGAAGAACAGGACAGAATTGTATGCTTGGTCACCACCTGTCATGTTGATAAACCTCTTTTTGTCCCTGCCCCATTGATCACACAGTCCAGACTGATTACTTAAGAGACTATTCACAAACCACTTTGGTGAGTTTTGGAGTGATCCATCTTTTTGAGCATGTATAGAAATAGTCTTGCAGACATAGAATTGAAAGCTTTCTTATATAATCCAAGGCAAAAAAAAAATCACAGAAGAACTGAAAACAATATTGTAAGATTTCAACAGATATACTAGTAAGCTAAATGTACATAAATTGCCAAAGGGACTTGAAAATAGCATAATCTATTGATAAGCTGTAGGAGATGGTGACTAATCTTGCTTTATTTTAGCAATGCTTTTTAAGTTATTATAAAATTTGCAACCTATTGAAGTTTCTAGTTTCTAGCAGTCAGGTTTGGATTAGATGCCAAGCAGTTTATCTATGGAGAAATTGTAAAAGACAAACAAACCAACAAAGCAACAAAATCCTAGACAAGTCATGATGGCCTGTGTCCCATTACTGCTGGAAAGAACATTGACCTTTTGTGCTTCCTTTGCGCTTGTAGAAAAACTGAGCCCAGAGGTACCTTGATGCATAGCTTGGTGGAATGGAGTCTGAGAGAATATCTTTTCTGGATGGAGTCCAGAAGGCCCTGGGATGCTACTTTCCAACACCAGCACTGTCTGCTTTGCCAAAGTTCTTTCTGGTGACTTTATGCCCTCACTGGACAGAGACTTCTAAGCTGTCTAAAGATGGGACTCAGGGTAGTGGCAGCTTATTATGTGAGATCCACTGCTCCAGTGAGTGTACTATTCGCAGCAGATAGAAAAAGCCAAGACTGCTATTCACCCCATTTTCCTTTATAATTCAGCTCATGACACGTTGAAGAGGTGGCTGCTTACCCCCAATTTCACTGTGACTCACCTTACTACTTTCCAAATTTCTTTGTAACTTAAAAGTCCTTGAGACCCAAGGTTCCCTGGAGTTCAATCAAGGCATAAGCCTAAGGTTTTGGCTTATGCAGGTTTTGGTTTTGCCAAGGCAGGCTCTGTGCCTTCCTTTTTGTTTTATAAGCTCTCTTCCTGAGAGGACTTCTAGGAACTCACAATCCTGCCTTCCCTTTGCTAGGACAATGCTGACCATGAGGCAATATACACTCAGTGCCGTCCACAGAACATCACCACACGCGGGAGACACTTACACTGAAAGCTGGGCATCACTCCCTGCAGCCTCTTAGAGCTACTCAGCTGCCCCGCTTGTCTCCAGATTGCCTCTATTGAATTCTCTCTGGCTGCTATCAAAATTGTTTTCCTTCTCTGGTCATACTTCACTTTATAGTGAAGGGCAGCAGTAGGCTCGGAAGCCGCAAGGCAGTTTAAACACCTGTCTGTCTAGTGACACATAGGAATCTTCAGCTCTTCCTGGAGCAGCCTTCTCCGTAAGGGTTTAGAATCCTTTTCCAGCACCTCTCCCAGATTCCTTCCCAACTGATGAAGAATCCTCTCTTGGTGTCCCTACATATAGCACACTCCTCTAGGAACCTGTCTTTCATCTCTGGCCCTCTGTTCCTCCTATATGTAAATAAGGTCATCTGAACTCAAACTTTGGCCAGGATGCAACAATTTCCTCTGTAAATGTTTCTGCTTTTATTTCTTTGTGTGAATTATGGGACATCTTGATTATTGTTCCCTTGAAATGATGAATTCACCTATAATGCCCCTTAAACCACCCGCGTTTACAGGAGTGGAAATGTTTCCAGTCTGCTAGAAAGACTTTAATATAAATTTTGAGATGTACCTCTAAGTTGATAAAACTCAAACAAAACAAAGCCTCACACCCAAAACAAAGCAAATGACTTGATCCACTTTGTCAGCATACTTAGTAGAATAATAAGTTCTCTCCTTCCTTCTTTATAAGTTAAGATCTTGTAAGTGTCAGATTTGGTTTCATGTTTTGTTTATTTGTTTCTAAAATGAGATAAAACCTAAAAGTGTCTTTGTGAACATGATGAGTGCATGTCGCTTCCCTGTGGAATGCTCATTTTCCTCCATTTGGCCATTATTCAAATTTTGCATCAAACAATATGTTTTCTATTACAGTAGCTCTGTACTTAGTCATCATATCTGGTAAAGTAATCACAGTCAGTAGTAATGGTTTCTCAAGCTTCCAGTCAGCTGATAGCAACGAGGTGTAACAAAGATCTTCCTCTCCCTCCTCCTTCCCTCCCCTCCTTTCCCATCTGCTCAGTCATCTCTCTCCCTCTCCACCCTCTTCCTTTCCTTTCTCCCTTCCTCTCCCCTCCCTCCTCCCTCTACCTCCCTCCATTTTCTCTTCTCTCTGCCCTTCTCCCTCTGCTCCTCTCCTCCTCTGCAGGCTCCATCTCCCCTTATCCGCTCTCCTCTCTGCCCCTTTCTTCAATTCATCCTCCTCCCCCTTCCCCTCCCTCCTCCCCCTCCCCCTTCCCCTCTGTCTCTCCCTTTCCATTTCTCTTCCCCTCCGAATTCATGTTCCCTCTTCCCCATACCTACACACACTCTATTGGTAGTTTTTCAGAGAAATTCTGAGTAGTATACTTTACCAAGACAGTCCAATAAATGAAAATACATATCCAAATGTACAAGAAGTGAGAATTGAAAGATGGTATTTTTTGTCAGCTATTCTTTGGAGCAGAATGGGTATAACTCAACTCAAAGCAATATTTTAAAGTGTTGCTTCAGAGAACAAAATTATTCTAAATTCATACCTTAAAACCAATAGGTAGAAATTCAAAGATCACTTGAAAAAATTAATATTGATTATTACTACCTTACTAGATATAAAAATTGACAATGAAACCACTGTAATGGAAAACAAGTTTAGGAACAAATTTTGAATCATGCACAAATAGAAGGCTTTATATAGCAGATTTGAAGAAAACAACCAAACAAAAAACCAAAACCAAACCAAAACAAAAAATGCCCTTACTGCTAAGGTTAATTACATGTCAACTTAGTGTTTTTGATGAAATTAACTTTCACACAGGTGAACATTCCACATGGATAGGAAATCCACTTATCTTGTTCTTGGAACTTGGGAAGTACTTAATGAATAATTTTTTAATCTCTGTGTATGCTGATTTGGTCATTAAACATCTGAGATAAAATAGATTCAAAAGATTTTGCTAAATATTTTATTTTATAATTATAGATGATAGTTTCTATTGGTAATTTTACTTTTCAAACAACCTATCAATAAATATGTTGATAAATGATATCACATCAATGTAAAGAATTTCCTCACAACACAGGAAACCTTAACATAAAGATATAACACACAGATCAGGAGAAAGTACATGCAAATCATACATGGGATAAAAATTTGAGATCTAACATACGTAAGGAGCAGACAAAGAACCCTGTTAAAAATGAGCAAATAATGACAAGAAATGAATAAAGGAATGGGCTAGTCATTTTTCAAAAAAAGAAAAAAGATATGAAATGGCTAGAAACAAGTTCAATAATATCACTGGGAATCGCAAGTTAAAATCAGTGAGTTCCATTCATACCTGTTAGAACTGAGATTATAAAAAGATGAAAGACCTGGGTATGGTCACTCACATGTAATCTGAGCACTCATGAAGCTGAGGCAGGAGGATTGCCATGAGTTTGAGGTCAACTTGGACCATGTTATGCATTGTAAGGATATCTTGAACTGAAGAAATGAGACCATATTTCAACAAGAGTAAATCAATCAGTCAGTCAATCAATCGATCAACTTCATTTCCATATATTCACAAAGAAAGGCAATAAACCATACTGAACAAACACTTTCATTTTAATTGCTAGTATTTTTAAAATAAAGAATATTGATATGTCCCAATTAAGATAGAAATATTTAAGGTGTGAAAGATCCTTTTATTCCTAATTTTCTCAGTCTTTAAAATTAGGAATTTAAAAGCTTTTTGGAAAATATTTTAAGTTTTCCTATTGCTATACTACTTGTTCCATTAGATTTCTCTTACTTCATTAATTCCTTTTTTGCTGGGAATCAGACCCAGGTCCTCTGTAAGAGCAGTGGTAAGCCGTCTCTTCAGCCCCAACTTTCTTAATTCTTCAATGTTAATAATTCACTGTGTTCTAAATACTTATTTTTAGAATTATTTTTTATTTTATGTGTATGCTATTGTGGGAAAAAGAATCAGTAAGTAAAACTGGAAGTGTGAGTTAAATAGTGATGTGGAAATAGAGATGTCTGCTCTAGTTTTTGTTTCTGATTATGGAGAAGGATATGTAATACATATTGCATTGGGGTCAGACTAATGAAAGCATTGAAGGTTTTCTTGTCTTCTGTCTATGGGTATAGGCATTCAGACTTGTAAATAGTTTTTGATATACAACATGCTCCAAAGTCTGTCTTAAAAAAATGAGTGTAGGGAAAGTAAATGACGAAGTGATAAGATGCGAGAATGGAGGCCATTGATGAGAAACTCGACATAGTCCAGGCTAGGCATTATTAATTGTAATAAGTAGAAGAAAGGAACAGATACAAAAGTCACTATGAGTATATGATTGGTAAATACAATCAACTAATTGAAAATAAGGGCTAATAAATAAGGGCTAATAGAAATAGATAATGCATTGAGTTCCCCAGCCTGGGCAACTTGAAGTTTGTGGAGTTCCCCTGGAAAAGCAAGCACAAGAGATGAACAGAAGGGGCTAGAGTGGGAGGCAGGGGCACTTAGGGTCAGCACTGTGCCTGGGAGCACCACTCAGATCTCTCTGCTGTCAGGGGTGAAGACTTGGCTGTTTCTGGACTAGTCCAAATTTTCCCAGGCAAAGCAAAGTTCTAGCTTCATTAATTATGCTAGTGCTGTAACTGGCAAGTTCTATATTTGGTGGAAACTAGCTGCAAGATTGACTTCGACTGTCACACAAACCATATTATAGACATTTAAGTAATGGAAAATTGGAATGTGGTCAGAAACTGACTCTCAAACAAAGGTAGCAGAGCTTGAAGCTAAGGTTTTTACACATACTCAGACTTGCATATAAATGTGTTATGCTGTGCAGAATGGAAAAAGTGAATTAATAAGAATCTAGGTGCTTTTCAACCCAGGAATGAAAACATGGGATTGACATTATCTTGACATTATCATTGCTTATAATCATAGAGGGGTGCAAGTATGTGTAACCATGTAAGTAAAGCTTGCATATGAAGAGAGAAGGTCAAACTTCCTTCTTATGTCCATCCAAAGCAAGCAGAGATTCTCACTGAAGTTCTATGTATTCTTTAATCATAGGCGTAGATAAGTTCACTGCTGTGACTCTCCTGAGCCATCTGGAACAGTCCTCTATGGCTGACCCCCATTCAGTATAGCACAGGTTCCTCTTCTGGGATGGGCGGTTGAGCAGCAAGACCTACAATGATATCCTGACCATGTATTTGCTACTCAGATTCTTGTAGTTCATGGGGCATGGTAAAATGAGGCTTGAGAGGCACAGTGCTTCTTTTCTTGTGATTGAGTTTTTTGTAGGAATTAAACTTTACTGCTATAAGCCTTAAAACACACAAACACACACACATACACACACACACACACCCCACATACAATGCACATACATACATCCCACATACACACAAACTAAACAATGACAACAATAATAAACCACTTCCTGTAGGTAGTGATGTCACCTACAGAGAAAGTAGAAAATGGCAAGAACAGACTTTGTATCACCAGTGTAAGCTCACGTTTTTGTTTTCACATAGTCCTTCCAGCATGAGCTAATATAACTACCCATATTTTCCTAATTTCTTGTCTCTGATTTCCTGAGTGGTGTGACCACCTCATTTCTTACAAAAAAAAACCCTCCAAGTTACTGTTATTCTTTGGACATATCCACTTTTTTCTTTCTTCTTCCTTCTATTTGATACCCTTACTGAAGTGTTCAATCCATGATTAAACTGATTAATTAAAAATGTCCTTGATTTAAATTTATAACTTTGTTAAGATATCCTTGCACAGAGAAGTTCCCCTGGGTCCTACAGTGACCAGGAGACACTAGGAAGGAAATTAAAACAGTAGAAGCTAAAAACAATAGAATTTGCCAGTCAAGTCAAAGACCTCTGGGTGAGAAGAAATACGTGTAGTCATACATGTGGTATTAGACAAATTCTAACCTCTGATCTTTAGATGGTGGATTCTTGGGGCTGGGCTGGATCTTACAGCCTTTTGATGTGGGAATCAGAGTGTCAGGTGAGAAGACCTTAAAACAGAGCATACCTGACCATGCAAGATACAGCAAGTCACTAGGAGCTGACCTCTGAGCCCTGTAGCAGGCATGTAGTCTAAATGCATCTGGTATCGAGGACTCAGCAATTTCAGATTATCCTAGTTGGCATGACTTCATGAGAACAGTGTATGCCTGTAACAGATCAGACCCTTACTTTAATGAGTCCACCTTTTGTTTCTACTACAATATAGTTATGTAGTGGAAGTATTTGCTACATCAATCAACTGCAATTTTTCACATTGTAATCTTCAGTTTATAAAACTCTTCACTTACTTAATCTCATCTAATCCTCCTCTGACCCCAGTAGTCTTTATTAACCTTAATTTGCAAATATAAAGACTTAATCCCTGGAGATTATGGTCTCTTCCCCAGGTCTTCTGTTTCTCAAATTTTTGTCCACTGAACTACAATTACATGTGGTCAAGGGCCTGGACAGTTCCTCAGCTCTGGTCTAAAACTGTCTGGGGACACAGAGCAGTGTTTCTTTAGAATGGGCTGTATGTACCTTCTGCTGTACATGAGTGTGCTTTCCTTCCTTGCCTGAGTGAAGAATTACCCCCGCAGCCAAGTTGGGTTGTTGGTACATCTTAGAACAATTCTCTGACTTCACTGATAGACGCTATCTTATATTCTCCGGATAATAGACTTCTGCTTGGTGTGATTATATGAATAATGTTTATATCCTCCTTCAACGCCCTTGCCATCTATGAGGAGGGAAAATCTATTTATTCATTGTTATGTCCCAGTGTGCAGCAGTTTCTAGACTAAGTGCTCAATATATATTGTTGAGTGGATGAATGAATAATTAAGTCTTACTTGAGTAAATTGCCCTATTTGTTAGTAAAGCAATAATTTAATAATCCAGTACTGGAACTGTCTTTAAAGACTTTTCCCCTACTAAGCACATTTTCTTATTGTGAAACAGACCATGAATTCAATTCTCCTGAAACATAAACTGTTCTATCGTAGTAAATGAAGCTATATGAAATTAGCTAAGTAGAGCAGAGGAGTATTTAAGAAGTTTCTATTTGAGCACATAAATTAGCTCCATATAGAATAAATTATTGAATCTATCAAAGATATCAGATATCTTTCCCAAGGTTAGCTACAGAAAGACTCAGAGCAAAGGGATCATATTCACTTCCAAGTGTACATTTCTATGAAAGTTTAGAAAAGTAGCTTAGCTGACTCGAAACATAAATTTCAGCTTGTAGCCCATTTATAACACACACACACACACACACACACACACACACACACACACACACACACACACTTCTCCAAGAATGCTAAATCTAATAATAAACTGCTGATCTTATTTTTCCATTTTGTTTTTAGTAATGCTCTAACAGAAACGCAGATGCAGTTATTCACAGTTAGAGTGGCAAGGTATATGGAAGAGAAAAACTAAATTTCTTGGTCCATGGACTTGTGTGTGTGTGTGTGTGTGTGTGTGTGTGTGTGTGTGTGTTTGGATCAATTCTGGCTATATGGCCCAAGCTGTCCCTCAACTTTCTCTGGAAGTGTTCCTCTCTCAGTTTCCTGAGCTAGTATTATATTTATTGTTCTGTTTTGTTGTCTTTTAGACAGAGTCTCCCTATAAGCTGGCCGGGAACTCATTATGTAGACCAGGCTGGCCTCAGTCTCATAGAGATCCATCTTCCTCTGTTTCCTGATGCTGAGTGTTGGGATTAAAAGTTTGCACCATGATGCCTGGCTTGGTCTCAGCTTTTGACAACAGTAACAGACTAACAAACTATTCAGTGAAACTTGGTGCTGTTCCCACTGCATGGACAGAGTGGACGAGGAAGAAGATAAAACTTCCTCAAGTGGTTCAAAGATTACAGAAGCCAGATAAATGCCTTTTGGAAACTAGTTGCTTGCATTGGCATATATTAGGCGCTTCTGTGAAATTTATATCATTAAAAAATTTACATGTATTTATTTATTCATTCATTAATTCATTTATTTATGTGTGTGGACATATGCCATAACACATATGTAAATCAGAGGACAATTAGCAGGAGTTGCTTTCTTCTTTCACCATGTGGGTTCTGGGAATTACATTCAGGTTCTCAGGCTTAGTGACAGTTACCTTTTATACTGAACCATCATCTCAGCCTCATATTGATCTTTTTAAAAAATGTTTCATTTTATTTTATTTCTTAATTACATGTATATGTGTGTGTCTGTGTGGGTCTGTGCCTGTGATTACAGGTACCTGTGGAGACCGGAAAGAGGGTGTCAGATTGCCTGGAGTTGGAGTTACAGGCAGTTTTGAGCTGTCTGACATGGGTGCTGGGAATGAACTTGGGTCTTCTACTAGAGAAGTATGCATACTCAACCTTGAGCTAAGCCATCTCCCCAGGCTCCAGTTTTGATATTTTAGCAAGGTGCAAAGGTGTGTATACTTAAAAATTCTCACTGGAAATAATCAAGAGCTATCAGAAGCCTCACAAGGGTTGCCATCTGGTTTTCTTGTTCCTTGGGTGGCAGACTGACTGATAATTAACAGCCAGGTCTGAAAGTGGGAGATGTGGATCTCAGCTCTTGCTTGCTACACCATTCTATAGAATAATTGGTAAATCACTTGCCTACCCTGTGTTTCAGTTTTTGATATCTGATGGGGAAAATAAATTCTGTACCATCCCCAAAGCAGGTTTGGTATGGAGTTGCATCAGATGGGATTTTAAAGTTGCAAATTTCTGACTCATGTCCAGGATTTAACAAATCAGAACCCTTGGGAGAACAATGAGACCTGGGAGTCCACATTTTAAATTTCATAGGTGAATCTTATAAATTAATGAGATATACATGGAGTACATCAGCCACAGATTGGAGCTTTGGCTTCCAGTCAACATCCATGTTACAATCCAAATCCCAGTATAGCAATTGAGAATGCTGGATGTGTTGTTGAGATTGAACTAACCCAACTGTTCATAGGATGGACTGCCTGGGCTTTCAAGACAGTATCTCATTTTAGAGGAGCTGAGATATTATCATTTTCTTTAAGGTCTATAAATGCCATAAAATGGAGATGGGGTATAGTTCTGCCATCAAAGGAGAGTCATGCATCCTTTCAAAGAGAGGATCGCTATATACTATCTTAGAAAATTATCTCTTGCTGCAGGTAGTACAGCTCCTATTGCTGCTATCTAGGTAACGGAGGATGAACCCCAGAACCAAGGCAGTTACATACTACATGGGGACACAGAGGCATAGGCTATTAAAGTAAGACTTTTACCACTGAGAGTGAATTGTGGTATTTTGGAGAGACTCTGTGTGTGTGTCTCTGTGTGTGTTTGTGCACATATGTATATTGCTTCCTATCCACTGTGCTTCTAGTTTACACATTTAGAACTATGTATGAAATTCGTGTGTTTAAGCAGTTTTATTGTGTTTGGGCTAAGGAATATCCAGACCTACTAGAGACTGCAGTGGGAATTTGAATTGGAAAACAGACACTTTGCAGATTTGTATTTCTTTCATTTAAACAACTGATTCATGGATAAGACATTTTTTGACATACATATTATTAGCTTTGCTTTCTCCTGACCAGTTTTAAATTTAGAATGATGATATCTTTTAATTAGGACTTTTAAATACAACACTTAAAATTGAAAAATGAAAAATTTCAGTATTAAAGGTCTTTACAAAGAAATGAGAACTATATTGAGTCTAGGATTTTAAAGAGTCATTTAATGTTTGAGTATTTACCTAATCTTGGATTTTTCTCTCTTTGTACCTCCAACTAAGAACTTATTGTAACACAAAAGATAACAGTATATGAATTTATGCCAATCTGCATATTTTGGTCCTAATTTCTTATCTCTAAATTTTGTGTTAGAGAATTCATGGGTTATGGAACTCTTTTGAAGTCTGCAATAGTTCAAACTTACTTGGTCACCATGAGGCAGGTTCAAAAACCAATGACCATTGATGTTTGTGATTGTATATTCTCTGGGTAATACAATCCAGACTAGGGCATCTTTGACAGTGGTCCATAGAACATCCTCCTTAGGAAATATTGCTTACTCTATGAAAGTGTCAACCAAACAACAAAAAAAATCCTGCTTGGTTTTTCGGTTCTGAAGGCATTTATTGACCTCCCTTTGCAAGCTCATTGCTGTAGTCAATACTTATAGTTCCAGCTTGGAAATGACTAATAAACAAGCTGTATTTGAAATTCTTTAGTTGAAGTGGTGTATTAAAGCTCACTTTGCAGGTGTGACCTTCTGTGTGGAGCAGGAAGCTATTGCAGCAAAAAGGCTTGCAATGGAGCAGCATGGATCCACATTCCATGGAAATCAAACAGGCCCTTTCCCTTTGTGAGATGCTTAATACCTCAAAAATGAACCAGCAGGTTACCCGGGTCGGCAATGCTCATCCTTTCCTCCCAGTTCAAAGTGTCAGTTCTCATCCCTTGTTTGGTAAGAAAAGTTTCACCATGTAACAAATCATTTTCCCAAGAGAAAGTAAAATCAGATGTATCTTTAAAAGGACAAAAAGTAAAATCTCCTGTGTATTTTAATCTTTTTATGTGTTTGTCTGTATGTGAACCTGGGGATTGAACCTAGGGAATTAGGGCATACTAGTTTAGCCTGCTACTATATGGAGTTATGTCTCCATTCTTATGTATGTATGTATGTATGTATGTATGTATGTATGTATGTATGTATCTATCATCATCTATCATTTATTTTGCGGGACAAGGTCTCACTTAGTTGCCAAGCCTGGCCTTGAACTTTCCCTATAGTAAAGAGATTTCTTTAACTTAGAATCCTCTTGCCTCAGCCTCTCAAGGAGTGACGATTACAGGCTTATGCTGCCAAACACAAATTAAGAAATAGTTTCTATGCAAATAATCCTTGCTCTCCACCAGAAGGTGCTAGATAAGATAAATCATGCAAACTTTGTTGTCAAATAGACCTCTATTTTAATCCTGAATCTACTGCTTCTTAGTATTTTACTCCATATTATTTATGCTCTGAGCATTAATTTACTCATTTATGAAACAGAGACGATAGTAATGATCAGAAGGTTGTGATTAATTTTGGGAAACTATTATTACCCCACACCAAACAAATCCCCAAATTGCTCCAGAAACAGGTGTGTGTGTGTGTGTTTGTGTGTGTGTGTGTGTCTGTATATATACACATGGACTTTTGTAATAGGACATTTATATTGTGTGCACAGGAGACTTTCAAGCTCTGTCTACCTCTTTTTAGTCAGATGATTTGTAGCAGACCACATTCTCACTCAGGCTCAGTTTTCTTCTCTTCAAAATGGACATAATCCTGGAGGAGATTGTGATAACTAGCTGCAATGATTTACATAAAGCCTCTGGAACATGGCAGCCTCTCTGTGATAATACTAATCTACTTCCCTTTCTGCCTTCTGCCTTTGAACATGGAGAGAAAGATGCAGCAGAGGAAATTGAATGCTACATGCTTCATACTTCCATTATACTAATGATGCTTATATTGAACATTTATTGATCATTTGGAACAATTAAAATCACTTGTATGCATTATCTTATGCAACTGTTCCATGTAGTCCTCATTTTAGCATTTTGGAGAAGGTATTGTTTTTGCTCTGCTTATAAATAGCAAGGCTTAGAGATGAGGGTAGCTATTTAAGGTCAGACATAGGTCTTCCCAACACCTAAGTCCAACTAATGCATTCAATGAAACTTTGGCAAGTAAGAGCATTCATGTGCTGATTGAAATTGGAAAGGTTCTGCTTCAGAAATACTGACAACTCTAACCTAAGCTGCCTTTAGACTTGTACTAGTCAAGAACGTATCAATTTATCTCAGCCTGAGTATTTGATTGCTCCTTTTATAAGTACATAATTGATATGCACTTATGAAAAAAAAGACCAGGATTGTACTTTATCATTTGCTTTGCAACAAAGGTATATGACTTGAAGAAGCCTTGCCCTTAAACCATTAGAAACGTTGTGTGGCTAATAAGAATATTGTCCCTAAAGGAAAGAGGAACATCTTACAAATGCAAGAGCACTCAATTAGAGTTTTAAATTAGAATGTAATTATGTGGTGTTTTTTTTCCTTCCTTTTTTTGAGAAAGAAAAGAAAAGAGCTTTTAATCTTTTAGGTGGTCTCCTTGTGGTGAAAAGACCATTTTAGGAAGTGTTTAAATTTAAGGAGCTCTTCTGCAGCTTGCTTAATCTTGGACCTAGTCCAATTTTAGAAGGGGACTAAAAGAAGATAAGTTTACTTATACCTGGCTTTTTAAATCACTGCATTTTATAATTCAAAACAAGGATGAGCTGTTGATATAGATTACTGCACTCAGTATAATGAAATTGTCAATATGCTTCAAGATGCGCAGCATGTAATCAGACATGGAGGGAAACAGCCCATTCAACCTCTGAAACAAAGCATTTGCCTTTGAGAACCTGACTGCACAAAACTGTGATCTCAACCTGAAGGTGGATATTTGGCATAACACCGAGCTGAGTTTCCTCCTGGTTCCACGATACTCTGTAGTGTTCATGGACATTTTCCACTGAGATAAATAAAAGTTTTGGTTTTGATTGGTAGATTGGGCTTCCTTGATGTCTAGTAGTGGTACCATGTGAATGATGAAGACCGATGGAGCTATTCATGAATCTATTCATGTTTGAAATTCTTCATTTATCTACTACCAGAAGCAACTTTATGGGGTTTAAATCTTGTGACCCATGGTGTTTTTATTTAGAGAATTTCAAGAACAACTTGGTATGAAGAGGAAACAAATCACAATTTGTTAGACTTGTATCAGTTCCCTCCTTTTGGTCTGTTCTGATTTCTGTCATGTAGATCCCTTGTCAGTTATGTTGAACCATTTGACTTTAGATGCTGTCTGACACTTTAGATGTTGTCTGATAAGGATCCTAGTCAATGTTGTCTGCGGGTTCTGCAATGTACTGGGGATTCTCACAAGTGTGCTGCCTTTGCTTTATCCACTGATCTGCGTGTTAGAAGGGTGGTTCTTTTCTCCCTTCTATGATTTGCGAGAATAAAGTAGCTTTTGATTCTTGTAGCTATCATGAGGTAGAAGCAGGTTTGAATCCTGCAAGTATCCTCCTTAGATACTCCTCAGCATCATGAAGCAAGAGGTAACGTCTGGCACATCCAGCCAGAATTTAACCTCAGTCAGATCGCCAGTCTCTAGCCGTGGTTTTGTAAAGCTAGTCTTGTTAATACATATTTGTTTAAGACAGATTTCCAAGAATCTATAAATTCAGAATTTGAGAAAATGTTGGGGGTTACAGAAGACTGATTCCCCATATGTACTTAGGAGAAAATTAGGTCCAAAATAAGAGAAAAACAACAGTGACAGAAACAAAACATCCTTGCCAAGTTTCATGGAAAAGATTAGTGGGAGAATGACATTAATCTTTTCTCCTTTCTGCCCTGTTCTAATCTCTTTGCTTCTGCATTCCTCATGATGCATTCACATCTTTACTTGTTTATAAAGACACATTACAGAAATTTTCAGACGGGGAAGAAGAAATTGGATTTTTCAAGTGCTGTTTTTCCTTTAAAAACGACAAAGGGATTAAAAAAACTCTTGTTGAGAAAATAATTATAGACAAAACCACAAATAACTGTGAGGCTATTTAGAGACATCTGTAGCCCTAGGAGGAGGCTAAAAGTGGAAGAATAAATAAGGCACTGAATTCAAGAGCTGAGACAGATATTTAAAATCATGCGGCCCAAAGTTTCTCATAGAATGTCACATCTAGGGCACATGAGACGGATTAGTTATAGTTATAAAACTTGATGTTTTCCCTCAGCTACACTAGTATATCTTTAGGTTTGTGCATGCATACATCCTAGATATTTACAGTTCTTTGTTGGGTGACAGCTTCTGTTTTATGTACCTGGGACAGATAAGTATACAGATGAGACAAAGATCTCTGTTCTCAGGAAACTGACACTGGCCCAAGAGAATTGTCTATTCAAACCCAAGAACTGTGTGAAGTTCGAAGATTTCTGAGCCAAATAACGCTGTGTTTTTGATGTTGGCCTAACCTGTGAAATTTGGACTTTCTCTGTAGGAGTGGCTAGATATAGCACTTGACTGAAAGGAGAGAAAAATTCTTTTGGCACAGTCCAGGTCCTATTACAATAGATGGGCCTCATTAGCCATTCTCAACTTCATAGATAATGTAGCTCTGGATGGCATCATTTGGTCTAGTGAAGAATTGCCCCGGAGATTGTGTTGACATCTGAGATTTATTTTAATCCCTTTTTGCAGATTTTGTAACGAGCCTTGTAACAAAGTATGCCAAAGAATCATTACGTATCTTATAAAATCTTAATAATACAAAAATTAGAAACGTTTTTCATGCATATGTTCAATTTCTTAAGAATCCACAGATTTCATTTTACTGATTAGCATAGAGTGTCCTAGGTGGGGACCTTGCCTTTATTAGGTCACTGCCTGGATTTCTTTGCACATTCTCGTAATGAATAGTGTTTATATGATTGATACAGGCTGCTGCTGTCAAATTTCACAGTCTGGACAAAGAGGATGTTGGTCAGCGCACAGACACCTGTACAAAAAAGCTATATTTTGCAGTTATTCATCGATTGTCTTTCTGGAGCATAATACTAGGTAAAGAGGAGGCAAAAAGTAATACTTTTAAAATACGGTAGCATTTCCAGTGTAGAGCAATGTACTGTATGGATCTATATGAAAAAGCACAGGATTTCTACAAGGGCATAAAGCCAGGGGCGTGACCAAGCAAGAGCATCAGACCTATGGCTAGATACACACCTTCTTTTCCTGAGTTCTCCACTTTATAGCTGTATGATTCTGGGCGCGACATTCAATCATGTCTGCCTGTTTCCTCATTTGAGAAATGAGACCAGCACTCCCCACTTCATTACCCTACTGATAAATGAAAAGGAGCTTGCATGGAGGAGGCATCCAGCAAAGGGCCTTTTTATTCCCTGCTCTGGCATTTAGTAGACAAGAGCTCAAGCTATCAGGCAGGTCGGTCGCCCTCAGAAAATAATGTAGTGGCACACAGTTCATCTCAACGTGTCTCCTTGAGACTCTTGCCTGCCATAGCTTGGCATCTCATGTGATGTTCTTCTTTCTCCTTCCCACCCACAGCCCACAAATGTGATCTCATTTCTAGTTCTTACAATCTGCTCTTCTCTATGACAAAAGGTTCATTTTCCTTTCCTTTCCATCACTTTCTCTGGATGCTTTATTTAGTGCTACTTTTATTCAAGGTCTGCCATGGGTAACTCTTCTAGGCACCTGATTCTTCCTACACTAAAAAACAGAAGCCTCCCTGTTTTAAATTTGGAAGTTTCCCTGATAACAAATAGGGATACACGAAATGTAAACTGAACATATTGGAACATTTCAAAACTCACACTATGGTTACATGAAGAGTTTGTAACAATATTAACAGAACTTGTTTGTACTCTACTACTACTCCTAACTCTCTCCAGCCAGCCCAGAGGAATAATCAGGCATCGAGCTTCTGCTTTATAATATAAATATTTCCTGTGAGTCCTGTTCATCATCCACCACAATTATGTTGCTTAGTCCTGATTCTTCTTCAGACACCCAAGAGCTTGATTCATAAAGTTAAAGTCACTGGGCATATATATTAAAGTAAAGTAACGGAGACAATGTCCCTGATGGCTGAGAGAGGACATGTGAAGACTGGGGAGAATCGCTAATGTCAAGGTATAAGCTAGTCTTCTGCGTGTCCCTCCCACAGAGGGTGGGACGGTGCGGCTCCCTTCCATCTGAGAAGCCTGGAAACTCAGCCCAGGGTCTAGGAGCTGATGACTTTGGGGCTCCCAAATGAGGAGCCTCAGCAAGGCAGCAAGATGACTTTGCTGTCAGTCGAATACATTATGAATTATGGTTTCTGAAACTTTGATGCAGCTTGGGAACGGTGGGCTTCAATATCAATGAAACGACATTTCCACAAGTCGGTTGAATGAGGGCACCGTGTCAGATTAAAGACGATGTAAATGAAATGAGCATTTTATAGGTGTGTTTGTGCTTATTATGTAATTTGGTACTATGTATTAAATACTAGGGAGAAAATGAATCAAGCAATGCTGTCAGATGCCGTAGTTGGAAGAGTCTGAACATTATATAAAAGGAGGATTTCACTGAAAATCAAATATTTGAGAAAGTTTGAAAAGAGGTAAAAGAGGATTATGAAGCAATCCAAAGGGAAGGTTATTCCAATGTGATCCACAAGAATCATAGAATAGAAACACTAGACATACCTGCTATAATGAATGAAATCGAGAAGGAAACTTGTGGGAAATGTACTGATCAGGATGGTAATCACTGGCCACATTTGGCTGCTGAGTACTTACTTATAATGTGGGCTGGTCTGAACTGAACTGTGCTTTAAGTGGAAACTCCACACCAGATTTCAGAGACTTTGTATAAAAATAGAATGTAAAATATGGCATATGCAATGTTTTACCGACTACATGTTGGGAGGATAATATTTTGGATATATTATGTCAAATAAACTCAGATATTAAAATTAATTGCATCTGTTCCTTTGGATTTTTTAATGTGACTATTGGAAGATTTAACATTGCCCCTCTCCCTCTCATCGGCTCGCATTATATTCTATTAGCAGCATTATTCTAGAAGATAGCATCTGAAAAGTGATAAGATTCACTGTTAATGTTTCTTAGGTCATTGTAGAGGTATTTGTGTATGCTCTAAGCTCCTGAAGGGGTTTAAGAAAAGGATGGGCAGAATCTGCTATTTTTGTAACAAGATCACTCTGGCTACTCTTTTGTAGGTTATGAGAGGACACGAATGAAATTCAGGAGATGCATTACACAGGATTCAAATAAACCAGACAAGACGCTGGCTGACTTCGGTAGCAACAGAGATGTGAACGGGGTCACAGACCAGCGGATTTTCTGATATATTCAAAGTGGCATGTGAGTAGAAGAAAATGAACTGAGAATTACTGCCCCGTGTAATGGCCTTGAGCACATAGAAGGATCCAGCCTGTCATTCACTGAGATGTAGAGGAGAACAGGAGTGCGTTGGGGCAGATACTCCATTTTGCTGTGCACACGTTAAGTCTGAGATGCTTATTGGGTATCCAAGTAGAGGCTTAAGAAGCCCGTTTGCTGTGACAGTCAGGGAGGGGTTAGCAAAAAACACACTTGGAGGGCATTTAGCAAAATATTGATATTTGCAGTCTTGAGGGTGGATGGTGTCACTGAGAGAGTAAGAAAGAGAAAAAGGTAGGAGAACAGAGCCAGGGTCACTCAGAGAATTCATGAGTGGAGTCCTCGGACACTGACACTGAGCATTCTCTCTCCAGGGCTGAAAGGCAGATTCAGAAGGGGAAGTAGCAGGGTTAATTCTACAGGGTCTGTTTGTTCTGGGTTGTGTGAAAACAGCAGAAAGGGCGCTGACCAGTGTGAAAAAGTCAGATGGAAAGTGTGTTTCCACACAAGTATATATGCAGATATTTTAATAGAGAAATTGCACCCTGATGAATTCTTCCTAATGTACTAATCTTAGTAACAGATTCGAAATTTCAATGATTCTAATGCCGTATTGTATCATCAATTATCTTAAAGGGTCTCTTCCACAATTTCTTAGTAAAATTTAATTTTGTGTCATTTAAATTTTATAATGCTATACAATGCTCTGACAAGAAAAAAATCAAATGAAAATTAGAAGACCTTATAAAGAAGGGGAGTCACTGTGATACAGAATTTCTGACCACACATTAGAAAGACATTTTCACGTGTCCTTGACCTCATCTTTCAGGAAATGTGCTCCTTTTTGTCCACTAACTGCTGCATTTTGAATCATTGCCTGTGAGGTTTTTGAGTCTCTTTCTCCCTTCAAGCCTGATCAACACATCCATTTCTTAAAGAGAAAGAGTCCACAGAGGGATAGGAAATAGAGGCTGGGTGACCCCAAACAGAAAAACAGTATCTTACTGCAGAATACCCAGGACATGAGAAAAATCAGCCACTCTGAGAAACAGACATTGTATTTTTTTTTTTTCTTTCATGTTCCCCTGTCACCTAGCTAGAAAGTGAATGAACTAGGGCACTAAGGAAGCAGGCTCCTGGGCTACCAGTTCTGGCCATATTGCTTTTATTCTGCACTCTGTGATCTTAGGTAATTCTTTACGCTCTGTATTTCAGACTCCTCATCCGTACATGTGATGCCATTACCTATGTTACAGAGTTGTGAAAGAAGGTGATTCAGTAGGAAAGGACCAGCTGCGCATACATGAGGACCTGAGTTTGGGCCCTCAGCTCCCAATGTGCTCCTGTTCTCCTAGCAGTGAGAACACAGAAGGGGATTTCTAGAGAGCCCTGACCTGCTAGTCTCAGAGTCAGCCAACTCCAGGTTCAGTGAGATACCATGTCTCAAAAACTATGGTGGAAAACACCTGACAGAGACCTGTGGTCTCTATGTGCACATGTGTATGTGTACCTGTACATATAAACACACACACTAATGCACATACACACATATCACAAATACATACACACAGAAACATATACATATGCAATCACACCACACACACACACACATACTTTAACAGACTTAATATTTGATTAGTTGTCTTCAATATGGCTACCTATGCATTCTATAAATGTTTGATTTTATCTATCTACCTCCCTTTATAATGTAAGATTGCTTTTTGTTAAGGAGAATTTGTTCTTATCCTATACAAAATAGCTATTTTTCATCTTTCAGTCCCCATCCTTTTGGAACTTTAGGAAATGAAGAATGTCTTTAAATACCAGGTTTTATAAGATTTTTCCTCCTGCCTGCCATCTTAGGCTTTAGTCATATATATACCCAATGAGTTAATTAAAAGCCATCTTTATTAACACCTTTTTGGTTTCCTTATGCCGCCAACCTCTTCTGCCTTTGTGCTATGTACTACATTGTCCTTCCCCCTCTGGGAATAATAGCTTTAGATGGAGTGACAGAGGTCAGATTTACCTTCCTGCCTAAAACAATCACAGAATGATTTGATGTATGAAACAAAGTTTTGTGAGACAGTCCAGCCAAAGAAGTTATGTGACCTCTGAGAAAGGGGAAACAATTTGAATCTTACCATTGTTCTATTTTAGAGTCAGGAGAAAGTTTCCAGGCTTTTTGTGGTGTGGTAGAGGGACATTGGCAGAGCTTGACAGAATCTCTGAGTTGAGCCTGAAAAAATAAAAGCAGCTAGAGTTTATAGAGATGGAGCACTGCGGAAGAAAGAAGGCTCTGGAGAATTATGGATGGTTCTTTTCAGCTTCCAGCACGCATGTGAAGAAACTGCAGGAAAAGAACCATTTAAAAGGATTAGAGATCGCTAACATTTAAATAGATCTGGGAATAGTGCCTCTTCCCACTAGCCATACAGGAAGACCTCAAGTCTCATGAGACCAGGGGTAGGAAACCTAGGGAGATCTTGCCTGAGCAGTGGGAAAAAATTAGTGTGGTTCTAACCCTGGAAAAGAATTCTAACGTAAGAGCCAAGACGTTGGAACTACTTCCAAACAAGTACATCCTGAAACAAAGTTCTTGAATATTTATAGAAATACAAAATCATCTCTGGGCAAAGTGAGAGTCACACTATCCAGTGTTGAATTAATGACTGGTCATGAAAGAAGCAGGGATGTCAGTCTACTAAAACGAGCTCAGCGCCGACAGAGGCATTAGAAGTGAGAAAGGACATGAAATAAGTCACACATCAGCATCCTGTGCATGTAATAAACTGAGTGAAGACACAGCAATGTGAAAAGAATCACCATCAGATGTCTACAGTTGAAAACCGCAATGTTTGAGATGAAAAAAATGAGCCGAGTTGGCGAATTAGACACTGTGAAAGAAAGATCAGTGAGCTCCAAAGCCCAACAGAACTGTCCATAATTAGATGAAGGGAAGCGACATGAGAAAGAAGAAAGGGCCAAACACTGAGCCATGGGGCAGCGGCGAGAGCCTGCATCTAGGTATCGGGATCTTCGGAGAAGAGAGTGGGCAGAACGCAGATTTAAAGAAATAGTGACTGAAAGTTTTCCAAATTTGGAGTAAAGAATAAATTCACAGCCCTAGAATGCTTGAGCTTGGGAGAGAGCTGAGCAGTAGAGTGCTTTCTGGCAGGTGCTGAGAGTCCCCTAGAGCAATGGCTGGACGCACATGGTACAGAAAACCGGTAGTTCTTGTAAATCAGGGAATAGAAGGAAGAGAGCAGGGTCCCACAATCCTCCGTGATGGCATGTCCTCCATTGACTGAGGCTCTGTTCTTCAGAAGCACTTCCCTTGGGACTAGACCTTTAACACATGGCCTTCTTGGAGACATTAAACACCAAATCTCTAATACCTGTTTTAAATATATATATATATATATTTCTTCTATGTGTGTGTGTGCATATGTGTGTGTGTGTGTGTGTGTGTGTGCGTGTGTGTATTTCCTCCTAGTTAGAAGAAAAGAAAGATACATACTGCTTAAAGGAAGAAAGACAAAGGCTGCAGGAGAATTCTTATCAGAAACACAGTAAAGAAGAAAATGACAGAACTTTTTAAAATTACCAAAGGAAACAGCAATATGAAATTATGGCCAGAGTAAATATTTCTTTAATACAAAATTGAAACAGTTATCTCATACATAAAACATTGTCATAAGTTAGTAACTAGAGGGTCTGCACCATAAGAAATGTTAAAATCAGTCCTTAAGGCAGAAAGAAAATTAAATCTTTAATAAAAAAATAATGTAACATCTAGTTGTATATACAAAAGTAATGAATTATAATAGCACAGGAGGAAGAAATGGGGGTGGACCATGATGTTTTTACAACAGATATGAAATGCATAAGAGAAAATATATACCCAAGGGTACACATAGGTCTATCATCTATAATGCAGCCATATACCTTTGCCATATAGAGATAGATAGGTAGATAGATAGATAGGCACCAACAATTCAAACAAGGAGTTAAAATCATGAAGAAAAGGCTACTGTTCATTCAACTGCATTTTACTTTAAATGAGTATCAGGAAAATTCTGGAAACCCATTCCTTTGATGAGCAGAACAGTTGGTTTTTGAAGAAAGAATGAGATGGCAGTTTGGGAAACAGAGTAAACAGAGCTCTGAAAAGCTCTCTCAGGACTGATCAGTTTTCACCGACCCCAGGGAGCTTCAGTCATCTTTGTTCAGCAAAGAATCTGAAAACAGGAAGCTCACTCCAAGGCAAGGGCTTGGTTGGTTTCACAGGATGCAGGGTCAGGAAGCTGCCCTTGTCCTTCCCTGCACAGGCAGGTTGTGAACTCAAGTGTTGGGTCTCACTTCCAACATGAAATTCCTGTATGAAGGCCTAAGTGGCTTGTAGGAAAAGAGTTTCTACCTGAAGTAGAAAAAGTTTTAATAACTGTTCCCATTGAACTAAGTATACATTTTATAAAAATGATCTTTAAACAAAGAGTAGATGTCATCTACTTATGGTGTCTACCATTTCTCGGGTTTTAAAACATAAAGCTTCATGCTGTTTGCTGAGAAGACAGAGTGGATGGAGGAAGCATCAGCCTACAGCATCAACAATCAGATTCCTGTGTAGGGAGATAAGTCATCCTCCTGTCTGAGAACCATGAGAAGATGCTACTGAGAAGAACCCCAGAAATCAGTGTCAAAGAAGTCTGTATATGTAACAGTTGACACCAGTTTTTCCTAGGGATGCTTGAAATACACCTGAATGTTGGTGATTCCATGGTCAAAACAACAGCAATGGAAAAAATACAGATAAGATCTGATTTTCTTATAAAACTAGAAAATATCTTCAAGTTCTTGTAAAACTTGAAGGTATTGTTAGAAGGAATCAGGGCAAATAACGGAAGTGACGGTCGCACTGAGACAAACCACGCTCTGGACGGTTGTGAGTCATTTTGTCAATTTAAATATTCCATTTCCCCCAATTTTAAGCAGAAACCCATCGAGAACAGGGTTGAAAAAATATTCATCTGTAGTCCCCCAAATCATTTATTTTATGACTAGTGGAGAAGTTTAGAGATTATTGTTGGAATTCGTGTTAGATATCAGGAAATTAACTAGATGACGTCATTCCTAACCACACAGCCAAGATCAATACCAACTCTTTTAAAACTTCAAGAGTTTCCTTTCTGATTCCCTCCCACACAGTTGTTGCCTGTCTTATATATTCTAAATGGGGAAAAAACAAATTCATAACTAAAATGTGTATTAATACAGTCTCACAGGAATGAACTAATCGTGTGTACCGTGGTGTCCAGAGCAGAGCAAAAGCAATTAACGGCACTGAAATGTATTCTTTAGTTATTTAAATCAGATAAGTGAAAATGTATGTTCTTACATGATATCACGAAGCCATTCTATTTTCTAATCTTGTTACAGCATCACCAAAGGGTATTTTATTTTCGGTCTCACTTTCTACATTTTTGGTGTAGTAATCCTTTTAAGGGAAAAAAAATCTTGCTAAAATTGAAGTGAATACATTTAATGCAGCATAATCAGCTTCTAAATCTACTTAACAGCAGCCCCATCATGCATTTAGTGCACTGAATGAATGGCACAAATGGGAAACATATTATAATGAGGACCGGGTGAATTTTGTGAGACTAAGACTTCACTTTCCTGAAATGTTTTTAAGCATCTGATTTCGTAGTCAAGTATAGCTCAATTTGCATATCTCTTTATTTGCATTTGACCTAGACACCTGCATTACTTTTCGGAGAATTCCACTTTTATGGTGCTTTTGAACACTTCAGTGACACCCCACTATGACAAAATGCATTTTTCTTGCTGTGGAGCTTTGAGGGGTGCACAGTGTGATTATTTTTAACTTCTACTTACATTTAAATTGGAACAATTTGCTTACTTATATTGAAAGGCTGTTTCGCTTTTCTGGGTTTATTTCTTCATCTTATTTTTTAAACTAGATGCAATTTTAGAGATGTGGACATTTTCTAAAAATAGAATATAAATGGTAACCACTGATACTGTAATTTTTCATCTAAACACAAAGGGCTCCCTACTATTGCTGTACTGTAACCCTGTTTTTCTGTCTTACTGATGTTGAGGAAATAAACATTCACACCTCCCAGGTCTCAACTGAACCTATCTATTCCACTTGCTTTGCGACAAAGCAGTCAAAACAGTGCAGCATTCTAAATGCCATTTTTCTAAGGTGAAAACCTGAAGTTACCCTTAATCTTTTCTCCCAGTCTTTTCCCCTGCAATGGAACTGTAAGCTTGGTTGCATTGGCCACCTTAAGTTAAACTGGAACTCTTGCTTCTCCATCCCTGTCATGGCACTGACTTAGTTCAAGACCCCATCATGCCTGGGTTGGACCTTTTCATCAGCCCATCTTAATGCTACATTATTTGTCTGTATTTAAAATCTAAATACCAATCACTTTGATCAACATGCAGGATATAATGTATGTATCCCAGTTGTTGTTATGATAAAAATTAAGTACATTTGTGCTCCATATGACAACTTTAGAGTCTGTCCTATTGCTTCCTCAGCCTCATACTTCTGACTGACCCTTCCTCACATTTTAACTTGTGGTGTTTCCGTTTTAGATTTTATTGTGTTGATCTTTCGTATTCTGAACTTAGTGAATGTTATGCCAGAATTCCCTCTTCCTGACTGCATGGCTGATGGTCTATGTCAGGAAACCACGTCAGACATGGTTTCAGAGTATGATTGGCCATCACATCTCCGTCTTTCTGAATATTAACATGGAACAAATTACTTAGCTTCCCAAAAGGTCAGTTTCTCCATCTGGAATATGATGGTAGAAATGCTGTGTCCTTCCCTGGGTTTTTGTGGTTTATGTAGTAATGGATGATAGTGTGTGTGTTGGGGGGAGGGACACATGGGGATCAGTGGATATGACCAAATCCTTAGAAATATAATTCTGTTATCATCAAAGGGATCAAGCTACTAAGGATTTGATGCTATGTATCTCATGACGTGGTAAAGAGGAGTTTTAAAGCTATGATTTTTCTCTACTATACTTTAAATACTCATCTGATTTGTAAGTCAATTCTGTGTGATTGTATGTAACACAATACATCTTCCATGACTGTCCATGGAACAGGCTGGGGAGCCACAGTCACCAAGATGCTAGCTATTATTATTTGGTTAATAAATCATAAACTCCTAAGGCTCACCTTTGTGAACTTCCTTCTGTAGGTTGTTATCTTATCATTTCTTGGTCTTGCAAAGATGGGTTTTACACCCAAGAACAACAAGGTGAAAATTTATCATTAGTCTGGAAAAACCCATGCTCTTCCCATACTCTGTAGAGATACATCCAAATCAACCTTTTCTGCTATTTTTACTTTGCCTCTGGGTTCCGACTTCAGGGCCTGCCTGAAGGGTAGCAGGGTGGCCAAGAGAAGGCCCTGATTTAACATGTCCTTTAAACACCCCTCCAGGCCTTACCCAAAGGGCTGAGCTGCCTCCTCCCACCTTCTTTCCTTATCAGAAATCCTCTGCAGTCAGCTCATGCTCTCACTTTCTTTGTGGTCAGAGCTACTTCTGCTCTCGATGTGACCCTTTCACCTCAAATCCCAGAACAGCCATCAGTGCCTCCTTCTCAACAGGCCAGAAAGAGGAAGAAAATCTTGCTCCAGTGTTGTTTGAAATAAGAAATAATTACAGTTCCAGAAGAAGCGGACAGAGAAGAGGTAAGCAAAGTAGGAAGCTTCACTTGGGTGATACCAAGTTTTCTCTGCTCTAGGAAATACTTAATTTTAAACTCTTCCATGGACAAAAATAAAATGAAATACTAATAAAGGACACACACAAGTTATCTTCCTTATATCAGAGAGCAAACAGAGTGTTTGCCAGAGTGAGAAACAGAGGTTTGGTTTTGTTCTCCAGGAGGACTGCTGGCCTTGGATCTGGGTCTCCAGCTCTATGCAACTGCTGTCTCTGGAGCTGGTTTCCATCTATCAACCTAAAAGAGCATCATGATTTCAAGACAGCACGAGATTAAGGAGTTCTAGCTCTATCTCCTAAGATAGTTCCTGGGCATTCTCATGGCCCACTAAGGGACGTTAGAGAATAGGGATGTGGAGAGAAGGTAACTGAATGGCCTAGAAGCTTCCATCAGTGCTCAACATTTATCTTTTTTTAATTTGGGAAATTGTCACAATACCTTTCCTTGGGGAGGTGTAAAGGAATGTCTATTCACTCTAGATAAGGAAGGCACCAACAATCAAAGAAAGGGTTGTGTCCAAGTCCAGTTTGATGCACTAGTGACTCTGGGATGTCTCAAAGGCAGATATTCTACTGGAAAGTCTCCAGGGCAATGCATGGGCTATTGTCTCAACACCAGTCATCATTATACGGCCTGTAGAAGGTCAGGAAAGGGCAAAGCCTCATGAAGATCCCATGAAGACATCTGTAACCCATGAACCTCATAAACCTATGCAATGCCCCGCTTAGGAGAATATAAGGGTGTTCTCCTGAAGGATTAATGTGGGTGAGCACGCCTACTCTGATTCAAGATGGCCGTGTCATGTCTAATTCACAGGAAACAGCTACAAGACTCAAGAATTTATGAGCTTCTCCATGTGTCAGCTACTCTGCTGGATGCTGGTGGTGATGCACATGACAAGTTCATCCAGGATGCTTCTTTGCACAGGGACTGGGGGGAGGGTAGGTGGTAGCAGCTGAGAGAGAAGCAGAGTAGATTTTCAATGAGGAGTCAGTGCTACGGAGGTTAGTAAACAATTATAAAGGAGTGACTGGAGAGGATGTCAAGAAATTTAGGAAAAGGCTTTCCAAGTAGGGAACCTGACAGTGTTGAGGGCTAGACCAAGTAGTGTATTCAAGAGAGGAAGGGAAGTAAGAATGCGGTGGAGGGAAGGCAAAAGCCAGGCCATATACCTTGTAAACTGTCATACAGTTTTTGATGTGATTCTTACATATTGGCTTTCAGATGAAACTTCCAATGGAGAAAGGAGCACAGTAAGTCCAATCAGGAGACATAGGATGTTGAACAGGAGGATTTAATATTAATGATTACTAATTACGATGTACAGCAGCTGTCAGTTTACAGAGTATGTATCCTGGGTCTGTAGACAGGTGTCCGAGTTTGCTTGTTTGTTGTTGTGATAAACACCGTGGCCAAAAGAGCCACTTGGCGAGGAAAGAGTTTATTTATCTTACACTTCCAAGGCGCAGTCCATCACTGAGGGTCACCCCTGCAGGAGCTCAAGGCAGAAACATGGAGTCAGGAACCGAAGTAGTGATCACGAGGGAAGGCTGCTTAGTGTCTTGCTCAGTTACTTTTCTTATATACCTCAGGCCCACCTATGCAAGGATGGCACTGTCCACAGTTGCTGGGCCTTGCTACATCAATTAACACTCATGAAACTGCTCCAAAGATATGCCCAGAGGCTAGTCCAATGGAAGGGAATTCTTCATTTGAGGTTCATTCTTCGCAGGTATGTCTAGTTTGTGTCAAGTTGATAAAAATTAACCATTACACTAGTCAAGTCCTGCCTGGTGGTCCGGGCTGTCTATCCCCCGTGGAAACATGTACCGTTAAGTCCTGCAGCCAGTGCCAGACGTCTCTCCTTTAGTGTCCCTCAAATACTCTTCACAGAGGGAAGTTGTCACAGTGTTCATTTCAAAATATTCACATATGAGATTAAACAATGAATAAAAAGTTAAAAAGAAGAAATTTACTTAAAAGAACTACATTAACAATCACTATACAAGTACTGAAGAAGGATATATTTGGAGTTGAGAGACAATTACTTTAGTCCAGTGGCTAAAAGTAGACTTAAATAAAAATTCTATTCAGTAATATCAAGCTTACTCGCTCATTTTTCTGTTCGGGTTTTATCCTTCAATTTTGTTGCCTATGCATTTCTGGAGATTCATTGCCCACCCCTCCTTGGATCTTGGTGTCATCTCCTAACTTCAAGGTGGTTCCCTGGGCCTCAGTATCTATTTTCATATCTTCCCTCATTCCCCACTCTTGAGGTGGGGTCTAGTTCTGTGGGTTTGCATTCCTCTCACGGAGCTTCCCTAAATTCAAATCACTCTCTGGTGTCTCAGCCTTACTGATGGATTTTTTGAGGCTAGACCACCTACCAGCTGGTCTAGGTACCTGAGTCTCACTGCCCTAGACTGTGCCTCACTCTACCATGGCACAGTGCTTCTCTGAGTCAACAAAGGCTGCTGTATTCATGAGCAAAGAGCCAAGACGGGGGCATTAGTTCTGGTAGCTGCATCAGAGTCATTTGTGAAGACTATGTGGAAGAACAAATTCCAAACCAAAAGTGCCGAGCATAGTGTCTGGCACATGGCAGGCACCTGACTCATGCTTCCTTTCTCCCGTCCTAAGGAGCAGCTCTCACCCTGCTGTGAGCATCTCCTGGATTCTCTCATCTTGTGTAGTTGCCCAGTTTGTGACCAGTATTTGCAAAATATGTATAACAACACTAATAACAATAATAGCTTCTATTTACAGAGTCCTTATTATTTTACAAGAGGTTTTAAGCATCAAATCAATCCCTCATCAACATAGTCTATAGAGATGCATGCATCCCCTTTAAAAGTGAAGTTAAGAGATGTCAATCATCCAAGGTCTGAGAATGGTGACTTTCTAGGCTCTCCTAGAAATTATGACTGATTCTACTGTATATGTCTTTAAGCCAGAGAGTCTTCCTTAGGGCAGCAGAGCAAGAGCCAATTAGCTTTCCTGGCCCCAAGCAAGAATTCAAGTCTTATGTTGGGCATCTCCTTGTGAAAGGGCCTAAGACCTAGTGCTTGAAAACATTACTGGGGAATAATGGTCCTTATTACTCTCAACACTGTATAATAAAGATTAATTAGTGGATGTTGGTAAAGCACTCTGAGGAAGGGTGATTTAGGCATAATCATGAGTCTTAATACTATTGATCTTCAGCATCCTTTTTATTTTGTATTGATTCAATGTTATTGACCAGCTTGATGGCCATTAATCAGGCTGCCTTAAGTTTTACTGTTGCTAAGTACAATTCTGAAAATTGGGGGTATAAGTTACTTTTTTCATGGTGCATTTGTACTTCCAACATTTAATTTTAACTATGAATTTGAAAGACTGAATTAATTCAACTTGAAAGGATAGTTTTTTTTTTGCATACTTTTCCTATACTCATTAATGCAAAGTATCATAATTTATTGTTTGTGTCATTCAAAGCTTCCTCATTTGAACTCTGTGGGCAAGGATGATAATCTTTTCATTATCCTAAATTAAGTATTTCTGATAAATGCCAAACATGGTGCTTGCCATTTCAATGAACTAAATGTTAGTTGAACATAAGCATTTGTGGCAAAAATTCCGGTGTCTCTGGGTACTCTCCATTCAGAGCTGCTTTGGGAACAGACACTTAAGCACCATCACAAACATTCTTGGGACTTTGGGGCAACCAAGTAACTCAATTTCCTCCCTCTTTCTACCTATTTGAAAGTATATCAAGTCAGGAGTTAGCGTGTGAATGTTTGTAGTTACTCCAATTCTCGACATCTCTGTTTTTTGTTAGACCCTATATAGCCATAGCCTATGACGAATATTCTGAGGAGTGGATTTTCTTCCTTTCCAGAGAAATGATCAACCCCAAAGTTCCTATATGTGTTACATGCATACAAAGGCCAGACATAGAACTATATAGAGGAATTGTACGGCAAGCTCTGAATATCCCACTGTTACAAGTGAGCCAAATGTGACTCCCACCGTGCTTACCCTCCACAACTAGAAAGCAGACGTTCTTAGACTTGAAGTTAGATTTCTGGCTGACTCCAGTTCATTAGTTTGTGCTTCTCTGCTTTCTTGTTGTAGAAGATGCGCTGATAAACATCTAGCTAATACTAACAATACTGGGATCTTCTAATTTATTATCACTTATTTTACTTTTATTCACAGCTTTGTCGTGCAAAAAAAATAGAACAGGCAGAGGGCTCTTGTGCTGTTTCTGAGAGAGACTCTGACTAGACAGGAGCAGAAGTGGCTATCACTAGAGGAAGCGGATGCTTCCGGAAATCTGTGCTCAGGAGAGATGATAAAAAGGACCAGTAAATCCCAGAAAATGTCAGAAGATGTGGGACTTGGCTCAAGTCTTAAGGGAAGAGACATGGGTTCTCCCTCTGGTAGACTGAGCTGTTAATGTGCAACCCTGGGAAAAAACTTTGCGGTACAGGGTGTTATACCAGGGAAGCATCATCCCTGCAGTGACTGCAGAGAAAAGGGTGTGAGAATCTGCCTATAAATAAACTCCTTCTGTCTTATACTTAGAGCTGTGGTCTTTCGGGAAAATCCTGTTCATATCTCCTCTTCTCACTCCTCTCTTGTCTTTCCCTCTGTTCTACACACCATGCCTTCTTACCTACAAGTCCAAATGCAGCAAGCACCTGAAGCTTTAGAAGCAAAGCCCATGTACTGAATGTGTTTTGGGGGCCTCAGATGAGAGGGATACTTTTTTCTTTATTATCCTAAGCTCTTTGGCCATCAGTAAGAAAAGATGAAAGAAAAGGTTAAAGGCAGTGGGGCTATAGTTGAGGTAAAATCTCAGCACCAGCCTGCATCAGAAATGCTAATCTAGGTCTGGGAGTCAGTCACCTGTGTGTCCTCTGTTCATGCTCTCAGCACCAGCTAGGATAGGGTTCAAGAAGCTCTGCCTCTTGATTAGCATTGCAGAGTGGAAGCAAAGGCATAGAACATGCAGTCTTTAAAACCCTCAAGAACCACTAAACTCAATCCCATGATTCATCAGGTAAGGGACAGTGATTGCCAATCACAAAGTCTCTAATTCATCCTTGGATTCATTCATCATATATTTTAAGACCTTATCTCATCCCAGGAGCTATACTCAGTATAACAGAGAAATGTTAAACAAAACAAATTGTCTTGTTCTCTGGAAATTTGTACTTCATTAGAATTAAAAAGCCACAATGTGGGCTTCTTGTCATCTCCCATCCCATGTTCTTTCCTGATGCCTTAGCATGAATCAAGTCTTGGGAGCACTTAACATTCAGTTGACACCAGAAAGATATTCCAACTATTCCAACAGCAGCAGTGACTCTTTGGGCCCCCCATTTGCCCTGCAGTACCTCTCTGATGATGTGCTCAGCAGATCAAGCCAATAACTATTGGGCACTGTCTTGTGCCTCCTAGACCTGTACTGCTGAGCCTCTTGGACTAGCCCTGCCTCTCTGATGCTCCTTCACCTTGTTTCACTGCTGGCAACGTTGAAATATGACTGATTACCGATCATTTTCATTCTCGTGCATCTGGGATGAATTTTGTCCTTTCTAACTTTGTGCAGCTATCCCTAATCCATCTTGACCAAAGATTATAGGACATTTAAGTATTCTATCTGTAATATTACTACAAAAGCAATACCAACCCATGTCAGATTTCTCCCATATTCATACAGATAGGGCAGCGATGTGCGTGAAAAACTTCTCAGTAGGCTTTTAAAAGAAGTATACATTGTATGTGTATGCGTGTGTGTATGTTCATATGTGTGTGCATGCATGACTGTGCAGGGCAGATGTAGATTTTGTGTTCCTCTCTTAATCACTTGCCACCTTATGTTTTAGCTAGTGTCTCTCATTGAACCTGGAGTTTGCCAATTTTTCTACATTGACTTGCCAACAAGCTCCAGGTATCCTCCTGTGTCTACCTTCCCAGCACTACTGAGATTACAGGAATTCCTGTTGCACCCCGTTTTTATACATGGATGTCAGGGATCGGCATCATGTTTGCACAAGTATTTTGCTCTAAAACCACCTTATGTCTTTCTGTCCTCTGAGGTACAGTTTATAAGATGTTCTAAGGCTCCATTCCCCTCTGAGAAAAGAAAGCCAAAATTGGATAATGAGGAAAGGACAGGTGGAACTGGAGAAATCTTGGCTTCCATATTCCAAAATGACCCTCAAGTTGGGAAGATCTTGATAACCCTGTGTTGCTACATAAGAAAAGGCAAACAAGAAACGGGTTGTTTTATAACTTCTTAAGTTTATAGAAACTTAAATTGGCCCAACTGATACCATGACATCTTGGGTTCTAACAAGACAATCCAAACTGGTTGAAGCAGTACAATTATTTGGAATGAGTTTACTTTAAATTACTGCCAAGCGGATTAAATAAAATTGATATTGCTTTCCTCTGTTCTCTCACTTTGTGTGTGTGTGTGTGTGTGTGTGTGTGTGTGTGTGTGCGCGTGCCTTGAACTGCAAATGTACCCCATCCAGCTCTATAATTGCCTAGCAGATTGTTAAGGGGTGGTTTTGGATTGTTGCAGATGGTAGCTCCTGGAGCCAGTTCCTCAGCCCTTGTTTACTCTGCCAGTGGCCTTGGTCATGATCTTCTAATCGCTCATTTAGAAGAGAAGAGGGAAGCATGGGGCTTTTCTGTTCACAGTTCACTCACAATCAGCAGCCAATATTGCATCGTCATGGATACAATTGTACAGGCGGTGGGCAACTGCTGGGTCTGCCAACCTCATTTCCAAATTACTGCTCCAATCTATTGTAAAGAATGGAGGTATACTGTATATGTGTCAGAGAGTATTAAAATGATCACAATAAACTGTTTATCAAGTATTCAAGAGTGCAATAATTATTGACACTTAGAGCATTTGAATGCTATAGAAAAACTTCTAAGATAGTGCCAAAGCTGAATCCAATGGAGATGTTTGAAAGTGGTTGTTAGGTTGCTAGGTTGTTATTATCCCCATGGGTGCTGCGATTGGGCTATCTGATTTTCCAGTCTACTTTCTTTATCCTTTTATGAAACATGTAGATCCCCAAAAGTTTCAAGAGATATTTGATTTGAAAGCACTTTAAACACAATTAGTAGTCAAATACAACTCATGATCCTGATTCTTGTAATGATTCCTCCTGCCTCTCTGTCTTCTTCTTCATGCCTGTCTCTATCCCACTCCACCTCCTTTGGATCTCCCTCCTTCTCCTCTCCATGTGCCCTTCCTCTTTGTCCTCCTCTTCATCCCACTCCTCTTTCTCTTCATCCCCCGCCCTTGATCTTCCTCCTCCTCCTCTTCATCCTCTTTCAGTCCCTCTTTCTCCTTCTCCTTCTCCTTCTTTTCATCCTGTTTCAAATGCTTTTCCTCTCCCCTCCACGCCCCTCTTTTTCTTTGTTTTTCTTCTTCTACTTGGGACAACAGGTGTTTACTTTGGAAGAGCTATGGAATAGTAAAGAAAATTACACTTTTTAATCACTTCTTTCTCAAAATCTTTATGTTAAGAGAGAAAAACGAGACTTTTTGGTAGTTATGTGGGGAATGTGTCTGAAGTGTTAATCTATGAAATTGTAGGCTATATCTACTTGTCTACACTAGCATCATGGTGAATATTTTATAAACTTGTGTGGGTAACTAAAAACTCTGATTTTCTAGGTAATCTGACATGGGCAATACAGAATAATCACTAGATAATTTGATGTACGATTTCATCATGGAAAAACTGTCCTGACTTATATGTTAACGACACATTCTATTGGATCTTTCTAATAGAATCTCATATAGAGAAAGATTGAGAAAGGGAGAGAGAGGGAAAAGGAAGATGAAAAAGGCGGAAGAAGACAGGGAGAGGAACAGAAACAGAGAAAGGGCGACACCTGAGAACACAATGAAAAGCAAATGACTATCACCAAAGATACTGCCATGGTTTAAGCCCACATTTGATTGATGTTGTTATCAGCAACATACTCAGGACCTAGCTGATTCCTCTGTGGATGTTTCCTGAGATGAGGAAAACAAGGAAGTAAGAGCTAACTGAAGTTGAGATATATTAGAGATACCAAATATTTTCCTTAAGAGTTAACAAATTTGTGGTTAAACATTTCAACATTAAAACAAAATTTAGTGTCTACCCGCAATAAATATTTGATTAATAAATTTAGTAAATGTCTAATGTGAAACAAAATTAATTTCTTAAAAATTAATGTGTGGGGGGGTGGAGGAGATGGCTTATATCTGAATCACATGCCATGCAAGCCTGAGAACCTGAGTTTAGATCTCCAGAACTCACCACATAGTCAGATGTGGTCCTGTGCATCTGTAATCTCAGCATTCCTATGAGATGGGAGGCGAGGAGTAGAGGTCCTCCACAGGTTCCTGGGTCAGTTAGCACAGAGTAGGCAGTGGGACACAGTAAGAGACCCTGTTTCAAACAAGGTGGAAGCAAAGACTAATGCCTAACCGTCTCTGGCTTCCACATATGGGCTGTGGCATGCATGAACACATACATATATGTACATATACACATTATAAACACATACACATGCACACAAAGATTTGAAGAAATTCACCCTCCAGGATGTATTAAATTGTTGCTCTGATACAGAGAAATTGAACATATTTATTAAACTATACAGTCCAGATCCCAAGTCAATCCTGGCATTTGTATCTGACAAATCGTTAAGCTTTATCAGAAAAATAAAATTAGGCCAAAATTTTGTCCATCAAACGAAATGTCTATGACATTTTAACATATGACCATGAAGTAAGCCAAGTTTGAATTTCTTTTTTTTTTTTCCTTTTTCTTGCAGGATGTTTCTGGAATCTTTGTCCAAGTTTTTTTTTTTTTTAATGGTATTGATTTAGGGAAAAAGAAAAATAGAAAGTAATTAAGCCAATCTTAGATAATATTTAATGCAAGAAGAGGAAAATGTACAATGGGCCTCACTTATCTCAAATATATTTTTGAAATGTGACATACATTTTCATACACCATTTCTGCTCAAGGTAAAGTTAGAAAAATGCCAATGACAACTGTGGGTCATGACACCAAGGTCAAATGCTTGTCTAGACACTGTCTTTGATAACAATGAGCATTTTTAGACGACCAGGGAAAGTATATCCTCTTCTAAACGGTAACTGGATAGGACGATGCATTCTTACATTTCCAATAATTGGTGTTAGAATTGAAAGTATAGCATTGTCCTTTTCACTCTGGCTGTGTATCAGGCTAGAAACCATCCTCTTTTTCATAAATGATATTTAGTGAATACAGAATTCTGGCTTTCATTAAAGCAATGCATTTTTAGAGACCATCGTTATCCAGCTAGATAGCATTGGAACTTATATATAATGACCTTTTCTTTAATAGATTATATGCATCTATATGGATGGACAGTTTAGATTCTGACTCCTCCACATTCTCCTTTAATATTTCTTATTATGATTTCTTACATGGAATTTTGATGTTATGTGTTTGTTTTTAATCTATATATATACTTTATTATTATCAAGGATGCATACATGGTACCTAACAAGATACTGTAAGAATTTTCTTCATTTTTTTTTCCTTCACTGCCAGGGCAAATTTGGTTGGTATTGTGAATAGCCCATCAAAGCACAGCGAAGCTAGCTGAACTGGAACTTCATCAGGTTACAATGCCAAAAGCATCATGACAAAGGAGTATGTTCTGTCTTGTCTTTTGACAAGCGTGGCTCAAAGTAGAAAATGTTCCCATTTAGCACTCACTGCCAAATTCCTAAACTGGCTCCCTAATTATACCCTTGCGTGAAGACTTGTCCATTTGCACATCAGTGGAAAGTAAATCCTGTATTATACTTGGAGATTGGTGCTGTGAAGTGGGGCAGCTGAGGAGGAAATGACTCTTTGTCTTATAATGCTTTTTTCCTTAACATTTTATAATGAAAAAATTTCAAGCATGTAGCAAAGTTTGGAAGAAAATTTCAGTGAACCTCTATATACTTTCCCTTAAGATTCTGCCATTAACATTTTATTATGCTTGCTTCATCACAGATCTAGACGTCCATCCATCCCTCTACCTGGAGGTAATCCATCTTATTTTTGCAATGCATTTCAAAGTGAATTGCAGCACTGTTCCCCTAAATACTTCAGCTGCTGTAATGGTTTTGATGAAGAAAATGGATGCATTTCTCCCCAACCAACTTTGAAAGAGCAATTTTAGAGAGGCGAATGAAGGGAGAGGAAATTATTTTCCAGGAACAACGATATGAAGAAAAATAAGTTTTGAGACAGCACCTAGGGTCATTTTATAGTGCTGCTCCAGCCCTGCTGGAATGTAAATCAATATACTTTCTTTTTGCTCCTAATAGCAGGAGAGAATTGCTCATCATCAGATTTATTTGACTTTCTTTAGGATCAGCAACAAACTAGTATTTACTTGGTGCCAAGTAATGCTTAAAATATCAGAATTGCTAGTGGATTTTGTTGCCATGCTACAAAGCAGATCGTCAACAATCTGGATAATGTATGCTATTATAATCAAATCCTACAGTTAAGAAAACTTGGACTTAGAATGAGATAATGTCATCCGTTTATGAAGCCTGGTTTGGCAAACTGATGAACATTAAAGCAACTGAGACACACTTTCATCTCTACATATTATTACATTATTTTTCAGCAGGAACATTAATTAATCTTACTTGGTCAGAGACAGTTGGGTAAATTACCGAAAAAATCTTGGAGTATGGAAATTGAGTGGGACAAAGAGTCCTTGTGCAGATGTTAGAAGAATCCACTTAACAGTAGTTCTTAACTTGGAAACAAAGATACATGAAATGGGCAAAGCTCAAACTGATGTGTATGTAGAATTAAGGAATTTTAACTTTAGAGTACTCCAAGTTTCAGTGCTTCAAGGATTAAAATCACACGGCTGTGCAGAATGTAAAGCGATTTTACAGAGCAACCTGCTTGGCAAGGAGACAAAGTCACACTCTTATCCCCTGAGGATTGAGGACAGGAGGCCGGAAAACCACCCCGGGTAGGTTGACTGGGGTCTAGTTCCAGAATAATACAAAGGAGGAAGACATGAAGCTTCATCAGGGTTAGAGAAAAACAAGGAAAATATTTCAGAGGGTTGTAAAGAAAAGAACTGACTGAGGCGGCTGAAGGAAATGACTGTTAAGCAGAAGATGAAGAGCTGGGAGCTAGCTCTACTCCGCTTCCTGTGACACATGGAATTTGGTTTATGATCAGAGCTGCGATCCCTGATCTCTTCTTTTGTCCAGGAATTTCTGCACATCTGTGGTTAAAGTCTGCACCAGGCCTCACCCTTCTCTACTCAGCTCAAAGTCTGACCATCCACGTAGATCTGCCAGGCCCTGTGTCCCCTCCCACCAGGAGAAGCTCACATACAGCGTCTGTGAAGGAGAGGTTAGAAACAGTGCTTACAGCTTACGGGTTATTTTAAACAAAAGGAAAAATCATCACAAAATGAGAGATCTGAAATAATTTCAGAGGAAGAAAAACAATAAGCATAGAGGTTTAGTTTCTTTTGAAATAGGTTATTCTTTCTGTCTCTCTCTTCTTATAGAAAAATTTTATTATATGCAATGTTTTCTCAGGCTAGCTAGATACAGTTTATACTTTCTAGAGATGTGCTCGGTTTTCTTATATTTTAGTTAAAAAGAGAAATAAATCCCAATTTATGAAAATGTCCACAGACTCTAACATCTTGATCTTGTTTTAGCTTAAAACTTTATGCCTTATACCTCTCTAAAAGTCATGCAGGGTCTGGAAAGATGGCACAGCAGTTAAGAGCCCTTGCTGTTTCTGCAAAGGACTGGGCTTTGGCTCCCAGTACCCATATCAGGTGGTTTATAACTGTTTGTAACTCTAGTTCCAGGGGATCTGATGCCTTCTTCTTGTTCTGCAGGGACATGTACATGTGTGTTACACACACAGGCATGCAGCTCCCGCTTTGCCCTGCATACACATACATGAAAAAAAAAATGGAGGGAGCTGTAGGGATGGCTCCGTGGTTAATAGCACAGACTGCTCTTGCAGAGGACCTGGGCTCAATTCCCAGCACCCACATGGCAGCTAACATCCGTTTGTAACTCCAGTTCTGGGGATTAGATACTCTCTTCTTACCTCTGAGGACACTGCATGACATGGGTACACTTAACATACATGCAGGCAATACACATACACATAAAATAAAAATAATAAAAAATATTTTAAAACAAATAATAAGCAAACAAACAAATAAATAGAAGGAGGCTGTAAATTATCACTGGCAAATTAGAGACACTAGTAACAAACTTGCATCCAGATCCCTTTCCGTTACTTATACACGATATACCTAGAGAGTACGAATTATAGAATTTGCTAACTTAGGAACGGTTCCATCGAAAAGATTTTCCATGGAAGGGAAAAGAGACTTATCTAAAAACTCCAGGAAGATCCCTCAGAAATCGCTAACAAAATAGCTCTGTTCTGCCATCTAGTTCCACAGCTCCAGCCTCCCCAGACGGCCTCATCTCCTGCCTTTACCCTCACTTGACACAGGTGAACTCTTGCCTCCTGGATTGTTTATCATGTTGCCAATGAGAAGTGATTTTAAACTTATCAAATGTTGGTGTATTTATTCTCATCCTTTGTTCTCCTCTCCCAAACAAAAGTCAATGTTAATCCACTTTGCAATCACCCTTGCTGGAATCCAGCTATTGTCTGCTTGATAATGGAAGACATTTGAATTTTAGTAAAGGCATAGTATAGAATAGGTACAATCAATAAACAATAAATATAGGCCCAGGGGATTCTGAGAGTGAAAATACTTCCTATCTTATGCATGCTGAAGGGGGAAAAGGCTGATCTGAATACCCAGAGAAAGGAATTAATGAGATAAATTGGATGTAGAAGTTTTCTATTGGAACTTTGCCAGAAAATGGTCATAGAGGTGCACTGTTTATTTTCAAATTGTGTGTAAGATTTTCATGTCTATTTAACAAGAGTTGAAATACTGGTTAAAAGGTAAAAAGAACATAAGCTTAATTATAAGAAATGTAAATGATTGGTAAATACAGATTGTTTTCTGTCTTCATAGTTTTCATTCCTTTGCCTCTCCACCTACTCATCCATCTATCCATCCTCCATTCATCAGTCCATCCACCTATCCCATCTCCCATGGAATCACCCACCCAACCATCCATTAACCCTTCTTTCCCTCCCTCCCTCCTTCCCTCCCTCCCTCCCTTCTTCCTTCCTTCCTTCCTTCCTTCCTTCCTTCCTTCCTTCCTTCCTTCCTTCCTTTTTCCTTCATTCCTTCCTTCCAGCTAGCTAATAAAGAATACATTTGAAGAATGTGCTAGAATTAGGAAGAGGAATGAAATATATTCCCTGCCCTGAGTGAGCTCACGATGTAATAAAATGCAGTATCTCAAATTATGGCTCATCCCAGGTTCATGGAGCATGGTTCCCAAGGTCAGATGATAAAAAGAAATGATATGTATTTCTTAGAGCTTCAGTTTTTCTTTAGATATTATTTCTAAGTTATTGGAAACATTAGTTAACGAGTCAATAAAAATTTTTCATAGATAACCTTTTTTGGAAGGTCATTTTTTGAGACAGGGTCAATTTGTAGCCCTAGTTGGCCCGGAATTCGCTATAGAGACCAGGCTGGCCTCCAAATCACAGAGATTCACCTGCCTCTGCCTCCTGAATGCTGGGATTAAAGGCATACACCACCATACCTCACTTCATAGATGAACATTTTTAAGATAAGATGAATGTGAATATTTTATGGAAGAAGAAAATCTTATAAGGATTTAAAACAAAGAAACTGTCTGGCATTCTATGACTCTGGAGAATTTTGAGTCAAAGTCCTAAAGACAAAGAAGGGCAGGTGCGGATGTCCTAGGCAAGGTTTTGGGAATGACGTCACCTACCAGGTGAAGCCAGCCTGGACAGGGCCTCAAATGCAACACTGAGTAACTTGGACTTCATCCCAGAGGTTCTGGGAAGCCGTGGAAAACAGAGCGATGGGTGAAACTCCCAAGATGGTTTCACTCGTTCTGTAAGCTGATAAAAGGTGTTATCTAGAGCTTGCTGAGTGAGTGAAATAAGGTGGATATGGTGTAATAGACCCTGAGTCCGAAAATCTCCCTTTTGATGCTCCAACCACTACAATGTGAGTAAACTTGTACAAGGTCTTCATCCTGACTGAGATTCAGTTCCCTAATTCACCAAAGAGGAAGAAAACATTTGCTTTCTGCCCTTCCAGGGCCATTGTGTGTCTCAAGGGAGACATGCCCATGAAAGCTCTGGGCCAAGAACAAGGCACTAAACAATAAGTGGAACGCTGATGAATGAGTCACCGTGACTGTAGTGTAGACGCATTCAATGCATATTTTCATAGATTTTATAAGAGAGTTTCTAAATCCCGCTCTCTCTTTTTAAAACTCAAGTAAGCATGCTCTTAGTTGGAGGATTAAGGGTTCATGTCCCTTCAAGGTGGTTGTTTTCTCTGTTGTTACAGCACCTAAGCACAGCCTTCAGGACAATGATTCAATAGGTGCTCAATAAACATTTACTGCACACCTCAGTTCTGATGGCATCCACTCTACACCACCCCCTATTTATGCCTTATCTCCCACCATATGTAACTTGCCTCTTTCTCTTATTCCCAAACTCCAGGTTCAAAGGAATGCTTGGATCCCGAGCCCACCACCTGGACTCCAGGCCATATAGGCATCTTCATGTTTCCAGAGACCTTTATCATCGGGTCCCATCACTGCTTCTTTTGTATTTTTCTATCTCTTGACAAGTAAGTCTAACCTATTTTTTTTTTACTTTGTCATTGTATATTCATCCACTTATTGTAATAGCAGGCGTGAATTGTGTCCTTACCTTATACAACACTAGATTCTGGCTAAATAATATGGGTGTTTAAAGTTTTTGTTTTTGCCATGGGGAAAGTTGGAGAGGGGTGGCTGAAGAAAGATGGAAGAGATTGCATGCAGAGCAATTCCAGAGGAGCAGAAGAAAGATACAACGGGAGCAGTGGGCACCCTGCACAGGCAGTAACTGACGCTGTCTGCAAAGATCCAGAGACTCATAAAGACAGAGGCATCCAAGAATCTCCTCGAGAAGACACTTGTTTGGTCATCCATTTACCTTGTTATTTCTAGTCCAGCCGCTCCAGAAGTGAACTGAGGCCTATCTCAGAGCTACAGGCAATGTGTGTGACAGGGAATATGTGAAAGAAAATCGAGACATTGAGAAAACAGGAAGGTGAGAATACAGTGAGATCGGCCGGTGCAAAGAACAAGGTCAGTTCCAAAGGCTGGCTGTGCCTCCGCTGAAGGACTGAATCTGAGCCTCAACCACGAGAGGCAACATTTTCAGATGAATCAAAGCACACTTAAGTGAAAACACACCGGCTTTGGGAAACCTCACCTCTGTGGTTCTGAGAGGGACATCTTCTTGGTGGCCCCAGGAGGACAACTGGTAAAACCTGATAGACCCTAATTTTACACAATTATCACTGCAGTCAACGAGGTAGGAAGGTTCAGGAATTTGTTTTCCCAGCACTCTTACTGGAAACCAGTGGCAGACTGTCCATGCCAAGTTCAGTGAAAGCAAATCTGTGTTGTCAGGTATCTAATTCGGAACAATGAACACAGTTCTGCCAGGTGGGGCTGGTGTTGGGAGCCGAATAAACAAGACAGACCACAGAAAGGAATTGTGAAAGCACCCTGGGTGGCTACAGAGCCATGCAGAGCTCGGCCTGGCAGACGCCCTGGGTGTGTCTGGCAGCTACTGCTGCCTGTGGGGCGAAACCCAAACTCCTTGGTATTGCAAACCAGGCCCTTGATGATATGGTGTCTGCTTTTGTGTCCAGCCTTTACCACACCTCATCTGCAACTTTGAACCTTCTTTTTTGTTTCTTAGATGTCCCACAGTCTTTCATGATTACATGCCCTTGTCAGCATTTCCCTCTGCCCAGAATTCCATACCTACCTGCCTATTTGCCAGTTCTCCTTCTCTCTTTTTTGCAAAGCTCAAGGTATTTGTATTCCATCAGCTCTGGAAAGAACCTCCCAAGTTGAGGTGACACCTCTCCTCTGGCTTTGACGATGCCTTTGTCTATTTGTCTCTTGATTGGTTTTGTGATTGTACATATGTGGGAATCTTCCCCTCTTTAATCTGCAGTGATATGGTAAGAGTCTGTGCTATTCATTCTTATTTCTCTACCACTCGTAAAATGTCTTACACAAGTAGGCACTGGACAAATATTTGTGAAAGAACTGGGGGTAGGGGCTAGAGAGATGGCTCAGAGGGTTAAGTGCACTGGCTGGTCTTGTAGAGGACCCAGGCTCAGTTCCCAGCCCCCACATGGGAACTAGCAGTCATGCATAACTCCAGCTCCAGAGGATGCAACATCTTCTTCTGGACTCCATGGACATTGCACAGATAGGTGCATCCACATGCAAAACACTCAATATACATAAAAATAAAATACTAAGAAGAAGTAGGGTGAAGGAGAAATGAAGGAAAACCAAGTTGACCATAATACTAGAGTAGCTGGCTGAGAAAATAGGGTGAAAGACCCCATGTGTATGCTAAAATGGTTGCGTTCCCAAATATAGTAGAACAGAGAATTGTCAAAAGCATGTGAAGGAGTCAATGTGGTACCGCAACATTTAGGAAGAATAACTGACCTCCTTATAGGGCTAGACTAAAGGACAAACACACTAGTTGTTGCTTCTGGTAATTGCTGTAGTGTGAGGTAGTTCAGACTTGAGTGGAGATGTGGCAAAGGCAATGGGAAAATGTATTGTAGGCCACATTGCTAAGATCATGGAGCTCTTTAAAATCATTTACTCCAAAGACAGAAACTTCATCAGCTCATCAAATTCCTTCCGGGCTTGCTTATTATCATAAAACAGATGTACCCATCTTAAATGTAATGGTCAAAGAATCTGATGTATGTGTACAGCTATGACTACCATTCTGATCAAGTGGACCATACTCCTGATTTATCAGAGGACTTGTCACATCTCCTCTTAGACTCTGTCACTCCCCAATGGAAGTTCTGATTTTTATTACCATTATTAGTCTGGCATAATCTCTAACTGTAACTGGAACTACATGGTGCACACTCTTCCCTTTTTATTGCATCTGATTACAATTCAGTCATTTTTACTAGTACACAGTATTCTACAATCCACAACCATAAACACATTACTAATTTATTCTACTGATGGATATTCAGGTTGTTTCCAGTTGGTGCATACTGTGTATGAAATTTCACATTTTTAAGTCTTAAATTGTTCCACAAAACCTACTTTGGCTATGAAACAGTTATATCACCAAAACCTTGAACCTGGGGGTCCATTCCTGTCTCTGACAGTTATTTGCTCTATCACATTGACAGGATAAATTAGGAATCTACCAGTTATGTGTTCAGTAAAACTGAGATAACTCTGAATGTTTTCCTTGATTCTAAAAGCTAAGTAGGGCCAGGCTTGGGGAGAGGGAGATGTATGTCTGCATGAGATCGTCAGGTGAGTCTGATTCACTTGCTGTTGTCGCTGTGAGCATGACATGTATTAAACGCCCCCAAACTGTTGAATAAGTAAATGAATGTTAATAATAGTTAACAATTTCATCCTTCATCTTCCTTGTCTAAGCAATGAGGCTTCCTCATAGACTTTTTAGTCATGCCAAGCCAACATGGAATCATGGGTAAGTGACTGAGATACAGATGCAAGCCTGTTCTGGTGGCTCTTGCGTTCTTCTTCCCTGAAACCTATGGTCTATACCTTGCTCTGTTCTCACTAGCTTTCGAGTCACTGTTTCCTTAACATGGCGTTCTCCCCGTGGGGGGGTGTGCTGTTTGATCAGGCTCCGTGCCCTGTGGAGCACGTCTCAACACTGACTTTTGATGGAGAGCAGATGTTGCTTGCTTTGTGTTTCACATTGCTACTTTAATCTCTGTTCTACCACATGCACTTAGCTCTTCTGACTCACTGCAGACACTTGTAATATTTACCAAACAGACCCATTTGTTTAATAGCAGCCATTCGTGATCACCTCCTTCAGAAGCTGCGGCTGCTATTATATCTGCTCAGATGCTTCTGGTGGGGATCCTGTTCATAGTCATCTACTTGGTGCCAAAACAACTATTTACTGAGTGAGTAATTAGACCAGCCAATTGTATTGGTTGCATGATACCAAAATAGCTGGTTGGTTTCATTCCTGCAGAAAGAGTGACAGTTTTTTTTTTTTTTTTTATGGTGGACATTTTTAGTGGGGGACATGGTGACTCATTTTCATATGTTGTGTCAAAGGAGATGATAATAAATGGCAAAGATTTATTAAATCTGGTCATACTTTCCCAGACCCCCAAATTCAAGGCCTTCGATGGACTCCTCAGAAATTCCCTCTAATTAATGGAGAAGATCTCAGTGCTAGTTAAAGGAGTCGTTCAGATTTCTCTGCTGGGTGTCACACTCTTCTCTCCAAATGTCAATTAGGCATCAAGCAAGCTTTCTTTTTCCTAAATTTGGTGCATCCTTCTTATGGTGTTCATGACTAAAGTCAGTTGTGTGAACTAGTGTCATCTTCAATCACACTGCTTGAGGATAGACTGTCTGTCCCTCACGTATGTGGCTCTCACCTCTTCGCCATTCCTACCTGTTTCTTCAAGTCCACTTTTCTATGCACTGAAGACATAATATTATGCTCCTGGATTATTGTCTTTTGGTTTCACCTCTTTTAAGATCAACTTCCTCCTACCTTTTCCAGGATTTTTTTATTTGACTTGATTTTCTTTTCCTCTAAAATTAACACTACCCAATTCTATTTCTTTCTGAAAAACTTCCATTGACTTCTTAAAGCTCTCAGAGAACAAAGATTGCTTTGTTCCTGCACTCCTTGCATGACATGGCCTCAGCTTGTTGCTCTAAGCTCAGCCTCACCCATCTCTGGCAGGTATTTGTCACACTTATAATAACAAATTTCCTCAAAGGTGTGCTGCAGTTGCCTTGTGTAGACCGACTTTTATTTTTCTTCTTAATACCTCTATAACTCACAAATGAGAATGTGCTTAGCATGCAAAATTTGAGCCTGTTCAACTCTGCAGTCACAGCATGGAGGTCCTGCCTCCCCCATCTGCATGCTCTCTGTCTGATTTCATACATCTATGTCTACACGTATTCTCTTCTTTCACTCTGAGTCATCTTCCATACCCTCTAAAATGCTTCCTATCACACTTCAACTCTTGGATCACATGCTGGCTTCTATGGGAAGCCTTGTCTGATCCATCTCTCTAGAACAGATATGGTTTTCCCAGCCTGCCTTGCAACCCATACACGTAGTAAGCAGCATGGATACTTGTCCTGAAATTACAGACGTGTTCTACTTTTCAGCTAGAGAATAGGCTTCTGGAAAGAAGGGAGGGTTGGTGCCCCAAACACATGCACACTGAATGTTTAATGAAACTACGAATGGATACATTAGCTTGTCACAGAGTCCATTTGAAGTATGAAGTAGGGAAGCCACAGAGAAAGGTCTCTGGAGACCTAGAAAAGACTCTTCTGTGGACTGGTAAACTCAGAGCATTTTATGAGAGTGGAGAAAGATTTACTACGGGTAGCAGGCCAGGAGAGCACTGGAGTAAGCAATGTTCTCTTCCCACAGTGGAATCCTGGGATTTTATTCAAGGGGTCAAGAGTGAGCCAATTTCTAAGCATGCTCATTTTAGGGGTAGATTACTGAGCATGGCCATTTTCCTTTAAGTGGAATTAAATTTTTATTTTATTTTTGCAGTATTGAGTATTAATTTATTTTTCAACTTTTATTGCATTTGTTCCTTAATAATTTCATGCACATATAAAGTGCATTCTGATTGCTAAACCATCCTCCTCTCAAGTCTCCTACCCATCTCTAGTGCCCTCCCAAACATTCACTTTCAATCTTGTTTGTTTGTTTGTTTGTTTGTTTGTCTATGGAGCTTTTATTTTGAGACCTACTGAGTTTAAGCAGGATCATCTGGCTGACCATGGGTTTAGAACTACCCACTGGAGCCTGGTGGTTTCCTAGTCATATTCAATGAAGACAATGTCTGTTGTATTCTCTTCTCCTTCAATATTCAATGGTTCATCAAGGAGTGTTAGGACCCTACGAATCCTTCCCCAGGCATGATTGACAACCGACAGGCCCAGTCTTACGCAGGCCCAGTGCAGGCAGCTGCTTCAGTGAGAGCCTGATTACACTGACTGTATTATAACCAGAAGACAGCAGTACACAGTCCTCTCCTTGCATTCTGGCTATTACATCTTCCCAGCTCCTCTGCCATCGCCCCTGAGCCTTAGAGGGCATGGTGTTACTGTCCTATTTAAGTCTGAGTATTCAACCTTCACTTACTCTCAGTGCCTTGAAACACTATGTATCTGCACTCACTGCTATTCCCTGCAAAGAGAAGCTTTCCTGATTTATCTTTGGCCATGAACTCAATATTTAGAAGATAACTTGGTTTCTTGGCAATCTAGCTAAGCGATGGTGTAAGTTCACCCCTAGGGTCCAAGACCTCTTCAACCATGTTTTTGGTTTTTAAACCTGGATTACAGTATCATACATGAATTATCTTTCTGATCTTGGGTTACCTTGCTCAGCACAGTTATTTTGTCCAGTTTCATCCATTTACCAACAAACTTCATAATTTCATTTTTCTTTACAGCTGAATGAAAAATTCTGTCATGTGTCTGCATCACATTTTCATTGTCCATTCATCAGTTGATGGACATCTAGGCTGATTCCATTTCGTAGCCACAGCGAATTGAATATTAATGAACATGGTTGAGCAAGCAGCTCTGTAGTAGCACATCAAGTCCTCTGGGTTCACCCCCAGGAGGCGGGTAGCTGGGTTGAATGCTGGTTCTGTCTCTTGTTTTGTGAAGAACCTGTTTTCTCAGTTCTTAGTGGCTATACCTGTTTATACTCCCACAAAGAATGAACAAGGGGGCCTCTTTCCTACATCTTTGCCGAAATTTCTTGTCCTTTGGTTTCTCGATGAGAGCCTTTCTGACTGGAATGAGAGGGAACCTCAGATAGTTTAAATTTATATTTCCCTTATGGCTGATACTTTTGAACACCCACAAAAGTCTTGATTGGCCATTTCTATTGCTTCTTTTGAGAATTCTGTATTGTTTCCTCGACATTCACTTTTTCAAGCTCTGTGTCATTCTCATCAATGCCAGATTTGGAGGTACAGCTGGCAGAGATTTCTCTCCCATTCTGTGTGCTGCCTTTTTACTCGATTAACAGTTTTATTTGCTGTACAAACTGTTTTCGGTTTCATGAGATCCCGTTTGTCAATCAGTACTGAACTACTGGAGTTCTATTTAGAAAGCCCTTATCTATACTTATATAGGTTTGAAGTACATGCTCTACTTTTTCCTCTAAGAGTTTCAAAGTATATTATCTTATGTTGAGGCTTTTGATCAATTTGGACTGAGTTTTAAGCAGCGTGAAAGACATGGTTCTAGTTTCATCCTTCTACATCTTGATATCCAGCTTTCCCAGCACCATTGATTGAAGATATTATCTTTTCTCCAGTGTATATTTTTGGCATCGTTTATAAAAATCTGATAGTTATAGTTGCATGGGCTTGTATCTGGATCTTTTCTTCTATTCCATTGACCTATATGTTTCTTTTTTACGCCAGTGTTATAACTAGTATTATAACTTGAAATAAGGTGTGGTGATATCTGCCACGGTATTCTTTTTTTTAGTATTTGTTTGGCTATTCTCTATCTTTTTTGCCTCCATATAAACTTTAAGATTGATTTTTCTAGGTCTATAAAGAATGGACCTGAAATTTTGATTGGGATTGCATTGAACTTATAGATTGATTTTTATAGGATGATTATTTTCACAATATTAATTTATCCCATCCATGAGCATAGGGGGTCTTTCTATCTCTTGGTGACTTCCTCAGTTTCTTTCTTGCATGGTTTAAAGTCTTCATTGTCTTTCATTAGGTTTATTCCTAATGAAAATGAATTTAGGAATATTTTATTTCATTCTTTGTGGCTATTATGAATGAAATTGCTTCCCTGATTTATAGTTTGTTTCTCATTAGTGTATAGGAAGACTGCTGGTTTATTTGTGCATGTTAATTTTGTATTGTGTTACTTTACTGAAAATGTTATCCACGCTAAAAAAATATTGTTGGAGTCTTTGGAGTCTCTTATCTATAAAATCACATTATTTTGAAACAGAATTTCTTTTACTTCTATTTCCCGTATCTATTTATATCTGTTTATTTACTTGTCTAGTCTAATTGCTCTAGCTAAGACTTCAAGTACTATATTGAACAGAAATGAAGACAGTGGGATGCCTTTGTCTTGTTCCTGATTTAGAGTGAATGCTTTCTGGATTTCTCTACTTGGTGTGCAACTGGCTATAAATTTGCCATGTGGAGATTTTATTATGATAAGCCATGCTCCTTCTGTTCTTTGCCCCTCCATGGCTTTTATCATGAAAAAATGTTGGATTTTGTCAAAATCTTTCCCACATCAGAACATTTTGTCCTAATCCAAAGTCGTAGACAGAGAAACAACTCTGAAAGCAGCAGAGTAAGAGAAAACACATTTTGTATAGATTTAAGGGATGTTTAGCAGTCTTGACTAGTCTAGATTAAAAGAGTTAGCAATTAAGAGAAAAGTTCGATACCACCAATCCTGTAACCATAGGGATGATAATTTCTGTGTGACCTCTGAATGAGTATATAAACAAGTCCATACATGAAGAGTTTTAGACACATTTACAGTGAGAATGTGTTAATCTAGGTCTCTTGCACGTAGTCTAGTCTGAGCTGCCTTGTGCCACTAAGAGTCAGATACTTCAGGGGATGAAAAGCAGAGGTTCAGAAATAGGTCAAGACAGCATAGGAGCACTCTTGCCTATGGTTATTGTAACAACTCTATTACTGTTATGGGAGCTGAGTATAGTCTGGTCATGAACACTTCTAAATATTGCTTATAAATTCATGAATCTCTATGTTAATTTACCTATATTATAGGGTTTGTTTCAGAATATAAAGTTACTCTTTTAAAATAATTTCCTGGTCATTTTTATAAGGTCTCAGTGAAATCTCAAGTCATCAGAATGGGACCTGAACTGAAGGGACAGATCATATTGTGCTGGTCTCTTGGTTGGACAGAACAACTGACTTGCTGCCTAGGCCAAGTTTGTACTCCCTTATGCCACACAGCACATGGCTCAAAATAAGAAATTACATGAGCAGTACACTCCTAGTGGGGCTGGTGAAGTAGCCTGCAGGGTAATTGTCCAGACCTCAGTTTAGACGCCCAGTCCCAGATAAAACTCTGGGTGTACCAGCATGCATCTTAACTCCGTCCTTCGGATCAGAGACAGGTAGATCCTGGGGGTTCTGTGGCCAGTCAGTCTGATTGATTCGATGCATTCTATGTTAAGTGAGACGTCCTGCCTCAAAAACTAAGGTGAGAAGCAATCATAAGAAGAAACTCAGCATTAATCTTTGGCCATCACACACACACACAAGCAAATACACCTGCACACACATGCATACCCACCCCATTCCCACGCACTCTTGTGTTTCTGCCTGAATATATATTAATTGTCTTTCATTTTCAAGACATATATTTTCCTAACTAAACTAAATAAACTGGTAAGATATAGTATAGTAACATTTTATAATATCATTAAAAGTTAAAAACAAAACCATTAGCAGAGCACTGAAGCAAGTCCCAGGAAGAAGTGACCAGGAATGTAGAGTGCGTTGTTTCCGGATTGATTTAAAACTGAGGCCAGGAAGTCGGGGGGCTGAAGCAAGACTGGCCGACAGGAGCAATGACATTTCACAACCAAATCTGAGCCATAAAGCTTTCAAAGAGTACTAAGTACGGAATAACGGCTACTATGGAAAGGTCAATGTCAAGAAACCAAGAGATCAGTGGATGTGAGGGAATTTGAGGGAGCCGGGCACTGAGGTGTTCAGCTTCTTTGCTGTTGTTAATTTAAAAGTTTTGCTTCAAAAAACTGAAAAAAAAATTAACTGGTTTCAATAAAAATAGATCAGCAAGATGAAATTGTTAAAATGGCATATAAATGGTGTGGTTCACTTGCCTGTGACTTGCAAGAAATACTTCACATAGGAAAATGAAGGCCTTGGTCTTCTGCGTAGAGACCCCTGGTATACTTCTAGTTTGCTGCCTTTTTCCAGAGCTCATAGAACCATCACTTTTTTTCACTACTGTGATGTTACTATGCCAACATTAAAATTACCTGAATAGAAAACCTGACTCTTAAACTTAATTTTTAAGAGTGGGCGTGAACTCAGAGGATACTTGTTCCCTAGATATCTCTTAGAACCACTGCCTGATGAAACTGTCTTGATGGAAATGCCTTGTTCGAATTCAGGGCCTGAAAATGGGTTCTCGAGTCAGGTCCCATGCATGGTGTTATTCTAAAATGGTTTCTCCAGCTTCAATTGGGGAAGTACAAGATTGACTACACACTAATCTTAACAGACCATCCTGTCTTTATGTCCCTAGTTCTAGAATATCTCATGAATCCAAGGGTCTGGGTTCTTTCCAGTCTTTACTGTGTGTGATGGAGATGGGCACACCACCTTTTGGCACTTTGACATGTTAATTCACAAGCATACCCACATTCATTCATCATCGTTTTTGGGGAAGTACCAAATTGAGATTGTCCGGTAAGGCGACTTGTATCACAAGACACATGAACACATGCTTTTCCTGGGGTTAATTAAAAGTTATTAGCCCAGGTTATTATTTCCTGTACATTTTGATTTACCTGGTGGAAGCATTTTTCCTCAGGTTCACCCATGGCCTCCTTTTTTACCATCTTTGGCACAGTTACCCCATTCTTATGGGGCCTTTCTAGGTATTCGATTAGATGGCCATTCTCGACTTGGCGCAAATTTCCTCTTCTTTTGACACATCTCAGGTTGTTCTTAGCTAGTTTTCTCCACAGAGCTCAGATTTCCCCTTACTACTTTCTTTTCCTGAAAGACAGCAGAGTTCCAATTTTATGCCTCTTAGATGCTTTCTCACTTTTCTATTGAGGTTGCTCCCCACAGGCAACTCCAAAGTTTCAGCAATCAGTTCTGTAACAGTCACCCCAAACTTTGTTTTTTATCTCCTACTTCCTGTTCTGAACTTCGCAATGTTTTTCTGCCTAGATCTCAGATTCTCTGCTTAAACAAGTCATTTTGAAAAGAAAGATTTCATTGTGTGTATGTGTGTGGGGATATGTGAATGTGAGTACAAGTGCCTGGGGAGGCCAAAAGTGTACAGGGAACACCCGGTGCTGAAGTTATAGGTGGTTGTGAACTGCCCTGTGTAGGTGCAGGGAAATGAATTCAGGTACCTGTCAAGAGCAGTCCTTGCTCCTGACTCCTAACTGCTGAGTCATTTATCCAGTTCCCGATTTTCTTCTTACAATGAATTTAAAACAGGGTGTGGTGGCAGGAGACTGTGAGGCCAGGCCTTGGAAGGCAGAAGCAGGAGAACTAGAGTTTGAGGTGAATTTGTCCTGCACAGTGAGGCCCTGCTTCAAAGGATGCATCAATCAGACCTGATGGATTCTTAAAAAGAAAGAAAAGGATACAAACTTGAGTGGATAAGGAATGGGAAGTGAATCTGGTAGGAGCTGAGGGGCTGAATATTATCAAAATACTCTGAATGGAAGTTCGCAGACAAATCCTGTATCCTGACCTTCCTGCAAGGTTGGCCAACTGATTAACACTTACAGAGTGCAGAGTTTGGAATATTGCTGACACAGAGCTTATTTGTACTTATGTTGGGCTATCTTTAGCTCCCAGATAACCACTGCTTGCCTACCTGTTTCTCACCTTAACATCTTGTGACTAACATAATGTATTAGCTTAAGACAGAATCAGTTCTTCTCCCACCAAACAAAAGGCTAAGAATGTCATCAGATAGCATCCAAGACCTATAGCTGAATCTCCCTCTTTGCTCTGACCACCTACTGAACATATCACCAATATATTTGAAAAGTGTCTTGATTCGACTTTTCCTTATTCTGTTACTGTATAAACTCCATGGAACTGCTTCCATACTCGAACATAGAATGGGGTAACCTGAATCTGTGTTCCCAGGCCATGGTCCCTCATCTTTGCTCCAGAATAAACCATCTCTTATCCCCTTTGAGGTGAGGGTTATGCTTTTGCATTGGTGGTATACTGTATATGAAATTCTCAGAGAATCAATAAAGTTTAGCAATTAATGCAAAGCGAATTTATTTGTCTGCCCCAGATTCTTCCTTTTATATGTTGTAATCATTGGAAATGGCTTTAGTTCACACAGTTGTTCAAGTTCAAACTTCTTTACATCTTTGATTCTTTCTTTATTCATCACATTAAAATGATCAACGTGTTCCATCAACTCCACCTTCAGCGGTTTTATTTTTAATTGTATTTCCCCTTTATTTCTCTGTCAGAATCCAGTCTCAGACTTGCATTCTCTCTCACATGATCTAACCTCTTCAGGTCAGTCCAAATCACAGCCTGTTTCCTGATAGCCCTGTGTCCATTCATTTCCCATATTTCCTCCATTCATAAAAATTCATAAAAATGAGATCAGGACCACATCACTCCTCAAATTTTAAAGCCTCGATTGACTTCTAAACACACTGTAGACCAAAACCCTACCCACCAAGCAGGCAAAACCCCAAAGAAGCAAGAAGATCAACCACAAATATTCACCTTGGATTCCCTCAGATGCACCTGCCAGCAGCATGCTAAGACCCCTAAACAAGACTACTGCAAGCTCTGTGTCTCGTGTTTCTTGTCTTTTCATCATTCTCTGCCTGGTGGATGCCTCTTTCCTCTAAGGCACAAATCAAACCTTTCCTCCTTTAAGTAACCTTTCCAGCAGGCTACTTTTTCTTTTGCTGTCTCATGATCTGTGCACATGCTCCGATCATCACACTTACCAGACAGACAGTTTTGTGACCATCTGTTTATCCACTCGGTTTTCCCATTAGGCAGAGAACTTAAAATTTTTTTCAGATGTGACACATTTTGCAGATGACATTCGATAGTGCAGCACATTTCCCAATGAGTTGGTTATAAGTCTAATTATTTTGCTTCTAGTTAAGAAAGGTCATTATAACAGGAGTGAGAGTGACAGATAACAGTGACCTTGGATCTGTCTACAAACACATTCATACGAATTTGTTTTTATTTGAAAAGTCATTTAGAACTCTCATTCTAGAGTCAGACTGCCCAGTTTAAAATCCTGATTTTGTCATTTTTGCCTAGAACCCAAAGGGCATTATTTAACCTTGACAAACCTCAGTTTCTCACTCAGTTGAACAAGAATTAGAACTGTCAAAAGGATTGTTGAGACAATTTTAAAAGTAAAAAGGAAAATAGCCATTATTTTACTATTACTACCAACTGATGTGAATTGGTTTTCTCTACCTGTAGACTCTAGTAACTCGCTATTTTTGTGGTACAAAATCAGGTACTTTTGTGAAGAAACAGAAATAGTTATCCCTGAGACTCCTCTAAACTTCAGTTACTCATAAAATTGGAAAAATAATGGCATTGAGCAAAATAGAAAAATGTACAATTTGAGAGTCTCAAGCACATACTGTTGATTCAGTGGACACTCGATTGTTCCTTCCTTTCACCTAGACACATATCTGCAAGCCAGGGAAGGAAAAATAAATCTGGAGAAGCAGAATTGGGTGTGAGTGTACAAAGGCAGGTACCAGCTGCGTTAAGTTATCCAAAGAAAACCTCTTCACTAGGAGAAGGTCCACCAGCTTAACACTGAAGAGAAAGAAACCCAACCATTAGAAAGAAAATTCTGAAAGTGTGAATTGCTTAGAGTACAATATAAACCTTGTCAGTTATGGGATTCCAGCTGCTATTTTATTGCTTTAATTTCCCATTAGTGACTCTGTGACTGAGAAAGGTATTTGACCTCTGGAAAAAGAACCAAGGTCACAATGGTACAATGGGCATTCCTGTCTCTGCCAACATTTTGAACAGTGTCTAAACAAATGCACTGAAATGATCATTTATCGGTGCTTAATTTTTTTATAAGGATTGTTTATGATTGTAGAATTCCAGATCCTGTCCTACCTGCCTTGTATTCTTTTCCAACCCTCACAGGACACTGTGTTGGCATGTTGCAGGAACCACTATAAAATGTAATGTCCTGGTAGCTAATCCTTATGAGAGAGAGAGAGAGAGAGAGAGAGAGAGAGAGAGAGAGAGAGAGAGATGTGGAGTCTAGTCACAGTGTGGGGTTGATTCTGTCATCTTATTTTGCTTCTTTCCCTCCACAGATTTAAGCCTATGAGTGTATGTGTAATGTCAAAAGTGGTTGTTCAGCTGGGTGCTCTCTACATCCCCAACTTACATGGCAGGCTATTATTGGGCATCTTACTGATGGACTTCAGTTGTTTGCTGGCATAGTAGAATAAGACTGTGGGTATTACCACTCATCCAACTTTTTCAAAAAGAAAGATGATCTCTTCTGAACCTAATACACCAAGAAATACAGAGAAGCTTCAAGTAGAGGGAACTTTTATGCTCTCACTGATTTTCAAGGGACTGTCTTCAGATCTGAATTGACCACTGTTGAGGATAGACATTGGTGATAGTTATCTGTGGAGCCTTGCAGAGATCAGAGTGTATCCCTTTTTTATTGTATCTCCCACTGTAAACACTGAGATGTCTACAGGAAACACAGAAAAGGCTCTCTATCTTCTCTATATTCCTGATTTCAGATCTTTCTGTGTTGTTTCAAGGTGTCAGATAATTCAATGCAGGTATATTTCTCTGCTGGCCAGAATGTAAAAGTTACAGACATTTGGTTAAAATAATTGAGCACTTATAAATGCTAACCATGTGATAGCAACTTTTTTATTATTTCAAACCCTGGAGTCAGAAGTTCCCAGTCCTAAGCATTAGTAAGAGCCATACATACATATATATATAATATTTAAAATATAAATATTATTATATATAAAAATTATAAATATATTTTTTTCTGTTTAATAACAGACACAATATTAACCTTCAAGGGCTCAAGGGCTAAATCAGTTGCAGTAGGATGATGTGACATATTCAAGAAAACAAACAACAGCAGTTCAGACCTGAAATCTCAGTGGACTATTGGGAGAATTCTTCTTGGAAACTGCAGCTAGACATCAGACATTTATCAGCTCCTGGTCAGGGCCTATGTTTGAAAGAGGCAAGTGTCAGTTGGGTCGCATTGTTTTCCATTATGCAGTATATGAATAGTGTTGGTCCTGGATATGCTTCTAGCTCCTACTTAACTCTCCATATATACATCAATTCTTTGCAATGGGTACATGGTGCATGGGTTATTATGGTGCTTTGTTGTTGATCTCCTAACTTATACTGATGGCATTCCCATCAAACCCATTCCCCAGCTGGCATTTAAAAAATAATATACAAATAGTTGTGGTTTTGGCAGTGTTTTCCCATACCATTATATAGCAGATATGAAAAGTCAAAATCCTGCAGTGTTTCGGGGATCACTGTCAGGTTTGCTCCCATATCAAGGTTGAGGCAGATGGTGGTACAGAAGGGATGGGAGACCTCAACTCCCAGATTCTCAAAAAGCAGAGCAAAGCAGGCATGACTCTGCCAAAGCCTTGAAATTTTTGGCCTCAGATAAAGTTGGACTTTGTCCTTCTGTTTCTCCATCTTTCCCCCACCTTCTGTGTAGAGACACTGTCTGTCCCAGTCGCCATGCTGTCATGTAAACCCTGCCAAAACCGGCATGTGTCTGTGTGGCCCAATTCATAGGATCTCAGACACAGGAGGTGCCACATTGATGATCTCCACCTCCAAGTCAGAGAAGAAGGTCCAGAAAGCACCTTTAACAAAAAGCTTGAAGGTGTTTCTGAAGTCAGAAAATTTTAAATTCTATTCATTTACAATTTTTGCTGTTTCATGACCCATCTATTCTCTCTTATGCTTATCTGATCACTGTGTCTGCATGATATGAAATTATTAGATTATATAAAGCTGTAGTCATCCAAGTGTTGGGTTCCTGTAGTGCCAATCACTCTGATAGAAGGATTTTAGTCATTAGAGGTATGACAAATGTCAATTCAAAGCATAAATTTGATTAAAATAAAGCCTCTTGTCCTAATTATAGTCATTGATACTTTCACACCTATAATTTGGAATAGTATTTAATGGATCCTTACAATAGAAATCGGAGCAGCAATTTTAATTTACAGTTTTCAGTTCCATTGTCCTTACTCCAAGTGTGAACTTCCATTTTTGTCAATTATTATGCTTTCTCCTCTTCTGAAGGACTCACATGATAGAACTGAAGGAAGTATTGGTTTGATATTGTTCCACTTAATGCTGCCATTTTAGAAAGTAAGTTTGAATAAGATGTGTAGGTTCTTGATACTTTGAGTGGCATCATGCAGGGATAGAGAAATGAAAAAGTTCACTTCCTGGCAAGATTTGAAGCAGCAGGGAAGTATGTGACCCCTTCTTTGCATTGAGCCCCTTATCACCTACATTTGTTTTTGCCTCTGCCTCCTAGTGATGTCATGCCATGACACCTCTCATCCCTATCTAAATCCCCTCTTCAGACACTGTCTGCACTGAGCTGGAGTCATGCACTGGCACTTGGTTTATTTTAAGTCAAAGTCTTTGAATTATGTCTCTCCAGAGAATGGCCCCTCAATTCTTGTCTATGAATGCCAAAAGAGAAAAATAATGAAGAATATTTTGGAATCAGTAAACAAAAAACTGCAGTGAAATTGAGAATGCTTGATACATTCTTGACTTTATCTTTTTTCTTTCTAGTTTTGCAAAAATGAAATTTTTAATGCATTCATATTCTGGGTCTCATAGTAGATATTGGGGAGAAAGCAAATGCAGCTTTTCCAGAAGACTACCAATTTACTGTCAGTGTGGTATATGAGGTGGTAAATAAGGTGACTTACTTGAACTTGTAAAGTTTTAAGGCAGTGGTATTATATTTTCATGATGCTGTGCAGGTGAAGGAGAGAAAGGAATTTAGTCTGTCTGATGAGGAAATAAGACAATGCTTTACAGAGGGATTATGCTTGATCAAGTTCTTATAGAAAATGTATAGGTTTACCAAGAAGAAAGAGAGGAGATGGGAAAAGCTTTTGGGAGTGTGAGTAAGTAAAGAATGCTTTTGGGATAAAAGAGCCATGGAGGCATGGGCAATGCTGAATAAACAGGGACTTCAGGGATGGATAGTAAGTTCACATAGCTAGAATGATTCATGGTAGAAGAGACTTCATGGGGACTAGAGAGATGCCTCAGTCAGTAAAGTGCTTGCCATGCAAGAATGAGGATCTGACTTGAATCCTTACCACTAAGTTAAAAGCCAAGTGAGGTGACTCATGTCTGTAACCCCGACCTTGGAGGTGGGGGAGAATGAAGACAGGAAGATCCCTAGAGCTATCTGGCAGGCCAGCCGAGCTAAAAGAATGAGCTCCAGGATGAGTGAGAGACCCTGTCTCAAAAACTAAGATGGGGAATGATAGAGATGACACCTGATATGGACTTCCTGCTCCACATCTGCACACACACATGCATAGGCACACATCTCTACATATATGCATATACCCACATGAACAAGTAAATATACCACACATGTACACAAAAATCAATCAATCAATCAATCATTTTTTTTTAAAAAGGAGCCTTCTTGGGAACTAATATAATCATTTAATGCTGGTGGTTATGGTGAAGTTTTTTGTGTTGCTCTCTCTACAGATAATGATGTTCTTTCCTAGTCCTCCTGACTCCTATGGCAATAAGCTTGAGCTGAGTTTCATGTGGAAGCCATGGAAGGGTTTTAGACAGAAAGGATAGATGCAGGTTTACTTTGTCAAAAACAAGAATAGGACAAGAGTGGGAGGAGTACATTGACAATATATATTTGAAACACTCCATACAATAAAGCATGAGTAAATTCACTAAGAACAAGAAAACCAGGGAAGATTCAGTATGACAGAAGCAATGGGTTTTGATCACTCACTAATAGAGCGTGGGAGAGAAGGCTTCTTATGAGGATGGCCACGTGATCTGGCATTTCAAAGAGACCAAATCTGCATTGAGAGCAACGCCAAGCTGAGGGCGTGCTGAATGGTGGATGGTATGGAGATCTGCCGGAGAACTGCTTCTGTAGACATGTCATTTTATGAGTCTGTTGCTGAGGAAATAGGATGAAGCCTTTGGAAGTCACCAGCACAAGAATGGCAATGGCTACCCAGCAGACATTTAGAGAGAAGAGTGCAAATGTGGGGGCCATTTTGTAGGTAGACATTTAAGAAGGAGAAGATTTGTCACTGTGAAAGGCCAAGAAAGAAAAGACATCTGGGGGAGGAGAACTGGGAGTGTAGGAGAGGGAAGGAGTTAGAGAAAGTAATGGAAAGCACTGCAAGCCCTGGACTGCTACGTCAGCACTGTAATATATGGAGAGAGAGGATTATAAGGAAGAGGAAGAAGAAGAGCAAGAAGTGGAGGAAGACAGGGAAGAGGAGGGAAGAGAGACAGAGCAGAGAAGAGACAAAACGTAAAAGTTTCCCTTTTGGTAGGTTGGTAATTTTTGAAAAATATAAACCGAACCCAGAAGCTGCAGTTACGGTGACTGGAACAGGCTTCACATAGAAAAATATAGACAAAATGGACACAGTCACATGTGAGTTTGGAGTCCTAGTACATGAAAAGGGTGTCAAAAGATGAAGTCAGCCTGGAGGCCATGCGAAGGAGCTTGAACTTTATCTCAGTGGCAACATCAAAGTCTTTTAAGTAGAGCAGAGATAATTTCAGGGTTGTGCTTTAGAAAGAACATTCTGACAGCTGAGGAGGAAGTTTGAACTAGAGCCAGCATAACAAAGGCGATAAGACAAGAGGTTGAGGAGATCAGAGCCAGAGAGGAGGAGGCCCTTCATGAGCATATGCCAAGTGGGCAGTGACCCCATGACTGCTTTCTGAGATTTGCTTATCTCTTTGATAATGTGTGGCTTCTCAGTGGATCCTGGAGATCCCGATAACAGCTTGCCTGAGTTAGATCAGAAGGCTGCCATTGCACATTGTTGAGACTCTGGATGATTAGCCTTGGCTTTCAGCAGGACCAGGTTTCTATTCTGCACTTTGCCATTGTCTGGGTTGTGGTCTTAAAGAAAGACGGTGGTATCAGGACCACTGCATAGTCATTCAGACCCACTGCTGATTAACCTCTGAGCTCTGATAATGGCCTTTTACATTGGAGTATCTCTACCAGTCTCCTGTACTCTGCCCCCTTCTTATCAAAGGTTCAAAGTTAGCTTGTGTTTTAAAGACATGGATCTCAACCATGGGTGATTTTCTTAACCATCGAAGTTATCTGACAATATCTGGAGATATTTTGGTTATGATAATTGTCAAGGAAAGGGAAGATTGGCACTGGTATCTACAGAGTAAAAGATGTTGTTAATATTGTACAATGCAATAGGCTTCTCAGAACCAAAACCAACCCCAGAATAAAGAATCATCTGGTCTGAAATGTCAAGAGTGTTAATGTCAAAATTGTACTCCAAAGGGCTGGGATAGTCTTTCCTTAAGAATAACATTTTATGCCATCTCTTATCACAAACATGTGCTTTTCAAGTTATCTGTTCCCAAGCATTTATGTGTCCATTACAAAGTGAAATGTGGAAATGAATGCTGCTTGGCTATATAATACCAACATTATTTTTCAAAAGTTGCTCAGCTATTTGGTGTTTTTCTCACCATGATTTTCACCAAATGATTGAGGAGTTAAAAAACTCAATGTGGTTGTATCTCTAGACTATGAACAGGTAAAACAAAAAGAAAAACACCCAAGAAAGTTCTTTTAACTGACCTGAGCAACAACATGAGCATTTCTGAGTGTCTATAAAGTTGCCCTGCATATACTAAAATCCCGGTGCACTATAAAAGAAAAACACACCAGGTTCTCTTGTTGGAACTGGCCCCAAGAGGTGAATGTATTCATCTTCGTGTTTGTGCTTGGGATTTAGGCAACATGTAGGAGATATTTATTATCTGTCTAGGATATCACCTTCACTCTCTTTTACTTGCTAAGAAAATAGATTGTGTTTATGTCACAGTCCTCTCCTCTAGCATAGTCCTAGGAAAGAACAAATTCTGGCAGAATGTAATATATTTGTGCCTTTATAAGGCAGGAGACAATTCATACATCCCACAACTACTAAAAATGCATTAGGTTTATATTAGCAATATAATCTGTCTTCTCAGTAAAAATGCATTTTTGCCATATTCTAGTTTCCTTTTTTTTTCTATCCATTATTTATAATGTTAAAAAACAAAATTCATACAAAACACTGCATTTACCATAAACTGAAAGTTAAACACATGGCTGTAAGGAGGCAGTTCACCTTTCAACAGTTCAAGTAAACAGTTAAAAAGAGATTCTCTGAACGGGTGAGATAGTATACACGGATATAAACTAATGGTTTAGAATTAGTAATGAGTCATCCAAGGGTCTCAGAAAGGCAGCCTTGGATAAAGAACCAAGCCCCGTATGTTCGTGTGTTCCTTCTCTGGTTGAACCAGAACCTTTTCTCAAGTTGCATATCAATGCCCTTTTAAACGTCTCCTTAGGATTTCTAGAAGGGCACTGTGCCAGTTAGTTTTGTCAGCTTGACACAAATTAGAGTCACCTGGGAAGAGGACACCTCAGTTGAGGAATTTACTCTAACAGGTTGGCCTGTGGTCATGCCTGCAAGGCATTTTCTTACTTGCTAGTTCACTTAGGAAGGCCCAGCCCACACCGGGCTTTGCCATGCCTGAGCAGGTGGGCCTAGAAAGGTAGTTGAGGGGACAGGGAGGAGCAGCCCTTCTCCATGGTCTGTCCTTCAGTTTCTTCCTTGAGTTCCATGCCTTGGCTTACTTTGAGGATGGATTGTACTTTAAAGTGAAATAAGCATTTTCTTCCTCAAGTTGCTTTGGTTGGTGTTTTATCATACAAGAGAGAAGCAAGTGAGGCTGGGCACTCACATCACATTTTTCCATGTTGACACTGAGGAGATTGCCCTGAGAAGCAAAGTCCTCAAAGGATTACAATTCAATTCTTAAACAGTTAAAAGTTTAAAATAAAGTTGAACTCCAATATGATTGTAAAAACACTTCCAGCTGTCATTTATTCTGGAATGCAGTTTGAATATTTGTTTTGTCATTCAACTTCAGAAGAATGGGAATCTGTCCATTTAGACAGTACTTTGAGTTGTTAAGCACCCTCTACTCTGACACTGCATGTACTGCATAGAATTTGAAATGTCTCTTTATGTGACTGTCTCTTCCATTAGAATGAGGAGCTTGAGAGAGGTACAATACATCCACTCCCTTTTTTCTTTCTTTTTTATTGTCAGTGTTTAGACTGATTATAAATATGGCATGACGGGTAGGTGGATGGATGGAGGCACGGATCAGAGTTCTAGGAGAGGGTATGGAGAATAAATACTGTTTATTTGAGAAAAAAGATACTTGTAGCATATACTGTTAATAAAGTTTCAGAGCAAACAATTTGAAGTTCCAGGGAAAAGATGTTTAAGGAATGTTACATCTTGTGGTGGTCTGATTTTTAATAAATGGGGGTACTTCTGGCTTATATGCTTTCCATGTGCAGTATGAAATTTTGAGAAGGAATGGGTACACAATATTTTCAAAATGTACCTGACTTCAGAACACCTACTAACCTCTAGATATTACATTCAGAATTACCTTCATTGGCTAGTGCTGGTTTACATACAGGACTCTTTTCTTGATTTGTTTTTATTTTATGTGTATGAGTGTTATGCCTGATTGTATATAAGTGCACCAATGCTGTGCAGTGCCTGTGGAGGGAATAAGTGGATGGTGGATCCCTTGGGACTAGAGAAATGAACAATTGTTAGCCACCATGTGGGTGCTGGTATTCGAACCTGGGTCTTCTGCAAGAGCATCCAGGACGCTTAACGTCTGAGCCATCTCTCCAGCACCCACATATAGGATTCTTTAGTACAGCATCTTTAAAAGGAAGTTCAGAGTCATTTGTGAGAAAAAAGGGAAGACAGAAAACAGAGGAGAGGTTAAGGAAATGTAACTAGAGAAAGCAGTGTGAGTTAACGAAAAAGGCAAATCTTAGGAAAGTGTGAAGCAGATTGAGCCCAAATTCACAGGCAAGAGGTTTTTAGAGATGATATAACCAAAAAGTTCTTATTTTCCTTTGCTGAGTAGAGACCTATAAAGGCAGTAACTCACACATCAAAGGCATGATGGCAAAGAAGGTGAGCCTAAGTCCTTGCCTTCCGGGAGCTTCTGAGTTAGCTGATCTCTGGTCTGGTCTTTTCCGCTCAGGCATACTTACTTGTGTTAGGAGAAATCCCTTGGCATGTTTTGCCAAATAGGGACACCAAAAACAATGCAGTGTTGCTAAAATTTGTACAAATTTGTCATAGAATTGGCAAAGAACTAATTCACAGTATTGTTGTGAATTCACCGTAAAAGATAAAAGCTGTAGAATAGCATATTATTACCATTAGCCTGTAATTCCTTCATTTACAGTTGCTTATCTGAGGTAAATTAATGAAAAATGACCCATCTTTCTAATGAATAAATTGTCTGTAGTCATAAATTGGATATATCCATAAACACATTAGCAATTTCAGGCTCACCAACTTTAAAATCTCTGATGCTGGAAGGGACCTCAGGGATCACCTAGCACAGCCCCCTCATTTTTGTATTTATGCTCACGGCACTAATTATTATAATCTGCAGCCGTGAGCAGTGGTCGAGAGGCATTAACAGACCCACAGGAGTGCTCTGTGGACCTGGCCTGTAATTGCTGGTTACAACTCAATCCTGGCATAAGAGAAGGAATTCAATTTTTTTTCCTTTTCTGTAAACAGTTAGCCTTTGTCTGCATAAAGTGTTTCTATTCATATTGAAAAATGAGAAAGAAAGGGAAACACATTAGAAATCAACTGAGTTTTTCTTTGTCTCTGAATTACATTTTGTTGTCTGGAGAAAATAATCTAGATTGAAAATTAATTTGGTGTAATGAGACATTCTAACATGAATTACCTGATGTCAGAATTCAGCGTGTGAAGATCTTACCACTGAAGCATGAGGTTCGGAGTTCAGATCCCCAGAAGTCATATAGAAGGCTGATTTTCATGACAGCCTGCCTATAGTCCCAGAATATGGGAAGTGGAGACAGGTAATCTTCAGAGCAAGCTGCCTACCCAGACTAGCCCAAGCAGTGAGCTCCAGGCTCAAGAAACCTTATCTCAGCAAGTAAAGTGGAGAGTGATTGAAGAAGACCCTCCATGTCAAGTTTGGACTGCCACATGCATGCACACACACGTGGATGTGTACACATACATATGGAAACATGCATACACACACACCATACATATTTTTAATAATACATATGCAAAAAGTATCAAAGCAATACTTTTTACTTGGGTATATACCCTATTACACATGGGATTAATATGTGTTTATATATACTACTCAATGGAAAAGAATTTCAAGAAATCATACAACATTTAAGTGACTTTTTAATTCTACAATATACAACATCTGGTTTAACAAACTTTCACATGCATTCACTCGTCACCTTGGGATTGGGGACATGGGCTAAACTGTTTACCAAATGGGCTTGCAAGCACAGCTCCACTGTTAAAATTAAACAGGGCTAAGCACTCAAGCATAGTACTGTTATTAGTATGACTAATAACTCCAAGCAATAAGCTGCCTCCGATAGAGATCTGTGTTTTGTAATGAAAATGTAATCATAAAACTCACACTGGAGTTTCTATCCTGCCAAGCCAAGTTACCATCAACAAACATGCTAATACCTGCCAGCATATTTCAGCACCTTCATGTCAGAAAATAAGGAAATGCCAATTTTACTCAGAACTCAACAGATTCCACCTACTTAGGCATCTCCTAACTTGTGGGTAGAATGTAATTTTACAATTCTGCTTACTCAATAAATGATATCCATCTTTAGGGATTGTGTTTCTTATTGGAGAGACAAGTTATAATTTATAGGAAAGGCAGTTTTCAAAATGAAATGTTTCTAATGTTTCACAGTGTTTAGCCCCTTTAACAAGAGCATTTATGACAGAATTGCTCTATGCTTTCTCATGTCCCATGTTGTGCCTTATCCCATGTGTCAAGACAAATGTTTAAATGTTTCCTATCATCCAGACTACTTTATACATTTTATGATTTATTTTTAGCAATCCATTCCACAAACATTTATTGAGTTACTTTTCTAGGGCAGGCAACAGTGTGTTAGGTTTTATTCAAAGATGAATAAAACATCGTCCCTTTTTGCATGTGGTAGGAACATAGACTTTTATGTAAATTGATGACTGCAGCACATGTTTGAAAATCAAGTGATCAGTTGTAGATGAAGACACTGGAGCTTTAGGTGAAGGAACAATTCGGAAGAACAAAGGAAGCTTGGATTTTAAATCTACAAAAGTAGGAATTTCTTAGAATATGAGACAGAAAACTGTACGATAGACAGAGTGGTAAGAAAAGCCAAGAAAAAGAGAGGCTCATGTGGAACATTCACATGTAAGGAAAGGTGTGTGTAGGCGGGGATGTTGGTAGGCAGCCTGGAGAAGCAACTTAGAATGATGCTGGGAAATAGGTGAGAAATATTTTACCAAACCTAGTACAGATCATGCCAAGGAAGTTGAATTTTATCCTAATAAAATGAAACATTATAGGGTATTAAAATATTAATTTAGACTTTTAAGATCATTTCCTGTTTTTTTAGCCTGTCAATTAAAATTTAAACTTTCTTTGGCACTTGGATTGCCCATACACCCAAGAATAGCTCAAATACAAGAATCTCATAGGTGTGTGAAGGAGCCTGAGATTAAGGCGGCAGACCTCTGATAGGCCATACCCGATATCACCAAACCAAACACTGGTCACCATCCCACATAAAGAACAATATCCAGAACCACCTTGGAGGATAAATGAAAGAACTCAGGACAAAGTTCTGAAGCATGTCCTATTGTGATGGACAGATAGATGGCTGGATGGTGAATTAGAAAAAAAAAAGATGAAAGGAAAATTTGCCTTCAAATATCTAATATCTGTAACCAGTTTCATTCCACTGAGCAGACATCAGCCCTTGAAATGCCTATGAAATCACAAGCATCCTACCTGAGAATTGCACATGGTCATTTAGCATGCCTAGCTCTGGTCAGCTCATGATGCCAGTGTTCAATCACATCTTCATTTCATGGGGACAATAAATAAACTGGATATAATACATTACCTGCCCCGTGTTGACCAAAGAAGGGCACGGCCAAGAGTCAGAATAAGGCAGAGCAAGATTTGAAAGAATAATAGGAGGTATGGAATGGCTTTGTTCTCTACTGGCATAGCTATCACATCTGCCCCAACTCTGAAGATTTAGAAGCCCATCTCCCTGAGGGTCTTTAGACCAGATACTGATATTAAACTCCAACCACCCAGGACTCAGGGTCCGTTGAGGAAGAAGGGGTGGAAAGATTGAGCCAGGGAGGAGGTACATGACCATATGGAAATAGAGTCCTAGGACCTTGTTCATATGAACCTACAGCAATAGTGTCAACATGGACAAGGCCCATGCAAACTCAAGCAGATAAGAAGTCAGCACAGAACTGTGGAAATGGGCAGCAGGTCCCAATCTTAGTCAAAGAATTATTAACAGCTGATTACTGCTGGGCGAGGAAAAGCTGATCTTAACGGGAAGGACTCTAGATAGACTGACTAAACCCCAGTGGATGAATGTGCACTGAGGAACATCTGAGGATACTAACCTGACATGATAGACCTTACTACAAGTGACAGAATGTAAGAATTGCAGTGGGGGAGGGGCTATGGGAGGGTGCCAATGGGGAAAGGGTTATGAAGATGATTAAGATTGATTAAGATGTTCTGTATGAAATACAAAAAATAGTCAATAAAAATTTACAGAATTTCCCAACTCACTACCAGTCATGAAGCAAAAAAGCAAACGAATAAATAGAACTGTATATGTCTAAATAAATTATAGGAGTGTGTGTACCAGGTACTAAATGAGAGTTCCTTCTTTTCTAGGTCTGTAAGAATTCTATGTCCTCGCTAGGTTCCTGACATTTTCTTTGGACATCACTAGACTTTGCATTTTGTATCATCTTGGTTCTATTTTCCCCTAGGAAGTAGAAGCATTTTCCATATATCAATTAAGGAGTAGATTCCCTGAACACAGAATGGCTGACATTGTCTCCATCCTCAGAATCTGAGAAAGTTCTGTGGTTCCTGGTAGGATTTAATAGGTCCTGTATTATATGCTGGTTATTGCTGATGCCTGTTACTAGATATTGTAGGTCTGAATCCCCCAAAAGACTCCTTAGCTCACTTGCAGGGAAACTACCTCTCAGGTTGAACTCACCCTTGCCATGTCAGACCTTTGTGTTAGTTTGAGAAAAAAAAGTTCTTCTCTTCTCTTGCATCAAAGTCCCTGTGTCCTCCTTCCCATTTAGCATGTTATCATTCCATATCTGAATATGGTCTTCTGCTGTTCTTGCATGCACAAAGTGTTGAAGACTGTAGGTTATGAGCTCACTAAATAATAAATCATTTGCTCCAGAATTATCTGATCCATACTGATGACCATCACCTGTTTATGAGTGTTGGGAGAGATGGGAAATGGAGCTAAAGTTTCATTGTCACTTTCTACATTAACAATCATGAAATATGTGCTGAAAAAAACAATTATAAATTAAAAATAATAATTGAATCCTTACCAGGTACAAAGCAGGTGTATGTATTTTAAATGATTTTTAAACATTTTCTCTCAATAGAGCACACCCTTAGAGTAAGATGCTCCTTGTACATTTGTAGAACATGAAGTGTGATAATGGTACATCCTCAGAACTTCACTGTTGGTCTCGCCAGTAAACTCTCTGTCTCTTTTGACTCAATGTGAGAGCACATCTTTCTCCCAAACACACATGTACGCACGCACATGCATTGTTTTCAGTTTCCTTCAGCATTGTTTTTGTCAGGCCCACAATTAGTTTAGCACCCTGCTCATCCCCCAGCAGAACCGCATAATGTTAGCATTCCAAGATTCATTTATGAGTCAGTAAAAGAGGACCAGAATGTCTCCAGGAAAAAAAAGGCCACTTATAATACGACAAAACTGCAGGTCTGATAGGAGTGAGAGAGGGAGCTTTTGAGCAGTGTTGGAAATAAGTGTTTTCTTCAGTATTTCTCCCTTAAAATGGCAAAGTTAGAGCAAGAACAAATTTCCTGAATTCCCTCACGAATCCCAGGATTTAAAGAGAGTGAAAAGACACGCAGATTTAGTCTGTGCCTTGACCGATTTCCCACAGATAACACATTAGAGATCCCCTGTTTCTCATGCCCCCAAAGAAACCCAGACTAGGATTTAAGAGAGCCTTCATTTTTTCTGTAATCTTCCAGGATCCCATTTTTAATTTTTTCAAGGAAAAGAAATTTTTGCCTATTAGAAAAGAATATTACAATGCTATCTGTATATAATTCTGCCAAAAAAACCCATCATTTCAAAATAAAGCCTTCAATGTAAATAGCAGTTCTCCAGGGCACTGTTGATGTCATTTCCTTCTAAAACTCAGCAAATGCTCTTTCATCTTTCACAAGTGGATGTCAGAGCTCAGGTACGTGACCAGCTGTCAGGAACGTAGACTAGATCATCAAAATAATGTTCCTGTTTGTCCTTGGAGTCCATATGATGCCCTAAATCAACATCAGTAAACACATTACTAAAGAGCTCTAAAGAGTTACAAAGATCATATAACACGGTAGCAAAAATAGACTTGTTTCCCTTGTGAACACACTTGCCCGTGTTAAATCAGGTGAACCACAGAAAAAGGCATTTGATCTTAATACTTTATTGGGAAGCAATTACAATATTTTTCTCACTTTAAAATAGTTCCTTTTAAAGAATTGCATGTGTATGAGTGCCTTCATGGACTGATGTGCACCCCATGCAGGCAGTGCCTCTGGAGGCCAGAAGAGGGCATCAGATACCCTGAATCTGGAGTCACTGGTATGTGGATGCTGGAAACTGAACCTGGATCCTCTGCAGGAGCATCAAATGCTCTTAATAGCTTTCTTAAATGATAAGAATATTGAAGAATCTCAAATATTATAAGCTTATCAATATTTGGAGTTGGAAAATGTATTGCTTTCTAAATATGTGCTTATACTGCTAAATATCTATTTGAATTACCTGACAGATTTAAATTTACCCTCCACTTAGCAGCCATTTTTGATGTAGGGTTGTTGATGTCTATATAAAGCCAGTATGTTCCTTGGAATATATATCCTCTTTCAATTCAGGTGCTTTTACCCCAATATTTGAAGTCTTTTATTGGATTTATTTTTTAAATCTCTTATTGAATTTTTTGACTTTTGTACAGTATAATTTGATGGTCTTTAGATCCCCCTCTCATACTCACCTCTCTTTCCTGCCTCCACACAATTTAATGTATACACACACACAAACACACACACACACACACATCTCCAAATGTCTTTCAATGTGGGTCCATTCACTGGAACCTGATTAACTTACCAAGAGTTCAACCCTTGAAACAGGCTGTCCCCTTCCCAGGAGCTATGTGTTGCCAAAATTTCCTGAAGTTGTGTTGGGGTTTCTTACTCTCTTCCCTGTGTCTATGCTGGGATTTTTTATCTTATTTGAGCTTGCGTGCGACTTGTGTATGTTATCACCATACCTATGAATTCATTTGAGTAACTGACCTGCTGTCTGGAAAACTGTTTCTTTGTAGTCATCCAACACCTCTGGCTATTAAAATCTTTTTGTACCCTCTTCTGCAATCATCACTGGGGCTTGGGAGGCAGAAATTTATATAAGGGACAAGTACTCCACAGCCTCTTGTTCTTTGCACATTGGACAGTTATGGGTTTCCTGTGTTAATCTCCATCTGCTGCATAAAGCATCTTCTCTGGTGAGAGTTCAGAGATGCATTGATCTATGGGTATAATAATAAGTCATTAGGATTCAGTTTAATATAGCTATTTAGTAGGAAACTGATATTAGGTTCTCCCCTGTGCCCTGTGACTTGTCTAGCCTCAGGGTCCTAGGCCTGATATCAGTGTCAGGCTTGGACTCCATTCTATGAAGTGGACCTTAAATCCATGAGAAAGTGATTGGTCACTCCCATAATATTCATGCCACTGTCGCACTGATAGGCATATCCTGTCAGGCCAGTTGTAGTTTACGGTATTCACAGCTGGTTAAGATTGACACATTGGGTAGCTTTAGTGTCAACTTGACATACCTGGGTTGAGGGAGCCTCAGTTGGGGAATTGCCTCCATCTAACTGACCTGTGGCCATGTCTGTGGGGTAATTTTTTGATTGTTGCATGATGTGGGAGGGTCCAGCCCAGTGTCTGCAGTGCGATCCCTGGGCAGGTTGTTCTGTATTGTATAAGAAAGTAGATTGAGCATGGGCCAGAGGAACAAACCAGTCAGTAGTGTTCCCGCATGGCCTGTGCTCCAGCTCTTGCCTCTATGTTCCTGCCCTGAGTTCCTACCTTGGACTCCCTCAGTGATGAACTGTGACCTGGGAGATGTGAGCCAAGTAAACCCTTTCCTCCTCAAGTTGGTTTTGGTCAGGGTTTTGTCAGAGCAGTGGAAGCTAAACTAGAACAGCTGATGATTATTTTTCCTTCTGGACACATTCATAACAGCTTCCAGCACTATGAACAGTAGCTCGTAGAGATGAAGCTCTGAAGTACCAGCTTGATTTCTCCTTGTCTGCTCTACAACTCATGCATATTGTATCTTCATCAATAGGTTCTATAGTGAAATTATGTTGGGTAACCAAGAGCAGGGGCAATGACCAGTATTGTTTGAAGGTCAGATGCGTTTTAACTGTCCGGAATCTACACTTTAGGAAGTATATGTTAGAATATGTACTATCCAGGATAGTGGTTATTAAATTGTAAGAACCGACAACCTTGGACATTTCAGAGAGGTTACAGAGTGGTTCTGACTCAGGCTATACCTCAATCCAAGTCAGCAGAGGTCTCTATTCTGCATTGTTTTCACCCAGGATCCCAGAGCACCCATGTCAGGACAAGCCAAAATACTTTATGCTGTGGGCATAAAGGGACAAGTCATTGCCTTGATCCAAGAAAAAGGAAACTAAAATTTTCTACCCCAAGTGATATGTACTACTTTTGCTCATATCCTAGTGGCCAAGACAGACAATAACCTGACTCTTCAGTTCAGGGAGTTTGCAAAGCACAGGAGACCTAGAAACACTGGAGAAAAGCACGAAATCCCTCTCTAGACATTAGTTCGCTCTCCACTGCAGATGCGGAGGATGAGTTTTGGTCATGTTCTCTTTTACTTCCTGGTTTAGTCCTCTCTCCTCCTTCGGTGGAATACGGCCTTTCTGAAGCCTAAGAAGCCTTGTCAGTATTCTTCCTGTCCACAGATACTAGGATGTGGTTTCTGTTAAGTTTTAATCAGTTCCTTTTAAGACAAAGTGATTTTTGGCAGTATAAGTACCTCAAAAAATTAGTTCACTTCTTATACAGTGTCAGGCAGATGATACATTCTAAAGAAATTATCGTGGAGGGAACTTGTTTTTGAAAAACCAATTATATTACAGAATCCACAGTCAATTTTAACACAATGATATGTGAATTTTAATAAAGGAATTTGGTCTTATAACTGTTTCTTATTTGAAGTAGCTTTTTCATTCCTTTTCACTCCATTTTCTATTATCACAGCTCAGGTTTTCAAAACAGCATGCTATATACAGCAATGACTTTGTAGTGACTATATTTAGCTTTATTCCTTCTTAATATTTTCCATTATTAAAAAGTTATCTTAACCCTATTGGTCAATAATTTTTGATGTTTTTCTATCATTTGTCACTTCTGACTCCTACACACTATCTAATTTGGAATATATTTTTTCAAAGTTTTGGGCCTATGGAAAGAAAGTACATCAAGTGAGAGGCTGTGGATGAGCAAAATCACTTACCTCTTGAACCACTGAACACAGAGAAAGAGCATCCGGGTCCCACTGTCTCCTTTACAGTCATGGACCCTATGACCTCAGGACCTCCCACTAAACCTCATCTCTAAATGATTCTAGGATCCAGTGGAGCCCTCTGAGGACTAAACCTTCCATAACACTCACAGCTTAGTGGCTCTTCAGAAGACTTTGAAGATACAAACCATGGGAGAACTTAAGGATTTAGAGCAAATCAAAGCTTATAGAAAATGTTATCAACTCGTGATAACTGAGATGTCTTTGGATAATGAAGAAGAAATTCAAGAGTTAGAAAGCTGACCTACCATATTTAAATGAAATAGGCATCTGGCAGAATAACAGGAAGCTAGTCTATTTCTGTGTCCAGGCAAACACTTCAATAGGGTAGGACCAAGGAGAAGCACATATTCAGTCAGGGAAGAAGTGGACACTGACCAGCCTTCCTATTTCAAGGAGGCACCACAGCCCATTAGCATCTGATTAGTCTGAGTGCTGGCAGGAATGAAAATCCAGAGCATTAACACTAATCAGATGTCTTGTGATCCAGAGGTAGAAGGCAGTTGGAAAACTCTGCTCTTGAAAAACCAGGGCCAGTAAATAACTTGGTTTCCAACACAGGTGGATTCTGTACAGGAAAGCATGTTGAAGATTGACACTAATGTCAGTCATGCCTGAGGGGAAGGGTTCTAGCCTCCATTAAATTGGCTATAGCAAGACCAAGAACTCAGGGTGGTGAGGTGGCTCAATAGGTAAAGATGCTTATTGCCAAGACTCACAACCTGAGTTTCATTCCCAGGATTCAGGTAGAAGGAGAGGACTGACTCCTGCAAGTTGTTTTCTGTCCTTCATATGTATGCCATGACATGCACCATAGATTAAATAAGTAAGTAAATAAATAAATAAATATAATAAAAATTTAAGAATGTCCACAAGACCATCAGGAACAAAGTACCAGCCATAGTCATTCAAAAGTTAAAGTAGATCAGGCCATGCATTGCACTTTCCTGTGTGAGACGGAGCACAGCATAAGCTGGAAAAAGGAAGGCTCTGGAGCCAGGTGGCAGAGTTCAGTTCTTAGCTTTGCTATCCACAGTGTGACTTTAGCCAGTTGTTTGACTTCTCTGTACCTCCGCATCTTGTTTTTAAATGAAGAAACAAGGGTATCTGTCTCGTAAACTACTGTGAGAATGAAATGAGTTGGCAAATGTAAAGTATAACTAAATGTAACTTGGAAGCTAGACTGGATTTTTGGAACAGAAGGAGGGCATTGGCAAAACTAAGTGACAACGTTCTCATAAAGTCTATCATTCATATAATAACTATGAAACAATGTTATTTTCTTAGCTTTGACAAATGTGCAGGAACATGTAAGACGTTAGCATTGGGGAACTGGGTAAGGGGTGTACAGAACGCTTGCTGTTTTATCAATGACTTTCTAGAGATTTGAAACTTTATACAAATCGTTTAGGATAATCTGTAAACAAACCTAGCATACAATGGACACTGGAAGTGCAAGGCTATTAGTGCCTAAAATATAAGTCACATTTCAATAAGTATCTAACATCATGAGCATTCAGTAACTGGATATATGTATATATTTTTTTCAACTTTCATTTGTTTCTAATCAGTATGCAGAAATGTAAGAGGTCCATCATGACATAATAATCCTGGTTTAGCAATGTTTCTTGCTTGAAAAGTAAAAAGCAAAACATAACTATTGCATTTAGATAACACAAACTACAACAGAGCGAATATATTTATGGTTCGAATCTACTAGGTCTCTTTCAAGCAAAGGACATTGATTCTAGGTCTGGGACTGTAGCTCAGTGTTAGAGTACTTGCTTCGTACTACCCCTCCCAAAAGACACCCATTGTAGCATTGGGGTACTTTATAAAATAAAAAATACATGAAGGAGAAGAATAAGAACCTCAGAAAGGAATATCGGGGTGATGGTAAAGCTCCAAAGAGCGGGAAGAGTGAGGCGGTCTGAACAGCTCAGAGGAGGATAATCTGTAACAGTTTTCTAATTTGAGTACCTTCAAGACTCATAATACAATAAGCCAGAATAATTAGTTAGTCTAGAGGGATTATATATCCCTCTAAACTTCAGCATAGGAATGGAGAGGAAAAAGGAGCTGTAAGAGGAGGCAAGAGAACTGACACCAGGCAAATAAAAGGAATCGAAATCCAGGGACAGCACAGTTTTGATGAGATCTGAATCAACCTGTCAAGGAGTCTAATGACATCAACTGGACTGAAAGTCTTTTATAAAGCGCGAAAACCAAGTTGAGTCCCTAGCTGTCTGAAAATACAGTCTGATTCTGTATGCCTTCTCCCCACCGAAAACCTTCCCTCTGGAATTAAGTGTGGAGTCACAGGAGGGGAAGGTCCTCTGCATTTCAGCCCCGAGGAGTGCTCCTAGTTTCATTTTAAGAGGGTGCTTTCAGTCTGAATGAAATTAAGTCAATGTTCTTGGAAGTTCTATAACTAGGTTGTTTCCCCCAACCCAAATGTGAAATATGCATCCCAGAGAGCAGGAAAAACAGTCCCCTGGGGAGAATATATCTAATCATATTGGAACTTCTGTTAATATTACCCTCAATTCATTAGTAAAATGGAGTGATATTTATTTCATGAATTGTCACGAGTCTGTTCACTGGGACCAAAAACTAGAGGCTCCATCATGGACCATACTTGAGGTTAGAACAACAATTCCTCCCAGGTTCTGATTCTCATGTCAGATAGTAACATTTTTCAGTTTAAACAGAGCAGTTAAAAGGCTTTGAGAGTGACTTCAGAAGATTCTGATAGAGACAGCATACCTATGTAGCACTAATCCTGGTGGAATATGGAAGCTGAAGCAGAGTAGAAGACGGTATACGTCTATCCTCAGTACAGAGTCCTCATCGGTCACACGAAAAAGCAAATATGAAATTCTACTTTAAATAAACCTTCAAGAAACTGGCCAACACATTGAAAATTGTCAGAACAAATATCTGAGCTATGGAGTTTATGTCTGTAACACTGAATGATAAGCCTTGCCCTAAATCAATGATTCTTTTAAAAAATATTTAGCAATTTATTCTTCTTTGGTGGGAAAAGGAAGTTGCTAGTACATCGTATAGGAACAATAAGGTGGTTACAAACTTGTTAAAATACATCTTTTTTACTCTTTACTTTTATACTGGTACAGACACTATGGAAATCAGTCTGGAGTGTCCTCAGAAGCCAGAAATAGATCGACTGTGTATATAAGTTACCTTTTTATTGTTGTATTAAAATACCACAGTCAAGGCAACTTATAGAAGGAAGAGTTTATTTAGCTCACAGTTCCAGATGGACAAGAGTTCCTCATGTCAGGGGAGGCTAGAGGCAGTGAGAGCAGAAAGCTGAGTGTTCACATCTTCAGGCAGGCACAGGAAGCAGAGAGAGATAGAGAAACTGGAAATGGGTCACAGCTATGAACTCTCAAAACCTACCCCCAGGGGTGTGCACTCTAAAGCAAGCCTATACCTCCTAAGGATTCCATGACCTTTCTGAAACAGCACGACCAGCTGGGGCCAAGTTTTCAAATAACTGGAGACTATGGGAAACATTTCTCGTTCAAACCACCACGCTGTGTGACCAAGTTTTAGCACTCCTAGGTGTATTCCTACATATCCTCTTTCAGAAATACTTGCTCAGTTAGAGACTGGAAATAGCCTAAATGTCCAGAAACTGATGACAGATAGTGAAAACATGGTACATATATTCAATGGAATTTTATTCAACTGTAATGAAAAGTAAAATGTACTGGTAATTAGATGAAATTGTAGAAAAATCATACTGAGTGTAGTAACCCAGATACCCCAAAAGACACATACCGTATGTCCTCTCTCATTTGTAGATCAATTTCAAACTGAATTTGCAGATTCAGTTTCACACAATCTGTGTGTTTGAACTGGATAACTTGTCAAAATAAGGAAAGTAGAATCAATGGTTCTTTTCATTATTATTTTCATTTTATGTGTATGAGTGTAATGCCTGCATGTAGGTAGATACACATGTGTCATACAATGCCCAAGGTGGTCAGAAGAGGTGTCAGATTCCCTGGAACTGGAGTTACAGATGGTTATAAGCTACCATGTGGGTGCTAGAAACAGAACCCAGGTCCTCTGCAAGAGCAGCCAGTGCTCTTAACTGCTGAGCTACCTCTCTAGGCCTTAGAATAAATAGTTCTTAACAGAGGGCAGCTCTGCTCTTGGGGCATGTTTGGGATGTGTGGAATATGAAGAGGTAGCTTTCGTTGTTCAAACTGGGATGCTCTGTAGGCATGTGATAGGGAGAGACCGGGGTGCTGTTAAACCCCATGTGGTATGCGCGACAGACCCAAACAAAACATGCTTTTGCCCAAAACATCACAACTACCAAGGCTAAGAAACCATGAACTAAGTATATATTTTGCCTTGAAATACTATGGTCACTGAGCTATACACATATTTTACAATGTATCTATAAAGTTAAGTATATGTATTTGTGCCCAGTAATATACTAAAAATACTTTTATAATGGGATCTTGTGAATCAAAACAAGAGTTTATTTATCAGAATAACACCCAATAGATGCTTGATAAAGGTTGCTTTTTGCCTTCTTGAAAGGCTAAAGTTTTTTGAAACCGTGGCACAGAAATTGTTGAAGCATCTGTGATTGTGGAATACAAAACAGAAGATGAAGGAGCTTATTATCTGTCTTCAAAAACCTGAAAGAGTATTTTGTAGAAGAAAGATCTGTCTTATGGTGTATCTCCAGAAGGCAGGACTAAGATCACCGAAATCAAACAACGAGAGGACTATTTCAATACAATAGAAGCAAGATTTTCTAACAATTTGCCATTCAGGCAATGAAATGAGCAGGTAAGTCATAGGCAGTTGCTGTTGAAATGGTATATTGACCCAAATGAGTTATGCGATCATCAACTCCACAGTTCTGAAAATGTATTGTTAAAAAGTATGAACAGTCACAGATGACATGAAGGCGAGAAGTGGAACAATGGGAAGGGAGGGCTTAGGTGGAGAAAGGGACTGGAGGATAAGGCAGGGGTGGGGTGGGGGGTGGCGCAGAAGGAAAACTAGCACAAAAGGTGTTTGGAAAAGCCATAGGGAAGCACACACACACACACACACACACACACACACACACACACGTCATAGAAAATAGTTTAATGAAAGTTTTTCTACATGAGGGATGATATTCCTTCCAAAAACAATAGGTTGCCAAATTAAAAACCCAGTGCCAGGTATGGACTAACTCCCCACTTGTTGTTGGTCAGGGGTGTCTTGGAGACTCTCAAAACAATACAGGCTATAGCAATTGCTCTCAGTTCTCTACCAGAACTTAGTGGTAAGACCTTATTTTCAAGGACACCACACACTTTGGCCACAGGGCATGGAAAACTCAAATTGGTACTGACCAGGATGCTTCTTCTCTCATAGATAGATTTCTTAGTAACAGATGGTGCTATGTAGGCTGCTGGGGAAAAGAGTCATCAATAGTCTTCTCCACCCAAGAACCCTGAGAACCTCAATAATGACCATCAAGGCAAGACATGCCTAGAGTTGGCGTTTCATTGGAAATTTCCTAATTTCATCTAAGTTTACTGTGGAAACAAGAATCCATTTTAGTACAACCTTAGGAGAGAGATCGACACCATCGCTACAGGTCAATGCAGTGACACTGATGACAGGAGAGAGCCAAAAAGAAATGCAAGCAATCAAGTTCAAAGTTGCTGGTTGGAGCACTGGGGGTTAACTTCAGTCTCCAGGGTCTCATGGAGGATATTTGGACAAGTGAATCACGGCAAATGAAGCTGGAGTTAAAATTGCCTCATTATCTTGTCTAGGTGGAATTAAAGTTTAATTTCTTTTATTTCTTGGAGGGGGTGTACTTTAGTGTCAAATTTTTAAAATATTAGCTGCATTAGTGAACTTTTACCCAGTGAATAGAAATTGGCCATTATGATGGTTATGTAACCTTCTTCTTTGGGAACAGGCTGAACAGAGATCCATGCTTTTGGCACTGGGTACTATTCGGAGCATAACCACAAGGCTTAAACCTGCAAGCTTTTTCTTGTCCAGTGCTGCACAATCTCCCAAGGAAGACAGATGAGTTCTTCAAGATAGTTTCATCAAAAAACAGCTGATAATGACTAATAAAGAGCCACCTAGCGGCACAAGCTCACATCTGTCTCAGACAGTAACTGAATACTAACAGATCACGGTTTTTGTTTGAGATGTCCTTATGGTCACTGAGTACCTTCTGTCATTAGACCTGTCCACAAACTAGTTTTTGGGACATGATCTATTTTATAAAACCAGAGGGGGGAAAAAGAATAATCAGATATGTCTAAGGTAAAAAAGAAGCTAGATTTTAAAGTCTATGCTTATCAATGCAATAACGAAATGATTTGTGTACATGACCCATGATTTCCATCTCACTACTATAGAGGTACACATTTTACATGTAGGAGATAGAATGAAGTGACTTAGCTTGTGGCCTAGAAGAGAAAATCTGAAGCCTCATGTGACTTTATTTTAAAATAGGCTATCTGCTCAAAGATCTCTAAAACCCACACGGTTAGCCTATTACATGTGGCCTTTCACTTTGCAGAACACATTGGTCTAGCCTTCCAAATGTTAAGATTCATTTCATAAGATCATGGACTCGATCAATACTTCCTTTAGTCCCTTATGTAATTGCTAACAGAAAACTAGGCCCGTGTTATACATTCCAAAATACATGTTGACTGCTTGGCATAGGTCATAGATGCCAAAACGAGCGAGTAAGAGGGAAGATTCTGTAAGGTACAAAAGAGGTTGAGATTTCAAGAATTAAGTGATGATGGCTTATGTAAAGTGTGACTGGAATGAGAGTAGTTTGATCCAGCTGTATGCTGAGACAGAAGCTTCACCACAGAAATGCATCATTTTGAATGATTAATAGTGACATTGAATGATGGCATTTAAATAGATATAATTTTAAAGTGTTAAAAATACTTTTATGATACTCTGGGTTAGGGTGGTATGAGATTAAGCATCTTAGTTCTTTGCATTTTTATACACAGACAGTCCTTTTGGTTTTCATTGTTTTAAGACACTCTCAGGATTGGTCTGATTAAAAATTTAAAATATATAAACAATAACCCCAACACTCAGGATGCTGAGGCAAGCAGATCCTGAATTTGAGCTCAGCCTGGGCCGTAGAGTGAGATTCTGTCATAAAATGAAACCATACTAAAGTAAAGTAAAGCTAAGCAACAATAAACAGAAATGTAAGCTGTGTCTCCTTATCTTCCTTATTGACATTAATAGACGGGAATACATCTACCATCTTCTTGGAATTAGTGATCTGCTCCCTGTTAACCTCTGTTTTCACCTAAAAATGTGAGGATTTCTCTGGAAATTAGAATCCTATTAGAATTTCAACTGGGTGCTTTTATATGTTATCTGTCAAATGTTTTCACTGAGGTCAAGAACACAGCCATAAAGTGCAGACACTGCTTGCAGCTCCTTTGCTAAAGTTATCTACTGGTCCCTGACTTACTTGTACAGAAGCTATGATGAGTTTCATGTAAATACCAGTATCTTTGACATGTATGATTAATCTGAGTAGGAGTCAAAACTCGGCCTCCCTTAGAAGAGATGAGTGACAGGTTTTGATTGTATCAGGACATGCTCCAGCTCTCCTGTGTTTGGGTAGCTTTTGTAAAATCAATGCACCAGTGAGGTCCTTTCTAGAGCATTTAAATAAATGGAAGCTACCACTTTGTGAGTAACATGCTTATAAATCTCTGAGGGCAGTTTCCACACGTCTTCTCTATTTCTACTTGTTATAGAAGAGAAAGGGTAGTAATTTAATATTTACTGAATTAATCTTATGAGTCAAGGCTTGTATAGGGCCTTAACCTTATCAACTCCTCAGTAGCACTCTGAATGAGACATGCTTATCCTCATCTATGTAAAAGGGAACTGCGGCACAATAAGTTAGATCATTTGTTCGCAGTGCATACAGCTGACAAGTATGAGAGTTAGAATTTGAATCCAGCTCTCTCAAAGCATTGTTCATAATGGTTATCTTCTTTCTTACCTTCTTCTCAATCAACAATAAAGAGTTTTAATCTTCCTCAGTTCTACCACTCTAATTACCTCGGATTTATAGAGCTAACATGTATTGGGTATTGACTATGTTCTACAGCTTCATGCTTAAGCATTCAATATTTATTCATTTTGAATGCTCATAATGAATCCTCATGCTGCAAAGTGCATATAATTAATGACACTCCTACATCATATTTAGGGAAACTACATTGAAAGCTATACAAACTGCTGGAGGTCACATGATTATGGTGGTAAACTAGGATTTGAGCCCTGATTTGCGGCTCTAGGGCATGCTCTGTTTATTTTTTAGACAGCGTCTCTCTTACCCCAGCTCACCTGGAATGTGCCATATAGACCAGGCTGGCAAACTAGGATTTGAACCCTGATTTGTGGCTCTAGGGCATGCTCTGTTTATTTTTTAGACAGCCTCTCTCTTACCCCAGCTCACTTGGAATGTGCCATATAGACCAGGCTGGCCTTGATCTCACAGAACTCCACCTGCTTCTGCCTCCTGAGGGCTGAGATCAAAGGCATTTGCCACCATGCCTGGCCAAGACTTGTTCTTATAATCAATTGTTATCAATTGATATCCTCTGTATTCTTTATCATGTAAAACATAAGGAAAGCACAGAATCAGCTTTGACCTTGAAGCATGTCATGTAGTGCATTGATATCTAATTACCTAATAGAGAATCCACAGAGAGCTTCTCTGGGTGCCTCACTTCAAAATGCTTTATGCACTGGCTGAATCCGACTGAATAAATAACATTTGGCTGTGTTATGGGTTTTACATGTTTAGGAGTCAATTTCTCCTAGCTCATAACACCATATTTCAGAAAGACCACTTCTATCTACTCTAGTCAGAGCACAGGTTTTTCAACAAAAATACAATTTATGTGATGTTTGCCCACCAAACTACCCTTTCTTTTCAACATAAATTAATTACAGATGGTGTATGGGTCAAAGAGGATCCCAGCATATCTGAGCATTCATGCTATTTCAAACAGAGAACTCAAAGAAGCATCTTAGAATTGCTTTGTGTTTTTTAAAAAAATAAAATAAAATAAGTGGGCATCTTGCTTGCCTTTGAAGATCCTTTTGCTAATCTCAGATTGCCATCTGAAATTTTAATTAGTGATTTAAAATGTGCTTACACAAAGAACCTTGTCCAAGTTGTCTGTTTCTGCCAAATTAAACTATTAAACTAAGTAACCTAATTAAAATCCTTTTAGCTTTTAATCAATATTTTATTTACATTCATATTTCCTGGGAAGCTTGATGAGTTTTTCTAGATGTGGTAGACCATTTATCAAAGGTCGTTTTTAAGAAGGTCTCTACTCCAAGGCCATGGAGTCAGAGGAAAGCTGATGAGGTCACCTTTTATTTTTGTCCTCCTGTTCTCCTCCAGCCCTGGGTGTACAGAAAGTTGCTTGATGTTCATGTGGTTCCCAGGAGTGGTTCAGACTGTTGCTGCCGGAGACAGCAGTTCCATTGCTCTCAGGAAGCTAGCTGTTCAATCCATCTTTCTGCCCAGAGACCCAGTTAGCACACATCACAATGCAGTCTTCAACCCTGTATTAGTCATTTTCTGTTGCTGTGATAGAAACACTGACCAAGGGAACTTATAAAAGGAAGAGTTTATTTAACTTACAGTTCCAAAGGGGCAAGAGTCCATCATGACGGGGAGGCGTGGCAGCAGAGGTGGCTGGAGTAGACCCTGCAGCTAAGCGCTCACATCTTCAAGCACGCACAGGAAGCGAACGACTGTAGATCCAGCAAGGCTTAAGAACTCTCTAAGTCCACCCCAGTGACATGCTTCCTCCAGCATAGCCTCACCTTCAAAGACCTCCCAAAACAATGCCACCAACTAGGGACAAAATGTCTAAATACTTAGAACCTATGGGGCACATACACTACCATAGACCCTGAAGAAGCTTCCCACAGACTCTATTCTCAAGTCTCAACTACATTCATAAAATTTGTGAAAACACAAATTTCCATAGCATCCCTTCATCCGTCCCGTTTTCCAGAGGCAACCGCTTCCAGATTTTACATTAATGTATATATTAATATCTCTAAATAGGAATTCTAAACTTCAGGTGTCACACTAATTTCTTTTATAAAAATATTATTTATTGTTATTATCATTAATTTTATGTGTATAAATGTATTGCCTGCGTGTATGTAAGTGCACTCATGTTGTGTAAAGCTCACACAAGGGAGAGGATGGCCTGGAACTGGAGTTGCAGACAGTGATTAGCCGCTATGTGAGTTCTAGGAATTGAACCTGGGTCCTCTGCAAGAGTAGCTGGCACTCTTAGCCATTGAGCTATCTCTCCAGCCTCCACTTATTGATTTCTTGTGATAGAAGATAATGATTTGGCCTTCTTGAATTTTCCTTTGTGGTCATCCCAGTCATTTTAAAGAATTACAGAGGAGCTTCTGGTTATAAAATACTTTGTTTTTCTTGAACTGGGCTCTCACTTCCTTCTCACTTCATTTTCTGTGATTTTTTTCTCCAGGTAAGCCTCATTTTTTCCCTAATTCGATTACATCTCCCTTCATATGATCAAAAATACTGAAGGTTAGTCTCTCTCAGCCCTGGGGAGGGTGGGACTGGTGCCTCAGCTTTTGGACACATTCTGGTACAGGTGGTTTGGGCTGCTGTTGCTAGATGGTGAACAGACGCCATGCTAAAATCACATTAACCCGCTCAGGCTCCATCCTTCCATGGACCTAGGTTTTTCCCTAGATTTAAATTCTCTCTCTCTCTCTCTCTCTCTCTCTCTCTCTCTCTCTCTCTCTTAAGGTAAATTATCATGTATCCAGGGCTAGCCTTGGCTAGGTAACCAAGGATGACCAGGAACTTCTGATCCTCCTCCCTCCACCTCTCCAGCGCCCCCTGCTGGGATTATAAGCATGCACTATTCACTGCCCTGCCTGTTTGTACGTAGTCGGGATCAAATTCAAGGCTCTGTGCCTGCTAGCCATCACTTTACCAACTGAGCAACATCCTCAACATTCAGTCATCTTCATCATGGGTCAAAAATCATGTACTCTCTCTGGGAATGTAGGTCCCTTCTATGACATTTAACATCCAAAAATGCCATCCTGGTGTTTTTGTAGTACTGAAAATTTCCCTTTGCCTCCACAGTGCTTATTTGATGTGGCATATTTCTTCTTTGAAAAATAACTACAATGTTAGCTCTACATTGTACGTTTTGAGAATGTGACTTTGAACTCTTATCTCAGGGGTACCATTTCTACTACCTGCTTGTGAATTTGGTCAGAATTGTGACTATGTTAGTATTGACCCTATGTGACTTCCAAGATGAACTCGTCTGTCTGTCTCTGTCTCTCATTTCTTTCTAGTCTGTTTCCTCCTCGTTGATACACTTGTTACTGGAATCCATCTAGCGTTCTGATAGAGAGCACAGAGTATCCAGGGTAGATACTCAGATGGATGGGACTATGCAGCCAACATCCACTCACCAGTCCTTCAGGTGAGCTGTCTAGGAAGTGGGTCTTCTGACCCATGAGGCCACTAAGCACAAGCTACGTGGAGCAGAGGAGTCATCCTGTGTGCACTTTATGCAGACTGCAGTTCTGTGAAAAATGTGTATGGAGACAGGTCGGGGATTTTTTGTTGTTCTGCATCAAGAAATAAACTGGGACAGCTGGAGAATAAGACATAAAGATTGGCCTTTCTTCTGTTTCTTAGACTCCCATGATGCTATGACAAGTGTGAAGATATAACTTCTGATTGACTTAATATGATATTTTAAAATTTTGTGGAGTTTACTCTTTTGCTCTCTATTAATCTTGTGATAGTGAACGCTGGCATGGTTTTGCTTTTATTCATGGAGTTTAGCATCCACTCCAAAGATCCCTTAATCATGGCAAGTAATTATGCATTAATTTTTTCATGATTTATTTCCTTGTCTATTTTCCTTCCTTCTGAATTTCTGTATGAATATGAAATGTGCTGGACTGATTCCTCTCATCTCTTATTCTCTCTTTTCTCTCTGTTTTGTTTTATTTCCTGGAGTTGTTCCAGTTCTTTCTTACTTAACCATTCTTTAAGCCTTGAAATTTTTCTTACTATGAAGTCACAAGTGGTTTAACAATGAGATAGATTCTGAGAAAAGAGTCACTAGGTGATTTTTCACTGTGTGACCATCATAGAAAACACACAAATAGTTGACTGACTGTGGCATCTCTGGTGAAATGATGGGACCACTATTCAACATGCTTCATTGTGGGCCAAAACGGCATTGTTCTTCCTGTGAGTACCTGTATAATTTTCTAGAATTTCCTCTATTTCTATTTTCTCAAGATTATATCAACCAGTCTTCTCTAAGATGGGCTTAATAGCACATATAGTTTTCAATAATCTTTTGTTGTTGTTTATTTTTAACTGTTTTCAACTGTTCTTCTTAGGTGAAGGTACATTTGCATTTTGCTATTTTTCTTTTACTTGGCTTATAGACCAATCAAAACAGAACAGAATATCTTTCTGCATCCCCTGCCTCCTGCAGGTTTCCTTCTGGTCTTAATGTCTCCGCTTCCTAGTGGAGCATTCCCATGCTCACTGGGAAGCTGGTTAACTATGGAGATTGGGCTGCCTGTCCCCTGTGGCCTCCACTTCAGGCTATGTTGGTTAGTTAGACAATTCCATAGGACAAGTCTAGATATCAACTCCTTGTTTTTGAGTTGGTTGGATTTACCAGGATTTTTATAGTGCTCTTTTTGCATAAAGACTGACTGTGAGAGGTCTGGGAAACTGATGATAGAAAAGCAAAAACAACAAAAAAATCCTGCTGCAATCACAACATGAAGACCTTACCTCTGTCTCCTCGGGGTTCCCCTTTACCGTTTCTGAAGAAGGAACTTTCTTCTCTTTCTCCTAGTGATATATAGAGTGAGGATTCAGACTCTTCCTTCTTTCCTCCCTCCCACTTTTCATCTCCTTCTTTTCATTGTTTTATGTGTGTATATAATATGCATGCACGTCTATGCATGTTTTTGCATGTGTGTGAGTGCATATGTGTGTTGATGCAAGTGTGTGTTGGTGTACATGTACACAGGTTGATGATGACATCAGATGATGACATCAGGAATGACCCCGTTTCACTCTCCTACCATATTCATTGAGGCAGAACCTCTCGGTCAGACTCAGAATTTGCTGATATGGCTAGTCTTCCTAGTCAGCTTGCTTGCAAGAGCCTGTCTCTGTCACACTCACCAGGATTTTACACGGGTCTCTGGTGATTCAAACTCCATTTCTCATGCTTGGAAGCTTACATGGAAGTGCTGTAACCCCTGAGCCATCTCCCCAGCCCCTCTCCTTCTTCCTCCTTTTCTTACTTTTCATATCCTCTTCCTCCTTTTTCGATTACAACTAGTAATAGAAAGAATGCAACAGAAATGAAAACATCTTTTACTACCATTATTATATTGAGTTTATGGAGGTGATGATGACTACCAATATCATTTAGTTCTTTCTGCATGGCACATCATCTTAGAACTCAGTGACTTTAAGCAATAAGTTTTAGAAATACCTTAGATCCACTGAACAATTACAATCACCTTAGCCAGGTTCAGGTAATCTCTATTGGCTCACATATGTATTGTGGTCAGCTTGTATGACAAACTGGCTGGAGACTGACTTGCCTCAATTAATTTCCTTCATGTATCTGAAGGTTACCTGGCCACTGGCCAAGGTGGTAAGACTGCCTGAGCCTTGGTCCTCTCACCATCCTGTGCCTGTCTCTGATTGTTTTTATGACAGTCCTTCTTATGGGCTTTCAGGGATCAAGAACAGAAGCATACAGGTCTCTTGATGCACAGGGCATACTGTCACCTTCACCACATTCTATTTACCAAAGCACATGAAAAATGTTAACTCATATTCAAGTAGAAACATATCACTAATGGGAACAACTACAAAGAAATACTTCAACAGGCTTTGCTGCATGAGGTGGTGATGATTTGAGAATATTATTGAAATCATTATACCATGTGTATCCTGTTAATCAGTTATAGATTGGCATTTTGTGCTTGAGAAAGCCCTCATCCTTCAAAGACGTCTACAAGCTAATCCTTGTGATCTGTGATTATGTTCTCCTGCAGGACAAAAGGGCTTTTCAGGTGTGATTAAGTTAAGAATCTTGAACTAGAGAGATGATCCTAGTTTCAGGCACATTTAGTTCTTTGACACTGAAAAATGATACTAACATCTGCAGAATTCATGGGTGAGAGCCACACAACTGAGTTTCAAATAAATAAAGAAATACATAAATAGATAACATAATGTATATTTGGGCAAATTTATAATTTTGCATTGTGCTTTATGTTAACTGTAAACTTGAGAGAAGACAGAATCACTTGAGAGATGGGCCTTGGAGCATGCCTTTGATTGCTTTAATTAAGGTGGGAAGACCTGCCCCCTGTGGGAAGTGCCATTTCCTGGATGGAATTCTGGCCTGTGTAAATGGCAAAACGGATATTGTAGCCTGCATTCATTTCTCTCTTTCTCTCTCTATTTTTTAGTTAACATAGCTTTATTGTTAAATCTAGCTCACCACATGATTAAATAAGCCTATTCATTAAAAAAGTTTCTGAATTAAAATTGAAGCATCCTTGTCACCAGCAAGTATCAACCAAAAATATGGGAGGAGGAAACACTGGTTTGATTGTTGTTAATGTTAGAGTAGCAGTAAAGGCACATCAAGAGAAAACTTTCTCTGGCCCTAAAGGAGACCTAACATCCCAATTGGACCAGGACAGTCACGGGGCCCCGGGACCACCCCTAGGAAGGAGGGCTCACATTAAGCATGGAATAATTGGCAATTCTTCAATGAGATAATGCAATTTTCCTTCCCAGATTTCGAATCTAGTATCTAGTAGCTTAATGGGCTTGAAGCTTTAAAGACATGAAGCTTTAAATACCCATTTTCTAAATCCTTCAGAAGAGCATGGCCACTTCTACTCTTCTTTCTGTCTCTTCCCTAAACATGCTTGACCCAACAGTCTTGGCTTCATTACTCTTTCCCTAAGGCTTTCCTCTCTACTATGTGTCTCCAAGTCCATCAAGTGTCTGACCTCCACATCTTCTTAACCAGCATGGACCTTTGTTCCTCTCCTTCATTCTTCTCCTCAGGGAAGCCATTAAGATTCGCAGCTCACCTACTCTGGGTTTTTTCATTTCCCTATGCATTGTGACGTGGATTTGATCTCACCAGCTACTTCAAATTCCTGCCCTTTTGACTTTGTCATGGTACACTGTACCCTTTAATTGTGAGACGGAATAAACCTCTTCTCTCATGAATTGCTTCTGTCAGAGTATTTTATCATATCAACAGAAGAGAAACTAAGTCATGCTACATTGATAGCTATCCTTGGCCACATGCAACCGGAGGTCACAAGATGCCTGTAACCTAGATTATCCTGATGGGCCACATTTAATCACAAAGGTCTTTATAAGAGAGTAGCAGAAGAACAAGAGTCAGAAAGGATGGCTTGGTGATACCATTGTTCGTGGCAGGACAAGCCAAGGAACACAGACGGCTTCTTGAAGACTGAGGAGGCAAGAAACAGATTCCTCTGTAGACACCCCAGAAAGACTACAACCATTCTCACAACTTGAATTTATAACTGGATGATGTGCACAGTTATGAGATGATAAAGTTATATTGTCTTAACCTGTTAAGTTTGTGACAGTTCATCAAAGTACCAACAGTAAACTCACATCTTCCATTCTTCAGACACAATATGTTGGGATTTGCATTCCTTTTCTTCTATAGTTGGGTTTCAAAAATGTAATTTTTATGTTCTGTGGCTTAGAATTACCACCAAATATTATACATTAAGGTTGTGGTCCCCAGTTTCTGGAGCTGTTAGGAGATGCTAAACTTCCTTCCTGGCCACAGGAGGTAAGTAGTTTACTGGCAGCATTGGCTTCCTTCATGATGTATCTTGACACAAGCCCAGAATCAATAGTCATAGACTGAACCCTCTGAAAGTGTGAGCCAAAATAAAACTTTCTTCTTTATATATTTATTTTTCTCAGGCATTTTAGCACAGCAAGAGGAAGTTAAGCTAATAATTGATTTTTTAAAAGATCCCAATTACATGCCTTAATATCTCTGGACAGGTGTTTTACTTTCTTTTCTGTTCCAGTTATAAGATATGATTACTAAATGTTAGTTCATACATTACAGCAAAGGCAAAACAAAGGTCTATTGTATGTGGTATTTCTCAAGACCAGTTGTTGTCTATATTGTCACGTCCTCAGAGAATAGTAATCTGTACTTTAAATAAACATTTTATTGACTGCATACAATCCACCAGGCTTATGTGAACAAGAAATATGAGATTCTTGCCCTCATAGGGCTTGAGTTCTAGTGCATGCAGATCATAGACAACAGCTATTTTTTTAAGTGAATGATATAAATTTTAATAAAGGAAATGTGGGGCTATGCTGGTGACTAGCTGGAGATATGAATTGGAAAAGAGCTGGTACTTGGACTACATTAGCATCTTACAAGAATATCTCCCCAGAAATGGTGATTTGCAGACTAATGGAACTCCTCCAGTCCCTTGTTCAAAGTTAAGTATTGAGTTTGCACATTCTGATTCTGTCTGGTAACACACCCTTTGTCCAATCTCTGGTTCCACTTCTTCCCACTCTCAGTTCTCCTCTCAGGTTAAGATCTTTTTATTTATTTCATCTTTTGAGAGTGGGTCCTGTATGGTTCAGTCTGGCCTTGAAATTACTGTGTAGCAAGGCAGATCTTGAACTTATGATTTGCTTCCCTCCACCTCCCAACAGCTGGGGTTCCAAACATGTGCCATTTTGATTAGCATTATATTGACTGATACAAAGATTCTTATAAACTGAATTTCTAGTTACATTTCTCTATTGCTGAGATAAACACTATGACAGAAACAACTTGGGGAGGGAAAGGCTTGTTTCATCTTACTCTTCCAACTGCGGGAAGCCAAGGCAGGAACTTAAGCAGGGCAGCGACCCTTAGGCAGGAGATAAAGCATAGACCACAGAGGAAGAGTCTTACTAGCTTGCTCCTTCTGGCCTGTGCTCAGCCTGCTTTATTATAAAACCCAGAACTACCAGCCCAGAGGTGATACCACCAACAGTGGGCTGAGCTTTTTCATATCACTCAGCAGTCAAGAAAATGCCTCAAAAACACACCCACAGGTCAATCCAATAAAGGAAATTCACCAAATGAGGCTCCTTCTTCCTAGAGGTGGCAAGTTGACATCTGAACCTACCAAGCACAATGACCTAAAATTTCTTGCACCAGTAGCCTAGGGGGATATAATCCGCTCCCTAGAGTCTGAGAAGTAAATTTAACAGGTGGGACAGAGACCAAGGCTCCAGAGGGAATTTTAACCACTTCTACAGGTAGACACGGGCATAGCTCACTATGTCTATTACTTGGTGGAGGTGTGCCTCACACTTACTTTGAGATAATACAATTTCTTCTAGAAAATGACTGGAGGCTGGAAGATCTATGGTAGAACCAGTGGGTTTAGGCCTTTCTTCTCCACAGTGCTAACCAGGGACTTGTGAGAGTTGTTTATCTGTGCCAAAAAAAAAGAGACTCAGTGATGTTTCTTCTTTTCTAAACCAGGCAACCCTGGAAGGTAAATAGTGCAAAGTCTACCTCAGCCTTGCCCTGCCCTCTGAGTAGGAGTTCTTCCTTTGTAGAGCATTACTCTGAATCAGAATGTAATTTATTAATTTTTAAGTCAAACAATGTGTAGAGAGGTCACATATCTGACTTCAAATCATGCAGCTAATCAGTGTCATAGCTAAGAGTTGGGAGATGGATTCCTGACTCCTCTTCCCAATCTAAACTTTCACAGTGACCTTCTTGCAGTAAAAACAAAGACTTTGAGACAAAGACAAACTTTAAACACGAATTCACAAACAGTGTTTGGAATTGCTGTACTCAGAATTAATATACTAGCCAGGAACAGAAAAGATTATTTTTCCAAAACTGCTTACAATACATTCTATGGCATTTGGGGCTGAGTTCTTCCATTGTTATTTTGAATGTCCTTGATTGCCAGGAATTCATCTTCTCACTGCCTCTAAGTCTGGGGCAACTTTAAAACAAATGCTCTATAAATTCCTTGTGTTTCCCTGCAATAATCTTCACTGTCCTTATTACTCATAAACTAGAAGAAAACATAGCCATGCCTGAGTACTCTTCTCAGAGAAGCTCCTCAGGGTTCCCCTGGCACAAATCACAATGTTCTTTTTATTTGAAATACAGCTTTAACTGCAGAGCACCCAAGAGCAAAGTGTAAGGGGATCTTCCCTGTCAGCTGCTCCCTCGTCTCACTCTCAGAATTTCTCTTGCACAACCTCCTTATTTGCAATCCTCAAAGACTATTGGAAATTATTAGACAACAGCTACTTCTGTTCTGCATTTCCCATCCAAACACTGCAAGGTGACCAATAGTACATTTTATTTCTCTTGTTTGATGTAGATACAAAACAAAACAACCTTAACTTTCTCCAACACAAGACATTCACTATGTTTCTAGGAAGAAAGATTGCACAGAGCTAATCAAAGTATTTCATAATTTGTAAAGAAGCATTATTAAAATTATCAAAGCACTCCATGGTTTGAATAGCATCACGGGGAAAATGAAATAGTATTCACAGTCTGTGTCCCATTTGTCTATGCTCCACGTTACCTCAGGCACTGACAAATGCAGTCTGTGTATTGCTCCCCTCATTTCCCTGAGCCAGAGAGCAGACATCTAATTAACAAGAATCCCATTGCCAAGGTCTTATGTGTCCTCAGATTCTTCTTAACACAGCCTTAGGCGGCCTCAAGCAAGCCTGTCATCTATGCAAACTTTAAAGTGTTCAGTAAGTAAATCCTTACTATATTTTATGCATCTTCACAGTAGCATAGACATCATATTCTAAATACCAATCAGGCAGTGACTAATATTACATTATAGTTTATTATCATTTTTCCTTTTCTTTGTCCACTGTAAACTTTAAAAATGATTTTACTAAGTTCACAAAGGCATCCCGGAAATTCCTCTCCCTTAGTACAAACTTTCAGAACCTTAATATTCTCACAGGCAAGAAAGAAATGAACCACATTATGTCTCTCAGCTCTAAATCTATTACTATTTGAAAGAGAATTAGATGAAATATCCACTTGCACACACACACATGTTCAGACACATGCATGTGCACACTCAAATACACACTCATGATGATACATACACACAAGTCACATATAGTCATTCACTTATACATATTTGCATGCACATGCACATACACACACCCATGTATATGCATACACACACTCATACACACTCACACACACATGCACACACATACATTCATATATGAAATCATGTACACATTCATATATATTCATACATATGCACACCCACATGCATACTCCTATACATATTCACACATATACACAAACACAGATATACACACATATATGTACACAATCATACATATGATTATGGGAACACTTAAACACCCATATACACTCAGATATCCACACTCATATCCACACATTCATATACACACCTACATACATACTCATTTAAATAGTTAAGAAGTGTCTCCTGCTCTAGGGCCCACAGCTACTCTGCTTAGCTAGTTATAACCTCCCAACCCTGTCCCCATTCTCATCTGGAGCCTAGGCCCCCTCCTGCTCATCCTACCTGAGACCTCCAGACTACTCTGGTAAGTCAGACCCCACCCACTGTGTCTTGATTTTCCTGTCCCCTGAGCATATTCATTCTCTCTCCCCACGCTCTTCCCACTCCCACTTTGGCCATAGCCTCCTCCTGATCTTCCTGCTGGAGACCTCCTGACTAGTCTTCCAGAACCCAGTCACTGGATCCCCATAGTTTCGAATTGGATCTAGGCCCCTTCACCCTAGAGCTGGTGAAGGAGAGCTCTTGACTGATCAGTTAAGAACCAACCTGTCCCACCAATAAAAAAACCAACAGTGAGACTTGAAGCACAGACCAGTAGTCTCAGAAAACTGATATTTAGCTGGAGATAGTGCAGTGTATGTTTCCCTGCAACATCTCGGAAACAGCAGTGCCTGCATAAAGACAAGACGTTTTTCCAGTCACATAACAAACAATGCCAATAGCAAGTAAACAGACGTATTGCATAATACATTTTATGTCATTAGTGAACTATGATATTTTGATGGGACTAGTGCCAACATGTAATATATTTATGATAGAAACTTAGTCACTCCAACATTTGCTAGCTCTTAAACAAGCAAACAAACATAAACTAAAAAAATATCTGTGGCTTGCCAGCATCAAGGAGATGTAAAGTTTTGCATGCTGCAGTTAGGAAACAGAGATATTTCCTTAGAAATGCATTTCTAATTTCCCCTTCTCTAGATTTATCTTTCTACCTGATCAGTCGTGAAAAGAAGCTGTTTCATTTGGAGGGTGGGAATGGAGACTGTGACCCACTGAAATGTACAAATCCCAATTTGGAGAGAATCTATCAGGCATTAGGTTGATCTCTCCCAGTATTATTTTTCTTTACACAGGTAAAACAAGTCTAAATATAATCTAAGGTGAGGCAACTCAGGGCAATAGCTGTGCAGTAGCCTAAGAAGTTCAACATCAACAGGAATAGAACAAAGAAAGAACTGAAAACTACAAAGCCCTCAGGCGGAAATTAGCTCTAAAAAGCTCCCAGTCAGCTCTGCATGTAAAATACTAGATATCACCACTCTAGAGTCATCAACAACCAGTGAACTTGAGAGAGAACTTACATGGAACAAACTGGGCAAGGAGAACTTTTCCCTGGGGATATGTTTAAGGCACATCTCATTAATGAGAGGCCTTCTTCCTTTAAAAAAAGTATCAAGTCCTGGTCTCATTCAGAAAGACATGTAGGTATGTGTCTGAGTTCAGAGGCAGTTTCTGCGATTCAAATTTAGCTGAAATTTTTACTTGTGGAGTTAATGTCCTTTTCTAATCATTTCTTTCTTTTTGTTTGTTTGTTTGTTTGTTTTTTTGAGGCAGGTTTTCACACTAGTCCATGCTTCCCTGAGACCCACTACATAAAACAGGCTGGTCTAAGACTTTCCTCCTTCAACTTCCCAAGCGTTAGGCTTACAGGCATGGGCGACACACCAGCAACCTTCTTTGGTGGTAGATACCTCAGGTTCGATTCTTGTCATGGGATCACGATCCCTTAGGCCATGTGATTTACATTGGCTGATGAAACAAAAGGAAGAAAGAGAGCAGTCTTGAAGGCACACCTGATCTTGTTTTCTGGGAACATCAGTTTGGTACTCCACCCAAAAAGTTAATGAATGAATATGCTTGAGAATTAGCATATCAAAGTGATGAAAGACAGCTCACTGACCTTCACTGAAAGCATAAAGACTGAGAGGGAATATTTGCTAATAAGATACGGGTAGATCCAAACTCATATGTCTCCAATTGAAGCTGGAGAAAGCATGTTGAATAAAATCATGGATGGGGTCTGACTGGAGGGGACAGTTCCAGATACAATTTCAGCAACACAGTTCCAGGACACAGACAGTTCCAAGAGATGCCTTGAGAACGAGTGTAGGTTCGTTCTGAGTTCAGGTCTACACTTAAAAACTTAAAGAGTCAGACATTTTTATCCAGATATAACTGTAATTTTGACATAATGGCACAGGCATACATCAGTGTAGCATGGACAAGTAATACTATTTTTGTCATTTTAAGTCACTCAGATTTGGGGATTATCACTGCAGCATAGTATAACTCATCCTCACACTCATATAGGCTTCCTCTAGCATTTGCTGCTATGGTAAAATTGTGTGATGAGATCCAATAACAGTGACTTCATTGTAGACAACATTGGATTGAAAGTCCACCTGCATTATTTAACATAACCACTTTTCAAAATTCTATACTCAGTGAATGAAGGGATCTTTGGTGGCTTAAACTGTCCTCTCTAGAACTTAATGGGCACTTACAAGTCTCAGAAATGAATAGACTGATCTACAGTCCAGTGGGGGAAGAGAATCAGAAAAAGTGATTCAACATGAAACCTAACTGGAAGGAGGAACTAAGTTTATTGGAACACAAGTCCCAAATAGCCTACCAACTGTATAAAGTTAAGTTACAAGTAGTTCTAAATCAGGTCTGAGACTTGTTTTAAAGATAGGTAGGATCTTTGATAAAAATCATGCCATCACTGAAAAATCAAACTGTAGGAATAAAGATCTTACCCAAGGCAACATTTTCCTAATTATCAGAATACATCCTGTAGATTCTTCAGTCATGCTCTGACATGTCTTATCTTGTCAGCGTAAACTTAAGTATCTCAACAAATGATTGAACCCCATAAAATGAGACCATTGCATTGAAGTTCTGCATTGGTTACATATAATCATATTACGGATATTCTTACATTCATTAAATTCCATGTATTCTTTGGAATCAGACACTAAGAATAATTAAGATGAGCTAGGATTTAGACAACATGAACATCTATTTTGCTCAGATCCCAAGTCACAGCAGAAGTGCTTCTAGGTGTTCTTGACAACACGCTTCATTCTTAACTACTCATACCTTTCAAATTGTTTTGTTCCGTAAATTTGGCTCTATGTGTTGGAGAAACTGCTTCATACCACATATTTGTACCGTTTTAGTCTCTAGACGTGCTTGTGCCGGTCCTTCCTCCTTTCCCTAAAATCAAAAAGGCAACCATGAAATTGTGGAAGAATTAGGAGGGTGGGCAGGGCCCAGATTCTGTAGATCTTTATGTTTTCTCTGAAACCAGATTCACAGATAAGGCTTCATCAGTCTGCAGGACGCTAGTGTCTCTGCTAGAAGGTTTGTATTAAAATAAAAATACAAAAACAAGGACAAAGCCATTTGGGATATATTTCTCAGAATATGTAGTAATGTGCATTCAATTTGCAACATCAACTGAGAAATTTCACCCACTCTCTACTATGAATACATGACTAGATTCTATCTGTATATAAATCTATGTAGTATTTATTACATAGAAATAGATAATGAATACAGATTTTATTGGCATTTTCAATTGTTATTGAATTACGTTTGACTACAGACTTAGACTACCTTTCCAGAACTCACCAGTAGGATAGTGCTATAGACTGAAGAACATTTAGGCAGAACCCTGAAAATAAGAACCTGTATCTAGTAAACGCACTTACAGTGTCTCTTACTGATGTCTCATCAACCCACTGAATTCAGGATACTCATACTCATAAAAGAAGCCAAATGAATACTTAAACAAGATTTGTGATGTTTCTTCATGTATTGGAGTATGCTGGTAAATGCATATTAACTGAATTTCTGAGAAAGTGAGTCAACTCATTATTTGCAGAGTTTGCATTTTTCCATACATAACACCAACAAAATATTTTTTGCTAACTGACTCTGGAGAAGTGCTATTTAGTTTTTGTGTGCTCGCTTGGATTGATATCACCACACTACTCTTACTTTACTTTTATAGTTCTTGTGAAAAAAAAAAACAAAAACAAAACAGGCAACCAGAAAAATAATTGTTCTAATTTCAAGTATCTTGACACTTTTAAATTTTAAGGACTTATCTGTGACTACCATTTGACATTTAAATCATTCTGTCTTATAAAGGTCTCATCTTTTCTATGTGTGTGTATATGTGTGTGTGCAGATGTGTGCACATATGTATGCAGGTGTGCATGCAGAGGTCAACCTCGAGCATCTTCTTCAGTTGTCCTCCACCTTATTTTTTGAGACAGACTCTCTCATTGAAGCTGGAGTTCATTTATGCTAGCCAGGCTTGTCAGTGTGTTCTGGAGTTCTGTTGGTATTCATCCTCCAGTGCTGGGGTTACAGATGCCCAAAGATGCTCCCAGTTTTTACATGGTGTTGGAGATCTGAACTCAGGGCCTCTTGCTTGAACAGAAAGTACTTTACTTACTGAGTCATTTCCCATCCCCATATACATTTGTAAAATGTAAAAAATTTTGTTAATCTTTTATAGTCATATGCCTTAAATTTCAAGACAGGACTTTTTTGTATTGTTCCTCCCAGAGTCTTGTCCATATCATCTATTTCCTCAGTAGATGACCTTTAAACAATTTTCATGCCCAAGAAATGATAAGTTTCCCCATCTACTCCTGTTTTGAATAAATGCAAGTTAATATTTTCATTTGAATTAATTCTTGGAAGAAAAAATCTAGGAAGCCATTGTAATTATAATGTCCTATTCCAAATGACATCTGTCAGTGTTATTTACAGTTACTTTAAAATTCAGGTTTCAAATATAAAAATAATTATAGGGAAAGAGACGTGAGGCATAATGATATTTTGTAGAGATTTATATTGAGGTAAGTTCATCAGGAAATCAGTTCATAATGGAACCTGCTTTCTTCCAATATAAATGATCAGGTTGTAAAACAGAATAGTAGTCTTAACAAATAATTCACCATTTCATCATTTACAAGCACAAATGCCCAATTTTATTCCAAAATATGGTTCAAACAGCTGTTAAAGTGCTTTTTGGTTCATTTTTATTTCTCAGAAAGGGTATTAATATTGTTGAATGTTCAAATTATGCAAGTGACATTCATTGTACAGTGTAATATTAATTACTCACTGAGTCAATGGAAAGAACAAAAGGCAACTGTTTGATTTAAAATAAAAGGTTGGGGACAATCATGTGTGTGTACATGTGTTTATTTTCTCTTTCTTTAATATTCTGCGTCAGGAGACAAACCGGTATTCATAAAAATGAACTAGTTTTATGGGAAATTGGTGCAATTCAGCATCCTTTCCAAAATTGGAGTAATTTAGATAGAAATAAATTTTAATGGTGCTTTCCTAGGGCTTCTTAGCATGTAAGAAGCCAAAAAGTATTCATCCCCAGAGAGGATCAGGACACCAAGAACCACTGTGTCTGGATGGGTGCACATAGCCTCAGCATCACCACAAACAGCATCAGTCAGTAAGATCATTCATGTTTCCAAGATCAAGAAATCCAAAGAACATGAATCATTTTGGTTATATAGGGGGTGCTCTGAAAAATGAGACTATAACTTCTCCCTTACTGGATCCATTTGCATTGAATTTGAGCTTGGGTGCCATTGTTTAAAATAAAAAAGGGGAGAAAATGAAAGAGAAGACACATTCAGTATCTTGGAAGGGGATAGAATATTTAATGCTCGTGGAAACAAGCATAGGTAGTATGAAGAAAGGCAGTGAGTTGACTCCTGAACTTAGAATATTAACAGAGTACAGATGCCTATCGTCCCCAAACTGATATATTGATTTTATATAATTGCTACTAAAATCCCAGCAAGGATTTCTTATATGGAGATAAGTGTATTATAAAATAGTCATAGGAAAATAATGTTCTCCTGGAGCTAGAACAATTGTGGTAAATAATAATAAAGCAGAGGGCACGCAACCCAAGGCTTCCCAGTGAAAACACAACGATTTAAGAGAATTTAGGAAAGAGAAAATTCCAAAATACACAGATGCTTGGAATTTTGTTAGGGTCCTTTTGCTTATTCATTCATGCTTTTTATCATCCTAAATAAATAGCTTATAAATCTGACATTTGGTAAAATACCAAAGATCATGTACAAGAGGTGGCAGAAAGGTTGTAAGAATGGATGATTACAAAGAAAGAAAGTCTTCCAGACAGCTGATCAGTTACTCATATGAACGCACAGCAATGGGGGTCAGCATGCATAAGCCCCATCCAGGCTCAACCTGTGCAAATTCCCAGCATAGACATGGGGAAGTGAGTAAGAAACCTCGGTCCAACCTGAGAAACTATGGCAACTGATGGCTGCTGTGAGGGGAGAAGTCTCTTTGAAGATGGCACTCTTGGGAGGTTATCCAGACTCCAGAGGATGCACTCACTATGAAGGACATTTGGGGACACAAGTTTTAAGCTCTATAGGCCATATTTTCTATAACAGAGAACATTAAGTCGGGAGGGGAATAAGAGGAGGCGCAGATAGAGGAGAGGATCTAAATACATCAAATTATACTGCAGGAAAATCACAAAAACAATCATTTTTTAAACATCAAATCTTGATTATTTCACATTAACCTTTTAAGTATAGTTTAAATTATTGCATGAGCCAGTAACTATGATAATTTAGTAGTTCACTTAATTTTCAGACATTTTTCTCTCCCAAAAGTATTGACTTTCTCACCAAATTCTTATGTTTAACCTTGATTGTCCCTCAGGACAAATTTCCATATATTTATTGTCAAGCATCCAGTAACTCTGCATGAAGATTGCAAAAACTCATATTCTCATCTGTGATGTATTGTTGAATCTCCACAACCTCATCCACAATAGTTGATACGGTTATTTCAATCTTTAAAAATTTGATGAGGAAAAGGCATATTGTTACTATTTTTAGCAAAGTTAACTAATGTTGCATGTTTTAGACTTTTAGTCTATACTCTGATTTTTAAAAAATCTCACTGTAGAATGCATTCACAGGAATTTGTAAGAGTTATTTTCATACTGGTGTTAACACTTCCTTACATATGAAAGATATATTAATGGTATCATGCCTCGTAGGTATTTCTCAGTGTTGCAGCTCATCATAAAAATGATTAATAAAATGTAATGACAATCATAAAATGTACTAACATTTGTAAGAGAGAATCCTAGGGAAGAGGAGAGGTTTATGGGTCCTGTTAGTATTAAGAACTCTTATGTGAGCTTACATAGCAAACTGAGGAGTCTACAAATTATCAGAAAGAACTATATCAAATATTCCTGAGCTCCAAAGCAGGACATGGAACCTGGAGAATCAGCTAATTGGGAACAATGAGGACTTCTCAATGGCTGTCTCAGTGGTAACAGAAGAGATGGATAGTAATGATAGAAATTGCTCCTGAGTGTTGTCTGTATTACTAACACCCCTGGGTAGCAGGATGGTGTGTGTGTGTGTGTGTGTGTAGGACTTATCTTAGTAGTTGAGAATAACTTAATTTGAATTCTAGGTTAGAGATTGAAATTTAAAAAAATATTTTACATCTTATTTTTGTTTTATGTGTATGAGTATATTACCTCCGTGTATGTTAGTGCACCCATTGTTGTTCAATGCCTGCAGAAGACAGAAGAGGATGTCAGATACCCTGGAAATGGAATTAATGGACAGTTACTGTTAGCCATCATGCGGGTGCTGGGAATCATACCCTGGACCTTGCAGCCAATGTTATTAACCACTGAGCCACCTCTTCAGCCGCTAGAGATCAATATTTAATTGGTTTCATGGAAAGAACATATTTCTTACATTAGCCAATATATGAACTGAGACATCCTTCACTGTGTTGATTATGCATATGTTTTGTACTGATTTTGTAAAAGGTTTCTGTGAAGGCATGAACTCTTGATTGTGGCTGTCTTTGATAAGTGATGGGTGATCTAGGGTGGCATGAGACTGACACGTTTATAGTGCCAATTTTATTAAGTCAATGCATGTATTCATCAGCCTTATAATAAAAAATGAATTACACGTATATTTTTATACAGTATGTACAACTAGCTCATTTTAAAGATTTATGTTAAATTACAAACTAATGATTATGACTTCTACATTCAGTGATTTTAAAAACTATTTGTCAAAAGAAAAATAATTTCTTAAATGAAGTGCTTGTGATATGTTTGTGTAATATTCCTGGGGAGAACTTACAAAGAAATACAATGACTTTAACTGTTCTTAAGTCTACCTCTCCTTCTCTCCCTCTGACTCTGATTGCGTTCCTTTCCATCTCTGACTCCCCAGTACCATGTTCTTCCTGAGAGAAAGAAAAGAAAACTGTCTCCTTTAGGCCCTACCTTTATTTTCTCTTTAGAATTCAACAGGCATAGGGAAAAAAAAGTTATATTTTCACAGATACTCCTGAATGGAAATCCTTTTTTTTTCAGTCAAAATGGCCTAATCATTATTCTCCTCTTGAGCAAAGGGGTAATGAATGCTCTTGCTTTTTGAAAGTGGAGCTCAAATATATAGAAATTTAAACACAATTCTCATTTATATCTGAGCTACCTCTCAGTGAGCTCCCTTTGTGCCTGGGAAAGATGAACAGTCCAAAATGCTGCTCAAGATGGCTGAACAAAAGGATTCCTGAACATTGATATTTTACAGATTTCATGGCTCACACATAACAACAGCCACAAGTGAAGGGGAATAAATGAATGTTTTAAATGACTTTTAAAATGTTTTTATTTAGGTGAAACACATGTACAGTAATCACATCTTTTCTTTGGATTGATGCTGTCATTTGCTAAACATTTTTTACCCTTAAAATTTGAAGAAACATAGGGATAAGTTAGCATCAAAGAAAACTGAAGATTTGAAAGTCTTAGAAATACACACACATACACACACACACACACACACACACACACACGCTTTCAGACACATACAGAAACAGAGGGGGATCAAGAGAGGGAGGGGGAAGGAGAACTCAGAAATAGAGGAGAGAATTTGTACTCAAGCCAAGATATCAAATCATATTTTGGCTCCATTCTAGACACAAAACCAAATCATCAAGTCATTGCTCAGGATAATATGCTATAACACTTATTAGTTGGCCCCATGTGTACATCAATCAATCAAAAATTGATCATCACTGTGCATTTGATCTAACTTGTTCTATCCGTGTAAGTGGCCTGGTCAAAGACCTTCGTCTGTAGACATAAATCAATTGTGATTGATCAAATTTATCAATGGTTAGCAAAGACATTTGGCAGAAACTTGTTTCTTCTTCTAAGCTTTGTAGAGCTAAGTTTTGATTTTCACCCTTCCCAGCTCAAAACATAATCAGAAATACATACTAAAAGGTAGACAGGAATGGGCTGTGGGTGCTGGTTTCTTGATTAAGGAGATGAGAACTGAAGCACAATCATCTTATAAAAAGTCAGAGCTTAAACTTATGATAGAGTAGTTTTTTGAGTATATTTTATTCGGAGAGAGAAACAAAAGTTTGAAAGAATTCTTGGTGAATCTGGATGGAGATAGTGGGAAAAACATAAAAAACATTGTCTGTGTACAGAACTTTCAAAGGATAAACAAAAATGTTTCTAAAAAAATTTTCTTAAAGGAATGAGGTTTGAAAGAGAGCACTGTCCTTTACGATCTGTTGATGTGATTTTTATTCAGCAGTGATAAAACTGACCTTATTGTTGGCTAATCTAATTAGACTTAAACCCAAAATGTAGTCTTCCTAATAACATGATTTATTTTATTAAATAATACATTTAATTATTAACTTTAACTAATAATACATTTGCTCACATCTGTGTAGTTTCATATCCTATGGCTTCTTGAAGGGATTTTCTTCAGCTTTGTCACATTAAAAGATAAGTTGACCATTTTGATTATGTTTTCATGACTGCTTGATTTCCAGTTCATGAAACATACCCACATTTTGGAAAATAATGATTTGTTCAGGTAGTCATAAATGGGTGATAAGTACAGCAAAATCTCAAGAAGGCATAGGACACTCAGGCATACACATGCACAGGCATACACATGCACTTTTGTGTCTAGAATGAAGCCAAAATATGCATCCACATACACTTGGGTTGAACATCATCTCATGAATTCTGAAGTGTTTTCTAAAAAATATGATGGAGGAGGCTGGGGAGATGGTACAGCAGCTACAAGGATTGTTGCAGAGGAATTGTGTTCAGTTCCCTGTATCCACAAGGCAGTTAACAACTGTCCATCACTCCAGTTTCAGGGTATCTAATGATTTCTTTTGGTTTCTACAGGTTTTTCACAACACAGGTGGACTTATATACATGCAGGCAAAACAATCATATATAAAATAAAAATAAATAAATAAATTTTTAAAATATATTATGAATGAAAAACTATTGAATTTGGGATTTTCTGCTTCTATTAGGCATGGTAATTAACAAGAAATTCTTGCTTCCTAAAATTGTATGGATCTTAATATTGCCTCCTAAGTAGATGTGCTTATTCTTAAGGAACTTTCATTCGTGTAGCAGAAGTTCTTTCCCTTTAAGAGGTGACTACATTTTGTACTCGGGCGACCTCAAAGGAACAAAGAGCCCATTATGGAATACAAAGATAAGTAGAATCAGCAGTGGGCATGAACTATCACATTAGCTCCTTAATACAACCACTGATACCACAGGGCTCTGTCTACTGATTTCTCTGCCAGGCCAGATTTTAGATGTAATGCCAGACACCATTAATTTGTTATTATCAATAAACTTATTAATTGATAAATACCATTTCATTTCTTTTGTGGGGTTAACGGAAGTAAAATTCCCTTTGACAATGAGGTTGGAAAATTAAAAATGAAGCAACTTCTCAGGGGAGAAGGAAGATGGGATTAGGATACAGCAGGTCTTGCTGATTCTTTCCTGAGCTATGTAAGGAGCTACTGAAATGATGGATGTACTGTTGGCTGCATATCTTTTGACTATTTATAATATGTGGTACACAGAGGCATAGTGGAACTCAGCACCCCCTATCTCCAACTGTCTTTTACACACATTTTACAATATTTTAGGACCTAAATATATTTCTTCTTCTCAATGCAACAACTAATTGCATCACTCCTGCTTCTGCTTCTTAATTATCTAATAATATTTAGCATGTCTGGTGGTTACAGGTATATAATGTAGTGTCTTCAGGACAAGAAGGAGAAGATGTTACCTATCTGTCATATTAACATAGTGCTCCACCATCAAATAATACAGTGATGTGAGATGAGCAGAAGAGAGGAAACAGAAAGGACACATCTAGTTCTTAGGATGCTCAGGCTACAAAATCTAAGTGATAGGTGGTCAATGCCAAGCTGAAAGAATGCAATTGGGCTTTGCCAGCATGTTTTTGCACACACACACCATGTGTGTGCACAAGCATGCACTCATAGGAACATATACTCGGTGGCAAATTTCCTAAACTTTTCAAGAATTTAGGTCTAGTGATTCTAGATGGAGAAATGATTACAGTTGGACTGGTTTTGGAAAGCTGTAAGAAAATAGCTATAGTAAACTATTTTAACTTTCCATGTGAGCCCAGACTTCTTAGCCATTTAGCAGAACTACTCAAACAGAAGGAGACCCAAACAGGGAAGCTTCAAATAACATTTTGATTAGCTTCCGTTTCTGTTCACCTTGGGAAAAAATGGTAAATGAAAAGGTTGGGAAAATCTCTCCTAGCTAATTGAAACATCCAATAGTGATTTGATCACATATGAATCCAAATAATTCAAAGGCACATTAATTAACAAGAAGAAAATTAAATTCCTAGCTGGTGACCTATTTGGTACATGATTCAAAAGAATTACAAGTATTTATCAAAATTCTATGTAAGTTTGCTTAATGTTCGCCATGCAAGGCAATGAGAACATATTCATTATTTAACCACAGCAAGTGTACCAATTGGGAGTAGCTGAATTAAATAAAAAACCTCAGCCTCTATGCTGGGAGTAAGCAGAGAGAGACTGGCAGTAAATAAACAGCTCTGGTCAGAGTTGGCATAATCCCCAAAGAAAGCAAGATCTTGTCCTGAAGTGGGGTCTGAGGCCATGTCAAATCAATTATACTGTAATTACAGCTGTGATAACAATTTTTCTACGGTAAGAGTTTAGGTTCAACAAACGCATCTCACATTCCATGTTTACTGCTTTCTTGCCTTCAATCTGTGTTTGGAATATGTCAGAACATTATGGACATTTTCCCACTGGAAATTAGGAAAAGTCTGTTTAATTAGGCCAAGCATAAATTCCAATAATTCTCACCCAACATGACAATCTGCAATAACAATGTGTTCCTCACTTTACGGATGCTGCCTATGTAATTTGATATTGAATCTCTCTTGAGTATTAATTAATGTTTAACATTTCAATTAGATAATGAGAGCAATAATGTATAAATTGTTGTCTATGGTCCTGGAGAAAAGATTGGCTAATTCAACTGTATTTTTATTAATGTAAAACAGCGATCCTTTTAATTTACATACACATGAATTAATATACTTTAATAAATCAGTGTCCATGGTAAATATTTAAGTATAATAGGTATATGAAGCTGACAGTTTTAGGTTGGGAGGTAAAAAGATTAAAATTCAGACTGTTTTTGGTGCTTTAACAAAAACTAAGTTACAGTTATTTGAACAAAGTAAAATATTAATTTCTCTCTCATGTTAGGTCAGATTTTGTAGGTGGTCCAGGGAGGAGGAGGCACCTGTGCATTGCAAGGCCACTACAGGCCGTAGGTTTTCTGATTCATTGGTCACCCATGTCTTCACTTGAGCTCATTCATCCTCATCTTGACAGTCAAGGTGGGCTCCCTCTACCATGAGTCCTAAATCCCAATCACATTCCAGACTACCACTCAGAAGGTTAGCTCATGTGTTGTTACTTATCTATTGGCCAGAAATCATTCACATGGGAATCCAAACTGCAAGGAAATGTCCAGGCTAGGCAACTGTACACATATCCAGCTAAGACAAGGGTAGCTCTCTTCCTAAAGGAAGAACAGGAAAATGGATGTTAAAAGAAAAGTCAGTCTTGTCTAATAATGCCATTAATGTTTAGACGGATGTTTTTGTTTTGTTTTGAGAGACGATTTCCTTGTAACATCAGCTGGCCTGGAATTCACTATGTAGACCAGGCCAGCCTTGGTCTTACTCTCTGTCTTCAGAGTGCTGGCATGTTGGTATTAAAGGTGTACATCATCACACCTGACGAGAAGGACTTTTGTTTACTCATCTGGGGCATTATTTTATTAACCTGTTACCTAATCCTTGTCTCAAGCCAGCCTTCTCCTCCAGGACATCATACGAAGTCATTGCCCTGTGACTCTGCCCTTCTGTGGTGCTGCCATCACTGGGACATTTTGGACTTTTGGAAGAACTTGGTCTTCTCTCTCTAAAGGATGATATACATAGTTCCTGGTATTTCTATTTATTCTCTGAAGACAGATATAAACTTGAGTTCACATTGCCCCAAATTTCGAAGCTACTGAGTTTCCTTTAGATAAATACCTTCGTGTTTGAACCTCAGCTTTATTCTTTATAAAATGAAGTGGTATTACATTATTGAATAAGATTTAGAGATAATTTATGCAAAGTCCTTTTTACCATAAGTATTATAACAGCTTCAGATAATCTTTCCTTAAACACTGGAAAATACATTATTAAATTAAGGTAACATCTGAAAATTAGACAATACAAAATTCATCCAAAGCATATTTAGGACACTGAGTTTAAGGAAAACACTAATTATATTTGGTTTTCTGCCTTCACTGATACCTAGAAGGTGTTTGAATTTATTCTTGTGACTCTTTTGACAACACATGTTACCTCCAAATTTTCAAGATTCCTTTTAGTGGCTTACGCTGTTACCATATTTTTAGTAGCTCGTATGACAGTAGGATATTTTTAATTAATATAATTTATTTTTAGAGAAAATTTAGTTTACACAAAAACATGAACTTGTAGGTACATAGTTCTCACACACCAACTGAACCTCTCAGCTTCCCATACTAGTAACACCTTCCATTAGCGTGATGCATTTGTTATAAGTGAATTCAATATTGATACATTGTTAACTGCAGTCTAATCTTTGTATAGGAGCTCATTCTTACATTATCCATTCTGTAGGTTTTGACAGACGTATGATGCCATATGTCCTTCGTTACGGTATCACATAGAATGCTTTCCTATGAGCCTACATGCTCCCCTAGCCAACCCTTCCGTTCCCTGAGGTCCCTTGCCCCACTGTTTCTGTTTACTAGCTCTATAATTTTACTCTTTTCCAAAAATCACACTGGAATCAAATGGCATGTAGCCTTTCAGAAGAGTCTCTTTTACTCAGCAACATACATTTAAAGCTTCTCCAAAAAAAAAAAATACTTTTTGGGAATTTTGTAAATCATTTCCATCCCTCCTCTCCCGCCTCTGATTTTTCCCATGTCCCCTGCAGCACCCTTTAAATTGTGTGTCCTCTTTTACTTACCAGGTTTGCACATATTCGCACACACACACAACCTTCAGAGTCCATTTACTGGTGCCATATGTATATCTACTTAGAGCTGAGCATTTGAGATTGGATAACCTAACAGGGAGCTTGTTCCTGGAGAACACTGACTCTCGTCTCAGCAGCCATTGATTATCTGTAACGTCCAGATCTTGAAGGCAAGATCTAATTAGTATAGACAGTGTATACTTTGGACACAGGGGTTGGAGGAATTTTGCTGGAACTGACCTGGACACCCACTCACTGAGGATCAGTGGTGCTATGCAAGCTGCCAAGTGAGAGAAGCAGTGGAATTTTCCATGTTTTTTTAGGTTTATAGTTGATTTCCTTTCACTGATGAAGAGTATTCCAGTGTGTGTGTCACACAGACAGCTTTCTCACTCCCTTTCTGAGACACATCCTGGTTCTTCCAAATTTTGACAATTATGATGAAAGCTGTTATAACATCTGTGTGCTGGTGTTTTTGCAGACATGCAAAAGATTGTAACCCATTTGGGTAGACAGTGATGAATGCCAATTCTTTGATAATGGGGTGAAGTATATGCTTACTTTTGTTAAGAATCTTTCACATTGTCTTAGAAAGTACCGTTGGGCATTCCCATCAGCTGTGAGTGAGAATCCCCTACTTTCCCATAATCACACATGGTGATAATGCTTTGGATTTTTGCCATTCTGATACAATTTTAGTAAACAGAGTTATTATTTTTAATGCATAATCACTTAATGACCTATCAAGTTAGACATCTTATGTGTTTGTTGGCCATGTGTGTCTCTTGTTTGGTAGGATTATGTTAAGATCTTTTGCTACTGTATTTAAACTGGGTTATCTTCCTATTGCTGAGTTTCTGGGTTTTTTTTCTCCTGTTTTGATACTAGTCTTATCAGATTTGTTATCTGAAGACATTTTCTGAATTTGTGGCTTGCCTTTTATTTGTCTTAAATGTGCCTTTTGCAGTGCGGAAAATTTCCTGAAGTCAACCTATTATTTTTTAGAAGAAAAATGGGTTGAATTCTGGCATGTCTAAAAAGTTGTTACTCACCCTAGGATCACTTAGACTTCCTAGGTGTTTTATCATTTTATATTCATTTTCCAGCACGGATTTATACCAGTCTTCTTGTATGCACATACATGAATAATAACATTTCTTTTCGGTAGACATTTACACAGAAATATCTCTGGTTGATACAGATAGTGCACTTTAATTGCATCATGAATGCACACAGTTGTGATAAAGTTACTCCTATAAATTTATTCGTTTTCAAAATTATATAGAGTAGTTCTTTTACATTTCCATATAAATTAGATTCAGGCTGCCAATTTCTTCTCTAAAAGCCTGCTGGGATTTTGGTTGAGATCTCACCAATTGGTGAGAACTGACCTTTATGATTCATGAAACCAATGCTGGTTTTTCCCCTGGTTTAAGTGATCTTCTGTTTCAGGCAGCAAAGTTTGGAGTTTTTATTTTACAGGTCATGTGTATTTTTGGTCAATTTTGTTTTTTAGCATTTTATACTTCCATGTTGTTAGAAATGGCATTATTTTTCAAAATTTCATTCTAATTATTTATTGCAGTATTTAGATATACAAATCATTTTATGCTCCAAGTTTATGTCCTACAACATTATTTAATTATTTTATTAGTTTTATAGCTTTTTTACAGTCTTTGAAAGTTTAGACAAATCAATGTAACTTTACATAAGGGAATTTATTTCTTCTTTTCCAGTCTGTGACAAAGTTTTTGTGATTTCCTTCAGCCTTACTACACTAGCTAGAGCACTCAATAGAGATTAACTATGAAAAATGAGAGTGCTCAAGCTTGCCTTAGCCCTAATCTTGGCAGACAGGTGATTAGTCTTTTCACCCTCCAACATACAGTTTTAGTTCCATCTTTACTCCAACTGGTCTTTAACACTTGAGGAATTTCCCTTTCATTCCTATTTTTCTATTTTTTAGCATTAATTCTTACTCAATTTTATTACATGCTTTTCCTACTTCTATCAAGATGATCATGAAAATTTTAAATGTAGCTTAATGTGGTAAGTTGAGTTAATGCATTTTCAAATATTAAATCAACCTTTCATCTAAAGAATAAACTGCACAAATTATAGAATAACCTTTTTACACATTGTTAAATTTAATTTATGAAGTATTTGTTTATGATATTTGCATCTGTATTCGAGTTATTTAATCTATAGCAGTCTTATAATGTCTATCTGGTTTTGGTTTTGGGTTCCTGCTGGGAAGAGCAAGAGAGACAGAGACAGAGAAAGAAAGTTCTAGTAGATTGGTTCTTTACTTTCATTCAAAAGTGTACTAAAATCAGACATGGTGGGGCACCTATAGGCAGGCTGAGGCAGGAGGATTATTTGAACCAGAAGTTAGAAGTCAAAATGGGTACCATAGGGGGACCCTGTTGAGAGAGAGAGACAGAGACAGGACAGAGCCAGAGACAGGGAGACAAAGAGACAGAGACAGAGACAGAGGAGGAGGAGGAGGAAGGAGGAAGATGAGGTGAAGGAAGAGGAGGAGGAGGAAAGAAGAAGGAGGAGGAGGAAAGAAAGGAAGAAAGAAAGGAAGAAGAAGGAAGGAAAGGAGAAAGAGAGAATAAAAGAAGGAAGGAAGGAAGGAAGGAAGGAAGGAAGGAAGGAAGGAAGGAAGGAAGGAAGGGGAATAAATATTTAGAGACATTAGGTTTGGTCTTTCTTTTTCTCTCTTTCTCTTAAGGGAGGGTAATATTCCACTGCATATGTATTCCACATTTTCTTTTCACTTTTATCCAGTCACAGACACCCGGACTGCTTCTACCATTTCATTCCTGCGAATAATGCTGCTCTGAGCATAGCCTGCCAAGTCTCTGCTTCACACACATAAGGATTTTTCTCCCATGACTTCAGAAGTCCTAGGGGCAGTTCTCAGTCCAAGTGCAGGTTCAAGATGCTGAGTGTCTCTAAACCTCACCTTCACATAACATAAGGTGACTGTGTTTACACTCCACAGAGCCTGGATGGTCTTAAAAAATTCTTTCAAAGTCTTCTATCTAATCACTATCTGGAAGTTCTGGCAGCACTTATACCTTGTTAAAAACAGCACATATAAAGTACTGTGAAGGGCGGACCTGTGACCTGCATGAAACCGAGAGGCAGAAAAAGAGAACAAAGTGACAAGAGCACAATGAGGCCCAGAGGACAGTGCCAGAGATTATGCTGAGGGGGCAGGCAACTATGGGACTTCGCAAGCTTTGATAAGATGCTTAGGTCTTATTCTAGGTAAGATGAACTCATATCTGGGTCAAATTGTCTTATAAGCAAATTTAACAATAATTCAAAAGCTTGTGCTGCCCTTAAAATTATACAAGACTATTTCAATTTTTCTATGCTATTTATTCTACAATTGTATCAGAATATGACGTATGGGCCAGCAAGATGGTAAAGGCAGTTGTGCCAAGTTTGATGAAGTGAGTTTTATCCCTGGGATCCACATGGGAATAACAGGGAACTGACTCTACAAGTTGTTCTCTGACCTCCACAAGTCTGTGGCACATACAGAAATAGATTAATGATAAATATTATTCTAAAGGACTTATTTTGTTCAGTTATGTATTGAGATCAAATTATTCAGCAACAAAAACCACAATGCTTATTCAATGAATCATTGCTTAGCAGCTATTGACATTACTAAAAGTATATATGTACATATATATGCATACACAAATGTCTAATATACATGTATATGCAATTTATATATTTATAACTATATTTCAACTGTATGTTAAATGTTGTTAGCATGTATTACAATTATATAATTTTATATCTTATATTGCCTCTTGTATTAAAAGCAAATAGCACATTAAGATATATTAAATTTATTGATTTCCTTAGATGTTTCCTGTTACATATAACAAGCTTCAGTTATTCCAGAGCTATAGACACTGTTCTTAATAATTCCAATATAAAAAGTCCACGTATTTCTATAGAAATAATCCTTCAGGTTATGGACTAAAATATCAATAGTCAATCAATACCAATTTCATGTTACAGGCTTAGAAATACACTTGGGAAAAGCTTTTCAACAGGCCTATATTATTTATCTGAAAAAGGCAACTATCCATGTGTTGTGACTGATGAGGTCACAAGCATATTCAGCTCCTGGATATATTGTTAACTTAGGGCAATCAGGGAGATTTCTTCAAGTGTATTTGTTACCCTAGAGTACAGGTTGCTTAAGTTGTTAGGATGACTGTCTTGTATCAGCCTCAGAGATGATTCAGAAAAGCGTGTTTTGAAGAGAGAGGTTTCTGAAATATAACATTCCAAGCCTGTGTGTAAGAGGAAAGGAAGAACATGTTGGATTCTCCTCACCTAAGTCACATTTGGGCAAATCTAGTTTTAGCTTTTGCAGTATCTGTTAATCATTTAACTTTGCGGTCATGAGTTACCTTCATGGATTCTATTTCCTTGATGAGGTTTAATTTCTTCCTAAAAATGGTATCATAATTACAAAATATTTAATACACATTTCATAGCTATCCATCGGCAACATATGACTTCTTTCCAAATTAAAACTATATTTTACATGAGTTACCGTTGGTGGCATCTTGAACTAATTTTGAAAATTCATCACATGCAATCAAGACGGTAACAACTCTCCTCATTTATTTTTCTGAATCAACATTATTTTTATAGATATTAGTAAGAATGGGAATCTAAGCTCATGGGAGCATAGGAAAGAGATTTTAATCATCTCTTGTTGAATGTGATCTGTGTTTTAAATTTTAAATTAGGGTCTAGTTGAAAAAGAAAGCATATTAAATATATTTTAAAATGTGATTAAGAGAGGTTAATGTCAGTGTATGTCCAACACTGAGGTGTGACAGAATGCGTATTGTTTGGAGTCTTTTTACCCTAAATCATATGAGTCAGGGCAGGAATGAAACCTCTCCCCATAACTATCTGTATCACATTGAAACTTGATATAATTAGATTTGTGACTATGAAGATAAGACGAGTTTTGCGTTCTGTTTAAAATGTGTCTCACTTAGGAAAATGTTGACCTTTTCTGTGAACTATGGTAGAAAAGTGAATTGATTTACTAATCACTTATGTTCTTAAAGTGTCAAAAAATACCAAGATTATAATTAATAGAATCTACTTCAGCGTGTGAAAGTGAGTCTTGTCTTCTTTTCTAGACATCAGACTAGTACAGGTCAAATGGAAAATAGTTTGAAAGTTTTGCCACAGACGTTTCATACAGCTAATGTGAATGGAAACTATGTTACTCATTATTTTATTGAAAAGTTGCTCATCATTTTAGGTTGGAACAAAATGTGTTTACCAGGTCACATGGCGTGATGACTAATTTTGGTTGTCAACTTGTCATACCTGGAGAAAGGGAATGTCAGTTGAGGGATTCTCTCCATCAAATGGCCTGTGGAGGATTTTAGTTAATGGAGGATGGCCCAGTCTGTTCTGGGCCCTCCCTCCCTCAGCAGGTGGGGCTGTTAAGAGCGGTAGCTGAGATGGCTGGAGGAAACAGGCAGTAAGCTATATTTCTCTCTCTCTGTTCTCTGCTTCAGTTCTTGCCTCCAGGTTTCTGCCCTGGCCTCTCTCTGTGATGGACTGTAATTTGTAAGAGGAAATAAACCTTTACTCTCAAAGTTGGCTTTGGTTAGTGTTTTATCACAACAATGAAAAGCAAACTAGAACAGAGGGTTTCTAAAGGTCATGGAAGTGAGAGCTTCAGGGTTGGGTTGCTCAGACCTGAATGGAATTGCTCTCTTGCAGGAACAAGGAATTTCTAGTCCCAGGTTCAGCCATGTTCAGGGTTGACTGGAGTTTGTTAACCACCATTCAATTGTCTGGAAGACCAATCTCAGTTCTTTGCAACATGGGCTTTTATCATAAGGCTGCTTGAATGACCTCAAAACATTGCAGTTGGCTTCTCTCAACTCTCTCAGAGAAAGTAAGGTGAAAAGCATAATTTTCTTCATGACCTAGTCCATCATTTCTACCGCATTCTTTCTGCTGGTCATTCAAACCCATTCTGATATAAAATGGGAAGTAACCAAACCACACAGAGGCATGAATACTAAGAGGCAGGCTCACTGGAGAACAATTTGGATCTGGTCATCCCACATCTGAAGGGTAGATTCAGTGCAAGGAGATAAGTTTGGCAGGCATTTTCTCCTTCTTTTCCTCCTACCTCAGGTTTTTAAAATTAGTTTGAACTATTTAGTTTTTCATTTTATGTGTACAAATGCATTGCCTGCGTGTACGTAAGTGTACCTGTGTAAATGTAATGTCCACAGAGGACAGACGAGGGTGTTGAATGCCCAGAACTGGAGTTAGGGATGGTTGTTAGCCATGTGGGTGCTAGGAACCAAACCTGGGTCTTCTACAAGAGCAGTCAGTACTCTTAACTGCTGAGCCATCGCTCCCGCTCCTGCATTTCAGTTTTTAAGACAAATGGACCCAGTCATGTGTTATTAAGCATATTAGATTTTCCAACAGCTCTGTCCAGAGCCTGGAAAGGAGCCACATGTATGCAAATGTCACTTGTTATTTTACAGGAGACAATGCCAAGCTGAGAATTTTTGTTAACAATGACAGTTTGGGTAACTAATCTAATGGATGCTTCCTTGATTATATCCATAGCTTCAGAACGCTAAAAAATACCTTAAAATTTATTTTGATATAATACATATTTCCTATAACATGAGCAAATCCTTTTTGCTCATTGGCTAATAGTAAATAATGAATAAACAAACAATTGGATGAAATCTTTCCATGGAAACCTTCACATGTGTTTTTGATGCTACATTTCAAAAGGATCTTATTGTTTGTGATTCCTGAACAATCACTATCAGGATCATAAGCCATGATTATAAAAATTATGGCACCTGAAACCCAGCCCCAAACCTACTGAATAAGATCTCTGGGGTTGTACTTTTGCAACTCTTAGGTGATCCTGATGTATATTAAAGTAATGAAGCTGCTGGCCTTCCAAATATACTTTCTTTTTTTCTCTCTCTCTCTTTTTTTTTCAGTGCTGGTGAGCAGGAGATGGAACCTAGGGCCTCACTCACACTTGGCAAATGCTCCGTCACTGAGCTATATAGCCAGCCCTCTTTTCACTTTTCTTTATTTGGTGATAGAATCTCACTAGGTTGCCCTTGTGAGTGCTGGCCTTGAAATCATTCTATAGTCAAGGCAGGTCTAGAGTTTGTGAACCTCCTGCCTCAACTTCACCAGTAGCTGAGACTACTGTTTGGAACCACCAGGATAGCCATGTAGTAAACTTATTAGATTAGCAAAACCCTTTTCTCCAAGTTTGCCTTGCTCTTTGGGGACTGGGTTCACTTGATGTTCAGGGCTGCATTTTACAAAGTACATTTCTAGGGTGAAGTACTATGGCCTGCTTCTACTGTGTCCCGAGAGGGGTGTCCATTATGCCAGATTGCCATGTGCTCTGTGGGACAAAAGAATCTGAAGGTTGGGACTGTGATTCCGAGCCACCAAGTCACCACAGGTCTCAGCGTGCGCCCCTTTAAAATGCTCTTAAATTTTAAATGTTCTTCATTTTTCTTTAGTGGAAATCATAAAGTAGCTTTGGATAAACAGTTTTCTCCCTTTTTGAAAGTCGTGTGTTTATCACAGGGTAGACAATCAATGAACTCCAAAAGGTTTATAATTTTTCTGACTCCCATGGGACAATCAAAGGCCAAATTTTAAAGGATTTTGAAATGTCAGCTTGTAATACAAACTAGGTTGGCCCCAGGGCCTGAGATCAGAACTATAATTCACTGTGTTTACAAATGATATCATTTGGTCTAGAGTGTTAACTGTAAACTCACCAATAATTAGAGAATGAATTACACTCTCTTTTCTTTCCTGATGTCTGAACTGTTGTGACATATGGATTCTCCATCAGCCCTCAAATCACATTCAGGGCCTCCCTAGATGCCAGTCTTGAAATCAATAGGCAGGCAGGCATTCAGATGACACATGGAATGACTATAGACTTTTTAAGGGAAGAGCAAATGGCTTCACTAAATGAATCCCCTATGTCATTCCGGGCGGATGTACGCAGGTCTGTGAGCTTTAATAAAAAAGATCAAAATATTGCATTCTGCCAGGTAACTCACACATTTGAAAAGTCATTCTTCTTCAAATGATTAGTTTTCTCTTTGTTGTTCCTTCTCAACCAATCCCCAGTCTTTGTGCTCAGAAAGGCACCATTGTGCAGTGTAGCCTCTGCGGCCAAAATAGAGATCCTGTGCTACGTTCCTCCGTGTGTCTCCTGTTTCTCCCACTCCTTTTTTGTGTCTAACCTCTCCCTTTCCACCTGTCACTCTTCTCTCCTCACTAATTCAGCTTCCAAAAAGGGGTTCTCATTTTCATTTAACTGCAAGGAGATATGTCCACTTTCAGACTACGCAAGCAAGAGGACAGTTTGTGGCTTATGGCTCCTTGGCACTCTGTCTCCCAGTGAAAGGCTGTGCAGTCTAGCGAACTCAGATTCCTCAACTGTCAAAAACTGCCATTGAACTTGTGTTCAAAAGTGTAATGGTCTGGGCAGCTTCAATACAGCGAAGAAGTGCAGCTTAGTTGCTACAGTCCAATAGGCAGCATACTAACATTTAAAATGTTAGGATTAGTTTTTGGATTATAATGATACAGATAAAACACAATTCAAATTTGGGAGGGTTAATAAAGATGGCAGAAAGAGACAAAGAGGACTAGAAATAATATAAGTGATCAGTTTGTATTTTTATTCTGAATGAATGTTAGTTAGTACCTTAGGAAAAGTGTGTGTGTGTATGTGTGTGTGTGTGCGTGTGTCTTGTGAAAAGCTTTTCTGCCAAAGGGTATAGAAACCTATTGGCCACCATCTCTACCTGACATTCTGGGCAAATCTCTGTTAGAAGCTTTAAATCTAGTCAAGAAACAGCCCAGGGGGACAAGGCACAAGAGAAGATGAGAGAGTTTGAAGAAACTTGTCCTTGAAGGTAGAAATTAAAGCGCCTGGTTTAAAAATTCTTGGAAAATAGCACATTCTAGAATATCTTGTGTACTCATGGGAAAAACATGTTGTAAGAAAACAAGATATTCTCTCCCTTGTTTCGAAACATGGTGAACTGTCTCATCTCTTAGCAGGACAGGCCATGGCCACTCAGAAGTGAGGAGGAGCCAATCTTTCTTAAGACCCAGCAGATTATATTTGCAAGAGCACCTGCATGAGAGACTGTAGGCTTCCCGGGGAAGAAACTTAATGCAGACACAGTGGTTCCTTTTAGTTGTTTCTTGAGGCCTTAAATTCAGTCTCAAATCTCAACATTTGCCAAGGCCAAGGACTGAACACAGTTCACCCCTTCCCACCCCTGTCGTCTTCTCCAGAGACCAACTTGGTGCTCATTATAATTTTAGATAAGGATTTATAAACTGTGAATTTTCTTTGACCCCCCCCAACACATTCCAAAACATAATAACACAGATATCATCATATTTCCCCATGAAGGTTAATGCTGATATGCATTTTAAAAACAATTTATCCCAGGGATACCCACTAGTAAGTTTTCTTTTTCAGGATACCATTGTTTCTTTCTGGGCTTTACAAAAACTCCTCAGATCTCCCTAAGTTCAATATTGCTGTATTACTTTAGCTTTCCATGTTGATCTATAGAAATACAAAATGAAATAGCAGTGCTCTACCAGAAAGTTCTATGAATATTGATATTTCTCCACACTATGTTCTTGCTCTTCAGGCCTTCTCTAATACAAATATGGGAAGAGCTCCTGGTCCCGTTAGACAAAAAAAAAAAAAAAATCAATGAAAATAGCAAGACAGGGCATAATGTCAAGTGAGTCCGATAATCAGAGTTAATGGCTAAAAAAAAGTCACAAGGCAGCAAAAATGAAGTTCTGTCTGCTCAGGTTGCCACAACAAAGGATTGACGGATTTTCAACAGAAGTGCAGATAGAGTAGAATTTATTGTACAGCCCTTCAGGCGTCCTGAAAGGCAATCCCACTAACATTGTGCATTAACTCTGCCCTTCAACTTGACCCCCAAACACCAAAAGGATGCTGTGACTTATTATACTCAAGATTCATAATGATTATGAATAGAAACAAGAAGACTGTTTAAAGGCATTACGAGTGTGGAGACTGCCTCCCTTGACAACGGGGTGTCAGAAGAACTCAGGACACTGGGGGCCATCTGGACATTGAATCCCTGGTTGCTGGGCAGGGATGGACATACTGTGACTCACCCAGAAGCAGATCTGTTCTAGAGACAGCAAGGACTCATCAGAGGCTATTGCCTTCGGTGCTTCAGTTACTCAGGTCATTGTAGTGATGAAATACCTGAGAAGAATCGGCTCAATGAAGGAAGGAAGGGCTTATAGCAGCTCACAGTTGGAGAGGATACATTCCATCATGACAGGAAGCCATAGTGGCCAGAGTGGGACACAGGCTGGTTATATTACATCTTCAGCCAGGAAGTAAAGAGTGACCAGGAAGTGGTCTGGCCTATAAAGCCTTAATGTTCATCCCCATCAACCCAGTTCTCCCAGTTCAACCCTCCTAAAGTTTGCATAACCTTCCTAAACAGTATCACCAATTGGGGACCAAGTGTTCAAATACATGAGCCTGTGGGAGGCCTTTTACTTTCGAATCACAACACTAAGAGCTGAGCCACTTTATCATAAGGGCAGAACTGAGTCCTGATTATGTTCAGTTGCCTCAGGCCTGTTTGCAGAGCTGGCCGCACAAGTAGATTGGAGGAGCCACTTATATTAGAGAATGTGGATTGCAAAATGAAATGTGATTCTTGTTCCTGTTTATCATGTTATCCAAATTCTGCCAGTATTGACTGCTCTCTGAAATTCTGAGCTGCTACAAATAATCATCTGGTGGTTCACAGAGAGCACGATATATTAAAGTTTGACTCCAAAGTTGATGAGATACTTAATAAGCACCTAATACTTCAACAGATTTGTGTTGGAGGAGAAGGGAAGTATATAAGGTTGGATATTTTTTTCCCTATTGAATAAACATTTACTGACTACCCAGAATGCACCATGCAGTGCAGTAAATTATGTAGTAAATTATGTGATAATCCCCAGTACAACCCCCAACTTTTATATCTTTCCTAAGAACTTAAAATTGATTCCTATTTACCTGCTGTTATCTGAATTCTCAGCATAAAGTCCTATCACATGCCCCATCTACTAACACCTCTGACCTTAAACCCCTCTTTGACATGGACAGTGTGCCTCTCGGTCTTGCTGTCGGCTTCCTGCTCCACAGCTTAAGGGCTCTTTTCCATACTCTTATTACCATATATCAATTGTACAATGTAATGGATTTCATCTTGATATTTTCATATATGAATATAACGTGCTATGATCATATATGTTTTTCTCTCTTTGTTCTCTCACTCCCTCCACATGGTCTCCTTCTTATCCCCAACAGGCCTCTCCTTTACTTTCAATGTCTCTTTGTCTTTTAAAGTCTAAAATCTGCATAGGAGACAAAGCATACCATATTTGTCTTTCAGAGTCTTGCTTATTTGGCTTTACATGATGATTTTCAGTTCTAGCCACCATTTCCTTGAAACTGGACACTCGTCTAGTTCCATAACGTGCCTATTAAGAATAGTGTTGTAATAAACACAAATGGATGTCAGTTGTATGCTGACTGTAATTCCTCCAGGCACAGATCCAGAAGTACATAGTTAGATCATATAATAGCACCTCTGTTTTTATGTCTTTATGAACTACCACCAAGAAAACATTGGCTGTGAATAGAGAGCTACTAATTTCTCCCTTTGCATTGCCTTCCCGGGGACTGCTGTCTTCACCATTTTACCCTTATCTGTACGTAGTAAGTCACCCAGTGCTTTCAGTATGCAAGGCATTTCACAGAAAACATGGTCTTCAGAGTCAGAGTAGAGCTCACATAATGTCTTCACCTTCCAATACAGAGGATATACCACCCAGGCAATGGTTTTACTGGCAGCAGGAGGAAGTTCCAGTGACAGCAGCTACAATAAAGTTGCTAACATCCTTTCAGATGGGAAGCAGACAATGATGTGCCTTATTGGAAATAGAAGTGTTCTTTTCTGGGTCTGGGTGTGATCAGCAGTTATTCTATGGATGATCATCCCCTTTGCCTCGTGCTTCGTGAGCACACTTCTAAGCTTCCAATGTGGAAAGTATGGTTCATGATATAAATGCAAGCTACTCATCAGCCAGAGCATCCGGGCCCATAAAAGTGCCTTGTAAATTGCAAAGTAGTACCAGCATGTTAACACAATGATTACATTTATAAATGGACCTTGGAATGAGGATGAGTGTTTATCCTGCACAGGGGAGACACATAAACACTTTAGAGCCAAAGCAGGATGAACTCACTGATGTAATTCTTTAAAGAAGAGAAGACAGGGTTACAGACAGAGCATCATCAATGCAATTTAAAAATAAATAAATAAAAACCAGGGTCCACATGTCATCATTTTAAAAGTCAAGGTGGCCAAATTCCTCTCTTCTGGGTGGTCATTCTGAGTCATTCTTTATGTTAAGGACAAAAACACTTTGCAATTTTGCCTGTGCTAGACTCCATCTCTTACACCCAAGGGCCCTAAACACAATTGCAATTAAGATTCACTAGGGAAAATGTAACCCTTTCACCCTTTAGTAGATTATGCGGAGCATGACCAGAGGGTCTGGCTGGAAAGTTAACAGGTTAACAACGTAATGGAAACACCATCCAGTACAGAACACACATCCTGCCATGAACAAGTGTCAAAGATAATGGGAGATGTATTGGCCATGCATCATGGATCTGTGCAGGAACCTGCATTTGGGCATGTGTGTACAGAAGCATGAGATTATGTGTAGACCTGGCTAGGTTGCATACACATCAACTCGGGCCTCTCAAATGTAGAGAAAAGTGTGCTGACTACTTAAAACACACAAGGAGAGGCACAGGAACACACAAAGAACTCTTCCCCAAAGGATACGAGCATAGAAAAACCGGACACATATTTCATATTTTCACAGCACTTTCTTTTGAATGTGACCAGGAAATGGATATTCGAGGAAATTAGAAAGTGTAGTTAATGAATGTTAGCACTTATATAACTCCTTGATTTCTTAAGTTTTTCTTGTAGAACTTGTTTTCACATTAGTCAATGAACTTGTACAATTCCATGTGTCTAATGTTTTGGCAAACTTCATAATTGGTTCTTATCCTGCTTTAATTTCTGCATCTGGCAAATGTTTCTGCAAACTCCCTGTGGTAGGCAACCAGCTGCCTTGGAGTTCTCCCAGTCCTAGGGTAGAGCAGTTGCTCAAAGTGGCTGCCTAAAGAGAGGCTGTGTGTTCCTGCTCACTTCCTGTTTCTATGTTAGGCCATGTGGCTAAATTCTGGTTAATAGAATAAAGGCAGAATGATATTCATCACGCAATGGCCTGGGCCATGTAAAATAAACTCACTGTTGCAATCTTCTAAGCTCTTTTTCTTCCCCACGTAAATGTTGTCTCAGGAACTATGAATTAAAGACAGTCTTTTGGTTACCCCAGTTCTCTCTGTTCTCACCTTCAGCTTCATATTAGACTTTCTGAGAACAAGAAATAAATCACTATTTAAGTTATATGAAGATTGTAAACAACAACTTTATATCCTTATATAATCCAGTATCTACTGACACACAGTGGAATCCATTTCTGTTTCTTTTCGGCTTTATGATGGATCTCAAGAGCTAGAAATTGTTGTACCAGGAAGCTGTAAATAACTCTTAGCCAACTGTACACTTCGATTCCTTCATGGAGAGAGGTCCCCCAAAGAAAGACAACCTTTATAAACATGTCAATGGCATGATAAGACTGGATGGTCAACAGCAGCCAATTTGGGAACTGAAATTCAAGAGGAGCCAAGTATAGTGGTTTCTCCAAGGTCATTCACAGAAGGGGCTGGTACCCATTATACAAGTACAACGGGATCCTAAAAAGAGTCAAGGAGATTGTCTTTTGTATTCAGTCTCTTCCAATTTAAGCTTCAAAGAAACAACTGAACAAAAACAAATGTGGATTCACTTGTTACGCAAATACTGTGTCCTGAATATCATGGGATGCCCAGCATAGTCATAATAAGAGTTATGACTAGAAAGGAAAAAGTTTTTATATTCAAGCCTCAAGATCAAGAAAACATAAACATAATGCTAACACATGGTCTGTCAGTCACAGCCCATTTTATAACCAGGAATCTTGAGATGTATTTAATAGAAGATATAAAAATGATTAACATCATAGAGAGTCAATGACAAAATCCAGTCAAGTAGAATAAACTTAAAATGAGAAACAGAGAAAATTCCTCAATTAAGAAGAAATTGCATTAAATCAGTGCTGTGGTTCTATTTTTGCAAGATAATTAAGCTGATTTAAAGAAATGATGAGATTAAGGAGAAGAAACAGAGAGGTCACTTAACTCACCAGTGTTTCAGGACCCATCTTCCAATTTCTTTCTGGTCCAAGATATGTTTTCACAGTTAATGGTCAAATGTAAATTAGAAAAGGGAGTGAGTTCTTTAATATTGTATTCAGCACACATTATCCCATGAGAATTTGCTTGCTCATTTTTAGGCTCAATTTTAGTCATAATAAGCTTTATTAATAGTCAGTTGCTAAAAGTGTTTTTAACCAAAAGATAAAGTTACACTGTGGTCCTTCACTTTTTTTATGTATTGAATCATTAAAATTCAGTCTAGAAGCCATCCTAATCTTTTCCCAGAATTTAAAGAGAGTTATAATTCATGTTCTAAGGCATAATCCTATACTGCAGTTTTTCAGAAAGGAAGAAATTTTACATTCTTGGATATACTTGTGTGATGGCTAATCTTGGTTCTTAAAAACAGGTGGGATGAGGGAATCTCAGATGAAAAACTTCCATCAAATTGGACTGTGAGCCTTTCTGAGGGACATTTTCTTAATTGCTCATTGATGCAGGAGGACCCAGCCCATGGTAGGTGGTACCATCTCTAGTCAGGTGCACCTAGGCCATATAAGAATGTTAGCAGAACTTGAACCTGGGAGCAAGCTAGGACACAGTGTTCCTCGGTGGCTTCTGCTTTGAGCTCCTGCCTTGGGTTCCCTTGATGATGGATGTAAACAGTAAGACGAAATCACCTTTTCTTCCCCAAGTGGCTTTTAGTCACAGTGTTTATCACAGCAACAGAACAGCAAGCTAGACCCACTTATCTATAAAGACATTTCCGCACTAAAGATACTTTCTTCTTCTTTGTACTAAATTCACAGCAGGGCATTAAATGACTTTGCAGAAAGTTTCAGCCTGCCTAGTATCATAGAAATTCAGAGCTTGTAAGACAATTAAAAACACATCTAGTAGAACTTCTTCCTTTTATGTAGAGATGGAGGTGCAGACCCATAAGTCTGACATGACTTAAATATGTAGTCTATGACTAGGTATTTGTTAATGTGACATTTTTATACTTATATGTGTTTATTTTCTATATAAAATATGGACTCCTTTATTAAAGAACAACTGGAACTTCCCAAGTTAAGCCTTTTAGATTTTGTAAGCCTTGATATGAGTTTTACATGGACTTTGTCTATAATATAAAAACAGTACTGTTTAATGGAAGTTGCATCCCATTTGAACATTGAGTTGTGTCCTTTTAAATAACATTCATACAGAAAAAGTCTTCCCATGGGCAAAGGCTTGCTGAAAGAGCGGGCATGATCTCCATGGAGGGTGCTATGACTGAGATGGCACATTAAGAGTCCCTGTTGCTGTGAATTCATATCAGTAAATGACCAGGCATCTGGAAGATTCTGTTTCCTTGTGGTCATCTACCGCCTCTGGCTCTTACAACCTTTCTATCTCCTCTTCCACGATGATCCCTGGGCATTGGGAGGCAGAGGTTTGAAACAGCTGTCCTATTCAGGGATAAATCCTACTCAGGCTCAAATCAGACAAAAACACAGAATAGGCATGGGAAATGGAAGAAGAAACTTCAGTCCAACCTAAGGAACTTTTGGAAGTTGATGGCTGTGGGGAGGGCAAAAGACAGTGTCTTACAGGGCTGGACTCCTAGAGGGTCCAGCGCACCAAACCACAAGGAAGGATGTTCCAGACACAACTCCTACTCATGTTCATTAGATTATGTAGTGGGATGAAGGTGTGGAGAGCAGATTTAAATGTCATCTAACTATACTGTATGAAAATTGCAAAAATTTAACACAAGAAAACAAAAAAAGGAAATGTTGGAATAGCTGGCCTAAGCTGCATGAAGAGCTCTTTGTAATATTAAATCCCCATTTCTTGTCTACAAAATAGAGACTTCTTAAAACATAAAAAGATTTTTTCTTAATGTAGTTGTATTTCTTCAAATCACAATTCCTTTTAAAGCCTGATGTAGAAGTACAAGTAGTATCTAGAGAGAATTTGTTTCCAGTTTTTTAAGCAAACGACTTTTCCCCATTCCGTAATATGATAGACTTCCAAAATTAAGTTCCTCTTAAATGTAAGCGTATTCAACAGCTAGACGTTGTTGTCTAAGACTTCCTGTTTATAAACAATGCTGTATATAAATATGACCCTAGCATAATCTGTGCTTACAAATCAGAGAAAGAATGTAAGTGGAAATGATTGAAAGGATGATAGGATATAGGTTGGTTCAGGAAGACGCTAGGGAACATGTGCCCTAGAGGGAGCCCTCCATTTCCCAGGAACCAGTGGAACTCCCACCTCTGCCCTCAACTGCTTGGCTCTTGGTGTGATCTAGCCAGGGGCAAGGAACAGGGAACACCTCTGTGGATTCTAAAGCTGAGCTTTGCTTACTTAGAAAATAGGGATGTAGGTTCTGATAAAAGCCCCAATTGTCCCTTCTGACATTTGTTAACAGGGGTGTAACTCATGAGCATGAAGCAAGAACTACATAAATGAACGCCGTTGTCATGATTCCACCTCTTTGTATATGTGCATACAAGCATGCGAGGACTATCTGTGCCTGTCTTCCTGTGCAGCTTCTCTGTATAGTCATTTGTTTGACTGAATGCACCTTTGTCCTCTCCCAGCATCTTATTTTATCTTCACCCAAGCGTCAGGAGAATTTGTATAAACCTAGCCTTGCCCACCCACCTAGTCATTTCCACTTCCTGCCTACCATAAAGCTTGGCTGTGCCTACCTGATCTCAAACACGGTGAAGCTCCCTCTCAGACTTCGCTGTAATAACAGTGCTTCTTGTTGCATGATAGTACACCATTCCTTCCTGCCTGATCTGCCTATAAAACATCTAGACATCTCTGTTACGACTCATCCTTCCAAATCCTGCTTAGATATGAGGCTGTTCTCCTTTCCTCTGAAGTTGTTCTCCTGCTATGTTCTTAGAGAGACAAGATACCTCTCCTTTCTCTCTCCCTCCCCTCCACCTGACTTGTCCCCTCAAGCCTTTATGTTAAACAAAAATGTACCTTTTGGATGAATAAGTATATGCATTTTGTTCTAGAGAAAATTTTATTGAGTTGGATATGTCATTGATACACATTTCTCTAGAAAAAACTGAACTAAGCTTTAAATGGAAACTTATGCAAGTGAAATCTAATAGACACTAAAATAGTAATCCACAGTCTGGGTGCTAGGCGTTTATATTTTGGAACTGAAAATGTCTGCTTTCAGGTGACTCATTCACTAACCTGGGTAAAATGACCAAGTGGTTGCTCTGTTCTGTTTTGTTTTGTTTTAGAAGATTTTCTTTTTCTGGACAAATACAGTTTCAGGAGAAATTCGATCAGTAGCTTAACCTCCGCATTTTGTCCTTACATCAGCCATGTTTAGTAAAGAGTCAGTTCTAGGGAGTTCAAAATGCATGTTTTCTTTGTGGAAGTTGTTATATTTGGGGGCAAAAACGTTGCTAAAATTTACCAGTAAGAAAGTAAATATTATTTAGACACATATACCATTTCTTAATGTATAGAGCACAGCATCTGTTGTATTTTTATGTTTCTGCTTAACGCTGTCTGCTAGCAAGCCAGAATTTCACTTCATCATTGGGCTGTTCAGTGAAAAGGAAGAAGGAACAGTAGCTGCACTGCGCACCTTCAATGGCTCCCCTAGGTGTTTGACGTGGACTGGGGTGCATGGTTCCAGTGAATGGGATGAGGGAATTCTGGAGAAACATTCTGAAATGTTTCAGATAAGAAAAGTGCATCCATGTACACACACACACACACACACACACACACACACACATACGCACACACACACATGCACGCACATGTGCACACACACATGTGCATGCACATTGATTTACTTGTGAATAAGCATAGCTGGCTGACTTTCCCTCATGTCCCACTCTCCCTTGGCTTCCTATGCTACTGAGAATGGTACTGATAGGTGCCAGCCTGGAGGATGAGCAGGGCAATCTAGTAGTTAAAACCAAGACTTCTTGATCCGGATCTAAATCTATATCTAAATCTAAACTTCAAGCTCTACTACATTGCAGATGTGTGACTTTCAGTAACACAATACACACACACACACACACAGATATATATATATATATCTATCTGTGTATTGTGTGTGTGTCTCTGTGTGTGTTCATATGGAGATCAAAGGACATGTTTGGCTGTTGTTGCTAGGTTCCATCCACCTTGTTTTTTCACACAAGGTCTCCCACTGGCTTGGAACTCATCAAGTAGTCTAGTCTAGCTGCCTAGCGAGCTGGGGCATCTATCTGTCTTCACTTCCCCAGCACTTGGATTAGGAGCACGAATGATCACAATGGTTTGTTTTATGTGGGTTCTGAGGAGGACAAACTCAAGCCCTCATGTTGCAAGCCATAAAGCCCCACTTTAACAACTAAGTCATCACCCCAAGCAATGTGTTTTCTTTCTTCATCTCTCTCTTTATATTATTCTGAGAAGCATTGTAACAGAAGCCTCTGAAAGTTGACTTAGGGCACCAAGCCACATGCCCCCATAAGATCTCCATTCTTCCTGGAGTACCTTCCAAGAAGTCTGGACGTGTTAGTTACTTTTCTTGTTGACTCAATAAAATACCTGACAGAAGCAACCTGAGGAAGGAAGGATTTATTCTGACTCACTGTTTGAAGGTCTAGTCCATCACGGAGGGCAGAGAATGGGGGCAGATGCATGAGGCAGCTTGTCACATTGCACTCATAGTCAGAAAGCAGAGTGGGGGAAGCGGTGGCTCCGAATACTTTCTCCTTTATATTCAGTCTGGGTCCCTCAATCCAGGGAATGGCGTCACCACCCTTTACAGTAGCTCTCCCACTTTGATTAACCCTCACAGTCCTGCCCTGAGGTTTGTGTTCTAAGTCATTCTAGTTCTTTCAAGTTGACAGTCGATATTAACCATCACTTTATGTTTGATTCAGTCCTGCCTTGACAAAGTAAGCCTGTGGGGGAAGCAAACCCTCCATGCCTTCCTCTTTTCTTCTTGATTGGCCCCATACCAGAGAGGTCCAGGAAATGGTTATCTCCAGGGAAACCCTGGGATATTATCCCAGGATATTATGTTTCTCTGTGAATTCATGAGCATGTAAAGGACAGAATGCCTGACTACAGACTGTCCTCAAGTATAGAGCATGAAGTTGCCTATGTGGAAACACTTGGTATTGAATGCCTTGCTCTCTCAAAACATGATCTAAGAAATGAAACAATGTGAGTATTCAAAAGGATATGAAAACGGTATCACAGAGGGGCCAGCAGGATGGCTCTACAGGTAACAGTTCTTGCCATCGAGCCTGATTGAGGGCATTCAATACCCAGAACTCACATGGTGGAAAGAGAGAACCAATTCTCCCAATTTTCCTCTGGACTTCACATGTATGCCATGGCGCTTGCACACATGTACACACACAACACACACACACATACATACACACACATGCACACACACCCTAAAGAACTGTAATTTAAGAAATTCAAAACAAAAAAAAAATGTAAAGACAAGGCTGGTGGACCTATTCCTATCACCTGGCATGAAATCATTGCTCTATAAAAGTTTAATGAAGGAAAAGACAGCTTCCTTCTGGTGTGATTCATGGACTCCACCTCTTTAAAGTGTGACATTGCTGCCAAGAAGAAACTCAAAATCAAATTCATTATTTTGTTCCATGGACCTCTTTGACAGTCTGATGAAACCTAGGAACTTCTACTTAGAATAAGAGACCATTTCTAAAATTACTTTATTGTGATATGTATTGAAATGTAATAAACTTTACAGATACTGAATGAGTTTTTACATATAAAAACATCCAGGAACCATCACTGCAGTCAAGATGTTTAGGCACTTCAAAAAATCCTTTCTGCCCTGGTAATCTATTAAGCAAATGCTGATCACTCGGTAGGTCACTACATTATTTTACATTTCCTAGGAATTTTCCCCTTCATTTCTTTTCCTTCCTTTGTTCCCTTCCTTCTTTCTTTCCCTCCTTACCCTCCATCCCTCTCTCCCTGCTTCCTCTTCCTTCCTTCCTTCCTTTCTTTCCTTCTTTCTTTTTCCTTTTTTACATTCAGTGTTGAGGACCAAACCTGAGCCCCCAGCTGTGATAAACAAATACATTACCTGTGAGCTCCATCTTTGTTTTAGTTACTTTTCTATTGCTGAAACACAGTGATTAAGGGAACTTAAAAAGGAAAGAGTTTATTTGGCTTATAGTTCCAAAGGGGCACGAGTCCATCCCTGCAAGGATGGCTGCAGAAGTGCTATGAGTAGAAGAGTTTAGCATTCACATTGTGAGGCAGACAGCAACGGGCCATCTGGAAAGATTTCAGAACTCTCAGAGTCAGCCTCCAGCAATGTGCTTCCTCCAGCAAGGCCACATCTCCTAAGCCCTCCCAGAAGAGTGCCACCACTGGGGACAAAATGTCCAAATACTATGTAGGCTTTCATTCACACTGCCACATTCCACTTCCTGGACCCTATAGGCTTATGAACAAATAAAATACAAAATGGAGTTAGTATACCATCAAAGGTCCATATTTGTTATCAGTCTCATTACTATTCAAAATATAGAGTCTAAAGTCTCCTGAGACTCAAGGCAATCTCTTAACTGTAATCCCCTGTAAAATCAAAGGACAAATTATATACTCTCAACATACAATGGAACCAAATATACATTCCCATTCAAGAAAGAGGAATAGGGGCATAGTGATGAAATAATAGACCACAACAAGCAAGCACCACATCTAGTAGATCCATGTCTGACACCTGGGACCTTACTTCCAAAGGGTTCAGATGGCTCAGTCCCTCCAACTTTGCTGTGTGCAACATATATCACTTTCCTGGGCTGGTACCACTCCCTGAATGCAGATCTCCTTGGCAGATGTCTCACAGCTCCAGTATCTCAAACTTCTTCTTGGGGTCTTGCCATCCAGGATTCACCTTTGCAGTTTCGTGAAAGGGTTATTAGGGCCTCTTGTCCTGTCTGAGTCTTCTTTATGCAGGGATGCTATGCTGCACGCTGCCTGACCTCAGTGGCTCTCTGAACTGTGATGCCGGATCTCACGACCCCCAGAGACCACCAAGGAGACCAGAACATATGTAAAAGCAATGAGCCTTTATTTTGGGCTTAAGCTTGAGTCTTCTGACTTTAGCCACACAGAGAGTCCATACAGGGACCCAGATCTCCGGTAGGGGAGAACTTTCATTGTGCTTAGGACAAAGGAGAGGGAGTCATCAACTTGGCATTCACAAGATTGGTTGGGGCTTAAGCAAAAGCTTCTTGTCATATCAGGATTGGCCAATTTCAAAAAAGCTTTGGGCACAAACGTTTGGTGCCCTCCTGTCAGTTTCTGATTGGCCAGGCATGACATAAGGACTTAAGCAATTCATCTATAACTTTAAAAGACCATCCGGTGTTTCTTGCTGGATCCTGATTGACTCCGGCCTCAGGGCAGTTCCTTGCAAAGGGGCAAGAATCCATCATGGTGGGGAGGCATGGAGGCACAGGTGACTGGAACATAAAGCTAAGTACTCAGTCTTCAAGCAGGCACAAGAAGAAGAGAGTGACTAGAAATCTGGCAAGGTTTAAGAACTCTCAAAGCCCTGCTTGCAGTGACTTGCTTCCTCTGGCATGGTGATACCTCTTATAGTCTCCCAAAACAGCACCACAAATACTTGGAGCCTCTTGAGGATGCTTCCACTCAGACCGTCACAATCGTCAACCCTGATACATCCTCTTCCTCTCAGTTATGATGATCGGTGTTAATTGTCATCTTGACTGGGTCTAGATAGAAGATAGGCTTCTGGGCATCTCCCTGCAGGACTACATAACTAAATTAGATGGATGTGGGAATATTTATTCCAACTGTCCCTGGGCAGGAATCATAGGCTGCTAAAATGGAGAAAGTCAGCTGAGCACTGGTATTCACCAATCTCTGCTTCCTGAGTGGGCAGAATGTGACCAGCTGCCTCACACTCCTGCTGCCTTGACTTTCTGTGAAGATGAACCCTTGAACTGTGAGCTGAAATAAACCCTTTCTTCCTTGAGTTCCTTTAGTCAGGATATTTTATCACAGCAAGATGTTTAGACCTCTACTCAAATCTGTGACTCTGTCAATATTAACATTTGGTGTGTCATCCACTTCTGAGAAGTGGTGGAAGAGTTTCTGCTATGATTGTGAACCTGACTAGTTAATTTTGTTGATTTTTGGTCCATATATTTTGAGACCTTGCTCTCACACAGACACTTATGTCACGTCCCTTGTATAATTATGTCAAGCCTTTGGATCCGCACTGGTATTCTCCATGTTGAAGCTTGCTTATCTGACATCACAGTTGCTACTACTTGTCCAGAGCTTACTGTTGGCATGACATATCCTTATCCTTTCTTTACTTTCAATCTGTGTTGCTTTTATAGCTGAAATATGTTTCTGGTAAGAAACTTATAGTATGAGTTTATCCTCTCTGTTAATCTCTGCCTTTCTATGGGAGTTTCAGATAATTACCATTTAATATAATTATTGATACTATTTGACTAGGTCCACTACTTACTATTTATTTTCTGGTTTTCTCCGTCAGTATTTAATTCCTCTATTCTGTTTTCTTGATTTTTTGATAATTTCCATGATTTTAGCTTTGTAGTTTAATGTTTTGACTGTATTTTATTGTATTTTTTAGTATTTGTTACATTGCTGTAAACAATGTATAAACATCTATAAAATAAGATGTTTATATATGTATATATATATATATATATATATATATATATGAATCTGTATTATCTGTGTTAGGCTGTGTTTTTATTTTTTTGTGACAAATATTTGAGAAACCTATTTAAAGAAAGAAAGATCAATTTTTGGCTCACAGTTTCAGAGGTTTCAAGCACAGTCAGCTGACTCCATGGCCATGGGCTCATGGAGAAGCAGAACTACATGGTGGCAAAAGCACCTGACAGAAGTTGCATACTTTCTGGCAACCACAAAGGAGGGGCCTCATGGGGACCAGGGTAAGAAAAAGTTCATGACCTTCTTCCTCCAACTAGGCCCCATCTAACCTCTTCAGTTCCTCCCAACAATACCATTCAGTTAATCATCCATCAGTTAATCAATCTACTTATTATGTTCAAGCCCTCATGATCTAATCTTTCCTTAACAACTGGCTCTATATGCTGAGGGTTAAGTCTTCAACATGGGAGCCATTATGGAGGGACACTTTATATCAAAACAGAACACTAACCCACCCAGAAAATTTGCATATTGGCTTATGTAATTACATGTATTTGAAATAATTTAAGGGGGTAATATACTGCTATATTTATTCATGTTTTACCATCTTTGTTATTCCTTTCTTTGGTTTCACTTCACCTCCATTTATGAAGAATATTTTCAGCATATGTAATTTTTGATTTGACCCCTGACTCTTGTTTGTTTTTTCCATCACTCAACACTTTAGAGATATCATCTCACTGTCTTCTGAGCCCTATGTTTTCAGGAATTCATTTGTCATTGAAGTCCTGACAAAGCTCTCTGTAACAAGTCTTTTTCCTTTATCCACTTTCCATATCTTTTAAAACATTTTATATATTATTTATATTTTATTTTATGCATATGAATGTATTGTCTGTATGTATGTAAGAAGAAGGCATTAGATCCCCTGGAAAAGAGTTACAGATGGTTGTTAGTTGCCCTGTGGGTGCTGGGAACTGAACCCCAATCCTCTGCAAGAGCAGCCAGTGCTCTTAACTGCTGAGACATCTTTCTGGCCCCACTCTACATATTTTTTTAAAAAACTGTTGTTCCTGTTTGGGATTGGATGAATTTCTTAAATCATGAATATTTTACATATAGAAATTAATGTTATTTCCCACATTTGGGAATTTTATCATCATGAATTCAGTATACTTTTCTTCATAGCATGCCAGTAAAAGTTGAGTTAGACTTTCTCTTATATCCTCCTGCAGGTTGCCAAAGATATTCCATTTTGGTTTGCTCTAGTTTTGTGTCTTTCTGGTCTCCTCTATGCGGATAATTTCCATCTCTCATCTCCAAATTCATGATTTCTCTCCTTGGCCCGCTCCACTCTGCTGTTAACCCAATTCGGTGACTTTTAAAATAGTTTTCTATTCAAACATTTCTCGTACTTCTTTCATATTGTCTTTTCCTTGTCTGTCTTTCTCTTTATTTCAAGATTTCTTGCCTGCATTAAAACAGTTGTTCCTGCTCCTCTTCCTCACGTCCCCCACTCTTCCCCCCTCCTCAACCCCCGTCCCCACCCCTTCTCGTAGATTATTATCAGATGACAGGTGCCTCAGGCCTGGAGTTTGTTGATGTTCAGTTTCCTTGAAATGGATCACATTTTTTTTGACTTGTTCGTGGTAGAGATTCTGAGATACATTCTGCACTTTGTTCATTTTATGTCATTAGCTTTGTGTTCCCTTTGTGTCCTCTAGAAAAATTTAAGCTTCATGCTTTAGCTGAAAATCAGTGCAGTTAGATGTGGACAGAAAAATGTGGATCATTTTTCTCTATGAGCTAAGTTCAAATTTCACTATCTATGCTTAAGTTCATGTGACACACACACACACACACACACTGAGAGAGAAGATCATTCTCTCCTACTTCCTGCCCCTCAGGCTTTGCTCCTTCATTCTCTCACCACAAATAGACTGTTATTCCTAGTTCTTTTGCCATATAGGTCTATGTCTCAGAGCTTAGCTACCTGCACCAACAATATACCCTAACTCATTTGAAGAATGGGTTCTTCCATAGGGCAAATACTGTGCAAGAACAATGTGAGATTCACACCTTGCAAGGTCAAATCTAGAGCTCTCATCCAGAGAAGGACATAATGGGTATTTTTTTTCTTCAGACCCTAAATAGATATATTTTATTACTCATTTTGGGCTTAGAGATTTAACCAGGTCATTAGTGGAAAGAAATGTTAAATATAATCATAAAAATCACTGTACCTCATTGGTTCTTTGGGGCATACAATTAGGCTTCAATTAGCTATATGAAATGCTCATAATTCCTATTTCAATGCTATTGCTACTGCTCTTTTCCTGAAATGAAGTCCCAAATTGTAAAAATAGAGAAAAAAACATTCAAAGCTTGCATATCATTTCAAAATAAGCTTCTTAAATGATCAGAATAAACACACGCGTACACACAAAATGAACTATGTAATCCCATCATGTGATCACATCTGTTGCCTTAGCTGCATCACTATGACGGCATTGCTAAATGTCAGAACTGAGGCTCTGCCCCTGTCACAGCTTGTTCTTATTGTGTTATAAACAAAAGACTACAGACCATAAAAGCACAGCAACATTTCCAAAGCCGTGTGCTTATTAGTGACATACTCTGCCCTAACCCAGTCTATTTCTCTGTTCCAATTATATTTCTCAACATTAAAAGTAGATATTCAGTCCTTTAAACCGAGGCACTGTGTATTCAGGTGTTATCATAGCCATGGTCCTTATTAAACAAACACTGTCAAGGAAGTTATTCCTTCAGGAATATTGCAGGAATTTCACTTAGTCAGCATGTTTGTACCCCCGAAAGAAACTGCTAAGAAGTTGGACAAGTATTCAAATTTGCAAAACAGGTCATTTGATTGTCCTGACTTCTAGGGCTATAAACTGGACAATTTAAACTTCTAAATTTAGAATATGGTCAATAAAATTGGACCCCCTTTTTCTGGTTAATTTATATGAAAATGTAATAAACTATCACCATAAGTTTTTACTTATTTCAAATAATTGTCATAAGAAGAAAAGGCCTTCTACTTAATGTGACCCATTCTGAGTAACACATGGTGTTTTACATCAAGCCATAAAATACTACTGAAATATGGATATTTTAACATGAATTATTGAACTATGAGGGGGTACCACCAATTCACCACAATCATCATCAGTAATATTATGCATCTTCATTATCTCACACATGCACTGTCCCACATTCATCATGTGTGTTTTAATTTGAGCTCTCAGAATAATAACAGAGCTAGAAACGGAGGCATCAACAAATGGGACCCACGGCACCCTTTCCCCAGCAGGCAGTTTATGCTTAGCAACTGTGCACTGGGGCACTGGGCCCCTAGCCACCTAGCTATGGCCATAGGGGCCTGGTAGTGGGCACAACCAGCCTCTTTTGTCTGAAGCTGGGCCTGGAGCAGATGCTCCAATAGGGCAGCCACTATACAGTGAACCCACGATTGACTGGCCATCATCATCATTTTGGTGAGAATTGGACAGAGGCAAGAAAGGATGTGATGATTAAGAAAGAAGATGTCTGAAGAGCCCAGATGGCAGCCGTAGAGGTTCTTGGCAAAACAAGGACACTGGGTAAGATGTTTCATCACTGGCTCCCCTTGGCCAGGATGGAAGATGGAAAGGCCACAGCTACTAAAAAGAGCCAACCAGAGCCTTGATCATGAACACCCACAACAATAATAAAACACACAAATCCCCCTGTCTGCTTGAGTGAAAGCAAAAGGTGGCTTTCTCCAATACTGATGTCCCTCAAAAGAGAAATTAAAGTCATCTAGTAGCTGTTGCCTTTGCTTAATGCACAGAAGCCAAAATGCTCTACCCTAAACACAAGTATAATCATGTGGACAGAGCAAGGGTGACAGAAAACAGTAAGAACCAGTACAATTGAAATAGTGACCCCATTCTGTGATTCTGGAACTGTGCTGATGCTGGGGTCCCTTCCTGTGAACTTGAAGCATGTGTTCCTGTCCTGTGAATCTGGAGCTATGTTGTCTCCCATGAGCCTGGAGCTTATGTAGTTGTGTTCCATTCTGGTAAGCTGGAGCTGGGCCTGGTGAAACAGAGCTGAAGGTGTGAGTGTGTGTCCCCTCCCCCACTGGGACTATCATTGCCTTCTGTCCCCCTTGAAACTGGAGAGGTGTTCCATCCAGTGTTGCCTGAGATCACCTACTGGAATGTTGAAGGTGGGGGAGGGTGGTTCCTGTGAGTTGGAAGTGCGGTACCTTCCTGTTATCCAGAGTTTTGGTCCCCTCCTATGAACTGAAGCTGCTATCCCCTCCTGCATCTGGAGCAGTGGTCCTAAGGGCTGAACTGTGGTCTCCTATCAAGTGCCAGAGTTCTGGACCCCTTCTAGGAGCCGAAGCTGTGGTTCCCTCCCATAAACCCAAAGCAATGGACTCCTCTTGTGAGCTGGAGCTGTGGTCTCCTTCTGAAAGCCAAAGCTATGATCTCATCCCATGAACCTGGATCTATAGTCCCCTCCTATGAGATGGAGCTGTGGTCCTGACCCCTGCTTTCAGAGTTCTGTACCCCTCGGGAGCAGGGGCTGTAGTCCCTCTTGTCACCCTAGAATGATGGTCACATCCTGTGAACCTGGAGCTATGGTCCCCTCCCATGAAGCTGGAGCAGAGGGAACTGTGGTAACATTGAGTAAACTTAGAGCTGTGGTCCCTTCTTGTAAGCTGGATCTGTGGTTTCCTCACATAAGCCTGAAGCTTTGGAGCCCTACCATGAATCATGGTTCCACCTTCCTCTGGCGGTAGGCTGGCGGTAGGCTGATGGTGGAGCAGGGTGGAGCATGGAGGACTTCTCTAAACTGGGCATCAGTTGCAGTCTTTTCTGAGTGACTACATTCCCCACAATGCCATTTCCCTCTCCAGGTTGTACATGGCAGAGGCTTTGCCTCTGTTATTTCAGATTCTGGTCTTGGAAGTACTGATTATCTGAAACAGACCTCCCACCTCCCCTGAGGCCCAACTCTGGTCCTTACTCCCCACATAGTCCTGGGTATCCAGGCCTTGATGTCGGATTTCTACCATTACCAGGCACCAAGAGGTTTTCTGTTACTTTTCTGTTACTCTTCTACAGCCCCAGTAGGCCTTCACCTATTTCCTAATTTAACTTCTAGAGATAAAAAACAGCCTGAGAAGATTTTAAAAAACACAGAAAAGAAAATACTATAATAACTACATTGATATAATCCTCAAACTAAATATATGTATTTATGTTTTGCAGTATAAATTTGAAGTTTTATATGTCTATAATTTTTTATTATTATTTACTGACAAAACTGTATTACCAAGCTTCAACAATAATGGGAAATTTGTCAGTGTTCCTATAATATCAGTTTGTCTCTCACTCCCTTTCCAAATGTTCAACCTATACAATATCTTTCAATGTAATCATGTTACTTCTTAAAGAAAGCAATGCTAATAAATTATTTTAAAATGGAAATTTGTGAAATTTTTCCAAGCTCATAAATTTAGTAAACTGTAGAGCTGGGACAAGACCCAGGCATCTTTTGACACAGTATTTTCAACTACCATATAAAGAGCATCTGTCGGTACTTTTCAGTGAAAACTATCCCCAAATATTGACTTTATTTTGTAGCACATCATTAAACATCATTTGACATTTGTTATCACTTCATTACTCAGTCTTACAGTTTCAACACTGTAGCCTTAACCTTCTTTGCTACCATTCCCAAATGGGAGTAGTGTGTGCTTGGATTCAGTCCTACTTTGCACCCCTATTTGGTCATGAATATTTTATTTTCAAAAAACTTTTAAGTGGAAACACACTATTTAGAAAAATAAATTAAACACTGTAATGGTTAATCTCCATTGTCAACTTAATGAGATCCATAATCATATAAGAGGCAAGCCTCCAGTCACACCCCTGAGGGTTTGTTTAGATTTGATCAGCCTTGGACAGGCCTATGAATATTATCTTGATTAGGTTCATGAAGATGGGAACACCCACCCTAAAGAGGGTGATATCATTTTCTGTGTTTGGGTCCTAGACTGTATACTAAGGAAAGAGAGAGGCCCCATTGAGAATTTCTCACTGCTTTCTGATGTAAAAGCAATGTGACCAGTTCCCTCAAGCTCCTGCCATCATGACTTTCCATCATGGTAACTATTGCCCCTTGAACTGTGAGCCAACATAAACCCTTCCCTTCTCAAGTTCCCTTTCTCCAAGTACTTCATCACAGCAATGGGAAAAGAAACCAAACCTATAGTAGGCGTTTTTTAAAGAGAGAGCTTATAAAATGTTTTCACAGATGAACAGATAATGTTGTGATGTTCGTAATTGAATACCCTATTTTCTTTGTGATTTCTCTCAAGCCTCTTCTTGATGTTCAACATGAAGATTGTCTCAGTAGATGATTTTGTCTCAACAGCTGGGAAGCTCTTCTACATTTTAATGTGAGTTGCCGCCATCTTCCAAAGTCTTTCCAGTGTGTCATTTTTAGGCAGATTGATGAGGATACTTTGAGGGAAGCAGGACCACAGGACCATTTGTTGTTCTTACAATCACTGCATTTTTTACTCTCAGGCTGTTGAGGAATGCTTAGTGAGTGAATGTCCATGGTATGATCCACATAAGCACTGATAAATGTTAAAGCAAAATGGAAAGGTCTTCTCAGGAAAACTTCATAATTACTTTTGGTTAAAGAGGAGAATTCTTTCACTGTTTTCTCGTTCTGACCCTCGATATCTCTCCTCAGCACTTAATATTTTTTAAGTTGGCTATGGGGCAAAATGCTTGCATTTAATTCTTGTTTTCTCCTCTAATTTTGTCCTTCCTTTAGCTTCACATGGCCAAGTATTTCTTCAAAACAGTTTTCTCAAAGAACCACTTCCCGTGAACAAAAACAAATTATTTTTAATACAACCGAAACATGGCTGGAGAACAGATGTTTAGTCCAAGGCAATGCAGGTTTGAAAAAGCAGCATTGTGATGAGAAAACTTAAACCTGAAATATCTTTCAGCAATAGCAATTTAGAAACAAGAATGTTTGGCAAGTGAAAGAATAGGTTTACTTATAACATTTGAGGTTTAAGAAAATATTAATAGGTAGGCTGACGTATGATTTAATATCTTGTCTAAAACAGAAGATCACTTTTTTGGCAACAAGTGAGGAAAGGACTTGAATTTTGTAAACTTCCATCCTTCTTCTAGCAGAAAAATAAAATGTTCTAAGTTAATATGTACTAAAGTATAAATCATTCCCAAGGCTTGATTTTGTGATACCTTTCTGGGAGCTTGCAACATATATGTGTGAGTTAGAGATGGAAAGGATCTTAAGTGGTTCTCTGAATCTGTGTGAGCTCATCTTTCCATTTGTTCACGAAGCTTATGTTGGACTTTGTACATGTTTGAAAGGAAAGCAGAAAATTCCTGACAAGGTGATGACCCTCTGTGGAGAGTTTTGCAAGGCAATATTAACAGCTGGGTCCCCAGCTCTGTGCATGCCAACTGGTGAACATCAGAAAGAGGGTCACTGGTGAGAGAGAAAGACTTGATTTTGTGTAGGTGTGAAAAAAAAGAGGAAAGCACACGGTAGCTGTAGAGATATGACAAGATCTGGACCAGGCTCCAGGCTTACAGGTGTATGGATCTCCAGGCCGGAGCCCAGCTGGCTTCTTAAGTAGGAAAAGGAGAGAACATTGGCAACAGGGCTCTAGCCATCTGTGCATGCCACACATGCCTGAATCTGGGCCCATTTCAGTCCAGGAAGGAGCTTCTGGGTCTGTGTAGTCTTAGTATTTATATTTGGCTCTGCAGCCTGGCACTCAAGGGCACTGATCATTAGGAGACAGGAACTTTACCTAAGGACTGCTTGTGTTGGTCTTTATTCCCAGAATTAATTCTTTATTAGTTTCTAATTCTCAATATCTCTCTCTGTCTCTCTTTCTCTTTCTTTCTCTCTGTTGATGTCCACTCATTAGAAAATACTGCAACCCTTTGAAGATAGTTGAAAGATGAATGAGGCCATACAGCATAAATAAGTCCCAGATCACCATGTAGCAAAGTTGATTCTATTACTAAAATGTCAAATTGGTGCTGTTCATGACCTTGTTGATTTGTTTATCTTCAGGCAGGATGGAATTGGATTAGCTAAGTAGCAGTCTACTTCCTCATGTGGACTAGACTCACAGCTAATAAATCTTATTGGCTAGTTACTGCAACCCCTCCACCATGACGAGCCTAAGGGCTTCATAACACTGTGACAATAATCACCAAGGATAACAGGATGGAGAGTTCTGGAATTTGGGATGCTAGATGCTTGGTAGGAGGGGCTATAGCTTTAAGGGGACTTCACCCTTGTTTTGAATGGTGTTGCAGTATAAAGGTCTTTTGCTTTTTCACAGGGAGCTTGGGTTTAAAAGCATTTGAAAGGGGATAGTTCCTTTCTTAATAGAGCCACTGTCAGTAATGGCATGGAAATGTTAGCATATATCTTTGTTCTTCTTTCTACTGAAACTCACCAGAAAGTGATTTGAAGAGTTGAAGATATATATAATCTAGATCAAGTAGGTTTTTTAAAAAATAAAATGAATAAAAGGAAAATAACCCCAAATGAACATTCTTTCCAGATGAAGACTTCCTGATTTGGAATGAAGTTCAGTGGAAGGGTCCCATAGCTGATTAGGAAAGTTCAGAAACCAATGCTCAGCTGCCTGAAAGTTGCTTCTGAGCATAACTGCTCATTCCAATTGAATGACCAGTCCTACATAGGTTGAAGTAATTGACTGCTACACATCCGAGAAAGCACTTTGTTTTGAAGGTTCCTTTTAGTTGAAGTTAACTGCCATGGCACCTAAATTACTGTTTCTCCCCTAGCTCTTCTAACAAATACCCATTGATCCTAACTCTAGCAATATCCATTGAAATGTTGTAAAATTACCAATGATGGAAAGAGATAGCAATATATTAAGAAAATCCTTTAAAGACTAGCTTCGTTCTTGGGGGCTCATTGCTAATGATTTCCCAACACATTATACTGTGGAAATTCAAGGTGAACACATCTTGTATTTTTAACAATAGGTTGACCATACAATGGGATATATAGATGCTTTCTTATCCCAATATGAAAATTAACAACATAGCTATTTATAAGCATCCTTCATTTCTTTCTTTCTCCCTGGTTATACCTTCCCAATTAAAAAAACATATTTAAACAGATTTTCCACTACAGATTCTGCAAAGATTGGAATATCAGCTATTGCTAATCCTCGGTATTAGGAGTCACGAGGCAATTATGATTGCCTAAGAAAATTCATAGACCCAGCAGCTGTATCATGCAGGTTTCTTCTTCTGAGCAACCTTCTGCTGCTGTTTTCAGGTTGATACACTCCCAGCATTTTGTGTAAGGTGCAAAGTACTCTGTTTCCGTCTGCCCTAGGGCCACATGAATCTTCTCCAATGAACAATATAGTTATTATCACTTTTGAAAAATGTAAAAATTTCTGAATTTCTTTGTCAGTTTAGCCAGACTCTATTTTATTTGGCTTAAAAGGAACCAAACTATCAGGGCCAAGCTCAATAATTGGAACTGTCAATCTACAGAATAAAATTAAAGAAATGAGAAAGTAATGTGTGCTTCCTAACTACCAAGCAAATCTTTGCCATTTGCTGCACAACTTCCAATGTCTTATAATTTAATAAAGTAATGATCTATGAATCAGCAATATTTGATTTACTATTTAATCTTATTATTACTTCCAATCACATATTCCTGAGATAATTCTGGTCTTCTGGATATGGAGAGTGTATAATGTTCCCCTGAGACTTTCATTATAACAGAAAATATTTAGATCATTGGAAGGTGTTAGAGACTGAGGATTCAAATTGATTTCTTTTCAGCAGGGTCATTTCTTGGAAAACTAATTTCTCCACAACTTCATGTATTCTCTGAATATCTGCCATTTATTGATTCCCAAACTGCTATGACTCCCAAAACTGACAGCTTAGTTGTGAATTAATAAGGAACCTACAAAGGTAATACACTATTAAACTGACTGAGAGCCTTCATCCATATGCAGCATCTTAATACAAAGTTTTTTACTTAGTAAGTAAAGGATGGATTGGGAAGACGACATTCATATATTTCTTAAAATTTAGAGAGGATCTGAATAAATGAAGAATTATGTGAAAAATATTAAAATTCTCATATTCCCAGTAACCAATGTTCAAAATGATAAAATACCCCCCTATTGTTGCTTAGGATATATATTTTTGTGAATATTTTCCTACTGGTTTTAAGTTTTATTTTTCTATATAACTATTGTGTATATTTGTGAGGTATGATGTGATTATTTCACAACTGTATTCACTGTGTAATGACCAAAGCAGGATAATCAACATTTCCAACTCCTTAAACACTTGTCATTTTTGTTGTTGTTGTTGTTGTCTCCTAAATTTTGTGAACTAGCAAGGAAGTTTAACATTTAAACAAAAAACAGCACAATTAAGCCTCTTTCTCCAAATCATCATCTCTTTGTTTCAATTTGCATATTATATGTGTATGAGTGTCATGCCTGCATGTATATGAATGTACCTGTGTCATGCAGTGTCTTCAGAGGCCAAAAGAGGGTTTTGGCTCCCCTGAAACTGGAATTGTAGATGGTTATTAGCCACCATGTGGATGCTGGGAATTGAACCAGGTCCTCTGCAAGAACAGCCAGTACTCTTAACTACTGAGCCATCGCTCCAGTTCATTTTTTCATCAGTTTAATAGCTATTATAAGAATGATTTCAAGGTCAAGGGTGGCTCTTGACAAGATTCCTGGTACACACATGTAAGAGTTTACAAATAAATCCAGAAGCCCAGATCTGGGTTCAAGAGTGTTTTTAACTTAGTAGGCATTTCCAAATTTCTCTCCAAATGAGAGTAACCATTACTGTCTTAAGAGTAGACACTGTTTCTCCAGATACTCACGTATTCACAAACTTTTAATGTTTTAAGACTTAAACATATTTTACCAAACTCATATCTATGGGATAAAGTTTCAAAGGGTACACAAATTACATTTCCTGACACCTTGTAAAAGTGTGCACAGCCTTTCCACTAGCTGACTTTCTGTGTGAACACCTTACCTAGGACTTTGTCTATTTCCTTCCATTTTTGTGTTTTTCTCAGGGATTTTTTTCAAAGCTGGGCACTAATCCCACATACTGCTTACTGTGAATATTTTCTTCTAATATTTGCTTATCCATCCTTTGTTCACTCACTGTGCTTTTCTGAGAAGAATGTTTTCATTCTAATAGTGTTCTAGTTTTCTGTCACACCCTTGGGGTATGCTTTTAGCAAAGAGATACTTAGCTCTCAGAGTTTATACAGAAATTCTATTAAATATTTTAATAAGTATAAAGGCTTTTAAAGCATTTTCTTTTCTAATGTCCTAGAATTAGAGATAATTTCTTTCCAGAAAGAAACCAACATGACCCACCCTCCACTTTTACCAAGTCTGATGCCATGCCGGCCTGTTGTGTAGCAAATTTCTACAGTTATTTGCTTTTTCTGTGGGCTCTTAATTTTGTTGCATTAAATCCTTCATCCCTGTGCTAATGCATAGCATTTTAATTACTATATGGTTACATATATATATATATATATATATATATATATATATATATATAATTTCTTGCTCTCCAATAGACTAAACCCTATATCCTTCTTTGTTCGTTAAACCTGGATGACTGTTGTTGAATCTCGGCAAGGGAGAAGAGCAATGACTATTCCTTCCCAGATGTAAAGCCAACAAGCCACAATGACTGGTGCAGCAAGATTATCTCCAATGATGTGATATTAACACTTTAATTTTGATGGTAATCAACAACATTCCAATTGAACTTAAAGCTTGATCATTAAGATAATATAAAACCAGCCAAATTCCCATGACTGGAAAGATGACAGACCCTAGAGGAGACTAGGAGAACATACTACTGCCAGTTTCCTAAACCAATAGAATTTCTAAGTATACTATAAATACTCATCTTTATGCCCACAGGGAAGTGTGGCTTTCAACCCTTCATCAAAGATGCTTCTTTTTGCAGCAATTGGAGACTATTACAGAAACCCACAACTAGTCAAAAGGCAGAAAATGAGTGACCGTGGGGTATCCAGCATCAATTCATACATTTAAAGTCAACTCTTACACCTACAGCTCAGCAAAATTCACAGAAGCAGTGATGGAAACATTTTAAGACGCTAAGTGTTATAGACAATGCCTTCTAGACATGACAGGGAGTCTTCAGTCTTGTAATCTGAACAATATGGTTGCCTAAACAAGACCCACCTAAAGACATTATCAGTTGACATATAAATGTGAGTCAGGGAAACTTTACAAGGTCTTACCCCCAGATAAAGAGCTACTGGCAATCAGTGACTGCTGAGAGAGGGAGAATCAATTTTCATGAGGGAATTCAGCTTTTTCTGATAGGTTATCCGATCCTAAGTGGTGAGCACTAAACACCTCTCTCTCTCTCTCTCTTCCTCTCTCTGTCTCTCTCCCTCTCTCTGTGTGTGTGTGTGTGTGTGTGTGACAATAATGATTTCAGAAGAAGAGGTCATCAATTTGAGAGGATCAGAACATAGCTGGAATCGTTGAGGCACTGTTTGTTTACTTCTTTCGTTCATTTATAAAAATCACTTTTTTCCTTGTTAGTCCTATTTCTACTCCTACATTTTTGTTTTTGCTAATAGGGTTATACATTGTTCAATGGATAAAGTTACTTATCTTGGTTTCAAAGTTATTAAGTATAATCTCCTTCTAACTAATTTCTATGTCTTTTTGACACAATCCCATCGATTTTTGGGCATATATTTTCTGGAACAATTTAATACTCACCTAGGTCAGGAATTATATCATTTTGCTGAGGATCCCCTCTTCCTGTTAGTGGAATGACACTGAGGATCTCAAACTAAGGAGCTTGCTTGTGTAACACATATTGGAGCATTTTTATTCTCAAGCAGAATACAGTACATTTATATATATATGTGTGTATATATATACATATATATATATATATATATATAAAACATATAAACCACAATGTGGTGCAAACACTCAAATCTACATGTATATACATAAACACTTATATTTATTGCTATAGACTGAAAACCATGTGCTCAAACCAATATTTTTTCCAACTCTACTCAAGCACCACACGACTCCTTTTCATTTTCTTTTTCTGTAGTTATAGATCTACAAGTAGTGAGGAAGCTGGTTTTATTACTTTTGATATATATATTTTTTTAACCAGTTCCTTTGTCACAACAGCTGCACTGTCCAGGGTGCAAACACTTCCCCACCTTCCAGCTTCTGACAACAAATGACAAGCCATCCCATCCTACTTATATAGGAGTACTTTCTTCTTTCCATTCGGCTCCAACTCAGTGCCAGATATCCCATGAGGCACTTGCCCTCCTCATCCTCACTTGAGTCCAACTCTTTTCATGATTATATATTTCAATGTGCTTTAGACACTCAAGCCCAGCCCTGTGCTATCATTCTGGGAGGAGTTCCTCCATAGTTACTTGCACTTCCGCATATTCTACACAGAGATATCCCTAAAGATAGATCAATATGGAACATCCCTCCCACATAGAAATCCTCCTACCTGCTTGGGCTCTGTCTGACACCTTGCTCAGGTTCCAATGCATAGTCCCAGTTCATCCCTCAACCTCAAGACCCATATAGATGTTCTTCTACTCCTGATAATGTATTAAGATTTCAGTCTAGGACCACTCCTGGGTAGCATATGCTTAATATTCTTAGCATTTATTTTTGATGCATTATTTTGTGCATTAAAATGTCATGCTCATGAGCACCATGTCACTGACACCAAGTTTAGCATTCTTGGTCATAATCTTAATTAATTGCCTTTTCAATAGAACTCCTTTTCCTTCTTGATGAGTTTTCTTTATCACTCATTTCAAAAGATCACAACCCACAGGGACGTCTTTGATCTAACAGGGGTTAAAACAATGACTCCTCACTTAGGGACACTTATAGTTTAAACGAAATATGAAGGGCTGTTTAGAAGAAGAGAGCTATGGTGGTTGGGTTTCCAGCCAAATAACTTCGTGCAGCTGTATCATGAATTTCTCATGGTGAGGCTTGGCATTCAGTCCCCACCCACCCCCGGGTTTGAACCAATTGAGCAAACAGAGAATGCTCCTTTAGAGAAATTAATTTATTCCAGGTAACTTACAAAGGATTCATCCCCGGAGAGAGAGAGAGAGAGAGAGAGAGAGAGGAGAGAGAGAGGTGTTGTATAGCAGAGACCACATTTTGCTCATAAGCCGCCCCTAGCTCTGGAACACCCACCTGAGAATGGCGCCCTGGTGCTTTGCCCCGCCTCTCTCCTTCCCAGCCTTCCCTGCATTTTTTCTAGACCTCCCCCTTTAAGTCATTGGTTAGTTGGCTGTCAATCACATTTGGAAGCCTAGCCCTCACAGCAGAGAGAGAAAAGTGCTTTTCTATGCAACAGGGGCATTGTTAGGCTAAGGCATATTTTAATGCCTTCTAGAAAGTCATGTTATATGGGTGACTCTTACCAAAGGCCAGCTCTGCCACTAACATTCAAACTTAGAAAAATGAGCCTCGAAGAACACTATGCAGGTATAGTTTGACAGTCTTACTAAAGTATATAATAAATATATTAAAATGATTAGTTTCTTGGGAATTTGTCATATGTAGACTCATTGTTTCCATTGTGTTTGTGTGTATATGATGTGTATTATATGTGAATTCATTTGTGTGAATGAGTGTACACATACCACCGTGTGAGTCTTAAAATTAGAGATAAACTCAGGTATTAGTCCTCACATTTGTCCTTATTTGGGACACTCTTACTTTTCCCACTGCGTGTTCCAGGCGTGCTAACCTGGGAGCTGCTGGGACTCACTCTCCTGTCTGTGCTTCCCCTGTCCCTGCAGGAAACTGTGATTATACAGCCGAGAGCTGCTACATCTGACATTGTGCAGGTGCTGACCATTCAAACTTAGGTCCTCATGTAAAGAGGCAAGCTCTTTACACACACAAACATTTCTCTGGTCAGCTTTACATTTGATCATTTTACAATAGATTAAAATATAGTAAAAATATGACTATAGCTTATAATAACCTTGTACATCTGTGTGTAATCACATTTGGAATAAAGCTATGAACTGATTTATGTAATATCGTCGCACTTCAGGAATTCTTTTGAGGGATTTTAATTTTTTTTCAGAGATTCTCATTGTTTTGAGAAGGAAGTAAGATTTCAACCTTTTTTTGCCTCTCTGTATAATCTGCTGGCCTGGAATTGCTATGTACACTGGTCTGGCCTCAAAATCACAGAGATCCACCTGCCTCTGCCTACCGAGTGCTGGGATTAAAGGTGTGCACCATCACAGCAGGTTAAATTTCAATAATTTTTAAAAATTGTTTTGAAAATTTATTTGTTTTTATTATGTACATGAATGTTTTGCCTGTATGAATGTAGTACACCCATGTTGTGCAATGCCAATGGAAGTCAGATTTGGGCATTGGATCCCCTGAACCTGTAGTTATGGTTGATTGCTATTCACCATGTGAGTCCTGAGAATCCACTCCAGGTACTCTGGCAGAGCAGCTAGTGCTCTTAACCACTGAGCCATTTCTCCAGCTCCTCATCCATTTTCTAAAAAAAAGGTATTGTTTGATGATACCATGATCTTGAAGCCTAAATCAGAAACCAGGGTCTATTCTTTGATTCTAGAACATTCCAATTTATTGTGGCATTCAGCTAAAGTTAATATTGTCAGCTTTTGTTTTGAGGTGACATTTCTTCTTTCTAGGCTTTCTGAAATCAGACATAGTGATATTAGCTTTAATTCGGGGCCTGTGAACCAAACAAACAAATAACAGAGGCCTTCCCAGATTGCTTGTTTGTGTCAGAAAGGTGTTCTTTACTTGTCATACTTCATCCTCCTGTACCTCACTTAAGGTAACCGATCTGTACCCACAAGGCCTACATCCTACCTTCTATAATACTCTTTTGTCTAAATCTTCCTTTGCCTTATTAGATTCATGCAGATTTAGAATAAAATTGACCTCAAGGAACAAAGTCACATGAGAAATAAACTTTGAATCTATTTCTAGTTATAATTTTGTGACTCTCTACTTAAACATTTTCTTTACTTTCTATCCATGCCACACACACAATTTTTATTCATAATACTTATTTTTTCAAGTTAGTTGGATGTAATATGAGCTTTGTTTTGTTTTTTAAAAAAGCATTTATGTAGAGTTTCTTGCAAGCTTTTAAGATAATTATGATAGCTCATGAATGTTGTGCATCACTATTTTTTATATATATTCATATTGAACCAACTGTTCTGGAATGTTATTGGGTGAATTAATGCCATTTTTCACCCTTTTAATGCTTTCAGAATATGGCATTTAAAAACTCGGAATAACTCATTTCTGTGTAACAGACAATTTATTCCACCCATTAAAAGGGGTCTATTAGGTTAAAAGTGGTCTTCACTATAATCTAAACAAATCATCTGGCTTTTTACAAGTAACATTTATTAAACCCCCATCAGAAATAGAAAGCCAAATGTGAGGTTTCCAAACAGAACTTTATTCATTTAACAAATAGTGGAGCAGTAGCATGATTATTCACGAGACTTATTGGTGAAGGGCACTCTAATTAAAGGATATACTAGACCCCATGAGTTTCAATTTAGAGTGAAAGAAGCTCCTCTTTTTGTGTAAACACCTTGATTCTCATTAAGAATAATCATTGAAGTGATTTTTCCATTGAAAGACTGTGTGGTAGTTAACAAAGCTTGTTCAACACTGTATCACTAGGAAATGTCAGATTTCCTATTTTATGAAATTCCCTAAATTGTTGAAACACTGAGCATATTGCTGTGTTTGTACAGAGAGGGAGAAGCTGGCTTTGTAAACAGTCATTGCAAAATGTGGCAGATGTTTCTGAGTGATGGTGACTCTGATTCTGTAAGTCTGTGGACAGTTCCATTTAGGGGAATCTCGATAAGTGGAGACTCAGCTCAATCTTGGAATTAGGCCAAAAGAGCAGCCAGGCCAGGCTGGAGTTCATTTTTTATAGATATGATAAACCTTAATATTGTATGAAGCACTTTGGTTTCTGAATTCCTGTGAAATGCATGTTTATAAATATTCGCATAGTCTCTTACTTTGATAGTTTTGGCACTCGTGGCCGACTGTCTAGTGAAGAACAGAGGTTTGACACCTCATATCAGGAAGCTCACGTCTGACCTGTTAACTCCCAAATCTCAAGACAGTTCTGCTGCTTTCTACCTGAGGGATATTCGACAAATTTATCTGCATTCTCAAGAAGAGTCTGACAACCATCCACTTTCTCCCAAAAGGAAAGAATTCCTTGAGTACAGATCTTTAAATGCCGAAAACAAAAGTCCTGGGTGGGCTAGGAAGAGACGATCCCCTAAGTAAGGGGGATATTAAGGTCTCTTTCACCAGAGGTGTGTTAGGTCCAGCTCCTATTAGCAGTTAGAGTAGATTAAGTAGTCAGGAACTTTGTGGGCCAAGGCTTGCAAACTTGTTCCTTTGAGATTGTTCACACTAGGAATGTTTATGCCATGATACCGGAAAAAGTTCTAAGTTGGGTCTTTCATTTTTCATCCTCAAAGTGCCAGTTAGCCAGCATACTACTCCCTAGCACAATTGAAATAATCTATTAAAATGCTTTGTGGAATGTATGACACAAGATGAGTGCTAATTTAGTGTTTCTGATTAGTAATTTATAATCATTGCTATTAATTATGCATTGGTAGTCAGTAAATATATGTTAAATGAACTGAACTGTTCCAAAAGCTGTTCTCTATAAATGATATTTTAATGCACAGAGACAGTGAACTAAGTAGGTGTCCTGAGTCTCTTGTTTGCTAGTTTTCTTCTTTCTCTGTCCTCTGAGATTTTTTTCTGAGTCTATCAAACCTCCTTCTCCCCCTTCCCTCTGTAGCCAGTGAATAGACACCTCCATTTCCACTGTGCTGAGACAGTGACTCCAGCTCTAGCCCTAGAAGTGCAGGAAGGGTTACACATTGGTGCTGGATATGGAGTGTGGCAAATTGGATTATGCTAATGAGATCTATTCTGAGCACACACAGTGACTGTAGTTCCTTCTGTTGTGATTAACAGCATGGTGACTTAGCTGGTCTTTGTCCTCTGACCTCCAAAACTGCCAGCAATTCCTTCTTCTCCTCTTTGAGTCATGCTTGGCAACATCACTTCTCATGCAATTCTGTTACTTTGGAAAGGCAACCTGCACACATTGTCAACATAATGTAAGTTAGGCTGTCTCGAACTTCAGGTTGTTCTAGCAACAATCTTTGCCCTTAAGGAAATTGGACCAAGAAGATGGTTAGAGAAAGTTCTTTGGCTTGGGGTTATTTTATAAGAGGCCTGAGGGAGGGCTCTAGCAATCTAGTCCGCAGCACTGGGAAGGTATGGTTTTCTTGCATGGAAGAAAGAATTAAAGGGACCACTGGATGTACAGCTGGTGTAACAGCGATGACAAAGAGAAATTAAAACAAACAAGCATCTCCGATGCTCAAATTATTTGAGAACTAAGAGAGATTATGCAAGCAAGTTTGAATTTTCACATGAAAGAAGTTGGAATCAAGAAAGGCACAAATCAATTTTAACACCCCAGAAAGCTTATTGGAACCAGTCTAGATTACCAAACATTAACGTTCTTGCCTTAGAGTAAATGTGTCTAATACTCATGGTTCTTAGGGTACCTAACGTGCAAAAATGAGCATACCCCACCTGAGCGGATGTAAGAGGAAAGCATACCGCTTCTCACATGTTAGATCATCATTTGAGGGTTTTATCCTCTACCTGGCTCTGTCCAGTGAAGCTAGCAGGCATTTCCTTCTATGGAAGAACAGATCAGTCTCTTAGGATGGGGATGTTGATTTGTACTCAAGAGCCCCACTGTCTCCCAGCAACCCATTTCAAGAAAAAGCAGTGTGTGAACCAGTCAGTTCCTTCTCAGTGTTGAGGGATTTCCAGCTGATCACTCTGATTGCTCTCATATAGATAATGCAACATCATGAAAGAAGAATTTCTGTAGCAACTTACCTGCAATCAAAGGCTGCCTGTGGTTAGCCTGTGTTTCCTGATGTGAATGCTACTTTTAGTGCTCTACACAGTTTAAGAAAGAAAGGGAAGCGGTGGCTGAAATATGTGTGGAGGAATTTCTGTCCAGTTGTAGGATATTAAAGAGGCTGGAGTAGAGAGAGGGGACAACTGAAAGCAGCAGCAGTCCAGGCATCCTCAGTCCACAGACATGCATTATACACTCAGCCTGGGTTTTTTTTTAAAAAGACGCGATATGTGTATTGAACCAGATGTTATTTCCTGTATCTGTTTCTATTCTTTCACTCCTTTTTGATGGTCCCTTGACTTTTAAAACTATTGATGGAAAGCTTTTTCCTTCCTCAAGTCAATTCTCTTCAGAAGTTCCTACCTCTGTGTAGCCTGCAGCATCTATGCACAGCCCATACTGTGCAGTAGGCAGAGGAGGCCTCACAGCTTGGTGTCTGTACTTTGCAGTTCAGGTTAGGCTTTGCATCTGCTGTAAGATCTTTTATGGTATGAATGATTACATGATGTCACCTAGTCACACATGACTTCAGTTACAGAAGAGCTCACTGTGAGTGAGGGAGAATTAGCATAGATGTTCTGATCCTTTGTGGACATGCTGAAAATCATAAAAGAAGTAGAAAAGAAACCAAGATCATGAAAATCACAGGGTGTGGCAAGGCACTATGCTTACTGTATGTGGTGTTTGTTCTTTTGTATAACAGATGAATTCCAGGGTGTGGCAAGGCACTATGCTTACTGTATGTGGTGTTTGTTCTTTTGTATAACAGATGAATTCCAGGCTGGGCTCCCTGACCCTCTCTAAGGAGTTATGGCTTCAGTGTCTTAACCAATTGTCATTTTTCTCTGGTTGTTTATTTTCCAGCAGAACAATGGTTGGCTAATTTAAAAAAATAGTTTCAATTGTGAATTGGTAAAAATGAGGAAACAACAAGGATCAAATAGCAGAAAGTGCCTGGGGCTGGGACTCTTGGAGTTGGTGGGATCTGAAAGGAATAAAAGAGAAGTTTACCTGGGCTCAAAATTTAAACAGACAAGGATGACATGCGAAGAGGCAGGTCACAACTTTCCAGAGAGAAGGACCAAGGAATGCCCAAGATGGGGCACACTGCGACAGGGTAGGGCCAACACTGATCTCTCACTAGAAGTATCTACAGAGCGTTTAGAAGCACATGACTCTAAATGAGTCCTCTTTCATAGAACCTGGTTTTATTGGTTTGGGGGAGAGGCTAATTGAGACATCAGCCTTTTTGTGAAGCTTCTCTGACAGAGCACATGTCACAAAAGCTGAGTTGCTATGGTAGAAATTAAGGTTTTCAAATTCATGAATCAAAATCAGGGCAGAGGTTATTGGGTCCTCATAGCTGAGCCCATCTCTGACATTCTGATTCAGTAGGTCTGGGATGGGACCTCAGAATGCACATTTCTCATACATTTTCATCTGACGCTGCTCTGGAAATCTCTTTCAAAAAGCAGACTTGAAAAGAAGAACCTGAGTAGTAATTATGTAAAAGGAAGGAGGAAGTGGGACCTGCTGTCCTAGAAAGAAGGAAACATAAGAGTACAACCCTGACTTGGATATGACTGGGGTAGAGGTGAACTTTGGAGGATGGTTCTGGATGGACAAAGTGAGGACCTTCAAAATAAGGCTGCAGATGTCCAGACAGATGGGAAACCTAGCGGACTGCTCTAGTTGAGTAGAGTTGAACATGGATGAAGAGGGACAAACAACAATGGCTAGGGAGAGGAAATAACTGGAGAGAATGTGATGACATTTGACAGAGGCCATCTATAAGGCATCAGCCTCTGTGGTTGTTTCAGCAACAGCACTGGTAGAAAGAGTCTGGGTAGGAAGAAATTTAGAAGTGAATGAAAATGGGAGCCCTGAGCAGAGAAATAGGCATTAGCTGTATACCTTCAGAACCACTTCATAAGACAAGGAGTGGAAATCAGTGGCGAGTGTCAGATGAGAGCAGAAGGGGTCAGAATGGAGAGTTAGATTCAAATGATTGGGATTGTTCAGGTTTACAAATCATTGTTCTTCATCCTTGACAGCCAATGTCCACATCCCATGAAGTAAAGCTTAAATTTGTTCCCCAAAAGCACACACATCAAGTCCCCATTTACCAGATCAACTGGATCTGGGGACTAGTTTTCTAACTTTAGAAAACTTAGCACCTATGAGTCCTATAACTCTAAATACTTGTCACATGGGTAAGAGATTAGAGCACATGAGATGACAGATTGTCACCATAATAGTACTTATTAATACTCTGCTTTAATCAAAACTCAGAACTTAGCACAATAATAGCTGTGATCAACTTGGGATATCAAATATAAGAAATGATAAGGATGCACAGAGACTACTCAGAGAAGAATGAACAGGAATGTGAGGATTTTTTCTTTCCTGAGTTGAAGAGGAATTCTTGAATAATTTAGAGAGAGAGTATTTGTGGAGTAACAACAGTTTTCCTATTTTGAAAGAATATTATTAGGAAAAAGAATTTAATCCAACTACCAAGAAATCTTAGAAGCTTTGTGAAAGAATTTCTGACAGTTTAATAGAAATCTTACCATAGTGAGAATCATAAGCGATGGAGTTGTCTGCTCCCATAATAGTGCTCCCCTCCACTTTCAGAGGGGTCTGTGCATAGTCTGCACAGCCCAAGATAGGGATGGCATTGGAAGGACTCAGTCAGACAATGACTGTTGAAATATCATCATTTACAAGGCCAGAAGTCTGTGTTTTCATTAGTCTCTGACTTCTCAATCCAACAAACTTTTGGAGATCCTTTGTGAAGTAAACAAAATTATGTGTTTCAAGGATCTTGTGGGTCCTTGGAGCCATCTTTACCTTGGAAAACTCAATAAACCACACAAGAGTTGTCTGTAAGTTTTGGTCAATTTCCGGTTGAACACAATTCCAGATTCTGTGATATGTTTGCAGTTGCTAATGAAGGAAGAGATATAAACCATGGTGAAATCATAATACATTTAATACTGAGAATTTATTAAGCCCCTGCAAGGTACCAACTCATTCTTTCTTGTATTATTTTATTTGTCCTCTGAATAGCCAAGGGAGTGATACTCCTTAAAAATACCCGTATAACATTCCAAGAATTGGAAACAACGTATGAATCCAGGTGACTGAGAGCTCTTCAACCTTGGATAAGTTACTGAGGTCCTCTGAAAATTAGTTGGAGAATATGTAAAGTAAAACTGTGATTTATAGTTTGGAGGTTTGTTCTTTTAAATGAACATCTTTGTAGGAACTTCTTTGTAATATTTAAAATGCAGGTATTAGAAAAATGTGAATGTGAAATAGATCATTAAGGTTTTGTTAACTTGTGTAGAAGATGACATCTTTTGATTATGGGGTTTTTGAATTAAAATGATTAAAAATATTTCATAATTCTATGACATGTGCTGAGAATAATGAAGAAAAGGATTAAAAAGACAGACTGCTATGCAGGAATTTTTCAATATTTGAAAACCAAGTCTGTACTGGGATAAACAAAATTGTCTCCTTGTGAGACCTAGCAATTTTAATGTAAAGGTCTATTAGCTGAAAGATAATAATACATACATTTCAATGCAACGGTCAACCAATGGATTTTTGTCTTTAGGATATCTTAGGAGCTTGATATTTACACCTAAAAATACAAATCATGTCTTATTTCTGCTAACAAAAGTGGTTATGTTTGGTAGCGAGCATGCCCTAAGTAACATACATCTAACTAAAATCAACCAGTTCTTGCCTTAGTCTTTATTGAGTGCGTGTCTCATTGAAATAAAGTCTCTTTTCCTGGCACACATGTCTTTTTGCCAAGTTCCTTAGAACATGAGCTTCCATTTTATTATATTCACATATTAACTATAAGAGTTATTTAATATTTGATAAATACTTTAGAGTCTATATATCTAGCTGACAATGCTAAATAAAACTTTTGAAGTTTCTTAATCCAGTTTTCTTATGTCTTGAAAAGTATCTGTACACCTTTTAAATACATGTTCATCACACCTGGGGCTGTTTATTCTTTTCTTTTCATATTTCTGAAGTAATTATTATCTATGTTACCTAGTAAACCACTTATAAAACAATAGAACTTAATTGTTTTTCCCCTCAGCAGAAAAGTTTAGTGACAGGATCTTTAAGTGGATGCTTGACATGTAAAGTAGGGAAGCATCTAGCAGGCTTTCCTGTTAGAATATATTAAGCTCGACTTAGAAACGCCTTTGGACCTGAACCATGGGATACTGTCATCAGCACTTCTAAGATTCCACAGAGCACAATCTGAAAACAACCAGGGAGGCATTGTGCACCCAGTTTGATGGGAGTAAAATGAACAAGACAGGGAAATGTGCAGGTGGGAAGTGGGCTGTGTGTGAAATTCTCACACAGGCAAAAGGGACTGCCATGTCTCACACCAGTCTACTGATATAAAGTAGAGACTATAGAGCCGATCCTGACAGATCATATAATCCTCCTGGAGAAGCCAGACTTCCAGATTGTCTTTAATACAATTCTTTTGACTTTTGAAAGTCAGCAATAAAATTATATATTCTTTATAAAACAATGTATAGACCAAATAAAGCACATCTGCTGGCCAAATCTGGCCTGTGAGCTGCCAGATAAAGACCTCTGCATCTTTGAATGTAGACTTGAGGAAGAAAAAGATCATGCCTGTTATATTTATGACTTGATCTCCAGTGCCAAACACAATCCTTGCTGCAGAGCAGGTGTCCAAATCTGTAGAATGAAAGGCTAAATGACGAATGGGGAGATTGGCTACACCTCTCTCATGATGTCTACACTCATTTCATTGTTTCCTGAGTTAAATAACGGCAATGTGCTGTCATAGACAGAACACATGTTCAGAGGGGAAAAGTTATGGATCATGGTCTAAATCTACCCATGTCTAGGGAGCGTTAGACAACACACTTTAGTTCCTGCAATGTTAATTTCCTCACCTAAAAATGCAGAGACTAGAGTATACTGTTGTTTGTTGTCAAACAGTGTTTAAAGGAGCCTTTATGATTTTGATAAGAGATGATTCAAGTAGATTCCAGTAAGATGACATGGGCATCTGATGAGGAGAGTGTCTTAAGAACCCATGGGTTCAGAAGAAAATTTAATTGACTTTTGTGTAAATGAAAGGAAGACTAAAAGAACAATGCAGGAACCTGAAGGAATTAGAAACTGAGGCTTAGCAGACTTAAGAGTCCTTGATTTTAAGCCAGCTTGCTGTTTTACACCAAGTCAAGTCTTGTAGGATTGTTTGATTCTTTAGGCTGTGTGAATATATAACCTTTTAAAAATGATCTTAAAAAGATGGATTTGATCAGAAAATTGTAATGATGACAAACATTGTAAACCCCTTAACTAGATGGAAGGTTCTCAGTGCTACTATTGTTTGGCTGTGGTTGGTTAGTAAAGCATTTCTTCATACATGATGCCTTAGCACAACATGTTAGGTGAGCTCCCAGCTGGGAATCCATAAGTATTTCTTGTCAAGACGACATTTTCTGGCATCTTTATTTACAAAACCAGAAGTGTGCTCGAGGAAAGAAACAAAGCACCCCATCTAGTAATATATTAAATCCACGATCTTGAAGCCCATTGTCCAATATTCCATTTCTAAAATATCTTTATGGGTTAGCATTAAAGAAAAATGAAATCATGAAGTTTTCAGGTAAATGGAGGGAAAAAGAAACTGTCATATTGAGTGAGGTAACATAGACTCAGAAAAATAAGTAGTACATGTTCTTCTCATTTGTAGATCCCAGCTCCCAATCCTTAGATGTCAGTTTATATTTTGATGTAACCACAGGAGCTAGGAAAATGGAAAGGAACCATGGGGAGAAAGGGGAATAGGACTCAAGAGAGGGCAATAGCAGGAGACAGCTGTCATCAAAGGGCAACACAGGGAAAATGGGGATTCTTTAACTGGGGCAGGAAGGGACAGGGTTATACAGCAGGGGTGAGAGAGGAGGGAGAGATGAATATCCTGCTTGGGTGATGAAAAAGCAGAATGCGTAATATTTAATAAGCCTACTGAGAAATACATATACGATATCAATGTGGGTACCTGGGTATGGTTCAGGGCTATATAGCAACAATCACGGTGCCAAGCAAGACAAACCTCCCTTTGAGTTGTTGGTCAGGGCAGTCCCAGAGACTCCCAAAATGATCCAGAATATTTCCAGAGCCTTCGATTATCTTCCAGAACTTGAACTACGCTATTGCTGTAAACATGACATATTTCAGACACTGTGGTTGGAACAATTGAGCTAGAACTGACCTAGAAGACTCCTCACCTAAGACAAGTTCCCATAGTCTCAAAAGATACTATGCAAATTGCCAAGGAAGAAACCCAACCAATAGTCCTTCCCAGCTGTAAAGCCTATGAACAGCAATGATGGGACCAGCAAAATATCTCTGATGGTACAGTAATGGCACTTTTATCTTAGAGTTATTCAACAGCTGTATGACTGGACTTAAGACCAGCTCAATGGGAGGCAATTCTTGTGGTGTACTGTAAATATGGTCCAGTACATATAGAAGGAAAGGTCAAAGACCCTAGAGAAGAACCTACTCTGTTACTTAGCACAGTGTGATTTCCTACCATATTCTAAATACATATCCTTATATTTTCAGACAAGTGTAGCTCTCACCATGCACCAAAGAAGCTTCTTCTTGCAACTTTGGAGATTATTCCAAGGTTTCACAGCTGGTCAAACACAGGGAATAGGTGACTGTAAAGTGTCCAGATTTAAGTATACATGGGCAATGCAACCTCTAGAACATGCAAGGCTCATGCAACATCACAGAAGAGGGAGTGGAAATATTGTGAAAGCCAGAGGGATGTGGTTCCTGCTGCTAGTTAATGCATTCTAGACATGATAGGAAGCTTCACCCGGGAAATCTCCACAGTGTGGTAGTCTAAGATCTTCATAATGAGAAAACCAGTTGACATGCCAAGGTAGATTGGGTGTGTGTGTGTGTGTCAAGAGGTCCCACCTTAAGATGCAGAGCTACAGGAACTCAATGGATGCTGTGGGAGAGTCATTTTTCTGCGGGGACTAGTTCCCTGAGAGGTTATCTAATCCTAAGTGAATGGCCCTAAACACAGGCACAGAAAAGAACCATAAGCGAACTCAGTGTAATATATATATATATATATATATACACATATATATTTTATTTAATATATTCTATCTATATATAAATATGTGTATGTATTCATAGCAATAATCAAAAAAAAGCACAAGAAATTGAGAGCCAGAGGAGGGGCAGGAGAGGCATTGGAGGGGGACTTGGAGCAATGGAAATTTTGCAAATAGAATTCTCATGTATGAAATTCTCAAGAAAAATCTAGTACTCAAAGCTTTTGTTATTGTAATCTATTAATTGGCATTTCAGAGTTGAGACAAGTGTGGACAAAGGGCCATTACTGCTGATATACCCAATAGCAAAATTGAAGCAAACTCCCTTTAGAAAATACCTAAGTGGGGCTCACTCGCCAGTGTGTCTCAGATTCTTAAACAGCTTTAAATCTAATAGGCAAAGCAGGGTTTCCTTGAGAGCACTTTTTCGAGACACTTTCTAATTCATTTTACACAGCTCTTATTAGATTTGTAAGAAGATACACATTGTATAAGCACTCCATGGTCACTTGAGAGGAGAATAGCTAAGTGACTCATTTAACAGGCAATTACCTATTTTTTAAAAAGAGACAAATATCCTGTGTCTGATAGAGGCTCTGCATGTTTGACAGGAACCAAATGTTTGAGGCTGTTAAGGCGTTCTACGCATAGATTAAATTTGAGTGCCCGTGCAGAGTTTGCTGAGCATGGGCTAGTTAAAGATAGATTTCTTCAAGGTACTGTTCTGTATCTGTACATTGCTATTCAACATATTGGCTGTAACATTAATACAACCAAAGATGAGTTGCAAACAAGTGTTTGTGTTCTAGTAAAACTTTATTGACAAAAATAAGTACTGACTGGATTTAGTCCATAAGCTGTATTTTGCTTCTTAGTAAATCTAGAATCTTGTAGTTTAGTCATTGAATAAAACATTTAATACTAAATCTTTGTAAAATAATTAAGATAAAGATGGCAAATAGATGGTGTATATGTCCACAGTTTGCTTCTTTTAGCCAACACTAGACATCTCTAGTCTATCCTGGGACTTGTATTCCTACATTGGAATGGTCCTCTAAACTCTTCACAGGTCACAGTCTAGGTAGTCATTATCAGTCTATCGCAGTTGGAAGCCCATGGAGGAAAAATTGTAAGAGCCAGTGTTGATGCGTGAACATAAGGAAACAGAGGCTTTGGGGCTCATATGAACTTGCAACAATGGTATCAGCATGCACAAGACCCATGACAAAAACCCAGCATAGATCTGGGGAAATGGGCAGCAGGCCTCAACCCTAGCTGAAGAACTATTGGCAATTGATTACTGCTGGGGGAGGGAGAGTGGATCTTCTTTAAGAGAGTGGCTCTAGATGGGCTGACTAAACTCCAGTAGATGAACTTGCAGTGGGGGACATCTGGGTACAAATGTGTGACTGGAGAGGACTTATTACATAAGACAGCATGTATGAAATCAAATGGGAGAAACTATGGGGACCGTGAATGGGAAAGGGGTCTAAATTTGATTAAGATCTATTATAGGAAATGCACAAAAACAATAAAATTTTTTAACAATATATACATTTTTATTATTTTTTTAGGAAAGAGAATAAGAATATAGTCCCCCCCCCAGATTATTCAGTTTCTCACATTTGGAGAAACTGAGGGGGTCAGCACATAGTCACTGCAATGGTTCAGTCTTGCAACGGGAAAACTACCTTTGCGATCACGGAATCTCTCCTGCCAGGTAAGTATTTAAATGATATTTTTTAAAAAAACAAAAACCAAAAAACTTGAAATCAAGTGTTTCTCCTTTAACAATCACAGGAAAAAATATCACAACTTTAAAAGTTATGAATTTAAGAAAAACTTTTCTGATAACAATTTGGAAGTGTCTGTACTAGAATAATAGTACTAGTATATGAATTTATTGGGATATTTAAAGACATATAGAGGTTTTGGGATACAGATGAATTGTTAGAGTGCTTACTTGGTGTGCACAGTACCTGGACTCAATCTCCAGCACTGCATAAAACTGAGTATGGCAGCGGGGTTTGGTGAGGTCTTGGTGATTCCTTCCCTTGGTTCAGTGGCAATGGATATGGTCTTGTTCCCTATAGCCCCTGAGCTATGATGGCTGTAGATCAAAGAAATTTAGACAGAAAACTGCAAGCATTGCATACCACTTTGAAGAAATCTGTTGGAGTGAAAAGGATGTTTTCCTCAACTGTCCAACCAATCTGATATAGATTATTAATCATAGTTTTGGTCCTCCCTTCACTCGGACTGAGTGTAAATCCTTAGGCACTGGCTCACTACTGCCAAGGCGATTTCATTGCAAAATCAGTATCATGGTACCATAGCTTCTAGCCATGAGCTCTTTGCTAGCAGAGTCTGAATGTGTTGCATCTGGCATAACCAATAAGACATGACTCTGGCCTTCTGGAGTGACAATGGGATTTCCTCTTCTCGGCCATTCTTTATGGAACTTATCTCTTGGTAATGGCTTGTGAACAGCTTAAACTCCTGAGGCAACTCTTGTATAACCTCTCCTGCCACAATGCTGTAAAAAAGGCCAGCCTAGAAACTTGCAATTTATCACCGGAGTTGATCATTCTGCCAAGAGTGCTGGGGAATTTCCTTGATACTGAGCTTGGAAAGAGACAGCGATGGCAGGTTGTTCGGATATCAGGAATGTAGTCGTTCAATAGCATAAACTTGAAAACTATAGGCAAAAATTTGAGACCCATCATACATAGGGAAATAAGCATAATAGGTAGGATTATTCATGGGAGGGAGGCCCTACAGTGTTGGAAGAATAAAAATTTGTAACATTATGACTTTGAATGAGTTCACAAAACTTTCTCCATCCCACAGTAACAAAAAAAGCTCTTTGAAAATTCAAATAGAACTACATGGATGTTGATCTAATTGGATATAAGGGCCCATTCAGTAGGAGAGAATTCATGCATGGGACTGTAAATACAGTGAAGTGCACATGGTTGGAGAGTTCATAGACCCTGGAGAGAAGCTAATACTGCCACTGTCCTAGATCAACATGTCTTCTCACTATATTCTAAATGCATATGCTTATATTCACTGACAAGTATAACTCTTACCACTCATCTTCTTTTTGCAACATAAGGACACTATTATAACTGGTCAAAATGCAGAGAATAACATTGCGGAAGAGGATGGAAAGATTGTAAGAGCCAGAGGAACAAGATGCTTGCTATTAAATAATGCTATATAAGCATGATAAGGAAGCTGTACCCATGAAACATCCACAGTATGGTAGCCTAACAAGATCTGCATAATTATAAAATCAGCTGACATGCCAATGTGGTTGGGGGACTTTTCTTGGGATCCCACCTCTATATGAATACCTAGAGGCAATCAATGATGAGAGTGAGGAAGAATCAATTTTTTCCATGGACTAGCTTCCTGATAAATTATCTAATCCCAAGTGATTTAAACACAAATATATAAGAGCACCACTAAGTGGACTCAGTGAATTTTATATGTATCTCTCTCACATATATATGTGTGTGTGTGTGTCTGTGTGTGTGTGTGTCTGTGTGTGTGTGTTTATGTAACAATAAAAATCACAGAAGAGAACCAAAAATTGAGAGGGAGTCAAGGCACACGGGAGAAGTTGGAAGAGGGCTAGCAGAGGTGGGAATCATGCAAATACAATATTTATGCATAAAATTCTCAATAACTAAAAATATTTTAAAATTTAAAAATTCAAGTTGTGTGGTTTTCTACTTGTAAGGCAGGATTGCAGTGTCTCTGTGTCACATGGGCTTCGGTAGCTCAGAAAGCTATGATTTGCTTTTCATGTCCTCCACTCAGGGTTAACTAAAAGATAAAAATTCCTAGAGCAAGTGGTGCAAATCATGTTGAGTAGAGGGGTCACTGCTATTCCTGCGAATTTTGGATCTTTCTTGGCTGTCTCTCCTCCAAACCTTTAACTAATGCACAAACTGAGCATTTTGACAGGAAACGGAGCAGGGACCTCTCTTCTCTTCTTCCTATTCCAAATCCTGACTGTGCTGTCCAAAATGACTGGTCAGATTAGTAACACATGAAACTGAATCTAACAGTGGCAGCTATCTGTAAATTACTGTGCTCTTTCTTTCTCAAGCAGGAAATATCTGTCAAAAGTATGCATATCCATAGTATGTCAAGGCCTGCAGTTTTTACATAGACTCAGAGAGTGTCCAGAACAAATGCCGTGCTCACCCCATAGTCCAGCCTCCTGTAATGTTCTCATCCCTACCCTGAGCCCTCTGAGAGGGGACAAAGGACAGAAGAGTTCAGGGCTAGTGTACCAAAAGTTAGAGGAGTAACAGGAGCATGAAGACCATGCCTGCACAAAGCTTCTAGGGAGTTTTTGCAAGACAATAGCTGGATTTTATTTTTCATTAAGATCTTGAGCAGTTACACACCTTGTATGACTCAGGAACTTGTCAACTGGCTAGCTAACAAAACATTTGTTTACAGCAAGTAGCGAAGTATGCAAAGTACCACTACTAGCTATGGTCTGCTTTGCCTTTTCATTTGCTTTCCACTGGGGAGAAACTCATGTTTTCCCCATTCTTTTACTGAGAAGAAGGTGACCATCAGGAGAAAGACAAACTTCAAGGATCCTTGAATAAAATGCAAAAATTATTAGCATGATGCAGTCTACTTAATTAATAATACTGAAAAATAGTTTCAGCGTCTGTCAGCTTGACAGTTGACTTCCTAATCTAAACCAGAAGACAATAAGGTTCTTCTCAAGGAACTCATGCTATAGCTTGTTAACATCATGCCTTCTCTCTGTATGCCTGCTGGCAGATCATTTTATTGTCAGTGCTGGAGACCTACAAAATCCACTGTAGACTATAGAACCTACATTACAGCCTTGGTTTGTTATACTGGGTGTAGCATACAGAACATCCCCATCAGGGGACATCATTTTATCATCATGTGAGTAGATGTAACAACCACTTTCTCTATAATGAAGTTTACAGCCTAGAAATTTACAGGGAAACTATCCTGTAAACTCTAAATTGCCAAATATTTATATCTCCATCAATGATCTTATGGTCTTTCTCTCTCTAAAATCCTCTAACTGCACAGTTTTACATAGCTGTAAATGCAGTGTGTACATACGGTTTTGTGTTTTTGTTTTCTCTACCTAACATATCGCCTGCACAGTTCCATAAGGGAATACACAATACAGTTTTAAAGCCCACAGACGGTTCAACATATTGATATATTTAGAGAATATTTTAGTACTGTTCTGAAGCTAATATCTTAACATCTGCCAATGAATTTAATATGTATGTTCTTGCTTCCCAGGACACACGAGGCAGAAAGATGCAAGGATCAGTGTTTACACCTCTCATTAAGAACATCTATTGGCCCTGGGCCGCGTCACCACAATTGTAGGCCTTCATTCCCAAGCCCCTCCTTTATGATGGCAGGATCTGTTTGGCAGTTCACATGTATTCTTTGATAGCCATTATCCTTTTCTTTGGTGCCCCCATATGGCTCTCCATCTGCACCATATTGAGCTCACGTATATTTCTATTGCCCCTTCACTGCCTTAGCAGATTTCTGAATGCTGGTATTTACTTCCTTGGTGCCGTTCTGGTGGAACTAACTCTGAAAGGGTGAAAATCATTGTCTTTCAACTAGAGGGGAACTCATTTTGCTCGTCCTCATCAAAGGGTATGTTTTTATCCATATACTTTTCATTCATTGAATGTTAATGAGGGTGCCCTGTGGCTTTTTGGCCCAATGATCCGTGCTGGGAATATAATGGTGGGGATGCAGTCTCTCCCTCGTACAGCTCAGTTTTGTAACTGCCTTCCATTACTTCATGTTTTTAGACATGTTTTGTTTATATCTGATTTGATTTTGTCAATTTAGTATCTCCCCTACACATACCACATACAGTTACCTTCCCAGATCACAGTAAACTTCTTGAGAATTGACTGTTCTCTCTAGTTTATCAGAACACACTTTATCTGATATCAAACAGAGTCTTTCCCGGTCTGACATATTCATTAGGAAGCCAAGAATGTCTCTTATACTTCCTCTGGGCCTCACTTGCAAGAGTATTGATGTGTCATGTCCATTTGCTACTTCACACAGAGTCTTAATAATGAATGACGACGAGACAGACATAAGAGGACATTGCCTTTTAACTTTTTGAAACACACTATTCATGTATAAGTAATATCTGTACTTAAAAATGTACATGAACCATCTCAACTTGAATTGTCATATAGACCCATGTGTCTAATAGACTCATATAAATGCTGACTAAAATGGCTAAAAACTAATACTCTAGAAATAAAGTATGTGTTCATATTGGGGATTTCAGAGACTGGTGACAGTATCCCAGCAACCACCACCAGTTACGTGAAGCCATCTCCGATAGACTTACAAGACAGATGGAGGTAGGGAAACATATCAAATAGGAGAGTGGCCTTTCGAAGGCCCAGTGAGGAGAGTTTATGAGTTTGATGAGAGTTTTAAGTTTTATCATTTATGCATAATGTATGGGACTTCTCTTTGAGATAACTGAAGTGCAAAACAGGAACGAACTAGATGGGATTCCTTCAAAGATCTATGTAACATATGCAAGATAAGGTCAGCTTCCTGGGCTCCTTCAAGAGCTCCTCATTGCATCATGTCTTTGCATGTTTGGTATTCCCCAGTATGTTAGAAAGACAAATAAAACATTCTGGAGAGAGCCAAATGGGTCTTAGTTTTGACTTTGACCTGAGCAGATTACCTTTCAAAATTTTAGCTGGTTTGACAGTCTCAAGAGATTAAATTATGACCAGTCAGATTATGGGGGATGTATGTTCACTTCCTGCATCTTGTCCTGTCCTGTGGTTAGCCAGCTCCATTTGTCTGTTCTTTCCTCTTTGCCTCTGTTTCTCTGTTTCTCCTCCTTTCTCCTATAAGCCTTTATTTGTCCCTCTTATTATAAAGTAGTTGATGATCTATGTCTTAATGTCAAAACTAATTTTAATGGAAGACAAATGTTGTCTTAATATCAATATTTAGAAATATGCACTCATTTCACAAAACAGCAACCCCTTCAGAGTCTGATAAGGAATATCAAATGATTATTCGTTATAGTCCCTATATACACAACACAGTCTTAATTGTAGAAATAAAGTAAACACAGTGTTTCAGGGCTTTATACATGTGTCATCTCCCCTGGTACTATAATCCCATGACAAGAGTTTTATTGCTACTATCTAAAAGGTTAAAAATATTAAGGTAGTTTGCAGAATGAACATGCTTGCTATAGAAGTATTTCTTCTGATTCTGTTTCTCAGATTCATTCTTCTAACTATGAGATGCAGCTCATAGTTCCAGATAATTTAATAGATAAGATGCTTTCTTTTCTAAAGGCTGCAAAAGTCTGCAAAGCTCTTTGGGAACATGCTAAGATTTTCCTATCTTCTCCAGAGATACATGAAGATGTGCTGATACATAACTGTGGCGGATTCTCTTCTTAACTGCAGCTGGGGATGGGTCTTATCAAGGAGCTTTGGTATCCTAATGCTACAACATAGGATCTCTAAGATGAAGATTCGTGTCAGTAGGAGCTAAACATGTGATATTTCTGGAAAAAAATAAACCTTAATTAGAGAGTAATTGGTAAAATTTCCAGTTATACCATCACTGGTAAACACAGCATAGTAGGAATGAAAACAGCTTTATTTTAGATCCAATGGCATCTATCTCTCTTGAACTGTATATAAGCAAAAGTGTAGTATGCACATTACAAGGATATTCTGGAGAGATTGTGAAAATGAGTTCAATTTATAAGAAATGATAGAAAATGAAACCGTCCAAACGCCAGTGCTTTCATTCTTCTCTGAAGCATGAAATGCCTCAGCTTAATAGGAAAGTTACAAATGAACTACAAAATAGAAAAGAAGAAGATCTTCAGATATACAGAGCAAGGCTTTTCTTCATTGTTACTGTGATAAAATTATAACCTATCAAGAAAGATTACCTTCTTGCAAATTCTGATCATCACGTTACTTGGAGTGCGGAGAAAGTAATGGCTGTGGGCAGATAAGCTGCAAAATATCATCACCACCACTGAATTCTTATGTACAAATATGAACTAGCAATTAGATGGCAATCATTTATAAGTTACAAATTGTAGCAAACAGTTCATGTTCTATAATACACCAAAGAAGCATGTAGAAGGCCATCAGTTAGTAAGTGTCTCTAGCTGTCAGCCAGCCTGTATCTCTGCCTACCCATTATTTTCTAAAGAGTCTACAATATTTCCACAGTAACTTAAAGACAAATGTCTGTGTGTTCCAGCATATTTTTAATTTATTGAGCATTTTATTTTATATATAGAATTCTCTTGTCATATGACTGCATTCTTGTTAAAATTATCTGTATATCTACATTCATATGTGTGTTTACATACACACCAGGAGTCCAAAGGATTTGGGGAAAATGATAAAATTCATATAGGCAATAAAAAACTGGAATAATTAGAGGAAGAAAGAGCATTGTATCAAGAGAGTGATATATAATTATGGTCGTCCAGAAGCCAGAGCACAAAAAGAAATGTACTCCATCACCCCCCAGTCATCATCCAATTAAAAATAAGGTAAAAGCAAAGTTTCAACTCACCATTATGTGAAAAGGAATTCATTGAGTTGCATGTTATATAAAAAAATACTGGTACTGTTATTTAAAAATAAGAGCCCATCCAGAAGATACAGTCATTACTGTAGAGAAACAAGTACAGATTTCATTTGTAGTCTCATTACATAAGAGTCTTGAAAACCTTTGTGCAGATACTAGTCCTAGAAATACTGGGAGAGGTCGCCTTAGGGGAGCTGAGTCACCTGGTGAGCATGGAGGGACCGTTTTGTCTCTGCGCTCTTCATATAGTTTTTTCTCTTATACACATAGAAGTCTACTCCCAAGAAAGATTTGGTAGTTATTTAATTTTAGATGTTACAGCTCCGTAGGGTTTGAATTATAAGATTCACCTCTCTTATGAAATAAGAGGGCTTTCCTTTATTATCTAGTACTGAGAAAAAAAAAAAAAAAAGAAGTTCATGTGAGGGGTGATAGACTTCTGATGACTGCCTGTTCATTAAATCCATCTATCCCATGTTCATCATTTAGGAAGCATCTGATTCAAGGATATGAAAACTAAAAGGTGAGATATTTACCCTGTCTGTACAAATTAAGATAGTCCAAAAATTGAAGAGATTTATTTCCTATAACGACAAAGAATGATTTATAAAATATTTGCATGAATCATCCAGGCAGAACTGATTGAAAATCCTGATATATGTCTCGTCCATATTGCCAGCCCAAGACACTTAGTTTGGTCTAAACAGATAGCCTGAAGTGGTCCACATGGATCAATAAATACCCCACAGCTATGCAGAACAGTGCAGCTGAAAGCAGAGCAGGTGAAGGGAGCTGGCACAAGGGCCCATGTTCCTTTTGTAGTAGTCTTTATGAGCTCTGACATAGACAAGTTACACAGCAACACTGTGCTACCGTTTCCTCATCCTTTTGATGAAATGACAGCCTCTATAGCATTTATGTAGTGATTCACACTGAACCTTGAACATTTAAAGATATATTTAAACATTTTTTGCCTTATTTTTATTTTATGTGTCTGTGTGTATTGCATGAATGCATGTAAGTGCACCATGTTGTGCCGTGCCTGTGGAGGACAAATCCCCTGGAACAGGAGTTATGGCTGGTTGCTGGCCTCCATGAGGGTGCTGGGAGGTCTTCTACAAGAACAGCTAATGCTCTTAACTACTGAGCCATCTCTCCAGTCCCTGAACCTTGAACATTTTAATACTCAAAAGTTATTAATTTTTGCTGGGCGTGGTGAACATGCTTTTAATCTCAGAATTCCAGAAGCAGAGGCTGAGAGCTCACTGTGATTTCAAAGCCAGCTTAGTCTTCAAAGTGAGTTCTAGACCAACCAGGGTTACACAGTGAGACCTTGTCTCAATAAAAGCAAAATGAAACTACAAAAAAAATATTAGTTCTTGGCAATACCACCTTACTTTGATCATAACTTAGTTTTTCATTTATTTGACTAAAACTACAGTGAAAATATAAGCATGAAAACTTCCTGAATGACAGAATATGTAAGTTAGTAGAAATAGATCCTTTTAGCAGAGCTTTGTGTAATGGTCATCTGCTAATAAAATGTATAAAATAGAAATGAATGAAAAAGGTTTGTATAGACTTGAGATTATTTTCAGGCACTCTGAAAGAAACAATGAGAATATTTTTAAGTTATTTTATCTTGTAGAACTCTATTAAATTAAAGGATTTGGTACATTTTATTGAAGAAATGTTAATTTAGAGATCTCAAAAAGAATGAGATCTAAAAACTATCAGATAGAAGACCAAAAGGAAAATGAGCATACTCTTCAGGAAAAAAAAAAAAAAAGGTATTCTGTCCTTTATCTCCTTTTGTTTTGTTTTCGGTTGTTTCCATGGAGTTCTATATTGTGTGATAATTGGACCATGGTGATGTCTAGGAAGGAAGGAACATTCTGGAAACCTAACCCTGAAAACTAACATTGCTCTCCATCATAAGTTATGTAAGGAAGGAAGTGTCTTAATCTAGCATTCAAGGATTACTTTTATTAAAAGCAGTAAAGGCACATGTCAAAACACAGAAAACTAAATCCCAATGAAATTAATTAAATTCTGATATTGTCCCAATAATGGGTATTTTTTGAGTCTCCTTGTTAGGTTCCTTCTCAGCCTTTTGCCTAAGATCAAGTAATCTCTTCTTAGATCATGGGGGAGGTGAATCAGTCAGTTAAGTGCTTGTCTTAAGTAAGTACAAAAACATGAATTTGACCCATAGCGGCCAAATAAAAATACCCCGTGTGGTGGTATATTTGAGTTTGTACTCCTGGCACTTAAAAGGTGGAAACCCAAGAATCCTAAAGCTCACTGGTCAGCCATCTAGACTAATTGGTGAGCTCAGCTAGAGACCTTGTCTTAAAGGAGATGGATGTCATTCCTGAGGATGACAACAATGTCCTTGCCTCCAAGTGCATGTACACATACATGTACCCACACATACATGGATATGTACATAGCTCCGTGTGTTATTTAAAAGCAGATTGGGACTGGAGAGTGACTTACCAGTTAAGAGCACTGGCTGCTCTTTTGCAGAGTACCTGTTTTGATTCCCAGAACCCACATGTCAGCCAACAGCTATCCTTAACTCTCATTTCAGGGTATCCTATCCCCATGACAGGAGTTCACTTATGACTATGCAGGCAATACAATCATACATATAAAATAAAAATAAATCAGAAATAAATAAAAATCAATTTAGTGAATAAACGATCCTTTAGAATGTTTTAGAGAAAGGTATTGCTTTTGAGAGTATTTATATTTTAAATGAAAAATAATTATGGCCACATTTCTAAACTGTTGATATGAAATTTTGGGTTTTATAATAGTTCTGACCACTAATGTCATTTTTGGTAAGGTCTAATATATAGAAATGAGTCATCATACCTTTAATGATTGAGTACATTGGGTATAGACACACAACAGGAGTGGGTGCCTTGTGCAGTGTTCATGTGGTCACTGTTTTTATCTATTTGTGTGTTCATTTACAGCTCTAGGATATTCCTACTTAATTAAAATGGGACTATTGACTAAGACTACATAATACATTAAAGCAGCATTGTATGAAGGGTTATGGGAATTTCCAGTAACAAGCAGAATAAGTCCCAGAGAACATTGACTCTCCCTGCAAAAGTTGAATGAATTATTAAGTGAAATGTTAGAACTAGTCTTCAAAGACCTGCAGGGCTCATGAAGAATGTTTTAATGTCTTCCTCATAGACTGAGTCCTTTTTATAATAGACCTATTTGTGTAATCTGGAAGCCACATTCTATGAAATCATTGAGTAACATTTTCAAATGTTTTAGATGGATCATTGACAAAGAGACACTAGAGTTCAGAGAGATAAGGAGAAACACATATTAAAAATGACCTAATAGAATTTAAATTTCTACAAAAATGATTTCCCACATTGTCACCTGAGCATAAATTGAATAGATCACCCTTGAGATGCAGGTGGGGTGTCTGCCAAATGTCTTTAATTTCTATGTAATAGTAGTTGTAAGAACAGAGAAGAGTGATGTGTGTGTATGTGGCGGGGGGGCATTGTGTAAAACAGTCAAATGCTCTGTTTTCCTTTGAGACAGGTTAAGTGCACTGAAAATTCTCTACTATGATAAAGAAAACCATATTGAAAACAGGCTTGAATCTGAGACAGATTTCCTAGGAAATGAGATAAGTTTGTGCGTGTCAATATTTTTGACTCCTGCCACCAAAAGATCTTAATAGTGCAATGAAACTAAACAAAACCAACCCTATGGACTTGACTACTAAGGAATATGTATTTTTAAAGAAAATTAAACAAGAATTTTTGGAGAAAGCTTTCACTTACATAAATCTCAAGCTATGCCTTTCTGACTAACTATCAAATTTTCCTGCCTAATATTCCTTTATTTCTGTTTATTAGTGCTGCTTTCTGGTCTGTAGAAACACTGCAGTGACAACCAATCAAAACTTTATACACAGAAGGATCTGGAAATAGGGGAAACCTCCAGTTGTTTCCCGAGGTCATCATAGTCCCTGTGCCTTTGCTGTCCAAGCCACCACTTACTTGTGAGGAATTTGTTCACTCGGTCCCAGAACTGGATTTGTAATTTGCATCAAATTTTCAAAGTCATGTGACAATCAACTTGAGTATGATGATTTTTGTTTTTGTCTTATTTGGAAGAAAGGAGAAATTAGCGACCAGGGGTGACATTTATGATTTCCATCCCATATCTTTCTTCATAGTAAATTAATGTCTGTTTTAGAGTTTTTATGTGAACCACCCACCCCATGTCGATTTTCATGGTTTTGTTGCAACTACCCTGAAGTTTTGATAGGAGATTTTTTTTCATCTATCTGATTGGATGTCCAATTTCAGCTCAGAATCTAATCTGGACCCTGAAGATCAGGTGTCTTTAGTCCAATGGTAGATTTCTTTTCCAGATTTCACTACTCCATGCATTAAATCCTAAGACCTTACTTATCTTCTTGGACATTTGAAGATTTGCTTGGCAGTCCTTCCACAGTGTGTTAATGAAAATCCCCATTTCCCCTACTCTCTTCCCTTTGTTAGTTTGTAAAGAGACCCATTCATGTCACCTTTCTTCACACTATTCCAGACTTGGAACTATTTGATCAACCATTTCTCTTTTCCTGTTGCTGAGTTGAAGGTAAGTGTGCTGGAGACCTCTGTCTTGGTCAGGATCTTCTGTTTATCCCCCATAGCACAGGGAAGCCTTTGGAGGTCCACAGACATCCTTCCCGTTCTCCCTCAGTTTTGCTTTTGAATTACTTTTCTGTGACCAGCCTAGCCTACTTGGTAAATTCTATGTCAGTGATAGAGCTTGTCTCAATAAACAAGATGAATGGTCCCTGGAGAAAAAAAGTTGAGGCAGTCGAACTGCCACCTGCTGTGCACACACATGCACACATACATAGTGTACACACATACATACACATACACACACAGAGAAGGAAAAAAAGTCTTTAGAAGTTCATGAAGTGTAGCATTAAGTATGTTCATTTCATGCAAGGGTGATCCAACCATTTTTCCAACTGTGCTGAAAAAGACCACCAATTCTTTGATTGGATATCTGATTTAATTAGCTTAGTTAGTTTCTGGCTGGAAAGGTTATATATATTTGAATTCTGTGTCAGAGAATTTATTATTACTATTGTTGTTATTTCCTGATTATACAAAAAGTAAAATTTCCATAAGTTGAATATTCATAGGACTTCAGTCTCTAAAGTCTCTCCATTTAGAAATAGGAGTGAACAGAGAACACATGAGGGAGATTGATTTGCTTAAAGTCATAGCCATGTGCTGAAAATCACGAGCAATTAGCTCATGTCTCCCAACTCCAAATTAGGTTTTCTTCTATTGTCTGGATGTTGTCTGTGCCTTCCATCTCTAGGAGCTGCTTGACCCCCAGTGTTGGTCTGCATTCCTGCATCTAGGAGAATTCTGAAGTTGAGTCAAGAATCAGTAAGAAAAAGCACAGCAATAATCTGTCTGCCATGGACTAAGCTGGGGGGCAGATGTAGCACGCTGGCCTTAAGTTTGCCGTGCGTATAGCCATCTTGACCAAGAATTTGAAATAGAGCAAGGACCTTGAAACCAAACATCAATGCTTCTTTCCTTTCCCAACTTGTCTGTAAGATAGCATGAAATGTGAAATGCAAAAATTAATTATATATTCCCTGTGTATGGGTCTCTGTTAAATGCAAGGCTTTCAAACTAAGAGGAAGTCTTAACAGAAGAGATAATTGATTGACTAATTTTTAAGTGTTATTTTATGATGGACAAATTTTTAAAGTATTCATTAACTAATGGAATTATGGCAGTGTGTGATTGCTGTCTCTACAGAACAGGAGGCTAAAAAGGTCACAGACATAATCGCCCCTTGTCTCTCAAAGAGCTGAAAGATGGCCCCAGCGCACTCTCCTGTGCTGGGAAGGATCAAGGGTCTTATTGATATTCATGGTCATGTCCCTGTAAGCCTTCTACTTACCGGATGCCCTGATGAGGGGAAAAGAAAGAAGAACCCGCCAGTATTTGCCATGTGGCGAAACAGCCATTTAGCCATGATGTGCAATTGGGCTGACAATTCCAGAAAGGGTCATCATGACAAAAGGTTTCACCCAACTCCTTCAGGTTGTCAAAGAGCAAGGCATACTATTTTTCCAAGTATTCACATACCTTCTCTCAGTGGTAGGCCCTGTAAGTGGGGACATCAGACACAGCTTTTTGCAACCTGCCTCCTACGAGCTTCTGTCATAGAATTAAAAGATCATGGTGCCTTTCATAAGTAGGAAGTCATATTCTGCATTTTATTCTAATGATTACCATTGTGTGTGTGTGTGTGTGTGTGTGGTGTGTTTTGATGGTATATATGTGTGGGTACATGCCCTGGTGCTCATGAGGAAGTCAGAAGACAACCTTGAATATTGCCTTCCTCTTTGTTTGAGACAGGGTCTCTTCTTGATTGTCACTGTACAGACCAGACTAGCTGGCCCATGAACTTCAGGGGATTTCCCTGACTCTGCCTCCCTTCTCACAATAAGACTGCTGGGATTTCACACCTGCACTATTGGGCTAGACTTTATGTGAGTTCTGGGGACCCAAACTCTGTTCCTTATGTTTCCATCACAAAAGCAGCTTACTCTCTGAGCCATCTCCTCAGCTCCCTGTTTTTATTTTATTTATTTTGTCTTGTTTTATAGTTGACCAGTACTGGGGATTTTTTTCTAGGGCCACATGATTCCTAGGCAAGCACTCCCCCACTGAACTGGATCTTAAATCCTTTTCATATGAATGAAAGGGATCCTCTTCAATGTCTACCGCATGACTGCCCAGGGAACAGCTTGCTTTGCCATGCCTGGGGCCCTTGATCTTCGCTTTTAGCCTTATGGCATCCTTCCTCCTCAACTTTGCACTACTTGGTCAGCCTTCTTCACATCTCCAGGAAAATTCTAGTTGCCTAGGGCCTTGATGTGGGACTGGTTTTCTATAAAGGTTTGGATGTCAACAATGATGCCAGGATGCACTGAAGAAACTTCCCATCCTTCAGGATTAGTAACAATGTAGTCTTCAGTCAGAGACCATAGCTCCCCTGAAGCAGCCCCTGGTTTTCCTGTCACCTGGGCTTCCTCCCTGGCCACATTCTCCCTTAGCAGTCACTTTTTTCTTATTCCTTGCTTCTGACATGTCTTTCATAGCTTTACCTCTGGGTAACTGGCAGGATTTTCACTCCAGACTCTCTGCTTTACAGTGCTGATAGATTTCAATCAGAATCCCTCTACAAGTCAGACCCACTGTTACACACAGACCTTCGACGTGAGTGAGGATCTAGGTCCATTCACCTGCCTTGAGTTTCTTATACCCCTGAAATGCAGAACGGGTGACAAAATTTTCTTGTTTTGATGGCCATTTGGTTCAAACTGTTTCAGTAGCCAAGAGACAGAACTAAATTGTATTGTGTGTCTACCAAATTCTAGGCACAACATTCAAAATATTTAAATAGTTTGTCACTTAATAAATAAACTAGATTTATCTCAGTGTTTCATCATCTTAGATCTCAATTCAGACTAAATAGAGCATCAATGTGCAGACCCAGCACTTCCTAAAGAGCTTAAGCAAGACATTTAAAATCTAGTTTGTTCATTGTCAAATAGAGATAATAGTCTCTAACTCAAGGTTTCCTATGAAAATTATATGAAATATTTCATGAAACCACACACACACACACACACGTGCACACACACACACACACACACACATATACACTGCTTCTTCTGCTGCCATTGCTAATAATATTAAGAAATCAGAGATTGTTTCTCTTTCCAGGTATGGAAAAATTTGTATTGTCTTATACTTTCAGAACATAACCACTTCCTGAAAGATTGGTCAAGGGTCCAGAGATAACCCTAGCCATACATTCAAAATGTTACTGTCTTAGTAGAGTGTCATCTTTACTGAGGACCCACTTGGAAAGAGACCATTGTAAACACCCCAAGGTTCAAGGTCCAGAGCATTCTCCAGAGACTGATGGCCATAGGAAAATAACTTTCAATTTTTCACATCTTTGGGTACTTGGATGGCAAAGTACTCATTTTTCTGACTACAACCTTGTCTAAGGGAAGGATAATAATTACAAACAACATGTTTTTAAGATCAATTCATATTGGAGCTTGTATCAAAACTTTGTCCCCTCACCTGATTGAATAACATTTAATTGTGAAAATAAACCATTTTTGCCATTTTTTTAAAAGAAAGCAAGGAAACTACACAAATTCCTTATCTTGGCCCATGACAAGATTTGTGTTTATTCTTCTCACAGAACTTCTTCGACCCTGCCTTCCTTATCTGGTTCCTGTGATCTTGTAAAACCAGAGCAGAGTATTAGTGAATATAAAACCCTGGTCTAGTAGGCTTTTTGTTGCTGTGATAAACACCATGCCCAAAAGCAACTTGGGGAGAAATGTTTTTTGTTGTTGTTGTTTTTTTCATTTTGTAGGTTACAGTAAATCCTTGAGCGAAGTTAAGGCAGGAACTCAAAGCAAAATTTTGATGCAAAAACTAACGGAGAAATTCTGGGTACTGATTTGTTCCCCTGGTGCATGCTCAACCAGTTTTCTTAGACAGCCCAGGCCTACCTGTCTAAGGACGGTACCACCCAGAGTAGGCTGGGTCCTCCCCCATCAATTAGCAATCAAGAACTATCCCTGTGGACATGCCCACAGGCCAATTTGGTGGAGACAGTTCTTTATTGATATTCATTCTAATAAGGTATGTGAAGTCATCATCCAACATTAGCCATCACTAACTCTAAAACCAAATACTACAAGTAAAGGAAACATGGATTTCCTTTTGTCCTAATGGAAATTGTTATAATGTATAAAAGTAAAATTTACCCTGAAAAGTAGAGACTTGTGTAAAGGAAAAATTAAGAAATGCTATTGGACGTGTTAAACAGTGGGTATATGAGAAGGGATGTCAAAGAACGGGGAGAGGTTCTGATGCCCTTAAAATGATTAAGTAAATTCTTTTTCTATTTTATGTGTGAATGCAATGGCTGCATGTAGGTAGGTGTTCCCGTGTTGTGCACTGCCCACAGAGGACAGAAGAGGGCTTCGAATGCTCTGGAACCAGAGTTATACATGGTTGTTAGATGCCATGTTGGTGCTGGGAATCAAACCTAAGTCCCCAGCCAGAGCAATCAGTGCTCTTAACCACTGAGCCATCTCTCTAGACGCATGTTTTATTTTCTACACAGGTGGTGAGAACTTAAATTGGCAAAGACTGACCAGAAGCCATGGTCTGTTTTCTCACGCACTAACACCTCTCCTCACAATTTCTCCAGGTTAATGGTCTCATTGTTGCTTTGAGCATTAAATCTCTGCTATATTTTTACGTGCTGCCCCCTCTTATTTCACACACTAATCTGTTTCTGTATCTTATTCAACACTTACACCATGCCAGGGGCTGCTTGAATAAAAAACCTAGTTGACGGTCTCTCTTTCCTCAGAAAATGTTTCTTAATTGTGTGTTTCCTTCCTGTGGTTACCAAGGGATTTCAGGCTGCCCCATAATCTTGCCTTCCTTTATGCTCATCGGGGGCCCACCGCACCCTTTCTCCTTGAACGGCGCTGGCAGCCGTCTCCGAATGGCTGTGGACTTCTTACTCCTTTGGTTGCAAAGTCTAAATTTCTCCCTTTCTTAGCTTCCAAGGTACAAATATGAGAATAGTCTTTAAAATTCTCCACAAAGTCCTTAGAGTCTTATTGTCTCTATTCTCTTAAATTTTGCAGGATTCGGTGTCCTAGAAAACCTTGCACTAGTAGGCACAGCTTCTTCTTCCTTCCACCAGGAAACTTGTCTGACTGTAGAAAGCACATGTTCTTATATGCAATCTGTTGCTAGGATTCCATTCAACAAAGAGTTCAATTTGCTTAATTATGAATTCATCCTATTTAGCATTTTAGAGCTAAGTTCCTGGGCTTTATCTTCATTGATAAAAAGTAACTTTGCTCTATAAGTGTAGTCATAAGTAGGCTTTGAGCATTTTTTACTTAGCATAATTCCTTTGATATATTATAGATGAAATAATGCCCCACTCTCTGGAGGACAGCCACATCTTTATCCCTTTAAACCTACGAATACAGCAAAAATATGTATGTGTATATATGAGGATTTGCTGATGTTATTAAGTGAAAGATCTTCTGATCCCAGGTTATATTGGGCTATCCAGGTGGACCTAATATAATCAGAGGGTTTTATTTTTAATTTTTGTTTGATTTTTACTTTTTAAGGTGGTGATCATTGTTGTTGTTTTGAGGAAGTATTTCCCTGTAGGCCCAGCTGGCCTGGAACTTTCTATGTAGACCAGGCTAGCCTTGAACTGACAGAGATCCACCTGCCACTGCCTCCTAAGTGTTGGGCCAGGAGTGAATTTAGATAGCTCCTAGAAGCTGAAACAGGGAGGAGAAAGATTCTGTCCTGAGACTTCCAGAAAGAAAGACAAAGTCTTGATAACATCTTGATTGTATACTTCCGATCTTTAGAACTATAAAGACAAATTTATGTTGTTTTAAGTCATGATATTGAGATAATGTATTGCATGAGCAGTAGCCAATCAAAATACAAATCAACCTATGCTGTGCATGTTTGTTCCTTTCATCTGACGAGGAGGATTCTGTGCTACAGCAGTACTATATGATTTAGTTTAATCATTCACTTACTTAAGGACATTGGGTACTTCTGGACTTAAGCTGCTTCAAGTAAATATATGCATATTTGTACATAGGTTATAAGTGGACATATTTTTACTTCTGAGGGAAAAATTCTCTACAGTGCAATGGCTAGGTCACATTCTTAACACATGATTAACTCAGCAAGACACTGCTATATTTTTTTTCTACTTAAAATATTATTACAAGACTGGAGAAGTAGCTCAGAGGTTGAATGCACTGACTGCTCTTGCAGAGGACCTGGGTTTGATTCCTAGCTCCAAGATGGTGGCTAACAACAATCTGTATCTCCAGTTCCAGGATATCTGCAGGCATTTCACGACATGGGTGCACCTATCCACATGCAGGAGATACACTCATACACAAAATAATAATAACAATAATCAAGTATTTAAAAAATTATTTCACTATTTATTGGGGGTGGACAGCATACCATGCCATAGTACATGTCTGAAGATCAGAGGGCAACTTATAGGAGTCCATTCTCTCCTTCCACCATGTGGGTTTCAGGACAGAAATCACATCCTCGAGATTGGTGGCAAGGCCGTTACCCACTGAGCCATCTTGTCAACCCACTTTTTTTTCCTTTTAACAAAAACTGGAATAGAAATGTCTTTGACTAATGGAAATCTTGAGCCCCCAAACATTGCATAAACAATAAGTAGGATGCAAATTGTATACAGAGAGGATTATCTGCTTTCTAGCCCATTTCAGCTGTAGTATGATTGATGAAATTTTTTCTATAATAGTGCCAAAGAAAGGCAGACTCCTCTCAGAGATCAGAATAGGGATCAATCCAGTTAACTGATTTGCTGCTGGAAAGAAGGAACCTCACAAAACTTGTCTAGCCGGATTAGATCAGAATTACGAAGAAGGGTTTATTACCTTTCCCTCTTTTTCCAATGGACATGTTTACTACTGTTACTTGGGCCTGGTTTCTGCATGATGATGGTGGAGGTGGGGAAGGAGTGTATTATTTTCTTTTTAATTCATAAGTTGCTAGATGACAAAGTGCTACAGAGAGACCTACTGTAGAGAAACACAAACCTTTGGAAACCTAGTGTTGAGCTGGACTTCCTCAAGAGAGGACTTTGATTTGTTTTCCTTAGGGCAAGGCAGATGTTTTTTGTGTGATCTTTAATGAAACAGTTTCATTAAAGAGGTTAATGTAATAGTTTAATTTAATTTAATATGTTTTAATGTAATAGGTATTCGGTAACTGCAAAAGAAAGACTGTTACTAACTGCTAGCTGAGCAGAAAGCTCATGTTCTCCTTTTTTCTGGGTTCTTCTTCCAGAGTCTAAATTTCCAGAACTCTTAGATGGGGTGATATGAAACACTGATCAAAGGTGTGTGGGCATATAGTACTTCTAGAAAGCTTCACAGAGGCTTCCCAAGCAAGATCTCCAGGTTCTCTTTCTGCTTCTGCAGGGGAAAGCTTCACAGACTGAACAGCAGAGTTTCTGTATGGAAAGGTGCACAATCACTGTATGGGTAGCCACTTGACCAGGAACAACTTTGCTTTGCTGCCTTATGATACAAATAACAAACAAGCTTTAATCCTGTTAGACTTCAAATAACATGTGGATTTTTGTTAATAGCCATGAACCCTGACCTAACAAAAATGCTGTTTTCATTTTATGTGACTGTGGGCACCTGAGCAAAGGTGTCTATGGAGGCCAGACGAGGATGTCACATCCTAGGAGCTGAAGCTACTGGCACTTATGAGCCTCATGACATGGGTGCTGGGAACCAAACCTGGGTCCTCTGTGAGAGCAGCAAGTGCTCGTAACCACCAAACCAACTCTCCAGATCTGTCTTGACCTCTTGGCTTGAAGTCCATTTGGATCCACCTGCTCTCAAATAAGAGATAGCCTGACATGTTGCCTTGACAGCACAAAGCTCGCAGATTTGAAGTACCTGGAGAGACTACTGTAGCAATCAAGCACATTTATATGATTTCTGCTTCTAAATTTTTACAAATCATCCTTTCTGAAGATTTGTACACAATATGTGTCCCCCACATGCATCCACACTGCCAAGAATGATCTTCTTTCTCATCTTTATCTCTAAATCTTACCATTTTTCAAGGTTTCATCCAAGTTCTCTCTTTTCCCTGAAATATTTTCTTATAAGTGTTATAAGTCTTCGAACATTTTCTTACAACAGCTTTCACCTGTTACTCAATTATTTAGTGTTGTGAAACTTTCATTTGAAGACAGGATCTCATTCTCTAGACCAGACTGCCCTTGATCTGGCAGCAGATCCCCTGCCTCAGTCTCCCTAGTGCTCAGATTACAGCTGTGAGTGAACATATTTGACTTGTTCACAAAACTTTTATTCTAAGATTCACCAGCTTAACAGAATGCAAACGTCTTCCATCTATGACCTAAGAATTCGGAGGTGACTTGGGTCTTTCCAACTTAGTGTCTCTGGTGGAGTTGTAATTAGAAAATACAACTGAACTATTGGCTTACACATCGGTTTCCTTATTGAGGCTGTAAGGTTGATGCTTCCTATTGAAAATGGGCCTCAGTTTCTCCCTGCGCACCTTGGGTCTCTTTACAGCATGCAACTGGCTTCCTCCAGATCATGTGATCCAAGGAGAAAGAACAAGGCAGAACCTTCATGTCTTTTATGACTGAACCTTAGATATCCCACATAGTAATCTCTCTGGTATCTCAGTCAGCTACAGTCCAGTATGGGGTCCACACACAAGTGTGAAACTGAGAAGGTGACTGCTGAGGGGCAGTGTGGAAGCTGAACAGGACATTTATTGTTTTGCCTAATAATAATAATAATTATTATTATTAATATCAAATCGACCCTAGGGAGAACACTTCCTGTTGGGGTTCTGCTTTTCATCTTTTTCATCATTTACAGCAGCAGTGTGTAGTAGATACAGCATGCATGCCTCATGAAAGAACAAATAAATCCGGTGGGTATCACAGAGACGATCAATGGTCTCATTTAATGCATCACCCAGACAGACTTTCCTTAGTCAGACCTCCTGGAATAGGAGCAGAAGTGCCTGTCTGGAAGCTCCTGCAGCTGCAGAAAGCAAGTGACTTACCTTCAGTATTTGAATTCTGCTTAATATATTCCATATGCATCTTTCAAGAACATGTCTATTTGAAAAAGGTTGCTCAGGCCTTAAAATATGTATGCCTGGGAAGGTTCCTGTCAAATAACACTATCTGCCATCATAAACTAAGTTATTTTCCTTTATGAGATGTACTGCTGTCAGTTTTCAGTAATGTATCACACTTTTTAAATTTCTCAGTCATCTTACAGCATTTTTAATGCTTGATGATAGAATTGTACAAAAAGAAACAAAACAAAAACATAATATGAAACACTAGGTCATTTTTGCTGCAAGAGAATTCAAGACATATTCCAGTATCTGTAAGATTTTTGTAGAGTTTAGACAGTTAAGCCAGAGAAGAAAAGCACCAAGGTCTTAATATATTCAATTATCCAGAACAGCAAATTGATTTTGTTTTTGTTAATAGCACTGAAATATGCATGCTGCTCTTTTAATTAAAACAGTTGGGAACATGTGTGTTCACTTCATGCCTGTATATTTCCTGTGGGAACAAGTCAAGATCTATGATAAAGCATAATGAAAGCAATTTATATGTAGAACAAAACATTAAATACCCTAGCCTACAAGTTTTCAAATCAGATCACCTGTCTCAAAGTGTATCTCGGTAACAGGGTTGATCTTTAGAATTTGTCTCAAATCTACAATGGAATACGATAGGAAGAGTCTGAGAATTTTGTAAACAACTTCAGCTGTAGATGCACTAATTTTGGAAGCCAATTCTTCAGGAATGGAAGCCAACATATAATAAATGACATAGGATGAACTTTGAGACAGACATTTCACACTAAAGACAGGAGAAAAGGAGCTCTCAGCCCTCTGTGTCCTGCCGAGTGCCAGGAGACTGACCAGTTTCCACACTCCCCTCTGGATACTGAGAGACGGAGTCTCCTGCTCTAGAAGCCATGGTCTAAGGAGAGAATAATTTCTCAAGGACAACAGAAGCCTGCAGCTTTTTGTCTAATCAGGCACAAGAAAAACGGATGGGACTGAGATTTTTGCTTCTGTTTTGGTATCTTTGCAAAGCCCACTGCTGCAGGAAACATGAGTTAGGAACTGGATCCAATGGCTTCCTCCATTCAGGAGCTACAAGCACTCATCCACGTTACCTTTAGAGAGCCAGAAGGGAGAGAAATCAGAAGGAAGAGACAAAACAACCGATTGAGTATAGCAGCTTTTGTATATCAATAAACATGACATTGAAACTGACCAAATTCTTCCAGGTCTTTTCTACACCTCTCACATTCTATTCTATTCTGAGAAGTGTGGAGGACAGCTGAAGAGACCTCTGTCATCTATTCTTCCACACATGATATCTCCCTTATAAGTGCTATATCCAAAAAAATAAAGTCAATTGCACTTGCTTTCCCTGACAGGAGGAAGAATGCTTCTGCTTTGTCAGAGGACCACTTTCTTCTAGTTCACTAGGAAAAACATATAAATATATACAATCTAAAAGGCAATCACAATGTAACAGGAAAAAAGTTATTGATTTTCAAGTAATTTATGTTGATTTTTCTATCATCTTCTTTTTAGTTTGATTTCAGTGACTACTGAATACTTTCAACTTGATCGAGATAGAGGAAGGCTAACCCAGGGAACACAAATATAGTTCCAAATATCAGTGACAGCATGGGTTTGTTTTTCTCCTATCACAGTCTCTGTGAGGATGCAGGCACTGTATGTCTGTCTCCAGGATGTCAAACAAGTTTTCAAGGATCAAGGGAACAAGAGAGAATAAGCTTCGTGTCTATAAAGGTTCACTCAAAGAGAAACTGCATTAAAAACTGCTTGTGTGTGCGTGCGTGTGTGCGTGCGTGCGTGCGTGTGTGTGTGTGTGTTCCCACAGAGGTCAGAAAAAGGAATCCCCTGGAGATGGAATTACAGGCAGTTGAGAGCTGCTCAATAATGGAGCCGGAAATTGATCTCTGGTCAAACTTAAAGGAAATTTGTTATAGAAAAGGAATCATGGGAGGGGAAGTAGAGATCTTAAGTGGGGAGAAGACAATAACAGAACCTGTGTGGCATGAAAACAGACAGTCCTGTGACCAATAGGAGTGGAAATGTATGGGAGGCAGGAGAACCACTGTTGAAAATGTCATAGAGAGCGAAAGTCAGTACTTCTTAGTCTAACTTGTAACCTAGTTTAAAAAAGTAAATCTGCCCAAAGCAAGTGACGTATGTTCTCCCTCATTTGTGGATCTTAACACAAATCCCTTATATACGAGTATACAGTACACTTCTCATCAAAGGTGCTTCTTGTAACAGATAGAGGCTCCTGCTGAATTCTACAGCTGGTCACCATAGAGGATATATGTCTGAGAGATGCCCACCCCTAGGTGACACATCTGCACTGGAAACGGAACATAGCAGAACAAGAAGTGGAGAGAATATTCATGCATCCCTCAGCTCTCACCAGTGTGATTTCCTTGTACAACAGTGGGACGCACACAGAAGGCCACAACTGGCTAAGTTTTAGAGAATAGGAGACTGCAGAGTATGTATTCCTGGATAGGACAACTATATTAAACCTCATCCACTCACAGAGACCATTGCAGAAGAGGGGGAAGAAAGATTGTAAGATCCAAGGTTGGTCCATGAACATAGGGAAACAGAGGCTTTCAGGCCACTGGAAGCTTGCTCATGTGAAATTGTGACAATGGTGGTGTAGAACAAACACAAGACCCATGCCAACTCAATCAGACAAGGGCCCAGAGTGGTGCCAGAGAAATCAGCAGCAGGCTGCCACTAGTCTGAGAACTATTGGAAACTGATTATGACTGGGCGAGGGAGAGCGGACTTTCCTTAAGATCTCTAGTTAGGCTGAATAGACTCCAGTGAATGCACTTGCTGAAGGACATCTGGGTAAAATGCTTGACCAGATGGGACTTAACACGTATGGCAGAATATATAAGGCCCAGTGTGGGGGGCTGTGGGAGCACGGATGGGAAAGTGGGTCTAAATTTGATTAAGAACTATTGTATGAAGTGTACAAAATCTCAAAAAAGATTTTTTTTTTAAGTAAATCTGGGCTGGGCAAATGGTTCAGTGGGTAAAATCTTTGGCCTTGTAAGGAAGTAGACCTGAGTTTGGATCATAAGCAACCAAGTGAAAGCTAGCATATGTAACCCCATTGCTGGGAAGAGAGGAGTTAGCAGATCCAGAGACTTGCGGACCAGTGAGCCTGATGGATACGGTGAGCTGAGCTACAGATTCAGTGAGAGACACTGTCTCTACCGAGACGGAGGACTGAGGGTACAGCTGCCTGGAGATAGGGGATTCCTAGGAAAGGGGGGTTGACTAGCCATATCTGTTAGATCTGAGTTTGATAAGAAGCCCTGTCTCAACAGAAAAGGTGGAAAAGCAAAGGAGAATTATTCTGACATCAGCATAGGGCCTCTGCACGCATGTGGACATGCACACAGACACACACAACTCACACACACAGACATATGAGAAAATGGGAAAAAGATCCTCCCCCCAAATGAGGACTGATTGAAAATGACTCCCCACCTCTGGCCTATACACATACACACACACACACACACACACACACACACACACATATGAGGGCACATCTGCACACATACACAGGCATGTACACACACGAATGCACGCACTTTTGTCACGAGATTGTGGAATTTAATTTAATTCTGCCCAAGAAAGAACATGAGAGACACTTGATAGTCATCACTCCTGACTGTCGCAAGCCCCAGTCAAACTGAGCATCCACATTTACTGAGAAACTACCTGAGTTTCCTTTTACTTAGTCTTTTTGCTACTTGAAATTTTCCTCAGATAGTGGGAAACTGGTAGACATCCACTCATTTGCCCAATACATGTTTAGACATTCTATCCATTTTTATCTTTTAACTTTTGTTTGCCTGCAGGTGATGAATACCAATCCATACCTCCTTTTATCATTCAAAGTGGCCTAAGTTTCAGTTCTGGAATAATTGATACCAAGCAAATGCTATACTCTTACACTAGATAACCTGAAGTGCTATGATCTGGTGCACAGGTCTTTCAAGTAGGGGCATGAAGATTCATGTCCCAGCTCTGCATTCTGCCATTAAATAGTTCTATAACTTTAGATGGTCCAAATAACCCTGGTGTCACAATTTCCTCATAAATAAGACAGATATTTTCACAATTTTCTTATTTAAAGTATAAAGTTATGTCATAATGTATGTGTAAAGATTCTTTGAAAAATAAAATCAAAATTACCATAAATAATCAAGGTATTCTTGATTCCAATGATAGTTCATTTGATATGCCGTCAATACTCAAAGTAATAAAAATCTGACATTTAGTTTGGACTTTCAGTACTGATGAAATATTCTATTAGATTTTTATGATAAATCCCATCAAGACTAGAATTACTTCCTGAATGAATAAAAATGTAATATTTGAGAAATCAAGCTTCTCAAACATTAAACTGATATACACTGAATCAAATTTTAAACATTTCTTTTGAACACATTCATATTTATAATTTATCCAGAGGATTTTGTCATTGCTGATTGCCTAGACTTTCATTTAAAAAACTTATCGAAGTAATTACGATAATCGCTTTTAATTCCAGAGTATGTCATTTTGTAAACCATTGTAATTTTCTATTAATTATAGATGTTGACCTCTTGGCCAGCCAGATCACTTTCTAACAGCCTAATTATTTCTCAAGAATCCCAATTATTTTGTCAATAATCAAAATAAATGTCAATACCCATAAGTTGTATGTGTCACTTAATGAAGTCACATTAATCTGCAAGTTAAACCATCTTTACATATTTTCTTTGAATTTTACCGTCATAAAAAAACACAATGACATCACAGAGCTATGAAAATCTTGGGAATCAAAAATATTAAGAAGCTTAGAATCATCTCCAAACCATGAGGAGCCTGAATCCTCATATTTTCCCACAGAACTCAGTGCGCCGGTAAGGAGTAGCCTGTCCTATCTATTTTAACCAAAGAGTTTATTCAACATGTGTTCATGTGTGCCTAGTACACACCGAGTACTTCATTCCATCCTAGTATATTAGAGGAGCTGTGAAGCAGGAGCTTACAATTTTGTCTTTTTAAAAACTAAGTTTAAATTTGCATGTATTAAGTTGACCAGAGATTAATGTGCAATTACGTGAATATTGAAAAGAATCATTCATTTTTGAACTGTTATGCAATAAGGATGCATTTTATATCTCCTTGATTCCTGACCCAGTTCCTAAAACCTTTAAAATGTCCTGAATGATAGAGACTGTAGAAGCATCTGACACAGAGCTCCTAAGTCCCCTGGGGTTTTCTAGATAACAGGAAGAAATGATTCAGTAGGTTCTTCAGTAGGCTGCAGGCTAAAGACTGGGCACCAGAAAGGCCAAGTAAAAACGTGCTGAATCTTGTTTGGATCACACAGACAAGATGAAGTTTCACAAACTCTTAAGTTACAAGGTTCAGAGAGGCCCCGGATTGTGAAGGTATGCACACCCCTGGACTCATCCCAGCTCTATGAGGAGAGATGCTCCTTCTAAATCTTGACCTATCTACTCCTTCAGCTCACGCTGCATCGACAGCATTTGTGATATCCTCTATAATGAACCACTCATGAAATTTCAGCTCTTGAGTTCTCAAACCCATTAAAGCATGTTACTGATCATGAGGAATCCCTGATTTAGAGACAGGCTGACAGGAATGTGAGTATCTGAAGTCCTGATAATCTTGAGGAATTGAAACTTTTGCCTGTGTGGTCTGCACAGACTCTCAGTTCTGTTGGAATAAAACTGAATATTGGACCTCAAGCAGGTTGGTTGTTGTGTGAGCAGAAGAACGGCTCTTACTCAGTAACCAACAACTCACTTAACATGTTAAGCATGTCATCACAGAGTTTCTGCTTGCCTGCTTCCTATCAGTCTCTACCTTTCATGGGCAACCACTTCCCTGATGCTACCAAGATAGATAATTTTGGCCTGTCTTGAAAATTCTTAAGGCCAGATTCCTAATATATACATTCTTTTGCGTCTAACATTTTGTTTATTTTAATAATGTAATGATCTCAGGGCTCATCAATATTTCTTAATGTTCTGGTGATTCTATTGTTATTACCAAAACGCTACTCCATTATTTAAATGTCACTGTGTCTGATATCTTCTTTAAGAAATTTCAGTTATGGGACTGGAGGATGGTTCAGTGGGGTAAGAGCACTGGCTGCTCCTGCAGAAGACTCAGGTTCAGTTCCCACCACCCACATGGTGGTTAACAAACATCTGTAACTCCAGTTCCAGGGATCATGACACCCTTTGGCATCATGTGGGCACTGCATGACATGGGTGCATTTACATACATGCAGGCAATATGTGTATACACATAAAAAATTTAAAAATATACTGTCAAAAAGAAATTTCAGTTATTTCTTGTTATAAATACAATTAACAAAAATGAGATTAATATTATATATAACTTTTTATGAATAAGTATATTTTTTACTTCATTTGGATAAAAGCTAAGGGAGGAATTATTGATTTCTCTGGGAAGAATATGCTTATGTTTAAAAGATATTTCCAGTAGTTTTCCAACATGGGTGCAGATCTTTCATTTCAACGAGAAGCACTTCATCATTTCATTCCAGTTGCTTCACATCTTCATCCACATTTGTCACTGACAGTGCAATGCCCATTTCTCTTATTATATCTGAATGCTCCTTAGTCATGCCCACATTTATATTGTGAATTTTCTCTTAAAATCATAAAAATAATTTAAAATTTTTTCAGTAATAATGAAGATTTATAGAAAATATTTCTATCATTTGTATTCTGAGTCTCATTGTCTCTTAATATTTTTAGGAAAACAATTATTTAATTTTGCTGAGATTACTTTTGTAAGTTGTATGGTAAGTAATTGTTTTGGAATTTGCCCTAAAATTCTTTTCTTTCTAATATCATGAAGCTATTTCAAATTTTTCAGAAACATTATAGCATTTTTTTAGTCTGTAATAGTATAAATTTTGCATGTAATTTGAGGTGAAGATCAATATTCATATATGTTCATTATTTATCTAGTTAATATAGTACCTTTTATTGAATAATAATAATCCCATCGAGGTAACGTGAAGCATTGTTGATGATTTTGTACTGACTCATCCCTTTTGTCTCTGTTCTTGTCTAGTGACCTTTTTTCCATGTTTATGCCGATACCAACAGTCACTGTCCCTTTAGGGTAAGGTTTCACATTAGTTGACAAGCCTCTTCCATTTCTTTCACCTTTTCTAAGACTGTTTTTGTTTGTCTAGGTCCTTCTTATCTCTGTTATTGTCAGAATCTACTTGCCCATTTAAATAAAAATTTCTGCTATATTTGTGATTAGTCTACAGATCACTTTGGCAATATTGTCTTAATTTTAAACGATTTTTAGTGTTTCGATCCAGGAATACACTGGTTGAGCCAAACATTTACTGACTTCAGCTCCCAGTCCTGTATCAAGTACTGACTCTGTCTCCTGGACTTTGAAGATGCTCAGCCTAGGCAGGAATGACACACCCTTTGCCCAATACCAGTGGAAACCCCAATGCAGACCCTGCATCATAGCTTGCCTTACACCTTCCTCAATCTCAGCCTTCTCAGTTTAGCAGCACCACCCACTGTGCTGGGATCCTCCTTTGAGTTCACTGTTTCCTAATTTTAGGAAGAAAGGACAAATTAATATGCTACTAACCTTTTGTTTCCTTATCTAAGACATTATAGTTTATATATTAGCCTGCACTTCTCCAGTTTTATGGTTGGTGTACGAAGGTACGAATTCAACATCACCCACAGTCAACATGGCAAGCAGTAGAATTGTTGTAATTCATGGTTTAAAGATTCACATAGGGGCTGAGGTTGTAGCTCAGTTGGCTGAGTATTTGCATTAGTGTCCCCTGATCGGTGGTTTTAATCCCTAACGCCACTGAACTGGACACAGTAATGCACACTTGTAATCTCAGCACTTGAGAGACAGATGTAGGAGAACCACATGTAGGAGAATCATGGTGTTTCTCAGCTGCTTGGAGAGCCTGAGGGCAGTTTTGGTAGGAACCGTATTTCAAAATACCTACCTACCTACCTATCTACATAGTAAATAGTCAGATAAGTATTTTTGAATATCAAAAAAATACTATACCATTGAGTATATTTCTTTGTTGTCAAGAAATAAACCAGATTAAAAAAACCTTGTAGAAAATGTGAAAACAGGCTCCCTGGGGCAACCTGCTTTATGAAGAATTGGAAGTTGAAGCGAGGTGGTGTGGTGCACCAAGGGAGTGGAAGAGGTAACCTGCTCTGTCTTTAAATTAGGAAGCATGGGATCAGACGCTCCTGCCAAGGAACCAGTGGGTGAGGCTTAAGCATTTGTGAAAACACCGTTATTATCCTTGAATATTCTTTTCCCTCAGGACCCATCAGGCTGAAGTACTTGATTTGTAAGTACTGCTGGCAACTGAAATTTAATGAAGGTTCCGATATTTGATAATTTCTGAATTTGATAATCTCTGAAATATGGCGTGCCAAATTCAGAATTTCTTTTCATGATATTATTTTTCAGATAAGGGAATCAAAATATAATTTCAGATTAGGATTAACTGAGTGACCTTGAATTTTTCTTTAAATTAGTTTTGAAAATAGTATAGAAAATGATAGGTTCTATATGGTATTTTCGTGAACATATGTCATTTTACTTGGTTCTTACTCATCTCCTTCCCCTACGACTCTAACCCATCACCCCATCACCATGGATACCCTCGTACTGGTCTCTTCTGTTTCCCAAGTGAACCCCTTTTGCTTTCATGTCATATGTGTTCATATGTATTTTATGAATCCTTATAATTTTTTCCTTCCTTCTCATGACCCCTCTCTACTTTCATTACCAACACACACACACACACACACACACACACACACAGACGCACACACGCAATCAATTTCATTTATCAGAGAAAACGTATTAATTTCTTTTTGTGACTAAGACTTATTTTGTTCAACATAATGACCCCCTCCCTGATTCCATTAATTTTATTACAAATGTTATGATTTCATTTTCTTTAAGACAAAATATTCCACTGTGTCTATGTACCGCATATTCATTATCTATTTATTTGTTAGTGGACATTTTGCCAGGCTCCATTTCCTGATTGTGAGCAGTACAGCATTAGACATGTACATGTATCTCTGTGATATGCTACCTTAGAGTCCTTCAGGTTAATATTCAGGAGTAAATAACTGAGCCATATGACAGTTCTATTTGTACCTATGTTTAGAGCCTCCGTCATGATCTCCATAGTTGCTGATCCAGTTTATCTTTCTCTTCTTTTGTAAATTTTTTATTGAATTTTTGTGTATTTTATACAGAGCATCTCAATTAATTTAAATCAACTTTATACTTCCTTCCCCACTGGATCCTCCCATAGCCCCTCACTGCAATTCTTACATACTGTCATTTGTATTAAGGTCTATTTTATCAAGTTAGTGTCCCCAGAACCTTTTCAGTGCAAGTTCATCTACTGAGGTCTAGGCAGCCCATCTAGAATCCCTTGATTAAGGTCAGTTCTCCCTCGCCCAGCAGTAATTGGCTGCCAATATTTCTTCAGCTAAGGTTGGGGTCTCTGGCCCACTTCCACAGTTCAGTGCTGGGCTTTTGTCTGCTTGAGTTTACATGGGTCTTGAGCATGCTGACACAATCCCTTTAGGTTCATACGAGCAGGGTTCCAGGAACTTGTAGGACTCCATATCCATGTGGTGATGCACCTCCTCACTGGGCTCCTATAATCTTTCTTCCCCCTTTTCTACAATGGTCCCTGAGCCCTGGGTGGGTGAAGTTTAATATAGGAGTCCTGTCCAAGGATTCACCTACTGAAGACTCTTATTCTCTACAATTTGGCCATTTGTGACCATTTGTATTCCTGACCCTCTGTGGCATGAGGGAGCTTCATTAACATGAACTGAGATATTCATTAGTGTTCTTTTTACCCCTTGTTCTGTGTTCTATGAGCATTAGGTATAGAGGTTGCACTGTAGATGAGTCACTTAGGCTTGGGCAATACATAGACAATGTCTGTGTGTGACAACTAGTAGTGGTCTGTAATAGTCTCCATCTGGTGCAAAAGTAGCTTCTTTGATGAGTAGTGACTAGGGTACTTGTCTATAAATATAAGGATACATATTTTGTACATAGGAAGAAATTAGATTAGTCTAAGCATGTGACAGTCTTGGGGTTTTCTCTAAGATCAATGATCTCTCTAGCTATGTGTATTTGGCTATGCTTACAGAACCACACATGAGTTTCTTCCCATTGAGTGGGCTTTCATTCCAATTAGGTAACTGCTGATTGCCCTAAGATGAAAGTGCCACTATTGCACCAATTTTGTTTGTTGTGCCAGTCATTGTTGTAGTGATTAGGTCTTGAAACTGGGATTGGATCATCCATTGATGTTCTTTCTTAGCAGCTTTCATAATCTGTAAGAGCTAGCCTTCAAGGGAGGTGGCTTCTGGTCAGTTCCAGCTTCATTGCTCGAAATCTATATCTAAAGTATGTCCTGTCTTCAGCAATAGTGTCTTACCTTCCAGTTCTGGGAGGCAATCAAGGGCTGTGGCAATAGCTTGTGTAATTTTTGGAGTCTCTTGGGCTACCCTGGCCAACGATGCAAAGGAAGGTTTATCCTGTCTGGCACTGTTTCTTGCTATGTAGCCTTCAGCTATGCACATGGACTCAGGTAGAGATATTGTATGTGTACTTTGTCAGTAAGCTGTTAGACTAATATGGTTCCCTCTGTTTTTTACACTAGGTAGGCATTATTTACCTCTCCTCTCTCTCTCTCTCCCTACCTCTCTTTTTCTCACTCTCTCTATTCATCCAGCAGTGTATAAAGGCGCCTCTTTTTATATATCTTTACCAGTTTCTGTTGTCATTTGCTTTCTTGATTCTTCATGAACGTTCACAGCAGTTTTAATTTCCTTTTTCCCAAGGGCTAACAATATTGAACACTTTTTCAAATATTTACTGGCCATTCATATTACTTTTTATTGAGAACTGTATTTACTTCATTAGCCCATTTATTTATATAATAATTTGGAAATAGTTGGTGTTTAATTTTTGCAGTTCTTTCTAATTTCTAAGTATTAATACCCTGTCTGAGATGTAGTTAGCAATGTTTATCACCAATCTTGTGGGATGACTTTTCATTCTGGTAATAGGCTTTTTTTTTTCTCTATGTAAAAGCTTTGTAGTTTCATGTAAGCCCATTTGTCAGTTCTTGGAATTATTTCCTAAACTATTAGAATCCTTTTCAGAAAGTCTTTACCTATGTATATAGGTTGAAATCCTTTCTTTAGAAATTTCAGGTTTCACAATAAGATCTTTGATTCATTTTGAATTTATTTGTGAGCACTAAGAAAGAGGGATCTTAATTCCATTCCCGTACTTGTAGAAATCCAGTCATCCCTACGAGAAGATTTTTGTCTTGATGTATATTTTGACCCATTTGTTGAAAATTGAGTGGTTTCAGCTGTATAGGTTTATTTTTGAGTTTCTTCTTTTCCATTTGGTCTATCAATCTCTTTTTGTATTGGTATCATCCAGTCTGTGTTACTTCTGCTCTGCAGCATGATTTGAGATAAAATATAGTGGTACCTCCATCATTGTTCTTATGCTTAGGGTTTCTTTGGATATTTGGGTCCTTTTGTACTTCCATATGAATTTCAGAACAAATTTTTGAATTTTGTGAAGAATACCTTTGGAATTTTGGTAGGTATCTGATGAATCTGCTGATTGTTTTTAAATATATCACTATTTTTACATTATTAATTATACCAATCCATGACCATGGGAGATCTTTCTATTCCCTAGCTTCTTTATTTTCTATCTTTTATGCTTTAAAATTTTTGCTGTAGATGCCTTTTCTAAAGTTAGTTGGGTTTATTTCTAGATGCTTTAAACTAACGTGGATTGAAAGTTTCCCACTAATTTCTTTTAATAGCAAGTTTATTGTTGCTATATAGAAAGGCTACCAATATTTGTAACTTGATCTTGTATGCTGCTGCTTTTCTGAAAGTCTTAGATCTACCAGTGTTTACGTGAAGTCTTTAGGGCTTTTTAAATACGGGATCATGCCATTTGCATATAGGGATACCTTAATTTCTTTTTTCCCTATTTGTATCTTTTTTACTTTTCTGTTTTTTTTCTCATTGCTCTAAAGTTTCAAGCATTGTATGGAATAAAAGAAGTGAGAATCTCTTATCTCTTTCTGGGTTTTGGAGAAGTTTTACCTGCCTTGCATGATGCTGACACGTTTTCATAAACCACTATTACTGTGTTGAGCTAAGTTTCTTCAAGGCTTTTATCATGAAGGGATCATGAGTTTGGTCAAAGGTCTTCTTTATATCTGTTGAAATGATCATGTGGATTTTGTTCTTAATTCTGTTTATGTAATGTATTACATTTCTTGATTTATGTATGTTGAACCAATCTTGCATCCCTGGAATGAAGCTAACGTGGTCGTGGTGGCTGATTTTCTCAATGTATTCTTGAATGCATTTTCAAGTATTTTATTGAGTACTTTTGTATATATGTTCATCAGGAAAATTGGTTTCAATCTATGTGTGCATATGTCCTTATCAGTTTTGATATTATGGTAACATTAGTTTTGTAGACGAATTTGTAGTATTCTTAATCTTTCTATTTTTGTGAAACAGTTTAAGAAGGATTGGTCTAAATTAGCTTCTCTTTCAAAATTTGGTAGAATTCAGCAGTAGATCTGTCAGTCTTTGGCTTTTGTTTGTGGCCAGATCTTTTTTTTCTCTTTCAATCACATTGCTTGTTATGAATCTGCTTAAGTTGTTTATGTGTTTTTAGCTTAATTCTGACAGGACCTCTAAGTCTAGGAAATCATCCATTCTCCTAGATATGAGGGTAATTATGCCTTTAGCTTTGTTCTCAGCTCTTCTGTGCTTTGCTATCATAGTTTTGTTTTCATGATCACATTCCATGGCCTTGGATATTTGGTCTTGCTCATTTACGCTTTTCTATTTGTGGATGTTGGAAAATGGGTGTTTTTTTTCAACCTGACCTCTTGTTCTCTCTTCTGCTTGATCAAGTTGGTGATGCTGTTCACTGTGTTCTCTATTGGACTTAGGGTGTTCTTTGTTCATTTCTAACATTTCCATTTGTTTTGTTTTTCATAGTCTAAATTTCCTAGTTGACATTTTTCTTCCATGATACTTTTTAAATCCTGATGAATGATTTTCTCACGCATTGTGCTGACTTTTTCTTCTGTTACTGGTTATGTTCCTCAGTTCTTGAATTGACTTCATTTCCTTCTTTATATCTTTTGTGATGTCAGTGATTATTTTTACTAGAAAATGTTTGGAATTGGTATTTTACCCATGCTAATATACCCGAGCTCAGTAGTTGAGAAGCAGTGATCTTCTGAAGGAATCCTGTTACCTTGTTTTTTTCATTTTTCTTGTGTTTCTGTGGTATGTCTTGTGTATCTGCTGACAGCTGGTTTAACTCTCTCTTATTTGGGAATTTTCTGGTTAGCATCCTGTACCGAGGACTCAGTTCCTAGTACCCCTCAGAGAGAAGAACATAAGCTGCTACAATAGTAGTAACAAAAATCATAGAAGATCTTACAAATAGATGTAGGTGTAAAATCAATTAATGCCCACTCATGCATCAACAAATGATGACAAAACAAAAATAGTAGAATTAATGTAGAAAGTGCTATGAAGCTTAAAAAATGAAGGTAAAATGAAAAGAGAAACTACTTAATACATAAATTACATAAAGGAAGGAGGCAAAAAAGAGGGAAATTAGAGAAGAAATATTCAATAAATGTAAGGACAAAGGTTAAAGATTGGAGGAGAATGGTTTGGAAGGGAGGAGTAAAGAGAAAGGGATTGTAAAAAAAGGTTAATAAATAAGAAATTGCAATAATGAGAAAGTTTGAAAGCAAGATTATATAATGCAAGAAGGAAGATATAAAATAAAACATGAGAGTTTAAAATTAAATAAGAAAACAACACACTAAAGTCTAAATTCTAAAAGTAGTAAGAATTTTAGAATAATAAAAAGAACATTAGAAATAAAAATAAATGTAAACACACAGGGGCAAATATGGAAGAAAATGAAAGTAAGGAAAAGAAAAAAATAAGATTACCCAATGATGAAAAATATGCAAATAAGTTTAGAGGAATGTGTAAAGGCAAAATAAATAAAACCCTAAAAGGCGTTTTTCATATACAGTATTGTGAAAAAAACGCTATTAACAGTGTGGTAAGGAAGCCCAAGGGACAAAGGAAGAAAAGTAAAAAGAGAAGGAAAAAAGGCAAAAAGGTGAAGGGTTTGAGTACCATGCCCGGGAACGCCCACCGCGTTCTCCTCACTGTGCCCTCGCCCGCCCCCACCACGTCCACAGAGGACGCCTCACCTAGGACGCTTGCCTGGTGAAGCTGAGCTCCCTGATTCCTGGTTGTTCCCTGTCCTCAGATCACCAGGGTAGCTTGGTTTTGAACAGGAATTATTTCTCAAACTGCTATTTCCGTTGACCTCCAAGTCATGTAGTGCGACTTGGGATTCTCTCCACTGCTCTGTTGTCTGCTGGAAAAACCACCAGATCACCAAAACCTGATCCACAACTTGAAGTTTGTGAGAACTGTGGACTCGTTTGAAAGTGAGACTTCAGGTACCGTTCATCCATGCTGCCCGGCTCACCTTGTGGATGAGGCTTCTGCTTCCCAGCATGCTGCTGGCAATCTGCCTGGATGAGCTAAAACTGATCTGGCTCCTTTTCTGTGTGTGGCCCTTTTCTTTCTCGGCACGTTCCCACTGCTCTGTCACTCACAGTGTCAATTTCTGAAGCTCTTCTTCTTTGTCTCTCTTTTCAAATTTTTTTTTTTTTTGCTTTTTTTATATGAGTGTGTTGCCTGAGTGTACGTAAGTGCATCCATTAGTACAATTAATTTGGAGACCAGAGAGGGCATATGATCCCCTGGAACTGGGTTTATGGATGGTTGTTAGCTGCTATGTGGGTCCTGGGAACTGAACCTGAGACTTCTGCAAGAACAATCAGTGCTCTTAACCACTGAACCATCTCCCCAGCCTCTCTTTGTCTCTTTCTTATACTCACCCTTCTTAACCAAGCCACATGGAAGAAATTTCTCCTGAGCAGCCTATCAGCAAATTTCCACATTCAATTTCTTTAAACACGAGACTCTCATATCATTATCTTTATACAAAAAGAAAAACAATCATGAAAATACACTCATCAATTAAACTGAAATAATCATCTCTGATTTAAAAGGAAAATTCAATATCCAGTTTACTTAAGTGACGAATGAACTGGTTTATAATCTCTGTCTTGCAACAGTTCACTAGAATATACCTGAAGAAGGAGCGGAAGGAACCCTTTCACTGCCATTGTGGTTTTATTCATGCATCTATATAGTTCCCTTAGAACATGAAAGATTTCTTCATCACATAGGTTGAGAAGAGTCTTTCCCTGGGTTCAGCCACATAAAAGATTACAGTGTTCCCATTAATACTCATTTGCCTATTAAGAACTTAAATTACATGAGGAATTCTCATTTTCAATTAAATTTCATCCCTTATGCCTTTCAAGCACCAGGAGAGAAAGTGCCAGGGAAATGACGTGTTATTAGTCAAGAGTAATCTCAAGGTGACCGTTATTCCATGGTTTCTAGCATATTTCCCACATCTGTGCCTTCGAGTCTAGTTGAGCTACATTTATATTTGCAATCTGATGTTCTATTTTAGATTCGTAGTTAGATCAACTTTTTAAAATGTGCTATTCATTCTGTAGTCATATATATTTATAATGCTCCTGACGAGAGCTAGCTCCTCCTCATAGCATTAAGCTTGTAGACGTCTGTGCCTTCTGGGGTTTGGAAAGTTCAGAAACATTTGGTCCTTTTGTTTTGTTTTTGAACACTGGTTGAAATGTCAGAAAATCTGTTCTTGAGTCAAATGATGAAAAATGAGACCGATTATTTCCTTAAATGAGCCCATGTGGGCATTCATGCAAAATTTTAATGAAACCTCCATAAGATACAAAGTGATTTAAATGATTTTAATATCATTTTCAAAAATAATGAAGTCCTTTTTAAATGTTTAAATAAACATATTATTTCCTCCTAATAAAGTTTCAAGAAAAGTTGGAAATGTAAGACAGAATAATTGCATTTTAACACATCGGTCCCGTGTACACTGGTCATGACGAATTCATCAGTATTTCCATACTGTCATTAATAAGGCTCGCGCTTCATTTATACTGCCTTATTTTTCACCTGACAACCCTTTCTGATCTAGAAGAAGTGGCCTTGCAGCATTCAGTCATTCTGTCTCCTTAGGCCCCTCAGTATTCACAGGTTTTCTGGCTTTTCATGTAGATGACCTTCACACTTCTGAAGTGTTCATCTCAGGTATTTTATAGACTGTCAGATGTTTTTCTCATGATTAGGCTGTGGTTATGGGTTTTGAGGAGAAAAGCCACAGTACATCCTATCAATACCAGCCGTGAAGCTCGGTGCTGATCTTGATCACTTGACTTGCCAACTGCTTGCTAACTTTCTCCTTTATAAGATGCCTTCTATTCCCTTTCTATGGGGCACCCTTTGGAAGGACAGTGTTCTGTACTCTGTACTTTAGGAGTAAGCTGTTGTCCTCACTTGGGGACAGAGCATATATATATATATATATATACATATATATATATATGTGTATATATATATATATATATACAGTACACATATATACTACAGATATTGGCATGTAATGCACACATATGTGTATATAATACATATGTACTATTCCTAAATATATAAATAATAGAATTTGTTGCTTCATGCATGGAATTTCACTCTGGAAACCAAATTAGATATCCCTCACAGTACCAACATTTTGAATACAATGTCGAGAAAGTAAAGGTTTCTAAAGATATTGGCTTTGATATTTGTCTGCAAAATGCTAAAGATTAATAGAGTATAAACACAACGTGCTCCCTAATGAAGGGTAAAGACCTAAATATACAGCCTTTCCACATTTTTGCTGTTCTTTGTGGAAGCAATACGGCTAGTGCCTGTCTCTGCACTTCAAGAATTTTGGTTGTTTATTTTCCATCTGTATGTTTTGAGGCAGAGTCTCCTGTAGCCCAGGCTGGCTTTGAACTTTCCATGCATCTGAGGATGGCCTCAAAGTCTTGATCCTCCTTCCTCTATCTCCTAAATGTTGTGATTACAGGCCTGTACCACCATGCCTTTCTGTTCAAGTTGCTGTTATTCCGTCTTCTGATTTTTACCTTTCCTACAGTTACTGTCAGTTTTGCAACAATTTTTCTCCTAATCTTTTTGCAGTTACCATCTTCTCTTCCCTTCTGCCTTTTGTCTCTCCAAGCTATTTGTTTATCCTCAAACAGCAATTTCTTGGTACCAACATGGCCTTGTATGAGCTATTCTTCTTTCTTGTATAAGACAGTTCTTCATCTGAAGATATATTTGTACATAAGATATCCCAGATTTCATTTAGCTCTAAATCTCTCCATTATAATAGTTCATAGTGGTGCTAAGTAGTAAGAAGTGATACCACAGAACCCCCTATTTCACTACAAATGGAGAAAACAGGCACATCTAGTAGGAGTTATGACTGGAATCACTCTGGTTCTTTGGCCCTCAAGCACCTGGATCGTCTCTTCACTTCTCTGTCTTGTGCAAAACATGAGTGGACATGTCACTCAAGTTGATTACTAGGAATTCAATAGGAGGTTTGTGTGCCAAGATTTGTTACAGGAGCTTTAAAAGGAAGTGATTTTTGTGCTGCATCTTGAAAATGGATTAGAATTCACCAATGCAGGACTATCATGTGGTTAAGAACAATCCTGAGCCTTCCTGGTGAGATCAAGCACCAGTAGGTGTTTAGGTGTTTACAGGCTGAGGAACTGCTGCGCTCTCTCTCCGGAGAACAGTTTCTTTCCTTGTTTCCCTCCCTTCTTACCTACCTCTCTCCCTCCTTCTTTTCTCCTTCAACACCTTCATGCAAACTCTGGGATTGTCTTCACAATTCCTAGGGTGCATCACATCATTTTATGAGATCAGAGCCATTTGCTTAAAATAGGAATCTTGAGAGCTGCAGAGATGGCTGAATGGTTAAGAGTACTCACTGCTCTGACAATACATGCAGACAATACACCCATACTCATAAAATAAAAATAATAAATAAGAATTTCTTAAAATGGAAACTACTCTTCCTGATCTTTAGTAGCTTACACTGTGAAAAGTGCCTCCACTCTTCTCCAAGCAGATTAAAATACATAATTTTTCACTCGAATGGAAAAGAAGAGCAACCAGGATCATTTAAATCAGGAACTGGCTCCCTTTCCTTCTCCAATCAGTATGAGAAGGAGAGATAAGTGAGTTCAAAAGAATTAGATGTTTCATGTGCTTTGAGGGATCAGAGAGGAATATGGAATACATCACATGTATGAAACTAAGAGCCTGCCATTGGACAGGCAACATTACTTCACCTGAAGGTACCAGTATACAGCAAACATTATGAAATTAATGACTAAGTTATGTGGTTCTTCCTTCCTATCCGACACCATATCTAATTAATCTTGAATATCCTTTTTATGCATACAGTTTTGATTCACAATAACAAAGTTATAGTAAGTGAAGGATAACACAATTTATTTTCTTTGATTGAGATCAATGACTGTCTTCAGAATCATTTTGTAGTTTGCATAGTACAGCTGTTGCAGATATGGGCTAAATGTGGTGTGGGTTGTCTCTCCACGTCTTCCTAACGGGTTTCACGTCACATTGTTGGCAGCAGTAGGGAGAGCTAAGACAACTGAGGGGAACGCTATAGCAGCTGATATAATGCAACCTTCTGATGGCAACCGAAAACACAGACAAGGATTGCATGCTTCTCAGCTAGCTAGATTTTGTCTCTCCCTAGCATCAGTAAGGTTTGTAGGCTGTGCAGATCCATCAGCACTTGCTGCACCTGCTGCTCTGAGGCTCTATACCCTTGGCCAGGCTGCTCTTGTTTCCCTTTATTAATGTTGTCAAGGCTTATTAATATCTTTTGTGTTGCTTACCAAATGATTCTGCATAGAAGAGAAAATCCAGAGCTGGACAATCCCTTTTGACTTCTGCTCCTGGTGGTAAAGATCTCTGCCATCTTGCCTGTGCTTGCTTTCGGTGGAAAATGGGGTTGTTCTCCATGGCTGCTTCCGTCTCTGTGTCCTTCTGGAGGACTCCATTAAAATTCCCATTTCTCATTGTCCATGGAAAGGAAATCCGATCAAGTAGTGGCTGCCCTAAGCACAACTACACCTTCCTACCCAACAGGGGACTGCCGACCCAGGCTCTGCTGTGAGGCTTCTCCATCAGGTGAGGCTGACCTCTAGACCTTAAATCAAGAAGCATGTCTTATTTGGTGGGTGACTCTTATCTTTAATTTTTCTCACATTCATTATAATATTTTGCATTATAGGTCTAATAAATCTTAATAGTGGAAAGCATAGGAAACAGAAATACACAAAAGTGTGCAAATAGCAACCAAGTCTGCTCTTCCAAAGTAGAAAAAGCTTTCTGCTCATTTACATAATGAAATACGATTTTATTTTGTCATTTTCTCTTTTCTTAACTGGACATTAGGTCTTACCAATTTTTTCCCATTATAAAGATTTCAAATATTTAATATTTCTTTCTAAATCTTATTTCAAGCATCCGGAAGTTTTCTTTGTTCTTCCTGCAAATTTCTATGTGTACAAAGTTATGGTAAAATATAGAGCCATATCTCTGAGAAAGTAACATTGCTGCCTCAGAATAGTGTATTGACTATACCTAGGATCTAGACAAGTCTAGCAAAACTGTCTAAGAAAATCATCACCACCTCATACTGTCCTCTATGCTACGTGGAAGCGCTAACATCCATGCGTTTTATTAACATCAATGACATTGAAATATGTGCTAATCTGATTGAAAAGGGGTAGTAGCTGGCTTTCAAACTAAATTTTTATAATAAGGTTAGTTATATATTGATTATTTGTGTATCTGCTCCTGTAAATTATCTTCTTAGATTTGAAGAAGATTTTTTTCTATTGGTGTCTTTGTCATGAATTTGTGTACTGAAGATACAAATATTTAGCATTTAAATGTGAAAATATTATAGAATTTCTATACAACTTTTAAAATATTTTATTCACTACTTTTATCTTATGTGTATGGGGAGTGTATTGCTTGCATGTATGTAAGGGCACCCATGTCATGCAAAGCCCATGGAAGTCAGAAGAGAGAGTCAGATTTCTTTGGAACTGTAGTTACAGATGGTTGTCAGCCACAGTGTGGGTGCTGGGAATCAAATCCGGGTCCTCTGCAAGAGCAGCAAGTACTCTTAAATGCTGAGCCATCTCTCTAGCCTCCTCTATGCAACTTTTAATACTTTTGATTTTTAATAACTCAGTTGATATCTTATTCTTATTAAATAAACTTTAGTATAGAAAGAATCAATATACAAACATGTGAGATATTTAGGGTTTAATTATTTGCATATAAGTACAGCTTACTTTAGTACATGATATTAAACAGGTTTTTCACATAACCTAATGGTCCATATCTTTTATTATGAGGCCCAGTTTTCACTAATGTTTAGTATTTTATAAAATTTCATATATTCATTAATATGAAATATTTATTTTTTGTTATAATTAATATTTTACATATAAAAACTTTTATGTATCCTTATATTATATGCCTATAAATATTGCTGTATATATGAAATGTATGTATTAAAAGATATCCTATCTTTTTTTTAATATAAACTTTAATGAATGAGTCTTGAGGATAATATTTGTTATAGTCTGAATATTTGTATCCCCAAGAATTAATCCTGAGGTAATGATATTGAGAGATGAGGTTTTTGAGGAGTGACTGGGTCTGAGGGCTGAGTCCTTGTGAATAGGGTTAGTGCTTTTATCAAAGAGGCTCCAGAGAGTTCGGCCTTTTGGCTACATAAAAACTCCTGTCTTTGAAACAGGAGGCGTACCCTCGGCAGTCACAGAATCTACCAGAATACTGATGATGAACCGCTTAAACTCTAGAATGTTAAGAACAAAACAGTGATTTATGTGTCGCCCAGTTCACAGCACTTCATAATGTCAGTCTTAATGGACTAAAAGAATCTTTTTCTTCTCTGTACCCTTTTTCCTATTCATTATAAAAATTTTTTAAATTTCATTTATTTTATGCATTAATTAGGAAAAATTGGGATTTTTATGACAGACATTTTTGGTTTGGGGAATGTGTCTTAGTTCTTGAATTCCTCATATCATGTCAAGCAATTTTGTTTAAGTTTTATAATTTTCTTAATACAGATTTAGTCTGACTTGAGGCTGTTAATGTTTGTCATCAGCTCTGTTTTCTAATTAGATATCTAAGAAAGAGAAGTAGTTTATATATATATATACATGTAACTTATATATATATATCTTATATGTTATGTGTATAACATATATATACTTATATATATCTTATAGAGCTCTGGTTTTAAGTAACTTAGAATTTTTTGTAGTTATTTATATTGTGAAAAACTATGACTCTGTAGAAAATGTTATCTAATAATATTTTCTGTAAAGACTTGTTCATGCATTTATTTATATATTTATGATTTCATTTCATTGATTCATCATTTATCCTGCTCAAATGTGCTGTGCATATATTATTTATGGTTTATTAGAGTTAAGTCTGTGAGCCACTTACTCCTAAGTGACACATCTTCAATACAACCTCTACACATGAGTACATCTCCAGCTCTCACCAGAGACTTTTCCCTATGCAGCAGATAGTGATTAACACAGAAACCCACAATGGCTAATATGCAGAGAACTAGAGGCCACTGAATCTTATCCATGAATAGGAAAGCTATTTCAAACTTCTGTCTCAAGACTCATTGTGGAAGAGAAGATGAAAAGATTCTAAGAGCCAAAGAGTGTTGGATGACCACAAGGAAACAAAATCTTCCAGACAGCTCTTCAGTTACTCATATGAACTCACAGCAAAAGTGACAGCATGCACAAGTCTGATGCAAGCTCAAACCAAAGTCCCAGCCTAGACATGGGGAAGTGGGTAAGAAATCCCAGCCCAACCTCAGAAACTTTTGACAATTGATAGATATTTGGAGGTGGGGAGACTGTGTCTTACAGGGATGGGAGTCTTGGTGGGCCCAGTGGATGGACCCATACTAAAGGATGTTGGGGGGCATAAATCAGACTCTATAGGCCATATTATATAGATAAGAGAGCACATTAAATTGGGTGAGGGGCAATAGGGGGAGGTGTGGATAAAGGAGGAGATCTAAAATACTATATTATAAAAATTGCAAAAATTCAATAAAAAATAGAAACAAAAGAAAACCAACAAAAGAAAAATTTTTCTGTTTCTTCAGTGTAATCTATTGATTGTGATGACTTAGTTTCTTTTTCTGTTGCTTTAATAGAAATTAATAAAAGCAACTTAAGGGTTAAAGGGGCTTAGTTTGGCTCACAGGTTAAGGGCACAGTCTGTCATGAAGGGGAAATCAAGGTCAGAAGAGCTTGAAGCAGCTGTCCACAGCTGCTTTGTCCAGGTCAAATGCTGTCCACAATCAGGAAGCAGAGAACCCTGGATGCATGCAGCTGCTCAGTTTTCTTTCTCACACATCCAGAATCTTAGCCAGGGAATGGTGCCACCTGCAGAGGGTGGTGAGTATATTCCAACCTCGATTAATGGAATCAAGATAATCCCCACAAGCATGCCCAAAAGCCTGTCTCCCATGTGCTGTTGACAGTTAACACTAACCATCACAATGACAAAATATTATATGAAAGCATGTATTTTACACTAACATTTTGGTCTTATTGTGTCCACATAATTCAGTTCAATATATGTTAATATATTTTAATCACACATAATACACAATCATTTACCATTTGAACAAGCTTGAAAATATAAAAACTCAATTCTTTCCTTAACAGCAGCCATATTTTCCAGTTCCCTAGGATAATATTGTCGTCCTTGTGTGAACTGTAGTTACTTCTAGTTTTATAGAACTTGGCTCCAGCACACCTGTTCAATTGGCCTTTGTAACTATAAAAGGGACATCTTTCATAAACACTTTTCATTGCCAGTATTGAAGGAAGTACAAATGTACCACCTGGCATCTGTTTTGAAATTAATTGGTGATACAAAATGAGGCAACAGCTTTATGATTATTTTTCCAGTACTTATTTCCTAAGACAAGCTTCTTACCCGTATAAGCATAATTCCCCGTTGAATGCTCGCCCGTTAGGAGAAACCAAAAGTAATTCACAAGTGAGTTCTCCTTCTCCATCTAGTTGAAAAAGAACTAAAACCATTATATCAGCATACTTTTCATCACTTCGGAGCTACAGATCATGTTCAAGGTGCAAGATTCTAGAGAGACATAAATTTCTATAAAGTTACACTCAAATTCTGTAGTCAATATTCTTTTAAATAAAGATCAAATACAAACTATCATGCTAGTTTCCTTAATAGGTTGACTTAATAAGCAGAGGATTAATTCATATTTATCTTTGAGGTCGCTTCAATGCTGAAAACTGGTAAGAATTGAGAAATATCAAATCTAAAATTTGCTGTGTGGGCTAATCATTTCACAGGTAGGAAGCAACAATAACAGACAACAACAAAAGGCATTAGTTAAACTGAAAAATACCCTATGGGATGAATTAAGTGAACTCAGTGCAAAGTCCCTTGGCTTCTTGGCACTAAGTACATATGAAATTGTTTGTGTTTATACAAATGTGTGTGCTTTTTCCTTGAGCCAAGTTTATTTCTTGGGCAGTAAACCAAGTGTCATAACTTCATTTCTATTTGTGCTACATGAACCTAGAGTTCATGTAAATTATTTGCTAAACATAAATATTATGTTTAATACTACATTAGAATAATTTAATACATTGAAAACCATTCCTTAATATGGTACTTTGGAGAGCTGGGAAGATGGCTTAGTTGGTAAAGGGCTATTTGTACAAGCCGGACCTAAATTTAATAATCAGTACCCATGTTAAAAACTGTCTGGTGCATGCTTGTAATTCTAGTTCTGGGTGAGTAGAGGCATGAGGATACTTGGGGTTCACTGAGCAGGTAGTCTAGTATTTTGTTTAGCCCAAGACCTAGTGAGAGACCCTGTCTCAAAAAACAAGGTAGATAGCTCCCAAGATTGACATCTGGCCTCCACATGCACAGGCACACACATATTTATTCACATATGCACATAGGCACACCCCCCCACACCTGCACACACATTCACATATGCCATCCATATATACATGAAATATGGCCATTTCATCATGTTCAGCAACTTTACATCATCAACTCAACAGGAAACAGCAAACTCAAAGAGCTTGCTACAAGTTATGAATGAGAAGGAAATAGCATAACCACTAATGGAAGAACATGTTTTCAGTGCTGCGTTCCAATCTGTCACACCTCTACATTTTCACAGGTTTTTTGTTTTGTTAGGAAAGCAATTATACTACTTTCTGAAACCTGACATTCAGGTTACCAGGCTGTAAGCATTTTTGAGGCATAGGTTCTAAGTAATCTGTTAGGCAATGTGAGGCTCACTCTTAGTGAAATGCCACTGGTAATTTTAGAATGATGTATTTCCTTTCAGCACAATAGAAGTTGAAGATTATATACTCTGGTAACCACATTCTGGGATAAGTCTGGGTAAATTTGCATAATATTTCATAAGTTTGTAATGAGGGAAAAGAGTTTACAAAGGACTTTAAGGTCCTCAGAAAGACAGTCCCATAGAGTACAAATGATCACATAAAACATGCTTTGTAATGTTCATATTTGAGGAGAATTTAGTTGAATTTTGCCAGAGGCTGAGTTAAGAGGTTTACAGGGAATGTGGAGCTTGACATTTCATGTCTGCTCAGCTCTGACACTGATGGAAAGTTTAAAACGATGAACAAAACAAAACAGAAACTTAAGACGTGGTGGTTATTTTTGTATTTCCCTGTTGTACTAGGTACTTCTCTTGTGACAAAAATCTCTAAAGCAACTTAATGAAGGAAGGGTTTGTTAGGGCTCAGTTATTGCAGGAAGTCAAGCAAGAGGAGCATGAAGCAACCGGTCACCTCGCATCCACGTCAGGAGGCTGCGATCCATGAGCGCTTGTGCTCAGCCCCCTTTCCCCTTCCTATTCAGCCTGAAATGCCAGCCCGCAGAATGATGCCATCCACATGCAGGGTGAATCTTCCGGCCTCCGTTGTCTGGAATCTAGAAAATGCCTCACAGATCAGTCTAGAGGTTTGCTTCCAAGGTTATTTTAAATCCCATTAAGGTGACATTAAAGATGAACCCTTACCCATCTCCTTTAAGAGATGTTAAAGGATAGCTAGAGACTTCTCATTAACTACCGAATGCCAAAGCGCAAACTCAGGATTAATAATATCATCAACTGTGCCAACAATTCAGCCACAGAAGTGACAGAGACACATGGAGACAAAGCCCTTGGCTTAGTTCTTCTGGAACAGTAGATATTCCAAAATCTCAACTTCCCACTCTCTACTCAACTCCTGATGTTAACTACCACTGTGCTTGACATTACTTGACCCTCATCCCTCACACTGACTGAAGACCTGACCCTGACAATTCCTGCACTTTCCTTTGTTGTTACTTTCTCCCTCATAGTCACTGCTCCTGCAAGGGGCTCCTAGGGTTGGAAGAAGCAACCATGGTGACAGGGGATAGCTCAGTGACAAGGTGACTAACATATTTTACTCAATAAAAATGAAAAAACAATAACACCACAACAACAAAACACTCCTCCCACAAGAAGGAAATGATTGATGAGTAATTACTATGGACTGAGTGTGAGAACAAAATATCCCCCTATTAATATGACCTGGCATGAAAATGCCACAAGCCTTTATGGATAGGATAGATGAACAGAGGTACGGGTGCTTGGTAGGAAATAAACCATGGATTCTACTAGGCTGCAGCCAGAAAGTCCTACCTGATTGACTCTGGGAGTCTTATGAGATCTTAGGCTATTGCCACTGCTGGTTTGACCTTGATTCAAATCCATCAGACAGTCATTTGCTCTAAGATGGGATGTTTAAAAGCGGTGAACATGAAATCTACAAAGGCAGCACTGCCCTAGTGAGGGAGTGGACAGAATGTGCTTCATTTCTGTCCTGGTTTGCTCTCTGTTGCTGTGGAAAGCATTACGGGACCCAAACCAACTTAGGGACGTGGAGGTTTATTTCAGCTTGTGCTTCCAGCTCACGATCCATCATTGAGAGGAGTCAGGTTAGGAGCACAGGCGTGAACTGAAGTAAGAGCCACAGAGGGTCCTGCTTGCTGCTTGCTCCCAGCCTCGTAGTCAGTTACCTTTCTGATACCAGTGAAACCCACCTGCCTAGGGCCGGTACCTGTAGTGGCCTGAATAAGAATGTCTCTCACAGGCTAAAAGTATTTGGACATTTTGTCCTCAGTTGGTGGTTCTGTTTTGGGAAGTTTTAGGAGGCGTGACCTTGCTAGAGGCAGCATGTCAGTGGGGTTGGGCTTTGAGAGTTCTTATGCCTTAGATTTCCGGTCTCTGTTTCCTGTGCCTGCTTGATGATGTGAGCGCTAGCACAGCCACCGTGTTTCCCCCACCATCAAGGACTCTCATCCTCTGGAACCATTAGCTCAAATAAACTCTACTTTTCATAAGCTGACTTGGTCGTGATGTTTCTCATGGCAACAGAAGATTAACTAATACAGCACTGCTCACAGTGGAATATATTAGTTGGTTCCTCCTATATTAACTAGCTATCTAGACTGTGCCCCACAGACATCTACACAGATCAATCTGATAGAAGTAATTCCAAAATTGAGATTCCTCCTTCGTGTGTGTGTCAAGTTGAAAATCAAGATTAGCCATCATAATTTCCTTAGCATTTTAGTGTTGATTGTGTAGCTCATAGATTTTATGAGCTAAAAGAAACTCAAGAATCATTTGATTCATGTACTTTTAATTTTTCATATGAAGTTGCCGTTTCCACAGTGCATCATGGAAGAAAACTTCTGATGCCATGTAGATTTCGCCTCATCATTTCCACCAATGATGTCAGGCACGTGCTGCTCAATTTGTTATGGTCAAGGATACCAGAAATTTTAGGTAGCTTACAAAATTGAGGGCAGCAGGACTGGACGGATGTCTCAGGGGTTGACCTCTCCTACTGCTCTTTCAGAGGACCTGGGTTTGGTTCTGATCCACACGACAGCTCAGAAACATCTGTAACTCTAATTTCAGGGAATCAAATGCTCTCTTCTGACCTCCCTGGGCATGTGGTATACTTATATAGATGCAGGCAAATATACATAGATAAAAAATTAAAAGAAATCAATTTTGTTACTGGAGAGAGGGCTCAGCAGTTAAGAGCACTGGCTGAACTTGCAGAGAACCCAGATTCGATTCCCAGAACCCAACTGGTGGCTAACAACCACCCAAACCTTCAGTTCCAGGGATCCAACGCCCTCTTCTGACCTCTGGGAGCACTGCACAACACAGGTGCATCTGCCTACATGCAGGCAATACACATAAAATAAAAATAATAAATCAAATAATAATGTAAATAAATAAATATTTTTTTAAATGTAGGGAGGAGTGACAAAGACCTGTCTGGACCAATTTTTTCTTCTTTCTCTCCTACCTGGTTATCTGAAGTGAACAAGATGCAAACAACAAAAGAGCTGGCTGTAGAAGTGTGGCAGCTTGATTTCAAGCTCTAGAAGTCATAAAAAACTGGAAGGAGAGTATTGCTTCCACAGAGATGTCTTTGCCATTCTATACTTGAATGTGTGCACATGCACACACACAGTCAATCAAATAACAAATAAAATAATAAAACATAAAATAAAAGTTCACGCTCACATAACAGACACAATAATATGACATAAAATGGAAACTTTAATCAGTTTGTTAATTTCTCACTGCATCTAATTTATTATGAAGCAGGAGGTTCGGATGTAATGTCTGATAACACATTATGAACTGGAAATAAATTTCTCTTAAAGCTGCAAGCGACCTGTCTGAATTGACTAGTAAAAGAGTGTACTGAGTCAAGAAAAGGTGAAGAAGAGAGGCAAAAAGGGAAGGGGAGCCAGTGGAAGGACGGAGAGCAAAAGCAAAGCGTCCATACAGCTGTAAGACGGGGCAACTAATGGGTCCTGGCAGCCACGCTTTCCCCACAGTGATTCATCTTACACCAAATCTCTGACCAGTCCCAGATACTAACAGATGGCTGTGGTGATTTGGGGAAAAGAAACAGAGAACAGTTATCATTTAGTTCAGCTTATGTTGGAGCTGGGATGCAACTCCCAGGCAGCCTGTAAGAAAGACATAGCCTCTATCCTGTTCTAGAACTCCCACTGATATCTTGTCGGTCAAGACTCTATGTATGCTCTGCAAATCTGCTGAAAGGGAAAAAAAAGTGTCTTCAATATTCATCTTAAAATAAGCATCGCTTTTTATCTACCTTATTCACTACATGTATATTATATATTGATAAACTTTGCCATGTAACCCAGACTGTTCTTGAATTATGATCCTCCTGCCTCAGCCTCTAAGTGATGATATTACAAGCATCCACCACTACATGTGCTTTATAATAACCTAATTCTTACCCAAATTATCTAGGCAATATTTTGTAATGAGAGAAATAAGTCCAGTTTATCTTATTAGATAAGCTTTTCCCAATTTGTACTCTTTCCTGAAAGTCATAGGAGGCTTTATATTTTTGAGATAGGGATTCCCTATGTAGTCATGACTGACCTGGAACTCACTATGTACACCAGCCTGACCTTGAACTCACAGATATCTACCTGCATCTACCTCCCAAGTGCTGCAATTACAGATGTGTCCCAGTGAAGATATCCTTATTGTGACTTGCTTAATACCAGACAAAGTATCACAAAGACCAAGTAAAGAGCAATTAGTCTGGCCCATTTTAAAATGTAACTTAAGATAGAAAAACAGCTCTACTGTTGAAAATCCCTCTGACAGGGAAACAAATTTCTGCTGTCCCCGTGTTTTTTGTGCTAGTTACTACTTGTATTTACCTTTATAAAGAAACTCAAAGATATATTTCTTCTTATAATAGAAAGCAATGAAAAATTCAGTTCATTTTATAATGACTTTGCTTAAGCCTGCCTGTCAAATGACTTCAGAGCATCAAGAGCTGGGAAATAAACACTATTAAGAAAGCAGCTTTTCTAAAATAGAAAAAAAATATAGAGAGAGAAAGAAAAATCCATTTAAGCATGAAAACTATAGTTTGAACATAAGGTGAACTTTAACAGTTAGTTAAGGCAGTACAAAATTATCAAGAAAGCATTTGTTTGAGTTTACAGTTAAACTTCCAGAAGAAAAAATAATCTTTAAATAGTTCCAAACATTTGGAGAACTTCTGAATGAAATGTCTTTGAAGCATGAAGATAAATTGATTGTAGGGTGATTCCTCAAAGCACCCCCCAACCCCCCTTCCAAATCATGAGGCTGCTGAGTGCATACAACTGCTAAGTGTTTAGTCTGTGAGTTCAACACATTTACTTGGCCTGAGAAGATGGAAATTTTATTGCAGATGGGCAAGACGGTTTTAGTTGGGGTAAGACTGTCATTCTGATAAACACATGTGGCTGGATGTCTCTAACCTTTGAAAGCTCCTTAAAATGCAAATGTCATCCATGCCTAATTGCATCTAAAGTTTTATCTCAGTGTGAAAGATTTAGGAAGAGTTAGTGTTTTCTATCTAATATCTTATATTAACTGTGTTAGTTAAGTGTGGGCATATGTTAAACTTCTTGGTAAATATAATTTTACTAGACAACTTGAGAACTTTATAGACATGATGTATTATGTATTGTAGCAATTCACCGACATACATGTTCAAGGTCTTTTATTTTTATTAAATTGATTTATTTTACTTTGAGAATTTGGTTTTGAGTGAAGGAAACAGAAGACAATAAACTCTTGATGGTTATCCCAAATCAGTACTTTAAATGATTCAAGCAATGTTGTATCTCTGTTTTTAAGGAATGTTAATTTGGTATCATTTTATCAAGATATCAATTCTTGCCCTGTCATTTGTAAACAGAAATATATTAAGCTGGCATTCTACCTCTTAGGATCTTGATCCATGTGTCAGTTCCAAAGGCACTGTTCATGTTTAATTGCATTCTGGAACTATATGTGTGTTCTTGTTTGTTTACAAGTCTCCCTACCTCCCTGAATTCCTTTATTGGTCTTCCATGCATCCCTTTAATCTCTACAGGGTTCAGTGATGTTTCCTTCCTGTAAAGAGCATAAAGCTGTCCATGTACTTCCCAAAATTCTTTACGAGATCTTTTTCCTTAATAGTTGCATGTTAGCCCTTTCTGTTGTGCTCATGAATGGTAGGAGATGAGGCAGAAGACATGAGGAGGTCATGCTGAATACACATTGTCCTATAGGCATATGCCTTTCAGGCTTTGAGTATGGATGCTAAAGAAGAAAAGTGAGACATAGATATGTCTGTGTGGGTTCTATGCTGTCCACTGGGGGAGCAAAAGATTTATACATCTAATATGATGGTACAGTATAAAGGGCAGGGACTCAGGGCACACTAGGCCTGAATTGTGATTCATATCTCAACTTGGCTGCATTTAGACTCTGTGGCTTTCTCTAAGTTTCTTGACTTGTTCAAGCTACATTTTTCCTTAAGCATAAAATGTCAATGAAAGTTCTTAATACATACGTTGTACCATATATGAAACAATATAAATAATTTTATTACATGATTCATAGTTAGAATTCAGTAAATGTTATCAAAAGCTATTGTTACTATTATCCTACTCAGTGATTCAAAAATTCAAACCTGTTTGCACATGCACAGACTTCTTTTGCAACCCTGCAGCCAAGGATAGCCTCAGTTACCTGCAAGATGATGTTATTTTGGTGGCTCTTGTCCAGAACCTGAGCATATACCTCCTCCTGCATGTCAATAATTAGATTTCTTCCTGTGCAAGAATACTAGCCACTAAAACTAAAAATATGTTTAATATGGGGGAAATTATCCATAATTAAAAGGAAATGGCAGAAAACTGAAATTCCCTTTAAGCTTCTGTTTTGGTGATTTTGGATTTCAAAATATTCAAATGTTCTCTATGTACCCAACATACCCATTGCTCACTCGTACCCAATAAGCTTTATGCAAAAATGATAGATAGATAGATAGGTAGATAGATGAGAAACTTAAGTACTTGTTCATAACAAGCATTGAGAAAGAATAATTTCTAAATTCTTCACATACTGGACCTCATAGTGGCCCTAGTGCGAACAGCTGCCCAAGGTAATTCAAGTTTCTAAATAAAGTATTAATATATGTAGATACTTCTGACCTGATGGTTGTTGCTGCCTAGAAGGTTCAAAAATTATCTTCAGAGAAAATCACAGGGTTTAACAATGAATTACATATCTGGGAGTCCCTTAGATTTTGGAGTCAGTAGCCTGCATCTCAGAGACGCCTATACCCTCCGCACCTTGAAAATTAACCATCACCTGTCCTTTTCTATTGCCTCAAATTCAATTTCTTCAGCAGGATCCCAGGATTCAGAAGATGAAAAGGCAAATGTAATGGTTATTATACCAGTTCAGAAGAGGTCTGATTCCTTATTCAAAACCTGACACATGATCCTGACCCAATTAATACGAAAGAAAAGATCCAGAGACTCCTGAAAGTAGTTAGTGACAGTCAGCTTTCTATCACAGTGTGTATGCAAACACTAAACTATGAATTCATATGTTGTAGGCTCTTATGGATGGTGATAAAATGCATTAAAATATTCTGGAACTTTTATAATCTATCATCAACGTAGGGGAAATGATTATGGTAGCCCTATGGTGAGTGAAAAGTTTAAAATTTTTTTAAACATTTATCTTATGATTTATTTAGGTGTACATGTGTGTCTGAATGTGTGCATATGTGCACATACATGCAGTTTCTCATGGATGCCAGACCCAGTAGAGTGTTTTGGAGTTGTTGTTACAGATGGAGGTAAACAGCCCAGTAAGTATGCTGGGAGCCAAATTCTAACAGAATGAACTTTTAACCATGGAGCCACGTCTCCAACCCCTTGAGGGTGAATTTAAAAAATTTTTAACATGTAACTTTAATGCAGGATTTACAAATTTTATTTAATTTTTAAAAGCAGTCCCATTTATCTTCTATCATTTCTTATTTTCTGAAACTCAAGTTCTTTCTGTACCACTCCATGGAAACAGCCCTCACAAACCTCATCAATGAATGACAGACGGTTACTTTCAACAACTCCACTCCAGTGTCCCAGAGCATGTGGTTCCTCTCGGAAAGTGAACATTATCCTTCCTTGATTCATTTCCTGCTTATCCATTCCTTACTTTCTCTTAACCTGTTAACTTAAGCCTTGTTCTGTCTTCCTGAGAAGTTTTAACAACACTCAGAGGTCAAATTCCTTGCTCTGTATCTACTGGCTCCCTTATCATCAAATAATTCCAGAATTCACAGCCTCCATTAATCCTTTAGCCAAAGACTTCTGCAATCAAAATCAAGTCTTCCCTTCTAAGATGTAATGATTTTAAACAGTATGCTTCTTCTCTTAAACCTTCTATAACTTTATTATGCTCGGCCCTTTGTCTGCACACCTCTTCTTCCATCTTTTAACACCCCTCTTTAAAGTTCATCTTAAAAATGTTTCCCACCGAGGAGATATTCTGCTGACTGTCTGTCCCACCAGGAATGACCACCTTCTCATTTTCATTTCCACAGTGGTTGATTTTATTTCTCCTGTGTCGTGTCTTCTTCTGTCCATTCCATTCCCCATCCATTCAGCAAATCCTGTCATAGTGGCTCTGCCAGCTCAGGTATCAGGAATTGCTCAATTGACACAGAGCTGAGCAAGCTGTGTCCAGTCCCTGTTCTTCTGCTATTTAAGATCTGGAAGGCACTTCTGAGTGTTTGCATCTGCTTCTTTTCCCACCATCCTGCTCACTCTGCACAGAATAGACGGTTATCAAATGCTCATTGATCAAACCAGGCTAGCATTTATAATGCCTGCGGAGTCAATCTCTAGAAATAAAGTGTCAGGTCACAAAGTCTCTCCTCAGTAGGCTGCTGGCATAATCAGATTCTCTCAGAACATCCGAAGTATAAAGTGGATTTCCGTTTTTCAGGTAGTGCTACCCTTTATCCTTTGAAGTCTATTTTCATCAGACAGACCTGTAAGGAAAAATGATGGGAAGAATGCTTACTAAGGTGTGTCTGAGTGTGACTTTGTATGACTCCTGGAGTCTTCAGGGGCACTGTAATCTGGTCCTCTGGGGCATGTACGGGTGAAGCTTCTGGACAAAAGTTAAACCCTCTTGGATTCTCAAAGGAAGAAAACTGAGCCCAGTCCCAAAGCCTAGTGAGCTGAACACTGACTTTGAAACCTGGATGCTCAGAGAATTGTCTGAAACTCTACTAAATCCTCTTAAGGAAGGTAAGAAAAGAAAACTGGGCAGTAGGCTACTAGAGTCAAGTGTGAAGGGAGGGGCTGCTTTGAATTCTTGCTCTAAATCAGCAAATCCCGAAGAGGAAGCAAATTTAGCACATTCCTGCTTCACAGCCAATAAATTATGTTCGCAGTCATGGGGTCAAGACGGTTCTTGATTTCTTTTAGTTTCATGTTGCAAGATTAAGAAGGTTAAAGATATACTGTGAAAAGTGTTAAAAATGAACCTTTCTGTGTGTACACATTTGCATACCTAGTTCTCTAAGAGTCATTTTTTTAATTATTAAAAGCATTTTTTAGAAAATATTCCGAGATTTAGATTAAGATTTAGAAATCTTTTAAGACATCATTTGTTTTCTGTTCTGTTTCTGAAGCTTTCAAATAAATAATTCTATATGTTACAATAGCAAATAACTTTGTGATTTTTAAGGGGAAAATGAACAAATACTATATAAAAATAAGGATAGCCTCCTGCCCATTGATACTTAATTCTTAGTCAGAAAAAAATTAAGCAGCAGGATTTACTTTTTACCTTTGTTACTCTACTAATTAACTTATGTAATTTTCTAAGTAGTAACTATTGATATGATATAAAGGAGTTTTATTTTAATTAATAAAAAATAAATAGCTTTCTCAGAGGAAAGGAAGGAGTGGTTGTACAGTCACAACAACACAATCAGGTAAAAACATTTTAAGGAGAAGGTATTGAAGGTCAGAAAGAGATCATCAAATATGGTAGAATAAGTATTATTTCAGCAAGACTCTGGAAAATAAATTTGATAAAGGGAAATAAGATTTATCTTATAACTTCATGGGTTATGTTAACACCTGTCATTGAATAATAATTTTAAGTTTAGCCAAATTTAAAATCTGGAATTTGCGTGTGTGTGTGTATGGCATATGGGTATATATGTCTTCATGTATGTAAATGCACATGTCTGTGTGGGTGCATGTGGCAGAGGTCTATGGGTGTGTATGTCTTCATGTGTGTAAATGCTTAAGTTTGTTTGGGTACAAGTGGCAGAGGTCGGTGTTGGGTGTCTCTTGCTATTGCACTCCACCTTTTTAGGGGGAAAGGTCTCTCATTGAACCTGAAGCTCCTCAGTTTATCTAGACCAGCTGACCAGTGTGCTCCAGACAGCCACTTACCCTCCCTTCCCCCACTCCCAGCATGCTGCACTGTGCCTGGGCTTTGCATGGAGACCTGGATCTCCACTCAGGTCCTCATGGTTGTCTGATGAGTACTTTATTCCCTAAGCCATCTCCCCAGCTCAGGAATTGTGTTTTATCTAATGCGAGGACTTCATGAAAATGATTTTTTAATGCTTAATAAGATAACTTTAATTCAAAGTCAAATTAAGAGAGGGAAAGAAGGAGAGAGGGGGATAGAAAGGAACACTACCATTAGGAATCAAGCAATGATGAAACAAATCTGCATAACTGTTACAATAACTCTTTGGGCAATATGATTTACTAATGAAGATCTATGGTCTATAGTGAAAATCAGAGTCTTTGAACTAAGTGATATCAAGTCTAGTAAATGGCACCTGATTCCCAGATGGCCAGGTTGGTTGCTAAAATTAGTTTCTTAACCCATTTGCATAAAAATGACAGTAATTAACATTTCCTAAGCAGTTACATTAAATTCTTTATGTGCTTTACCCTCTTTAAACTATGTAAGTACTCTAAGAACTGGCTGATATTACCACTCTACATGATACAGATAGGGAAAAACTAATGCACGCGGAAATTAAGAGTTTTGCACATTTGTGTGGTTTGGCCAGTGAGGTGTTTATTCTGTATGTTTATTTCATGGGTCTCATTCTGACACACTCATCCACAACCTTGAACCTTGTCTTTGTCCACATAGAAGGGCACATTCTCTTCATATTAGTCTTATTAATTTTATCTTCATCTTAGCAGACCAACATTACTGCCTTTCCCTCAGCAGCCGCTCTGGAATGCTGAAAGCAAACATGTTCATGCTCTAAAATAAGTTTGGTCCTATGGCCCACTATTTTCTCTACAATTTTTAACAATTATTGGCTTTTTAATTTTTTAATGAATCGTTGTGTATTTCACACAGAACTTCTCAGTAAATCTTGATCATCTTTATAACCTCTTCCCCACTGGAACCCCACTCCATAGCCTACCAATGGAATACATATATTCTTTCATCTGTGTTAAGGTCTATTGTGTCAAGTTAGTGTCCACAAATGTTCCTCAGTACAAGTTCATTTGCTGAAGCCCAATCAGATGAACCATAATCCCTTGCTTTAAAAAGATTAGCTCATCCTTGCCAAAGAATAATTGGCTACCAATATCTCTTCAGCAAAGACTGGGGTCTGCTACCCATTTCAACAATTCCATGCTTGGATTTTGTCTTCTTGTGGTTGCATGAGTCTGAGCATGCTGAAACCATTGCTGAAGGTTCATATGAGCAGGGTCTCAGAGCTTGTAGGATTCTACATCCTATGGTCATGTACCTCCTTCTGGGCTCTTGTAATCTTTCTGCCCCCTCTACAACAATGGTCCCTGGGTGAGGGAAGCTTAATATAGGAGTCCTGTCCAGGGACTCACACTTTACAGACCCCTAATTTCCATGCTTTGGCATTTGTGACCTTTTGTGTTACTAGCCCTCTATTGTATGAGGGAGCTTCTATTAATGAGAGCTTAAATATTCATTAGTGTCCTCTTTACCCCTTGTTCTATGTTGTGCGAGCCTTAGGTGTAGAGATTGCATTATAGATGTGCCACTTAGGCATGGGCAATTCACAGACAATGTCTGTGTGTGACCAATTTTGGGACTCTATGGTAGTCTCCATCTGGTGCAAAAGAAGCTTCTATGGTGAGTGGTGACTGGGATACTTGACTGTAAATATAAGGATACATAGTTTGTACTTAGTAAGAAGTTACATTAGTCTAGAGATATGACAGCCTTGGGGATTTCTCTAAGATCTATGAAATCTTCACCTATATGTATTTGGCTATGATTACAGTACTGAACATGAGTTTCCTCCCATTGAGTGTTTTCTAAGACCAATTAGGTAAAGTTCATTGCCCTCAAGATAAAAGTGTCACTACTGTACCAGTGTTGTATGCTGTGGCAGTCACTGATGTGGTAATTTGGTCATGAGGCTGATGTTGGGCCATCAGTTGATATTCTCCCTTAGTTGCTTGCACAGTGCTCTCCAGAGCTATGAGAGCTAGCCTTCAGGGGAGGTGGCATCTAGGTCAGTTCCAGCTCCATTCCACCAAACCTGGTTTCTGAAAGTATGTCCTGTTTTCAGCAACAGGGTTTTACCATTAAGTTCTGGGAGTCAATCAAGGGCTGTGGCAATAGCCTGTATAATTTTGGTAGTCTTTTGGACTACCCTGGCCAGCAAGATTTCTCTTGTGTGGCACAATTTCTTGTTATGAGTCCTTCAGTTATGCATATGGATTCCTGTAGAGATGCTGTATGTGGAATTTGTCATTGGTTAGACTAATTTGATCCCTCTGGTATTTTACACTAGCTAGGCAATATTTATCTTTCTTCTCTCTGCCTCTCTCTCTCTCTCTCTCTCTCTCTCTCTCTCTCTCTCCTCTCCCTCTCTCTCCCTGTCTAAACTACCCTCTATGCCTTCCCCAATTAAAGTGTCCCCATTTTCCCATCTCCTATGGTCCTACCTCTCTTGAGCTCCTTCTTTCCTGTTGTCCCCATAGTTCCTTGTATAACCCTTCCTACCCACTTCCACTTAGATACCCCCCTTTTATGTATTTCTCCCTTAGTAATATCTGTCTTCTACTATTCTTATCTCTTAGGTTCTTTCTTTACCTTTACCTCCCTGGTTCCTTTCCATTTGCCTAGTTCCTGCAGTTACACCAGGATACATATTCATTACTGTATTAGTTACTTTTCTGTTGCTGTGATAGAAACACTGACAAAGGGAACTTATAAAAGGAAGTTTATTTAGCTTGTGGCCTCAAAGGGGCAAGAGTCCATCATGGCGGGGAAGCATGGTGGCAGAGGTGGATATAGTAGACACTGCAGCTAAGCACTCACTTCTTCAAGCAGGCACAGGAAGCAGAGAACAACTGGAGCTCAGACAAGGCTCAACAACTCTCTAAGCTATCTCCCAGTGATGTGCTTCTTCCAGCATGGTTGCAGTTTCTAAGACCTTTCAAAACAATGCCACCCACTGGGGGAAAAAAATGTCCACATACTTAGAGCCTATGGGGGACATTCTCATTCAAATCACCACATTCACACTGCGTAAGAGTTACTTCACTTAGCATAACAGTTTCTAGTTCCATCCATTTACCCGCAAATTTCATGATTTCCTTTCTTTACTACTGAGTAGAACTCCATTGGGTAGATGAACCACATTTTCATTATCCACTCATCAGATGAGAGACACTTAGGTTGCTTCCACCCCTGAGCTATTGTGAAAAGAACAGCAACAAACATGGATGTACAAGTATCTCTGCAATAGGAAGAGTCCTTTGGGTACATGCCAAGGAGTGGTATAACTGGATTAAATGGTAGATTGATTTTTGTTTTTTTAAGAGTTCTCCATACTGCTTTTCATAGTGTTTGCACGAGTTTACAATCCTACCAGCAGTGAATGAGGATTCTTTCCCCACATTCTTTCCCTACATCATCTCCAGCATTTGATATCATTTATTCTCTAGATCTTTGCCAGTCTGACTGAGATAAGATGAAAACTTAAAGTGTTTTTAATTTGCATTTCCTTGATTATTGAAGAACTTGAACACTTTTGAAGATGTTTCTTAGCCATCTTTATTTCTTTTGAGAATTCCCTGATCAGATCCTTAGCCCATCTTTTAATTGGCTCATTTGTTTTCTTGAATCTTTCTTTTTTGAGTCCTTTATATGTTCTAGATGCTAAACCTCTGTCACATGTGTTGCTGGTGAAGAGTTCCTCCCACTCTGTGGGTTTTCACTTCACTTCCTTGGTTGTTTCTCTTGCCATTCAGAAGCTTTTTAGTTTAATGAGGTCCCACTTGCTGATCGTTGACCTTAATTCCTGAGCAACGGCTGTCTGATTTAGAAAGCCCTTTACTACACCAATATTTTGTAAGTTACTGCCAATGTTTTCTTCTAACAGTTTCAGAGTTTCAGGTTTCACATTGAGGTCTTTGATTCATTTGGAGTTGACTTTTGTGCAAGGTGAAAGGTAAGGGTTTCATTCTTCTCCACAGGGAGGGACATTTGTTGAAGATGCTGTGTTTCCTCCAGTGAGCGTTCTTGGCCCCTTTGTCAAATATCAGATGCATGTGCTCATGTTTAAGTCTTCAATTTTATTCCATTGGTCAACTGGTCTACTTTGTACCAGTACCATGTTGTTTTTATGACTATAGTTCTGTAATATAGTTTGAAATCTGGTATAGTAATCCCCCCTGCATTGCTCTTTGTGCTCAGGGTTGCTTTGTCTATCCCTGATCTTTTGTGCTTCCATATGAATTTTAGGATTTATTTTTTCTAATTCTGTGAAGACTATCAGGGGGATTTTGTTTGGGATTTCATTGAATCTATATATGGTTTTGGGGAGGATATTCATTTTTACAATATTAATTCTCCCAATCCATGAGCTTGGGAAGTATTTCTATCTTCTGATGTCCTCATCAATCTCTTTCTTTAAAGATCTAAATTTTCCATTGTAAAAACCTTTAATGTCTTTGGTCAAGTTTATTCTGAGATATTTTTTTTTTTAGGATACTGTGAATGGGAGGGGTTCCTTCTACTCCTTCTCCAGTTGTTATTGTTATATAGAAAGGCTGATTTTTGTAAATTAATTTTATAACCTGTTACTTTACTGAAGTTTTAATCATTTATAGGAGTTTTCTGGTGGAATTTTGTCCTCTTTGATATAATATCATGTCGTCTGCAAAAAGTGATAATTTGACCTTTTTCAATGAGTACTCATCAACTTCCTTCTCTTGTCATATAGCTCTAGCAAGAGTTATAAGCACTAAATTAAAGAGGAATGGAGATAGTGAACAGCCAAGAACAGCCTTCTCTGGTTCTTCATTTAAGGGGAATGCTTCCAGGTTTTCTCCATTTAGAATGTTGTTGGCTGAAGGATTTTTGTATATAGCTTTAATTATGTCGAGGTATTCTCCTTTCAGTTCGGTTTCCTCTAGGACTTTAACATAAATGACACTGAATTTTGTAAAAGGCCTTTTCTGCATATATTGAGATGACCATGTCCATTTATATGCTTTATGACATTTATTGACTTAGATCCCTGCATCTCTGGAATAAAACTGACTTGATCATGGTTGATGATCTTTTGATGTGTTTCTGTATGCAGTTTGTAAGTATTTTGTTCAGAATATTTGCATCTATATTCATTATGAATATAGGTCTTATTTTTCTTTTTTGGTTGTATCTTTGCCTTCTTTTGGCATTAGAGTGATACTGGCTTCAAAGAAGGAAATTTGGAGTTTTCCCCTCTGTTTCCATCTTTTTGAAAAATTTAAGTAGTATTGGATATAAAGCTTCTTTGAATGTCTGGTAGAATTCTACTGTGAATCCATCTGGGCCTGAGCTATTTTAGTTGGGAGGTTTTGTATTACTGTTTCAATTTCCTTATATATTATGGATCTGTTTAAGCTGATGATTGATCTCTTCTTAGTTTAGCTTCTTAGTTTAAATCATGAATCCCATGATTTAAGACATACATTCATTTCTTTAATGCTTCCAAATTTAATACTGTATAGATTTTTAAAGTATTCCTCTATAATGTTCTGTTTGTTGTCTGTTGTGATGTTTCATCTAGAAGCTCTGATTTTGTTGAATTGGAGTTTCTCTTTCTTTTCTAAGAAACACCTCTTGAATACATTGATTCTTTGCATTGTTTTCTTTTTTCCTGTTTCATTAATTTCTGCTCTGATTTTTGTTTGTCTTGTCTGCTGGGGTTGGGTTTCATTTGTTGTTGCCTTTCAAGATTCTTGAGCTGCAATATTTTCTTTTATTTGTTCCTTTTCTGACTTTTTAATTTAGGCATTTAGAACTATAAATTTCCCTCTTAGGATGACTTTTAAAGTGTCCCAGATGTCTTGTTGTATTGTATTGTCCTTTTTGTTTAATTCCAGGAATACCTTTATGTTTTACTTAATTTCTCCTTGACCATTCATCATTCAGGGATGTATTGTTTAATCCACATGAGTTCATGAATTTACTAGGGCTTCTTCCAGTGTTGATTTTAAAATTTGTTGCATTTTGATCTGATAGAATGCATGGAATTATTTCAATTCTTTTATATTTGTTGAAGTTTGTTTGCTCTAATATGTGGTTGATGTTGAAGAAAGTTCCATGCGGTACTGAATAGAATGTATATTCTTTGGTGCTTGGTTGGAATATTTGGTAGATATCTGTTAGGTCCATTTGATGTATGGTATTGTTTAATTCAGATGTCTGTTTATTTTTTGTTTCATGGTCTGTCCAACAGAAACAGTGGGGTATTGAAGTCCCATACTATTATTGACTTAGGATTGATCTGTGTTTTAAAGTGCTGTAGTACTGCTTTTATGAAGTTGGTTGCACTAGAGTTTGGTACATATATATTGATGATTATTATAACTTCTTTGTTAATTGCTCCTTTGACCAGAATGAAGTAACCCTCTTTATCTCTTCTGATTAGTTTTAATTTGAAGTTTGTTTTGTTAGACATTAGAATGGCAACTCCTGCTTGTTTTTTAGTAACATTTGCTTGGAATATTTTTTTTTTTCTATTCTTTCACCTTAAGGTAGTGGCTGTCCTTGAAGATGAGTTGGGTTTCTTGAAGACAACAAAAGGTTGGATTTTGTTTCTTGATTCATTCAACTATCTTGGGTCTTTTGACTGGGGAGTTTATTCCATTGATATTTAAAGTTATTATTGGAAGATGTATATTGGTTCCCATCATTTTAGTTTCTGTTGGCATTCTTGGTCTAACTTTGTGATTCCACAGTTATACCTTCATTTAGTTTCTTTCTGTTGCCCCTTGGGTGTAGTTTTTCCTTTCTTCAGCTCTTTGTATTGCTTAAAGCATTCTCTGAAGGTCTGGTTTTCAGGACGTGAATTCTTTCAGCCTGTTCATGTTATTGAAGATTTTCTTTCCTGTTCAACTATAATAGATGTTTTTGTTGCATAAATTATTCTAGGTTGGCATCTATGATCATTTAGAATTGGGAACACTTTGGTCCATGTTATTCTGGCTTTCATAGTTTGCAATGAAATGTTGGCTGTGATGCTGATGGGTTTTCCTTCATATGTGACTTGTTACTTTACTTTTGCAGCTTTCAGTATTCTCTCTTTCTTCTGTGCACTTAGTGTTTTTACTATGATATTCTATAGGGATTTTTTTCCTGGTCCTATAAATTTGGTGTTCTATGTTCTTGTATTTGTATGGGCATATCTTTTTTTTTTAATTTGGAGAATTTTATTCTACAATCTGGTTGAAGATCTGGTCAATACTATTATCCTGAGATTCTTCTCCTTCCTCTGTGCCTATGCTGCATAATTTGGTGTTTTGACAGGGTCCCACATTCGCTACAAAATCCATTCCTGTATTTAAAAAAAATTTTTATAATCAGATTTATCATCCAGTCTTGATATTGTTTTTCCATTACATTCATTCTATTGGTGAGGATTTCTTCTGTCATTTCTAGTTGGCTTACTGAATTTTTCACTTCCTTCTTCATTTCAGCCTGAATTTTCTTTAATATTTCTTTCTCTTTTGAGAATTAAGCTAGATGTTTATCCATATCTTCTTCTAGTTCTTTCATTTATTTATGTGTTCTTTAAATTTGTTGAAATCTTTGATCATGTTTATGATTGTTCTTTTAAACTCTGTGTCCTGGGTTATCTCTATGGGGTTCTCACTGTATAACTCTTCTGTAAGACTGGTGATGTTTTTGGTAGACATATTATTTGGGGTTTTCATATTTTTTTTTTCCTCTGTGATTGTGGCATGTGGATTTCCTTTGTTGTCTGTGATTCTGATTTGAGACTCAAGTCTTCTCTTTGTTGAGTTGAAGACTGTTTCTGCTTGTGTACTTGTTGTGACTTGGTTGTTTTTAATTAGGCATGAAAAGCTCATTGGTCAAGGTTTCAGGTTCTCTCTTTGGAAGTTATATTGGAGGGACAAGGTGGCTCTAGTCCCTGCTCAGGAGTTCCCTTAGAGGCTCAAGTCGGCAGATCAGATGCTTTCAGGTTCTCTCCTAAGGTCTCGGCCCCTCTAGGCAGCAGGCACAGCATAATTTGGGAAGGTTGCTAGGCTGAGGCTGAATTCAGGCTTTCTCAGGCAGTCTGCAAATGTCTGAGTCCTACTAAAGGACACAGACATCTAAGCCTGAAGCAGTGGGAGGGTTTCAGAGAGTACCAATGTAGGGAGATTGACACGGTGAGATCTGGAGAGCTCACAACCAGGCAGAGGTAAGAGGGTAGTCTAGAGAAATGGGGGGAGGGGTCTAATGGTAAATGTGTGCCTGTGTCCGAGGATAAAAGGAGAGCAGGATGTGGAGTTGGGAGTTGCTGAGGGGGTAGTGGGATAGAGCTGCAGTGGGCAGGAGCAAATTTGCCAGGGTAGGAAGCTAGTCTCAGGAATACAAAGGCATGTTGGGCTCTATCAAAGTTGAGTGAAAATTGACCTGGTCTGGTCTGAGTACAGGGGATCGGGACAGAGTGGGCAGGTCCTTGACTAAGAAGGCAGTTCAGAGATCTGGAGTCCTAAGAGCAAGAGTGGGCCTGCATCCAAGGCTGTTACCATCATCTCACTGCATCATTTTAGACCAAAGCTTTATACTCAAGAAGACGAGACATCTTTTCTGTCCTTTCTCTCTCTTTCAACCCCACCAACTATGTTTTGGAAGTTTGAGTAATCTTACTACCAATCGTCTCATTTAACTTTCAAATGTTTAATCATTCACCCCAAGAAAGCAACAGATTGACCCACAGACTTTTTTTTATGGAAGCTGTCTTGGAGCTTCCCTGTGGTCTGAGTGAAGCAACCTTGGCTTGCAGAAGTGACTGGGCTCAGTGCAGAATGGCAAGCAGGTTCAACACCTCTTTTCCTATTGTTGCTAGGGAAAGAAGTTTTGTAGGATTGCTTCCTTATGGGCACTCTTAATGCCAGGAACATTTTGCTGATTTTTCTGAAATTCCCACTGAGCAAAATGAAATGCTGCATTAGACAGCCTGCATTTAAGGATGGACTTGTTATTCAGCACATGGTGGTTGCTTAATAAAGGCTTGTTGAAAGGAATTAAAGTTTACCAGAGGTTTGGTTCCAAGAAAAACATCTGTTAGGACAGTGCAAGTTCAGGTGCCCCTCCTGTGGCTAGTCCAGTCATGGATAAAGAGAGCTTGAACCCAAATGCTACAAAGAAGAAATAAAGAAGCATTTTAAAGTTAAACCAATCATAGTGGCATCTCTGTATCACAGTTGTCAGTTTACATCACCCTAAAAGATAAGAAAGCAATACTGTCTTCATTTGGCAGATTAAATTCACAAGACTCAGGACAGTACAAACCACCTCTGCAAGCTGCACCAGTTGGTACGGGAAAAACCTGACTAAGATGAAGGAGTCTGAGCCTTGGGAGACCAACTGTGCAGCCATTCAAAAGTGAACTCCTGAAACTAGACAGTACTGTTAGGGTGCCAGATCTATTTACTTCACCTCAACCGAGCTCTCCTTCCCACAAGACTAACTCACTCATTGTAGTAGCAGGCACTTTCAAAAGTCATGTTTATGGTATTCATTAGGACAGAAAAACAACAGAAAATAGCTCAGCGATATATCTGCTTGCCCCAGGAAGGGCAAATGACTCCCACAGACAATGAAGCCTTAGGGTGCAGATGATGAAAATGAGCGAGAAAGAGGAAGCTGGACCAGAGTCTCCGTGGGTGGGGTGTGGATTTGCCTGAGCTCCTTGTCCCACCCCATTAACTCTATTACTCACAGCTCTCAACAATTACTCCTCCCCGCTTCCCTGGAGCCAGTTGACTCATTGTGCTGTGTCGGATGCTCATAAGCTTTGGGGGAGATGAGCATCCCTGAACGTTAGATACATTTTTTGTTAGAAAGGGATTTGTATAATCCCTACGGTACAAATTAAGGGTAACTTTGAGTTCTCTCACTGATATATTCAGTTGTATGTGGTGGCTGGACTGTTGTCAGGAACACTGCATTTTTAGCACCGTGCTGGGACAATCAGGGCTTTTCATGGAATGCCTAAAGGCTCTGATTTTTCTGTAGCTCAGCAAAAGAATAATCCCAGGCTCTGACCCAAAAAATATATATAAATGAATACTTTCCAAAATCTGTTGGATCTCCATTTAGAAGGAGAGGTACATACTTTAAAATGTGTGATTTGGCCCCTTTTGAAAATAAAGAATATTGTAAATGAAGTTAAGCATACTTTGAAACTATCCAAAGTGTTCAGAATATCCAAATAATGACAATATATGTAATTTATTGACTTACACAGTCCTGGAACTCTCCAGAGTTAAGGAGTACACATGTTAATTATTACGTTCTCTCATTGCATGTCTGCACTGTAAAGACTTCTTAAGACAGATTTCCTCTTGCCATCAGAACAGACTTAAGTTCTAGGAACTGGACCCAGATTCCAGGAGCTAAAGTAAAGACATCTGCCTGAAACACTCACATCAAATCTAGACACTCTTCAGTCTTTAACGTTGTTGGGTCCCCATCTGAAAAATCATTATGGCTCTCTTTATTTATAAGAATGGGGGGGGATTCCTGTTTTATGTGCAATAAGTATGTACTCAAATCACTGGATCACAAACTCCACATATCTGAGCTCTAAGTATGCAAGCAGAACAGAGTAGACTGTTGGAGCATAGGTCAGTGTTGGGGACTTCCAGTGAAGCTCTGCACTGGGCCAGCTTTGAATATCTTGTCAAAGGTAAGCATCAGGGAATGTTACAAATCTGCCAATCAAATTAGCCTTTGATTTTTATGGTTGCTGGGAACAGGCATGTAAATCTTATGCAAAGATGGGGCTAGAGGCTGGGGGTGGGGATTGGATAGGAAATAATAATGAGGCAAATCTGGATAAAATAACACTTATCTGATCCAATTTTCTTCAGCAGAAAATATGCATTGAAAACCCATTCGTATAAGGTGCCAGTCTGGGCACTTGGGCCCTTAGACTTATATCTCCCTCTCACTGGATGCAACATATACCACGGATACTCCTAATGGATGGAGGAAGAGATGGGTTTCATGAATGAGCAGTACCAATTGTGCTCTATCAGCTCAAAGGAGTCTGAAATAATTCATGATAGGAAGGAGTGTTGTGAGGCCTTTAACCAGAAACGAGGGAATGAGAGGCACATGATCAATCCAGACAGAGAACAGAAAATATATTTTAACAGATATATAATCAAACAAATGATATTAACATAGGCACGACTTAAGACTGTTTGCTGTGCATAAAACTACCTGGTCAGCTAAAGAAACGTAGGAAAAAATCAAGATGAAGATTAAATCAGCACAAGTTGTTCTGAATTCCTTCTTAAGTAATTATCAGAGACCATGGTCTTGTCAAACAGGGGCTGCTTTAGGATCAGAAGGACAGTTGTGTGCATTCAGGGCACATTGATGAGGAAGCTTATGAAGACATACTAGCTGCAGTTTTAGCTAGAGGTCATAGGGCACCGATTGGCTCCATGGTCCTGGACAATGGGAAAAGATGATGGCACCAGGAATCTGGAATGCGTTCCTCCATAATCTGGTGGCACCATTAATAGCAGTGGGGAGTGGAGAGGAAGGATTTGCGACGGGAAATGAATGAGTTCAGCTGCGGATAATGCCTGAGCGATCGCAGTTCAGATAATCTAACTCCAACAGGAGTTAGAAATCCAATCTCAAAACCCAGGAGAGAGACCAAGATAGTAAATATAGATCGGAGAGTCAGGCGCTGCGGAGATGCAATCACTGAGCTGACAGATTAGATGAGATGCTTGGTGGATGGTTGCCAAGGGAATGAGGAAAGTCAAGGACAAAGACTCTACTGCCTTTCGTTGGGGACAAAACATTGGACTTCTGAGTAGCCTTGGCTTTACTAACTACTTTTTTTTTTTTTTTTTTAACCTTCGTGCTTCCAAAATATTTTAAGACTCAAGGTAACACTCTTCAGATAGAGGTTAAAATTAGGTTGCCCAGTAAAAGTTAACAAATATCTTTAGAGATCTAATTTTCTCAGGCACCCTACGTATGCTATGTGATAGTGGCGAAGGAGAGAATGGTGATGTGGTTATTTCTGCATGTGTATGTGATAGGAATACATATAACTAGATTTTTTTTAAGGAAAAATATCTTGTAGAGAAATATGTACAAGCATGTTCACCATATGAAGAGCATTATTGAAAATATTAATGGTTGAACACTATGTACTAGTGTTTACCTGCACAGTGGCTCTCTGGGTGGATACTGTTATCTAACAGACTAGCACAGAAATCTCAGGGCAGTTCAGCATTTCAACATTTCAAAAGAATTAATTTGCAGAAATGAGTCTAACTATAAGCTCTAAAACTGAGATCCTAATCATATTATCTTCCCACTGTTGAGGCTTTTCTAATGTCCTACTGTATTTATTTATTAATTTACACATTGATGAATGTAATTATTAAATAAATACATAGGAAAATTGATGGCTTTTGGGCATAAATTTCTCTTCTGATTTTTAACACGTATAAACATGTATAGCATTCACCACAAATAGGACACAGAATTGTTTTGTAGCTCCAAGAGCCTCTTGGGTCTTTTCCTTTGTAGTCCAACCTTCTTTACCCCAAAGCCTGGCAAATGTTCCTCAGCCGTCCTCCATCAGCATGGCCGGCTCTTCTCCAGAGTGCCTAATCTAAATGGAATGATAGTATATGCAGTCTTTGGGAATTGTCCCTATGTCAGCATAGTGTCTTTGAGACTCATTCAACTTTTGGCACATGTCACCACTTTTCTGAATAGCTATTTTTTTTAATCTTATGGGTGCAATCCAGTACATTTGTGTATCCACTAGTGGAGAAACATTTATTGTTTTTTTTCCCCAACTTTTACCAATTGCAATAGAACTGCTACAAACATCCTCATAATGGTTCCTTTTCCTTCCTCATTTTATATTAGTTCTTTGAGAATTTCATATAGTGTATTTTATTCATATTTACTTCTCTTGCCCCAGTTTCTCCCAGATCTATGCCTTCTTCTCTACCCACCCAACTTCGTGACCTCTTTCTTTTAAAAACCGGTCAAATTCAAATTTTGCTAGGTGTATACTCTTGGGTATAAAGCCTTCCACAGGAACATGGCTGACCAGGGACTACACTCTTAAAGAAAGCTGACTCTTCCTCACCCAGAAGCTACCTGCTCCTCGGCTGGGACCGGGACATTGCTCCCATCTTCACTTTCCATGCTGGGAGTTTGTCTGACTTGAGCTTGTACATGTCCATGAACTATGTGAGCTATAATAACAATCTATCTGGCAAGACATGTCCACTGGTGCAATGATTTGGGGTTGGATTTAAAACCCACTCCACAGATGAAAATCATATCTGGCATCATTATTGTGGCCAAGAATTTGTGACTATACAGGTCATAGGCCCTAGGGGAGCAGTTACTACTGCTATTCTGCTAGATGGACATAGTACTAACCCTACTTCTAGTGAATTATCATTACAATCTAGCACATCTCAACCCTCATCAGATAAACTTCTTTTTGAAGTTGAGGGCAGTTAACACAGAAACCTGCAACTGATCAAGGTGCAGACAATAAGAGATCCTCAGCCTTAAATGGGACATGCTTAATGCTAACCAAAATTCCTACTACGTACATAACTGTGCATTAAGCACCATGAGCTGTAATAGCTCATGAAGTTTCTATGTCTAAGAGCCACGTTTATTTGCTCTACAGATAGTAATTATCATATATTTTTGCCCATTATTAGAACTCTTCATGAAATATATTATTTTAAGGTCTATGGAATTGGAATAATAATAAAATATGAAAAGTAAACCTAGTATTTCCCACCTGAAAGAAAAGAAAATAGGAATTCCTTGATAACCAAGATATTTTTAAAGTTCATTTATGTCAAATGTAATGTCCATAAGGAAGAATGTCATTCTGAAAAGTATGAACTCAGTACAGGCCAGGGACAATGGGGAGGGTAAAAATGATGCATTCAGTTCTCAGCCCCCAATGGCAGCTAACAACCATCCAAAACTCCAGTTCCAGGGACTCAGCTCCCTCTTCTGGTACAGGGGTTTGCGCATACATGATACATTTACATACAGTCAGGCAAACCGCTCATACACATAAAGTTCAACAAATTTTTCAGAAAATTAAAATGTTTTTTCATATTTTGAGATGTGATTGTCTTGTTCTTGAGCATAAATTTTGTAGAAGATAATACCATGCTGTAGTGTCAAAAGGTTAGAACCTAGTTTTAGTTACTTGTTTTGTTGCTAGGGAAAATTCCTATGAAAAGTAACTTCAAGAAGGAAGGGTTTATCCAACATGGTGGCAGGAGCTTCAGGCATCTGGTCAAATTGCATCCCCAGTAAAGAAGCAGGAAGAGATGGATGCTTCTGCTCAGGTAGCTGTGTCTTCTCATGCAGTCAGGAACCCCGTCCATGGCACGGAATGGTCCTGCCCTCATTCAGGTTGAGTTCTCGGAGGGCTTCAGTTGACCTGATCTAGATGGTCCTTCCTCATTTTATGCCTGATAGACAGTCCTAAAAACTGACATAATCTGGGTAATCTTTGATTCATACCCATGCCCAGACACCAGATTTCTGGGTGATTCTAGATCCAGTCAATTGACAATCTACATTAACTACCACCCTGTGCCCCAAATTTGACAAGAAATTGACAGAAGGCTGATGGAGTTAAAACATCCATGGATTTGTGACCTTTGAGTTTTCGGCCTGTATCAATGTCCAACTATTTTTCTTTATCCCCTGACTGACTTTAAAGAAGATAGGACAACTGGCAAGTAGTAACATGTACATTACAATAGTAATCGTGTACACTCCATATAATATGGACAGTTTTTATTTGATTAATAATTAAAAATAATTAGTGCAACTTTTGAAGAGGAAGAAAATTTTACAGTTTTCAGAAAAAAACTAAAAATACGATGTTGGTATAAAAAATAGAGTAACAATCCCTTCTATGTAGATGAAAGATGATGGTATTCATATTCTAAGGTGACACCCTAGGGAGTAAGTTCTTGTCAACTTTCCGATGCTTCTAAAAGGACTAAATATTTTTTCAGAATTCTGGACATGCACATGCAGATTTAATATTCAATATTTCAGTATAACAAAAAGTACAAATTAATGCCCTGAACCCCTCTGGTATCTTTATCCTCCTTCTAAATTCCAGTGTCTTATTCATGTCCCACTGAGGACAATGACTAGGACAACTTTGCTCACTGGTCACCTGCCTTCCTGGCAACCCCTGTCTTCAGATCTTCTGGTCAGAGAGAATTTGGAAAGATGCTTTTACAGAAGGGCTGTGCAGCACACTGGGGAGTAGCCACGCAGAGGGAGAAGCATTTTAGAACAGGGAAATGGAGATGTCAGACCAATGTGAGGGTAACACAAGAGCTGGTGACAAATTGTGGGGGTCCTGGGTGTTAGGTGTATATGCTAGCTCTGCCTTTCATAGGACTGTTGCTTTCTGACATTTTCCCCTGTCATAGGTAAATGTCAGGCCACAGTCAGGAGGTCAAAGGCTGGAGAATAGATTTGTCAAGACCAGCGTATTTTGCCCAGATTGGAGGCATGAAGAGTGTTAAACAGCCAAAGACCCTGATCAGTGATATATGTTCAAAACAGAAGTCAAATTAGGGGTTCCAGAGCAACTTCTCATTACATGTAAGCTGGTAGTAGGTATTAGCAAAATGCTGTTGTTAATGATAATAGACTATCTATGATTCTTCCTCTGACCTGGCCTTAATTATACAAATCCTCTTTATTCCGTATGTTCTTGAAATGAATGCCTGATTTTAATCCACAGATTAACTTTGAGTTAACATTTGTTAACTCCATCAGGGCAAAACACTCTTCATGGGCAAAAAAGTAGCAAGAGAAAATTGTTGTGGAATAACTCTCTTCCTTCTGGAAACTCTTGTACCTTCCTGCTCTAGGTGGCCAGTGTGTAAACTTAGGAGCATATTGATTAAGGTTCAGACCAGGCATATCAAATGGCGTCAATCTGCCACGCACTTTTCAAGGGTCTTGTTTCTCAGTGCTGAAAAGATTTCACCTGCCTTAAGAAATACATTATAGTATTTTGGACATCACCTTGGTCTAACCTTATAGATGCCCGTTGAACCTTGGCTTTCAAGGTGTGACAATGAAAATCTACCCACATGTTCCCCTCTTTTGACATCAAGGAGCAAAACTGACTCTCACAGAGAACTGCCATTGAATATCTCACCTCTCTGTCTTGAAGAAATTAATAACTTGTTTTATAGGAAAATTCTCATTAATGATCTATGCTATTAAGAAGAATTAAGTCCAATTTCTTGTTTAAAAATTTACCTGTTAAATATCCTAAAATTATTTAAGAACAGGGCTTTGAATAACCCATGTACTTATGGGTTTAATAAAACTAATATGGTCAAAGCACCAACTTTAGACTAATCCACAATCTCTCAGGCATGGCTGTAATGCAGTTGAAATAGAGGCATCTGTGGAAGACTTGATAGTGTGATTGCCAGACTTGGGAAAAAATAGTTATATATTCTTTCTGACTTCTTAAAATCCTCTCTGACCTCCAGAAATAAAGACCTCTCAGCCTACTGCCAAATGACATTTTACAGGAAAATTTAAATTTAAAATTTACTGGAAATATTTTTAAATGCTAACAGCATCAACAGTGCCTGGAATGACTGCTTTCATTCATGACTTATACTTGTCCACACCAGGGTCCCTTCATTAAACACTGGAGGTATGGGATTGCAGTTTTCTCCTCCTAGAACTGTTTTTAAATTTTCAATTGATATTCATTTATGCTATTTAAATACTGTTGGAATTCTTTTACTTTTTTATTTGGCTCCTCTATCAAACATTTATGGAACATTTCATACACACACACACACACACACACACACACACACACAAACACATATTACAGTAGTTTCTGTTATCATTCTTCCATAAGTACTTCATAAAGTTACATTCTTCATGCCATGTATTTTTCTATACGCCTTAGAAACTAAACCAGATCATAGCATAACTTTGAAAACCATTTCTGTATTTTTCAGAATTGTCATACACAGTGAAACTACTATAATATGTTGAAGTAGATTGGGGCTCTAACTCCAATGAATGCTTTTGCTATAATCATTATCAGAAGTTATGGGACTACTTGTCCAATGCTGTGTAAAAATTTTCTCATTTTATCAAGAAAACTGTTGGTTACTTATTTATAGCTTTATTGTTTTCTAGAAAGAACTTTAATCCAGGTGGTGATAATGCACCCAACATAATCAGGGAAGTTCGTGATGTCTCGCTCTTCATGACGGAAATTTGGGAGTCTGCTCAGGAAGAGATTGAACAACCCCTCTAAAGGTTCTCACCTTTCCCTCTTTCTTTGAGGATATTGTTTAATTCTGACACTCCTCTTCTTGCCCTGTTTGGGTAAGCTTGCTCATGTGCCACCGTCACTTAAAAAGGCATAAAAAAATACTTTATCTAGAAAGCATTTGTCACCATGACTGCCCCCTGCAGCTCTTCACACATCTGGAGCCCAGCTCTACCTCTTCTTTCTCCCACACAGGCCTCCATCTACTTGGTTCCCAATTTCTCCTTTCTCAACAATTATTTTCTCATTATTCCTATGCTTCTGATGACTTAAAGTTTCTTATGTACCAGACCTCTACGGGCATAGACTGGTCATTAGCTGATTCACCTCCAATTCAACCTTATTTCCACAGAGTTTAGACAGCTCTTCCTGACTGAAATAAAATGACTGTAGGAAGGGCAGAGAGAGCTGAGTTTATTTCTGTAGAGTCATTGAGCACACTCCCTATGACTCCGAATGAATTTCTGAACCACACTTAGCCTCTGGACTCAACAGATATGGTCTTCAGTGGTTATTCTTGAGCTGCAACTTTGGCATGAGAGTGAGGTAAGATTAGAGGAGGATGAGCAGAGAGAAGGAAGCCGTGCTCATTACTAACCTAATAGTACAATCTGTTAAAGATTTCAGTGTTTCTTGTATTGTCTTTTTCAACTCTTGACCCATCCTGCCGTCCTTATTCTGCAAATTTCTACATACTAAACTAAGGAAATCAGCGCAAGCAGGCAAATTATTCCTCTTAATTTGTCTAGGATGCTCCCTGAAGACCCCTGTTTTCCATGAAAGGCAGAGAAATCCCCTTTTAAACATTCCTGGGGAGTATTATATGGCTTCCCCTTCCTGTTACATCCATTTCTTCACCCATTAGAGTAGGTAACCAGATGTGCCTGTCACATGTGGATGGGGACAATTTGTAACCAAGAGAGAAAAAGGAGAGCAAAGCATAGAAAGCAGTTGCCCTATTTATTTGCACACATGCAGCTCTTGTCCAGATACCTTAAAAGTAATAGTTTCCCTTCCTGAAATCTCCAAGGCTGTTGTGGTTGACCATGAGGTCAGCGGAAGGGCTAATTGCAAGAGCAGCTGTCATCAACCCACCCAGAGTTAGCTGAAGAGTCAAGTACAAAGGCCTACTGATTCTCAAAACATTCCTCCAGGCACTGACCAGAGTCACACAACTCAGTGTAAAGGAGATTAGTGATGGGTGAACCACAAACATACTTAGGTATGATTTTCTTTCTTAACAGTGTGGATGGGGATTTCTAATAAACTACCAAATCCTTTCAGACATATTTAACATTACTACTACCATTAGAAATTTAGCCCAAATGCCATAATTTGCACCACAGAAAGAAAATCAGTTCCAAAGTACCTGAGCTGTCAAATCAAGGATTTACCCATAGCTATAGTGATATCATCAAGGGTCTCTATTACTGAAAACAGCATTAGCTATGGATAACCATAGCTGCATCAGGGCTGTTTATATTCTCTACATAGACATAAAACTGTGTCTGAAATCAGGTAGATAGACATTGTTAGTTTTAAGTACTGATTATTTTCAGAATTATACATTTGGAAAGTATATAGAAAACATAGGAAAATACTGTTATATTGTGGCAACATAGTATGTAGCTGTGAAAACATAAGTTCATTTAGGCAATGATGGGGAAATACTATTGAAAATAATATTTGAGGGTTGAGGGATATTGAATTTATTGTTTAAATTTTCTTCAATTTAATTAGCATGATTTCCTCTAAGAAAGGTAAATGGCAACTTTTGGAAACGTTGGAATTCAGATTAGTACCTTCCCTTAATGTAGATCTGGAGGGACTGGAGAGTTCGTTCAGTGATTAAGAGCACTGGTTTCACAGAGGACCCGGATTCAGTTCCCAGCACCCACATGATGGCTAACAACCATCTGTAACTTCAGTCCAGGGTATTTGACTCCCTCTTCTGGTCACTGTGAGCATTGCAGGATAGGGAGCCCTTGGATACATGCAGGCAATATTCCCATACCCCCAAAATAAAAGTAATTAACAATGAAACACTTTAAAGTGGACCTGGAGAAACTGACAAGGACAATGAATGAAAAATGTTCTTTTCTTCTTCAGGGGCATTCCACAGATGAACAATGCGTTCATGCATTATAGAAAATAATTCATAAAAGCTTATTTGATTATAAATACAGTTGTACTGACCCTACCCATGTTACTTGTGTTTGCAACATAAATAGCGTGTGCCGGGATACACATGTACATACATGGTATAAATTGTTTCCGTGTGTCTCTCTGTAATAAATAAGTCCCAGTGCAGACCACCTGTGTGGCCACTACTGGGCAGGATACTGTATGAGAATCAAGATAACTTATCATATAATTTGAAAAGCATCAAATTAAAGACACTTTACGATTCTGATTTATGTTAATGAAAAATTCTGATATGGTACATTTCCCCAGTGCCTAAGCTACTCCCTAACAATAAATTCAGTTTCTTTGACACTGCATTAAATGCTTGAATCCACTGGGGAGCTATTCTGAATATTACTGCTTTGGTGGATTAAACACATTCTTAAGGTATTTAAAAAGTTAAGGGAACTTTCAAAAGTCACTAATTCACAATACTGTATTAAGAAAACCAACACACTTGAAAGGATCCAAATGAACTTAAAAAAAGAAATCATAAACAAGTTTATGTATTCAGAGGATGCACAATGGTGTAAGTTAGATGAGTGTGTATGTGTTGAAGGGAAAGGGGTCATTAGTTAGAACTGGCCAGAGGTGGAACTTAATCTGGTCTTTAAAGAAAAATAAAAATAGAAGATTAGTTAAGGAAACATGCTAATAACTCAGTAGCCTTTGTTAATGTAAAGCAGAAAGTGGCTAATTGTGAATTCAATTTCCTGACTGTTTTCAAAAACTAGCCATTAAAGAAAGATTGGTCTCTACAGAAAAAAAAACCACTTAAATTATACCTCTTTGATGAATATAGATCTTTTATTATAATTTTAAACATGTTATGAATACCTCTGGTAGGACTACATAAGAGAAATTTAATTAAAATTTCAAAGAAAAAGAAGCTACATTTATCATGTCACAAATTTGGGCCACTGCTGTCCTGGGAGAAGCTGACTTAGATCCCCTCATTAGAAAGTGTTGACAAGGTGGGCCCCTTAGCCAGGGGACTTTGAATACAATGGAGATGGTTTTCCTTGCCACAAGAATTTTAGAAGAGGAAATTAAAGCTCTCATGTTTGTCTCTTTTTACCCTTGACCATCAAGCAATGCATGCGTGTTAACATGGAGATAGATGAGAGAGCATCCCAGACACATTTGTAAAATCCCATGGATGTACTTCTTATGTGTGTGAGACAGAGTTCTTACTCTTCTTGCCCCAACCTATCCAATGATGGAATTACAGGTGTGTAGCGTTTATTTTCTAATATAATTCATGCAGTACTTGGTAAATACACTATCTTTTGAGAAAGCTCTAAGAGGCGATAATAATTTCATATTTGAGTGGTTCTCATGGATCATGGAGAATTTTTTGGTGTTACTTTCTCTGGCTGAGTCTTATTAATTTTTGATCTCCATGGTGCCTAGAACCCCAAAGACAGTATACTTACTATAGAAATCATCGACAGACCTGTGAGGGTTAATTGATGTGGCAATTAACTGGGTGAGGTCTAGGTACCCAGCTCAGACATTATTTTAGATGTTTTTGGAGGAAAGTATTCTTTAGCTGAGATTAATATGGAACAAGCAAGGTGAATAAAACAGATTGTTTCCACACTGAGAGTAAAGGTCACCCAATTGTTTGAGGGGCTTGGTGAGATAAGGGTATCTTCCCTGGAGGAATAGGAAATTCTGACTAGACTTCCTCCAGACTGCAGACTGAAGACTCAAGCTGTCACCCTTCCTTGTGTTCCAAGCTGCTACTATAGAACAGCTAGTTTCCATTATCATGTGAGCCAGTTCCCATGTGACTGAATCCCCTGCTCCCTTCCTATTCTCCTCTGGGTAAGGCCCATAAAAGACCATAGAAGACAGATGTAAAGAGCAAGAAGTCTGAAGACACACTTTGGTCACATTCTCCTCATGTCCACAAATATTTGGTAAATGGTAAATGTTCCTATGGTGAAAGTGTTGTAGTTGTGGCTGAGACATTGCTGGGATGCTCAATACATTAAAGCTGTAGAACTTGTAACAACCTGAGTAAAAGTCATTTTTATGTCAAGCAGGATACTAGCAATGAGGAAATATGTTTTATAATTGCTAGAGTTATAAAATGACATTTGGAAAATAACATAGACTAATTTGTGTAGACTTGATGCCAGAGGTCCAAAATATGTGAATGGACTTGGTAGAGTCAAAAAAGATAAATGGGGGCGTAGGGGCGGGGCTGGAGAGATGGCTTAGCAGTTAAGAGCACTGGCTGCTTTTCCAGAGGATCTGGGTTCAGTTCTCAGCACGCACATAGCAGCTAACAACTATCTATATCTTCATTTCCAGGCGATACAGTGCCCTCTTCTGACCTCTGTGGGCATTGCATGACATGGGAGCAGTTATACATGAAGGCGATTCACTCATACACATAAAATGAAAAATAATAAAAATCCATAAACATGGTGAAAAGCTTCAATATAATGCTCTCTCTAGCTGACAGAGGAGGCAAACCTCAACAATATGGACAGAGGAGCCCTGAATCATTTACAAACCCTGGAAGTGAATAAGGCCGGCCTGATTGTTGCATGCATGGTTACACTTACTTACTTTTCACAAGCACAAAGGTCATGCATAAGAAACACACAAGCAGAGTGATTCATAACTAAAACCTCATATTTCAAGACTGAGGATAATTCAGAGACTGTTCGTAGGAAATACTGGAAATATGGTCGAACTAACTACCACACAATTCCTACTGGCCTGAGGAGTAGATCAAATCTCCCACACTACAGTCTGTACCACCACAGGGGAGGAAAGAAAGTGAAAGGAAAGTAAAAGATTGTCAAATGAGTGATACTTCATATCCCGAAACAGCTAAAAGAACTGTTAAAGCGAGAAATGTAGTTTAATCACGGGTAATTCATAAGGGAAGGAAATTTTTTAGGCTTCCATTTCAGTCCTCTACAAGAGAACTAGCAGATTAATTTTCAGTGAAAGAAAGCAACAGATTTTGAAGAGAAATATTTTTAATATTAATTTTATTTATTTTTAATCTTTTTGTGTATGAGGGTATTGCCTGCATGTGTGTAAGTGCAACCATGCCCATGTCAGGCAGTGCCCACAGAGGCCAAAGAGGGTGTCAGATCCCCTGGAACTGAGGTTATGGCAGCCACCATGTGGATACTGGGAACCAAACCCAGATCCTCTGCAAGAGAAGTCAGTGCTCTTAACTTCTGTCATCTTTCTAATCCCCATTTTTAAATATTAAAAACATGCTATGGTAAAATATAATCTGTTGTAAAAACAATAGGGATTAGGGAGATGGCTGAGTAGGTGAGGTGCTTGCTCTGAAAGCATGAGGACCTCAGTAAGTTCAGGTCCCTACGATCCATGCATTAAGGCAGAATGGAGCAGGTGAATTGACTGAATGGACCAAGACATTTGCTGTGCAAGTCTGATGACCTGAATTTATTCCCTAGGACCCAGGTAAAGGTGGAAACAAAGAACCAAATCCTCAAACGTATCCTCTGGGCTCCACACACATATAATAGCATTTGTGTGGACTCACACTTATACACACATACGACCCATGCACACACTAATAATGCCAATAAATACAGGCAAAAATGAAAATGACATATAAAAATAATCATAATTCTAGTAAGATTGGTAAAATTTAAATGTGTTGGTATCAATATCATAAAAGAATCTTAACTTTAATCTCGGTCCTCAGGAGGCAGAGGCAGGCAGAGATATGTGAGAGGTCAGACTTGTCTACATGGCAAGTTCTAGGCCAACTGGAGCTACAAGAAAACCTCCTTCTACAAAAACCACAAAGTAAACAAGCAAATAACTACCAACCCGAAGAAAAAGATCCCACCCCCAAACACAGGGATCTTTCTGTAGGTACTATACATACCAAAAACTTGTTAAGAACATATTAGGGGTACCAAAGATACAAACATTTTGATTAATTTTTAAATGTTTTTCTTTCTCTTTTTATTTCTGAGACAGGGTCTAACCATGTAACCCTGGCTGCTAGGCCTGGGACTAGATAGGCAGATCAGGATGAACTCGCACTTACAGAGGATCCACCTGCCTCCTCAGTGCGGTACCATCACACACTAGGTCAATATTCCTTGAAGAATTATGAAAATGACAGAATAATTAATTCTTGCAAAAACTGAAACTATTATTAAAATTTTTCTCCCATCAAAAGTTCTCAGCTTTGGCTGGGGAGGTGACTCAGTGGGTTAAAGATGCTTGCTGCCAAGTTTGCTGACCGTGTTTAGTCCTTGGAGTCACATGATAGAAGGAAACAATCAATGAACTCCCACAAGTTGTCTTCTGACCTCCACAAGTACACCATAGCACACCTGTGCACATACACAATGATCAATAACACATAAATTAATGCAGAATAAGAAGAAATAATATTTTTACTGACAACTTAAATTTTTACCAGTCTTACTAGAACTATGATTTGTTATTTTCATATGTCATTTTGCTTTTATTTATTGGCATTGTTAGTCTGTATACATGTGTGTGCATGTCCTGTGTGTATATGTGTGTGTGAGTCTGCATGTGTGTGTGCATGTGCATGTGTATGTGCGTGTGCATGTGTGTGTGAGTGTGTGTCCACACACAGACCATGATGTGTATGTGGAACCCAGAGGACACCTTTGAGGAGTTGATTCTCATTATTCTCTCCTGGATAATCTTTCCAAATATATATTTAATAGAAATAGCAGTGTTTGTGTGCAGAAGTGAACATGTGTTCAAAACATTTTTGCTAAAATCCAAAGCACACATGTGAATAAATTTAAATGGAAGATTTTTGGAAAAGTCAAGAGTATAAAGATTTTAATTTTTCCAAAATTAACATATAGGTTTGGTACACTATTAATAAAATGCATGTGGAATTAAAAACACTAAAGATAGTAACAAAGCTGAGGGATTCTGTAATTTCTGTGAAAAGCGAGTCAGGCTGAGCTCAGGAAAGTCCATATGGGTGCAAAGAAAGGAAATTGTGTTAGAGTACAAGAAGGGGTTCACAAAATTACCAGCATCATTCTAGAATGCAGTAGAAAGATGGTGTTTACAGTAAATAATGCTAAGGCAATTTGTTCTCCATATGGATGCAAAAAGTGTGTCTGGACCCCCATTTCACATCACACACGAAAAGTAGTTCCAGATGGATTGTCTGTCTACATAAGAGCAGAGAAGCTGGGAGAGGAAAACAGAAGGGGACAGTCTTGTGACCTTGCATTGGCAAAAATATTCATAAGTAGAACAAAAAGGACTTCACTAAATACAGGAAACAAAGACTTCTTTGAAAATTAGGAGACGGTGTTCATCAAAAGACATCATTAAGAAAGTAAATACCCAACTAAAAACTGCTAGAAGCTATTCAGAATTCATATATCTGGCAAGGAATCATATCCCAAATATGTAAATATTAATAATTATTTTAAAATATAATCAACTAGGGATAAAAAGGTAGAAGACTTGAATAAGCTGAATAATAATAATGAATAGGAATGTTAATAATTATATGAAAAAGGTCTCACATTTACAATTCATAGAAGACATTATGAATTCACCCATTCAAACCACAATATGATCAAACTGTCCTCACACCCTCATAGCCAAAATGAAAGACATCCAACAGCAAAAGTTGACACGGTGTGGGACAATGGGAGTTGCAAAGCTTTATGTGGGAATGTAGTGGACTTATTTTTTTTCTGGGTCTGCAGAGATTTTAAGATGATGCAGTTCCACCCCTAGATCCATATGCAGAAGAAAAGCGTCTGCAGGTTCATAATCCCAAAATGGTTATGATTCAAATGACCAGCCTCAGAAAACAGATGATGAAATTATCATATACTTAGACAGTAGAACCATACAGCATTGAGAATAAGAAATATGCAAAATATAAATGATGTTCTTGAATACAATGTTGAACAACAACAACAACAGCCAAATATAGAGTAGGCATCTTAGTTGCTTTGGTTTATTTACAAAGGCATAAAACAAGAGAGGAAGAGAACTGAGTGCTTGCCACACAAGCATGAAGGCCTGAGTTCACCCGGAGCACACATAAGAAAAGCCCGTGGATAGATGCGTACTTATAGGGCCACTGTTGAGGCGGGGGAGACAGGCAGATTCTTGGGGCAACCTGGTTGGCCTGACTAGTCTATTTGGTGAGCTCCAGGCCAATGACGGACATGTAAAAGACAAGGTAGATGCTGCCTGAGGAATGACAACTTACGTTGACATCTGGCCTCTACTTGCATGTATAAACACACACACACACACACACACACACACACACACACCAGACAAAGGCAGTTTTTGCTGGTAGAATTCCCAGTAGTGATCCTTGTTTACAGCAGTATAATGTTTCAGAGGCATGGGATCTGAAAATGTTAGAAGAGAAGGCCTTCTGGATGATGATACTCTTATGTTTCTCAACTTTCTCCTTGTGTGCTATGTTTTAGTTAGAAAACAAATAAGAAACATGGGCTTTGCCAGGAAGCTTCTGTCAAAGCCTCACCCTTCCTCCCTTAGTAAGCTTAGGTAGGTTACATGTTGTACTGTGCCTGAGGTCTTCTTAGAGAAAACGGCCATGAAAATGTCCTGAATTCCAAGGTTGTGAGGAACAATTGACTTAATGGACTCTAAACACATAAAATACTTCCCCAAAGAAAGGAAACCCTTAGTAGTTGCCAAAGAATATCTCCCAGGCACACAGAGCAACAACTCAGCTGGAGTCTATTCACATCAGGGGGAGCTCGGTTATCCCAGCTGTCCCCTGAAAGGCAAGATCTGAATCAAATAAGCTCTGGTTATATTCTCCTACCACAAATTGACTGACAAAATATCAAGAACAATTTTCCCTTGGGATAACTAGAAGAGTTGCTGGAGAGAGAAAGCTAATTATGTGTAGGTTTTCAAGACCTGCCAGGTTCTCTGGGTAGAAGGCTGGATGGGTCTTTGTTGAGGCTATGCTTCGAGCCATGCTCTCTTGGCTCTTGGTCTCCTTTTGCAGTCAACCTCAGATTCCAGAGGAACAACATTGATCCTAAGGACTTCCACCTTTTTAGCTCATTTGTCTGTTTATGATGCTAGAACTGGAACCAGGGCTACTCACATGCTAGGCAGTACTCTACCACTGAGGCATACCCACAGCCTTTTATCTCTCTGGGTTGTTTTAGTTTTTAGTGAGAGCGGTGGTTTTTTTTTTTTTTTTCTTTTTTTGACACAGAATCTTACTTTATGATCCAGGTTGGCTTGGAACTTCACTATGAGCTCAGACAGGCCTCAAATTCCACTAATCTTCCTACATACATCATGAGTGATGGAGTCATATGCCACACCAGTATCTTAGTTTACTTCTATTGCTGTAAAACAAAACAAAACGAAACAAAACAAAAAACAAAGCATTCATCAAAACCAATTTGGGAGGAAAGGGTTTATTTTATCTTAGATCTCCCGGGTCACAGTTCATCACTGAGGGAGGTCAGGGCAGGAACTCAGGGCTGGAACCTGGAGGCAGGAGCTGAAGCACAGACTATGCTGCTTACTGCCTTACTGGCCTGTACTCATCTGCTTCCTTATGTAACACAGGACCACCTGCCCAGGGGTGTGTCATCACCCACAGTGGGCTGAGCCCTCCCACATAACTTACTCAAGAAAATGGCCCATCAACATGCCCATAGGCCAATACAAAGGACCGCACTTGAGGTTTCCTCTACACAGGTTTAGCAAGTTGAGAACTGGATCTGTCCATCATAACTGACTGACTTTTTGTCAATGCACAAACACATCATTATTAAACCCAAACCTTACGACTTCTTATACCAAAGATCTCATATTCATATTAGTATTGCAGCATAATGCACTGCAAACTTTAAAAGTGCCACAGACTTTAAAAATTCAAGCACTTTAAAAGTTCCAAGTCTCTTTAAACTGCTAACTTCTGTAAAAGTCAAAGCAAGTTAAATACTATCTTATTTCAAATCAGGTGGAGCAGGCACACTTAAGCCAAAGTCCAGCAAAGCAGCCTAAGTGTGAATACCTGGGATTCATTCATGGCCTTCTGGGCTCCAAAGGGGTTGAGAAGCTCCATTCAAAGCACACATAGCATGTCTTGTAAGCTCAGGCCAGTTCCACTCCACCCTTGCCATTGCCCTTGGTTGTCATCCCATGGTCCTAGCATCTACAATATGCTGGAGTTCTTTTAAAACTGAGACTAGACCTTCATCAATCATCTCTCCTGGCCTCTTAGGGTGCAAAGCCTGAGTTTCTCTCCATGACCCCTTCATGCCTTCAGCACTAGCACAATATAGGAGACTCTTACACATTACCAAGTCAGGCTTCCAGCTTGAGATGGCAGCTCAAGGCCCTTCTGTGTGCAGACCCTGAGGAAATACTTCCTAGAAGATTTTTACCTCCAAGATGCTGGTCTCCTATCATAAATGATTTTACAGCCTCAGCTAACCAGCATACATTGTCCCCAGTAAGGCAAAGGTTTTACTTCAGTGGTTCTGGTCTCTTCTTAATCACAGCTGATTCTTTAGCCCCAGCTGACCAGAAAGCACAGATTCTCAATTCAAAATATCATACAAACATTTCTGGTAATCTTTGATTCCCTTGAAACTTTCCTCTTTCAATATTATCTTCCAAGTTCCACAGAATAGCTCATTGAGCTTCAAATATTTTTTTCCAGTACAAAGCTCCCCAAACATACAATCCCCCTAGATATACATGATCCAGTTTGTCCCAGAACTGCCCTGTTCCTAGAACCTACTTCTGTCTTAGCTTTCTTCTATTGCTGTGATAAAAATCACTCACCAAAAACAACTTGGGGAGGAAAGGGTTTACTTTATCTTAGATCTCCCAAGTCAGAGTTCAAGAGAGAGAAGTCAGGGTAGGAATTCAGGGCTGAAACCTGAAGGCCGGAGCTGAAGCCCACATCATGGAAGAATGCTGCTTACTGGCTTGCTCTCCTGGCCTCTGTTCAGTCTGCCTCCCTTTACAATATAAGACCACCTGTGCAGAGAAGCATCGCTCACGGTGGGCGTGGCCCTCCCACACCACGCAACAGTCAAGAAAACATGGAACAGGCCAATCCAATCACTGCCATGACTGGTTCACTTAAGTAGATGCCTTGAGCTAGACTCCTTTCAGGATAACATATCTTAAAGCACCTGAAAATCAAACAACAGAGAAAGGCAAACTGTGTGAGGGACATCATGGGAAATTTTGTTTCCTGCCTCTTTATTGGCTTAGGTCTAACTCGAATAGTAGTCCCAAGGATCCCTTTGGCTGACCTTAGATAATAGGTGACCTTTTATCTCAATTGATTAATTGATCATTCTACTTCCTGAATTGCTTTCCCTGATGAAATGAGATATTTTCGTAATTGCCTAGACACCATCTTTGATGGCCCATAATGATTGAGGGCAATTCTGTTGCATAGAACTATTTTAATTGACTGATGTGTGCTGGTCTCTTAGGACTCTCATAGTTAGGCTGTTTTCTTGCTATGTGGGCCACAGTCAAGATAAACCACAGAATATATATCTTATTTTGGGAAATCCTACTCAAGGTAGAATTTTTTACAAACTAGTGAATTCCAGTGTTACAACTAACAAATGAACATAGCTTTAGGTTAATACAATATAAATAGTATGTTTCAGGTTAGTGATAATATTCACATGCCATGAGGGTGGTGGATCCCAACCGTGTGAACACAGAAGCTCAAGAACATCAAGACCTTGGTTTCTAGTACTTTACTTGGATGCTCATCTGTGGCTTTCATGCTATTGGTTATAAAAAATCATTAAAGTTTCTCTTGAGTCCTGTGAGCATCATATCAAGTAATTAGGTTCAAGGAGGTGGTTCATGGGAACCTTCATTTATAGCCAGCTCAACCAGGGCATACAATTGGCCTCTTGAGTGGGCATAATATTGTGGACAGAGCCCTTAACCTGTTGAATTTGATACTCCTTTGGAGTAAATAATGACTGAACTGAATTAGATTATAGATCATTTAATTGCCTGTTTGTAGGGAGACTACACCAAACATTTGGACACAGAGTTATGTGGTACAATGTTGACTAAGAGTTGGGAAAAACAGTTTGGTGTTTTGTATCTCATATACCCTAGAAATAAATTAGAAAAACATAAGAGAAAAAATGTAAAAATGTAAAATATTACTATGGTCGTAGATTTTGATCCAAAAGACTTAGAAGGAAGTTGCTCATAAATGATGTGATTTTGATTTACAGATATTCATGACTGTTGACATCTAGGTTGGAACATTCTGAGGCATTTTTATGAGCCTCTGAGCTAGACCTTCAGTGGACATGGGTTTAGGTGATAAGATCTATAACAAGTCATGTTGAGAAGTATATCATAGAAGGTATGCCTAAGACTTGAAGATTTGTTTCTTTTCAGTGTGGTACTAAGATGAACTCCAATATGTATCTTTTTATACAACTCCAATCTTCTGGATGCATAGCAGGTATGGATGTATCTAGCTATACTCCTGCAGAAGGTTACTTCTTACTTGTTGAGAATGAGTTCTGGTGTATTAAGTATACGCATGTTTAGTTGTATGTGCTCTAAAGGTCAGCATGTACTTGTGGGCATGAGTCTGGGTATAGCATATATAGATGCATCCCATGGTACCCTTCTAGAAGGGCAGCTCATATGTGTTGAGCATGAGACTGGGTACATATTATTCATTTTTTATAATGTCAGAAAAATGAGAATAAAACTCTGACAAAGAAAAGTTGTTTAATTGCTCCTACAGCTGTAAAGCAAGCAAACTGTATTCCTTTCTTTTCTCTTAGCTGTGATCTTAAACAACTTAAGGGAAGAGATGTTTATTTGTGGTTCAGGGGATGCAGTTCATCATGGCGGGGAAGGCATAACAGCTAAAGTAGCTTGGTCTGTGTAAATAAGAGCCTACAGCTGCAGATCGGAAGCAGAGAGAAACCCAGAACCAGAGGTGGGCTATAACACTGTCTAGCAGCCTACGCTCCCCCCAGGTCCCACTTCCTAAAAGTTCCACGGTCTTCCAAAACAACACCACCAGCTGGGGACCAAATGTTCAAACATATGAGCCTGCAGGGGACATTATGGATCTAAATCATAACACAAACAAACAAATTAATTACTGCTTGAAGCCCTCCCATTCTTTTTCTTCTTATTTTCATGTGGGATCAGAAAACCCATCTTTCCAAAAACTTGCTTTCAGTCCAGCCTTCACTCCAGATGACCAAGGCAACAACGTAAGTAGCTGCTTCTCTACCACATGCGATGAGCATCCTAATCTTGAATAACTGTTTTCGGAATCCTAAGTTTTCACCAGACCAGAGAACTAGGACCACATTTGTTTGACTTCCTTACTTGTTTTGTTTTGTGGCTTCCTGTCCATTGCCAGGCCCAGTCTTTCTACCAATAGGAGCAGTGATTGCAAAAAACTCTAACTAACTTAATCAGAAAAGGACTAGATTGGAAATATGTTGGGTAGTTCATAGAAGCAACAGGAAATTGCAAAATCTGGCTCTAAATGTAGGAAGAAACCAAAGGCAGACCAAAATGCTGACATGGCCCTACCAAGGATCAACCTGATTAAAACTTGGCCGGCCGGCGCTCTGTGGTAAGCCCCATGATGCTAGCTGTACTACCACTCCATCTTTGCACACAGTGGCTACCTCTGCTAGAACCAAAGCTCCTGGAGACAGGACAACCACTGAACAAAGCTCCTGGGTACAGGGTGAAGCTATCCTGTCACTGCCCTTGGGCATCACTCAGTGGCAATTCAAGGTTTAGCATGGGAGCACTGTGGTGGTTGAATTGGGATTTTTCATTTGTGTCTGCATATCCTTGGTATGCTGAAGGGAGAAGAACAAGAGAAAAATCACACAAATATCAGAGAAAGATTCTAGCAGGAAAAAAATTACAAATTTTCACTATATAACTCATAACAAGATTTTATGCTAGTAAGATAAACAGATACATCAACATAATTATGTTTGAGTAGATGCATATATCTTAAAGAAGAATGATTTCTGGCTTGGTAGAAGAGCCCTAGAAAGGATACATTCTTGTTTTATTTATGTAGCTTAAATTATTTTATTTTTCTCAGCATTTATGGGTTTACTGCAACAAATAGTCTTAAGAACATTGCAAGTTCCACGGGGAAGAGAATGTGCATTAAAATCTAGCATCCTCGACAATTCCAAGTAGAGGATATTGTAAAGACTGTGTCCCTGATAAGTAACTATTGAGTTATTGACTTTTTCTGTCAATATCTTCTTGAGTACTAATTGATTCATGAGCAGAAAAGAAAGGCTGAGATGTAGAAGGGACCCACAGCTGTGAAGAAAACTGTGGATATCAGGTGATAGGCAGGTTCAGAGAGAATGACATTGGATCTAGTAGCTATGAGAAGGATTTATGAATACCTTTCTTTGAAATCCAAGGAGAACATAAATAGAAATTGCAGCCATTGAAGACTAAGAATTCAGCCTACTTTTTTGATTTCTTCGAAAACATATTCAGTGCAAGCATATGATCGTCTCATAATAATACCGTATCTTACTAAGTTAATGATACCATAATGTGCTCATGAGCAAAATATTTAAAAGATGCCATTTTGTCAAAGATGACACCAGACCTACCTCCTGCTATGTGTAATAAACTTTTAATAAAATGTTGCCCTAGAATAATCTTGAAATGTATCTTACATCATGGTCTCCTTTTTTGTGCTTGCAATCCTGGACTAATTAATATTGACCATGAAAGTTATAGTTCTTAGACCATAAAAAATGTTTTATCCACCCAACTAGAGCAAAACAACAGCAAGTTATTTCAGTACCAAGAAGTCCCAATTGTATTTTTCCAGAATGCTGTGAGGGGGCAAAATAACTATAAATGTATTGAACTCTTGAAAGCCCAAGAACATTTCTTAATTAAAATGTCATTGCTAAAAAAATTCAATTATGCTTTAATGTTTACTCAGCTGAATGTATTGACATGTAGAGATGTATTTCAACATGATGGCAATGTTGAATGGTCTATAATTTTAATATGCAGAACTTATTAGTTATTATGGAAAATAAGTGATCACTCAAGATCTCAGTAACCTAGGTCATGAGTAAAAAAATGTAAACATAAAAAATGTAAGGATAAAATGAAGCTGGATTTTTGGTTATACTTAGCACAGAAGGAGAGAAGAAGTAACAGGAAAGCTTCAGTAAGTATTCAGATATTTGAATCCATCAAAATCATTTTGCATCTGTATTCAAAGCTGTTTGAAAGCTGAACTTGGTGTGTAGAGATGAGATATAAAAGTGCAACCAAGAACAAGACTGATAGAAGCAGGATCTTGTGTCCTTAGCATGGACATGGTTGGGTTAGCCATCAGGGACAGGAACCAGGTCATGGAACACGAAGATGAAAACAGTGCTGTGTTGGGTGGTGCCGACGATGCTCAGGACTGGAAGTTCATTTAATGTTCCAGATCCCCACACTGGACTCTTAGAGGGAAAATGGATGAAGGCTCCAAGAATATAGATGTCATCTATTACCAGACAGTACTGCACAGAATAATCTCCTAATATTGACCTCTTCTGTTAATTTCTCCTTCATTACCCACTGATTCACTAGCAAAAAGAAAGGTTGAAAGAGGACAAGAAGCTGAGAGAATGGAGGAGCGTGGAAGGAGCAAGAGAGGGACTTGGTGAGGAAATGATGCAAATGTCATTCTCACGTATGACATTCTCAAAAGATGCAAAAAAGTACATAACAGTACACTATATATCAAAGTATTTAACAAGTATCTAAATAATAGTCTCTTTAAACAAAGCCCAATTTACATTCTTCTTTTTAGCACACACAATATTCTCTAAAGGATACCATAAGGACACAATAAGTCCTACCAAATACAAATGAATCCGTTTGATTTCTTGTATCATATCAAGTCATAGTGGAATAAAACTAGAAAGAAATAGCCAAAGAAATTATAGAAAATACTGAATTATTTGGAGTCTGAAATACATACTTTAGAAAAAATATATATTTTTATTGTATATGTATTGTGTTATATCTGCATGTATTTACATACATAACACCCATGTTATGAAGTGCTTCCTGGAAGCCAGAAAAGACTGTTGGATCTTCTAGAACTGGAGTTATTGACAGTTACTAGCCAACATGTGGGAATGGACCTCAGGTTTTCAGTAAGAGCAGCCAGTGCTCTTAACTACTCAGCTACCTCTCCAGTCCCCGAAGTACACATTTTTGAGTGAACAGTAGATCACTGAAGCAATGAGAGAATAAATTTTTAAGTTCTTAGAATTAAATAAAAAGGAAAGTATGACTGATGAACTAAGCCAGTTCTTACTTGAATGTCAATAGCTCTAAAGGCTTGTGTGCAAAACCATAGAGAAGTCACATAAATAACATCCTGATGCAAAATGACATCTTAGAAGAGCAAGAACTAAACAAATATGGCCAGTAATAATGAAAGTCATGCAAAAAGGAAGTAAAGAAAACCTAAGATGTCAGAAGTGACAGCTGTGATGAAAAATGTGGATATCAGGTGGTCTGCAGGTTTGGAGAGTGTGTGGCATATGATCTAGTAGGAATCAAAAGGTTCATGGATTTCTTTCTTTGAAATCTAAAGAAAACACAAATGGAATGTTAAACACTTAAAACTAAGAATCAAATCTAGATGTTTATATACTTTGTATTTGAATCATTTTAGTATAAGTCAGTGCAGAAGCAAATTTAACTTCCTCTTACCCAAGACAGTATCTGGGTGAGATACTGCCCTTCTGGATCTCAGCACTGAGAGAGAGCCACAGAAGCAGTCAGAGAGCTCTTCAGCTCAGGCCTTAGACAGCTTTGGCCCTCTGCACTCATCTTTTCCCATGGACCTTTCTCTTCCTATTTTCTGCTCAGTCTGATCTAGGTTACTGTTTCTCAAGCTGGCTATGAGTCACAATAACCCGAGAAGACTTTTAAAAACTGCTGCTGCCTGCATTCCCTGTTCAAAGAACTGCTTTTCATTTTTTGTTGTTTGTTTTTTTAATTTGGTCTGGTCATGACCTAAACCTCTGTAGAAAGGTCTTCAGGTGATGCAAATAGATCACCAAGGGAAGGGTGAGGGCAAAGGATCTAGACCAATGGTAAACAGTAGTCACAAGCAATGGAGTGATCACTAAGGATACCTGCTACCTGACAAGATAGTTAGGAGAAATGCAGGAATTACAGCAGCATGTTAGAGAGCATTGATTTCGTGTCTTTGCTGTACCACCAAGGTCGACACTCATGTTAATTCAAGCTACCCATCGCATCTAAGTTGAAGCATTGTTGGGTATTTTAATGAGCCTTAGAGCTGGATCTCTGTAGGGAATAGAAATTCCGTGGGTAGAGTTTGTAGCAATCATATTGAGAACTATGGATCCACGGAATGTATGCCCCAAAACTTGAAGAATAGGTTAGAGTGGCTAAAAAGTTCCTTTCTAATGTGGTGCTAATTTATAACTTTCTCTAAGTCTCTAATACTCTGTTTCTTAGTGAATAGATATTTTCAGCACTTTCAGATGTGTTTAGGTACTTGATTGTCTAGTTATTGGCCCGTGATGTGTTTATTCAAAGACAAAAGAAGTTACTATCATCTGCTCTCTGACAAAACTGAGGCCTGCTTAAATTAAATGACAAAGGAAAATTCTGCCCTTTGAAAGAGAGACCTTCAGCAATTACAGTAGGTACAATTACACGACTCATCAGAACAGAGCTTTGTTAGAAACTTTCTAGCGTAGAAGATAGGAGCAGACCTCTATGATGAAAAACAGCTACAGGAAAGAACTCAGTCCAGCTGGGTTGGCTTCTGGCTACTAGAAAACTAAGACTAAGGAAGGTTTTTTTTGACATGCTTTAATGGGTACCAACTCAATTTCTCTGCTATTTTCCTGGTTCAGTCTTCTTTTTAAGGGCCTTATCCTCAAGCTGTTTCTGGAGGAAAAATGGCAGCCAAGAGCTCAGGGATCATCTTGGTTAGTGGTTTTCCCTTGTAAGAAATCTTACCTTTTAGGTCTGTTCTTGCAGGAAAATTCAACTTAATTTTTTCTTTCTGTTTCCAAAACATAGCATCCAGAATGATAGGGTCCAAAACTAGACCAAATATTAACACCCTTGAGTCTCTCACCAAGGTGGTTAGAGTGAAATGGAATAACTCAATTTAGGGGCAAAGCAAACCCTTATGGAAACAGAAAAGACCATAAATGGGTAAGGAAGAGAGAAAGGGAGGAAGGGGGGAAGGAAAGAGGAAGAAATTAGAAAGGAGAGAAGGGGGAGGAGAATACCCTTCACAGTAGTAAGGACAGACATACTAGATATTTCTACAAGAGGAACAATGGAGCCAAGTTCTCATTTAAATTCCCCCAAAGACTTTTATGTCCTTGGCTAAACAAGTTACTTTCATTATTAAAATGAGTGTGTTTCAGAAAGTGACCTGATTTTTAAGATCTTGTTCAAAATCTAAAATTCTGAACTTCCTATCTCTCAAGTATCTTGTACCTGAACTATTTGGCTTTCAGCCCTACTTTTCAAGACTCATTTAAAGGAATGATTGATTTACAGTTATGGGCAAAATTGTTCAAGGAAATGATCTACTTTCCTCTAATATAGGGACCACTAGTCCTTTTAGCATGGAATCACGAAGCCAGCATCTGACTTCTTTTCTATCAGGTCCCTGAGTAACTGACAAACCTGAGAAATTTCTCTGGTTTATATGAAACAGTGCATTTTCTTATATTTGTTTTAAAACTTCTTTGAATGATTCAATTGCTTCCAATATCCTATTGTACTTGAAAAATGTTAAGTGACAACACCATGGTAAATTTATTGAGGCTTTCAATTTTAATTAGTTTTTTTTTCTCATATTTTTTCTGAAAAGTTAATCCTATTTTAATGAAACTGTAAAATATAAGCAAATCTTTCATGACACTGTTATCAGCTGCTTGTCTGAGATCAGAAGTCTAACTGTACAGCCTTCTCACATTAGACTCAATTCTAAGTGCAGATTAAAGTGGCAATTTTTATTTTGGATCAATGGCTGAGCTTTAATTTATTTGAGCAAAATAAAACAATGCAGATCATGGTTTAGTGCTACATTTCAACATGTTTTATAGAACTAGGATATTTTTATCATGATTTTACCACTGTTTGAAGTGTAATAGGAAGTAGAGTCTTAGCTTGGAAACTTAATCGGTGTAGGTTTTCCATCAGAAAAGAACCCACCAAATAACTTCTCCATGAAGAAAATGAATCCATTCTCATATCTCCCGCCATATTTTATGGTGTAAAATAGTACTGACTATCACATTCCAGTGATTGTAAACATGTGCATGCATGAGTTCTCCAGGATAACAGTGTTATCACTTCCGAATTTTTCAACCATCTCTCTTATATTTAAGGCCTGAAATGATGTGAATGCGACTGGGCTCTCCATTTAATTTAGGCACCTTGGTTTATATTGTTTGAACTTTCTTCTTTATTTATGATCAAAGTATAGGCTCACTTTGTAGTCTTATACTGACAATTTACAACCAGCTCATAAATGTCCCTTGTCCTGCAATTTATGGCAGACCTCCTTGGTGCCCATGACCTCTTTCTCCCAGGCCCCTACTCACTGCTCATCTTGGGTCACCTGATGAAATTCATTAGCTTAGATACCTGTGGAAAAAGGAAGGCCATCGTGGAGACAATGTCTCCTTTATCTGCAGCCTCTGGGTTCCAGAATGTCAAAGATGTGAAGGTGGCTACATCTACTGCTCTGACCCGAGGATGGCTTACATTGGGACTAAACTTTGTCGGTGAGTCTTTAGAGGAAAAATAAAAGGCAAAACTAGGTTTTGATAATGAAATTAATTGAGAAAAAAAAAACAGTCTAACTGTCAAAAGAGAAGAACCTTGGGAGGAAAGCAGCTTCTAAAGGTCAGTACTCAGCAAGCTGTAATCTCTACCATCTGTGCTCGGGCTGGTAAGATTCAGAGACTGTCATCCAGTCTTTTCTCTGAAAATAACAGACAAGGGGAAAAAAAGGCTTGCCCAACAGGGAGCCTGGATGTGCTTAGCTGGATGGAAAAGTGAAAACACTGTATGCTATAAACTTAGGATGACCCTTAATTTTCCTTCTCCTTGACCTACGTGGATCCATAGATAGTTTCTGAAAAGCAGTGTGATGGTAAATTGAAATAATTCAGACACCAACGAAAGGCAATGATACATTTACAAGTCGGGTTGCTTGTGGCTGGTCTCAAGAAACACATTCTCCATGTCTGACTCTGTGATTCACAACCCTCACAAGACTGGCTCTGGTTGTGTCTGACAGGAACGTAAAAAAGAAATAAGTTGGAAAATGCAATCGGTTTCTCTTTATCTGAAGATTTGGCAGATATAGTACAATCTAGACAGATGAGATTCTGCTTTGTTTTATTTTATTCTATCTTATATTGGGAACATAGGTTTTTGCTGATAGAATATTTGAAGATTTTTAGAATTATTTTTTTTACCAAATATAGCTTTTCATTACTGATAATGGCAAATACTCCAAGTTCCATTTCTTGAAGCACTTCTGACAAGTGGAAAATGAGAAATTAAAGCTTTATGCTATATTTATATATGTATAAACATACATGCAAGACTATAGATGAATAAACATTGTATATGATGCAGTGAATTTACCCAACGAATTCTCATAAATTAACTTCAAATGAGTCTATTAAAATTTTGAGTATTATGATGAGTTTATTTTTTTAAAGTGTAAAAATTTTTGTCTCGTATCATTAATTACAAAGTCAAATGTTTTTCATATTGTTAGGGTATCAATTTCTTTTTTTTTCTAAAATTCCAATCCCTTTGAGATCCTCACCTTTGGCCAATCGTGACCTTTTCCATTTACTAATTCCAGCTATGTGCATGGAGTCTGAAGGGCTAGCATATGCTTGCTCAGCCTGCCTTCCCTCTCCCTCCCTCCCTCTCTCCCTCCCTCCCTTCCTCCTTCCTTCTTTCCTTCCTTCCCTTTCTCCTTCTTCTCTCTCTCCCCAGCCTTCCTCCCTTCTCACATCCTTCCTTCCCTCCCTCCGTTTCTTCCATCCCTCCTTCTCTTCTTCCCTTTCTCTCTTGCTCTCTTTTTTCTATCCCTCCTTCCTTTCTTTCTTTCCTCCCTTCCTTCCTTTCTCCCTCCTTCCCTCTGTCTCCCCCTCCTTCCCTTCATTCATTCCTCTCTCTTCTCTCTCCTCTCTCTGTTTCTTCCATCACCCCTCCTTTTCTCCCTCCATCTGTTCCCACTTCCCTTCCCTTCCATTCTTTTGCACCTCTTTTATATCTATAGCATCAGGGAAATTAATAAATGCACATGATCCATAACGTGGCATGCTTCTGTACTGTCAGCTAATTAAACATCTTCGTGGCCTTCACTGGTGCCACTTAACGACTATCAGTGGTGGCAGATCTTTAGACAGTGGACTAACATCTGAACTTCACAGAAAAAGGCAGGGTTCTGTGACTCATTTTTCTCTTCTGTGATTTCCTTGCTTGGTTTCAGAAACACCAAGTGGGGTTTCTAGTCTCTGCAACGTTTGTCTCTGCCATTACAGCCTCCCAGGAAAACAGGACCCATAAAGTTGTAGACATAAAAAATAATGACACTCTCCAAACACTAGTTAATAAAATGCTCCACCTCTTCAGGAGAAAGATATTTTATTTGCATTCATTAGAGTGACCTAACCAGCTGCCAGTAGGCCTTCATTATGTCTCTCCTGGGTGATGCAATAGCTTGAACACACGAAAAGAAAGCCCGGGGATCAGACTGTGCGTTGTCTCCTCATATTTGAAATACAGGCATCCTTTGTTTTCCCTGTTCTCCATTCTGCCTTCAGTTTTCCTCTTGTTCCCCTTCCTTTCCTTCTCCCTTCCATTCCTCCTTGCCTTGGCCACCAAGCACTCACCTAGCAAACCATTCCCTTTTACAATCTGAAGGCAGTCTGGCTAGTTAAAGCCCCAGTGAGATTATTGAGTTAGGCTTGTTTTTGTCATTGCTTTTGGAAGTCATGAATTATATATTATTTACAGCTCCTTCGTGTAGATCCAAAAGTCTTTTCTTTTAGGAAGAAAACTATTTTTTAACTAATAAAGTCAGAAGTAAGTGTCATTTTGAGATTAATTTTTAATTATGAGTATGTCTGAGTGTGGATATGCGGAAATGTGTGTGTGTGTGTGTGTGTGTGTGTGTGTGTATGTGTGCTTGTGGGTGTCCATGGAAGTCAGAGACATTGGATCCCCCTGGTGGTGGAGTTTCAGGCAGTTGTGAACTGCTCACTGTGGGTGTTGGAAACAGAATTCCAGTCATTTGCAAGAGCAGTATGCACTCTCAAGCACTGAGCCACATCTCAACCCCAAATGGAGTAACTCTAACAACTGACAATTAAACCACAGAATGAAAGTGGATCTTAGAAGAAGGGAAAGGAGAAAGGAGACAGAAACTGTATAAACTTAGGCTCATAAACAAAAGTCCTTCTCTCTTAGTTTTAAGGAAAAGAAGGTGGCTTTTAATAATATTATTCTAAATATGTTGTCCCAACTATATGCCATAGTCAATCACTTTATAGTCCACAGGGCAATATTCTCCATAATAACCGTCAATGATAGTCAATATGTTTGCATCATTTTACTTCAGAGGTTATGAAATACAAATGAATACCCTATTAAAAATAATCCTTATTTAATTATTCACCTGGTGATAGCTTTCTCCAGCAAAGATATCAAAATCAGAATCCCAAATTTGAGGCTGATATGGCCACCTGCCCATTCTTTGCTTCCAAGCTGTTGACATAGGATCTATGACATCAGGAATGAGACATTTTCTTGCAAAGCAAACTGCATAGAAACATTTCTAGCATTCAGCATCAGCATCATTATTTTGGTGCCCAGAGAAAAGCATTCCCATCTCATATTTTTAACCAATTTTTTAAAAGTGTCTTCAAAAATGGATAGTGTTTTTCCATCAGAAGTTAGGCACGGCTTCTGGAATGTCAAGTTAGGTCACTTTGCTAATGTTAAATGTGAGGTTTGCCCAGGGTCCCTCACCTTGGGGAAATACTGCTCTCCTAACTCCAAGCTACTTTCATTTGGTTTCTTTGATTCTTGTTTCTCTTATTGTAGATGTTTTGATTCAAGGTCTCATTATGTAGCTGGGCCTGTCCTTGAACTCATGACTCTCCTGCTTTTACCCCCCAAGTGCTTTGATTACAGATATGTGCCACAGCAACAAAAGCCAGCATTCCATATTAATTCTGCTTTGAATTGGGTTTTGACCTTTTGACTAAGAGTAGGTGTAACTCTGTTTATACATACATTGGATAAGAGGCACAAGTCTTGCTGATCAGAACATCGTGTTTTCCCAAAGACAGTTAAGAATGGAACTTGCCCAGCAGGTAATTTGTAGCGTCTAAAATCATAATTGAAGATCTGCCCTGTTTCCTCAGAAGGAGATTCTCACTTACCAGACTGCTATCCTCTTGCCCCAGTTTTTGGCTCCACGAAGCATGACTTCACATCGGTATTGCCAAGGACTAGGTGCAGCTGCATTGCACTTCAGGAACCTTGGCTTTAAATCATGAGGCTGATGTGTTCACAGACAATTGGGAACAATGTGCTTCACACATATGTGCTGCGCAAGAGCGTTTTATAAGACATTCCAATCTATCTTCACCACTGATGTGACATAGTCTTAAACTGATTTATTTCTTTGGATTACGGTGGTGACATTCTTTCTTTTATAACCCCTCTATAACTTGAAGTCTCACATGAATTCTTGAATACATTTTACAAATAAACTAAGCTGCTCTTGTGCAACAAACCAGGCCTTTTCTCCTTTTGGTTTTTTGTTTTGCTAGATTTCCTCATTCTTCAATCTCTTGTGATCAGAGAATGTAGCTAGACAAAAACACCTGTAGGAAAACAAAAGACTTGAAAATATGAAAACACTGGATTATTCAGTAGAAAAGAAAAAAAACATACTCATGGAGCTGGAGCAGCTTGCAGGACTGAGCAGAGATGTGGTAGATATCCACAGTTGAAGGAAACATTGGCATGGTTGGTAGCATCGTGAAAATAAGTTTCCAAAGAAAAGAGGTTAGTTTAAGGAAAAGTAAGAGTAAGAGAGAGTTAGAACCCCTCTCAAAGACGTCTTAGCTTTCCTGAGGGATGGGTCTCCAACCACTTTTCTTCCTGGCTCGTTAGTATATAGCTATTGTCACTGCTGAAAATAAGGGTGTATCCATTTTGGGCATTAAGACACCGCCACCCACACCCATATGTGCTAATTTGTTTCCTGCCAAAACATGTCTTTTGAATCATGTAGGCTTGTGCTAAGAAAAAAAAAAAATTCAGCCAGCATGTTCAGTGAAATGTAGAAAAATATTCATGAACTCATGGGTCTATGACTTCCCACAGGAAGTTTTGGCTTTTGCTTTTAGATTAACCTGTCCAGGTGCTGCTCAGAGGCTGTTAGATTATGGAGATCTATTCAAAATACCCATAGGAATGGCTTTTGTAGTTAAGATTCTGACTATGAACAGATTTCTAAAGTATTAGCAGAAGAGACAGAAAATATGGATCTCAGTGATCAATTTAGTTATAAGACACAGGAGTCCAGAATGATGGCTCAGAGAGAGACAAACAAAACAAAAACTAACCCTGCAGATCACACTTGAACCTCCAGGGTTAGTACAAACAAGTAGAGACTATATATTTCTAAGGCATCTGGGTGTAAACCTTTTCTCCCCCTTTGCCAGAAACCATAGTGTTTATAGGCATGTTTTACTAGAAATCTGCTGCTTCTCACAATGTTTCCTGCACAACTGTCTTGGTAAAACTACATCTGGAAATGACAAACACACAGTTGTAGATCTGGAAGTCAGTGTGCTGTTATAATAGCTTGCAGCTACAATATGGCCGTCTTGCTGAATGCCAGAGAGAGTTACTAAGACACAGGCCAGCTGTACTTATCAAAATGAATGCTATTTTCTGAGTGCATAGGATAGAGTTTAAGAGGATTGCAGTGTCTTCTGCCAAATAACCAAAGAGGCTGGGGAAGATTGACCTGGTTACCTCTTGGATGCATCAGTTACTCTAGAATCTTTGAGAACCAGCTTGGATAAACAGGTGTGATTTGATGGATGATCTAAAAATATGTAGGGATCCACTGAATCACATCCTTTCAGAGTTAGTCTGGGACTCAGGGCCCACAGAAGTCAGATGCCTCCCTGGATAATGAACTTCTTTTCTGAAGGGTCACAAAACACCATCCTCAAATATTAGCTTAAATATCTCAGCAATTCTAACTCTTGGCTGGCTGAGGTGATGCACATGAAGATTCAGAGCAATGCAACCCATGCACCAAATCTGTTATTTTCCCTATTGTTTTAGTTATAATCAGTTGCTGTGATAAAAACACTGACCAAAACCAATTTGGGGCAGAAAGTGTTTATTTTATCTTGTGTCTCCTGGGTCACAGTCATCACTGAAAGAGACCAAGGTAGGAACTCAGGGTTAGGAACTTGGAACATAGACAATGGAGAATAGCTGTTTAATGGCTTGCTCCCCTGACCCATGCTCACCATGCTTTCTTACACAATACAGGACAACCTGCCTGAGGTAACTCTGCCCACAGTGGGCTGAGTCCTCCGACATCACTCAACAACCAAGAAAATGCCCCACAGACAGGACCACAGGTCAATGCAATGGAAGCAATTCCCCAATTGAGGTTCCCTCTACTTAAGTGTGTCCAGTTGACAACTACAGATATCTAGAATAACAATGCTCTGGCTTCAATGTGTCTCTTCCAAAGTTAATGCATTATAATCTAATGGTCTGTGGACTGTGGCCTTTGAAAGGTGGAGCTTCTAAAAGATGATGTGGCCATGGTGACTCCTCTCTCTTAAATGGCATTAAAGCTCTTTAAGAGAAATTCTACATAGCATTTAGACCTTCTCTCCTTTTGTCCTTTTCACTATGAGAAGACATAATAGCCTGTCCCTCCAGAGGATGTAGTACCAAGGTACCACTTCAGAAGGAGGGAATGGATCCTTCACTACTACTGAACCTACTGAAGCTTTGACTTTTGTAGCCTCTGGCACCCTGAAACACAATTTTCTGTTCTTTCTAAATTATCTTGTCTGTAGTATTTCGTTGTTATAGTGCACATGAACTAAGACATCTTCTAATTGCTTCTTTAAGTCTTTAAAATTAATACTGGGAACCAAAGGATGAGCTACCAGCACTGGCTGTTCATTCACTCCCATTGTGATTAAAGCCGCCAGGAAGAATGGCAGTGCTAAGCTGAGCAACCATTAATGAGTAATGAATAAAAGCGAATGAAACAAATAATCAAGAAAATCCAGATTTAATACTTAGATAATAACTAAGTAGAGTATATTTAAACATTATACTTTGATTATAAGATATCCATATATACGAAGGGCTAGATAATCGGTTCAGCATTTAAGAGCACCAGCTGCTCTTGCAGAGGACCAGGTTTGGTTCCCAGTGACCAACCCATAATTCTAGTTGATGGGCTCTAAAACACTCTTCTGGCCTCCAAGGGCATTGCATGCACATGGTATACTTACATACATGCAGGCAACATGTAAAAATAAATCTAAAATTAAAATTAAAAAGTTAAAAATGTATATGAACATTATTGTTAAAGTGCCTCTACTTTCAGGGAATGCCTCTAAATTTGTATTTATCAAGAAAATAAGATAATATCTTATCTATTATTTACCTGCAATCCATAGCGTGGTTCTTCAATTTTTTTTCTGTCTCATAGAAATCACAGAGGATCTCTCTTAAAGGGTCAAGCTACCTGTTTCTTTTTATTCCATTCCATCCCAGTCTTACTCCAAAGAGAACTGTGTCTTCCATCTTTTCATTTTAACTTGTATCTTCAATGTTTGAAGTTCCTTTCTAAGGATCTTCCCCTTGCTGCCAATCTTGCACAAATATCTTCATGAAAGAATGTTGAAAAGAACTGTATAGATTACTGAATCTATTGAATTGGAGGAGGGGTGGAGCTTATTAAACAAATGCTCTTGTAAGAGTTATGGGGACTGGGACAATGTTTGTGGATGACTGCAATTCCAGGTTTCTAAACAAATGCTGAGGCGGTTTAGGGATTTAATAATTACTTGTCAAATAAATGAGTTATTTGTCAAATAAATGTAGAGATGACTCAACAGTTAAAATCACTGGCTGCTCTTGCAGAGGACCTGGGTTCAGTTCCCAGTGCCCACATGGTGTCTGACAATTGTCCAGAACTCCAGTTCTACGGGATCCACTGCCCTCTTCTGACCTCCATGGGCATTGCATGACACAGTTGCACTTACACACATACAGGCAATACATTCATACACATAAAATAAAATAAAAATAATAAATAGTATATTTTAAAATAAATGAGTGAAAACAATGGACGAGACAAGAAATAACAGTACCTATATGAGCTACCTCAATCAATTTCTTCACAATTTTCCCAAACCAGACTCCTCAAAAAGTCAGCTCTAGGTCAAAATCATCATTCCATCAGCTCATCTTTGTCTTTTTGTTTCCCTGTCATTGCTGCAGATTTTAAAAGTATGGACTCTGTTATGCCTACTATCACTGGCTCAACCTCCCCATACAGAAATATAAACAGAGAGAGAGGCTTCTCTCTCATAAGTCTTGTGATTAGACCCCAATGTCCTTCTTGTCCTGTTTCACTATCTACACCTCTTGGTCTCCTCACTGTCAATGAATTTTCTAACACATATATTCCCATTGGTTCCAGGTTCCTTCGTTCCTAGATTTGATTTGGAACATCTGTCATCTTGATGATTTAATTGCCTCTCTCCTTAGAGGGAGGAAGAAGATGAGGAGAAAGAGGAAAGGACAGGAAGTCTGAGAGTTTTCAGTTTTGTAACTGAAGTCAATGCATCCCTTTCTCCTCTTACCTCCATTTGTTTCTCCAATTGCAATCCCAGTGCAGCTGTGTCATAGTTGTTCATAAATGCTGATGCCCAGGTTAGGCTTACCGTAGTCTCTTAGTTCGCTCAAAATAGAATTCCATAGAAAAGTCACCTTTAATCTGTATTAGGAAACAAGAATCTCAAAAAGGTATGTTGGAGGTTTACATCATGAAGAAATCACAGATGCTTGAGGAGACAGGTATGTTTACCCTGATTTGAATATTATATGGTATTGCCTATGGCCATATCACCGCAGAGTCCCCTAATCATGTCTGAATATTATGTGATGTATACAGAATTCAAACGGCACCCAAGCACTCACATGTGTACAGTTTTATGTATCAGTTATAAAAATAACTCCTCAGGATCAGAGGATTCTGATATGTAGCTAGGTGTGAAGAGCAGTGAACTATATAACCAACTCACAGTGGATAAGCTTAAAGGGAAAAGAGGTTCAAATGGTGTTTCCACACCACATTACTGTCATAACTGAATACAAAGCTTGACTCTTAGCTTTAGTTTATAAGAGTGGGCCAGAACTTGAAGGGCCATCCATTCCAGGTGTCTCTGAACTGTTCTCCAGAGTCAGGACTCACCCATGCCTTTATTCAAAATCATTCCTCCAGCTTCAACCTTGGGGAGCTCCGATTTTAGAGCCACCCTCATCTTGTCAGACAATGTTGTGCTTTCATCCCTAGATCTAAAACATCTCATACACACAAGGTCAAGCAATTCTTCTCCATCTTCATTGTTTTCAGTGAAGTTATGCTGTCTTTCCGTGCTTTGGTTCTGGTAAGTCAAAATCAGGTGCTTAGGTCACAAGAGTACATGATTCAGTTTGTCTGCACAAGGTACTGAAGATAAATGCTGAGCCTTCCTAAATAAGACGTCATGACATCTCCTCCAAGGTTCAGCTAACACTGAGGAAAGAGGACCGAAAACCTGTAAAATCCAGAAGCGAAGTGCAGAAAATGGTGTCTTCTCGACAATACACAGGGATTGCAACCATGAACTTTCAACAGTTAATGGAGGACTGCCCTGGAACTGTACAAGAATGGGACTGTGGACAGTTAGTCAGGTTGGAAGAGCAGCTCGGGGCCCTACCCCTCTCTGTTGGTGTATTTCCTACACATAAATTTAGGGGAAGGGGAAGTTATTGCCTTCAGTTGTGTAGTCACTGATGAACCCACTAATTTCCAATAGATAGACCCGAACCAATAATTATACAGATGGGTCTGATTAATTCAAGGGATCACACAATAAAACCAAAGTCAATAATTTGGGAAAGGGACAGGTGGGAGTAGAAACTGAGATCAGTGGGAGAGAGGTGAGGGATGAGGAGTATCCAGAACACATTATATACACATGTATGAAATGGTCAAACTAGCTTAATAGAAGAATCAGAAAACTATTTGTATTTTTATAATTACCATTTTAATAATTGCAGTGTTTGCATATATATGCATATACATGTGCCTTCTCCCTTTAAGCCAATTCATTTTATATATGTATGAATAAAGATGTGGTGCTATTGTAAAAAAATAGTTTTTAATTTTCTCAATATTTAATTATGAGCATGCCCCATTTAATCAAGAACTCAATAAATATCACTTAATTGTTGCATGGTATTCTATTGAATGACAATCACATAATTGAATTGAACATTTTTCTCTTTAGGGACATTTAGAGTAGTTCCATAGATTTGAATAGCGTATATTTGAAAGATGAACAGGAGGAAACATATTTGTTTATGTTTTCGACTGGTTTGTTTTCCCAGGGCAGAACTGCTGATGCAGACTCTGTGAATCAGAAAGTATTTTTATGGCTCTTGATGCATAGGACTCTTGCCCATTTCCGAGCCTGATGGTTTGTTTTACCTGGCTCCAGATTGTTGTGACTACATGTAGTCAATATTTATTTATGAGAACTGTTAACTAAAGGTAATGAAAGTAATTGAATGGAAATTTAAAAGGGGAAGTAATTTTCTTGAGACTTCTACTTGGAGGAGTTTTTTTTTTTCCTTGATGAAATTGTATATGAATTTTAATTTGGCTCTTCTGACTATGGAGAACATGTCAGCCCCTTCAGTTTTGCTTTACAAATGGTCTTTAGCTTTGTTGGAGGAAGTAGACACTAATACTTCTATGAGCTCTCTCTTCCAGTTCTTAAGTGAATTTCCACTCCCTCTTTCATTGTTTGGATGCAAAGATTTCTGTGTCCACACAACAGAGACAAAATCTTTTCTTAACCACTCTTGGATTCCTGCCTACAATAACAAAAAGTAAGTCCCTCTTTCTATTTCCTAAACAGTTTTAGACTCTCAAATCTATTCTATCTTGCAGGTTGTTTTCAGCTGCTTAAATACTCCTGATACCTTGGCTCAGAGCCACTCTGAATGATACTTGCTGATTAGGGTTAACCCACTCAACCAAGGTGGGGTCTGAGGACAGGTTCAGAGTGGTTCCAGTGCCCATCCTCCACGATCTTCTTACAGAGAAACTCCTACAAACAGCTCTAACAGACTCATTGTTCCAGATCTGATATAATCCCCTGTCTTTTTCTCTATTCATAAAACAAGCCTGAGTCCTTCGGGTGGAGGCCTATCCAGAGAGCCCAGCAAGTGGATTTGAATGGTACTCACATTCCAAGCCTGACATTCCCTAAGGGACAGCATTCGACACAACAAATGGACTAGAGCAAGCCAGGCTGCTCTGTGACTTCTGGGTTCTGTTTCTATGTGGATTCAGGGAGATGGGAAGAAGTATCCAAAAAAACTAGAACTTGTATTTTCAAACCCAGGAATATCTTTTTGATGCAACTCCACGTGGAGCCACATTTTCCTGGTAAGTTAAGAACTGAACAGCCTGTGTGACTCCTGTCCTACTTGAGAACATCCTCAGGCTTCTCTGAAAGTGACAAACTCTTGGAATGTAAAGCATGTGGCTCCTGATGAAGCTTTGTACTTGGGTTGGGAGCTGTGACCTATGTTTCAGGTCAAAGGCAAAAACATGCTTTCCCGGATCAGTTTCCTGCCTTCCAGCAATCAATCATTTATTTCCCCGGGGAATTGTAGTTCACCAGCCTGTGGCCTGTTTTCCATTGGTTTCTATTATCATTTGCTAATTAGATTACAACCTAGTATTTACCTTATGCTGCAGCTCAGAGCTCTTTCCCTATAGTGTTTTTCTGTTAGTCTTAGAAATGCGGCTGATCTTCATTTCTCTTGGTCTGTTGTGTTAAAGCTGGCAGAGAGGAGCTTCATGTTTTTCTCCGATTAGGGAGGGGAGCAAAGGTAAAAGAAGAGAAAATTCAATTACTGTTGCTCATGTTCAAACCTGACTTACCTCTGAGATAAGCATGTAGGAAATTTTAGAGATTTTGGCATCCCTGGATTGCCTCAAGTTTTCAAATAGAACTCTCACCTTGAATTTATATCTTGCTTACACTTAAAAAAAAACTATTCCCTAACAAAATAACATCATGTCCCTCTGTGATAGGTAATTTTATGCATAGCCTGTCTGGACCAGTTGTTTGGTCAAACAAAAACGTAATATTGGGGTTGGAGAGATGGCTGAGCAGTTAAGAACACTGGCTGCTCTTGCAGAGGACCTGGGCTTGGTTCCCACCACCTACATGGTGGCTAACAACTGTTCCTAACTCCAGTTCCAGGGGATCTGACACCTTCTTCTGGCCTCCATGGGTGGTGTACATGGTGCACTTACACACACTCATGCAAGCAAAATACTCATACACATAAAACAAAAATAAATAAATAAATACAAATAATTTCAATGTAAATATTGCTGTTATTTTTTAGATATAACATTAGTGTTAGTCAAATACAGGTAATAAAGATTATGATACCAAATTCAAGTGACCCTCTTTCAATCACATGACGTTCTCAATGAATGCACAGAGAAAGGATGCTTTCTTTGAATCTTAGCATGGAAGTCCTGCCTGAGTTCTCCAGGCTTTTTGACTCCAGAGGGCAAGATCAACTCTTTCTGAGATTTCCAGCTTGCCCTGCAAATTCTGGACTTGTAAATCCCCACAACTGAATGCATCTGTTACTTCAACGTGCCGTCTCCTCTGTCTGCAGGTTTATGGGTGTGTTCCTGCATTTGTACTCTAAGGTTTCTTTTTCTCTGGAGAGCCCACCTGATATTCCTGCTCAGCCCAACTCAGGTTCCTCAGACTCTACTTACCAAAAAACTTTCTTTTAAAATGATTCTGTAATGCAGGCACCAACATACGGTAGCTTCTAGGCTGACTACTTGAAGGCTCTGGTGTCCCTGGGGCTGGTGTGTATTACAAGGGAACGGAAAGAAGCCCAGCTGTTAGGCCGGAAGCTTCCTCTATAACCCATGGAGACGTTTATCACAATGGGATTCATTTCCTTTTTTCCTTTTTAATTAATCTTTTTTATGAAATTTTTTATTGTTTGAGAATTTCATACATGCATAAAATGTGTTTCAAATAAATCTTCTTCACATTCTGTCTCCTCCAACTCCTCCCTTACCTTAACTACTAATTTTCTATCCCAACTTCCTGTGGTCTGTTTTGTGTGTGTGTGTGTGTGTGTGTGTGTGTGTGTGTGTTTAGCCCACTGAGTCTATTTACTGCCGACTGTATGTGCATGGCTCCTGGAACGTGAGTGGCCTCTCAGGTGCCACATCCTTGAAGAAACTGACCCTTCCCCCATAAGCCATCAATTGCCAATAACAGCTCTTCTGCCAGGGGTGGCACTTCTTGAACACTCTCCTTTATGCATGATGACATTTTGGTTGGCTTGATCTTGTGCAAGTCTTATGTGTGTATTCCCAGTCTCTCTGAATTCATGTGTGCAATAACAGTCTTGTCATGTCTTGCAAATACTATTTCCCATCAGATGGCTCAAATTCTGGCCTTTTCCACAATGATGCCTGAGCCTGGGGGACAGAGGTCGATGTAGCTGTAGCTGTCCCATTTAAATCTAAGTACTCCATAGTCTCTTACTCTCTGTACATTGATCAGTTGTGAGTCTCTGTATTAATCATCATCTAGTACAAAAGATGAAGCTTTTCTGATGAAGGTTCTTGTCTACAAATGTCCGAGGCAATTCTCAACATGGATGGAATCTCATTTTCCCCCAAGTTTACACATTAGTCATATGTTTACCCAAAAGTTTATGTAATAGAGATAACATTTTAAAAGCTCTCAAGGTTATCTGTAGGGGAAAGGGGGCAGTGGGGGATATAGATTATCTGTCTAATGAAGGTCTTCTGAATACTCAGTTCAGAGCTGAGTGGCTTTATCCCATGGGTCTCTGCTTGTATTGATTGTATAATCTTAGCACATACACCCCTCCTTACTTATGATGGTTGATGTTGCTTATCAACTTGACTGAATCAGGAATCAACAATAAGATAAAACTTTGGGTGAGTCTCTGAAGATATTTCCATTAAGGATTAGCTGAGGATAAAAGCCCCACGAAAGTGAGTGGCACCTTCTGACAGTAGGCCCGATATAAAGAGGTCTGAGGAAAAATCAGTGTTGTTTGCCTGCCTGTCTTCACCTCCTGCTGGCAAGTGCATCTATCTCGCTATTCCTTCCTTCTACTTCTACTGCGGCTGCTGCTATTGCTGCTGGCATCAGAACTCACTTTCTTTGACCTTCTAACATGTACTGAAGAGCAACTGTTCTCCAGAATTCCTGTAGGTCTTCAACCCAGACTGAGACTGCTGAAGCATCCAGCTTCTTGGAGTAGGCAACTTCTGGGTTTTCAGCCTCTGCAGTGTGTTGACAGGATTGTTGTATTACACAATCCTTACTATATAAACCAATCTAAGAAATCACTTTTATAATATTATTGATCCCACAGGTTCTGTCTGCTGAACTGTGACTAATAGATTATCCTCTCTCTCATGCCTTCCACTGTCATGTGACCAGTACTACTTGAATCAGAACAGAACAGAACAGGCTGAACAGAGGGGTCTTTCTGTCCCAGAGTACCTGAAGGTGCCATCCAAGTTTATTTTACAACTCTCCAAATATTCTACCCTCTGTTTCCCCAACCAAACTGGCTCCAAGAGTCCTGGGAAGAATTACTGTCTCTATGAAACTCCTTAACCCCCAAACCTCCATTGTCCCATACCCAGGTTTTAGTCTGTATTTGCTTGCAGTATATATCACTGACTGTCAAAGTAAGGAATATAAACCATAGTTTGACTTAATTTCTACCTTGAACTGGCTTGAGCCGAGGTAGCAACATTGTAAGCTTATGTTTTCAAACTCAAGGTATTTTTACTAGGATTGTAACTAAATGGTAAGGGTTAAGGGAACACACACACACACACACACACACACACACACACACACGTGGGAGAGGCAGCCACAATCTGGCTTTTAAACCACTTTTCTAGGATGCCTCTTATAGTCAGTGGTATTCTGAGAACATGTAAATGTAGCTGAAGGAACGACCTTCTTTCTTTTTCTGTTTCAACTAGGCAGTGTATGGCCTAGTGTCTTACTCACTAGATTGCTACATGACTCTCTGCAGCCAGAGTGTGGAGGGCAGAGGACAACTTGTCAGAGTCATTTCTTTCCTTCTACCATGCATGGTCTGGGATGGACCTCGGGTTGCAAGACTGAGCAGTTGGAGCATTTCACCCCACTAAGCCATTTTGCTGGGCCTAGTCCAGGGCTTCTCAAGCTATCTGCAATGACTACTCAGCCCCTCACATACCACAGCTTGCACATGGACCACCACATTTACAAATAGAAAGAACAACGTGAAATATTTAAAAAGACATGGCCATATCTGGGCGAGCAGATATAAAATTACTCTGTCAAAATCTCTCTGAATGTTTCCTTGTTATAGGTCATCTGAGACTATTGATACACCTGGGCCCCAACCATGTCCTTTCTTAACTGCTACAAATCTAGTCATTTTCCATTCGCAAGTATCTTTTCCAATAGGGAATAAAGCAGACAAGAAATGACATAAATTACCAAAAGGAGAATAGTGTCTGTCTTACAGATTTCTGCCATACACTGCTAAGTTCTCTGAGTGTTATATTCTATACACTCCTTCCTCATGAAATTGTTTTGAAATCATCAGATGGGAACCGTACTGGACCCCCATGGATCTTCACTCAGCTCATCCAGAAAATGGGGTTAAACACTGTACCTGCACATGCTCATGGCTATAAGAGCATCCTGTGAGGAAATGTCTAGGGTTTCTGACATGTCATGGGATAAGGAATAGTGGCTGTGACAGACACTGTGCAGTCCAAGACACAGGGTAAATAGGTGAAAGGACTTCGCCAACCATGTCGGGAACTAGGATTTCAAAAACAAAAAAGGGATTGGATGTGTCTTGTTTGTCTTTTGATCTTTACCACAAAGCTATAAAGTCTTCAGTGCTTTCCTTACTCGAACTCCCAGGAGCATCACGTGCTAGTAGCCCCACCACTTCTGTGACTCAGACACTGATTTCCCGGATGACTTTAACACTGGAGAGTCAATGCATCCTCTTTATTTATGATTTCTAAAGCACTCTTGGATACTAGAGGATTAGAGGCACTGTAAGAATGGCTGAATTGCAGTATCTCATCTTATCCTTGAAATGTTAAATATTCCAACATACTGGATTTTCAATATAATCCAAGCAAACAAATCTTGAACTATCTTTCTCTTTAACTAAACACGACAGAAATTTAAATTAATAAGTGATATAACAGTAAAGCTACTAAACCATAGGATTCATCGTGCATTAAGCACTGTGTTCTTTGTTTCGACCAGACAAGATTATGTCATAATACAATGAATTCTTTGCTAAGTGTATAAAAACTAAAATGCTTTGTATATCACAGAGCCATATTACATTTTCAAGGACTAATTTGCTTCATTATGCAATAAAATTACAATTTTAAAGTGAAATCTCAAGGAGAAATCAATGTGCTGACTGGAACTCAAGATGAGTTCACTTTAGGTAGCAATCAGCATTTATCTTAAGTTTCACATCATGTGATGGCTTTCCCTGGCTGGCCCTTTTAAAACAGCCAAGAATTCTAGAAAAATCCTCTCACATCTTGACAGACATTCAAACATTCTTTCTATTCACCCAAGGATTTTTTTCTTCAGAAGAAGCATGCTTAATTTCTATCATGTACAGTTGACGAATTAATCATCTCCTTGAACACAGGTGCTATCTTAAGTCAAAACAAACACAGTTTATCACTCTATTGAGAAAATACACTACTGTGAACAACTACAGTTTACACTTTTCCAATGACTACATTGTCAACGAGTTGATAAACAGAAAACCTATATTCTTCCTTGGATCAATATAGTTCATTTCATGCATTTGACTACTAGAAAAAGGTTTGTTTCTGTCCCATAGTCTTTATTTAGATGGTCATGGAAGTAACTAGATGCACAATTGACATGGTTGTTCAAGACCCTAGAGTTAGTTAACTTACCTCTCTCTCTTTCCTCTACCTGTCCCACATCCAATCTACGATCTTAACCTGCCAGTTTAATTCTCAGTTTATATTTCAAGTTTATTTACTTCCCTCTTTCTGCACAAAAATCTTAGTCCAAGCTGGCACTGCCTCTTGCCTGACCTGTGCAATCACTTCCCAGTCTGAATTCCAGACTTCTCTGTCACACAACTGTAGTCTGTTCTGCCCTAGTAGCCAGAGGAATATTTTCGGAATGTAAATCCGGTTATATCGGTCTACTGATGCAGCGTCCAATAGTATTGTATAACATTAGATCTGTTATTCTCTGGATCCCAGGGCTCTGCTGTTCTCAGTTCATGTCCTGCTCTCTTTCACAGTGATCAGCTTGTTGGCCTGCTCTCTTTTTCTGCGATCAGCTTGTTGGTCTGTTTCCTTTTCTTCAGAAATCCTAACTTTTTCCCACTTAAGGGTCATTGTGAGAATGTTTCCCCAAACTTCTTGCAAAGTTAGCTGCTTCTTATCATCTTTAGTTCTAATGTTTTCTTCTTGGAAAGATCTTTATGGATCACATTCTATGTATTGACCCCTCTCAATCACTCTCCACGCTGTTGTTTCTTTGCATCGTTGAGCAGAAAGAGATATCTCACATATGTGCTGTGGTCTGTTTCCCTGAACCAGAGACTCCATGGAAACAGCTATTGGATTTGCTTTGAAGCTGTTGCAGCTCCAGACCCAGCACTGTACCTGGCACTCAGTAGGCTTTCTATTCTAACTAAATTGATCAATTGATTGATGGACAGGTGTAGATTCTGATAGGATCTACGGTGGTTTATGAAGTGTTCTTCTGGACCATGCTAACATGAACTATGAAAAGAGAAATATTAAACCTATTTGCATTGTTTTAATGAGGGCTCACCAAAGACCACTTTTAAAATAGCACATTCATTTAGAAATAGTTTGTTAAACCATCTCTAGAGGCTTCTGATTGACTGATGACATTTTGTGCACCTTTATGGATGTATTCTTAATGTTCCTACATTCTCTCATGGACTATTTCAGCAAAATGTTACTATGTGCCATTTAGATTTTCCTCTGATAAAGTATATAAATCAAAATAGATGTCACTATTATGGATGATAGACATTTTATCAATTCTTTACTGCCAGCATTAAAAATACGGTTTGGACAATTCCTTCTGGAACATATTTAAATTTTTTGAAAAATTAAAGCCTAGTTTTGCCCCTGACAAAATTTAATTTATGTAATTACTGAAATGGAATCTTGTGCACTTTTCTTTCAGGATACAAACAACATGGTTAGTACCCTTTCCAAAACATAGATTACAGTCAAGAAAACAACCTCAATTAATTACAGTCAAATTTGCTAGATTCCCACTAAAATGGGAATAAATAGACTTATGTGAAATTGATAGCGCAAATCAGTAAAGTAGGGAAGAAAAGTTATTAACTCACAAAAAAAATGACCTGGAAGAAAAGGAGCAACAACAACAACACACACATACACACAAGCATGCTCCCAGACACATGCAGACACCCACATACCCAAACATGCAGCCACACTTAAAAACCTCAAAGGAATTAAGTAACAAAGACCAGTTGGGGATCAACATGGTCATTTCATTTCTTTCTTACTTATGCGTACCCCTGAGTACCTCTAACCTCGTCAGCATTTTCACCTGTCCCTTTCTTTTTCTACTACTTCATCTGGAACACTCCTTTGAAGGTCAGCCTCCTTGATGGAGTGATCCACAGAAAATTTAAATGTCAGGGATCAGAGACTGAAGAAGGTGCATTATATGTGTTCACAGGAGAAATGGGAGGAGGGAAAGGCAGACTTCAGGAGTTGGGAGAAGTGACTGACACAGAATCGAGGAGTGATGACTTCTAGTGCCTGGTACAGAGAACTGGACAGGGGCTACAGTTTATAACAGAGAAAGTGTGCTTAACAAAGAGGCCTGTTTAGGACTTTTACAAAGTTACTCTAAAAGTATTGCTTATCTGTTCCTCCTCCTTTCTCACGCCCTGTTCCTAACATCATAGAATTTACTCCATTGTTTTCCAGAATTTCTCTTCCTGGGCATCATTGTGCTGGTGCTGTCTCTCTGACACATTCCTCTTCCTCAGCTTGTTCTCACTGCCCCTCTGTTTTCTCTCAAATCACTCTCTATCTGTACCATTGTGTGAATGACCAAGTAAATATATCATCTGTTGCAGGTATCTTTGTGTGAATTTTCATCAGACTCTCTATTTGGTATGTTGTTTATTGAATTTTTGCTGAATTTCATACACAATATCATCTTCATGCCCCTTCCTCATCCCCACCTTCCCATCGCTCCCCTGCAGAGTCCATGCATTCTGTCATTTATGTTAGGACCAAGCAAGTCAAGTTAGTGTCCCTCACTGTGAGTTCATCCACGGAGGTCTGGTCAGTCTATCTAGAGTCCCTCCCTTAAAAAAAAAAAAAAAAAACAGCTCTTCTTCAGCCAGCAGCAATCAGCAGCCTAATAACTCTTCCTCTAAGATTGGGGCCTGCTGTACATTTTCACAGTTCTATGCTGAGTTTTGGCCTAGGGTCTTGTGCATGCTGACACCATTCCTAAAGGGGTGAGAATCAAGCAGAAAACATCACTACAGTCCACTTGGTTTTCTTAAAAAGTATAAGATTCGTTTTCAAAACACTCTGTTTAGCCACTTTGAGCCTCCAGTACCTAAAGCATGCATGCAGGAACTGTCTGAACAGAAGCTCCAGGAAAGAAAGTGCAACTGCAAAGACTGATTGACTGATTAGAACTTCCATGATTTCGGAGAAGTTGGCATGGTGCAGGTTCACAGCCTAATTGCAAGTTGTCATGTGTATCTTTAGCAACGCCTCCCCCTTAAATGGCCATATATGGTCCACCTCTGTGTTAGTTAGCGTGTCTGTTGCTGTGATAAATCACTGACCATGGCAGGACAGAAACCTGGAGGCAGGAACCCTAAGTAAAGACCATGGAGGAAGATTGCAAAGTGGCTTGCTCCTCTGGCCTGTGCTCAGCCTGTTTTCTTACCAAAAGTAGAGATGACTCCTCTTCTAGAGGACCCAAGCTTGATTCCCAATGTCTACATGGAGGCTAACAACCATCCATAATTCCAGTTCTAAGGGATCTTACACACTTTTTTGCCTCCAGGGGCTTTGCATGACATGTGTGCACTTATATACATACAGGCAAAACACTCATTCACATAAAAATAAAAATAAGTAAATCCAAAATCACGTGACACTACCCACATCATTCAATTACCAAGAAAATACCTTCCAGAAATGGCCACAGGCCAATGTGATGGAGGAAATATCCCAACTGAGGGTCTTCCTTCCCAAGTGTGTCAAGTTGACAACTGAAATTTGAGCAGGTCCGTGATTTAATGTCCTGTGACTATAAGGCAAATACTTTTGGAATGTATGAATCATTCCTTAGCTTCCACCAACCCAAAGAATATCATTCGTTAGCATCAGAGGCCTGGAGCAGGTCCCCCCACATTGCTGTGTTCCACCTACCTGATGTTAACACCAAAATATATGAAAATTTTTCTTGATTTATGATTTTCTTTGTTGTGTTACTATAAAATCTTCATGAATTTGTTACTTCATTGGAACATGGAATTTAGAATAAGCTGGATCTGTGTTCCTGGGTCACTCATATTTGGTTTGAAAATAGGCTATCCCTTATCGCCTTTGATGTGAGAACTCTGTTTTATTTTTCACATTACCATGTCCATTTTCTTTTTTAAAAAAATAATCAAACATAATAAAATGAAGTCTCTGCCCTGTCGGGAGGTGGATCAACACTCTTACATATTCCTAATGCTGTGCTTTTATCTGACCTGACTCCTGATCAACGCAGGTCAGACATTTAATAAGCCTATTAATGCCAAAAAAGCACAGTTGTGATGTCTTGGTCCAGTGAAGCACAGTGCTTTGCTCATGTACCATCCTTCTGTCCCTCTCCAGGGATGGTGGCAGGGATATGTGCTGCTTCTGAACACAGGTGAGAGTGAGACACTTTTCCCAGTCCCAACTGGGTCCCTCCCACTCCTATGGATGCAATGATAGAGATGTACTGGGGAATCCCATTCTAGATATCTCTTTCTCTGTTTTCATCAAAATAATTCCTAGTTGGCCTCTCACTCTCAAAATAACTCAGTAAGTGGCTGGAGAGATGGCTCAGCGGTTAAGAGCACTGGCTGCTCTTGCAGAGGACCGGAGTTTGATTCCCAGCACCCACATGGTGGCTAACAACTGCCCATAACTGCAGTTCTAAGGGAATCCAATACCCTCTTCTGACTCCATGTGCCTTGCCAACATGGGAGCACTTACACACACACGCCCAACACGCTCATGCACATAAAATCAAAATAATAATTAAAAGTGACTCAGTAAATCCCACTGATAAATTTGTTTTATTACTTTTTTAAAAAAATCATATTTTGTTAATAATGTTCTATGTACCCAGCAAACTCAGTACACAAGTTAGTGTCTCTGTAACTGAGGTTATAGAACTCTCACAGTGGTTGTTAATAAGGTCTTCTGCTCTGCTGCTAGAGATGTCTTGCCAGAGCAAGCTGTCTATACCGTTGCAGGGAGCGTTGCCCCCACCTGGTCATCTGTGCCTAGCTGGTCTGTCATGAATAGCAGGTGCTTGACGAGGGGAGTCAGAATGCCCTTAAACAAAGTACAAAATAGGGCACATAATGCCACTGAGGACCCAGGTGTTTCTGGTGTTTTGAGCAGTTTTAAGATAAGTTAGGCTAATTTCTGCAGGATGTACATGCCCAGATCCAATCTATTTGGTCATCAACCATAACTCAGCTTTTGATGATTTTCCAGTCCATAGGCCTCCTTCTAACAACAGTCCCTCAGTACAGCTTTGCTGTCATTTCTTGTCTACCCGAAACTTAGGATGCTTAAATATTCTTCAGATATATAATATAGCTGACTGGCTATACATGCAATGTACATGTATATTTCATAGGATGGACCACAATTCTTTCCTTTTAATGCATCAGTGCATTTTAGAATATGGGACTTTCCTTAAAAATGAAGAGGAGGTCTTGTTGGGTCCATCCTTAATGGAGAATAAAACTGTTCTCTGGAAACTTTCATCCCTTCATCATAAAGTAACCCTCATCTGCTAAAAACCACTGAGTGCAGATGAAGTGCAAATGTATGTCTCATACTCTTTCTTTCTTCCTTTTATATTTTGTGAGTATGAATGTTACGCCTGCATGTATGTAAATGCACCTGTGTCAGAAGAGGGCATCAGATTCCCTGGAACTGGAGTTACAGTAGGTTGCTAGCCACCCTGTGGGTACTGGGATTCAAACCTGAGTTTTCTGCAAGAAGAAGCAGTACTCTTAACCACTGAGCCATTCCTCCAGCCCCTTTCAAACCTTCTTAATGCTACCTGTGGAGCTCTACCACCATCCTTCTATCTTTTTAGGGGTTTACTGGGAAATCCATTCAGAAAATTACCTCCCTGGGAAGTGCTAAGCATACTAATCAGCCTGCAGGGGCATACCACATCATCCTTTCTTTGTGTGGATATTGCAGCCCCTGTGAGCGTCCCTGAGGATGACTGGAGGCTGTGCCTGTTTCTGTCCCCTTCTCATAGCCCCCTTCTTTTACTGTGCAGCTGCCACCCCTGCATTCTTCCATGCTGAAGCCCTCCATCCTGGCATGGTCAATGGCTAGCCTATGCAGGGGATGGAGGGAAGGGGTTAGTGAAGGTAGACTGGATCTTCCCTTTGCTCTCTCAAAGAGGTGCCTCTGACTGACTTGTCCCCAAGGAAACATAGCCTTCCTCTCACCAGCCTTGTTCGTGCACTCTCCTCTAGAGTCCCAACTGTTCCTTCCCCGACCGTTCAGAATAAATGAAACACAGGAGCAATTCCTCCATGAAACTATCCATAAATCATTCTCCTTTGAGTATTCTATTTGTTTCCTATGCTTGTCAGTTAATTAGTCTCATCCTGGTGCCCTGCTGAAAGTCCAAAACCCCTGAGATACAGCTAGGGAGATGGGAAGGGATGGCTTTACAGTGATCAACACCTGGCATTACTCAGGTTAATAAGCCTGTGAGATACTTGGCAAAAATATTTGTCTCCTTTTGGTGTTCTCCAGGTGTGATCTGTGCCTGAAACCAGAAGGCAAATGAAGGGCAAAGGAGACCAATTTATCCCGGTCTAGTTAGCTTTTTTATTAAGTACCTATTACAATGGGGAGAACACAGGGACAGAGAATAAACAAGCAGAATTATATTCCAGTTAGTGATAAGGGCTCCAGAGAAAATTCAAGCTGTGAGCAGTCGGTTTACTCATTTGATGCACACTGACCAGGGAGGCCTCACAGACTGGGTGTCTTTTCAGCAGTTCCCTGAAGGAGGTGAGCGGGACTGGGATACAGTGGGCCAAGAAAGCTATAAGCCACTGTTTTCTCAATCAAGAGTGTGATTCCTCCTCCTAAAGACCATTTGCAATTATGTGAACATGTGTTTGGTTGTCACAGGACCCCACGGGGGGAGCGAGTGGGAGAGGCATTCTGTTGGTAGTTAGTTGATAATGCCTCGTATGATCAATGTCCTACCATGCTCAGGGTAGGCACAGACAATGAGGAATTTGGGAACTGTTCCAGTAAAGATGCCAACAGCAGCCATGTGAGGAATGCTGAACAGAGACAGCAAGGGCAACGGTCTTGGGGCTGGATTTGCCCAACACATACCTCATGTGTGCTTTTCTTCCCTTAAAGCAGAGTGCTGTGGACCTCAGATCTGCACATCTCTCAGAACTGTTCTGCAGCCCAGTGGCTCACAGGCATCTCAGACTGTATTTCCTGAGATAGGCCTTTTATCCAGGACTGCAGCAGTGGGGAGCAGAGCGGGAGACCACCATGTCAAGCACGTAGGTGTCTGTCCTTCAGGCTTGAAGGTGAATTATGATTATTATAAGGTGAGAAAGACCAGCAGGGGTAGCAAGGTCTCTCCCACTGTACATACGTGCAAAAATAGCTCTGCCTGGGGAGTTACCGGTAACAAAAAGAATCCACTTGATGGTCTGTAACATGAAGATTCAAGAGCTCCACAACAGAAACTCTCACTCGCTTCACCAGGAATTTCTTTGAGAAATTTCTTTTCATAGGTAGCTTAGACACAAAGTGATCAGGTTCTGGGCTGTATGTTCATAACTCTTTGAAAATGTGTTCATCTGGCATCACTGTATATACTTCACATATACTCTATAAATTTGTTCTTTCCCAGCTCAGTAAAAGTTCCCAAAGGATAAAAATATTAGGCTGTGCCTTAATCGACTGAACTTTTTAAAACAATAAGCTTCTTAGGTAGTATTCATTTAATATAATCCTACCATGTATTTAAGCTACTTAGTGTCCCTCTAGTCACTAAAATCTTACAAATATGTTAATAATGCTACTGTTTTACCACATTTGAATAATAACAGGGTCCATCATAGTTTTATTCTATAATTATTGTATTGAAGAGGATCTTGGAAGAGACATAAAAAACGGCATCCAAATAAGGCTCCAAGACCTCAAAATACCCTCTAGTCAATAAGCCATGATGCAACTAAACTTTAGCAAGAGACTTCAGGGAACAGACATGGTGATACAGCACCTACAGGCCTAAGACTGGGAAGGTAAAAGCAGGAAGATTTCAAGTTCAAGGTCACCTTGTACTATATAGGGAAATACTGTATTCTCAACAATAAAGAGGTTCCAGGAAACAGAACCAGCTCGCTTGATTGGCTCTGTATTCATTATCAAGGTGATCTATCTTGTTGTAAATCAGGAAGAGGCCAGAATGGAGGCATGAGTTGAATGAGATCCTGAATGGCTAGCTGGGATGATTTTCTCAGTCAAGTCAAAGATGTTTGTTCTCCTCTGATAACTCCTTGGAAACTGGTTCATGAGAACTGAATTCAACCTATTTCTTTCTTCCAGCCCCGAAAGATATAACAATACATCTTTTACCACACTGAAGAAGGAACAGTCTTGGCTCTTTGCATATGTAACCTGAGTGGAATTTATGATCAATTCCTGGTGTGGTAGTTTAAATGAGAATACCTCCCATTGGCTCCAAATATTCAGACATTAATCACTGGTGGGTGGCGCTGTTTTGGGAGGTCTTAGAAGGCGTGGCCGTGCTGGAGGAAGCACATCAGTGGAGGCGGACTTAGAGAGTCCCTACTTGCTCTGTGTTTCCTGTGCCTGCCCGAAGATGTGAGCCTCTGTTTTCGGATCCTGCTCCGGCACCTCCTGCCACAGTGCCTCCCTGTCATGACAGACTAATTCCCCTGGAACCATAAGCTCAAACAAACTCTTCCTTTTATAAGTCCCTTTGGTCAAAGCTTTTTTTATCACAGTAAAAGAAGAGTAAGGAATACACCTGGGAAGGAAGATTTCAGACTTACCGATGTGCAGCCCGGGCAGCAGTTGTTCAAGGGACTTCTCCTCAGAGAAGAGGCAGTTGTAAATGTGCTGGTCCAATATTTGGGGGTACTTGGGACCTAGAAACCTAAACCATATCCTATTTTTACCTCTTCAATGAATGATTACCATGTGAGCATGAGCAAAGGAGCAAAACCTTTCAAGAGTTTAAACTTTCCTTTGCAAAGGAATAAATAGAACCAGCGTCTGATTTGGTAAAGAATCCCATTTCATCTGTGACCTTTCACTCACCCTGGGATGAATTCTCCAAGGTTTGCCCTGGGATGTGGAAAAGAGAGAGCATAGGGCAGCTCTTCCCACAGTGATGTGCATTGTCCAAATTCATGCTCTAGGGTTCCCGGTGATCTTCAGAGAAGCTGCTAAGACCTGACATTGTAGTCATCTCAAAGAAAGAGAAGCGTGGCTTCATTGAGATCAACAGTTCTTCAGGAACACCTCGTAATTATCTTCATTCTTGAAATCTCATAACAGTCAATTCATACAACATGGTGTTCCTTTCACTCTTTCTTTTGCTGTAGTTTTCACGCAGATCCTCTGAATTGTATTATGAATCGCTCAGATATCTCATTATTTCTGATATCTTTTTTTCATGATATAGTGATTGAGGAGACCACTACAAATGCCTATGAAATGTGTGTTAGACAAATGAATCCAAACCCAGTCATGTACCTACCTAGCATTATTACTATTCCAAGACTAATGATAGATGACCATTATTAATAATTTAAGACATAGAACTTATAGCTCCTCTAGTTTACTTTTGATTAATATAAAACTTCGTGAGTAGCCAGATTTTAAATGAAATACAATAAAGTATTTATATGACCACAGAGCCTTTTCCACAAGATGCTCAGAATAATCCGTAAACATGATGTGGAATATGCATCTTCGGGGTTAAATATGGTGCTTCTCCTGGATGGAGAGTATATGCATCTGTAATACCTATATGACAAGTGACAGTTACTCAAAAATGCTAAATTTAATATAAAAACTTTTGCCCTATTGTTATGTACAATTTCTTCAATTCTCTTCTGATCGCACTGGAATAAAATTAGACATTAGGGTCCAATGTATGGCTTTTAAGGACAAATGCAACTGTATTATCCAGGCATGAAATGCCATATGTGTGAGAACAAAATGTCCAAATTCCTTTATCTCTTATTAAAAAAACCTGCCTCTTCCTTAATCTCAGCATTTGTGAGGCATGACCTGTTGTACTCCTGCCCACAAGAACTGCTAGAGTGCCCATCGGAACACACTGGCTGAGCCAAAGCTGAGAATAATCCTCAGAGTGGAGCTCCTTAAACAAAAGACATGATGGTTCTAATCATTCTGCTTATGATAGCCTCGACCGATGCAGACCATGTAGCCAGAAGCACAGCAGCAGAAGTCTCTGGATATCAGAGATAATCCTCAGTAGACATTGTCAGATGCCCACTTGAGCTAACTTGGGCTTATCTAAGATTCATAAGGTCAAGCACAAATCAACTATTATTGGCCATAGATTATAGATTACTTATCATGCTATAGTGCACATATCAAAGATGGCCCCAGAGGTGGAGGTTAGTAGGGAAAGCTACAGCTCAAAGACATTGAGTTATAGAAAAAAGACCTCAAATGAGAATAAGATGAACCCATGAACTGGTCCATGTAGAAGAGATAAGCAAACTATTACAGGTGTTCTTAGTAAGTGTAGGAAAAGCCTGTCTCCATTCTCCACCTCTAAACCCTGAAGCTATCCCATTCCTTGTGTTTTATGTTAACATTGCATACACATTCCTAACCAATTTTTGTTAGGCTATCAGTAATCTACTTCTAAATCAGTCTCCCAACATAAGATAGTTTCTACTAGCAGTTAGCTGCTCAGTTAATTTCTTCATTTTCCTAAAAGCTCTTGGTCATCAGATCCTTATAGGTCAACCGTCAACCTTGTCATAGATATGGTTATTTTCCTGAAACCTGTAAGAATCAATACACAGAAATGACACATAACTTGTTACAGAAAAATTAATTCTGGATGCACACTACACCTCCAACAGAGTCTCTTATGCACACTTACCTTCTTTTCCATTTTCAGAATGATCCTTCAGTTTGATGAACTTACAATAAACCCTATTTATAGCTAGGTTATGGTCATATTTTCCATGTTGTTTTTTAAGTAAAAGAAATAATCACAGTATTGGAATTTTTAATGAAACAATCACCAAGGCAACCTAATTAAAGAAGGTCAATTAACACAGCACTAAAGCAACTGAAGCACAGAGTGTAAACTTCTATTTAGGGACGCAAGGCATAGCAATTACCTGGTTAATTTGACATGTAACCAGAATATAGCATCCCTAGTCATGAGCCCATTCCTTTGACGTTCAAATTGTTACTTTAAACGGATTTCATGAGCATTCATTTGTAAGTTAAAATTTCTTTCGCAGGTTGCTTTGGAAACCAAATAGTTGAGTCCAATTCAAAGATCCATTTAATATAGTCTGACTTCATCCTGTTATCCTACAAGACACATCTTTTGGTTAATTCTTGATTTAGTAACCAACTGAGAAGACATTTAACGTCTATCCTTCTGAAGAAAGTAGCCATGTAAAATTGTTCTCAGTGAATGCAGAAATCTTTCATTTCCTACTGAACAGGTTCTGAAAACAGAGAGTTAAGAAAAATCACCTGGAGAAGCGATTAAAAATACCAATTCCAAAGCATTTCAGAACTATACTTGGTAAATATCCAGTCCAAGAGTCTGCATTTTAATGAGTATACACTAATGAATTTTTAAAATGTGGTCCAAAGAATATGCTTAAGCATATTTATCCCTGTGAGCCAATGACATATTAAACACTTGCCAAACCTTTTTGTGCCCTTCCTTGCATATTTATAATATTAAATTAAGTGTATTGTTCTCTGTATATTGTGACTTAGCTTACAAAGTTAAGTAAAAACTCACATCTTGAAACTATATCACCTGAAGTTTAATCTTCCCTGTTCACTCAAAATTCCAGACCTGTATGTTTGAAACTTATTCTTTCTTAATCATGTGCTTCTTTTTATATAGGCCTTATATTTACTACTACTCTGTGTCTTTCCAGAATTAGTTACTGGTAAACCATTCTGGCTGTCACTGGGGGGTTGGTTTCTGAGTGAAGCACAGAGTTAACCAGGCCTATGGAAAGCTTCAGGGATGTTGTGCAGGTGGTTGCATAACACTGAGAGTTAAGGGGAAACATGAGAGAATGTCTCACAGGGAACAGAGATCTTCATTTTTTAAAATCAGTGTAAATAGAATGTCAGCAAATTTCACTGTTCAACAATATCTGGCTTCACATGGGGGAAATAAGGCAAAAAACATGTGTTAGGAGGAGGGTTTTCTGCCTCTTGATCACGTAACCATCATGATTTGTAAAAACAACAACAACAACAACAAAACTACTTTTAGAGCCCAGCAATACTCAGGATGAACTGGATAGTTCCCGGTGAAGTGCTTTCTGGCCTGTTGTTCTCTCTGGTGAAAATGCATGCCCTCTAGCCGAGATTCTGGCCAGTCATCACAAACAGGTGCAAACTCCAGGCCCATCTGAGCAAAGGCATCCTGGCTCTGTGCATTTGAAGTTTTTATCCTTTTGTGACCTATCAAACCTATACAACTGAGTCAATGATCGCTTTGGTTTTAGGGTGAGAAGCCCATTCTGGGCTGGCTCAGCTCCTAGTGTTGGTTCATGGTAGACTGCGATTCCCTCGGCAGAGTCTAGTGGCCCCTAGGGAATGACTATGCCACAGCAACTGTAGAAAATGCACTGCTTGTCCAAAGAGCTCCCTGGATCACTCAGGTTTCAGAAATCCCTTCACTCCTAGACCCTTGAGTAACTGTTTCCCTGGAACTTACTTGTACCCAAAGTGGAATGTTAGGACAACAAAGACATGAAGATCTCTACCTTGAAGGTAATCTGGTAAGAAATGTGGGCGTACCATGCCTTTAAATCATTGTTATGAAAATTTAAACACCTACTCACTATATCAAATCACAGACTTAAAGGACCTCAGAGAGTATAAATCCAAGAGAAAAACCATTAATCTCCCAAACAGACTCACCTAGTGGGGTACCAGGAAGGTAACTGAGTAAGGTTTAAATAGGGTACACTTTTCTGCACTCCCAAGTTGACTTGAAAAATTAGGTAGAAAAAATTTATGCTCATATTAACATCTGAATGCAGTAGAGCAGGGCTAAAAATGTGACTTTTTTTTTCAACACGAAAATCAGTTTCCAAAGAAAATTCCTGCTTGCATTAATTTCTTGGGCCCTTGACTATTAAGTATCTTTGGGAACATGTTCATTCTCTTCCGTCACTCAAGGTACAGCTCTAGAATTGGGAATCACTGCTTATTTCCTTATTTTGCAGAAGAAAGGTACTGAGGCCGTGAGTTTTCAAGGTCAACAATGTGCTGTGTCAGACCTAGCTATCATGGTCTACACATGCCTCCCACTTGGGCATTTTATATTCCACCTTCCCTGTTAGGACTGTTAACCTTGTGAAAGTCAGTTCTTTAGAGTCTTTACAAGCTTGAGATGCAATAATCCCAAGTAAGATATTGATATATTTTAATGTGTTGGTAATTGATAGGTCATATCCTTTCATAGCAAAAAAATGACAGAATATGACAGAATGATGAAAATAAACATGATACCTTTGTGAAGTGTGTGTGTGTGCATGCGTGTGTTTGTGTGTGTGTACGCTATGTGTTTAGAGATAAATAACATGAGTCTAGGTTTCTAAATTTTGCAGTAGAAATACATCAGGATGAGAGAAATATATCAGAAAAAGGTGGCATTCAGAGCACTGAATATACATTTCCTTATTTTCCAATTTTGTGCAATATAAAAATGCTTGTTAAAATACAAGTGTCGCTCACCTAACTTCAGCTTTTCCCTTGGAAAAATCATGCCTTCTTAAGTGTTTCCATCATTCATGTGAAAATACAGCTAAACATCTTTCCACTCGCAGCTGCCTGAAGTAATGGATGATGCCTTTGAACTTGCCAGTAAACTTCAGGGCCCTGGTATAAATATCAAACTTGTCAAACGTGCTTTTCAAGGAAGCCTGGTAATGAAAGGCTTATCTGTTTGGAGAGTAAGTTAATGCTTCTACTTCCCCATAAGTCCCATCCTGAGAAATTTTAGTTTCTAGAGAAGTTCCTGCTAGCTATCAAGGTCATCTGTGGCCAGGCCCAGGGGCTGCTTTCACTCAAGTTTTGGCCAACCATTTTCCCCACCTTCTATAAAGCCTCAAGCTCTCTCTTGAACTTTGTGTCTTTCTCTACTTTCCTCTTCCCTTTGAATTGGGGCAAGAAAGGATCAAAGGAGCCAGTATGCAAAAGGCACTATGCGAAGAAATCAGTGGGTATGCTAGGATTTCCTAGGGACTGAGGGGTGCCCAGTGCTGTAAGGCAAATAGTTAACCAAATACTGCTTCGCTGGCTCATTAGCAGGTGCAGGCATCCTTCCCAAAGAGGTCCAGGGCAATTTCTCTGTGTCTGATTTTAAGGGAATGGCTAGCAGCTTTTCCTTTTCTAAGAAATATGAATATATACAGAGAAAACCCTGGAACAAGGTATTTGTAATTTAATAGCAACCACCATCACTGCCACTACTTTTCAGTATCCAGGTTCAGGGAGCGAAGCATAGTGTTTAAAGATTGCAAACAGAACTGATATTATTCAAAATATGAAGAATGGCTTTACCATGGGCATGTTACATGTTCATTCCTTGCAAGAGTTCATGCTCACATCATGTTTCCATAACAAAAAGCTTGCTACATTCCCAGATGCCTTGTTAAATTCTTAACAATCCCCACTAGGTAGTGACCGCTTGGGCCACATGAAGAAACCTCCGTGGGAAGATCAGTGCCTTTGTTTTCTACGTAGGTAGTTGAGGAAGGAGCTAATGAGAAACTTCTGGCCTTCTTTAGACACAAAAATTTGTGATCTCAAGTTTCCCAAGCATGCCCCAGAGAAGTGCCGTGGGTTTAAATGTACACAGTGGTACAAAGGAGAAACACAGGGACCAATTGTGGACTGTCAGAGCCACTCCTCTGAACAAATGTTTCTACCTGGTCCCTAATAAAGATGTCAGACCTGTTGTTCCCTTTTCTTTCTTTTTCCTCTTTTTCTTTTTAACCACTCCCAGATCTGTGGCCAGCTGTATTGTAGTTAAATTTGAAAATACTCATTTGGCAGCTCTGGACTGCAATGTTTATAAAGCCCATGGCACAAGTTGGAAAGTGACAGGCACAGATATGCACTTTAAAGGAAGCATAAAATGAGCTAAATGCATTACCAAATGCAAGTCCCAGTATTAACCACATTCATATGAGTTGTGTATTTGCCCCAATAAACCAGTTGTGCCAGATGTAAAATTAGCCTGTAAAACTTTCCTCCACTTTACCATCCACTATTGCTATGCTCAAATACCAATGAATAAAGATGGCATCTTTCTTTAAAAAGCAAGTTAAAGCAGTATGCTATGCAAACCACTTAGAGTACATGCATATTCATGATGTACTCTATATGTGCTGATAGATATGATATCCCTAATGTATTGTATCACATATAATGTATAAGCACATATGTGAACACACGTGTTTATTTGTAATAGTTGCCAATTATTGAGGAAATTAAACGAGATTCTCATTCTTAATTTGACTTGTATCAGCTATTAAAGGAATTTGAAAAGCCTGCGTTCCTCAGGTTTGTCACATAATGTTGCTTGATATATAGCCGATAATGTCTATAGAGAAGTTCTCTGATATTTATTCAGTCAGTGCACTCTAACTGTTCTTCAGACAGAGGCATCTTGATTTTACCAGGGAACCATACCTGTGGATCAAGTCAACTAACTTCAAGTAAGAATTAGCCTAGAAGCCAGGCCTCGATAAGTAAGTCACTTTGTAGCCAGTATCTGCAGTATTTTGTTCAACAGACCATGGAAACAAATCAGGGTTATGAGCTGTGATCCAGATTTGCTTTCTGGTAGTACTGGGGATTGAACCTAGAGTAGTGCACATGATAGGCAGGCACTCTACCACTGAACTGAAGTTTCAGCTCTGATGCAGAATCTGATAAGACAGTTTAGGAAGCCATGTGTAGTGAAACATGCCTGTAATATCAGTGCTTGGACACAGGCATGAAGATCTTGGATTTCAAGTCCAGCCTTGGATACTCCGGAAAAAAAAGGAAAAAAAAAAGAAAGGAAAGAAAGAAGGAGGGAATATAGAAAGAGAGAGTGGTGTGGAGGGAGGGAAAGAGAAGAGGAAGGAGGGAGGAAGAAAGGAACGGGACTTATAGAAAATAAGGTGCTTGCCTCATTAAACCTGAAGCTGTGAATGCATCTTCCTGTTACTGACGGAGACATCTCTGAAGAAGGGTTCACCCAGGGATGGAACTGACTCAGAGGGAAACAGAATGGAAAGAACAGAGCAAAGTTAATCCATGAAGACATTCTTTAAACAGTTGGCACTGAGTGTTCCTAAAGTTGATTCCTCCTTGGACTTAACAATTGAGTTGATAAATTCTTTCTTTGTATAAGTAGTATGCATCGTTAGATTTTATATTTGTAACTGAAATATATTGATTAAAACATCTTTATTGAATAGATTCCAGCTGATATTCTCAAAATAATCGGTGAAACTGATAGTATCTTCATTGATCATATTTTAGTATCTGAAGCTCAAAGGAGATAAGTAGGCTAACTCACTTGCCTAAGACCACCCAATTATGAAGTCATGATTTTAAAACCTATATTTTTAGTATATGTAAACTTAGGGTTTAAATGTGTATTTAAATGTAAATATCTTTGGAAGGAGAGAGAATCTATTCAAGTTATAAATAATTTAAATCTCAATTAAATGAAAGAGCTATTTGTACTTTTAGTTTAGACTTGAACTTCAAAGGAACAGGAATGTGAAAGAAGGCCAGATAGGAGTCTGTGTAAGAAACACTGGAGAAAGACATTAGTAAAAGTTGACATTCTCCAAGGACACATGTATGAACTGACATCATTCTCCACTAAACCCATGAGTTACATCCTAATCTTAGAGCCACTGTGAAAACCAAGGCACACAGAGGTGTAATGGGGTGTCCAAAGTCACAAGTCTGTAGGTGTAGGCAGCCTCCCACATCTGATTCCTGCCTTGATGTACACAAATGGAAGGCTCACAAATCCTCATTAATTGCTTTTTCAATGAACTCTTCTAGAATCCTACAGTCTCTGGAAGATGATTGAGGAAGATATGTGACCAGACAAATATATTCACTTTTGACACTTTTAAGGAGAATTTGCTGCTGCATAGACATACAGTGCAAATAATTGCTTCCTACGTAGCTATCTGTAGACAGGTGGAGGTATGCTAGAAGAGCCAGGCTGCAATAGACCTCATAACTGAGAAACTTATTTTAACACTGAAATTTTACATTTGAGAAAAGGAGGAGGAAAAATACCAATGCTCTTTTTGGGTCTCGTCAGAGATGTTACTGGTTGTCTGATGATTATAGACACAGTGCTACAGAATCGGGGGTATTCGGTAGGCGTGTCAGTAATCATTTACCATGATTCTTGAGAACTCAGATAAGTTCTGAAAAGAGAAGAAACAGAACTGGACTATGGAAAGGCATATTCACAGGTGACATACCTGCACTGTGATCTTCAAACCTTCAGAGAGCTCATTGATAAGGGAAGGGGGAAAGGTCACCTTAAATACCCCTTTAAGCCTTACAGATTTGAGTGGCCCTGTTCTCAGTCCATTTTCAATGGCCTGTGGCTTTTAGAGAGCTATAAAAAGAGCTTTGTCTAAAAGAGGTCTTTAGATGGTTCTGTATGACCCTACCCTAATTTCCCAGAGACATTGGGCTGCCTTCTCTTTTGTGGAGAAGGTCACACAGAGAATATCTTAAAAGAAGATGAAAGAGAGGCTGAAGAAATGAAGGCAATACAGTTCTTTCAAAGCCCTACCATAAAGCTAGCTCCATGTGCAAGAATAATATTGCATTCTAGATGTCTGCTGCTTCCAGGGCTTTTATCATAAATAGTAACTTTAGAGAAGTTTATATATAGTAGCTTTACCCAATGTTATTATACCTCAGACACCCCCAAGCAGGACTTTCCTTGACACCTAACCAAAAAGATAAGTAAAAAGGAGGACTAGACCAATGCATTTGTTTACAAAAATATTTATTGATGTATTTTAACTCTTATTAAAGAGTTAAAAGGGCATTAGCCCTTTGTTGCTTACAGGAGCAGAGAGGCAAGGCCTATAGAAACATTGCCTGAAACTTTCGAAAGCATCCCACTTCATTACTTTATAAGAGGATGAAATCAGTCTTCCAAAGAAAAATCACTACTTCAGACACAAATACAGAATTTTCTATAAGTCTCTCCTTCTAAAGTTTTAGAATCGCAGCCTAGAATTTCATCCTGTTGGTTTTATGTTGAGAGACTTCTCAAATATGAAGGAATATATTTCATTGCTCAAATTTTATTTCCTCATTTCATTAATGTTAAAAAGAAAAGGAGGATGCATTTGAATCCAAATAAAAAGACTTCCTTATTTAAGCAGCACACTTACAATCAGCCTTAATGCATCCCAAAATACACGTTTGTGCCTAGAAACATGACATCTTCAAGCCACTTCTCAAGGAATAGCTTATTTCAAGTGGGTTTTAAGTGCTACCTGGTATGTTGAACTTTGCTGATGGTTTAATCTCATCTCCCCACACCCCTGTGGAAGAGTGGAAGTCTTCAGTGCTGTAAAGAGAAAAATCCTGCCATCGAGTGCTAGTGTTCTGTAGATCTGCATTTGTGCAAGCACTGTCCCTTCACAAACTATGCCACAGAAATAGCCCCTCCCTCCAGTTCCTCTCTATGACTTCTGGTTCTCCTTCATTTGAGTGGGTAATGGAGGACAGGCTATAATTTTGTTCAACTCAGTGCATCTCAGGTCTGAGGCCATTAGTCCACTATTACTTCTTGGCATTATAAATTCCTCTACCCTTAGGATGATTGTTCTTAGTTTCTACAGAAGTCTTGACTTTTTAAATTTTAAATTTAAGAATTTGCCCAATACCTTTAGAAAATAAAGATTAACAAAAATTTGCCCTACATAAGATAAATGAAGCATAGATAACTACATGCAGTTTAATAGTTTGCCTTTGTTATAGTCTTCCATAAAAATAAATCAAAAGTACTTACATTTGATTACTAATAGGCATCTCTATGTGTGGCATACAATAAAATGTAACTTACATAAAATTCAGTATGTTGATGAGAACCAATTCTGAAATATCAAAGCAAATAATATAACAAGTGAGAAATATTTGGGGGATATTTCCTACCAGCTATATTTTGGTCAAAACATTTTCTTTGTTTGTTCTTTTGACATTTCTTCACTAGAAAGAAGGGAAAGAAATAAACTGAATAGTGAATATCATCTTTTTAATGTACTAGTCACAACAGTAAATAACTACCTATCCCTCTAATTAGATAATCTTTCATTTTTCTTACAAAGTATGAATTTAACCATATTTCATATTCATTATATAAATATATACTGAATCTTATTGTCTTTGATATATATGTATGTATGTGTCTATACATATATATATGTAACAACCTACACTCACATTCTCTGTCTTCATATTTGTAACAGTCTTAAGATTGTTATCTTAAGAGCATAATTTAAGAATATAAGAAATATATTATATCTTAATATATAGATATAAGATATCTATTATATATCTTAATATAAGAATAATAAGATTTTAAGATATCCTTACTATTAAGATATTAAGATATAAACTGTGTTTACATTTAGTAAACAGTATCATAATCTTAGATTTTGGGGGGTTCTAAATTGATCATCTATTTTAGAAGTTGTATGAGGATTCTTTAAAGTCAGCCAGGAGATATCGACAGATGTTCAGGTTTTTACGCATTCAACATTTAAGAACAGATTATATTAACTTCACACAGTGTTGAATATTCTATGATCTTTTCTAAGAGTTTTTGGCAATTTCTACTCACTTTAATTACAGAGAACTTGCTGTATATACAATGAACTTTCATTTTGCTTGTGTATTCTATCATGACTTTATTGGAAAAACATTGAATTTTAATCTTTAGTGAAATTCAACTGCAAGTGGAGCCATCATTTCCAAAAATCTAATTCAGGTGACAAGAGAAGGAAAGTCACCTTTACACAGCTGATCTCACACATGCACTCTCAGACATCCCTGCTGAGAGGAATGTGCAACCTTATACCTCTAGCGGTAATTTTTTTTAAATGAAACAAAACTTATATCGTGTACTGTATCTGCTTTCTGAATCCCTTTAAACCCCCATATTTATAATTAAAATTCTATGAATTTTTCAAGGCCTTTGTATCCTCTGGCAAAATCATTTATCTCATGTGACCTCTTCTAGCACAGTTCATGTGACCTCCTCTAGCACAGTTCATTGCAAGGTTATGCATGCATACGTCTTATTTATTCTACAAATTGTAAGGATTGAGGCTCGCGTGGAGGACCATGTTTCGACTTCCATACATGGCTGGCTTCCGGTGCCAGCACATTGCATATTCCTGCATTGTTCCTAGAGCTTCATTAAAATTCACTCAGGACAAAGTTTAGGTACTACGACTGGCTGTGCTCTATTGAATTAGTCGTATTTCAGTGTTACCAAGCACAGAAACTAATGAGATTTCTCATCCATGTTATATTTTTCTGGGAAAGATGTGGAAATATTTACTGATATCTCTGGGTCATACCTGCAAGAGGGTGGCATCCAATAACTCAAGGCAGCACTGTAAAATGGAGTCAGTGTAGACATAAGTGATCTTCAGAGCATGGCCTCCAATTATGAAATTACACACACACGCACGCACGCACACACGCATACACACACACACACACACACACACACACATATATATATATATATGTGTGTGTGTGTGTCTTGAAAGTTGCTAAAGGTCACATGTAAGTTCATATTGTAGTCACCTCACCAAACAGCAATCTTTTCACTTTCCAGGCCTCCTGCTGGTGCACTGCAATCAGCTGCTTCCGTCTGACTGCTGTTCTAAATCCTCTCACATCCTCCAGGTATGTCTGATCACCCAGTGTGTAGCCAAGGAAGCAGAACTTCCAGTTCAGTTGCTTTCAGATCCAGATCCACGAAGATCATAGAGGAGAGTCAGCAGAGCACTGCCGTAGACCCAGAGTGTCCAGGTTCCAATGCCGGCTGAGCCTTGTATTAGCTGTGCAATAACAGTTCTTTCTTCTTGTCTATTGTGAAAACTGAGCAAATATGTAAAAGCTTTTAACAAGGCCTATAAAGAGTACACTACTCTAATTGGTCTATTACCACAAATTCTCCTATAAAGGTAGACAATACCTAGGGCTGGGGAGGGGCATAGGCTTTGAACTGAGTAGCTCACTGACTGAGATTATAATACTGATTAACAAAATTACTGTTACTTTCATTGACTTTATGTATAAGTGAAGAAAAGGGTTTTTTGTTGTTGTTAGTAGGCAGAAATGGGAACACTAGGTAGAAATTAAAGTGAGTCATAGAAATCTATTTTTAAATTAGTACTGTTATCTGAGTGTGTGCGTTGTAGAAAGACTATAGTTACTACCCATCTAATCACAATAAGTGTAGCAATTTGTTAATTGGGGATAGAGTAGGCGGTTCATGCACAGGGTACAGGACTAGGGGAATGTACATCCTCACTGAAACCAAACAAGACTGAAGGGAGGAGATGTGGTAATCCAGAGATAGGAAAACCCCCTTGTTTAGGTCAGGAAACCAGAAATAAATTGAACATCCAGAAATACCCATAATCAGCAAAGCTGGAAATGATACCTGAGAAGGGGACTGTTAAGGAGGGAAGCTATAAAGGTAAGAAGAAACAAGATCACCCCACCTTGGAACTGAAAGGTATATCCAGGAGCTGGGACTGAGTGAGATACCATGAAAGGCTCTTTAGGATTTAAGCAAGGGACTTATAAAAGGTATGACCTTATGACCTTTCATTGAAGTTCTGTTTAACAATTTTTATCTTCTCAATGGACAGCTTACCTATTAGCTCCTTTCTTCTTCTTCCTCCCTCCTCCCACTGTATGCATACACACACACACACACACACACACACACTGGTAGATCACTGCATAGGATATGTATAAATACAGGGAAATGAGGGCCATTCTTAATTTAAAAAGCAGATATTTCTCATGGTGGTTTCATTTCTCTTCTTAGTGAAAAGAACACAACCTCCAATTTTTGTTACTGTTCTGCTCTTGTATAAATTTCACCCCTTGCTTAAGTCGTGATTTGTGCCGAAAGGTGAACCTCCTTCAAATTTTTGAACCTCCAAGGGAGCATTGCTAAAAGGAACAGAAAGGAAAAGAACACCTTAATAAAGCAATGCACTGGTAGAGAAACAGAGAGCATCCCACAGGTATTTCTAATGAAACTTCATCTAGCTCTGACTTGTTTTGCCATCTCTCTTAGCCTTCTTCCCCAGCAGACACATGTACATGTTTTAGATAAAGCATCTGTAAAACATTTGGTCACCAGGAGATTCAAACATATTGAGTCTAGTGATTGCCAGGAAGCTTGATTTTCACTCTCATAGTCCATCAGAAAACCTTGTGATCATTCTGTGATGATGAAGAGAAACAGAAGGATTTAGGACCCCAAAATGAGGCCGTCGCTAAATCCCTAAGCCTTTTAAAATATAGTAGTGAAGAGATGCAAATGGATTACTTTACAATAGCTAGAGTGGCTTCTGGCAAATGTATAAGTTGGTGGAAGTGGACACTTAAAACTGTTCAGTTTCTATTTCAAGCTATTTTCAAACGAATCGAAAAATCTTCTTTGAAAGGGGATGAATGAATCAAAGATGGTTGATAAGGTAGAGAGAGAATTTTTATTCTCAAACATGGGTGTCTCAATGTGTGTAAACCCATGGCTATAAGAGGAGGGGCCCAGAAGCCTTTTGCTTCTGGTCTGTACCAATCTCCCCACCTTGCCTTCATTCCGCATCAGCACTGAGAGCAGCAGGGGCCCCTTGCTGTCTCAGGGCAAAGTCCCATGCATATAAAATATGAAGAATGACACAGATTCTATCTTAAAATATTCTGTATTTTAGCTTTCATCATAAAAATCCTCCTTGACATCTATTTCTTTTTGTCTTTATCTATTCATAGAAGTGTTTAAAGCTTCCAGTTTATCTAAGTTCTAGTCAATTTGTCAATAAATTTGATATTATTTCATCTCTAATCACAGTTCTTACGAGTTTTCTAACCCATGCTATGTTGCTTTTGTAAACATTCTTAGTGGTTTCATGGATTTTTCCAATCAACCAGAAAATGCCTGAAGAGTTGATTTGCTTATCCAGTCTTTGATTTCCCACTCATTTACTACTTCACACAGAGTTACATGAACATCAGTAAAAACTATATCAACAGATAAACATGTAACTGTATTTTCTACACTAGACAAGAAGGTCTGGAACTCTGCCTGATTATCTTTGCAATCCTCAATCTCTTTTCTCAGGAAACTGTCTTGTGTCCTCCAAGGCAGCTCTGTAGAAACTTAGGACCCCACTGAAAAGCCTTAATCGACTTTAACCCACTCACTTTGCTAATGAGAATCTCATATGTGAAGGAATCAGTTGATTTCTGTAACATCACAGAGACAGTGCCAGCAACAGTAAGTTTGACTGTGGAATCTTCATACCAAATCTTGGATCTTTCAAGCAGAGCCTTTAGTTCTAATCATTTTAAGTCCTTTCCGTCATTCAAAGCAAGCCGGAAGTTTGGCATTGGATAAATATTTATTAATTATCTGGGTCTCTTTAGCAAGCTAGTGCAGAGTAGAGTGAACTGTTAATAGTGGAGAGTGAGGATTTAGGTAAACAACCAGGGTACAGAGTGATGGAATGAGGAGATTAAACCCAGCATGGAGGAGATGAGCTGATTGTAAATATTGCCTACCATTATGATGTATTAAATTCTGAACTAAGCAGGTTCTGAGACATTACATTTCTCATTCTGAGCTAGTTCCTTTTAATAATTAAACTATGTGAACTAATGAGAATGCCAATGATGTTAGATACACCCCCATTCAAAAATAAATAAAACACATTTCAAGTTCAGCGTGCGTGCCTTTTGAATTACCTACAATTCTGGGATTATTCTTGAATTGTGTGTTCTCATTAACACTAACAATCAAAGACTAATGCTGGAATTAGCTAAAGGGAGAACACCATGTATCCTAATAAATACTTTCCATCCTTCATAACAAAGACCACATTTGAAAGTTAAGTCATTGAAACCTAGAAATTGTAGACAACCACAATCACATTCCATCAACAAAGAGAATGTACAGGTTCTGTATATATAAATCTAAGTACTTCAAAGTACTTCAAAAACAAGAAGTTAAACTTAAATTTACAAAAAAAATCAGTTATAAATGCAATGATGGAAATTATTTTTGTCCCAAACAATTGTTTTTATCTAACCTCCTCAGGTGTCATAACAACTATTCTGTAATCACTAGGGCTCCATTTGGGAGTCAGTTTAAATTATTATTACGACTGGGACCATGTGTTTCAGATTTTGGAGGGGCGTTCTGATTTCCAGGGCAGCCCTGATTGCCAATATCCTGTCCTATTATTAGGCCATGTGTTCCTTGATTTTTAAAAAATTCTTGGTTAACAAATCACTAGAATCCCACTTGCTCTGTCTTGGTAACAGATAGCTATTCCCATTCTTCCATCTTGGAAGTCCACTCAAGACAGTTTGTTCTAAGATCTGATGCTTCCCCAGGGATGATGTGGGGAAACGTAGACATTCCAATCCATTGTGAGGCATCTCTTGCAAATGACAGCAATCTGAGGGACTATGAACTGCACAGGGTAAGACAAGCAGACAGACTCACTTCCAGTCTAGTGTTTGCTCTTGTCCCAAGCTAAGTTGTCAGGCTTTGGTCTTTCATTGACCCAAATCTCTGGGATGGTGCTAGAATGTGCTTGGGTTCCCCAAGGGGAGGCTTATTAGTGCTTCCCTCCCTCTGTTCTCTCTTATTGAAATTGCATAAAAGGCTTCAGATTCCAAACACTATGGTTTGATGAATGTAGTACATGGAACGCATAAGGCAGGTCGGAGTCCACTGCCTTTGGGCTAAAGTTGTCCTATTTTCTTGAAAGTGTGAAAGATGCCTTAGAATAAATGAAGCCATTGTTCATGTGGAGCAGGTTAAATTCACAGAGCTTCCTCAGTAAATAACAGAGCTTATCAGTGGGAAGAGACTCGTTTAGCAGTTCAGATGAGTTGAAATCTTGTTCAGTCTCCTACAATGTCATAAACAATATCAGGAAATGGGAATATGGCAGCATTTGTTTTTGTTACAAAATGTATGTGTGTCACTGTCCTGAATCCATTTAGAAACGAGTGAGTATAAATACATTGTAAGTAAACAAATCAAATGCAATGTTTTTCTCATGTGCAGTATGTGTGATCTGTGCATCTGTGTACATACGTGGGGGGGTGTGCGTGCATACGCGTGCACATGGATATGGAGGTCTGAAGTTAACGTCAGATGTCTTCAATTGCTCTCCACCTTCGTCATTGAGACAGGTTCTCTGAATTAAGCCCACAGTTCACTGTTGTGGATTGTTTAACAGGGAGCTCTGAGGATTTCCTCTTTCTGTCTTCCCACCTCTTGAATTGTTAGCAGTCTGTCATGGCCACCTGCCATTTACACGTGTTCTTGGGGATGTGAAGTCCAGTCCTCACACTTTCCAGAAAAGTGTTTACCCACTGAGCCATCTCTCTAACCCAAAATATACTTTTTTAATGCATGTATGTACGCATTTGTGTATATTGGTGGGGGAGTGTGCATGCTTGTTGGGGGCCATGTACATATGGAGGCCTGAGGAGAACTTTGAGCATCATCTTCTGGAACTCCATTCAGTTCCTGTGAGATAGAGTTGCTCATTACTCTGGAACTTGCCCAGTAAGCTAGGCCGGCTGTCTGGCCAGCAAGCCCCAGGGATCCTTCAGTCTCTGCCTGCTCAGCACAGGGGTTTCAACACTATGCCACCATGCTTCTCATTTTTACATAGATTCTTGGTATTGAACTCTGGTTCGTGTGCTTAAAAGCCAAGTGCTTAATCAAATGAGCCGTCCCTCGATCCCCTTAATCTGTGTTTCTAATTTTTTCATTTATTTTTAAGTTCCATCTGACAAGAGAATGAGTCAGCATCATTAATGTTCTAATATTTATTCAATTTGGAACTGCTTTAGAAATTACCTTGACTTTGTTTCTACATGGTGGCAGTGGTAGTGGTGTGAGGTGCGAGTCCTGGGGATGAACAGTCACTTCCTCAGTGAGCCGGACATCCTGGAAGGTGCTCTTACTGCTACAGAATCCTCATACATTTTGATAAGCTTCCACAGTGGTTTCATGATCAAAAAGCTTTAGAACCCCATAAACAAGATTTATCTTGGGCCCTAGCTATGCAGCTGGTCACACAGCTGTGAAACTAGTCCATAGAACAGTCAGTGATTCATTTGGCCTTTTCTATGGTTGTAAATACTTGCTCCAGCTGTCCTGATGTACAGTGATCAATATTCATGGAAAAGATGGCAAAAATGAACATAGATGCCCCTTTGTCTTTTCATTTCACATGTGTGAACCTGGCCTTTTATACATGGAGTAATTCATTCAACAGGCAGCACCTGGCTTCCAATTCTCCCACTACTGAAACCACAGCCTCAAATAACCCTTAAAACAGGCAAAACAAACCCTGTTAGCAGCAGGATGTCTTCATCAGTGTAAAGAACAGCTTGAAGGATGGGTGGTTTGGTGGATAGATGTGGGTTTGGGGGAAGGATACCAGTGGTCCAGCATGCAGTATAGGACGCACAAAGCTGCATCCTGGCAGAATTAGTTGACCCTTGAATTTATCAGGAAAGGGAAAGTTGGAATTCTAAGAATGACTGGGAAAGTCAGTTCCAAGCTATTGCCCAAGAAGAGGTGTCACAAACACTGAGGGACAATGGGGTTCCATATGGTCCTTATCTTTGGGCTTGCCCCAAGATTGATTGCCCCCTTTCTAAGTTCCCCTTGTCCATATGGAACAACTGCCTTTCAGAGATGACTTTCTAAAGACTGTGTGAAATGAGAGCCTCAATGATATGGAAACTTGCTCAGACCATTGCCAGACCAACCTGAGATTTAAGATCCGGAACAGAGAGATCATAAAAGAAGAAAGGCTCTTCCCTGATACGGTGTCAACCAGTCCTGAAAACTGAGCATATTGTCACTCTACCATTGAAAGGACCAGTCGACCTTTCCTAAAATATTCCTCATCTCAGAATTATTGAGTCTTGGTTCTGTTGAATGGAAGGTTAAATTTCTAACACATGATTTTTTAAAAAGTTCTAGGTGAATAAGCAGGGTGTGGTGATGCGATGCCTTTAATTCTAGTACTCAGGAGGCAGAGTCAGGTGAATCACTGGAGATGGAGAACAGCCTGGGATGATCCATATAATGAGTTCCAGACCAGGTGAGGATACATAGTGAGACCCTATCTCAAAAGGCTAAATAAATAAATAATAATAAAAACACCCTCAAACCCAGCATGGTCAATGGGAGAATGAATGGATGATATGTAGTATAAATGCAATAAAGGCCATATCTCTCTGTATTAGAAATACACCTTAAGTCCCTTAAAATAAAACACATGTTGAGACTGGAGAGATGGCTCAGTAGTTGCTCAGTAGTTAAGAGAACTGACTGCCCTCACAGAGGATGCCCAGCACCCACATGGTAGCTAGCAACCATCTGTAACTCCAGTTCCAGGAGGTCTGCTATTGTCTTCTGACCTTTGCAGGTATGAACAACACTCACCTATATGCAGGCAAAACACTCATAAACATACAATCAAAATATAATATACAAATTTATACATTTATAATATACAAAATTATAAGTAAAATATTTAAATAAAAACCACAACTTTCAGTTAAGTCTTATACTTGTATTCTAGAGAGCTAAACTCTGCTTAGTTAAGTTAGCAACGCCAAGCAAAGTTCTTTTCTCTGGCTTGTTTTTTGTTTCTAACATTAAGCTGCTAATAAGTGTGTTTGTTTAACTGAACCAGGTTTTACCAACGTTGGGTGTTTTAACCTGAATTTTTTCCTGTAGTTAGCATCTGCTCTACAACTATCACTTTAACGTCCTAGGCCTCAGTAGTTTTCATAATAAAGGTTACTAAATGTAGAGAGATCTTTTATGAAAAATTACCTATAAGACAGAGTGTGGCAATTCATTTTGTGTTGAGAGCTCTTGAGATTTATTGCTCTTCATCATTTCCCTTCTCCTCTTCATGGAAGCAATCCGTTTCTTCTTGTCTACTGTGTATTCTTACTATTTTGTCATCTAATTCCATTTATCACAATGTAAATGATAATATGAAAAAGGACATGTGTATGTGTGTATCTATTTGCTTGTGTATGTGGACATAAGCATGCTCACATATGTACGGGCATACGTGGGAGAAGATGTGTATTCAGATGTGTGCACATGCATGTGGAGATTAGAGGCTGACATCTGTTATCTTCCTCAGTCAGTCTCCACTTAATTTACTGAGGCACTGTCTCTCTGAACCCAGAGTCCACCTATTTGGCTTATCTACAATTAGCTCTCTAGAATACAAAGCTGGGAATCCCTTACCTTCACCTCCTAAGCACGGGGATTATAAGTAAACTGCCATATCTACCTGACTTTTTATGTGTCTTCTGGGGATCCAAACTCTGGCCCTCATGATTGCATGACAAGCCCTTTATCTACTGACCCATCGCCCCAGTTTCTCAAAAGCCACAATGTTGACCCTCATTATGGTATAAAACTTTCTCAGAACTTTCCTTCATATCCATTACCTCACTTTTTTCCTAGCCAATATCCCGGAATCTAATTAGTGTAATTCTTACCCTCTCAAAATGTTTAGGCTCTCAGTGTCAGGGCTGGCCCAAAGTCCACCTGGTGTACTTTTCTTAGATTGTTAGTCACAAAACAAGCTAGTGTCTATCTCCTGTTAATGTCAAGGATTGTAATGGAGCCTAAATCTTGGGCTAGAACGCCACTTCTAGAGCCCATGAGCGATCCTAGGGATTCAAGTCCCAATGCCACCTCTTAGTGAATTTAGAAGATTAAGTGTATTTTTCCACCAAACTTTATTTTTCTAGGTTCAAAATGGAGGCATCTGTCCTTAGGGTCTCAGACTCCTATCAGGTTCTGAATCCCTTGAAACTGGTAGCAATATGTCATTTTAATTCTAGGTCTGATCTTCAGTTTAGAAATCCTTTCACTGAATATATTTCATCTTTTAAATTAATGTTAATATTAGCAACACTCCTTGTACCCGAGTCCTTGATATGACTTGACCCTTTGCTGCATGTAATTCTGTCTGGAACAATACAGGGAGAACAGAGAGTCTGAGCTAACTGTGTCAAATAAAATTTATTATTGGAATATCTTATTCATATTAATTGAAGAGGTAATGCTGATACTTAAGTCTATGTGAAACACATAGAATTCAGTTATTTTTTATTTAATTAATTCCTTAGGTACAAGAAATGTTCGTGAATATTTTCATTGTTCATAGGAGGAAACTGAACTCCAAAGAGATTACTTTTTGACTGATACTGCAAGTGATTGAAATTATGTGTTGGAACTTCAGTGTGACTTATATGTCCAATAAGATTTGTTATTGTTGCTTTTTGCTTTTTATTTTTTGAGACAGGGTTTTACTATGTAGACCAGGCTTACCATAAACTAAGGATTCTTCTACCTCTGTCTTCCAGCTGCATGGATTATAGGTTAGTACTATTAAGCCTGGCTAAGTCAATGTTCTTAATAACTGACTACCTGATAATATTACTTATTAAAAATTGAATGCATATACACAGAGCACTGTGTGTATGTATGCTGCACAGAATGTGTCTACCCTAAAGTTAAGAAATACTTGATGGAGAAATAGACTGCATAGATGCTTGCAAATGGCAATGTTCCTCTGTTCGGTTATATGCACATTGGTTCTAAAGTGTCTGAACATCATTTTAGATACTTAAACTTAACCTCTGACAAAGAATAATTGTAGGGCAACTTCTAATTATCTATCATTGTCAAATATCTTTCCTTTGCTATTTTTGAAAAAGTATTTTATTTATTTATTACTTCAATTTTATATGTATGAGTATAGTGCCTACAAGTATGTTAAGTGCACCTATGTCATGCAATGCCCATGGAGGTCAGAAGAGGGCACTAGATCCCCTGGAACTGAAGTTATGGATGGGTGATAGCTGCCATTTGGGTGCTGGGAACCAAACTTGAGTCCTCTGCAAGAGCAGCCAGTGTTTTTATCTGATGAGCCATCTCTCCAGGCCCTCCTGTGCTAGTTTTTAAGACCCTTTACCACTGTGCTATAATAGGACAGAAATGCAAAGTCACATTAGACACCTAATGCATTGTGCTGGATAGCTTTAGTTGCCAACTTGACACAGCTGACTAGAGGGAGCCTCATCTGAGGAATTTTCTCCATTGGATTTGTCTGTGGCCATGACTGTGGGGCATTTTCTTGATAAATGTCTACCATTTTAAAGGAATCAAAATAGCATTGCACAGAGGCAGAACAAATGTGAAAACGAAGTTCTGTTGGTCCGTCTGAGAGAGCTGTTGAGCATGTGACAACTAATTTGAATTGAACTCTGGTGACTTTGACAAATTAAATTTTTTTTTCTAACAAAGACTACCTATTCAGTAGAAAACTTGGATGTGCTTTAGACTAAGGCTTCTATACACATCAAACATCACACAAACTGATCTCTTGAGTAACTACAATAGAGCAATCCGATTGCCATTAAAAATGTGCGCAGTGTTCCAAGATTCCCCTGGACCGTACTCCCAACCCTAAGTAGTCATGAGCTATTGACTGTCCAGAAACATATCTATCTTTCTGTCTGTGACACAGCTACCATATCTTTTCTTTGAGAAGAAAGACTAGTTTCATTTGGAAGTTATTACCCCTTAGATGACCAAATCCTGCCCCAAGATGCCTAATATTTACTTTGCCTTTGAAGCATGATGGCTAAAGTTATTTCCCCATCTGCACGATTTAAAAAAAAGAAACAGCTTCTTAAATTCTTTCTAGTTATGACAGAGACCAAGATTCCACAATGTAAATGTACCTCATTAATCAACTCTATTATTTAGGGGAGTAATGAATATTTTGCTATTTGACATCTGGCAGTGATTTACGGTAACAGGAATTCCTAGTTTACAAAAGTGCACATGTATGATTTGATTTCTTTTGGTGTATTTTAAAAAGTTCCCTTGCTGCTTTTTTTGGTAAAAAATTTAATGGTAGGAGCAAAAGAGCTATCAGAATGAGGTTAGAACTAAAACTGCTTGTAGATTTATAAGTAACTAACCAGCTTAGAGCAAAATGTTGTGTGAGCTATGTAATGTGTAAAATCTGGTGTTTATGTAGCTCTGGGGCTGGCGCAATACCAGTTACTAGTGAGTGATATCTAAACATAAAATAATTTCTACATAAACTGTGGGTTTATAAAAATGTAAGCACTATATTTTTGTGTAGTCTGAAAGAAGGTATTCTTTGAAATAGATGATTAGTATAGGGCATGATTCTGCCCGCCAGAGTTTGGTGAGTTTTCCTTTTCTTTATTTCTCTCATTCTCTTTTTTTTTCTTTTCTTGGAAGTCTAATTAAGAAGTTGGGTCTTTACCAAAAAGTTAACATATTTTTATAAAAATCTTGATATGTGATACACCAACTAAAATGAAGTTTGTGCTTTACTTTAAGTTGACTTCGCTACTGTGCAATGAAAGCTTTAAAGAATACCTAGTCTTTGGGAATGTGTAGTCTCCAACTAAGCTATTAGTGTACAGGCAGGCTTCTTGGCAGTGTTACCTTACAAACAACATTGATGCTATGTTAATGATTAAATATATAGGGGAAAAAAGTCACTCAGCTGGAGGCGGAAAGAAAAATGAGATTAGAAAAGATTTTCAAATCATGAGAATTAAGCATTAATGGGTAGCTGTTTAGATTTAAGAAATACAATACAGTGGGCTATGAAATTAGGAATTTATTCCTTTTAACAAATTCCACATGTAATGGATGAACATATCAATGTGCAGTTATGATACTTTCCAAAGGGCTCTTCCAAGCCTTTGTTGCATGATCCTCTTGCTAGAGCCCTGTGTAGTTGCCTGTGGTCACCTTGACAGCTAGCTATGAGCCAATCAATCCAGAAGGCTACAGTAGAGGGGAACACACTGGGAACTGCTGGAAGTTCCAGGGATCACATGAGAATGGGCCAAGTAAAATGCTCATGGTAATTTATAGTGATTCCTTTCTAGTTTCTATCCACCTCCTGGTATCAGAGCTGATAACCTTCCCACTAGGTAGATCTCTGTGAAGAAAGTACTGGACTTTCTGTTCTATCAGTAGTGACACCTTTCCTGTTGTAAGTGATAGAATCTCATTGATATGGCTTAAGAAAAGTCACTCATAGTATCATTAAATGGGAATCCCAGTAATAGAGCTGGCCTCAAGTTCAGTGAAATTTAGGGTCCATACTTCATCATGAATTATTACTTGCACAATAATTCCCTCTATCCTCTGCACTGACTTCATCTCCACACCCCAATTTTATTATTCTTAAATGTACAAATATTTATATCTTGAGAAAATAAAGAAATTTATGATACAAATATACACATATTTATGTCTTGGTAAAATAGAGATGTTTATGATACACATTCTTTACATTGGCAATGGGATGGATGTTTATCCTTGAATGTTCAAAAATTGTTCTACTTGCATGAGAATCCTTAATTATATTTGTTTCCAAAGTTAAAGTTAACTTCTCTAAATACTCTTATGTAAAGTTATTTTCAAGATAATTATAAATAGTCTATTATCCTTTAAAATTATCTATATATTGAATATTTTAAAAATAGTTTGGAAACCACCCTAAAAGCATTTAATTTTAAAATGCTATTTTCATTAAAATATACTCAGATATTATATATTTTGGTTTTGATTATACCTTGATTTAACTCTTGGTCTTTTAAATGATAATATAATAAGCTTGCATCAGAAAATGAATTGAAATAAGAATTTATCTTCTAAATGTGAAAAAACAGTAACATTAAGTGTGGATTCAAGTTGTTTCAGCATTATGAAGGTCAAGATAGGGAGCTAGAACACATTTTAGTTAAACTTGTTGCAGTATAACTTTAAAATATACCCAGTGCTTTTCTTTGTTGGTACCCTTCATTCAGACTACAGACATTAAGGAAGGGTCTACTTATAAAATTTCAGAACCTCATCCAATAGAATAGGAAAGAAGTTTTGCTCAAAGTCCTGGAATTCAATTTTATTTGTAGTAAGTAACCTGATTGAGTCCAATCTTTCTTAATTGATCTCCATCAAAGTTTGTGTTTAATACTGTAGTGATAACTGTGTTAGTGAATCAATGCTTTTAGACATCTTTATGCTTTATAGACTAAGTCAAATGTGAATGATTCGACATATAGTTTAAAAAGATCAATTTGGTTGAAATACAATGATAAAGACATTAAACCTTCTACCACTTACAGAGATTTATTTTCAGTTTGTTTTGTTTTGTTATACAAAGGTGAACATAGATTATGAACAAAAACTGATTTTTCTTTCTACATCCTAATGGTTTCACTCACAAGTCCCTCCACAGTTCACTGCCCACTCAAAACATTGCCTGCTCCTGTGCAGACACAGAACTCATAGCTAGATGCTTATCTTACTGCACACTTAATCAGATTAACTCTAAATATAAAATGTGTTTTCATCATTTAGGATTACAACCCAGCAGATATCTGATCTTAAATAGTACATAATTTAAAAAATCCCAAAGACTCCAAGTCAAGTAGAAACTCAGTACTAATTATAATATCATATCACTTTTTTAAAGTTTTTTTTTTTCTCAGAAATAAATAAATAAATAAATAAAATTGTCTTATTTATTGGGTAATTCGAACAATGTAGTGTCTCATGCTCACTTGGTTTCCTTCTCAATGAAAAGGTGAGGACTTCCAAGGTAAGATGAGGCATTTCCTTAGAGCAATCTACAGCTTAGTTGTTTTTTCTAAATACCTCTGTGTGTGAGTGTATTTGGAAGGGTAGAGTACCTTTAGGGGATGGAGTGGGGTACATGTACATGTACGAATATTCAGGAGGAAGTCAGAGGACAACCTGAGACACACCATCCACCTCCTTTGAGACAGGGTCTTTCATTAGCCCAGCGCTGACCAATTAGGCTAGACTGGTAGAGGTGAGCGGCTACCTCCAGGTATCATCTTGTCTCATCCTCCCCAGCACTGGGGTTAGAAGTGCATGCTGCCATATCCAGTATTTTTACCTGGGTCCTGTGGATCAAACTCCAGTCTTTATGCTCACATATATGAACTATCTCCCCAGCTCAGTTCAGTAGATATAGCTTTGTGAATGCTTGTAAATATTTTGATTTACATGAATATGTAATAGGAATTGAAGCAGTTTCAATAATAATATTATTGTATTTATTTCACGTAAATAACCAGTAACACCCTTCTACAATTAAGAGATAAGCATTGGTGCCTAAGAAGCAAGTCAATATAGAAATGAAGAGAAATATTGATTAGTATCTACTAAACAGAGTTTCTATAATATTGCATTTCAAGGAAGAATCACTTCCAATTCCATTATAAGGAATTGATCAGTAATTGATCAAAATAAGAACAAAATTGGTCATTTCAGTTCCTGACTTCAAAGTCCTTTGTTCATATTTGATCTTCTTTGGTCACATTTAGAAGCCCTGAAGACTAACACTGAATGAGAGATACCAAGAGCTTGGAATGGGTCACTTACTAGTGGTTATAAGTACTTCATGTCACAAGAACTGGGCATCGCCATGGTCTCCAAGTATGATTGATAACTAGAGTGAGTTCTTTGGTCTCCAAGCTTCCAGTGAGCAAACTGACTCCTGGTTATCAGAGGAGCAGGTATAAATGCTCCTTTCCACAGACTGAAATTAGCTTCTACATAGACATATTCCTCTTTGAAGGACAAGCATCAGTAGATTCATTCATTCATTTACTTATTGTCCCTTCAAATAAGACCAGTCGCTCAGGTAGTTGTGCTGGTTAAAGTTCCATGGATAGGTAGGTATTGTATGCTGAAGGCATCTTACCTGCCCACATCTGAACTCTAGCCTTAGAAGAAGGCAAGGACTTCAACTGAAACCACTTCTATGATGGAGTGGAGATTAATGTGCTTGAGAGGTCTTCAGTCCATCCCACACTCACTCAGGCTCTTCCCAAATTGTCTTCAACTTCCCTTAGATGATCTCCCAAGAAGGATTCTGCAGATGTTTTCAGATTTGGCACCAAGAATGCCACAGACAAACATTTTGTCTTCCTGTAGTTACCCACCTATTAACATGATTTATAGGTAGAAGTAAAAAATAATGAATTCTTGAGACTTCAAATGTTTTACTCACCTAAACAAAAGAAATAACCACTGAGTCCTTAAGATGCTAAAATCTCAATTAACATAGCATTTTAACCAATTCATTTGTCTTTTCCTTGCCTGTTGTTCTTCCTTTCCAACTGACGGGATTTAAAATCATCATGAAAACATACTTTGGGTTTGTTATAAAACTATTTCCAAGAGTTTAACTGAAGAGGGAAGATGTCCCTGAATGTGGGTGGCGCCATTCCATGGGCTGGAGTCCTAGACAGAATGAAAGAGAGCAAGCTAAACATGAGCATTCATCTCACTGTCTGCTTCCTGACTGCAGATGAATTGAGATCAGCTGCTTCCACTTCTACTGCCATGACTTCCCCATCACAGAGGACTGTACCCTCCGTCTGTGTGCCCTCATCAGGCAGCTTGTCATCCCATTGAAAAAGTAGCAAAAGCAAAGTAAGCATTAGGATGCTTGAATCGTTTACACACATTATTTTGCTTGAGCCAAGTGAGGAAATACATCTCTAGACTCTGTGATTAAAAATGGGTCAATTCATTACTAAGCCACAAAAACATTTACTAAAAAGGTACAAGGGCAGCACAAGTATGAAGCCTCAGAACCAGGCTTATAAAGTTAGTGAAAGGCAATTCCTCACCTTCAGTTACGTCATTTCTCAGACTATTCTCAGCTCTAGTCTACATAAACACCATCAGACTTTTGGGTCTTGGGGAAGTCAGAGTTTTCAGTACGTATGATACTTTCCAGACAAGTAGGGCAGCCCCAGTCATCAGAAGGCTGGATTCTGTTGATCTGCCCTTGTGGTAGGGTTACCCCCAAGCACTTCCAAGACACTTCTAATGTGTATGAAGATGGCTCTCTTCAGTCACAGAAATGTGGGAATGAGATTTCCCTATTAATTTAGTTGCTTTCACAATGTAAGATGTGTCAAGTCCAAGTATACCAGTTGCTCTCTACTCTGTATCAAAGAAGTCTCCTCACAGCACTTTGTCCTGCCCACAAGAGCAGTTCTATTCATGATTGCCATTGTCATCATTATTATCAGGGGAGGAGACACATCATGAGAAGTCTTAACTGGTTCCAAAGAATTAGGTGATTGTTGATTCCAAAACAGAAAATGGAATGAGGAATTCTAGTTTTATCTTTGAAGTCTCAGTGTTTCTTCAGTCAGGAAAATTCTTTTGTATCCCTATTTGTTTTCCATCACACACACACACACACACACACACACACACACATGCACACCCACGTCATGTGAAATTGTGTGGCTTACCCTTCTAGTTTGATGGCAGAATGCCTGAGATAATCAACTTAATATGAAAAAAGGTTTGTTTAAGTTCAGTCTATGGTTGCTTGACCCCCATGAGCCTATGACAAGGGAAGAGAGGTTGCAGAGACAGATACTCACTTAACCTGACAGAAAGCAGAGAGGAGGGCCCCACTATGGTTGAAGGGTAGGCCTCCAATGACCAAACTTCCTCCCATAAGATCTTGTCTCCTGAAAGTTCCACCACCTTCCAGTAGTAGCACAGGCTGGAAGCAATTTTTCAACACCTGGGTCCTGGGGGATGTATTCAAGATCTAAACTACAGCACTGACTAAACTGTTTTAGTATACATATCAAATATTATCTTGAAGTTTCCTTGGACAGAAGATGTCCATGAGCATCTTTAGACTTCCTGAACAATTTTAACATATCATACTGTCTACAAGTCCCCTAGAGTTACCCAACATTACCCCTACACACTCAGGTAAAGCCACAACCCCCCCAAGAATGCCACACTTTCCCAGAACAAGAGTAGATCTATGCTAGACTTTCTACAAGATTGACATGGTTTTTCAAAAAACAAAAAGCCCTTTCTTTTCTATCAGTGCGTGCATACTAGGGAACTGGGTGTGAATCTCTGATTTATTTAGGCAAGAGATAAGCAAACAGATGATGAAAGGAAAGTTTATATGACTTCTACAGACCTGGGGAAATGTCCCCGGAGTGAGAAGTCCACTTTGAGGAGATTGAAATCTGTGACTACTGTCCATAGAAAGGGAGGGGGCGGGGTAGGGGTAGAGGGTGGGTGGGAGAAGGCAGTGGGAGAAAGGGAGCTGCTCCCTCCACTCAGGGCTGATACTCAGCATTGGTTTTGACTTTGCCCTGATGCTCTGGGTTCACTTGTGTGCCCAATTCATCCCAGCTCCCATCAGCTGCGGATCAATTTCTAAATTGTTCTGGGAAAGCCACATAATGAAAACTTGTCAGTGAAGAAAAATGACTAGCGTCAGTTCTAACCCTGACTCGTGACCGCTGACTAGTGGGGGTTTAATGTTCCTAGCATCTCCCTTCATGGAACATTATATACACCACCTTCCTAATGCACATGGCAGTGTGAATTAGCTCTGAAACTGCAGGAGAGCCTGTAATTTACAGACTCTGGGTCATAACCACAGCAAAGGAAAGGATTAGGGTCAAAAATAGAATGGTTCAAAAATACCGTTGGAGACATTTTTACCTAGAATAAAGTTTTGCCAAAAAAGAAAGGCAAGCCAGTATATCCTCAATGCCTCTATAAAGGACACTGAACTCAGGTGTATGGTTTAGATTTCTCTATATGCTAACCATATACTTTAATTAAATCACTTTAAGTACCCATTCCAAAACACAACCGCATTCTCACAAAATCACTTTGTCTGTGGAAAGGATAGGGAGGCTTTGGTATTAGAGATGGCGAGTGAATTGTCTAAAGGTCGAACTGGATGGTATGCAAATGAAGTGATTGCTAAGTCTAGGTAACTGAAATCTGATGGAGGCATTTCTATGAATCTGCAGGAGATGTTCTTGAATGGTTTCTCCTTATCACTACTTCATGTAAAACAAATTGGTTGTTCAATGCTGCAGAGATGGCAGACACTGAAGGAAGACAGAAGCCGGGACTTGCAAGGCTCTGTAGATGTAGGAAGGACTGCAGAAGAAAGTTCAGGAAGGCTCCAAAGGTGACTGAGCTGACTACAGTAATTCCGAGGTCCTCTCTAAGAGTAGACACCACAGTCTCTTACTCTAGGTTTCCCTTGACCTGCTCACTCTTACTGACCACAAGGTGACATCCCTGACTATGTCTGCAGTGTCCCCTGCCTGGCACCCTCCTCCTGTTCCCCAACAGTCGTCCACGTGGAAACAATAGAACAGACTTCTCTGAATCTCTCCACTAGCCAGTCCCATTACCGCAGCCTCCCAGTGCCTGATCTAGCCTCTGGCCCCTTTTCCAAGTTGTCTTTCCTTTCTGCCTCAGACCCTTGACTAGCACTCTGGGACCTCTTTGTCTTCCTAAGAGAAGTCGAGTTCTTTTGCATTTAACTGTTCTATCCCCAGAAACACTCATCCTCAGTTATTTCCGTGTGATTATTTTATTCTGACTTTGGTACAGGTAAGGCTTATTTGAAACCTATAGATAGAGCCACTTGTCACCCACCCCGCCCCTCTTTTTTTTTTTCATTAAGATCTATCATTACCATATGCTGCATACCTCTACTACAATAGCTGTGTGGACATATGTGGCCATTCAATATTACCTTTTTCTCCACTCAAACATCACATGCTGGAGCGATAGAACCTCATTTTTTTGTTTACTGTTATATTCTTATTACCTAAAACAGAAATTATTCAATAAATGTTTGTTGGAAAGGAGCTGTATCCATGAGCTTGAAGAAAAGAACTCTGAGATAAACCAGCACAAACAGAAATAAATATCTATAAGAAAAATCCCTTAAGCTACTACTCTCAAATTTGACCAATAATCTCTGTTAATCAAAATATATTTTAAAAATCAATAGAAGCACACATTCTTCAGATGTATTTTATGAGTAGTAATTTAGGGACCCCAGAATGAGAGCTCTGTTTGTCAGCTCCAGGCGCTACTCTGAAATATGACAGGCCTGGTAGTTTAATCAATAGATATGTATTTATTCACTTAATTTTTTAATTTTAGAAATATTACTGTTTTGCCTGCATGTACGTAAATGTACCTATGCATGCAATGGCTGAAGAGGCCAGAAGAAGTTGTCAGATCCCCTGGATCTAGAGTTAGGGACACTCGTTAGCCACCATGTGGGCACTGGGAACTGAACCCAGGTCCTCTGTAAGAATGGCCAGTGCTCTTAATCACTGAGCCATCTCTCCAGTCCCTTTTTATTTTATTTGTTTGCTTATTTGTTTATTTATTGTTACAGGACTGAAGACAGAGCCTGGGGCCGAATCACCAGTCCACCACTGTTTATTCTTTTGTAGCTCAGCACTAGACACCCTGGGTCAGGATACCTGTAGATTCCTAGGCTCAGTTTTTGGTAGGGACTCTGTACTGGCAGTCATATAATCACTCTCTGTGTCCTCAGCTGGGCTCTTGTTTGGCACTGGACAAAGTATAGACTCTCATCTTTCACCTTTAAGGACACCAGTCTTGTAGGATAGGTGTCGCAATTATATGCCCTCTTCAACCTCAGTTATCTACTTGAAGGTGTTATGTTGAAATGTAATCATTTATAACAAGCCTTGGGTATATAAAATTTAGGAAGACACAATCCAGGTCATAATACCCCAGAAAGCAAATTGACCACAACACTCAAAGCTCCCAAGGAATTCGTTGACTAGAAACGTGTAAGAAGCAGAACTTAATGAAGGACCCAACTCCTTCAGGCTCTATGGAGAGGGCCCTCTTCTACTCTGTGGTTGCGTCAGTCTGGGCATTTAGGATACAGACCTTTAAGAAAGAAATTAACACCAAAGTAAAATCCTTTAAAAAAAAGATATTGACAAGAGAGTCAGCTTTTGATACTCTTGTGAGTCTATAAATATAAGAGAATTGCCAAATTTTAGGTGAGACCTTTTTACAAATCCAAATATTGCTACAGAAAATCAAAATGATTCTTTGGTTTCATTGAAACTTCACTGAATTCAGTGTTTACTGAATGGCTGAAACAGGGTTTCAAAGATGAAGGTGAGTGAACAGAACTGCTCTAGAATTTTCTTCTCTTAATGTTTTTAGTTGTGGAAGTTTTCATGCCTGCAGTGGACTTAGAGCTGTCAGTACAGTCTAGGTATTCAGGAGGCTGGTTAGGTTCTGACCAGATGAAAATTTGATTCCCAGATCTCCAAAGGGCTTGTCTTTGATCAGCTCTGGGGTAAAAGAGGGGCGGGCTTCCGGATGCCCTGTGGCCACCGATGGCCGTCTGTGGGATGAGAACGCAAACCTTGTCTTGAGGGGCCTACATGAGTCTGCAGCAGTTACTGTGAGGGAGATCTCTACTCCACAGTTATTTCCTGGAGATCTTTTGAAATTCCCTCTTCCTCACCCTGGAGGTGTACACCTAGCCTCTGCCTGTCTTCATAGTACCTTAATGATTGATGAAATAAACCACAACAAAACACAGAATGGGCGGGAGAATGGGTGCGCAGCCTGCTTCGATATCACCTCTTCTCCCTCCTCTTCCGTCCTCTCCTTCCTTGTCGTCTTCTCCCATCATCTCTCTTCTCTCTTTTGGTTCCAGTCCCTCCTCTGCATTCCTCTCTTGCCTCCTTACTCCCTCCTTTCTCGTCTCCTCTCCTTCCTTCCCTCCCTACCCTCCCATTCTTTCACCTTCCCTTTCTTCCCTTTACTTTTTCTTCAAGATAATCAGCAACTTTTCTCTCCTAGTTGGCTCCAACAGGAGACAAGGAAGGAGGCTCCCTGACCACAGATTTCCTCATTCCCACCAGCAGTTCTCCTGGGACCTGCCTCCATCCAATCTAGGGAAACCTTCAGAGTGCCTCTTCCTAGTCAGTGTTTCATTAGGCTGACCTGAGATTCCCTTCCTTCTTGCATCCTTGATTATGGAGGTTTGGAGGGAGGCAGGTATGAGATGGTCAACTGGCCAAAGCTTCTGGGCTTGTGGAGATACCAGAAGTGTTATTGCTACCTTTCACCTTTAGCTAGAATTATGGGAACGTCAGAGAAAGTCCTTTTCATGTCTACTTTCAAACACCTTAATGATATTTACAGTTTTGACATAGTGCCATGACTTCTGCCACAGTCAACTCCATATAACATGGCCTTGTTCACCAAGGTGCCTCTGGAAGTTTCTCGTGGACCATTTAATGCCAGAATTCATTTTCTGCTGATGTTGCTGTCAACTAAACACCTTGATAGACTCAATTTGAATATTCACTGTCCCTTCCACATTTTTAAATTTTTCCTAATTACTCCATCATAAAGGTTAAATACCACACATAAATACTACACATATATTGTGTAATTATGAATGTGATGTTCTAATATTTTCCCACCCCTATTTCAAGAATTGATTTTCACCCCCTAGGGTACAATATTGCCCCACTTAGAATTCATGGGGTAAAGGAATGTAATAGCAGCCAGTTTGCAACGCTGTCTTAAGTATACTTTACTTTATAATGCTCAATTACCATAAAATTTACCTACTGTAATTGTTAAAATGATTGGAATAAGCACTTCATGTCCATTGGGCAGCAATCCCAAGGGTTGAACAGTAGGGTTTTTGGGCTACAAGAAAAACAGCAAACTTGTTTCCTAAAATAGACCTTGCTCCCATCACTTGGGCAAGCTTGTTAATATATTCCTCCTCAGCTTCCATTTTTAGCTTTTCAAAACATTTTCAATAATTGTAAGTCCTTATCCACTTCTGATGGCCTTTTTATAAACACAAGAATTCATTCAGTCTTCACCCTTGAGGACAAGGCCAGCTCCCTGTCTTCTGACACACATGTGCCTGCCTTTCTCAAAGTGTCATTCGACTGGAGTCTGCTGTGTCAGAGAAGCCTAGTGTATGATTTTCTGCTTTCACCTTCACTGTAAAGACAAACTTCAAATTTCAATTAAAAGTAATAGTCTATAAACCTCCACATAAAAACGTACAATTTTCATTCCCAATATATAGTCCTATTCTTTCTCGTTAGAGAACCATACTGAACAATGGGGCTTTGCTTGTGCCATGTTAATGAGAGTGCATGCTTAGGGGGAAAAAAAGCTATAAAATGAGAATGAAAACAAAAGGCTTGAGAAATTTATATAAAGATTTTGGGTTTTGTGTAATTCCCCTGAAATAGTGTTATACACAGTGCCTTTTAAATCTCTTCTATGACTACAGGGAGGAAAATTGGGAAATAATAGACCAGTCTTTTATTCTCACACTCTCTTTCCCTCCCCTCCCCCAAACCTAATCAGCTGAGAATTCAATTGTAACAATAATTACAAAAGTAGAAATTAGAATTTGGACTTGTATAGAGTAGTTACATTTTCTATAAAAAGAACTCTACTGGAATAAAACACAAAAAAGCTGAATAAAAGATAATAATAGAAAATTAAGAGTGAAGGGGGAAAATGCCAGGAAATAATCTTCACATTTTTCCTATATTGTATTCAACTACAAGTAGTAGAAAGCTCCAATGGCTTAATGAAAAGGAAAAGCCCAGGGAAGAGGCAGGAATGGTGAATGCTGATAGTTGTGTTGTGGACTCTGTCTTTTTCCCTCCCTGGTCTGCTGTGCCCCTCTCAGAAACTACTTTCCTCATGATCACAAGATAGCTGCAAAAGTTCCTAGCATCTTATCTATGTTTGAAGAGGACAAGGCCAGATTCTGCCTTATATTTATTTTTATTAGTTAGAAAATCAGTTCCTACAATTTCTCCAGCAAATTTCATTTGTTGCTAATTTCTAACTAATATGGTATCATATATCTATTCTTCATAGGGTAGACTTCCTAATTAAAAAGAAAAAGTTTCATCAGAAGAAAATAGAAACTAAGAAGGTTTAGAGCTCTATAAGCAAGAAAGAGAGGCTGGGTCTGAACGGTAACTGAATTACCAGTCCACAGCATCCATCCACAATTCGAATTGTACTTGACAGAAATAGTTTTCATTTATTTTTTGAAAGATTTTAAGAAGTGTTTTATTGATTCTTTGAGTGTTTCATATAATGCATTTTGATCATGTCTCTCTCAGATCCTCTCGGCTTCTTCCCCACCTTCTGACTCCCGTACTTTATGTCTTCTCTATTTTTAAAGGCCTATTGAATCTAATATGTATTCCCTAAATGCTCTTGGTTAAGTATGCATCCCCTGGAGCCTAATCCACCTACCCAGAATCATACCCTTAAAGAAAACTCTCTCTTAGCTATTAATTCCCACTAGCTCCTCAGCTAGACCTATGACTTCTTGCCTATCTCTGGCTCAATGCTGGGATTTTGTCTGGGTTGGGCCAGTGCAGGTCTTGTGCATGCTGTCACAAGTGTTGTGAGTTCATGTGTTCAACAGCCCTGGTGTGTCCAGAAAACACAACTTCCTTATATTCATAAGGAATATATACAACTCTGGCTCTTGCCATCTTCCCACCCCTCTTCTACATGGATCCCTGAGCTTTGGGAGTTGAAGGTGTGATATGTATCCCAGCACTCAGTAGTCTCTTCTTTCATATACGTTGATTAGTTGTGGGTCTCCACATTTGCTGCAAGAAGAAGCTTATCTGGTGAGAGCTGATTAATCTATGGATCTAACACTAAGTCTTTTGTAAGATTTTAAACTATTAAATGCCCAACTTCTAAAGCTATTTTATTCATTTGTATTGAACTTTATAAAAAGATTTATTACATTGTGTGTACCTGAGATAGGTGCTCCAATTCACCTACCCATGAAGTTCAAGGTCTATTTTTCGTATCTCAGTTGAATGTTGAGAAAGGGGACACAGCATGGTCCTTCCATCTGAATCCTGCTCTTTATTAGATATGGAACCAAACTCCTTGACCTCGAGCAGCTTTGATGAGTGATGCCTTTCTCTATCATTTCCCTCAGTCTTGTTGATGTCTCCCTTCTTTAACTTTTTAAGCCATCCTATCCAGCCCACATTTGTTGTTCTTCTCACCTGCCTGAGCTCATCCCTCTCCCTCAGTCCATCCTTTTGATTAGGTTTTACTGCCTTTGATTTGTGCTTTTGGAAATGTCATCCACTTTTGAGGAATGAATATTCAAGTCTCTAAAACATAGCTCAGAAATCATGAGTCCTGCATGGTGTATTTTCTGCAGAAATCGCTTCCAGATTCAACATGGCCAAAGGCTGTGGCTGATATTTTTGCCCCAGATAGTTGGGTCTCCAAAATTATTAGTATCCTCATTCTGCTATACTAAAGCTCAGTTTTTAAAACTTTTAATATAATATTTTAATAACCTGAGAATTTTATACATGTATATAATGTATTTTGAGCCGATAGTCCTCAGTCCCCCTCCATCTATTCCTGGAGTCCTCAGTCCCTCTTATCCCCTTTCCAACTTCATGTCTTCTGTTGTTTTTGTAAATGTATTATTTATTGAATTGTTGTGTATTTCATACAGAACTTCTCAATCAGTCTTAATCATCTTTAAACCCCCTTCTCCATTGGGACCCTCCCATAACCCTCCCCCACACTGGAATTCATACATTGTGTCATTTGTGTTAACCCCTATCGAGTCAAGTTAGTGTCCCTGGATGTCCCTCTGTGAAAGTTCATCCACTGGAGTCTCGTCAGTCTATCTAGAGTCCCTCCCTTTAAGAAGATCCATTCTTCCTCACTCAGCAGTAAACAGGTTCCAATAATTCTTCTACTAAGATTAGAGCTTGTTGCCCACTTCCACAGTACTGTGCTGGGTTTTTGTCTGCTTGAGTTTGCATAGGTCTTGTGTCTGCTGACACCATTATGTGGTCCAAAGAGCTTGTAGGACTGTTTCCATATGACCATGCACCTCCTTCCTGGCTCTTACAGTCTCTCTGCCCCCTCTTCCACAATAGTCTCTGAGCCCTGGTTGGGTGGGTTTAATATATGTGTCCTACACAAGGACTCACACTCTGTAGACTCTTACTCTCTATGGTTTGGGCATTTGTGACCTGGACCTCTGTTGCATGAAGGAGTTTCATTAATGAGAACTGTGAGATTCATTAGTGTCTTCTTTACACTTTGTTCTGTGTTCCCTGAGACTTAGGTGTGGAGGTTGCATTGTAAATGTGCCATTGAGGCTTGGACAAGTCATAGACAATGTCTGTGTGTGAACATTTGTGGTATTTTGTAATAGTCTCTGGTGCAAAAGAAGCTTCTTTGATGAGTGGTGACTGGGATATTTGTTTGTAAATATGTAAGGATACATATTTAACATAGAGTAAGAAATTACATTTGTCTAGGGATGTGACAGTGTTGGGGTTTTCTCTCAGATCTATGGCCTCTCCCGTCATGGGTATTTGGCTGTGTTTACAGTATCAAACATGAGTTTCTTCCCATCATGTGGGCTTTAAGTTCAATTAGGTAGCTGTTGATTACCCTCCAAAATAGAAGTTCTTGGTACTACTGTACCAGTGCCATTTGCTGTGCTGGTCATTGATGTGGTTATTAACCATTGAAGCTGGGGTTGGTCATTGATTGATGTTCTCCCTTGGCTACTTGCACAGTGCTCTCCAGAGCTATGAGAGCTAGTCTTCAGGGAGGTGGCTTCCAAGTCAGTTCCAGCTCCATTGCTGAAAATCCTGTGTCTGAAGTATGCCGTCTTTAGCAATAGTCTTACCTTTAAGTTATGGGAGGTAATCATGGCCTGTGGCAATAGCTTGGATAATTTGGGGAGTCTTTTGGACTACCCTGGCCAACATCTATGTTTTGTATCAGTGCTTTTGAGATTAGCTTTTGTATTATCAAGTAAATTCCTCTTTTCTCCCACTTGGCCATTTCTCACATTGTTTTCTTAATGGAGATGCAACATGTGAATCACTGACAGTGACGCCTGCCGCAGGGTAAAGCAGCAGCACATCTTGGTTGCTGTATTCCTATCACAATAGCTCAGGATATTGCAGTTGGGTTCCTGAAAAATTATCCGTAGTGTTTCTACAAACTTTAAATTCATTCTTTGGAATTTTCCTGTAGCAACACTTGCCTCGTGTTATTTCCTTAAGAGCTTTCGATTCTCCAAGATCTACTTAGTGGCACTAGCATCTCATCTGTACTTAACAGCATGGCTCTCCAAGATCTCACAGTGCAAGGACATCCCAGTGGTGCACAGCACACCCCTCATTCCACCCAATATGCCGCGCCTGCACGGCCCTGGGTCCAAGTCTCTGCGAGGGACGTCGAGGTTGAAGAGAAGAGTACACACACAGACACAGAGAGAGAGACACACACTAGGTAGGGGGAAAGGAGAATGACACACTGACTTTATTCAGAGGCAGCAAGCCTTATATACCCTGAGGGCGGGGCTTTGCAGGAGGTTCCTCTATCTATGATACACAGTTGTAAACAGGAAAAAGGAAGTTGTGGTTGGGCTAGCTTAAAGGTCAAGTTGTTTACTTGAGCTTTGCAATTGACAAGATCCTGGCTAGCCCTTGGCCAAGAGTCTAGCACTAAGAGAGAAGGGCAAGCAGGCTAAGCTGGCTATTCTCTGACCTGCGGCCTCCAACACAATACGTCAGGTTTATCATCTTTTTGCTCATTTTGTACCCCATCTCTTCATTCCTAACTTCTGGTATTATTATAAATCAAAAGAACTTAATCCACCTTCCTCAGCATGTTGATGTAAAAACTAGGCACCCTTCCCAGGGCAAAAGATTGCTGAAGGAGAGACAGATCCTAAATTCAAACTCAGATGCCTTGTCTCCCCATACAAAGTTCTTTTAGAGTCTCCGAGTCTATTCCAACATGATATTACTGCTGAGTTCTATTAAATTCATACTCAAGTAACTCTCCCCTGCTCATTTTAAATGAATATAAATCAACACTTACTGGTATCTTAAAACTTTTGACCCCAAAGAAAGGATTTAATAAGAGTCTCAATATTTAAAATAATTCTTTTAAAAGCACTTGCTGCTCAGTTCTTTGGTCAGACCTGGATTACCTCCACATCGCTGTTCTCTGGATTTCAGTAGTTCTTGGAACAAAAATATCACCATCAGTAGACAATGCATTGGTGGGCACTGAATAGGATTCAAGGACAGCCACGTTAATGGAAGCACAGGTTAAGGTGTCCCACACTCGTGAGGTATGGAGTATACAATTTTATTTCACTTACATTTAAAACAAACCAGTGGAACCAGCCTCACATAATTTAGAGCAATTTCATAATTTCTCTAACCCTTAGGTCATTATTGTGTTGAGTACAGAACACAGTCACATAAGTGGCCTCAAAGACATTTTTTACAGTGGCTCAACTTTGTAAAGTACATGTGTGGCAAGGTAGTAAACAACCAAGCCTCAGTCTGCAAGCTAGAACATGCTTATCAATGACTCTGTGCTCACAAGGGATGGAGGCTTCTGTAACTGTGCCTCTAACTTTCTTGAAATGATGCCAATGTTAATCATAGGTTCTTGTTGTGGAATCTATATTGTCCTATCAAATCTCTCATTTATATCATAGTCCATTAACAGAAAAAAAAATAGAACATGCCAGTTTAGCTCAGAAATGGAGATAGGGAGGTGGTTAATGAAAATGGGGAAAGGAATTAATTGGCAGGAAGAATGTAAATAATCTTTATTTAGAATTATTTATTCTAAATAATCTTTAGAATCATTAATACTGTGGAACATCTGGGTTAATTCAGACATAGTACATGACTCTAAAGGAGAACCTGATATCTTAAACAAAGAACAGAAAAGGTAAAATAACTTTATCAGAGTACAGTCAAGCAAATTACATGCAAGCAAGAATAAAAGTGGATACCATTTATGTCTATAAGGGAAAGAACCAAATTTCGTTGTTCTTGGCCTATAACATGGGATTATTTTTTAGCATCTCCCATAGTTGTGTAAGTGTTGAGAAAGAGGGTGTGACCCGGGATAAGGGCTCAGCGTGGTCTTAGAGATACAGGCAGGAGCAAAGGGAAGCTGATGACGTCAAAACTGTGCTCCGCAGTACAGTAACAGTTGCTCTGCAGTGATTTCAAATGCAGAACTTGTTTGAAGAACACAAATGAGATACTAGCCCCCATCTTTGGCCAACTGCATAGTGCTGCTCTATTGATGGGCTCAGAGCATGGAGACGAGAGGCTGGTACCCTTGCTAAGTCCCTGTACATTGATCCGGCTTCAGTCTTGCGTCATTTGTTTAGGAATATTTGACTAGTAATGAAAACAAAACTCTCTCCTGAGATGGAAATTGTTTTCAAAGAGTCTCTAAACTGACTCTGGATTTTTGAAACTGCCTCTTCTGTTATTCATATCTCCGACCCATTTTGTGTAAGTGCACTGTTCCCTCTGGGGAGCTGCTCTCTCTTATGACATGAGACTCGGTTATTTAATTAATGAGTCAGTATCACCCAAGAGATAACAAGATAACATATATGTTTCCCCCTGAAGACCTCTTTAGAAAGGATGAGTTGGATTTCTCTCCAAGAGACCAATAGGATTCTCCTCTAAAAGCAATCATTTATGCTATGATTAATTCTTGTTCAAACACTCCCCTAGTGTATCATTTGTCTGCATAGTACAAAGCAGATATTGATTAAGAGCATTTTAGTAACTTCAAATTTAATGTGAACTCCAAATAATAATGATAAACTACTAAAATATGTTGTGTTTCATCTTTTGCTAACTCTATAATCCTTGACAATAGTGGATCAATTAACTTTAGAATGAGTTTAGCAGAAAAAGCTCATGCCACCTGAAGTTTTACTTTCTACCTCAAAGAGCATCTGTCTGATCATTCTCATACAAATTAATGTTTAATCTTTTACCAGACTGTAAGAATATCTGGGCTGGGTTGCCTTGCTTCATTTAATCTCATACTTAGCTATGCATTTATTAATCATATCCATCTCAGATCATCTTAAATACCTAAAAAATCATTTGATTAGGGAATAGCTTTTATTGAGAAATTCAGGGTGTCTCACTGAGTCTGTGTAAGTGACAGCATTGAAAAAAGAGTAGAGGATGGAATTTGTAAAAGGAAGTGAAGCTGGTCCTTCGCATGACTGAGCTCCTTGGAAGCATTGATGGGTTTATTCCCCCCTTTCAGTTCCCTCCTTCCTTAACATAGTTTGCTTGGTTTCCGTCTCTTTGGACCCAGGAGAGATCTCCTGAAGATTCCAATTCCTTTGTAGGCCAGTGTTGCAGTTGTCATAGTATCTGTATAGAAGTAAGCTTAGGTTTGTTTTCTTAGTCAATGAAAGAACTAAAAGGCAGGGACATCTCAGAGCAGCAGAGAGCAACAGTCAAACAAACTTTTACTGGAAGATAAAGAATCACATCCATACACATACACACACACACACACACACAGACACAGAGAGAGAGAGAGAGAGAGAGAGAGAGAGAGAGAGAGAGAGAGAGAGAGAGCACTCTCCACAAGTAGAGAGAGGAAATCAGAAATTCTAGACTCCAAAGTTCCCCAGGAAGAGTTTTTTTTTTTTTAAGGGTTTTAGTGTTCTCCCCTCTTCTAATTTGGATTGCTCAACTGATAGATCACTCCTCTAAGCTGAGATATTCAGGGTACTTGACTCTTAGCAGGTCAGTCTACAGGGCCTTGTTGGAGTTAAAATAAGACCTTCCTAACAGAGACAAGCAGAAAACGTGTCATCTCTAATATGTCTTGGTGACCCTGCTTGCTTATATGGGATGTAGACCCTTATATCAGGACCTTGGGTAATACTTATATGATTTTCCTGAATAATTTTCTATAGATCTCTGGCCTCAAGATTATTCCATTTACAACCACATAATTTATTTCAAAGTATGACCAACATCAGCCACTAGAATACACCATTCTGGTTTGTCCATTAACAATATCTCTGTAAGAACAAACTGAGGCAATTTGTAGTTTTGCTTTTCGCACTGAAAATGGAGGACAGTGGAAGTACAGCTGATGAAGAGTACAGCCCAGCTTGGAGAAGGGGGAACTAATCTAGTCTGCTGGTTAACTGACTGTCAACTTGACAGTATTTAGAATCATCTGTGAGACAAACCTCTGGGCGTGTCTGTGACATGGAAACTTCTGGATTGGATGACCGAGGTGTTAAGACCCACTGTGAATATGGACCGCACCATATTCAGGGCAGGGATGAATGAAAAGGAGCAGCAAGCTGGACACACACATTCATCTCTCTCTGCTTACGCACCAGTTTTTGGTGAGCAGCTGCCTCACACTCCAGCTGTCATTCTCTCCTCACCATGATAGACTACCCGAAAACTGTGAGAAAATAAATCCTTCTTCCCTTCTTGTTAGGTATTCTGTAACAGAGACAAGGAAAATAGCCAACACACTTATACAATCATGCATTTAAAATCTAAGGATCACTTACAAATGTGTATGTAGGTTTGAGGTCATCTCACAATGGAGTGTGCATGTTAAACTTAAGGGTGGGTGGAATTACATTTTGAATTTGAAAATGAACCATTATATTGGATCAGGAAGGTGCTTAGCATATGGTAGGCACTCCATAAATGTCTGGATCATAAAATATTAAGTATTAGGTGTTCTCAGTGAGGAAAGAACCTGGTCACCCCCCACCCCCTGCAAACTTATCAAAGTAAACTTCAAAGAAGAAAAAGAAGCTAGTTTCAAAACTTAGCTAGATATGCAAGCATCCTGTTATCAATTATGCAATAGTGACAATTCAAGAATTATTCCTCAGCTCTTTGTTGTTTGATTTGTTTATGGCTCCTACTGTGGCCTGTTCTAGGCTGACTGTGTTCCTGCATAAAACCTGAGTTTTCTAATGGGTACTTAAATGGGTGCCTCATTCCCTGGATGTACTGAAGAAATTCACCATGCTCCAGGCATTAGCAAATGAAATATCATTATTTTTCTGTTTATTAAGACAAGTGAGGAATGAATCCCAGATTAGATCCAAGGGAAGCCTGATTGTCTTAGTCTTGGATGCTGTTCAATTGGCTTCTTTAATCCATAAGTTCGAAGACTGTACATCAGTCCAGCAGAATTGAATATTTTGGAAGATTTGATTATGGGGATTTGCTAAAAATATATTGTTCATGGCATGCTGTAATTTGAAATTCATAGGCAAGCAACTCTTGACTCTACCTCCATCTCCCTGCAGGGATGTGCTGAGATTACAGAAGTTCATACTATGTATCTAGCTTTTGTATGGGTGCTAAAGCTCATACCTCAGATCTTCAGACTTTGGCAGCAAGCAATTTACCCACTGATCCATCTTCCCAGTCCTATTTACTTGCATTTTTAACAACACACATAAATTGTTCCTAAGTTTATCAGATTGGTCTACCTACTTTGTCTTTTGATAGATTGTCATATCATTGTAGGAACTGTGGATTTAGTCCCATGTTAATGATGAGGAAAATGCTCATTTTCCTCAGGCTAACTGGCATAAAATGACATTTATGCTTCTGATGAGCATGAGTTTCTGAAAGCCTATTGAAAATCACGTCTCCAACATGGTGTTGGCATGTAACCATCCTGGCCAGCAGTGCTGTCATTTTTTTCCACATTAATGCTGGCAGTCAGTGGGTCAAGAATTCAGAGAATATACATTGAATGAATTAAATGGATAATGATGTTTTCTTACACAGAAGCATATTAAAAACATGCCCTTCAAATTAAAAAATTAGAGCAAATAAAACAAACTGAGGAATTTGTGCCAGGTTAAAGATTCATTTACTTCCTCAGTTTGCAAAACTCTGTCTCTGTTTCAAATAGGCTTAGCATTCAAATTGTTTTGTTCATCACCAGAGTCATCTTCTCCTAGTGCCACCTCAACACTGTTCTACTAAAATGCTGATGAGTACATAGGCTACAACAAAAATAGCAACAAAACCTTGAAGTAAGAGCTCATGGTTCTTCTTTAAAGAAACACACATTTGGAGAGCTCCTGGGAATATATTGATACCTTCATATCATACTTCATAAATTTCTGAGTAAATGCATTTTATCATTAATTTAAATAACTATGAGGCCAATAAATGAACTACTAGAAAATTAATTAAGATAAATCATGTATTACCAATTTTTTCCAAGTTTACATTCTCCTTTCTAAAGATATGCTATTCCCCTGCTAATTTGGTTCAGCCCAATAAAAGTACTTCCAATACGATCATGAGAATTGGAGTTCAAAACCCAGCACTCATACAACAAGCCAGGTATCCTGCAATTCCAGCCTTAAAGGATACGTCGCCCTCTTCAGGCCTCTGAGTGCACAGGTGGGCACATATAGATATATACAGACATATACACATACATATGCATGCACACACACACACACCTATGTGGTACTTATACACTCATACAGATACATAGATTATAGATAGGTAAATAAATAGATAGATAGATACAATTTTTTCAGAAATTATATCTTTATAATAATATACATAACATATAATAATATACATAAACTCATTAATTCTTGTAATGAACACTATGGAATTCTTGGAATATGCATGGTGACCAAGCAAGAGATAAAATGTGGAAATCTAGTGAAAATGAGGGTCCTTTAAGTAGCGAGGAAAGAGGGAGAGTTAGATAGATAGAGAGGAGACATAAGTAACACTTAGCTGGTGTGAAAAACCAGAGGCAAATGTATTAGTTCCAAAGCTTACTGAAAAATTACACAAACAATATTTCTACATGTGTCAATATTTACAGATGAGGAATATATACGGCTATATAACAAGAAATAGTGGCAGACAAGAGAAATCTCCCTTTGACTTGTTGACCAGGGTAATTCAAGAAACTCTCAAAAAAATTATACAGGATATTGCCACAGCCCTTGATTGCCTCCCAGAATTTGAAGGTAGGCCCTTATTGATGAAGACAGGACATACTTCAGACATATGATTTAGAGCACTGGAGCTGGAACTGACCTGGAAGCCACTTCCCCTGAAGGCTAGCTCTCATAGTTTTGTAGAATATTATGGAAGCTGCTTGGAGCACATCAATTGATGGTCCATCCCAGCTTTAAGACTTAATAACTACAACAATAACTAGCACATTATACTATATTGGTGAAGTAGTGGCACTTTTATCAGTAATCAATAGCTACCTAGTTGGACTTAAAGCCCACTCAATGAGAGGGAATTCATGTGTGCTACTGTAAACCCAGGCAAAAACACACGGCTGGAGAGATCATAGATCCTAGAGAAAACCATAAGTCTGTCACATCTCCACATAAATGTAACTTCTTACTATATGCTAAATATAGATCCTTATATTTATAGAAAAGTATTCCAGTCACTACTCATCGAAGAAGTTTCTTTTGCAACAGACAAAGACCATTATAGAACTCCACAACTGGTCACACACAGAGAGTAAGTGTCTGTGAGACTCCCAACCCCAAGTGATGCATCTATAACAGAACTTCTACACCTAAGGCTCCTGGAACATAGTGGAGGAATGGCAGAGAAAATATTAATTCATCTCTCAACTCCCATCAATGAAGCTCCCTCATGCCACAGAGATCAATGGCCACAAAAGGGCACAAATGGCCAAGTGTAGAGAATAAGTGTCTGCAGAGCGTGGGTCCTTGAACAGGACTCCTATATTAAACCTCACCCACCCAGGGCTCAGGGACCACTGGGGAAGAGGAGGCTGGAAGATTGTAAGAGCCAGGGGAGGAGGTGCATGACCATATGGAAACAGTCTTACAGGTACCTGGAACCTTGTTCATGCGAACCTACAGCAATGGTGTCAGCATGCACAAGACCTATGCATACTCAAGCAGACAAAAACCCACCATAGAATTGGGGAAATGGGCAGCAGCTGATACTGCTGGGTGAGGAAGAGCTGACCTTCTTTAAGGAAGTGACTCTAGACAGGCTGACTAGACCCCAGTGCACTGAGTGGGGCATCTGGGTACAATAACTTGAATAGGCCTTAATAAAAATGACAGAATGCATGAAATCCTGGTGGGTATGGAAGGGTGTGAATGGGAGGGTATGAACATGATTGAGATATTTTGTATGAAATACATAAAAATCATGCAAAAAATGTGGCAATCTAGTGTTTGGACAAATGTGCTGACTTGAAGCATTGCGTTTTAGAAATGAGTCAAAGTGGCTTCTTAGAATCATTTGACAATTGTCTACAAACATTTTAGCCATTCGAATGGAAAGGGTGCAGCACAATGTAAAAGCAACAGCACCACTTGAGATAAGTAACTCTGAGCATCACATTCTGACAGTGAAAATACTGACCTTTTGCCTCCCTTAGAGCACAAATATTCAATATTCATGCTGACGTTTATTTTCTAAATGTAAAAATGCAATTAGGTTAACAAATAAAGTCAACCATATGGCAATAATATTGGGCATATATTTTTGTTTGTTTAGAGTGTTTTTGTATGTTTGATCCAAGAGAACTTACGGAATAATACATATATGTCTTAACAATGCTTTTCAATAGTTGAGGTTAGAATTGGTTTTCAGGTTCTCACCTTGAACTAAAAACTGTGATTTTATTCTTGCACAGAAAAAAACTATGGAGAAAATAGTCATTAAAACCCTAATAGGTTTTGAGTCAAACTATTTCTGTGATGTGAGTCAATATAAGTTCATTTTCTAGGAGGAAGGAGTGATGTTGTTGTCTATAAAGGTTAGGTTTTCTGAAGCATCTTTCTAGGAGAGCATTTTTTGTGATTGAAAGTAATCTAAAAATAATCTAAGGATCTATGAAATAGGTTATATCTACAAAATTTTAAATTACTGGCTGGTATAAAGCTATGAAAAGGATGTATTTGTTTGTTATAGTTGTGCCTTTTGGAAAGGATCATTTTTATCTCTCTGTTCATCCTAAACTGATGGTACATGTATTTATACTTTATCCTAAGGGTAAATAGATATTAAAGATTTAGCTTCTATGCTGAGGACTTTCTAAGTAGCAGCTATATCTGTAAAGCTGCCACATCCTCGGTTCTGGGACTCAGATCCGAACTCTGAGAAACATCAAGAAGTTGCTCAAGCTTGGTTGTAAACTGCCTTTAATTAGACAAACCCATTGAAGATGAACTGATGATATAAGATTCTCATGTATTAATATTTGACAAGAATCATAAACACAAATTAGAATGAACAGCTACATAATTGGTGAGTCCAGTATAAAACAAAAATGTGCCTCACATTATGCATACTGGTTAAGAATTTCAAGACACAGACCACAGCATATTAAACAAAGCCCCACTAGGAACAGAGGGTTTGAGCCATTGCATGGTACTGTCTCATGAAACTGGGCCTGATCATACTTTTGCATCTGTCGAGATTGCTTGTAAGTATAGAAAGAGAAGGATTCCACATTCCAGTGTTCTATATTACCTGGAATATTGACTCAGTTACTGTTTCCAGTGCCCGAGTGTGAGGACACACATTCACACTTCTCACTGCTTGTCTTTATTTAGCTCACTGCCCTCTGTTGTAGCAAGTTGGTCACTCTCTCCATCAAGTTAAAATCCAGTTGAGCTGCTAACATCTTTTTGCAAAAGATGTTAATTGGATTCAGTAGATGATCTTCTCTCATCAGCTACACTCTGAAAACATACCTAAATGTGCATTATATTTTATACATAATGGGCTGGCTTTCAGTCATTTCCATTTCAGAGGATTTGCTTTCTCAGTTTTATGTTTGAACTATGAGGACACTTAGAACAATCATCTTTTCAACGACTAGGCATATTCATTCCCTCAGCATATCTGGACTGAGTACATAGTCATTGAAAATATGACTATTCTAAGTTTCTTTGTAGTTCAAACTTTTAATACCACTTTATGGAGAATCAACACATCTCTTTGACTATTGTCTTGGACACATATATTAGAACATTTTAATTGTGCTAGTAAAATCTAACTCCAAGTATTCTAAAAAACAGATAGATAGATGATATGTGATCAATAGGCAGGTAGATAGTTTGATCCATTGATCTATAGATAGATAATTGGTAGATTAATAGGTAGATAGATATGTAAGTAGGCAAGTAAGCAGACTGACAGGAAGGACAGAGAACCTTTAACTTTGATTCGATTCAGGAGTACAAAAATGCCATTAGAACCTCCCTTTTCCTCTGCTTTCTCCTCTTCCTTCTCATCCCTCTTTCATCCTTCCTCTTCCTCTCCACCTTCTCTCTCTTAATTATTATATGTCCTATGAATTGGCTTTACTCTCAAAACAGGTTTCTTCCATGTGGGGGCAAAAATGCTCTTAAATTCCTCCATGACACATGCCAGAAAGGAAAAGCTTTTCCTTCATTTTAGCATCATAAATATTTACATTAAAACCTGCTGAATGACATGAACACATGGTTACCCTAAAGGAATAAAACTGCTCCTGCTCTCTGGGATTTAGAATATCACTATTAGACATCTAAGGGACCATTATTAACAGCACCCATCTCCGGGAGGCAGAGAGGCATTATAAAAGGGAAAAGTAGAGGAACAGAGGTTTGGTTACCAAAGAAGGACAAAGGGATTCTGCACAGAAAAAATAATGACTGTCCTCTCCTCCATCATGATTACACTAGGACCTTATTACTGAGTACAGAGAGCTGAAGATCTGAACTCTAGGGACACAGGGAAGCATGTGCTACTGAGATCCACTGGGTTATACAGATGTCATCAAATCATTGTGCTGAGAATAGCTAGCTATTTTAACTACTCAAGTAAAAGCACAATGCTAATAAGACCGAATTGGTCCATGCCATGGTTAGCAGAGAGGCTGCAAAGTTTACTGTTGAGATAATCAATGTATCAGTTCTGTCCAATTTCACTCCATATATACAGAGACATTTTTTATTTTTAAAATTTTTTGTTAGTATGTATTAAATATACATAATAATGAGGTTCCGTGTGCATTGTCATACTCTGTATGAAGTATTTTGTTCATAATTACTCATCATTACTCCCTCTCATCCTGCTCCCACTCGACTTGGTCCCCTTCCTCTTCCCAACTAGTCCGCCTTCTAAATCCTGTCTTTTGTGTGTGTGACTCAGCGACTTTAGTTAAGACTGCTGACATGAGCATGGGTGAGGTCATTACTGAATTTTTGAACTTGGTCAAATGTTTATTCTTTAGGACCCAAGGAAGCCAGGCTACGAAATGAGATAGACGCTTGTATCACTTGCAGAGACCAGCGTACAGGGGGGAAACTTCTCCTGACTCCCTGTGTGGAAATGATATTTCAAAGTTCTGTAAATTCTTTTCTTGAACTTTATCACTGGCCATAAACTTTGAAGACAAGTGATAGTCTCCCCAGACAAGGTTATAGAACTTGACTGCAAATAAACAGCTGGCAGTGGCCTTGTGTGGGGGGAATCAGAGAACTGAAGCTGTGGTACTATCATTTTTGCCTCCCTTCATGTAAGAGTAGGCACACCAAACAGAAAAGCCGCTGTGTTTCATGAAAAGGAGACAGGCTCCTCTGCTCCCTTGGGGGCCACCGATCCTCCACATTCACACTGCAGGCACTTGAAAGTGCACTCTGACCCATGTGACAACACACTGGGAAAACATCCTTCTCAAGTATATTCTTTACCTGTCGGGTGATGCAAACCTCAAGCTTGTCTCCAAAACCCCTCAAATGCATCAGGAGACACTTCTGAGACCATGGTGTTGGCTGATGCTAATCCTGTCCAAACAGAGAATAGGGTGAAGGGAGCACTCTTCCTTCTGCTGCTCTGCGAACACGCTGAACAGTGTTATCCAATGGCAGGTCCCACGCATGTCAGCAGTTGCAGCCACTGAACCCCCTTCCCCAAATTGGTGAGTCCTCAAATCCCTGGAATGATGAGTAAAACAACAAAATCAGCACCAGAAAAGCTGGCCAGTTTTACAGTTATACTGTGACTGTCTGGTTACTTGGCATGGTCTGAATGTTACCGTCAGATGGGTGTGGAGTCTCAGTCCAGGGGAGTTTTAATGATGCAGATCCCTTCATTAGAAGGACTGGCAACAAGGTATTTTTCTAGTACACAGCAGCAGCAGCAGCAGCAGCAGCAGCAGCAGCAGCAGGACCTCACTAGGTAACAAAGAAATCCACAGAGTACAGCCATGACAAGAAAGAGACAGAGGGATTGATTTTATAATATTTAATTTTTTAAACTTCAGATGAAAGGGAGGAAAGGTAAATAAATGATAATAATATAAGTTCCAGAAACCATCAAAGGAAATCTAAAAACAGCATATTCCCTCAGTAGAATTTGCTAGCTGTCTGCAGTATAGACCCTTGGAGCCTGTGCTTTCCAGGGAACCCACCAATCTGGCAAGAAGCCTCTTGTTTTGCCATCACCTTAACATCCCCAAATATCTGTAATGGCAACAATGTTCCCCAAAGGCCAGTTGACAGGTGTCTGAAGCCAGTCCTCTTTTTAACATCATTCAGCCTTCCTTCCTGCGGTTTATTCCTCTGTGCTCTAAGACAAACACGCATCAGATCATCCTTCTGGTTCCCTGGAGAAGCAAAAGCTGTGATTCTACTGAAGTCTCTTTTTACCTCCCGTCAAGTAGTTGGAACTTGGAGCAAAAACTCAAGAGAGCTTATCTTTAGGAAATATCATCAAAATAATCTTGTTTGTATTCAATAATGATGGTGAAAATAAAAGATCTGATCCAGGCTGTAGGTTTAATTTAATCTATTAAAAAGCATTAAAAACTCTTCTTCGTTACTTTCTCATTCATGCCAACAAATGTCTTGTCTGTTTAAACTTTGTCCTATTTTTCAGGCTTGTCAAATCAAAACTGTTTCCATCCATTCTTTCTATCTTGCACATTCACACACTGGTCTCCATTGATTGTTTTTTCTCTCCAAAGACCTTTGTTCTGCCTGAAGGCAACATTGTGAAGTCTACCTGCTTGCCTGCCATACCTTTACCTGACTTTCACCACTGTTCCTCCACTCTTTTAAGAGCTCTAGCTTTTCCTCCCTCAGGCAGGTAGTGTACTTGAACATTCTGGTCTATAGAAATGATAAAGACCAGTGAGTGCTATTAGGAGTGGGCGATGATCCACTGATTATCTTATTCCCATCACATTGCAGAAACAACTCCATGGAGTGTTTTTAAAACCTACAGAGAAATGTAGAATGAAATTTCCAACAATATTAATTCAATTTATGCAAAACCAGAAAGACATTCTCAATGCTTTGGACACTCCATGTACACTTTCGCCTCTGTTGTCTCCGTGTCTGGGATTGTTTGTCCTTCTTTTCTAAAATCTAGATCCTGCCTTTCAACACATACACCAAGAATCTTCCTCCAAGCAGTCATGTTCAACTCCAGCTTTTTCACTGCCTTGTACATTCCTGAGTCCTTTATCTGTGTCACTTAGCACATAAGGACATTCTGTAAGAGGAAATTTCTCGGGTCAGTGTTCTTCTTACTAGCTGAGTTGAGGTGTCCGTAACTTTCGTGTGTCTGCTCCAGTACCTATCGTGTGTACATGCTCGGTTGATGTGGCTGCAGAAATATGTTCCGTCTTCACTAATAACAGTCATAAACATAATAGATATCAAAAATAAATATAAGTATAAGACAAAGAAAGAGAGAGAGAAAGAGTAAAGAGAAAGAGAAGGCTACATGGTATTTTACTATCTGAGCTCTGAGTTTGGCTATGTAGTTTAGATCTATTTGATTATATTGTGTACATATTCCTACATGATTTTTAAAAATATGTCTGAACTTTGTCTTCTTTCTTTATAAAATGAGACTAGTAATACACTGTCCCATTAAAGCCTATTGTAAGCTAAATGATTTTTAATGTTATTTTAAAAATTAATAAATGTTAAAATTCATTAGGAATAGTCCATTTATAAAATACATGTACATAAATATTTCCAAATATTGGGTTTTTATGAAGACATGCTATTTAAAAATGTTTGAATTAACACAAAGATTAAATTAACTGGAAATATAGAGAATATGATTATTCTATAATTATTTACTTCAGTGTGAAGGCCAAACTGATTTGATATGATCTAGCAAAATAACAAACATACAATATATGCTGATGTATTTAGGTATGTGTATGTGGATTCTACAAGTATACAGCAAATATACATATTTTTCTTTTTGACCATTTCAGGCTGTGTATTGACTAACTGATCAAATATAAAAAGTATTGTGGTCACATGATGTGTTATAAAGACCTGAGCTTAGAATCACAACTCATGACTCAGTACCAACTGTTTGTTAGCCATGTAGCATCCTGTAAACCAGCTATCTCCACTGAATCTTTTAACTCATTTTTGAAACAAAAATAATGACACTTAACTCAGGATTATTGAGACATAAATTCTGAAGGTGTTTATTATTTGCTTATGATTGGCATGCTCATATGAGAATAATATAACCCTAGGCTAGCTGGAACAGGCAGAGAGAATTCTGTACAAATAAGATTCACATGAAGACATTGGAAAATTACACAGGTTAAACATGTTTCAGGACTGTAGTTCGAGGAAAAGTAATCATCATGGTTAGCTCTACTTCTCGGGGCTTCTTTACCACCTAGGGCATTTGTTTATTTTTGTCTAAGAGTTTGCAAAGCCAGACAGAAGGTGGCTGCCAGAGGGCAGGGGTACCAGCTCTTGGAACTGTCATGGGACAATTCAGATGAGACCTTGAGTTCAGGCCAAAAAGGACTCAAGGACTTGGAGAGACCATGATCATTTAAAATAAAGAGGCATAGAGAAAGAAGCCTGGTGTTCTTTGGTTCTCTGCCTTAAGCACAGGCCAAGTCTTCATTGAACAGTGTCAGAGGTTAAGAAGCTAAGTAAAAAGCAGCTGAAAAGAGAAGGGAGATTTGGCAATCTCACAACACTGGGTAAACAAAAATTGGCATTTAGGACTGCCAAGGAGAAGAGATCATTGTAAATATTTCAGTCTTTTATTCTGCCTGGACCCTTGGCAAAGCTCCACTCTAGGAACTTAGAGGCAAAACCAGTGGAGACCAGTACTTAAAAGCAATAGCAAGCCATTGTAGGGATGGAATGTGGACTCTTACTTGAGAGAAGGATGAGGTGACTCTTACCTGAAGGGAGAATGCCATCTAAACACTGTCACGTTGGACATAGAGAATGCCAAATATTCAACCCAAGTTCCTACACACAGCCGTCAACAAGGTTCAGTCTACAGATGGTAGTCACAAAATTTTGAGTGAACTGGATACTATTTTTTTCATGTTTAGATTTTTAGTAGACTCAAACTCATGACTTGATGGAAAATGATGAACACAACTTTCAAGAGATTAGAGACTGGTGGTCAATATTCAATTGAAAGTGTTGAGCTCTGAAAAGAGATGCACAACCAAAGGGAAAAGAGACAATAGAAATAGGCACAGGAGAGGCCAGAAAGAGGGCTCAGTGGTTAAGAGCACTGACTGCTCTTGGAGAAGACCCGGGTTTGATTCCCAGCACACACATAGTGACTAAGAATTATCGTTTAACTCCAGTTCTAGGGAATCAGAAGACTTCTTATGACCTCTGTGGGCACCCTGTGACATGGGTGTACTTACGTACATGAAGGCAAAATCCCCATATGCACAAAAAATAAGAATAATAAATAAATTTTTAAAAAGAAATAGGCACAGATGAGGTCAGCCTTAGAGTTAGCAGCTAAGGACTTTAACATTCATATACGATTATTTTCTTTTTCATGTGTGTACTATATTCATATGTGTGGGGGTGGGTGAGCATGCATGTGTGTGCACATGCCTGTGAAGGCCTGAGGTTAATTTTGGGAATCATCCTCCATCACTCTTGTACTTTATTCCTTAAGGAAGGGTCTCTAGGAAAACCTAGACCCTGACAATCTGGATAGTCTTGCAAACCAGCTTGTCTAGGAGGATCACCTGTCTCAGACACCGCAGCTGGAATTATAGGCCGGTCAACATGCCCATCAGTATTTAGATGGGTTCTGGGGATCTGAACCCCAGTCTTCTTGCTTGTGCTTTAACCACTAAGTAAGCACTCCAGCTCTGAGATTATCTTCTTTAGAATGAGTTCTTACTTTCCTGGGCAGGAAAATTAGAGACTTGTTTCTTTTCTCCTATCATATAAAATCGAAGCAGCTTTTGCAAAGTGGAGTTCCTGTCTGCTTCTGATTCTTTCTGTTCTCAGAACATAATCCTGGGACCAGGGCCAATATGCTCACAAGGGTTCAGTCCCTCATGTGTCCTGCCCTCTAATCAGGGTCTAGTCAACAGTGTGGAGCCAAGGTCCTTTCTCTTGTAGATATTTTCAACAGCTGTTCTGTTGCCTATTCTATACAGATTCAGAACTTGGCAAATATGTTTAGAGAAACACTGTCTTGCATTGGATCCTTTAGGTTCCCACTTTTGTTCTGTTGTAATTCTAGAACTGTGAAAGTGCCTGGTTTGCCTCTTCTCAATCTTTTTCACCAAACAGATCCTAGATTCTTGGCCTGGTGCCCACACCAAGAATCTACATATCCCCTTAGGAAAACAAAAACAAAACCTGTGGCCAACAAAACCCCATATTTCTTCATGTCTCTTGTTTCGGGAATCTTAGCCTTTTTAGATCTTGTTTTAGTAGTTTTCTCATTGCTTTAGAAAGATGAATTTTATTCTGGATAGCTTTTGAGTTGATGTGATAAAGAGGTTTTGTCTGCCTTGAGCTACTCTTTTCTGCTAGATTAGACTAGTTAGGGCAAGTATAGTAATAATGTGAATTAAGTTTGACTTTCATGCACTGACACTGGGTATTAATTGCTACAACCATTCTGGAAAACTGACCTTGTCTCCTGTCACATTGGCAAAATACCTAACAGAAAGCAGCTTTGAGGGACTAGAGAGATAGCTCAGTGGTTAAGAGCACTGGCTGCTCTTGCAGAGGATCGGGGTTCAATTCTCACCACCCACATTACAGCTAACAACCATATGTAACTCCAGTTCCAGGTGATCCATGCCCTCTTTGAACCTCTGTGGGCATCGCATGTATGGTTATATTTAGCAACATGCAGGCAATGCATTCATACACATAAAATAATAAAGTTATAGATAATTTTTTAAAAATAAAAAGCAGTTTGAGGCCTCACAGTTTGAGGGATAGCATCCACCATGGCAGGGAAGGACTGGTAAAGGTGTCTCTGTGGTGGAGGGAGTATGTCTCAGTGGACCATGAAGGAAAGACAGGTTTTCTAGAAGCAAGACCAAGAACAATGAATTTCAAGGTCTAGCCCCAGTGACGCATTTCCTCCAGCTAGGCTCCACTTACTAAAGTTTCTACAGATTCCCAAAACAGGACCACCAACTTGACCAACTATTCAACACACAATCTTGTGAGGGGAGACTTCGCACTCAAACCACAATATGATGTTAGAGCAATCCCGCCCCAGTGCATTCATGTTTCCCAAACACATGCACAAGAGCCTCACTAGAAAGAGCCCGAGTCTCTGTCTAGGAAGAATGACATGCCACCTGTATTGTATTCCTTCAAGTGGAAAGCTACAGTCGCTGTGATGGTTTAACGTGTCAGCTAACTGCATCAAACATCAGATCCAAGCAGGGCCTGAATCAAATCAAAGGCGGAGGAAGAGGGATCTGCTGCTTTTGCTTGCTGTCTGCCTGAGCTGGGATTCCAGCTAGCAGGTGTCCGGCAGGTCACTGGACATGTCACCTCCATAATCATAGCAACCAATTCCTCAGCAGGAGTATCTTCCTCTGTGTGTCTGTGTATATACATTTGTAATATGGCTGTTTCTTTGGAGAATCCGAGATAATAAAATCACATATACCATCAAGAATTCCCAGCATTTTTTTTAAAACTCTATAAAGGAATAACTTGAGTTCTAAAAGAAGTTACAAAGCAGCAAATATCATATACATAGGAATTACTGTTGAAAATAAACTTACAGTGTATGGAATATTGCCACCCTCTAGAAATTGTGCCCTGTGCTCATTTCAATTCTAATATTCTACAAAATTCTAGTGAAATTTTCTAAACCGATTTAAAAACAAATGAAAGAGAAAACACATACACACACACACACACACACACACACACACACACACACACACACACATACAATTTTGGCCTGGAAATAAGCTACACAGTATCAAGAAAGTCTTCCAATAGCACCACATTGTTTTCTGTTCTTGCAAAATTGCAAATGCTGCCATGTAGCCAATATTCCAATTTAAAAAAGAACGTCAGGGTTCAGATGCAAAGTAGTATCGGTTTTCCATTATTTTGCCCTGATACATGTCTCTCATTTTTGTTTCTTACATTTGAAATTGTCATATTCGAAATGAGCTGCTGTATTTAAAATTTGGTATTTATAGAGTTAATGAATGTAGGGAGTACATTATCTGGCTCATTTCAGGATTGTTTAAAAATAATGATTACCTTTGCAACAACCAAATGCTCTTGATCTCATTCCGTGGTGAGACATTAGAATAAAGCATCCTTCCCTGCATAATATTAATTTTCCAAAGGGAATATTTAAGAAAGATTTGCAAAGATTGAAAGACCTTTACAAAACTTACACAATGCCTGTGTTTACTTAATATGAAGGACTATCAATATTTCAAAAAGTCTCATAGATAAAATAAATTATATATGAGGCTGATTTTTCCCCAAAATACAAATTATTGAGTTTAGAAATGTCAGCATGTTTGCTAAAAGCAAATGGTCTGAAGTTTCACTGTGTACTAATGCAAACCAGAGTTCCAATAATTTTGCAGCCAGACCTTGAACTTATGGCTTCACACATTTGGAAAAATCACATATTCAAAATCAGGCTTATTATTTTACTATAAAGGGAATAGCTCTATGCTGCACTTTTTTTTCATTTTGAATTTTTAAAAATCTATATTTTTATATCATGTCAAACAGACAAAATTTACAGAATATCACAAGGAGTTTTTAAACATATATTTTCTCCATTTACCAATTTATTTATAATAAACTTGTCTTCTTGCTTCATCATGTGCTCTCCTTCTTACTCTCCCTCTAGTCAGTATATACACAACCCACATCTTTTTTTAAGAATAAAGAGAAAATATTAAGATCATTCAACCCTAAATATTTTAGTATTTTCTAAGAATAAGAATTTCACCCAAATACTATTATCAAATTTTAATATGATTCCAAAGTTACCTCAACTACCATCCATATTCAAATTTCACCAGCTTATCCAATTTTTCCCAGGACAGAATGCCATCCGAGATGACCCATCATGCTTTTTGGCTATGCTTCTTCAGTCTTCTTTGATCTCCAGGGTACATCATCAGCTCTTTATGAATCTTGACCTTGACACTCTTTTTAAATATATTTTTATCAAATTTTTTTGCATTTCATACAAAACATCTTAATCATATGTATAGCCACTCCCCCATTCAAACACTCCCATAGCCAACTGCATTCCATGCATTCTGTCATATATGTTAAGGTCTATCAAGTCAAGTCAGTGTACCAAGATGTTTCTTAGTGCAAGTTGATTTTTCTGGTGTCTAATCAACCTACCTAGAGTCTCTCTCTTAAAGAAGATCAACTCTTCCTTACCCAGTAGTAATCAATTGCCAATTAGTTCTTTGGCTAAGGTTGGGGTCTGCTGCCCATTTTCCGAGTTCTATGCTGGAATTTTATCAGTTAGAGTTTGCATGAGTCTTGTGCATGTGAACACCATAGCTGTGAGTTCATATGAATTCCCAGGAGTCTATAAGACTCTGTTTCAATATGGTCATACACTTACTCCCTTGGCTTTTACAATTTTTCCAACCCCTCTTCTGCAATAGTTGGCGAAGTTTAACATAGGAATCCTGTCCAAGGACCCACATTCTGCAGACTTTTCTCTACACTTTGGTCACTTGTTGCCTTTTGAGTTCATTGTCAACTTTGAATCGCATGAGATAACTTTGTTTATAAGAATTGAGAGATGCATTACTATTCTCTCTACCACTTGTTCCACTAGATTCCATGGGCAGGAGGTTTAGAGGTTCCATTGTAGATGTGTCACTTAGGGTTGGACATCACAGACACTTATGTTTGTGACCAGTTGTGGAGCTCTGTAACAGTCTGCATCTATTGCAAAGCAAACTTCTTTGATGGGAGGTAACTGGCATACTTGTCAGTAAATATAATGATCCATATTTAGCACATAGTAAGAAATTACATTTGTGTAGGGATCTGACAGCCTTAGGGTTTTTTCTATGATCTATGATGTCTCAAGTCCTGTGTATTTGCCTATGTTTACAGTTCCACACATGAGTTCCCTTTCATTGAGTTTTAAGCCCAATTATGTAGCAGCTGATTATCCCTAAAAGTGTCACTATTGCACAAATATAGTTTGTTGTGCTGGTCATTGTTGTGGTTATCGAGCCTTAAATTTGAGTTGGACCACCATTGATGTTCTCTCTTAGCCGCTTGCATAGTATCCTCCAAAACTATGAGAGCTAGCTTTCAAGGAGGTGGCTTCCATGTCTGCTCCAGATCCATTGCTCTAAGTCCTGTGTCTGAAGTTTGTCTTGTTTATAGTAATGGGGTCTTACCTTCAAGTTTTGGGAGGCAATCAAGTTCTGTGTCAATGACCTGTGTAATTTTGGGAGAATGTTGGACTACCCTGGCTAGCTACTCTAAGTGAGGTTTCTCCTGTCTGGCACAGATTCTCATTCTATAGCTTTCAGCTATACACAGGGACTCATGTAGAAATATTGCATGTGGAAATTTTAAAAAGGATTTGAACTAATACACTTCCTTCTGGTTTTTCACATATGCTAAGCATTGTCATCACTCCCCTCTCTCTCCCTATCTAACCCTCCCTCTTCTCTCCCCAGTTAAGTCTCCCCCCTTTCCTCATTTCACCGTTGTTAATTCCTGTCTCCTATGATCCCCGCTCTCTCGAGCTAGTTCTTCCTCTTTTCTGCCATGGTCGCTTCTATAATCTTCCTCCTTCTCCTCCTATTTTATCCATTTCCCACTTGGTAACGTCTGTCTCCTACCATTCCTCTCTCTCAGAATCCTTCTTTCTGTGGTTTCTTTCCATTTTCCTGGCTCCTTTGTCAGGATACATACTCACATAGAGGGGTCTCATGTGAAGATTCACAACTGAGGGAGAACATATATTGTTTGTTTTTCTGAGTCTGTGTTACTTCACTTCGTATAACAGTTTCTAGTTTCATCCATTTATGAAAATTTTCATGCTTTTGTCTTTCTTTACCACTGAATAAAACTGTTGTATAAATGTACCACACTTGTGTTATCATCAGCTGAGGGACACTTAGGTTGCTTTCATTTCTTAACTATTGTATAAAGAGCAGCAACAAACATGGATGTACAAGTATCTCTGCAGTAGAACGAGTCCTTTGCGTATATGCCAAGGAGTGTAACAGGACCAAATGGTAGATTCACTTTTAGTTTTTAAAGAGTTCTCCACATTGCTTTCCAGAGTGGTGCACCAGTTTGCAATCCTACCCTCAGTCAATGAGCATTCCCCATTCCCCACATCTTCTCCAACATTTGGTAACATTTGTTTTCATCTTAGTGTGACTGGGGTAAGATGAAATCTTAAAGTGGTTTTGAGTTGCATTTCCCTAATTACTAAGATGAACACTTTAAAAAAATTTATGTGCATGAGTTTATATGAGTATGTATCCTGACAAAGGAGCCAGGAAAGTGGAAAGAAACCACGGAGTTAAAGGGAAAGAAGGATTTTGAGAGAGAGGAAGTAAGGGTAGATGTTACCAAGAGGGAAATTAATAAAATGGGAGGAGAAAGGGACGATTACAGAAGCCACCATGGCAGTAAAGAGGAAGAACTAGCTCAAGAGAGGGGGGATTATAGGAGATGGGCATCATGGGTGTATGTAAGTTCAGCCATGTTATGCAGTACCCACAGAAATCAGGAGAGGAAATGGGAAAAGGATGCTTTGGTCTCTACTAGCCAGAAGTGAAGCGTGGCCCTGGAGTGGTGGGAAGAACTTCAGCAGGGGGATGGACAGGGCATAGCTTGGCAAGCTCATCCTGTGGGTCAAGCCAAGGACTCTTAAACAGTCTCAAAAGATCTTCATGCGTGAGGAGAGGTTATAGGATGAGGAATTCCAGGCCTCTCGTAGCCAGCCACCTGGACATTCTTAAGTAATAAAGGACACTTTGATTAAGAAATGCCCTTCTGTTTGGATCCGTCAGATGTTCTTCCATGAGGAGATTCAATCAAACATCTGAGCTATAGCCCAGAAATGCCGCTTTACCTTCCTTGAGCCATGTCTAATGGCAGATAATGCTGGTCTGGTGCTCATTTTAAGGTGACCATTTGATTAAGATGTGAGTTAGATTTTTCCTCAAATTAGTACTCATTAGTTTTATTAAACTGAGGGTTTGCATATGTGTAGTGTGTGGCGATTAGATGATAACCTCAGGTGACAGTCCTCCACTATACTGGTCAAGTCGGGGTCTTTTGCTATTTGTCAGTGTGTATACAAGACTAGCTGCTCTTGGGCTTTGGGGGACTCTCTCTCATCTTCTTTTATTGCTGCAGGTGTGCTAGGATTTCAGACACCAGCTACCAATTCTGGTTTTATAGGGACTCTGAGTCTAAACTCAGGCCCTCATGTTTGTATGGTCACCTCCCCCAGAGTCCAGCTAGCGGTTTCTTAATCTTGCTCTCCCTACAGGTGTATGTGGAAACATCTGTAAGTACTCTTTTTTGAAATAGTTTATTTTTTTAAGAAAAATTATGTGTATGCTTGTGTGTTTGTGTGGGTATATACACATGAGGTACTCACGGAAACCAAAAAAGGGCATCAAATCCTCGGGAGTTAGAATTAGAAGAGGTTGTGTGCTGCCCAAAGTGGGTGCTGGGAACCACACTGAGGTCCTCTGACAGAACTATGTGCTCTTAACTGCTGAGCATTCCTCCGGAGTCCCTTGTTCCGTCTTCTGTATTGATGCATTGGCACTCTGAGGCAGAGAAAAATTTTCCTTTTGTTCCACTAATTTTGTTGCTAATTAGTTTATTTGATTACTTCATTATGGATCCATGGATTCATATTTTAAGCAATAAATTATAATGGTCGCAATCCATTACTATCATTACTTATTTTTATGTTCAAATTGCCCAGCATTCGGCTGCCTCTGTCAAAGCTAGCTTATGTGTGTGTGAGTCTATGAGTGGGCATGCTCTGTGTGTCAACGTATTTATGTATTCCCATTGTTCACTGAGTACTTAATTGCTTATGAGTCAAAAATGAATTCCAGGGTCATTTTCTCTAGTGCTTAACTGAGGGCCAGACCTACTCTTACTAGGCTGGATTTAACTGTTTTGAAGGTTTAAAATTTTTTCTTAACTAGATCGAGAGTATTGTTGTGATCTCTGTATATTGATATATACCAAGAGGCGAGGGGATAGAAAAGCTGAGAGAGAAAGGGACTGGGAAGTCTTGTGTGTTACTGATCACCTAATCTACATCTGAGAACTGGGTGGGGACACATGACTGATGGGGCAGGCTGCCAAATCCTGGACTCATTGCCAGGATAACACAGAACAACTTTGAGGTGAGGCATTGTGGACCTTATCTCACTGCTATCTTCAAACACCTCCTAGGTACAGTCCATCATTTATCTTCACAGCAAGTCCGTACACTGAGAAAAATGAGTTTCCATCTTATAAATGAAAGAATTGGAGCCTCATGGTTGTGACTGGCAGATCTCAAGTGTGGTAGGCTTCCCACTGACTTATGTTGCTTTGTTTGGGGTGAGAAATGTTTAATTTTCCTTTGGAATTGGAGAGAGCCAAATGAAATTATGCCAAGTAAAGGGTGCCCAGCAGAGACTGTACTGTGCTGCCTGCTCTCACACATAATGCAGAGGTCTATGCTGTGAAGGGAAGGGTTATTAAAACAACCACTAACCTCTGTTTACTGCCCTTTTTCTAACAAATGCAGCCCTGTGCTTCCATCTCTTGTTCCAGATGACCTTGTAATTATTTCAGAAAGGATCCACGTGACTCTGAAGGTTCAGAGAATATAGGATAAATATATCTTTTCTCTGGGATATTTTGGGGGACATCTTGCTCTTGAGAAACTCCCTCCATTGCTTGAAAAATATCAAATGCAGAGAAGTCCACAGAGATAGTGATTCTGTCCTGCTTCACCTAAAATTTCTATGAAATCCCTATTCAACAGCAAGATTTGCCTTCTGTGTTAAACAGACTTGATAGAGGCAGACCTTTCATCTCTAAGTTACATGGCAGCAGTCGATGCCACATATGGAAGACCGACCAGCCAATCAAATACAAAATCGTTGTCCCTGGAAATTCTGCCCACTTCACAGATTTGCGAAGTCATGCATCATTGCTGCTATTCTGAGACTGATGTTATACAGAAACTAATTACTAGAGTGACTCCTGTACAGGAACACATCAGATTCTGACTTCCAGTTTTATGACATCAGAAATTATGTTGTTGGTTCAATGTTTGTGATAGGGGGAATTATGGCTCCAACAGAGAGATTTACATCCTAATTGTAGAATCTGTCCATTTGTCACCTTATTCAGCAAAAAGGAAGCTAACAACCTTGGTTGAGATGCTATTCTGTTTATCCAGGCAGAGACAATGTAATTAACAAGAGTTGCTGTAGAAAATTGAGACAGCGGGGAAGGTCAGAGCCAGGGAAAGATTTGAAGAAACCACACACAATTGACTTTGGGAATGGAAGAAAGAGTCATGACCAAGGAATCCATGGAACTTTTGGAAGCTGTAAACATGTTCTTTCTGGAGCCAACATAAAGAATACAACCCATGATTTTGGCCAACTGAGACCTATTTCTGACTTCTGACTTCCAAAGATGTAACTTGATAAATTCACAGTATTTTAAAAATTGTTAGTACATTTTAAATGTATTTAGTTTTACTGTGTGTGTGTAGAGCACATACCATGACTCGAGAGAGTCATTTCTTTCCATCCTAGGAATGGAACTGAGGTTATCAGGCATCGTGGCAAGCACTTTTATCCACTGAGCCATCTTGTTGGCCCTAATGCATAGTATTTGAAGTCATTATATTTGCAGTAATTTTGTTGAGCAGTAATAAGAAAATAAGACAGGTGGGTATGCCTCCATTGCTCAGTAATAGCAACATTACCTCTTTCTTAAGTTGACCCTAGGACTCTGAGCAGCGGTAAGCAGAACCTCAGCACCCTCGTGGACTGGATGGCTTCAGGGACTAAAGCATTCAGAATTCCCTGGCCAGTGATAATGATGAGCTCCACAAATGATTAGTGGCTTTTTCAGTCTTGACATAGCCCATGGCTAAGCATAGAGAAGAACATAGCTGTACAAACCTTGTGGCTAAGATGCATGCATTCTCTGTGGCATATGAATCTTTGTGCCTTTGTCCAGCTATGTCTCCAGTGGAATAGTTCTTCAGTTCTATTCTGCAGTTCTATTCAAAGTGCCTCTTCTCTGGGGATACTGGTATCTCCTATCTTTTTATTAAAATAGTTTTATGTTGATTATGCTTCTAAATACAATTGTCTTGGTCAGATGCAATAACCTGTCATTCTTGCCAGGTATTACACATGTAAAAAACAATCTTATTCAATTCTTTAAGAAACATCCTCAATGCTGTGGTAGACTAGTGGACAGAGATTTTTAGTTTTAGGAAAGCTTCTTCTTATAACTTCCCACTAGTGGAAATCTATTTGGAGATCAGCTTGGTGTTGGCCAGCACAAATTTAAAGGTACAAGTGTTCCAACTCAATTGTATCATCTTTAGTTAAACCCAAGCAAAAAGATACATGTAAAGGGATGTCATTTGTAAAAAAACAAAATATTTTTAAAAGGAGTCAGGTGTTTATTAGTAGGATAGTAGTTAACTTAAAAGATGGTACTCCCATTCCATGAAATATTATGGAATCATTAAGAAAAGATGGAATTATTTTATGATAAAATCTAAATGGGTCCAGCAAGTATTCAGGGAAGAAAGAAATAGCCATTCATTAGTTTGTATTATGATATACAATGTGTTGATAAAAGGCTTAATTGTATATCATATATACCCATATATAGAGAAAATGATTTGATTCACTCATAGTTTACTTAGGCATTGCTTATTTGAAACAGTGTTTTATATGTTGACTATTCTGAACAAAACTGAATGTGTATACAGTTAAATCCAACAGATACAGAGCAAGTCTTCCTGAAGCCCACAGCTTAACAATGGGCATAAGAAAATAAACCTTTAAAGGCATAAACAGAATAAATTGAATAAAAATTGGGAAAACTTGTGAAAAATATCATGATCATAAGAAGAAATAAAAGGGAATTTCCATATGCAGAACCATTCTGCATGGTTTATAAACCATTCTAGAGAAAAGGATTTTTCAACAAGGCCCGAGGAAGATAATAGAATTGGTTGCATTATTATTATTATTATCATTATCATTATTATTTAGCAGTACTGGGGGGGCAAAGATAAGGCCTTGTGTCTGCTGAACAAGCTATCTCCTCAAGACTTGAATTTTTAAAAATATTTTATATTGAGTTTTTGTGTGTTTCATATAATAGAATCTTAATCAAATTTAGACCCCATCTACATCCCTCCATAGTCCCAGGACTTGAATTCTTTATTAAATATTTTTATTGAATCATTGTATATCATACAGAGCATCTCAATCTTAACCATCTTTATAGTCCTCTCCCCATTGGCACCCCCATACTCCCAACTGGAAGCCATACATTCCTTCTGTCTTAAGGTCTATTGTGTCCCCAAATGACCTCAGTATAGGTTCATCAGCTGAGGTCTAGTCAGCCTACTCAGAAGAGTCCCTCACTTTAGGAAGACTAGTTCATCCTCACCCAGAAGTAGAGTATAATTTGCCAGTCTTTCATAAGCAAAGGTTGGGGTCTGATACCCATTTCCCCAGATCCATGCTGGTTTTGTCTGCTTGAGTCTGTATGGGTCTTGAGCATGTGGAAAACATTGCTGTAGCGTCATATGAGCAAAGTCCCAGGAGTTTATAGGATTCTATTTCCATATGGTCACACACCTCCTCTTTGCTCTAACAATCTTTCCACCCCCTCTTCCATAAGCCTTGAGTGAGTGAAGTCTAATATAAGTGTCCTGTCCAGGAACCCACACTCTGTAGATTCCTAATCTCCATGATTTAGCCATTTGCGACCTTTTGTGTTACTGACACATTGTTGCCTGAGGGAACTTCATTAATAGAGTTAAGAGATTCATTAGTGACTTCTTTATCTCTTGTTCTATATTGCATGAGCCTTAGGTATACAGGCTGCATTGTAGATGTGCTACTAAACTTAAATTTTTTAAAAAAATCTTGTTATGTAGCTCAAGTTGTCCTGGAACTCCTATATGGTTCAGGGTGGCCTTGAAGTCTAGATCCTTCTGCCTCAGCCTACTGACTCTGGGATTATAAGCAAGTAGCAGCAATATGTCTTAATTTGAGGGTGGACAGGATAATTTAGCTGATCTTTCTCTTTCACTAGTAAGGAACATGAAATCTAATTGAGATTTGACCTGACAGAGATCAGAGCATAGAATTAATTTTCTCTAATGACTAAAGCCATCCATTCTGGAAAGACCAGTGATAAGAAAACTTACTGTGTTTCAGGACAACAAAAAACAACATAGCAGAGAAAGGGAGCAGGCATGAATGAGTTAAGCTTGTAGAAGGAACAGACATAACTGAACAACTTTTCTGATTGAGAATTCCCCAAGACAGATTTTTAAAGGTGAGTTTTATCTATTGATATTTAAGGCATTTATTATGAGAGAATTCTAAAAGGTAAATTGAGCACTTTATATGAAATACTAATAGTCCCACTGCATGCCACAAGTTGAATGGTGATTCCTCAGAATAGATGTCTATGACTTAACCCTGAGAGCCTTTCCTGGGGAAAAGGAAAGGTCTTTACAGATGTGGTATAATTAAAGATCTTAAGATGAAAATTGTCCTGAGTTTGGAGGAGGTGGTCCTTTAAAATGAAAAAAAAAATTCTAACAAAAGAGAAAAGAAAGTACACAAGGGACCAGAAGAAGAAGGCTTGGAAAGACAGAGTATAGGAGCTGAAGCCCTGTGTCTACAAGCCAAGATCTGCAAGAGTGGCTTCAAGAAACATTTCTGGGGAAAAAACACTCTGCCTCAGGTACAACCAACCTGGAATTTAGAGTTGAGGCCCCCAGAACAATGATAGAAGAAACTTCTGTTGTTTTATGCTACCAAGTTGGTGGTCATGGATTGCAGCAGTTCTAGGACACACATACATACACACACACACACACACACACACACACACGTAAACACACAGTATAAACAGAATAATCTTTGAAAACTATAAGTTGCAAAAGAAAAATAAAGAAGAATGATATGGGTCTATATTTTTATAAGTCTGTCTGATATCTGGCCAATAGAAGAGGATAATATTCTTACCTGTGTTACTGCTTTCAAACTGTTAGGATATGTTGTTTGGAAGTGAAATATGTGATCCAATTCAACTCCACACTGAAACGTAACTCAAAAATGGAGTACCATTAGAACAGTATCATGAAATAATTGATTGTAACCTCTGGTGTGGCACCAAGACATAATAAGTGTTACTGTCATGGTTAATATTGATTGCCATCTTGGCATAATCAAGATTGTAGAGGAGACAAGCTTCTGAGCATATCTGTGTGGGATTCTCTAGATCAGGTTAACTGGAGTGGGAAGCCCACACTGAATGTGGGCAGCACTGTTCCACAGGATGTGGTCCTCCACTGAGTACAAAGGAGGAAGTGAGCTGGACACAGGCATTCTTCTCTTTCTGCTTGATGTGACCAGCAACCTCAAGCTCTGGCTGTCATGCCTTCTCTGCCATGGTAGACTGTACCCTCAAACTTTGAGACAAAATAAACCTTTCCTTCCTTCAGCTCCCTTTGTCAGGTATTTTGTGACAGCAGTGAAAATAGTAACCAGCCCAGGTTCCTTTATAAAGGTCGACTGAGAATTGGAATCTGAGATTACACCAATGAATAGTATGTTCTTTCATCTTAAGTGCATTGGATATCTTAAGGGTTGAGTGTAGCTGTACCCAGCATGGTTCTGAATATTATTTTACTCATCATCTGGAAATTACAGGTTTACTGCATAATGTAGATCTTCCAAATGTTGACATAGTTCGTTGTATATTTCAAAGAGAATTACATTCTAAAATCAACAAATGTCACCAAGAAGGTTATAAGTTTTAGGATGCAATCATATTCACAGTAACAGATAATACTTTTCGAAAATTCTAATGTTTATTTGAAAGTTTGAATTAATATTGGCAGCAAATACTGTCCATTGGTTTCCTTAAAGTGACAGATTCATCTAAATCTATCTCCACACAATTCCTTTATTAATCACTTTGTCAACCAAAAACAGTATTCCATGAAAAAGATGGAAATTTCAATTCAAACAACTGCAGGATTTTTAGGTGTGTTTCTCCTCTTTGTACATGCAGTAGTAAAACGTCATGTGTTGGGGCTGGGGAGAGAGAGCTCAGTGAGTAAAGTGCTTGCTGTGTAAGTGTGAGGACCTGAGTTCAGATTCCCAGACCCGCTTCAAAGTTGGATTCAGCAACAACTGGAGTGACAAGATGTGCCCACTGGTGAAATGGTGGTGTGGATGTTATCGGAGTGGCCAACCCCTTTCTGATTGAATTTGGGGTCCACTTCACAAGATAGAACCCATACCTGACACTGATATCAGGCCTAGGAACCTGTGGCTAGACAGATCACAGGACATTATAGAGAGCCAACTAATATTATTCTGCTAAATAGGCAGAATATTAAACTGACTCCTAATGCTCTATAGTCATAGTTATACATTAATTAATCTCAACTTTTACCAGAGAAACTTCCTCATGCAACAGATGGTAATTAACAAAGACACCCACAATTGGCCAACTTTCAAACAATGAGTCTGCAAAGTGGCTTTTCTCTAAATAGACCAACTATATCAAACTTCTGCCTCCCAAGGTCCAGAGATCTTTGTAGAAGAGAATACTGTAAATATTTGTAGAAGAGAATACTAGGAATACTGTAAAGGCCAGAGGTGTTAGATGACCTCAATGAAACAGAGCTTTCCAGACAGTCGGTCAGTTACTCATGTGAACTCACAGCAATAGTGACAGCATACAGAAGTATAATGTAAGCTTGAGCCAGACAAAATCCTGGCACATACGTAGAGAGGTTGGTAAGAAACCCCAACAACTTCTAGAGGAACTGCTGGAAACAGGTTGCTGTCGGGAGGGAGGGAGTCAGTCTTCTTTAAGGATATTAGTCTTGGTAGGTTAATCAGGCTCCCATGGAAAGGTCTACACAGAAGGACATTTGGCAACATGAATTTGACTTCATAGGCCTTATGGGAGGGGGAATTATATGTATAACGGAGTGCAGGAAATGGGGCAAGAAGTGGTAACGGGGCGCGGTGGGGGAGGGGATCTAAATATGATCAAAACATACTGCAAGAAGTCAATGAAAACTCCTAAAACCTTTAAATTTTTTAAATAAATAAATGAATTCATTAATTAGTGCTATCCCCCAGAAAAGCTAGATGAAGAACTGCGTGTCTGTAATCCTTGTTGCCCTACGGCAAGGTGAGGGTGGAGACAGGAGAGTCCCCAGAAGCAGGAGGGCCAGCTAGTTTGGTGCATGCAACAAAAGTCCCTGTCTCAAACAAGAAGGAAAGTGAGAAATGACACCTGATGTCGCCCCTTTGACCTCTATGTGTGTGTCACGGCACAGATCTACTCACAATCACATGTATGAACTCATATACATAGGCACATAGATTATACATGTATACATGTTTATTAAATGCATGCCTACACACACACACACACACACACACGGTCATATAACTAAGATTTCTGATTTTTAAAAATTAAGCCTTTTAGGTGCTTCATCTAAGGTATCCCTATGTGAAATTTAACTGCTAATACAGAACAGAGAAAAAAGTCCAACAGGCTGACACCATCACCTTGACACATATGCAGCGCCAGCAGCCATACCCAGCACTACCTTTGCCAGGCTGGTAAAATCATTAACAGGATAAAAACACCACAGACCTTTCAGGAGTAGAATTAGAATAGCTCTGTCCAAAATAACCCCTTAGGGTCAGTCTTTAAGAATCACTGACAGAATCTCCCAAACTACCGGAAAGCTGGATTTTATTTCTATTATAATCAGTAGCTCTTAGTGGGATTTTGACTAAAGAGATGTGATTGCATTTGAATTGAAAGTTGACAGAAAGATTTTTATAGTGGAAGATGTGTTTGATGTCTTTTACAGAAAATCCAGGGAGTCTGTCAAAAGGCAGAGATGGGGGAATGACTGAAGGCAGTTTGAGTTCTATTACATTTGAGTAATGAAAATGAAACATCCAAACAGAAGGGCTTAGTAGCAACTTTAAGTCTGGAGCTCAGAAGTGATTTCTACTCTGGTATTATATACTTGGGAATCATTTGTATTTAGATAGAATTTTAAATTAAGGTAACTGAAGATATTGTAAGTTAGGGAAAAAAGAAAAAAGAATTCTGAGGTATGCAAACACTTCAAATGTTTTAAATGGTTAATCTGTTGAGAGCAGGTTTAAAGGTTCAGGGGTATTGGGGTGGTATTTATAAAAGTAAATGAGCTGTTGCAAAAATTCCGACAAGTCTCCCTTTCCTAGTAGTTATCAGTTGCCAATAGTTCCCCAGCCTGGGCTGGGCCTCTTTTCCAACTCCTGCATCCACGCTGGTTTCTGACTCACTTGGACTTGCACAGGTCTTGTGCATGCAGTCACAAGCAGTATGGGTTCTAATGTGCAATTACGATGCAGGGTAGGTTGACCAAGACCCACGCTCAAGATCATCATAAGAGCACACATTAGATTCAATAGGCCTTAAATAAATAATTAAAGAGGACAGGAAGTCGGGGGGCAGGAGGCAGGGGAGCAGTAGAGTAGAGATAGAGACTGGGAGGGGCTCCGAACAGGATCAGAGTACATTGCATGACATTTTCAAAGACTCAATAGAAGTACTGTTAAAAAAAATTCTAATGAACATGTACTTTTCTGTTTGTAGCATTTTCAGGAGAACGAATTTGAGTGGATTATCTGAGGGGTTTGTACGATATGTTCTGACCATTAAACTGCTACCATGATCAAGAAGGTGGAACCAAGAAGTTACCTTCCCGTTTTTAATGAACCTCTCCTTCCTACCATTTCTAAGTGGCTACTAATAATCTAGGATATAATTTTATTCAAGGATAAAATAATTAAAGAGAAGAAATAAACACACTAAGCATGATTTTACAGAAAATTAAAAATCTCTCTATAGTGAGATTCACACTAATTTTCATATAGTAGTTAACTTTTTAAGGACCAACAAAACCCAAATTCCATGGCACTGACTTCCATTATGGGAGCGTGTCCCTGAATGAGTCTGCCACCACTGTGCCATGATCTTATTCCTTTATTTCATTAGCTCTTCTTGGATTCCTTTTGACAACATTTGAGGAAGAATTTCTTACCTGCAAGTTGGAGCTACTACTTGATTTGCCCACACATAGAGCCTTCAGTTCTGACAGCTCCATGATATTACTTTCAAACAGGTTTATTAGGCTTCAGAAACACACCAAAGATACTTCAATCTTCTCTCAAGAATTCCTTGTGGCATTTCATTCTTTATTCTAAGATAATTCAACAAATATTATGTATACCTGAAGTTTTCAAACTTGCCAGTGTTACAGTTTTTGTACTGGAGAAGAATTTTGTACTCCTGTTTTTGTACAGGAGAAGAATTAAGAAATGGAATAAGATTCTGATTTTCCCATTACTAAGATCACATTAATTTAGGACTTATGTTTTGGTGTCTTTTTCTTATAAGTACAGTATGCATCACAAAGTTGAATATGCGTGGCTTAGAAAGGACATCCAAGAAAGCTACAGGACAGAGGTGATGAGCTGAAATTAGGAAGGGACAAATGAACTATACATTGCCCAGTGAGTTTTCATTGTGGACTGCAAAGTCTCAGTCCTGCTGGCAAACTCTGTATAGAAGATTCTGTGAGTTATACTTCAGAGCTGTCTTACCTGAAGCAAGGAAGCTGGAATACACATCTTTTAACCAGCTCAGTCATTAATTGACTGCTTCTCAGGGAAGCCTGAATCCTGAATTATATCACCTGTCTTCAACACATGTGAGGGCTATACTTACTGGCTCTTTGTTGCGGAGGCATGGCTACTTATAGACACAAAATTTTGGCATGTGTTAGGATATCAGTTAGCAAGGAGGGGTATGCAGAACACTGTCAATGTCTTCTAAATGAACCATAAAATTCCTTATTTAGGAGGGAATTTCAAATTTCAAAGAATCATGAGAATTTTTATTAGTTCCTAACTTTTCAAATATGCTTGAAGAAAGCAAAAACAGGAACTTACAAAGCCTGTGAGAACTGGATCCTCCTCTGAGTCATTATGATACCTCGTCATAGCGCATATACAACAAGTATCCAACAGTGAGCCTGCAATCAATGACCAGAAGGTTTGCTGTGAACCACACTCAGAGTAACTATGAAAAAGCATGCTGTGGTGTGGGGAGCACAGGCTTTATTTCCAGGCTACTTAGATGATTCTCTGGCTCCTACCTTTACTCAATGTGTAGTCTAGGTGACAACTTGTCTCATCTCTCTCAGTCCTTATGTTCTCATCTATTAAATGACCATAATAATCATAGTTTCTATACAGCTATGTGTTGATAGGGATTAAATGAGATAATTCATGGAAAACAGTTATCAGAATATCTGGCACTTGTTAAATGTCTAAGGTCTAGTAACTATGAATAGCACCCAGAAAACAGTCATTTAAATTGCCTAACATCTGAAGGAATCATAGGATAGTTAGTAATGTAGAATTGCATACAAACATATAGTCACACAAAATAGTTATTATCTCCTCTGAAGCATGCTTGTCAAAATTACTCACTTTACAGCAAAATATAGACAAAACCTTATCCTGATCTTTTCATTCCTTAGCACATTGTGTTTTCAAATGTTTAATTTATCTGAGAAAGTTATCTCTGTGCTTTAAGTTAGGAAGCTAATAGAACAAAACTCATTTGAGGGACAGTTTAAAGTAAAACTCTCAAATATTACTTCTCAGTATTATACATAATAGACTTGACAGGTTCTTAAATACCCATTGTACGGTCTCTGGAACTTTGCATATCTTCTGTTTCTTTTAAACATTTTTATTTATTCTTTGGAAATTTCATACATGACTATATCACGTGTATTTTTTATGTGTAAGAGTGTTTTGCCTGCATGTATGTAAGAGCACCATGTGTGGGCAATACCCTCAGAGGCCAGAAGAAGGTGTCAGATCCCCTAGGACTAGAGTTATGGACAGTTGTTAGCTATCATGTGGATTCTGGGAACCAAACCCTGGTCCTCTACAACAGCACACAGTGTTCTTAACCACTGAGCCATCTCTCCAGTCCATACACATTCAGATCACATCCACTGCCCACCTCTCCCCTCCAGCTCCAGTCAGCCCTCTTCCCACACATCCCTTCCGAACCTCATTTCATGTTGTCATCATCTTTTCTTTAGACAAGAGAAGGAAATGAAATCTATAAAAACAGGAAAGAAGTCAAATCAACCACGTCTGCAGATGACGTGATACTGTAGATAAGAAATCCCAAATATTCACCAGAAAACTCTTAGAACTGATCTACACTTTCGGCAAAAGTGTCAGGCTATCCAATAAACATACAAATATTCGTAGCCTTTCTGTATACGGCAGCAAACACACTAAGAAAGAAATCAGGGCAACAACCCAATTCATAACAGTAAAAATAAACAAACCCCAGAGCAAACCTAACCAAGGAGGTGAAAGACCTCTGCAATATAAACTTTAAATCTCTGAAGACAGAAGTTATAGAAGACACTAGAAGACAGACTTTTCATGCTTGTTGACTGGTAGAATTAATAGTGTGAAAATCAAACCTTATCAAAAGCAATTTATAGAGTCAATGCATTTCCAACCAAAATCTCTGTGAGATTCTTCACAGAAATGGGGAGAATATTTAAAATTTATATGGAAACACAAAAGACTGCAGGTACCCAATGCAATTCTGAGCTAAATGAATAATGCTGGAGGAATCGCCCTACCTGATCTTAAGTTATAGTATAGATTAAAACTCCATGGTACTAGTACAAAATCAAAACAGACATGTAGATTAAGAGGACCCAGACACATGTATGAAATTAGAGCCACCTGATTGTCACCAAAGAGGCCAAAATACAAACTGAAGGAAAAAGAGCATCTTCAACAAGTGATGTTGGGAAAATTGGATTTCCACATGTAGAAGAATGGAATTAGACACTTATCTCTTCTATTTCTTTTAATGCATCATTATATGCATCTTATAACTCATAGGCCTACTTTTCTTAAACTGTTAAATGCATACTGTGTAAGAGACATCGTCTTAAATGTTCAAGGTATACTTTCCAACTTCAGCTGCAATACTGATCTAGCCTTGCTGGAAGGAAATTCACTCTAAAAGGAATTTTCATAGTTTGTTTTTTTTTTTTTAAAGAAGATACCACTGAAATAAATGATTTTCTGTATGTGGCACACCCCTTAGATATCTTTTCTTTCTTTTATTCCAAATGGGAAAAAAATACCTTTTGAATGTACTTAAAATTTTTCATTGATTATCTTTATTTTGTCTGGGCTAGATGGTCTGTGGTCTACTTTATCCACTGAGGTAAGCAGCAAATATTTTAGAAAAATCATTTAACTAGATATGAGGAAATGTGAAGTCTGTTCTTAGCTTTGCCTCCAAGCCTCTGATTCCATGAAAATACAGCCAGCCGAGGGCCTCTTCATTCAGTTATACAGCAGTATGGACTGGCTCAGAGGTTCAGATGCCCTGGGAAAATCTGCACATACAGGATTGAAAAGTAACCAATACCATTTAAAAATGAAATTTTAATTAAATTTATTTTTTGATAGTTTCATATACATAGAAAATACATTCTGGTTACTACCAACCCCCACACCTCTCCCTATCTCCCTCCAACCCTATCTCCCCTCCCTCCACCGTGCAAGGCCCCTCCCACTTTCATATCCTTTTGCTTTGTTTCTGCTTCACGAACCACTAGTTTAATCGGGGATGACCACGTGAGCATTGGACTCACCAATGACTACACCACTGAAGGCCAAGACAACCCCTCCCCAGGAAGGTCTTAGAACCCTTTCCCCATCCATGACTGAATCTCTATAGGCCCATCTTGTGCTGGGATGGTGTAGGAACTACTACTGCATTGAGTTTATAATTGCAGCAGCCACATCATGCCCAGAAGATACTGTTTCACAGCCCTCGTACCATTACCCAGAGATTACATTCTTTCTATTCCATCTTCTACGATGTTTTCTGAGCCTTGGATGAAGTGATACAGATTTTCCATTTAGGGCCGAGCACTCAATGGTCACTCATTCCTAATACCTTGAACAGCCATGAATTGTTGCATTCACCAAAATTCACTGCAAAACTAAGCTTCTCTAATTAGGGTTGAAAACAGTACTTGTCTAAACATAGCCAACAATTTATTATTATTAGAGAGAGGACTCTGTAATGATAGAATACTCTAAGGTAAATTGGAAAAGATGTTAATAATGCGATTCTATCCTATATATAGACCAAGAGCGAGGAGTCTTATTCAAGCAAAGCTGGGCATATAGTGCATCAAGGGAAAACAAGTCAGTGGAAATTCTCATCATCTAAGAGTTACCCAGGAGCAGAAGGAAACAGTCCAGGTCTCCCGCTTGGTGGCTGGATTCAAGGGGGAAGATTGGAGAGAAACAACAAAAATGTTGGGCTGAGGAGCAGAGCCATCAGCATCTTCCAAAAACAGAATGTGACTGGGGGGCTGTGCGGGAGTGAAGTTTAGGAATAGAAGGTTGAAGAAGAACATTTTTGGAGGTTTCTAAAGTCAAATTATCTGAGGAAGCAGGGTTGGTCTTGTTTAGGAGCAGGATAAGGAAACGGGGGGTGTGAATAACCTACTGTTGCAATAAATTACCAGACAACTTAGCAGGCGAAAACAAAACATTTAGTAATTTACTTTTGCAGTAGGACAGAAACATAGGCAAAGGTGTCCTTGGGCTTCGCATCCTGCCGACCACAACAATCAAGCTCCTGAGCTCAGGGCTGGGATTTCTCCATTGTTCTTATGGACCAGGCTTTTTGGGTAGCATTCACGTAATATACATGGCCTAAAAGACTGTTGGACTGCGGATCTTCATTCTTTGGCAGTTGACAGAAGACTGCCCCTTATCATGTGGGCTTTTCCATAAAGCAGCTTTCTTCCTTAGAGCCTCCACAGAAGAGTGTATGTTTGCAAGATACAAGTCAGTTCTCTGCAGTCTACTTAAGGAAAATAATTTCATCCCTTTTATTGAATTCCATTTGTTAGAAACAATCTCAAACATTGCCCATATTCAAGGGGTAAGTTGATTAAACATATCAAGACCTCCAGGGAATGTTTTCCACTGGTATCTATATTAAGTTCTACCCACTACAGGGAGCTCATATTTAATAAGTTGCTGTTGTGGCAAGATACAGTGTTAGGAACTGGTAAAGCCCTCAGTTCTTAAGGTGTGTGTACTATACAGGCATCTCATTAGAAGTCTAGAATAGAAGCTGGAATGAAAATGTTCCCCTTTCTTCAACTTATTTTCCCCCACTATAAGAAGAAGGGAAAACATTCTGAAGAGACGGGTGAGGGACCTGAGAGATGGCTCCGCATTCAAGGGCACTAGCTACTTTTGCAGAGGGCCTAGGTTTTGTTCCCAGCACACAATGAAGCAAATAATGGTCTGTAACTACAGTTCCAGAGGATCTGGCCTCTCTGGGCATTGCATGTAGTTGGTGTGCTTACACACATGCAGGCAAAACACTCATATATAAAACAAAACAAAAATTTTTCTAATTTAAAAAAAGATGGAATGAATTTGTGAACCATCCAGTTTTCTGTTTTTGTCTCTTCAGAATTTTCATAAGCCTATTGCCTTTCCTAGTTTCCCAGACTCCTTTTCAATTGTTGAACTTGATGGTGTACTTAAAAAAATAAGATTTCATGAATACAGTGGTATTATAAAGGATTACCATATTGTACAAAATGGACTTCATAAAAATGGCCAATGAATTTCTTTAAAGAAAAAAACTGGGGTAAGCCACATTTTAGTATGCCAAATAATTTTCCCATTAATTTACCATACAATAATCCTTTCCAAAAGGATGTAAGTAAAAATACCGAAAATGGAGAAGAGAGGGAAGGGAAGATTCAGAAGCAAACTGGCATTTATTGAGCACAATTGTGTACCATTCAAGATGCAAAGAGACATCTGCCCTTATAACTTTATTTGGAAATGTGAGCAGTTACTTTTTCAAAGCCTCTCTCATCTATTTCATATGGATTTCTTGCCTTTTAAAGACTTGAGACCAATATGTTACTCTCATTTTCTCCAAATTTTCAATTACCATCCAACTCCCTTCCTCAATCCCTCGAGGTTAATGTAGAAAATATATTGCATATGCCTTTGATAGCAAATTAAACTTGTACATATTTTCATTCCCTCTCAGGATCCGTGTGATGACTGAGATGCCAATGAAATCAAGAAATCCAGCAAGGAATGTACTCCCGCGCAGTCCGCATGCTAATGCCAGTTGGAACTAGAGCTCAATGGCAAGTGATGGGGAGTGTGGTTCTTGTCTTTCATGAGTCAGCAAAGGTTCCAATTTGTATTGGAACAGCTCTTTCCCGTTAGGTCAGCCTCCTGGCTGGATTTCATCATAGTTTCTAGTCTGGGCTTGATTCAGTAGCTCAGTATAGACATAGTTACAGTCCATGGCCTTTTACTACTCTAAGACCAGTTTTCAAATAAATAACTGGCTAAATGGCTTCCAGATGTGAATATAAAAACTATACAGATGCAAATATATTACATTTAATTTCAAGGCTGTTTAAGGTTTTTACTGTGCCTACAGAAGACAGCTATAAAAAAATGCACATCACTTGAACAGCATACTTCATCAATTACTCCATTAACAATAACAATGTGGGAAATAAAGGGTGAAATTGCATACAATGAAGCAACGAGGAGAATGAACATAAACAAGAAATAGAAAGCGCTGAGCAAGGGATTAATGCTGAACCATAGCTACCCAGAATGCTCTTAGTTTTTTTTGAAAATTTGTCATTTTTGACCACTGATCAAAAATCCTTAATATTTATACACTTTTCTGTTAATAATGAGTTATAGAGAATTGTGTAGTCACATTCTTTGGGTTTGTTCTTCTCATAATATTCATTTTTCAAGCCCAGGATATAGTAGTCATGGGATAAGGAAACCATCTGTCAAATCAGTCCAAAAATATCGAGTTCATCACCACCAGTCAGGGTGTATTTTGGTGCTCATATTATCAGAGTAAGAAGAGAATAGCCATCTCCAAGGTCACACATACGGTGTATAAGTAGGCCCAGAAAAGGGCAAAAGTTGAGATGGCATAGAATTATCTTTCTTGTAGCTGAAAATTAACCATTCAATCAGCAATTGTTTGTCCCCTGCATTTATTAAAAAGACGTAAACCAATAATTAGATTAGGAGGCAATCGAGGAAGGCATCTGAGAGAAATAACAGCTCAGGGAAGGAACTAAAGAGTAAAGTTCCAAAAAAACATTTTGACATTTGTGTTATGGAAGCCATTAACTTTAAAATGACATGATTTCAATTTCCTCAAGATTTTATGCAATGAATTCAGGATGTTTCATGTGAAAGTGGTATGACTGTATTGAGCTATAAAGAGTTACAACAACAAAAATGGGACATTTCATTCTATTTCAAGTCACTTTTATAAGGGAAAAACAGATTATAAGGAAGAAAAAGTATATATCTTTGTATGAACTCATTTGGAGCAAAGCACGCTGAGCCAGCTGCCTTTTCATGGAATGCTGACAAAGTCATGACAGTTGAAAAACTTTTGGTTCCTCCCACATTATCTTGTGACTGGGCTGAAAGGAAGTCAAGATGTGGTGGAGGGAAGATCGGGAGAGAACTGGGAACTGAGCTGAGAGACCCTCAGTAGCTCTTCAGTCTGACGTTGCGGAGCAGGTGATTCTGTGCACATGCCCGAGGCTAGCGGAGGGAGAAGAGGGATGAAGATGCGACATCTGTCTCTGAAAGTTAAAACTCCATGAATAACGAGCATACCTCTCATTGGGTGCCCAACTCCTTGTCTCTTCAGGTGAATGCTTCAGATTTGTCTGGATTCAGATTGACACTTCACAGTTGGGCTTTGCTAATTCAATAACTGCTGCTTATATTCCAGGTCCACTCAACTTTAACTCTCCTCATGAAAGACAGGTGACCCGTGAACTTTGCCCCAGTATCGAAAATAGGCTCCTGATTTCTCTAGCCAGGACATCAGTACCTCAGTCCTCAAATTTTCTTACAGGAAAAACTGTGTATGTTTTGGCAGATGTGATTATGAAGACCAGATCAGATCCACCCACAAAAGTGATCCTTGAGTATTCCCTTGGTGCATGGCTCATGTGTTGTATGTATACTTTCTAGCCATGCATCCTCCTAGACTCCAGGAAAGGAGTGGAGGACAGTGAAGCCTTGAAGCAGTGAAAGAAGCACAGGAGCGAGGTCAAAAGTCCAGGGCTCTACTGACAAATGCCATCTACTTGTATGTACCCTGAGAAGACACATTTTTGGACTAGTCAGTCTCTTTACTTCCCAAAGCATTACACAGGGTCCCCAAGACTCCTTCCCCCAACAGAGAAGGTGGTTAAGGAACCTATGTCCCTCCCCTTCTAGAGGGATGGAAGGTTCTAGGGAGAGAATTTCTGACTGCAGATTCCTCTGTCTGCTTTCCTCCCACCTCAAGGCTGAACAGAATTGAACTATCAGTGACTGTATCTTATATCCACGAGAAGGAGTGCTCCAAGCCACTCTCCATTCAGATTTACTTCACGCATTCAGATGTACTGTGCTGCAAACCTGTAAGAGCCTGCTGTACGCATTTAAACTTCTGTCATTCTCATTGTGAGTACAGCCAGAGGTCTCCTGGGGTCTTCAAGATGAAATGCTGAATGGCAACAAGAGTAAGCAAAGCAGCATCTCACTTTCTATTCTCCTGGCTGCTCAGCTGGTATTTAATGACATAAGAAATACCCAGAAGCCACAGTTGCATTAAGCACGGACATAAATAAAGTGACAAGCCACAAAGCAAGCACCTGAATGTCCAAATTCCAAAATCAGAGGTCTTTCTCCCTGGGTACCCTTCAAGTTCAGGTTATATTTTCTTCTGTCTTTGCAGAAATTTATCTTAGCATGGGGCCTGTCTAAGATTGAGCTGTGGCTTAGGTGGTATGGAAGGCACTGTGTGAAGTCCATCCAAGGCTTTTCACCTATGCCTCCTCTAGGTTTTCCCTCATCAAGAACAGAGCATCCTTCTGTCCTCTCATGCCCCAGCTTAAGGGACGGAACTAAGAATGTAAGAGTCAAAGGGGCAGAAGGAACACAAATACAGAAGGTCTGGTAATATCTAAGTTAGAGCAGGTCATTGTCAGCTTCTACGGAGAATGGCATCAACATGTCATCTTGAGGAGGAGGATGATATGAGTATCTGAATGAGGATCAGGAAACTGAGGGTGCGCACACTTCTAGCACTAATTAACACCACGCCTTTCAGAGCAAGACTGCATCTGTCTGTTTCTATTCCCTCATCTGAACATGAACTCATTTTCCAAAAGAAAGGTTCCATTTCATTTTATTTTAGAAGGAGTAATTAGAATCTTTGGGTAAAAGGAAAGAGACAAAAATATGGAAACCTGAAAACAGTGAGCAGCTTTAAAATGAGGCAGTTCTCCAGTATGGTCAGATTGCAGGTGTTCAAGAGCAGAGAGGTGAAGAAACGGTACTTACAGACACCGCTGGGAAGACTCTTTTAAGTCATAAGGAAGCATTAGAAGTACCCAGAGCAACAAGGAAATACACTGTTTTTTAGTAGGAAAATGGAAGACTCGGGTGTGTGGTTAATTACATTCAGCCATGTCTAGTCCAACATTGTATTCAGCAGAGGATAGCTATGGATAGGACTCCAACTCAACATTGTACATTTACTTAAATTATTAACAGACATTTTTATGATTGGTGGGGTAATGCAATTCCTTGTTCTCACACATGCACTTTTAGATGCTAATGTGCTTTGAAATGACAACAGGTTAGACAGGTCAGACAGCATGAATGATATCATAGTCTTTTTATTATTCAGATTAATGACATGAACCTCTCCTGTTCAGAATGGAAGGGGCTCTGATACATTTCTCTAGACTTCTACCTAATCTAAGAATTGCAGAAGATATTCCTCAGTTCAAAGTGAATCATCATGCATTTAAGAAGAAGATGATAGGTGATGAAAGAATTATGTAATATATTTTCTACTATCTCTACCTCTGCTGTGGATATTGAAGGCAATGGTTTCCTATTCACTGAGGCAAAGACCACAACACTCACTCTACAACGTTTTAAGTAATAAGGATAGAGAAAGAGGTTTTGTGTTCAAGTTATAGTTGCCTTCTAACTTTATCATGTATTGGGAAAATTATGTCACTATTAGTGTGAGCCTTCAAGATTCAACTCATTTTTAAAATTTTTAATAATTTTCCCCAAGTCAATCAAAATGTATATCAAGAAAATTTCACTGTTGACACACATTCTTTTTGAACTCTGTCTTTCAGAAGCTGGACATCCTTCTTATCCTTACACCAAGTCCATCCCTTTTCCTATTGCAGAAAGAAAGGCACTTCTTAAAAAAAATATCCTGCTGTGTTACCACTGTGTTTCCAGCCTGGAGCAAATTCTCAAAGCAAAAAGCCATTTGCAAACATACTGCATGTACTATCAAATAAAATATAATTTGTTTGGACTGCTGGATCTCTCCATAGACCGAACTGATATAATTGAAGACGGCATCGGGAATCAGCATTTTGAATAGATTTCCTAAATGATTTTTGTGCATATCAAAATACGAGAAACACTATCACAGCTCTTAAGAATACATAAATAGATGTGGAAGACATTACGAGGGAGAGATCAACTAAGAAGTGATTGTAATCATGTAGGCAAGCAACGGTGGGAGTGGTTACTCTAAAGTGCAGTGGAGGCTGAGAATCAAGGCCAATGGAGAGTTCAAAGAGGATTTTCATTCACTCAGAGTGGCCATTTTCAATCAGGTTGAACTGGATTATGAATCTGTCTGGGAAAAGAATATTAAGAGTGACTCTGGGTGTAGATTCTCCCACTTCCTTTGCTTGTTGATGTGGGACAGTGTCTATATCGGGCTAATTCAAACATTTAGAGAACAGGGTAGCGGAAGCAGCTTAGGTCACACTGTTGCTCATGTTTCAGCTACTTTGCTTTATTTTATGCAATAAGAATAGCACTCACAAAGAAGACATAAAACTCAGTACATGTGCTGGACTGTGAACATCGGGCCTGAGCAAGCTGGGGGCCATTTGTAACCTGAGGGAGCATTCTGAGATCACTTGCTACACAGGCCGTGCTAGGTCCTACTCCTTCTACTCAAAATGCAGAAACCCCAGGTGTATAGCAACCATGAATCTGCCTGTGTCTATGAATCTTCATCCTGAAGACACCACAAGGGATGACCAAGGATGACGGCAAGAAAAAACAACAAAGCAACTGCCATGTATTAGGGCAGTAATCCCAAATCTGTTTCCAGGAGCCCTACCTTTCAAGATATTGTTTGTCTCAACTGCAAATGCAATAAAATAAATTGTTTAAATATGTCTAGGAAATATGGGCTTGAACAATGTCAAGCCACATTCTCCACAGCACGTGTCCCTAGGGTCTCTAACAGAATAGCATGCATCAGAGCTGTAGTTTACTAAAGCAGGCACACCCAGGAGCAGAAAGCTGAAGTTCAGATCCACTTGGTCATTTTCAAAGGTGTGGACCCACTTTATGCCTCGGTTTCCTTGTCTCTAAAAGGTAGGTAATAACTTCCTTGTGGGTTTGGCCATGAGATAATGAGAACAAAGGCATGAGGCAATGCTAGCCATTTAATAAACAATAAATCAAGCTTCACCCAAACCCAAACAAGCAAAACCAGCCAAAGGAGCAAGCAGCATTTTGTGAACTTGATCTAGGGAGGCTTGGAGAGTAAGGATAGGGAACATGAGTTCCTGGCAAGGCATTCATCCTTGGAGACAAAGTTCGAGAGATTCTGCACTAGAAGCTACTAGTATTTCTAGGATACATGTAGGGGCAGAAAGAAAACACAGCAGAGACTAAGAAGGGGCAAGAAAGTTGGGACATGAAGCTGGATTTGAAGTGGTGATCACTCACTGCTCCTCTGCTCTTCTTTCTAAACTCAGAAAGGAAATGGGGTTTTGGTCTGTAGTCCTTGCTGTTCTCTGGCTGACTTTACCCAAAGAAGGGAGTTTTGTGATGGTTAAGGCAGGCTCAGCCACACAGTTAAGGCTTTCAAAATGGCGAGCAGAACTTTCTTCTATGCCCTGGTTGCGGGGATAGAAGGATGTTGCAGATAGAGTCCTTCTCAGAATTAACACGTCACCTCCTCAGGTTTTCCTGGCTGGACCCTGCACTCTCAGCTGATTGCTCAAGGACAGGACTGGGCACTGCCTTCACTTTACCTCCCAAACCCACGGCTCTAAGGCCTCTGTACTGGTGAGTTCAAGCAATGACCACGCCCCCATCATGCCTGATGGGCAGAACACTCAGCAGCTCCGCTGTCTATTTTGGCCTTTGAAGGTTCTGGATTGTTCCACTGTTTCTGAGTCTATAAAAAGTTTCACCAAGAAAGTTGTGGGATTCAGCCTCTCGGATGGATGCTTATCAGGACAGTCCCAGGAAACAACACAGAAAATTGAGTAGAAATAATAGAGTGAACACTGGAGACAGATGTCAGAGACAAGAAGACGCTGGTTACATTCTTCTCTCATGTTCTCCCATGAGGAACTGCTCCAAGGGGCAGAGATTCGAGAAGAATATCTAGACCTGGACTTTGTTCTCGAAGTCATGACGTGCTACCATACATGTGTCTTTTGTCATTTCCTGCCTCCTTCCTTTCTACTCTGGCTACTTGTTTTGAGTTGAATGCAAGTTTTGCCTCAGGGCTTATTTTCAGGGCACTCAAGCTAAGAAGCATTTTTATACCAAAAAGGAGGATTATGTGTTGTGTTACTGGACTCCACCCTTATGGGAATGTTTCTTACAATTTTGAAAGTTGATCAAGGGGAAAAGGATTCTTAAGCATCACCATTAAAATGGATTTCTTTTAGAGAACTTGCCTCTCTGATTTCTAAATTGGAGGATGTGTTCTTGAATAGGATTAAGGGCTTGACAATTTCAAATTTTCCTCTATATTCAGAATATAAGTATAGAAATAATGTTTGTTCCTTCCTATTTCTAGTGCTAGGGTTAGTGCCTTGATAGATGTAATTTGAAATAAAAGTTTATTGACTACTTTTTACTATAGGCATTTCTTTTAGCAATTTATGTCATGGGAGAAAAATTGCTATTCAATTTACTCTACACAACAGCAGAATGCAAGTCCTAAGGTCAAAGTCTCATAAACCATAATTTAGGATCACCAGTCAATGAGAGAGCTAAAACTTATTCATGCTGGAGTAGGCCTGTTGGGTGTCACAGACAATATGATAATGTTCCCTCAGACTCTTGACATAGAAATATGGGTTATTATATATCAGTCTTCTGGGATGGAGAGATGGTTTGGTGGTTAAGATCACTGCTCTTAGAGGACTGGATTCAATTTCCAGCACCCACATGGCAGTGTGATGCCATCCATAATGCTAGTTCCAGGAGATTTGACACCTTTTTCTGACCTCTATGGGGATTTCATGACATGGTACATTTACACACATGCAGGCAATATACTCAAACACACAAAATAAAAATATGATAATAAATAAAATATTTTTTAAAAAAACTTAAAAAAAATCAACCTTCTTAGCTTACCAAGGACTGCCTGCTACACCAAACTGTCCCCTTTGAAAGATGTGTCAGCATTCAACCTGGGGAGACAATTGAATGTCTGTGAGGCAAACTGCTAATTTATGCAAGGCAGTAATTTTCAACCTTGTCTCCATTGTAGAATCATGGGGAGCAAGAGAGAGGGCATGAGGAAGTCTACAAAAAAATTCCAAGGTTTCAGTCTCAGATAATCTGGTTCTTTTAATCTAGTTGCCACCCAATATTTAGGGATTTTGTTTTTTCTTCATCTTGATTTCCCAAAATGATTTTACTTTGCATCAATATTTGAGATCCCTGGTAAAAAATATACAGCATGTTATCAATACATGAAATAGTTTATTTAGGTGATACATCACACAATATTTGAATGTCAGAAGTTATTTTCCTAAAGAAAGTATCAATGGGAGCTGGAGAAATGGCGCAGCTGTTAGTAGTGGCTGCTGTCACCGAGAGTCCAGGTTTGGTTCCCAGCATCCACATGGCAGCTAACAACTGTCTATAACTCGAGTTCCAGGGATCCAATGCCCTCTTCTGATCTCTGTGGGCATTGCACAACACCAGTGCACTTACATACAGACAGTACATTTATGCACATAAAATAAAAGTAATAAAATATGTTTTTAAAATAGAATCAATGTATATGGATTAGAAACTATTTGGAGAATGTTAATAGAAAATTTGGTATACAGAAAATGAAAATACTTATGAATACTCAGGTGCTGGGCTGGGGACGATGTTTCTCAGGTTGAGGCCAATAATGAAGAACAGAAAACAGAATGCAGAAAGCTTTCCTGTACCTCTTTTCTTCCCTATGTGAAAGCAGTTGAATGCATCCATGTTCGTGGTAGCAAGTACCTTGAAAAGACAATGACTGCAATGATAATAATGATAGTGGACCTGATGAGGAAACTGAACCATCAGCCAGCCTCAAATACACTGAAAAGACAATGACTGCAATGATAATAATGATAGTGGACCTGATGAGGAAACTGAACCATCAGCCAGCCTCAAATACACAGGAGGAATTAGATTTTGTTCTCATTTAATTCTCAGAAAAAATTGTAGGCAATAAGCATGAAATGAGTATGTCTAGTTTGCAGCACATAATGGCCATTGCGTCTTCTCTTTCTATAATTAACTGAAATATGCTAATCACTTTTCTGAGAATTCTTTTCCCTCTTCCACCTTAGATTCTAGGCATCAAAGCCAGATTATTTGCCTTGTTCAGTGAATGCTCTTACCCTGAAGTTATACCACCAGCACTAAACTTTAATAACTTTTGAAATTAGGATTAGGCGAGATAAAAAATTAGTTGGCTTTCATGAGAAATGGGGATCTAGTCAAAATTTAAAAATTGTTTCCCAAACTTCAGTTCAATAATCCTCCAGAAATTCTATAGAAGGGAGCTTCCTTTTGTGAATTATTGGCATCCCCATTTATTGAAGTCCTCAGGAAGAAGCCAGTATCACTTTTTAGAAGGCAAAAAATTCTTTCTAGTTGCTACATTGCAGGTGTCTGGAGGTAAGGCTGTCCAGCTACATCAAGCATGTGAAACATTGGCCTGATATCATGTGGAACCTGGTGATCAACCAGAACACTTGAAATGGAGTTCAAATTCAGACGTCAAAGACCATGACCAGAATAATTTAGACGTTTCTGAGATAAACATACAGAAAACTATCACCATCAAGCCCTACAGCCCTGCCCCTATTCACATCAGAAGACCATTTTAGACTTAATTGTCAATGCCTTTATATAATTACAGTAGGCTAAACATCTTTGATTATTTTCCAAGAAATCTGCTGTGTAGTGTGGGGTGATGGGTGGAGTGGTGGCAATGCCTGAAAGTCTATTTACTTTCCCTCTGAGTAACAGAGATCTTCCAGAAAAACCATCTTGGAAACGTATTTTTCTCACTTACCACTTTTGAATAATATGAAACAAATCTATGCTCAGCTTCTGCCAAACTGACGCATAGGGGATTTCCATTGTTCACTGGGAGTCATTACTGCGTTTTAGTTTGGTTGGGTTCAAACCTCTGGAGATGGCCCTTGAATTTCAGGTTCATTTGAACTGCTGAGTTGGGCCTGGTTTCCATCTGTAGCCATGAAATTGCTTTGAATTTCTCCAAACTCGGCCCAGGTTTGTTGAAAACTCATCTAAGAGTTGGCTAGGGTTCACTGAGAGGTTTACAGATCTATTTGATTATTTAGCCTGTTCAGATCCTAATTTCTAAATTGCCAGGTGACAACTTTACCTGGCTGTAGATTCTCTCCTATGGAGGCACTTACGAACTTCCCAGGCCCATGTAAAAGAAGGACTTGTATATTCAAAGAGGAAGAAAAGTCTTTAAGTTTCAAACTACCTCTTGACTTTCTGTCCCAAATGAATAGCAAAAACATTCCTATATCAACCCTGTTAAAGTCTTCTCCATTGGAGGTCACTGAGATAGATGTTAAGATCTAGCAGATGTAAATTTGAAATGTTCAGATTTCAAAGTCAATTGAGACTAAGCTGTGTGTTCAGGTGGTAGGACACTTACAAAGACCTGTGTGAGGGGTGGAGACAAATGAAGTCTTTCTCCATTTGAAAATGGAGAAAGGAAATGGACATCATTTGTGAGGGGTGTCTGAGGCCGTTCACACTGAAGCGGCATGAGCTGGAAAGGATGCAACACTAAAATCTCAGAAGTTTTAATACAATTTAAAAATGCATTTAAAAAATAAATGTTAGGAATAGTAGCTAATTCCATTTTGTTTCCTTTCCCTTCTTTCATGAGACCTTGCCACTTGTAGCTTACACAAGAACATTACAGAATGCTTTATGTACAACTTGAAAGGTTCTGCCATCACCAGTTGCAAACATATCCTTCACTTTTAGAAACTTTTTGTTTCAAGATCCTTATTAGTTACTGATTATCAATATCCAGAGCTATGTGTCTGGCTGAAACAAAAACTAAAATTAAGATTTAAAGCTAGTATGAGGGCTAGGGACATGTCTCAGTGGTTAAGAGCACATACTTCTCTTACAGAAGACCTCTGTTTGGCTCCTAGCACCCACAAGTGCCTTGTAACTCCACCTCCAGGGGATCAAATGACTTCTTCTGGCCTCCCCAGGCACTTGCACTCATGTGCACATACACACATCCAGACACACAAGTACACACGCACATAATTAAAAATAAAGAAAGAAAATTAGTTTGAAGTGACTATATGACTATAGATTACTTTACAAGATTATTTTGATGGATCCTTAGTAACATACAATTTTGATAGTACCTAGTTTTACTCTTTCAATAAACACATAAACATAGGTGTCAGTGGTAAAACTTTCATAGTTAGGAAGTGTAATTACATGAAATAATGAGGAAATAAGATGAAAATACAATTAGCAAGGAAGTTCATGAACTAGATGGATAATAGATTATCTGATTTATTTTTTCTCTTGTACAAAAACTGTTTATTTGCTACATGTGCTAAGAAGACAAGATCTTGCCTCAAAGATTCTTAAGATTCTCACAGAAATGTAAATATCTACAGAATAAAAAAAATATTTTTGTTCTTATTGTTTTAGGCCAGGAAATTTTTCTTTGCATAGAACATTTTTTAAAAATTCTATTTTTGTTGACTATACAAAAATAGTTTATAGGAAGTAATTCACTTTTCTCTACCTATCAAACATATTTTTATCCATTCATCAATATTTTATTTAATGTTACTGAGTTTTATGGCCCCAGAATTCATATTTTGAACCCCCATTGGCTCAGCATGAGACCATATTTGAAGACAGATTCTCATAGAGGTGGTTAAGCCAACGTGAGGTCAGTGGGGTGGACCCTTATCCAACATGACTGGTGTTCTTATGATAAGAGGAAATTCCAACACAGAACTGTACAGAGAGGGAAGACGGCTGTTTATTAATCCTAGGGGAAAGGCTTTATTTCTTAGAAGCAGTCAATCTGATTATATCTGCTTCACCTCCACATTATGAAGGGATACATTTTTGTTATTTATTCCTCTTCATCTATGTTGTTACTGCACTATGGGCAAGTTAATAACTATCCAAGGGCAAGAACACTGCACAGTCAACTTTGGAAGATGCACTATTATGAATTGTAAAGGAAAACTAAGAAGATTTCAAAAGATGAGAATATACATTACTGACTTATGACAATGGAGTCACAAAGGGGGAAGATTAAGTGGTGAGGATTGGAAGGGAAGTCATATTCTGGAGCTTTCTGGAGATGGAGCCCTCTGCAAAGTGTCTGACATGGATACCTAACACAGAAAACACGAGCTAGGGAGCAGCAGATGCTAACAGCTGTGGATATGCTTCTCTTAGTCTTCCAGAAGGACAGTGACCCTTGCTAAAGCCTCTGTCTATTCTACTTCCTTGACAAGGAAGGACAGCCTTGGAGGAGGAAAGGAGGTCTTAGGTATGCTCACCCTTGCATCTTATCTTCAAATCCATTGGCTCTTCTTGGCAACCTGGGTGACTTGCGATCTCTCTGATGTTCCAGGTGTGTCTCAGACATACCTCCCATCCCAGTAATTCATAATATCCCCCTTTGGCTGCAGAACTGACCCTCCCTTACTGCCCTGTTTATCTCATGAGGCCATTTCAGCAAAGCTGGTGGGTTCGTCCTTGCTGACTCCAAGGTTTAATGTCTTCCTGACAAAGATGAGTATAAATAAATTCAAGATCCGTCCGATTCTTATTTTTCAAACTTCCCTACAGTTCTCTAATAAAGTTATGTAGGATCTGGAAAGAGATGGCTCAGTGGGCAAAAGTAGTTGCTGCAGAAGCCTGATGACCCAAGGTCAATCGTCAGAATCCAAGGTGGAATAGGGGAGCTGATGCTTGAAAGTTGTCTTCTGATTTCCACATGCATGCTCTGGCACTCCTATGACTGCACTCACATCTCATACACACACACACACACACACACACATCACAATAAATAAAAATTTTAATAGTTATCATTCATTCATTTTTCATGGACACAGATCATATTTTACATATCAAAGTAAATATCAGAGTCCAAATATGTTTTATTTATTATAATTTTATGTGTATAAATGTATTGCCTGCATGTGGGTAAATACACCCTTGTCATGCAAAGGCCACAGAGGTCAAAAGAGGGCATCAGATTCTCCTGGAACTAGAGATATAAATAGTTGTTAGCTGCCATTTGAGTGCTAGGAATCGAACCTAGGTCCACTACAAGAGTAGTCAGTGCTCTTAATTGCTGAGCCATCTCTCCAGCACCCAGAGTCTATATTTAAATGCAGGACTTTGCATCCCCTGCCTCCATCCCTGAAAGGTTGACTTCTGTTCATGTAGGTGCTAAGAATTGAACCCAGGTCTTCTGAAAGAGCAGTCAGTTCTCTTAACCACTAAGCTATCTATGTAGACCCAAGAAAGGGGTCTCTCTTGTTGTTGATTGCTGCATAGGCCACGGTGGCTGGCCCATGAGCTTCCAGAAATTTCCCTCTCCACCCCTGATGTTCTGATAGGGGTGTTCTAGATTACAGAAGCATGTGTTAACTACTTCCAACTTTTAGGCTTTTGGAGGGAGTCTCAGGATCCGAACTCAAGTTGTCAAGCTTGCAGGACAAGTGCTTTACTCACTGATCCATCTCCTACTTCAAGCATAAGGCTTTTGAACCCTTGGTAATATGAAAGTAGATTTATACTGAACCCCATAGAGGAGTATGTGTGTGTGTGTATGTGTGTGTGTGTGTGTGTGTGTGTGTGGTGTGTGCACCGTGCGCCTGCACAGGCATGAAGGGAATAGTGCTTCAACCTCTTTCTGATCACCAAGGAACTACTAAAACACAGATGTCCAGGATCATGCTCCCAGAGATTTGGTTTCAACTGGCCTTGGATAAAGACTGACAGCAATATGTTAAAAGTTCTCTAAAACATTGGCAGGGTGAGGGGAACTGATCAGTGCTGGAGAATTTTTTTTAAAAAGCATAGGCTGGATATTTCATTAAGATTTCAAGGCAAATGAAATCTTTTAGTGGAAGAGTTTCTATTAATTTAACAGGAATATAAAAAGAACTAAAAGATGGAAATCTCAACAGAGACTTGATTGTTTCTCAGCTGCAAACATGACAAATTATTTGTTTTAATAATTTCTAGTCATTAATAATATAATTGTTGTTAATAACATATTTTAAGATATTTGTTTTCATTCCAACTCGCCAAACATTAGAAAAACTCTTAGAAAATCAAAACCCAGATATGCATACTTCAAATCTAGGCAAGGAATACATCTTTTTCACACAAATTTACTTCCTCCAAATAATTAAAAATCTCTTGCTGAAGGGTCCTTTCCTAGCCTGTGTTTGAGTTCTTTATCAAGCAAGGTCTGACCTTGCTGCAGAGAGATTCCTTATTGTTCCTCTTGTGACGATTAATGTGACGCCTTGCTGAGAACTAAATGCGTTCTTTCTTCCTTAGGCTTAAAAATTGAAGTCATGGTTTCGCTATTTGAAATCTCCAAAATTCAAGACAAACAGGCACTTGGGTTACACCGCCATGCTTAGACATTTTTTGGATAGAAAATGCTTTATTGCCACTGATTCCAAGCCACAAACATGCTTTGAATCCAGCTCAATATATTTCTTATTTGTTTCTGATTTTCCTTTTTCCCCCTTTTAATTATTATTAGAAGATATAAATTTCAAGAAAAGTTTGGCCCTGACAAAGCTCCATTATTTGCACATGACAAGGTTTATCAAAAACAGTTGGATTTTTGTAAGAACCCTTTTATGTTTCTTCCATAAAGTATAAATAAATGAAAAGGATTAGACCGAGGAAACGGAGTGTAATTCATCACCAATGTGTGCCATAGACAAGGAGTTTCAGATGGATGAACCCAAAGAACTTGGATACCGCCTCAGGCAAAAAAAAAAAAAAAAAAACACTCTCAGCCTGTGCCAACCTGACCAGCACCTTTAACTTTATGAAGAAGCGGAACCTATTTTTTGGCTTGTGCTGTCATCTTAATTTATTAGCTTTCTTTTGTATTTTATTGTTTTGGCATATAAATCTAAAGCTGATTTTGACTCTTGAAAACTCTATCATAATCTGACATTGACCCTAAATTGTAGTTAAAGTTCTTCTGCTGTAGTTTTGGCCCCTCAGGCCCTTCCATTCCCCTGCTTTCAGAAAACACCTAGAAAAATAAAATAACTTAAAAACAGGCAACACGTTGCCCCTGCAACGTCAGTGGCTCTTAGATGCAGGAAACACCATGCTTGAGTAGATTTTACATTTCAAAAGTCAATAATTCAAGTAATTCAGGGAAAAGATTTATGTGTATAAATGCTTTGCTTGTCCAACCATACAAAATCAAACAGTTTAGCTAGTTTAACCTGGAACATAATTAAAATTACTTGGGCTTATATATCTGTCTCTGATTTTGTCACCCAGCTCACCATGTACTCTCCTTCTTGGGAAAATGGAATTTCATAGCACAATTTCCTCCTAAAATTTGTCTGAATTTTCAGAAATAAGAGACTTTGCACATTCCATATTCTTTCCCTGAACTCTCATTTCTATCTAATAATAATATAGTGCTTTATAGCATATAAATCACATTTCTGCTTAAAAGTGACCTTCCTCGTGACCTTTTTGTCTCTGCCTGTCAGCATGTATTCTTTGAGTAATAATAACCTCTGGCCAGGAACAAGGACTCAAAATTAAACTGATTCCAGGAACCGCCCTTATGAAAGCTGGGATGCGGTTCATTTTGAAGTTAAATAATTTAACGGTTTTTCCCAAAGCAGACATGAACTGGATGTGTCATCGTAAACAGAAAAGAAAAGTTGCTTGATACTTTTGAAATGGAGAAAAAGGAAATACCCTGAGCTTACAGTTTGAAGGAGGCATCTGAAAGTGCGGTACAGGTATGCTATCAGCGGCTAAGGCCCAGTCCCATATTTCTTTTTAAATTCCATCTTAGTTCTCAAAGCCATAAGAAAGCAGAACCTGGGGCCAGAGAGTGAGTAAGACACTGGCTGTGTAAGAGTGAGGAGTTGAGTTTGGCTCCCAATATCCACATAAAAAAGCCCAGTGGGGTGCCCCAGCACTGTGAGGGAGGTTCTGGAGACTGGAGGGTCACTGAGACTTGCTAGCTGCCAGCCTAGCTCCAGGTTCAGTGAGAGACCCTGTGTTACGGTAACCAGGCAGAAAGTGATAGAAGAGGGTGCTTGTGATCCTCCTCTGGTTTCCCCATGTACACACACAGGCATGTACATACACATACACGCTTATAAACTACACACATATACACCACATTCACACACACACAAGAAAAAGACACTAGAATGTCAGTCTGCTGTCCTTTTAATCTAAGTTTCTTTTGATCCTGGAATTCTTCAAAATTTAAAATACTACTCCACAATGGTTCATTGTAGCAGAATGCATTTTACAGTGACTAGCACACGTTCCCTGTGTGCTAACACTCAATTACCAAGCTTCAGTTCAAACACTGGGGGCACACGGCTTTCTAGGTTTAATATTTTTCCCCCAAAGTGATGTTGCTTAATGGCTGTAACATTTGAAGAAGGACACAAAACTGAACTTTTAGATTCTGGCCCTAGAAGTATTTTCAACTTTCTATCTAATGGAGAGGAATTTTGTTACTCTCTAAGCAAATCATTTTAAAACACTGGCACAAATTTTACAAGAATCATATGTCCCAGTGAATAATAATAATAAACAATTTTTCTCCATTATGTCAATTTATTATTCAACCTTGTTGTTTTCAATGTTTGCTTTGAACTGTGAGTGAATCATTTCCACCTAAATATAATTTGGGAGTTCTAAGAGACCAGCTATGTGTGGCCCAAAATATAAAGGACTCCCTTAGTACTTAAGCTTTGGGACAATCCTGTCAAAACAGAAATGAAGGAGAAACATTGGCCACCTCGACGATCAGATGATCTGAAAATACCCCTTTGATCACATGTCTTGGTCATCATTCAGGAGGATATTCTAAGGTCTTGTAAGACAGGTCTTGGGGAAGGACTTAGGGAGATCTAGTGTAGTGTCCTTTGGATACTCTCTCTGTACACTAACACACAATGGATCTGAAGAAAGCACCCCACTTACCTGTGTGGAGCACACTCTTCCTTGAGTTTCACTGAATACAAAAAGCTTCGCTCATCTGGAACCCTCCAATAATTTCCTTCTATTATTAATTTCCTAGGGAGTGTTCTGTGAGACACTAATTTAAAACTCATCATTTTAAGAATAACAGAACAAAGTTCTGAGCAATGAAGGGTCAGCGTGCTGATTCTCTGGGGAACATGCTAGAATCCCAGCTTCTTCACCAGCACTCATTTTTGCTAGCTAATCTCAGAAAAGGAATCACGTTCTTGCTTCCTTTACACAGGTAAGTTCATTTATTGCGGTTAACCTCTTTTTTTGTTTTGATTCACTGAGATTTTTCTCAGGAGAGCATCCATCTGGGTCCCCTTAGGGATGCAAGCCATGTGAGTGATCATGGTCACTAGCGAGAGTCTTTCAGTAACATCTCATCCAGTCACACACAAATACACATGGCTGAGCTCACCATGATGATGAGTGCAGTGAAAGATAAAAGACTCAACTCATATGCCTGCACCCTGCCTTTAATAAATATTACCCTCACATCTGGTGTGTTGGCTGGGTTCCCTTTGTGTCTTCCTGTGGACAGAACCAGCATCTCATTTGCCTTCCCTGATGTTAATGAAGGTTTTGGAATCAGAGGCAGTGGGTAAGCTTCTTTCTTTTTCTCCTCTGCCATCTGTGAGTCAGTTGATTTCTCTCATTAAAAATGAATGAGCTCACAAGTCAACCCCATTGCTCAAAGTGGTATAGAGCCCTGAGAGCCAGAGATGCTAACCAGTTTGGCAATGGCTTCGGGAGCCAAAGTTCAAAAGGAAGCATTGACAGGTTAGGAAAATCCTTAATGGTAAGCAGAGGGAACTGGCAGCAACCACTGGCTTGTAAGACTCACCACTGTCCTGGCTGCTCTATCAGCAACTTTGATCTCAGTCCACTCTTTTGAATGTCTAGAATGAGCCAGGTGGGAGATTCCCAGGCTCGGGGGACTCTTCAGGGTTGATTCTGAAAAAATGAAACATTGACAGGTGGTGGCTGAATTATGGTGTCTTACTCTTGTTTCTGTTAGTGGCAAGTGATTCTTCATTGTCTGTGTCTTGAAGACAAACAGCAGACCCTGGGCCTATCAAAAGCAGTGACATAGAGCTGTAAAGGATTCAGCGGAGAGAAGAGAAACGACGCTTCTTTTCCTTATGGAAGTGATTGTTGATCAAATTACCAGGGTTAAATACCATAGCAAAACAACAGAGATGCAAAAGACGTCTCCGGATCCTTAATCATCTGTGGTACTGTTTTTCTTCAATGCCAGACCTAAATTTCTACAGGATGTGGAATTTTTCTCAATTCTTTTCCCTTTAAGTCAAGCCAGAGTTCAGTGCCTCTCAGTGTTTAAAGTGAATACAAATCACCTGGGGATTTTGTTGAGCTGCAGATTCTACCTCAAGAGGCCTGGGCTGGGCCCTGAGGTGCTGCATTTCAAATGCATTCTTGATCTTGAGTGTTGATGATGGTGCTTATCCACCGGGCATTCTGAGCATCATGCTCCAGTAGATTAGACTCAGGGCCAATAACCAAGCAGTGGACTAGATTCATACATTGAATGGGTCTTACAAGTTTTGGGTAGCCTAACTTACAAAGTTGAAAGTATTCTACTGTCGATAACTGAGAGAGACAGATTGTTTCCATTTTATCATTTCTTTCTGTTCATTGTCAGAGTTCATGAGTTTTGGAATTTTTCAGCTGAAAATCAATGGTGAATCACAGGTTTCAAGTGTCACTTACTTGAACTTTCTGTCTCCTCTGCAAACTAATGGAGAGATCAGACCTCAAGGACCTCTGAACTCTGCCTTATCAACCTCAACATTGCCAGAAAAGGCCAAAGAACTGAAGGGATATTAGGTCAACATTTGAATGAGTTTTGTATATTAAAAAAAAAATAACCCATTCTATTCAATGGGCAACATAAAGGTGAAACTATGCATTTAAAATGTGCGATTTAATCAAAATTCTGTCCTCATCCAGTCATTCTGTAAATCTGTTCTAAGGTACTCATTCAATTTCTTCATTCTGACAATGAATCAGAGATTTTAGGCAAAAATAAAGCGACAACAAAACTCCTCTGACTGGTTAATACACATAATTAGCCTAATATTTCCAACGTATACAACAAAAGGTGGAAATGAGAATGAGCAGTGCAGGAACTTTTAAAGACTGGTGCAAAATATTCCCTGTGGAAATGATCAGAGTCCTGCACAGCAGTGTGAATTTGATGATCCCAATTCAATATATCATGGAAAATCTACTTTCATAATGTTCTGAATAGCCCATGTGGGAATCAATCCCCATTCCCTGTGTCTTAGCAATTATAATTGGGGTTGTGATATGCATTTCAGCCTCTTTCTCTAGACTATGAATTGCTTGATGTCAGGAAGCCCGTTTTCTTCATCTCTGGACCTCTCAGAAATAGCTCGGAATCATATCTATTAAAACAGAGGGGAGCTGGAGCGATGGCTCAGTGTTTAAGAACACATATAGGTCTTGCAGAGACCCCAGGTATGGTGACTTACAATTGGTCACCAGGGGATCCAGTGTCCTCTTTTGGCCTCTGAAAGCACCTGAACATGCACTACACACACACACACACACACAATTTAAAGAAATCTTTTTAAAAAATGTAAAAGGACACAAGGCCGTGGCACATAGTGCACGCCTGTAATCACTGCCCGCAGGAGGCAGAGGCATGAAGATCATTGCAAATTCCAGGCCAACCAGGTTAATATAGTAAAATCCTGTATCAAAAACAAGAATGAGGAGAGGATATTGAAAAACTTTTTAAAAATAATCTTTTATGTTCTTTATGCTTTAGCATAGAAAAAATATTTGAGCTTAACTAAATATGAATTATGACATATCTAACACTGACTTAATTTAAATGCTGCTCTATGAAGATCAAGTTAAAACACTGCAACATCAGACTGAAAGTAACTGCCACATCACTCAGGGGTAGTGTGGTGCGGTTTTAGGGAGCCCTGCGCTCCTGAAAGGAAGGGTCGTAGGGCCAGAACTTGTTTGCTTGGGAGCCTTGAGTACCTGGACAGCAGCCAACAGACTTGGGAAAAGCTACACTCCACACTGACCATAATTTCTATGTGAGCAATGAGAAGGCTGGTTGCCTCTTCACTTTTTGCGTCTTCTTTAGAATCTTAGTTACCATCATACCAAGTGAAAGGGAGGAAATGTCTGTTACTTTCTTTCCCTCTCTGTTTGATCCAAATAGAAGAATTTCATCCTGAGCTCTGTTGTAAGGTCAAAATCTCTTCAAGTCTAAACCCCACATGCAAGTATGAGAGTCTAGTGGAGTGCGGTCAGTACCGCTTTGTTTCTTTGTAGTTATCCTCCTCTTCCTCCTCCCCTTCTTCTTCTCCTCCTGCTGTACTCTGGCTGGCCTTGAATTCACAGAGATCCATCTGCTGTTGCCTCCAGAGTGTTCTGATTAAAGGTATTTGCTACCACACTGGCCTTATTCTTTTTTTCATATGTATATTTGTGCTGTACACATGTGCATGCTCACACACGTACATGTGTATGCTTGTTTACGTGTGTGAGCATGCACATGTGTGCACATGTATGTGTATGTGTGTGTGCATGTGGAGGCCAGAGATTGAGGCAGAGACACTTCCTTGATCACTTTTCTATCTTTTCCTTTGAGTCAGGGTCTCTAAATCAAATCCAGAGCTCACCCATCCATCGGGCTAATCCTGCCAGCCGCTTGATCTGGGATTCCCATCTCTGCCTTCACAGCAGTGGAATCACAGTCAGACCACCAGGCCCACCTTGCATTTACTTGTGTACTGAGGACTGGATTCAGACCTTCTGGACTTCTTGCTTGAGCAGCAAGTGTTTTAACCACTGAGCTATTTCCAAGCCCTGCTTGTTTCTTTTAGTAAAAGTTAATATTAGTCATGTGAAGGCATTTCCAACATCAGTGCTCACACACCCTTATCTCCTCGAACCTCTTCTGGTATCTCAAACAATTTACAACATAACCCCTAACTTTATCTGTAGTTCTTTCCCTCCTTCCGCCACTCTTTCCTTCTCCTTTGTCAAATCAAGACACTTCCATCATCTCCTTTTATTTTAGGAAGCTTTAAGATGAGACATAACTTCAACTGAGATTTTTCTGGAAACTTCTTAGAGGTCCCACATCAAAACATAAATCGAAATGACATTCAAAATAGATTTAAGTAAAGGTGACAATTAATGGATTGAGCCAGGCCGAATGCTATCACTTAACTTTATTATCTTGAGCCCTTAAAAATGCGTCCTGCTTTTTGTGTTTCTATTTGTAGGACACTGCAGAGAAGTGGGGCCAGTGTTACATCTCTTATGGTGGATTGAATGTAGTTTGAATGCACTCAGGCAGTATCCAACAGTTCAAATGCTTATTTGTGTTGGGAACCAACTCTTTGTTCTCCATGCATCAAGAGACTAGAGTTTCCGTTTGCACATTCTCTGGCTGTGTTTGCTCCCTTCCTTAATTCCAATGATGACTTAGTCCAGGACTAAGCAGAAATGTGCATGTAATGTCTATAGAACACCACTAAAAGGAAATATTTGCCTTAATATAACATAAACATTTTTTTAAATACTGGGAACACAGTTGATCTTTAAGTCTGTGATATTTTTGGCATTTTTGAGCTGTTTGATGTGGGCAGCAAAGCAACATAGGATGGATAACTAAAGCATCTTTAGTCTTTTGCTTTTAACCAAACCTTTAAATAACGCACAGGTCAAATATCCCAAAGGAAACTTACTTCTTCTTCAAGGTAAGACCATGGTATTATAAACCCTTCCCTTCTAAGGGCATAAAACAAATTGGAAAAGCAATAAAGCCTAAATTCTCAAGGTGTTAGAAAAAGTTTACATCCTAAGAATTGGTTTTATTTTTGTCCTGGATCATTCATGCAGCTTCATTTCACCTACTGAGATCTCTGAACTGATTAATGACATCATCATTAACGAGGCTGTGAAACCTCCCAGTGTTTGAGCTTTTACAGGGCACAGGTTATATTTAGAACCCTGTGTGTAGCAGCATCCAGTAGTTTTCTTTCACTGACAAACTTTGTGTTCCATTCCCCCTGATGTCTGCACATACTGCATTGCTTTGACTTTGCCTCTCTGCCTAGAGAGGATAAACCACTGTCATTTGCAGAGATTTGTGAACAAACTCAATGCGAAGTCTTTGCGAAGCTGGGGACACACAGGGTGGGTTATTCTGAGCTCAGCCAGAAATCAATGGCACTTGGACAGCTCACCCTGCCTAAAATTCTGTAAAGCGGCCATTCACATCAGAGCTGAGCGCAAGGCTTGTTAGTGCCCTTCCTTATACAGTTCTGTGGAGGTTGTGCTGAATAACTCATTGAAGTTACTGCCATATTGATTCTACACTGAAAACCTGGCATTTGTAAATATTTCTTATTTTATGGGCTGATTATAGGGTGCTATGTCTTACGCAAAATACTCTTACAAGATTTTTTCTGTTCATTGACTAATACGTAAAGTATTTGGCATCCTTGTATTTTTTTTTTCAAAGTAAAATTTGAAAAGAAAAGGACATTTCAAAACTAATAACATTCTCAAAATTAAAGTTGCTGTGCTCTTTAATACAAAAAAAAATTGACTAGATTCTCTTAAAACTAGGTAGATTCATGATTTCTCTGAACTGAAAGAAAATCCAGCAAGCAATTTGAATTTACTGGAGTTCAAATGCAGTGGAAACAGCAGATGCACACATTTACTGCATTCTGCAACCCAGGTTCCATTAACTCCACACAGAAGCTTAGAGTGGACCTTATCTTAACAACAAAGTTTCTAAGAACAGTCTTCAAACTCGGTGAGTTCTAAGCACTCAGCATTCATAATGATTCCACCAGTTTGAGATACATGATGATATGATCTGAGCACGGATCAGGCCAAAGTTTATCTGTACCTTGTATCATGTCATTTCAAATATATATATTTCTCTACATTTGTTTATTTTAAAATACTGCTTTTGTTCCTAGTTAATAGATATTTTCCTTAGCCTTAATTAGCTTTAATCTTTCCAATGAGGTGCCCACTTTTCTTTTGCTCTCTGCATATTTATGGTGTACTTACTGTGTGACAGACATTCTTCTGGCTGAGTGTAAAAAGAAATTATCCCAATCAGGACTTTTACATGTGAAATCAAAGAGAAATATTGGAACAGTATTTTATGAACAGTAAGCCAACACTTTGAATTAGAAGAAACTGTACTCTGATTTAATTTTTTTCATTAAATTTACACTGAAACTCTTCACAGCCACATTTTCCTCTCAATTATACATACTTCAAGTCTGTACATGAAGCTCAGCAAGGTTGACTAATACAAAAGTAAAATGAAGTTGGTGAGTCAAGGTAACATATCAGTCAGCATTCCACAGGGAAACAACCATATCACAGGAGCAGCTGAAAGGTGCTCAGTGGAGGAACTAATTTTGACTGTGCAGACTGGTTCAAAATCACCAAGAAAGAGAGTAAAACTAATGCAGAGGCTATACAGGAAGCATACGGTGGAGGCCTGAAGATGGGAGGAACAGGCAGGAGCATTATCTAGGATCTGGAGAAGCTGTAGTTGTGCCAGAGATGAGGCCCCACCGGAAGCCCTGGCCTGGACAGAGGACACAATCATTGTGGACTGACCACTACCCAGGCAGGAGGATCAGGACATAAGCAAGTCCTCCATCACCTGATGTTCCTAGGGCTCATGCTGATAATAACATCAGTCAACAGCCTGGGCACCTGTTGCTACAATCCAGAGCATTCGTTTCCTCCGGTCCAGAGCACAGTACATGGATAGCCGAGAACAGATGGGGCTGGGCAAAGGCTATCAACACAACTCTTAAATGAGAAGAACTCTAAATTGCAGTAGATATCCATGGAGGTAGCTGATTAGTAGTGACCATGAGCTGAAGGAGGGGTTGAGCAATGACTGACTGCCTAAGGGACATAAAAAAATCTGGAACTCCACAGCAGTGTCATTTGCACAATATCATGGGAACATTTACCACCACTGAATTATAGTATTAAAAGCACTAATATGACAGATCTAAGTATGTACCACAATAAAAAATAACTCCTAAAAAATGCCTTGAAAAATGGTGACTGACGCTACCTCAAAGGTTTGTTTTGAAAACTGAAATTGAACATCATTTGTTTAAAGAAGAACAAGCATATCTGACTGATAAAGGGCATCTTAAATAGATACAAACCCCACCTCGAATCAACCTGTTGATCTGGTTAGAAGTATTTACAAATGGATACAAGCTTGGTGAAACATTGCAATACGTGCTTCAAACTTACAGACTGCAGATAACTACTGCTTCAGACTTAGAGACTACAGATGACTACTCATCATGAAATGGACCTTCTCTAATGTTTTCCTTTGGCACACACCAATTAATTCCATGCAAATATTTCCTTATAAAAATTAGAATTCAGTAGCTATTCTGCTGTGGGAAGAGAGATTAAAAATATTTGAGAATTAAGCTCCAATTTACATGAACTCAATTGTGGTTTAAAGTAACTAAATAAAAGTACCAAAGTATAAGACTTTTTATGGCTCACATGAGGAAACAATTCTAAACCACTGTTTTCTCTAACAAGGAATTTCTTCGGTGTGTTTTGGAAACAATTCTATAAATGTCAGTATGTTTTATGCTAATTCTTCATATACAATGCATTAATTTTATAGGGATGTAAATCATCAGGTTTTATTATTCCTTTTACATTGTGTGCTTCTTTGAGAAGAAACATGACTCCTTGATTTATCTTTGTACACTGCTTTAATTGTCAAATGATACAAGGTTTTTATTAGTGGGTCAGATTTCCTCAGAACTGAGTTTGCTGATAATGTTTGTATAGATGCCAATGCTCAGACTCCACATATGACTATTAATAGTGTTTTATTGGGCTAGCCTCCCCATCTGAGTTTTAATAGTGTCATCTGGAGCTAGCCTTCTATTGACATAAAATTTGCATTGTGATTGTATGCATGTGGGGGGTATATATTCGTGCTTATGCATGTGTGTGTGCAAGTGCACATGCACATGTGTATGTATGCATGTGAAGGCCAGAAGTTGATGTCAAATGACTTGTCCTACTTCTTTTACCTTATTTTTTTTGTGCCAAGGTCTCTCCCTATACCTGGATGTCACTGATTTATCTAGGCTTGCTGACCAGTGAGTTCAAGGGTACTCGCTGTCTCTGCCTTCCCAGTGCTTGAATCACTGTTGTACTCTACTGCACCCAGGTTTTTTTGTGGGTGTTGTGAATTTAAACTCGGGTATGCCTGTGTGAAAAAAAACTATTATCGACTGAGCCTTCTACCTAGCCCCTAACTTTGTATTTTTAAGTTCTGAAATGCATACATACACATGCATGTGTTTACACACATAACCTTACTGAGTTTCAACACTCTTGTTACTAGTTAAAAGTTTCCAATATTTTGTAGATGAGGACTCTTTGGCTTACAGAAATTACATTCTTTGCTCAGGATTCAGCTAGGATTCAGAGTTAGCTCTTATTCTAAAACAATCCCCTGCCTAACAAATCTGGAATTGTGCACTGTCCTGATGGAAAAATTTGTCTCCCTGTATTCTAGTGGAAATCAGCCCATTGCATATACACTAAAGTTTCTTCATAAGCTTCAAACTCAGGATCAAAAGATTAGTTTCATCTAATTTATTACATTCAATTAAAAGAACAAAGTATGGGCTTGTGTCAGATAGCAATAGAATCTCAGTGAATTATAAAAGCTGTAGTCGCATAATAATATTTATATTAAAATGATTTATGGTTTGTTAATACTTATAAAAAGTAAAAATCAACCACAGCTTACATTTTAGTGTTCTTTAAATTTCATTTTTGTTTTTTACAAAAAAACACATATTGTCTTCACTTAGAGATATATTGTCAACACTTTCCTTTGACCATACATATTCTGTTGACATATATCTTGTAATCATATATATTTAATGATGCATTTCATTTTAAAAATGTGCTGTAATAGCCTTAGTCAAAGTCAAATGTCTTTGGATAGTCTTTTTAGTTACTTTCATTTTCCTTTTGTTTTGCAGAGAAACAAGTTTTGTGTCAAAATCTTTATATAATTCAGATACTATAACTGTACAAAGGAAATTATTGGTAAAAAGAGTATGTACAATTTTAAGATTTTTTTTAGAAACACAACCACCTTGCTTTTTGCCTAGAAACACAGTGAAGGATTTATATGCTCTGAGAAGTAGTTCCTGAGACTTCCCAGCCCCCAACTGCCTTGCTACCATTTTCAAAATTTTTACAATTTTCCAATTTGACAGTTAAAATTTGATATTTTTTTTCTTGGCATGGTTTGAGCTATTATGATAATCTTTTTCCTAATTTTGTATATATGTGTAGTTTTGTTTGTACCTTGGGCATTCTTGTCATTAGGTGAAAAGATTTGGTTTTATATTTAGAACTAACCTGCCATATTTTAATATTTCATAAATTCTCATCCAAAGTTTTCCTTTGGTTTACGATTTGATTAGTGAATGTGCAATTTTAATTCATGTAGAGTATATGTTGGTGTATGACAAATATTTCTCATTTGATTTTTGCTTTTCAATGTACTTTTTGGATTCATAACATTAGAAACATTTATTTTTAAATTCATTTAAATAAATAAAACTCATGAAATTTCATAGTTGAAATGTCACATGTATCATACCTTTAACTTTTTTATGTAAATGCTTTTGCAGTAGGCATCCATCCAATGCCTTTCCCCCTTTCTCTCTCTCTCTCTTTTTCTCTTTCTCTCTCTCTCTCTCTTCAGATTTGTAGAATACCACTTGGTTTTCTATGGAATGCAACATTAGTGAAGTTTTAGCATCCTAAGAAATTGGTTAGACAATAATCGAGGCATCCATCCTCCGAGTCATCACTTTCATATTTCTGAATTCACCCCAATTCTATTTAAACTGTACTTGCATTATATTCTGATTTTCGAGGTATTTTTTCAGAAATTTTAGTCTCTTTATTCATTGCAAGAAAAATCAAAACAGTTCTGTCAAGTTTTAAGGGATATACTATGGGATATCAATTAAAATGATCTTAAAATTAAAACTAATTTGAAGAGAGAGAGAAGGGAAAGAAGGAGGGAGGGAAGAAGATAAGAATAGAACTGTAAATATATTTCATATAATTTGTCATCTAATGGAGTGAACTCTTACAAATAACTTTAAAAGTACTTAATTAAGGGCTAAATGAACAAATCAGTAGATCAACTGTAACTTTTCTCTGGATCAGGCTGAATTGTCCTTCTTTGACACACTTCTACATATTTTTTTTGCTTATTTCTGCTATAATGCACTGTTTGTATATTCTGAAAAGATCTTCAAAAACATTTTTAGGAGAGTAGAAATAGAAATGAGTTTATAAATAGAGACCCACGGAAACAAGATTTATCAGACAAGTGGCTCACAGAGAGATAAAATTAATTCATCTCTATTAACTGGAGACACATGATTATGTACTAAGTCTATCAAATCTGACTTTTGAAAAAAATCATTAATAAAATTTTGTTGTTCATGAAAAATAAGACATGCACACAGAAAAAAGACATCCAAATCTCCCCTTACATACTCTCTCTCTCTCTCTCTCCAGATTTGTAGAATACCACTTGGTTTTCTATGGAATGCAACGTAAGTGAATTTTTAGCATCCTAAGAAATTGGTTAGACAATAATCAATACAAGCTCCTTTTGCAAATGAGCATGCAGACTCGGCAACTTGATTTGATTCTGGTCAACTTGAACTTAGAAATTTCTTTCATAGTTACTTTGAGAAATGAGGCCAGATCTATCAATGAACTTAGCATGTTTGCATGCAAAGGTGTCCTTGCAAGGTATCCTAAATGCACAGCAGGGTTGGAAGTAGAAAAAATGTCAGATTATGACTTCTGAAATTAAATTTCTGTGCTCATTTTACTGTTTCTGGCCCCAGGAAATACAGGGTCCCAACACATGTCTTATATATTTCACTTATGAGATTTGTCATCTCTAAGATATTCAAGGACCAGTGAGTTGACTCAGCAGGTAAAGGTACTGGCCATGCAATAATGCAAGCCTGACAATCTGAATTTGATCCCCCAAGCCCTTATAAAGGTGGAAAGAGAAAACTGATTCTACAAAGTTGTTCTCTGACTTCAACATACATGTTGTGGCATGTTGGCCTCTCTCTCTGTCTCTCTGTCTTTATCTCTTAGTTAACCATGTCTGTCCTGCTGCAGATTTTGAAGCCTGTTTTCTCATTATTGTATGTACCTTAAGAAAATTGCTATTTAATTGCAATGCTAATAAAAGAGAACTCGAGAATATATACTTCACGCATGAACCAAACATAGAAGGGATGAAGAATTTCCATTATGGTTTTTCTGTTCAAATATGGGAAAATCAAATTTTTGACAAATACATGAGTTAAGAAAGTGAAAGCTAAAGTTTTGCTGAAAGTTATTAAAATGTTTCCTTTAATGTAGTTATACGCTCCATTATCAATTTAAAATATTTATTATTTTACATTTTATACATTTTACATATATATTTTACATATATAATATCTAACAAGATTACTGACTGTTCAATAGATATCAGATGTTAATTTTTAATAACTTTGCTAATAATGAGTTAATGAATGTTTAATAACTAATATACTCAATTATATATGCAAGATAATTTCTTTTCTATGTATCTATTTATACAACAAATATTCACATTATTTTAACATATGTTTTGGCTGACCTAATTCTTGAAGCCCTTTTATTAGTTATTGAGAAGGTTTATGTGGTGGCGCTGATGTTTGCCAATATTCCTTCATTCTCTTAAATATTCTGTACCAATTAATACTCTCACAGGGTAGAGACCAGACAATTCATTATACATGCTTAGATGTTCATTTCAGCAGCAAACTATGAAAGATAATCAACACCTGCTTCTCCTGCTAAAAATGTTTAATATGGACTAGAAATTGAAACAGAATTCTATATATAATGAAATAGAACTATGACTTAAAACTATCTCATATAAAAAGGAAAGATTGAAAATATAATATCAGTTCAAAAGTTTAGTGGAGGTCAGAGGACAACTTGCAGGAATAAGCTCTCTCCCTCTACCATGTGGGTCCCCAGGATTGCATTCAGATGGTCAAGTCTGGCACAAGCACGCGTATCCCTGAGTTATCTCACCTGCCACAGAGGAAATTGTATTCATTTAAAAATACTGGGTTCAGCAGCAGGCATGGTTGTGTACACCACAGATCACTGTGGAAGAGAAGAGAAGGCAGAAAGACTGTAAGAGGTAGAGGTGGGGAAGGACCATAGGGAAACAGAGTTTTCCACACAGATGATCTGTTACTCATATGAACTCACAGGAATGGTGGCAGTACGCACAAGTCCTATGCAAGCTCAAACCAGACAAAATCCTAGCATAGATATCATGGAGAAATGGGGAAGCAGCTCCAACCCCAGCTAAGGAAATTTTGGCAACAGATGACCACTGGAAGGAGGATTTGGACTCTTGGTCAGCTAATCAAGCTCCAATGGATGGACTCACACCAAAGAACATTTGGGGACTAAAATTATATATAATACATAATGCATATTATATACATAAAACAGAAAACAGAATATATGAAGTTGGAGAGGGGCTAGAAGATGAGGTATGGATAGCAGACGGAATCTAAATATGATCAAAATATACTGTACGAAAACTGCAAAAATTCATTTAAAATGGAGAGAAAATACCTGGGTTCTGAAGTTAGGAAATCTTAGGTCATATTTAACGGAATAGTCAACAAATATTGACCAGGCTTTTTAAAGGGTGTAGGCCTCTGTTCCATATTTAGACACCGATACAAAAATACCTGCTTTGTATTGTTTGTTGATGATCATAAGGGATAGAAAATGTAGAGAAGTTAGCATAGAAGTAAAAACATGTTTACTACTTTTTGATGGAAAACATTTATAGAATTTAGCTTGTGTCATGTGTTACCCTACATCAGTTTTCTTGTTGTGTTCCTAAAAGTGGAGAGAAAAAGACAGGTTTTACGATAGTTAGTGTGTATAAAATATTATACATAACAATATTATATAAGAGAAAAATATCAAAAGGATTTTCTTAGGGCTGGAGGTGTAGCTTGGTGGTAGAACACTTGCCAGCACATGCAAGCCCCTAAAATTGATCTTCACCACAGCAAAAACAGGGCACATTTTTGGTGTATTAAAAAGGACAGTTATTAGGCTGCACTAAAAATATGAGATTTAAGGAAACTAATTTATGAACTCCGAATCCAAATGAAGGAGCTTTCTCATGTCACTAGAGTCTTCGATTTTTACTTCTGAGTCATGGTTACCTCTGATCCATTTAGCCATAGGTAGAAGGTAGGAGACCTATAGTTCAGTTGTGCCTCTTGGAGCTCATGCACGTAGATGGAATTGTGTTCTTCTGTTAGACTACAAGCCTATGCCATTTTCTCTCTCTCACCCTGGTAGCCACACTCTGCACCTAAATCTTTGTAGCATCTTCTTACCAGGGATGGAATCATGTGCTACTTATCTCCACAGCAGCCAACCACATGACTTGCTTTGGTCAATGGATGCTAATAAAAGGATGCAAGGAGAACTGTGCATAGATTTTGGCTTACTGTTTTGTGCCTCTAACATTACTGTAAAACAATTCCTGGACTGGCTTTCTGAAAGAAGGAGTGTTGCCCAGTAGCCCCAGCTGCCAAACTTGACAGGCAGCTGACATCCAGATATGCCGAACTACATTTGAGACTACCGCTGACACCTAGTTAAACTTCAGCATTCTCTAAACACATGACACAATAGATTATATGACGTTGACATGTTGTTTTATGGTTTATTGACAATAGGTAACTGATATACCGATTATATGTTTATGTATACTCACACACACACATATATAGACATAATAGTGTTCTGAACTGAGAAAATATGTTCCAAATAATCTATTGCCAGCTTTTTAAATTTTTCATAAGCTTCTAAAAGAAATAGAATAATTCCATTATTAATCAAATAATTTTGAATAATAGTTGTTTCAAGACAGATATAGAAAGGTGACTGCTTGATGCATGTTCATTCTATGCTGAAAGTTAATGATCTACACCTGAAAACAGCAAGCTTCTCTCCAGTGTCAAAATAATCACCTAACAGTAAATTGAGTCTTTATACTAATTAAATAAATTAAATAAATATTTTCAACATATTAAGTTGTATGCAGTGAAGTTCACGGATATGAATCTTTTGAATAGACACTGATTTCAAAAGCATTTTTCTTCCACTGTAGCTATTGTAACTTTGTGTCCTTTTCTAAAAATAGCCATAGATCAGTCCATAAATGTTCACATTCTTTCACTGTTTCCAATCCCTCATTTCCTGCAAATTTCAGGTCCTGATCACTTGTCTGGGCTCAAGACACATATATCCAACTGCCAGCTAGACATACTTGGGAAGTGTCAGGCAACTTCAACCCAGCATATGCAAAGAAGTAATCCCCAATTCTCTACTAGAACCATTTCTTGACTCTGAGAGTTGCTATACTCATCACCAAGACATGACTTGAAAATAAACCTTCATGTTTCCTTTCCTCTCAGTCAAGTTTTTCTAAACTATGAGAAGACTAAAATGGTTCATGCTTTCTTAAAAATATTCATCACAATTTTTCTTGGCCTACAGGAGCCACTTATTTTCTTTAGTAATCCATTCTGATGAAGATAAAAAAATCATATCCATTTATTTTTCATAATAACCTGGATGGGTGTTTTAACATAGACCCACGGTGATAAAAACATAAGGCTCTACTTTTGAACAGTAATATAATGCAAAGCTACTGTTTGCTTTAATGGTCTTTAGTCTGTAGACAGGTTTTAGAACAAATAATTAGCAAAGTCTGAGGAAGCAGAATGACTCATTTTCAATCAATGCCCCCATAAATTAAGTCTTTCCATGCAAGGGTTAAGGAGGAAAGAAAAAGGAATTTAAAAGTTAAAACACAAATAGTGATCTGACCTGAATGTATTACAAAAATTGTTAATGCTACATGCTCTGTGCTTTTCAGTGGCCTGGTGCCTGAACTTAAACAGAACTTCAATAAAAGTCATACAGAAAAAGCAAATGGAAAGGAATCTAAGGAGCTCAGGAATTATGTGAGGAAGGTTTATCTAAGGAGGAAAAAAATCTAAACATTAATTTTTAAATCCTTTTTCATTATAAAATATAAAGGGACTAAAAGTTTATCTCCAGATTGCACTGGGCAAATGAAATGCATATGTATTTGCATTAGACTGAGTTCTACAAAGAAACAGAACCATATATATAAAAATATATATTAATATATATATAATAATATAATATATATAAATATATATATTATGTATTATAGGAATTGCCTCTGGTGCTTGTAGACAAAAGGTCCCATTATCTGTTTTTGCAAAACAGAAAACCAGGGAAACCAAAAGTATCCAAAGAGCTAAGGGGTGACAAAGGTTTGGGGTGCTGATGCTCTGAGTTCCCATCTAGATCCCAAAGTCCCAACACCATGAATGTTACTGTTCCAGAACGGAAGAGGATGTCTTTACTGAGGCAGAGTCAGTTCACTTCCTCCACCTTCTATACTGTTACTGTTGAGGCCCTCAGTAAACTGGACAGTATCCTCCCAGACACAACTACCTTCCTCCTGTCACCAATTCAGAGGCTCAGCTCTTCCGGGAACACCCTCTTCAACACATATAGGAGCAATCGTGTTTTACCAGATATGTGGGTATTCCTAATCCCAGTCAAATGTTTTCCCAGCTACCTAGGGCATGCCTAAGTCCAGGCAATCTGACACATACAATTATTCACTGTAGTGTTCAATATACATTGATTTTTCCCAAATAGAGACTGCCATCTGTCTCATCCATCTTTGCTCTTATTGTGAAATTTTGATGCACATTTCTAACCCTAAATCCAGAAAGCTGGGAGTATGGTCAATGACACGTTTTATTCAAAACTTGTTTCTGTAATGTGAATGTTGAAAACAAGAGGCTCCTGGAAATAACATAGTGATAAAATTGACTGATTCATTTTAGGCCATTAATGGATAATAACATCCTTATCTGATGTACACGGATGATGTACATGTACATGTATGTGTGCTTGGTTATGTGTGTTGGGTACTGTTTAATAGGTGCATGCCCACTGTTGAGATGAGGGATGAAGGCCATTCAGTTTCCAATAGAAAGTGGTCTGAAGTAGAGAAGAGTTTTCCAGCAGATATCACAAAAGTGAGTTGTAGATTCTGAGCCTAAAGTGCAATGTGCACTCATCAAAGCAAACGCTGCTTACTTCATTAATGTAGAGTGGGTCCTGACTAAAGTCAGGGGACACTCAAGGCATAGACTCAAAACAGTATGGGTATAATGAGAAATTTCTCAGACTTGGACAATACAGGGAGATCAAGAGCCCAGGCTAGACCTGAACAAAGAAAGCATACTGTATTGTTTAATGAGATATCTGGAAATGAACATTCAGATATCACTATTAAATACTTGTAACTTGATTGATGAAATTGTGCTTAACTAAAACATAATATCTTTACAAAATTATCAGGGAAAGGTGTTCATATTTCTATATAGTTAATATTTCTAACAGTGACTATACAGCTAATGATGAAGGTCAAATACAATTTTTTTATTTCAAAGTGGGAATTTAATGATTCTCAACAAACTTTTAGCTGCTTGATGAAATCTTGTGCCTTCTTTCTCTGAGTAAACTGAGGAGGGTTGTATTTGTTTTGTTTTATGGGGTTTTGTTTGTTTGAGTACATAAAAAAGGTACCCCCTAATTTTGTGTATTAAACGGTAATAATTATCTAGTAATTTCTATAGACCAGAATCTAAGGACAGCTTAAGTGGAGTCTGACTGACTCAAGGTCTCTCACAAGAGATATCTGAGGTAACAGTCATTATCAAAAGACCTGAGTGTGGAGAATTCCATTCCAGGTTATTTCCGTGATTGTTTGAAGGGTTCAGTTTTTGCCAATCAGTTGAATTGCACAGATCAGCTGCTTGTGAACTCTGGCTAGAGGGGTCCCTGTTCCTTGCTGCTCAGACTCCTCTCTAGGGCTCTTAAGGCATGACATCAAGCTTGTGTCATGCCAGAAAAGTCAGGCAGAAGTGCAAGCAAGACGGGAGGCCATGGTCTAATCTGATTTACTCTTAAAGGTAACTTTCCAGCAATGCTTTAAAAGTCCATTCATTAAGAATCTATAGGTCCAGTCCACACCAAAAAAGAGAAGTAAGTATGAATGTGAACAGTGTAAGTCAAGAATCATTGGGTGCCATCTTGGAATCTGTTGAGCACAGAGTTGGAGGAAAACTCCTGGAACAAACTAAAGATTTATTATTTTATCTCAAGACCTACCAGTACCCAACTGTCATTAAGTAAGGTCTCTGAGAGAGCTGTCATGTGAACTGGAGGATTTAGAGTTTGACCCAAACTTCACACACTGCAATTTAAGGAGTTCTTTTGGGTGGGTGGGTTGTTTATGTTTTTGTTTTTAGAGTACTGAGGTAAGCACCTAGAGCTTCACATTTGCTTGGCTGGTTTCTACCACTGACTGAACTGTCAGCCTGAAAACTGGAAAAATTAATAAATTTCCCCACTGAAATAATAAGTGGCACTACTTTTGAGAGGACTGGGTAAACTGATACATATGAGTAATTTAGCAAGTAGATGGAATCGCAACTGTACCTAGGTCATGGCTTGTTTGAGAAGACAAAACAGAGTAAGTGGAATATCTCTCAGCACAAGGCCTGGCTAGTCCACTTCAGCCCATGATGTGCACTCCAACATTTTCATTCCCTTCTCTTATGGAATGAGTTTCCACTCCCACTAATGCTGTGGGTTCTGTTATCCTATCCCCATCAGCTCTGCCCAGTTTTCTGTAAGGAGAGTTAACTGACTTTCAGATGTTCATAAGTACAAATGAAGAAGTCCCCAAGACTTACAGTAATCAGCCTGTGGTGCTGTGATCCTTTGTGTTTCTCTGTCATTCAGCTAAGTATTAATGAGAAAACAGGATATACATGTGCAGGTCCTCACAGAAGGCCCAAGAAAGCCATTCACAATTCTTCTCAAAGATTAGAAAGGAGTACAGTAACAAGAATATGCACCAGTTAGAAAGTTCCAGAACACTTAAGGTTCTGTAATAGGAAGGGGCACTCAGAGCAGAGGAGGGTGAGACCTGACTCTAAAGCCCCTAGAAGAATGGAAACTTTTTCCACAATTCTGCAGTTCTGTTGAGGTCCCACTGGGAAAAATTGTTTCTGAACAGTCTGGATGGAAAGGAAATGGTGGCATTTTTAGAGAGGGAAAATAAACCTTCTCTGTTACTTAAATCCAAGTACTAGGACAAATACTGGAATCTGGGGTCCTTTTAATGTCATTTCAAAGCTGCAGAAAGAAACACAATAAAAGTTGAATAAGGATTTACTTTATATAATTATCCACATAAGCAAGTTGACTGACTAGCAAATTCAGTACAGACTGATTATAACTATGTAGGTCACAGACAGTGTGTGGAAGGAATTTGTTGCACTGGGGAACTAAGCCTCCTATATTAAATGAAGCACCCTGGATCTTTAATATGCTTTTTATAACCAAAACAGATCTTTAAATGGAAAGCCACACCATCAAGAGATGGGGGAGGGATTGATCACAAGTTGAATTGTGGAGAATCATGTATTTTATGCTTCATTTTAAATAACTATATGACCTTTTTTCTCTCATTTTCCTCAACTCAAAATATCCCCATGACCTCAGTGACAGCCTTTGGTTTTGGAAAGTGGGCATCGTAGATAACAAGACACATGAGAATTGAATGACAGCTAACCATAAATAAATCTCTTAAATGTGACCTATTAAACAACATGAATGAAGTAAAAAATCCTATACAGAAAAGTCCTTTGAGAAAAAAACTATTTCTTATAAATTATATACAATTTTACATACTTATGTATATATACATAACCAGACATAAAGATGCACACAGAGACATATAAAACACATATACATAAATAAAAATAACAAAGTAAATATATATATATATATACACACATATATATAAAATCTTGGTTATAAAAGAATAATAAAAAGGGAATAATGTATACTTTGTATGTGTGGTATATATGTGTGCATATATGTGTGTGCACGTGGTATGTGTGTGTTTAGGTCAGAAGTCAATGTCAGGAGTCTTTCTCTCAATTTTCTCCATGTTATTTTTTTGAGGCAGGGTTTCTCTCTGAACTTGAACCTCAGAGATTCAGAAAGATTTCCTGACTGACTACCAAGCCCTGAGGATCTTCCTGTCTCTGCCTCCCTAACAGGGAGGTTTACACACATGTGCTTCTGTACCTGTGACTGGCTTTTACATGGGTGCTGTGGATCCAAACTCAGATCCTCATGTTTGTACAGAAAGCACTTTACTGACTGAGCCACTTTCCTCAATCCCCATAAATACTTTTGATTTTAAAACAAAGAGAATAGAATTTGGCACAGTAACAGAATAATCAGTGTCATCTGCCATTCCATTTTACAGAAGTAGCTATCAGTAGCATCCTTGAATTACCACACAAATTTCTGAAATTTACAAACTTGAGTTTTTCTACCAATGAAGTGGAAAATGTTGCTATGTCATGAGAACAGAAGTTTTTAAAGATGAATCATTTCTCAGAAAGAATGGTTAAAATCCTGAGTATTTTTTCGAGAATCATAATTATTTCTGTTCAGTAGACAGCCAGCCTTAAAAATCCCCTTTGATCTCATAAAAGCAGAGAATAGAACAGTGGTCTCCAGGGGCTGAGGGAGGAGGAGGACAGTCTAGGGAGATTGTATGCTCTTAGACAGGAGATGCTAATCCTGTATTGCAAAGCACAGGAGGTTAACTATCATCCGCCACAATTTATTACGTATCTCAAAGTTGCAAGAGCTTGAAGATTCCCAGCATATAGAAAAGATTAACATTTGAGGAGATGGTAATTCAAATAACCTTAGCCTGATCATTATATTGTGTGTATGTATTGAATTACTTGTAACCCTAAGTAAGTACGAATATTATGTGTCAAGTAAAAACAAGAACAAAACTCTCTGTAGAAGGAGACCTGTGGATAGCCTTCATGGGGGGAGATTCTGCTACCTGAACGCTAGAATTTCCTTCTCATGACCCTGGAGCCCCACTAGTACCTGCAAGGACTCCTTCAGCCCAGTAGCACTGCTAGGGGAAGCAGCACTGGGGATAGGATGTGGGAGTGGCATCTAACAGAAAGGTTAGGACTTGACCTTGAAACGGGAAATTAGAAGGACATGGGTTCTAATTTCAGTTTCCTTTAAATGCCTTTAATAGCAATGAGATAACAGGCAGAGTGACGAATCACTTGTTAATTTGTCAAATACATGAACATTGTATTTGCATTATTTCTACCCCTCCCAGTCTGTCTCCAAGTTCTCCCATGCTCCCTCACAGTTTCTTCTCTTCTTTATCATTGTTAAGTGTATATACACATACATACATTTAAAAATATATATTATGTATAGAATGCACTGAGTCCATTTAGCGGGACTCACCTGTCCCTATATTTAGGGCTGGCCACTTGTTATTAAATAACCTTTCATGGAGCTATTCCAAGAGAAAACTGATTCTCTCTTCTTCAGCACCCATTGGTTGCCTGTAGTTCTTCATCTTGAGGTGGGACCCTATAAAATTTTCCCCAACCAAACTGGCATGTTAACTGGTTTTGTTATTATGCAGATCCTCTTAGACTACCATATTGCGGAGATTTCATGTATGCAGTTTCCCTATCATGTCTAGAATGCACTACATAGCAGTGGGTCTCTTGTCCCTCTGGCTCTTACTGTCTTTCCATACTCTCCTCAGAGCAATGTTTCCTAATCCTTAGGTGTAGACATGTTGTATTATAGATATGTTACCTTGAGCAAGGTACCTCACAGTCACATATTCTTTGTGTTTTGGCCAGAAGTAGAACTCTGTAATAGTCCCTGTCTGTTGCAAGAAGAAGTTTATTTGATGAGTGGCGAAAGATACACTTGTCTGTAAATATAGGGATACTTAGAATACAGCGATAAATTTCATTGGTCTAGGAAAGTGACAGCAGTAGGTCCTCCTCTAGGGTCTGTGACTTTTCCACCCATGTGTGATTGGCTAGGCTTACAGTAGCATGCACGGAGCCTCTCCTATTAAATGGGCCTTAAATCCAATTAGACAGTTGTAGATTACTCCCAAGATAAAAAGTGCCAGTATTATACCAACAGAGATAATTTGCTGTGCCAGCTACTGTTTCTGCTCTTAGATTTTACAGTCAGGTGGGATCATTGATGGGTTTTCTCCCCTGAGAGCATAGTAGCTTCTGATACTATGGAAACTATTATTTCAGGAGACTTCCAGATCAGTTCCAGCTCGATTGCTCTAAGTCTTGTGTCTGGAATTTGTAGTGTCTTCAGCAAGAGTGTCTTACCTTCAAATCCTGGGAGGCAATCAAGGGATGTGGCAATAGCTTTTATTATTTTGGGAGTCTCTTGTACTACTCTAACCAGGAAATCAAAGGGATGTGGCGCTGTGATTTTGTTATATAGCCTCAACTATACACATGTATTCATGTATGCATTGTATATGAATTTTTTAGTGGGCTTTTGGGAAAAAAAAATAAAAACATTTCCCGTTGGTTTTCCATAGTACCGAAGTATTGTTTTCCTTTCCTCTCTCCCTGTATACTTCCTCTCTTCCGTCCCTAGTTATAATATACCTAATTTTTCCCATTTTCCCTTTGATAAGGCCTATGTTCTACTATCCCCCTCTCTTGAGTTCCTTCTTCCCTTCTACGCCCGTGGTTCCTTTCTATTTTCCTGGATCCTGAAGTTACTTCAGTATATAAACTCACATTTAAGGATTTGGAGCTATGATTCCTGAATAAGGGAAAACCCCTGTTGCTTATGTTTTTCTGATTCAGCGTTACATCACTCAGTATCACAGTTTCTAGTTCTATGCATTTACCTTCATGTTTCATGATTTCATGTTTCTTTACCACTGAGTAGAATGCCATTGTAGAAATGTACCACATTTTCATACATATTTAATATATATTTCATGATTATCGGTGAGGGTCATTAGGTAGCCTTTCCTAGGTAATGTAAAAAGAACAGCAATAAACATGGTTGAGCAAATGTCCCTGCAGTAGGAAATTGAGTCCTTTGGCATATGCCAAGGAATGGTATAGCTTGATCATGTGGTAGGTCTATTTTAAGGATTTTAAGAATGCTCCACACTGATATCCGTAGTGGCTGCTACTATCTGCAACTCCACCAGCAATGAACGAGAGTTCCTAATTCCTTATATCGTCTCCAGCATTTGTTATTAGCTATTTTTTTGATCTAAGACACTTTCACTGGGGTAAGATAAAATCTTAAAGTACTTTAAATTTGCATTTCCCTAGCTACTAAAAAGCTCCTGGACCCCTGCTCACATAAACCTACAGCCATGGTGGCCGTTTGTACAAGATCCATGACAAGTCAAGCAAACAAAAACCCAGCACAGCACTGGGGCAATGGACAGCAAAACCCCAATCTTAGATGAAGAAATATTGGCAACTGATTACTGCTGGATGAGGAAGAGCTGATCTTCATAAAGTAGGGACTCTAGATAGGCTGACTGGACCCCAGTGGATGAACTTACACTGAGGAACAGGCCTTAACACAGCTGACAGTATGTATGGATTGCAGTTGAGAGGATCTGGAAAGTGCAGGTGGGGAAGGAGGTATAAAGATGATTAAGATTGCTTAAGAAGTTCTGTATGAAATAAAAAGATTCAATAAAAAATGTTGAATGCTGTTTTAAAGTTTTTCTTAGCTATTCTTATTTCTTCTTTTGAGAACTCTCTGTTCAGATCTATAATCCATCTTTAACTGTTTTTTTTTTAAATTCTTTGTTTATTGACTTCTTTGTATATTCTGGAAATTAATCCTGTATCAGTCTGTCTCCCACTCCGTGGGTGTCCTTTTCACATTAATTCCTGAGTGAATGAAGTTCAATTTATAATTATAATGTCTTATTGGTTGATTGTTCCTTTAATCAGAATGGAGTTACTACTTTATCTCTTTTGATTATTTTTTTATGAGTGTGAGTGTATTACATGTGTGTAAGTACTTCTGTGCTGTATAATGTCTATAGAGGTCAAGTGTTTTTGAGCATTAATTAGAGATTAATAGGAGATAGTCAGGACTCAGGGACTACTCCCAGATGGCATGATAAACACAAAAAAGTATTAATTACTAAAGGCACCAAGGACTATTAATGGTATGTGTCATGTTAGTTTAAAGTGGTTTAGGTGTTGAAAGGAGAATATGCTTATCTAAGAGCAACTGTAGAGTTCCAGAGTTAAATTTAGAGTTGCTAGGAAACAATGGTCAACACCATCCAAAGAAAGTAAATCTGCTAGCATCCGAATGTCCCCTAAATGTCAGGAACCAGACAAAGCACTTTTCATAAAGGACCTAATGAAATCTTCATGCATTTTTCAGATGAGGGAATGCAGGCTCAGGAAGGGCTGATCACCCCACTAGACCCTAACACTCACGTACTCTCTTCTATATCACACTGCTTTGTATCACAGTGTGTATCTCTAAATGGTTGTTTTATGGTTTGACTCTTAAGTGTTCCCCAAAGTTCATGTTTGAAAGCTTGGTCATGTGGTTGTGGAGCTAGTGGGAAGCAGTGTGACCTTTAAGAGGCAGGCCTAATGGAATCAGGTTAGATCAATGAGTACGATCCTGAGACTATGGCCCCTTTCTCTGTCTCTGTCTCTCTGTCTCACTCTTTCTGTTTCTCTCTCTGCTTCCCAGTGACCATGAGCTGAGAATCCTCCTCTGCCCTGTGTCCTTGCTATAATGCTCTGTCTCACTACTGCCCACAGCAATCAGTCCAGCACTCGCTCAAGCCTCCAAAACTATGAGCCAAAGCAAACCTTTCCTTCTTAAAAGGTGTTTTTTCTCATAAGTCATTTTTTCTCCCAGTGACAGAAAGCCAATAAACACACTGGCTAGACCAGCATCTCTAGAGAAAATGTATGGTGATGGGTAGCTGATTCTTTTTCTTGCTATAAATCAGTCCCTCATCTGTCCTATCTTTCAAGAAGGTGTAGCCTGTAGGGAGTGTTATAATAGAGTGTCTTGTTCTCCCTAGAACAATAAGAAGGTGGGCTGGTGACCCAATAAGGACAAATAGAAAACTTCCTCTGGAACTGGAATGAGGGGCATAGAGATGTGAAGTCAACTACCAGTGGAGTCCAATACTGCCATCGTGATACCTCAGCTCCTAAGCTTCCAGCATGATCTTCCGGCTCCCCTGGGAGTTTGTTACATCACCCTCTTTTCCTTAAGGACTTCCTATTTTTCTGCTATAATCAACGAAATAATCCCCACAACCACATTAAACTCATTCCATGCTAAAGCCCTGGGAGCTGGTTGGAAGTCACCTTTGGCCCTGAGGTTCCAGTTGCTGCAGGTTCTGGTCTGGAGTACTTCAGAGAGGAGGAAAAGAGCTATACATCTGTCCCTGCTGTGAGTAAATGCATTGGCGGGGGTTGTTCTGAAGGCCTGGTTAGGGTGGTTAGGGCTGCCTCCCTTCAACTTGCTTCAAAAGGGAAGCTTCATATAGAAAGCTAAATTCAGCACAGTTTTGTATGAAACATATAGGACTAGCTGGGTGAGAAGTAGGAAGCTTCTTTGTAAGTATGGAGAATATGAAACTGCTTTGGCCAAGGTATATTTTTGGTAGATACAAGCAAAGGAAGAGTCATTAAGGACAATCATATCTCCCTTGGACTGTGTATTTGTCACGTGTCTGTTGCTGTGATAGAAACACTGACCAAGGGGACTTATAAAAGCAAGAGTTTATTTAGTTTACAAGGTTTCAAAGGGGCAAGAGTCCATCATGGCCGGGAGGCACGGTGGGAGAGGTGGCTAGAGCAGACACAGCAGCTAAGTTTAGGAAGTAGATCCAGCAAGGCTTAAGAACTCTCTAAGAACACCCCCAGTGACATGCTTCCTGCAGCATGGCCACACCTTCTAAGACTTCCCGAAACAGGGCGACCAACTAGAGACAAAATATCCAAATACTTACAGCCTATGGTGGACTTTCTCATCCAAATAACCACAGACTGTATTCAAATCAGATGCTTCCTATTACAATATTTTATGTTTCAATTCATAAACCATTGGTTTAATTTTGGTGACATATTAACTGTGTATTTGATATTCTTATATATAGTATGATCTAATTAAATCTGAGTAATTAGTGTTTCTGTCTCCATAAACATTTATCCTTTTCATGCCAGGAATTTTTGAACTCTTCTAGTCCATCCACGGTTGTAAACTATAAGCATCCTACTGTACTGTAAAGCATTGGAAATCATTCCTGTCGTGTAACTCTTTGGATGCTTTTATCAAATTGTGTCACCTGGTTCCCTTATTCTTCACTCCAGCAACCACTCTCTGTTCTTTACCTCCATGAAATCAACTGTTTTAGTTTCAACCTATGAGCAAGAACATGCGGTATTTGTCTCCCTGTGCCTGGCTTATTATTTCATTTAATATACTTCCCTGAAGTTCTTCCCATTTTACCTAACATGATAAGATTTTGTTTGTTTTTAATGGTCACAGCCCCTTCAACTCAAAGGATATGAATCTTCAGATACTTCAGACTTGCCTGTAGTGAATATTAACCATAGGACAATCCTTTCTTCAGTGTTGACACCAGTTTTATGGAAAGGACCATTCCTACAATTCCTACTTAATGAAACACATGACCTCTAAAGGTGAAGTTTCAAGAAAACAAAGCTCTAGGGGAATGATTTTTGCAATGTGGACATGCTCTGGACATATGACTTTTATTTATACTTACAACCAAAATGTTAATCTTATCTTAGTTTGTTTACAATGTAAGCAAACTGAACTGAGTTTTGAGTTCCTCTTCTAACCTAAATATAGCTCATGACTTTTCCTGACCCTTGACCCAAAACAGTGTATGAGTGTGTGTGTGTGTGTGTGTGTGTGTGTGCATGTGTGTGTGTGTATGTGCGTGCGTGAGTGTGCGTGCTTGCAGGCATCTGTGTTTTGCATATCAAGCAAGCACTGCAAATTGAATATTTGTTGGAAGCAACAAAGATTTTTCCATTTGTGTTGAAAAACAGGTGGGATGGAATTGATAACTCCTATTGGGGGCTATATGTGCATAGATGCTGATCCAGCTAGGTCAGTAGGGGTCAGAAAGGGCAAAGTTCTTCTGTGTTAGAACAAGGGTCCACGATTACTTCCTCATTTCATGCAGCATACATTTTTGCTTCAATATAAGAGAAGAGAGAAGAAAGTCTTAGGGAGAACAGAGCCCAGATGATTCTGATAGAATGAATTCTCTCTGAACAGCCTGAGTCCCCTCGTGGATAAAATAGGTATCAAGAGTCAGGCTGTTTTTATTCAGGCATCACAGTAATGTGACATTGCATAGCACCACCACAAAGCTCTACTTAGCTCTGGTGAATGACTGGTGGACTGAGACTGTTCAACACTTGGTGAACTGGAGCAGTAGTGCTTTGCTCAATAAGGCTATTTTAATGCACAAACACAGAGGGTTATCTTTTATAGTAATGTGTATCTGTTTATGGGACTGTGCTATTTTTAATTTGGATATGTATAACGAATGGATAATTTATTTCTTTAAAGAATCCACTGGTTGCTTTCCTTAGATATTTCAGGGTTATGTCTTTTCTATTTCTCAGGTTCTCTTCTGGTTGCCCTTGAGAGTTATCTAGGTCCAAGGTCAATAAGAAATAAATTCAGCTGTACAGAATTACACAACTCACCAATTAGAAATGGGAAGGAATTAAATATAGCAAATGAGCGAAAGCACAGAATAAGGGAGAATGGTTATTTTTGCAGCTGGAGATCAAAGAAGACTTCATGGTGAAGGTGGCATTTGAGCTCTTCTTCCAGCTCCTTACGCATTACGTGTGCCTTATAATGGAGGCAACAGAAGCCAAATGCAAAAAAGTGACCATTACAGAAATAATGGAGAAAGAAGGGGTGCCACCAGGTGATCAGAGAAGGATGAGAAGCACAGGCCTGTGAGAGTATCGGCCACTACTTGTAGGTTGGAATAGTGCAGAGTACCTTCTTACAAGAACAAGGTTCCCTCCTTAGAGAAGAGCCTGAACTCTACACTTCAGACCTTTGTGAAAACATGGACTCTATTTCATCACTGCTGTACTTCACTGAACCAGGCATTTTGTCATTCTGAACATCCACATGGTGGCTAACAACCACCTGTCACAACAGTTTCGGGGGATCTGATGCCCACTTCTGGTGTCTATGGGCATTCCACACACATAGTGCACTTACATATATGCAGGAAAAGCACTTATGTACATACATTTAAAATAAAATAAATTAATGCTTCAATAAAAGAAATAGTAACCAGAGGAAGGAGAGGAATGTTGTGACCTGATGTTTTCTGGACATGACATAACCACTGTATTCATGAACTCACTGCTCTGTATTCATGAACTCACTGCTCTGTATTCATGAAGTCACTGCTCTGTTTTCATGAACTCACTGCTCTGTTTTCATGGTTACTTGCACAAGATCAAGTCAACAAGGTCAGTCAATAGTCTAGCAGGTCTCACTAATTGGACTCAGTGAATCACACAAAAAGAAAAAGAAAACAAGGAGAAGACGCAATGGTAGGAGGAAGGCCTATTGGGGAATGTCCAGGGCAAGTGGGAGGGGAGAGTTACTGGTAGATATGACCAATGTACATGTAATTACATGTATATGTAATGTATACATGTATGAAATTGTCAAAAGATAAATACAAAAGTTTTTAAAAGAAATATCAATTCAGGAATCATGGTTAAGTTATTCTATTCTATTTAGGCAACACAATCCCCCTGTCAGATGAAGATTTTGAAGACTTTCAAAGTGTTTGAGGCCAGAAAATAAAATAGTCCTTGACTCTAAGTCATGGAGGAAAATGTTGAAACTTAATATTCAATGCTGTATCAAGTATCTCAAAATGTAACATTATGCGTTACATAATCCACTTCACACACTGCCTGCAAAGCTTAAACAAGAGAAGCAACATAAATGACTTCTTTATTTCCATGTTGAAAATGAGGAAAATTAAAAACCTCTTCCATTTCTTTCTAGTGGAAATCATCGTTCACAGGTAGCGCAAGCATGTTAAGAGAAGGTGTGTGTTTAAGGTACAGCACTTTACACATTTCATCAGATGCCCTGGGTTTAGTCATACCCACACTTTCATTCTCTCAGATATGAGAATTAAGCTCTATTTTTCTACAGTAGATTTAGTACATACGGAATGTACACTGTCTGAATCCTCTGTTGTTAAATTATTCACTGATAGGTAATTTTATTTTTATTTTACCTAGATTTCAGCAGCATTTATAGTGTATCCATAAGCATTATAGCACTAAAAGTTCTTTGCAGAATTTTCTGGTCCAATCTCCTCATTTTAACAATAATACAAATCAAGACTGAGGTGACCAAGCTCATATAATCTCAGTGACAAGTAAGTATCTCCAAACTGAATTTTCTTGTTCCAATCCCATGGTTTATTCTACCACTAAGCACTGTTTAAATAGAACCATTTTCCAAATACCTTTTCTCTTTTGTAGAGTAAAAATTCAGATGTTACATGTAAAAATTCATTGGTTTGTCTTATTAAAATACGCTGGCTGTATTATCTGTACACTTCATTCTTCTAGCCTGGTTGGCTCACAATTAGTATCCCTACCAACCTGAATAAAAATTATCCATGAGAGAGTGAAGATAATCACACTGTTTATTTGCAAACCCTTCTCATTTTCATTTTAAGTTTTGAGTCATGCCAAATGAATTTGGATCTGAATACATTTATTACTTCACTTTGCAATTATTTGAAATTATAAAAGCAGACATTGAAATAAAAGTGCTTTTGGGTGACTCTGATACAGGGTATTAATTTTAATTACATCATTCATGATGATAATATAGTTTTATTGTTTGCTTCTGAATTTTCTTACATGGAAATCTATTTGTCCAAGAATTTCTATAGCACCTATGACAGAGTACTTAGGCCAGAATGGCGAATAAGATTAACACAATAATAGCTTCCTTTGCTTTATAAGAATATTTTAATGTAGATAAAATAAGAGCATATTAGAATCAGAATTATAATACCTTGAGTATTTTTTTTAATCCTGGGTTTCAGGTGGTCCAGCTTCCATTTAGTGTCCTGAAAAGCCTTAAATATTAAACACAAAAGTCTTATAGAAGAAATACTCGACATCTCCCTTAGAGTCAGTAAAGCTATGTCCTTCCAAGTTTAAATTTAAACTGTCCATTTCTCTTTATTTGGGTTTCTTTTACATACAAAGACTTTACAAAGTATTTCTTATGCTTTGTAGTTTTTATTTATAATAGTTCCATCAGAAAGATCACTTTCTTATTCAAATGAAATATCTGAGGGCTTTGAAAATATTTTCATTTTTAAAACTCCATGATTTCGGCTTGTATTTGTTCCGGTCATATAAGAACCGACATGTTAGACAAGTTTTTATTTCCTACCTTAGTGACATTTCAAATAAGGAGTAGTGTAGGAACATTAGCAGATGCGGTCTTTGTTAAGATTTCTTTGACAGATGGAGATGAATCAGGGGAAGACAGTTTGGAAACTAAGCAGTCATTAAAGAGACAGCACCCTTAGGCCTATATTTTAACTTCAGTCCTTCATATTTCTCTCTCCTTTGGATCAGCTGCTTATAGGGCCTGTAAGTCCTTATCCCACCCATCATCTCACAGTCTCTGTTCTTTCATTATTTGGAATGTGCAGGAAATTCCTTTTTCCAGATGCTGGCATGCTGTTGTGAGAACAAATATGTGCAGAGGAGAAATTACAGTTTCTTAATGAACTCGGCAGATTCCTCTAGTCCACAGAGATGTTTGAGGGATTAGTCAGCACTCTGGAAATTAGTAAATGATTTGTGTCTGACTTGTATATTGTGGAGTAATGACAATCAGTTTTCTCATCCAAACATCTATTGATTTGTGAAGCATCCTCAGCCTGACAGACAGAGAGACAAGTTGGAACACGGACTCCTGACTCTTCAGATGAGTAATGATTTTTAGTAAGTCATCCGAGGCCAGATCTCAGATGAGCTTTTACCTTCTTCTTTCCATTAATTTCCTACCCTGTTCTATACTGTTTTATAGAAATATGTAAGTTATTGTGTAGCATTTGAAGCAAATTCTCCTTGAAAACCTAAATCTCCCAGGGTCTGAGCTATAGTCAAGGAATATCTTAACAGAAGCTGCTGCAGGGATTTCAGGCTCTGATTTGCAAACTCTAGAAGTTTCTCAGCATTTTAACAGAAAGTACAGGATGTAGAATCAGGCTAAACAAACTATACACATGTGGGTAGAGGGGCCAAAATTATGTGCCAGTATGGCTTTATGCAAAGCATTATGGGTACTACTCATTATAATTTCATGTGTTAGTTTACTTATAAAAATGCTTTGGTCCTTTAAAGGAACATGCTGAGAACACAGAAGAGGAGGCAGAAAGCATGTAAGAGCCACCAGGCGGCGGGGAGAAGCCTGCAAAATGTTATCTTCAGGGCATGACATGGCATTACAAATACAGTCTCATAGCAACTAAAGTTGCCTGCACTGGGCCTGCCGAAGATCTGGCCTATCATCAGTCAGTCATAACTAGGAAGGGCTCAGAGGGCCCTGATGTACTATTGGCAACTGATGGATTCTGAGGAAGGGGCAGTCATTGTCTTCAGATGGGTATTCAACAGTGGACCTACCAGACTCCAAAGAACAGTTCCAAACCTGTGTTCACACAGACAGGCCTAGTTAAAATCACTGAGTCAAAACACAAAATAAAAAGATGTGAATGAGGGAATAGAGGAACTGGACATGACAGGGTGGAAGGATACATGACAAGGTGGAAAGTGTGGGTAAGTAGAGTGGACTATAAACCTATGGCATTTGCAAAGAACAAATTTAATCAATGAAAAAAAAGAATATTTAAAAGAAAGAACAAAAGAAAAAGAAAGAATTAATAAGAAAGAAAGAAAATACTGAACACCTGAAGACTATAGTTCTAAAAAGCAGGCCAAGGTACTCTGAGAGCCAGGTGTAAGTTTTAGCTCCAGTGTAAATGAGGTCCGAGCCAAGTGTAGACTCTCATCCTTGCAATAAATTCTTTTGTTTAGACTGTTATTATCTAAGGGCTTACTCTTCATTAAGAAACATCACACTTTTAGGACCTACCGTCCTCATTTGCAAGATCATTGTCTGGATTTAATGACTTTGTGAATTCTTCTTGGTTCTGAATATCCCAGAGTTCTCTAGTCATTTTAGATACTACTGTACATGTTATGAGAACACAAACTGTAGAAACAGAGTGCAGCTTTAACTTTCCCTCTCCCGCTTGCCAATAAGAATTGTAGCTCTCTTGTCCTCTTTGCATTCCTTCTTTAACTATAAAGGAGTCGGGGACACCCCAGGAGACTGAGAAGTAAAAATGAAATGTTCTTCTGGAAAAGAGTCATTGGGCCAAGATGCATCTGGATAGCTCTGTTTTTCTGAGAACAGGGCATCAGAGAGGAGCAATCAAGACACTGAAGATAGGTTTTTGAGATCTCTCTAGAAAAGCTGTGTTATCTTGACAGTATTCATTGGATGGGTACTTCTTTTTCTCCTCTAAAATATGCTTCAAGATTTAAACTACAGTGCTCACAGCTTTATGAGTGTTTTAGAAGCACTGTTATTTAGTGAACTTAGCATTATACCAGAAACTGAATTGTACAATTATTTGGAAGTTTCCAGAACTCACCATGGCTTCTCTTCTCCTATTCTTGAATCACACCTGCCCACTCACCCATAGCAGTGGCTGTGCCAGTCAGAATTCTTCTTGGTGTCCCTAAGGAGCTAAGACACTACTCTCTAACCTCAGTCTCCCTATCTCCATCTCCCATGTTCTAACTTTTCTTCACTCTCCCTCTTCCTTCCCAGAATTCCTCTCTGCTACTCTCTGCATATCTAATTCACTCTTCTCTCTCTGTCAAATAGCTTTTATGGCTTTCCTTTAGATACAACCTTCTCAATTTCCAGGTTTATATGCTCTTAGCTCCAGACATCAGTCATGATGAACCAGTATCTCCCAGTCTCAATTGCAAATTCATAGCAGGGAGAATGTGGCCACTGCAACTCTGCACAGGTGTTCACACTGGTAGGTATCAGCCTCACTCAGGCAGCATTACAGAAACTCCCTGTTGGCGGAGAAGCTGCAAACTCAGAGATTATTTGTATTCCTCATTCTGTAAATCTACCGCTTAAAGAACTCTGGGCTTCTATGATCTTTCCACACACACGTTGTGAATGTCCTGCACTCTCACAATCCTCCAATTTGTCACGTCATTAAAAATTACACATAATCCATTACCCCACAAGCAGACAGATGTACTCTGTGATCGGAGAACCTGGGCACTGAACCATGTATCCTCTCACTGCTTCAGCCTTGCTCTGCTGACCTGGATTACATGATATTATTTACTCAGAGCTTCAGTCTCTAGAAATCAGTATTCTTTAGGGGCCACAGGATTCATCAATGTCTATCCTTCCTCCGGGAGTCTTGAGTATTTTTAGCCCAGCCCATCTCCAGGCTTTTTGTCCATTATGGTGTCAATAAGCATAGGTGATTTCAGAACAGTCTATGGATGTTAATTTATAATCCCTTCCAGAGATAACTGACTAGTAGGTCCTGCTACCAATTAGCTCATTAAATATCATCCAAATGCAATGGAGTTGAGGTAGGGAGCATAGGAGCCTAGGTAGGAAGGGCTGAGAGACCCAGGACAACTCCCCTTGGAAAAATGCATCTGGCTCTTCCCAGCAGGGCAACACCCAGTACCTCTTACCATACAGGTAATCTGGGGTCAGGCATTTCCAGAGAGAGAGATCAGCAAGGCTGACTTAACCCAGCATTGGGCTCCAATCTGTTCTTAAAGTGAATTCTTAAGGGAAAAGTCCTTCATTCACTATCACATGAGTATGCATGACTGTTAAAATGATTAATATTAGTAGATCTATGACCTGCACATAAGCATAGCATCCAAACTTATATAATAGCCCATCTGGCAGTCAGGGTAAAGACCCACCCCACTTTTGCCCCAGAGACAAATTCCTCTCTTACCCTCAACTTATATAACATAATCCTAAAAAATGAGCTCTGGGCTTTTAAGTCACATGCTTGCCTCTGCCACTCCCATTCTGTATTACATTTTTAACAAATCTATTCTTTTGCACTTACTACTCCATGTTCTGGCCAATTCCTTATTTGAGACACACAAAATCTGAATTTGATGTCTTACAAGACCCTGAGGCACCATCTGGTAACATATTATCACCTCATTTGTACAAGAGACTTCTGGCAGGTCTTATCTTATTTACTGATTCTATACTGACTCTGACCTGTGTGTGTGTGTGTGTGTGTGTCCTAATTTACACGTTGACACCCTAATCCCCAGTGTGAATGCATTTGGAGATAACACCTCTAAAGGGATACTTACGATGAAATGAGATGCTAAAGGACCATCTCTAACCCAGGAAGACTGATGTCCGGTTAAGAAAAGCAAGACATACCAAAGGAACATGCGGACAGAGGGGAAGGCATGTGAGGACAGAGGGCGATTCGTGTGCAACCCTAAGAGATGAAGCAGCAGCAGAATCCTCCTTCCACCCCTGCCCCTTGCAGCACCTTGATCTTGACCAGTTTCTAAGACTATGAGACAAATAAGTTGCTGTTCTCTAAGCTACCTGGGTTCCAGTTTGTCCTTACAGTAGCAGAAGCACAGGAACACAGTGGCCCTATTGATGCATGATGAACAGTAATGAGTGCATGCTCATCTGTGGTCCAGCCATCTCCAGAGAAGACAGCTTTCCCAGCCTCTTTCCCTTAGGTCAGGTTCTCCAGTGGTTTTAACATCTGATTCCTGCTTCATTGATCTGATCAGCTCTGGACTTATCTGAACAGGTCACCGAAATCCCAAATCAACCCTGCCACAGTCTGATGTTTTTCAGTTGTCTAGACATGCTCATAAATAGCTGGATGGCTGCCCACTATAAATTTTTAATGAGAGATTTTGAAATTAGAAAAGGAGGGAAGCAATTGCAATTTATGACCTGGAGTCACTCAGTAAGCACGGCCCCTTTTGAAAGGCCGGTGCTACCTCCTCATTGGCAACCTCACGTCCTCTGCCCCCTCAGTCAGGCAAGTCCAGAGCGTTAGTCACTTGCTTTCTGCCCCATTCTTCCCAATGAGATCTCATAGTGTCTCCTCCTATTCTCAGCTTATGAGGTGAGAACCTAAATAATTACCCAGAAAGCATCAGATTTAAAGCACCCGGAAATGCCTGGGGGTTACCTGTTACTATAATTAGGCGAGTTTAACCCTGTTGATGAATGACATCTTTGGAAATATAATAGATAGACCTCTGCAGAGAATCTATATGTTGCAAAGCATTTTAGGCATGCACAGGTACCTCGAAGTCTATTTTAGCACCTGTGGATGTCTGATTAGCGTCTTTATAATATTAACTACCTGTCAGCTCTCTTCTTTAATGAAAACACAGGTATGCTGAGCTCTGTCATCATACAAATTTTGATATTCTGGAAGCAATGTATCAGAGTTATAGTGGATTAAAACTGCTCCTAAATTCGATATAATACTGTGCCCTCATAAAGGAAAAGCATTTCACATATACGTAATATGTTTGTATGTGTATGTGCAATATTTTTCTTTATTCTCAAAATAGTAGAAGATATTGTTCTTCTTATTACCCATGCATCTTGTAAATTAAGACACTGGTAATAATTTTTTTTCCTTTCTTCCCACTGACCTTCATTCATCAATAAAAATAATGTCATTTGATTGTATATCAGGTTTTATTTCATGGTACACAGAAATCCTTATTGCTAAATCATATTGCTTATCATAGTATACAATTTATTCTAAGTGCCTAGCTAGAGGTTTTCCTTTGAGTTTGTTTTACTACTTTTAAATAGTTTCATGCATAGGAAATCTTTTGGGGTATAGGAAGGGCACAAATGATAAAACAAATAAATAACGGATTTTAGTCGAAAGAAAGGCTTTTGTGGTTTCTAGTATTGATTCAGTCAAGGGAATGCACTTTCCTCTCCATAAAAGAATGAGGCTGGACATTGCACCACCAAGAGGACATTCTTGTATTCTTCTCACTGACAGAGCAAAGAAGTAATGTCAAATACTTCACTAGATGGACAAAGAAGTAAACAAATGGTGGGATTCATAATGTGAGGGTCAAATAATGACTACACAGGACTGCAGAAATTACAGTGACAAGGGCTGCAATGGAGATGCAGTTCTGTGTATGAGCTCTCTTTAGTGGGTAAACGAACATACAGATCCCATCCCCAGCTCCAAACTGCACCACTAATCTTTCATTTCTGCCATGACGTCATTTGCCTAAGATTTTTGCTTTCCAATTCATCATTCTCCATCAACAAGTGTAGTTTCAGTTTGACAGAGAACAAGAAGAAATATAAATGGTCCAGAAAAAAAAAAAAAAACTTTTAAAAGCTTCAGCTTCATTAAAAATAATTTCAAGTAACGGAAGATATCTTTTCCTCCTTTCTAAATATTTTATTTATTATTTTTATTTTGTGTGTACGAGTGTATTGCCAGCATGCTCACAAAGTCAGAAGAGGGCATCTGATCCTGTGGAACTGGAGTCACAGACAGTTATCAGCTGCCATAGGGATGCTGGGAACTGAACCCAGATCCTCTGCCATAGTAGGCATTGCTCTTAACCACCGAGTCATCTCTCCAGCCCCATTTTTTCATCCTTTTCACCCAAAGAATGTATTTGTTGTGTACAGTGAATGGAGGACATTAACTGTGGAAGTAACTTTGGATTCATTTTTTTCTACAAATTTTCTCTGAAAAACTAATATGAGCCAGGTACGGCAACACTCATGTGTCAGCATAACATTCAAGAAATGGAAGCAAGAGGAGGAAGACCTTGTAACCATCCTGGAAACCTTAGCACGCTCATGGCCATTCTGAGCTACAAAGTAAAACTCTGGCTCAGAAATAAGAAAAAAATATTCAGTTGTACATGATATGTGCATATATATGTGTATATATGAATGAACACTAATATTTATAGTAGAAAGTATTTAACTGTGATGATCTGACTGAGGAATTCCCCCATAGGCTCCAAGTATTTGAACATTGGGTCCATCGGTGGCATTGTTTGGGGTCATGGAACCTTTAGGAGGTATGGCCTACCTAGAGGAAGCACATTACTCAGGGCGGGCTTTGAGAATGGATAGCTATGCCCACTTCCAGGCAGTTGCCCTCTGCTTCCTGTGCCTGCTTGAAGATGTGAGCCCTCGGTTTTCTGCTGTCACCACCTCCTGCTGCCGTGCTCTCCCACCATGATGGACTCTTACCTCTGGAACTAGAAGCCAAATAAACTCTTCCTCCTTTAAGTTTCCTCATGGTGTTTTATCACCACAACAGAAAACATAATTTATACACTAACAAGTGATACATAAAATAGATATACAGCCATTGAAAATGCTATTACAGATGCATGGGCATTATCATAGAAGAACTTTAATCAAGTCAGGTCTTACAGTACAAGTCTATAATCCCAGCTACTTGGAATGTTGAGGCAAGAGGATTGCGAGTTCAAGGCCTGTCTGGGATACACAGCAAGCTCAGGGCCAACCTAGTCAACTTAGTGAGACCCTATCTCAAAGCAAAAATAAAGTGGCTCAAGATACAGCTCAACAGTAGAGCACTTACCTCTCATGGATAAAACCTTAGAACAAATTCCCAGTACTTCAAAAAATTAAAATCATTCATTCATTAAATACAAAATAAAAACAATATATTATTTAATGTAAACAAATTAAAGGATGAAATGAATCAGGGTATAAAACAGAATACTAAAACTGTGGATGGATGATGTTTGTATACACCTGTTTATGGGTGGGTAGGTGGAATAATGTAAATTTGTACAAACATGGGCACAAACACCTGAAGGTGCCTTGTCTCTAGATCAGTACTTTTCAGCCTTGGGTCAATAGCATAACAATCTATGAAAAGTTTCATTAAAATACAGATTGTAGAATCCAAATCCCATCCCTTAAATCAGAGCAGTGAGAGTGGGACAAGAACCAAAGGTTAACAAGCGTTGGAGGTGATAGGTATGCTGGAGATAGGTGTACTGGACCATTAAAAAGGAATAATATTAATGCAAATTCCAGTTAGAGTCGCCTCTGGATACGGGAGCCAACATGTAAAAGCTCTTAACAGCCAAAGTGGAACACTTAGAGTCACAATATAAATAATAATGGCCTTGATTTTAGTCCACAGAATAAAAGATGAATACCCATAATGACAAATTTAAAGAATGGAATAAATTTGTCCTTACAAAAGAATTTCCAATGATATATGGGCAGAGAAAGAGAGAGATAGAAAAATCACTATTAGGCAAACACTAATGTAATTGTACAGGTATGGTCAACTACTAGATGCTAATTTGTGGATATAAAATGGATGGTGGAAAGGATACTACATGGGCTCAAAGTATGTTTCCAGGGACAGTTATTAATTACAAAGGGAAAATTACATCTGATGAAGAAATGTGACAGAAACCACCAAGTTTAACCGAAGTTACAAACGATAAAAGTTTGTCAAAGGTTACGAAACATCACCAGAAAAGCCAAGAACCAAATGAATCCCTTGAGATGAGATACCACGAAGGACACACCATTGCTCCCCAGGCATTCTCACCAGAAACATACCATCTCACCAGAACATGGGAATTCCTCAGACACATTAAGCCTGAGGCACAAGTAAGTGTCCAGGGTTCTCAGAAATGTCAGGGTCACGAAAAGAAAGGTTGAGGATCTGTCACAGACAGGAAGAAAGGAAAAGCAACCTACAGAGCAAGGGGGCCCTGACTGTCATGTAACAAATCAGCATTAATGGGGTCAATGAGATGGCTCAGTGATTAAGGTGACTGCCACAAAGCCTGATGACCTGAGTTCAGTCCCTGACACTTACATGGTGGACAGAGAGGACTGACTCTTGTAAATTGTCCTCTGACCTATATACGTGTCCTTTAGCATGCGCATATCCATACAAAAACACTTGCTCCACACCACCACACAAACATGCATACATAAATGTAAAAGAAGAGCATTGATGGGAGAACTGATGAAGTTTAAGTAAGGTACTGTTTAGTTCATCCTCCCAGCCAAGGGTTCTTTTCTGGTTTTGATGACTAATCAATGGTTATATAAGAATGCTAATGTTAGTGGTAGCTGGATGAGGTATATAAATAAACGCTATTCATTGTAGCTCATTTTTAATTCTGAAATTCTTTCAAGTATATATTTTAAATGTTAATGAGTTCCTCGATTTGCATTTCCCAGTTCTCGCCAGCATACTGATAAATTGCAAAGACCATTAGGAAACCACTAAAACCTAACTTTCCTCCCAGTGCCAAATTCTTCAAGGAATTCCCTCTAAATGGGGTCAATGACGCTAAAACCAGAAACCCAATTGTTAGCCAACAAATGGCTCAACCACTGAAAGGACTTTCAGTGGAACTAGAAAAGATGGGGGTCGGGGGAGCCTTTGTTACTCTGCCCACCGTCAGCACCTGGCTCGGAAACTCCAGGTCCTTTTGAAGCAGAAAACCGTATCTCCACACAGTGTGGCTCTGAGGCCGACGGAGCTGTTCGATTTAGGAAATGCCTCTATAAGCCTCCACTATCTGCCTGAAACACTGTGAAGGCTTGGCGTGCTTACTGCAGCCCCAGAGACTGTGTGGCACTTGGCTCTGTGGCTCCAGAGTCATGGCTGTGCCTGCATGTATGCAGTGCTCAACTCAGCAGCCTTGCAGCATCAAGCTCTGGGGACCCAGGTACCAGCTGTAGTAGTGAGGCATCATTCTGATGTGCCCTTTCCTGGGAAGAGAAATTCGACAAGTGCCCTGGGGGACCTGAATTAAGGGAAAGCAACCATGGCAAAGAACCAACTTGTCTATAAGCACATGAGAGATGGCCTTGTGTTTTAGAAGTGATTTAAAATCTATGGGAATTATTCACAGCACTGATTGGCTAGTGCTTGTGTCAGACAAGGAAATAGATTTTATTTCTGTGATCCTGGCATAGGGCAGAGCTATTACTCTGACTTTTATCCCATGTGCATACTCTGTGCTCTGCCTGGAGATATCTGATCAAACACTGGTGTCGTTTGTAAGTTCATTAGAACTTCTTTCCACATACTGAGTGAGCTGGAAGCAGCAGCAGGGCAACTATGAATAAACAGAAGCATCCAATATCAGGGTGTGGGCTCTGGATCTGCCGGGCTTGAGTCTCTAAGTCATTCAATAAATGAAGTGACTGTAATCACCAAGAATTCCTTTAGTCACAAAATTCTTTAAACATATTGTATATTTTTGTTTCCTAATTCTTGAACCTGATCACTCATGCTTATGACTCCTCAATTTCAGTGAAAAGCAGAAAAGAATTCCTTAGAAATGTCACGATTCAATTGTCACTCTAGTCCCGGTGTCATAAATTCCAGTTGTTTCTGAGGCTTAGTGAACTTTGAGCCTCTCAACTCTAGATAGTCTTCTCATTTCTCAGGGAAGAAACTGAGGTCCCTAAGGGGCCAAAAAAGTCTAGAAAGGAAGTCTCAGCTGGGGCAGACCCTGAATCCAGGTCCACTCATTTCCCTTGCATAGTAGCTAACACTGAGCAAGCACTGCTTTATGTGTTCGACACTGGGCTAAGGACTGAATAAAGACATGGCTTCTAATACTCTTGGAAGCCCTATTAAGTAAACATTCACAATCATACAGAAATTATCTTTGAGATCATCACTGTCTAAGAGCAAATCCATCACCACATCTGGAATATCTCTTCTCTCATTTCTTGATTTTATTTTCTTTGTAACTCTTAAGACTATATTAGTTACTTTTTCTCTTCCCTATGATAAGACAGCTGAGGAGAAGAAATTTAAAAGGAGGGTTTATTCTAGCGTATGTTTTGAAGGTGTGCCGTCAGTCATGGCAGAGGCTGGACTGCAGGATTGGGAGGCTAGCTGGTCATGTTATATCCACAGTTAGGAAGCAAAAGTGAACAGGAAATGGAGTCAAACTAAAACACTTGAGTCCACTCCTACTGACTTGCTTCCTCCAGCAAGGCTCCACCTCTTAATGGCTCTACAAACTTCCCCCAAATCACCACCAGCTGAGAATCAATTGCTGAAATACAGGAGCCTATGGGGGGACATTTCACATTCAAACCACAACCCTATCTCACACTTCATTAAAATGCATGTATTTGCTGGCTCTTTATTTCTTACAGAAATAAAGATTCTGTGAAGGCAGAGAGTTTTGTATCTGTCATTGATCATTTATTTCCAAACTTAGAACTGCGCAGCACATGTCTACATTGATTAACTTTTAGCTGATGGAAGAAATGACTGAACTGCACATGTGAAAAGTCTAATTTTGCAGCTTGGTTTCAGCTCCATTATGCACACTTTTTCTTCATTCCTTCTCTTCTCCATCCCGCTGTTCTCCTTACTATTACCTCAGTTTACCTTTGGTCTGCATGGCCCCAGTCTTCCCATCCCATGATGCAAATTCCTTTTCAAGTCACCTAGCTTTGCTTCTTGAGCCTGGCCGCCATATCTCTCTAATCAAGAGACTGCACATTTTTCAGTCTCTAATTTCCTTCCGTTACTTCATTTTGGGACCCATCTTTCAGGTACCAGAGTTCCATATGGAGTCATTATCCGTTGTGGCTCAATTCCTTTACCCTGTAGTCTTACGTAATTCTTAGCCATAAGCTTGTGTCTTATGAAAATGAGAAAAGGGTCCTGTAAAAGCACAAGAACAGAGAAAGGCAGGGGCATGGGGGAAGTTGGCAGACACCCTGTCATGAAAAGATTAGTCTGCTGAGTATCTTTAAGGAGAGAGAGAAGGTTCTATTTTTTAAAAGGAGCTGTTTCCCATATTGACCAGCACATACCTCCATCTTCAACCTTCTGAATCACCCTCAGCCTGGAAAAAGTCCCTCTGAAGTAGAGAATGCATATTTTAGACACCAGTGACCTGAACTGATTCTGTTGAGCTCTGTTAATGGACCTCGATGGGCACAGGAGTGAACAAGGACACCGTGTCACTATGCCTGGTCCCTGCATTTCATTATAGGGTCCTGTAGACAGTCAACAGGGAGTACTGAGATGTATCAGGTAAAGAGGAAGGCAGGTTTGGATTCCCTTGTATCTTGTCAGCAAAGCCTGTGATTGTTGAGCTTCTCTGTAATGGGCAGCTACTCGGAGGACTACAGTCACAGAAATCGATTGTGTCAGAGGTTGAAAAGCAGAGGATGGCTGAGAACTTAGTAACTTGATCTCCTCTCCCTGCTTTTTTTCAAAATAACAAAATGGAAGAAAATAATCCATTGTGTTTGTTATAATCTTGTAAAGGGAAATTTTAAAATTAATTTTATTAAAAATAATTGGACAGGTAATCTAGAGGGATTGTGTTTTTTTTTCAAATGAGAACTATTTGACAATTAATAAATTATACTGTCATTTCTTTCTCCAGCCTATAATCCCTCTCATTTCATAAATGGCCTCACTATCAAACAGGTGTTTTAATAATAGACTGGAATTTGTTTTAAAACATATCCTGAAATATCTTTTTGAAGGGCTTAAAGCTGAGACCCACATTATAAGAACATCAAACAGAAAAGCCTGACCTAGAGAGGCTTGACTTTGGGCGCAGGTAGAACAGATGACAGCCAGGCACTTGTTCCCAGGAGTGCAGAGAAAGAAAGCATCCAGCCTTCAACTGCTCCCTCACATGGTTTAATAAAATTTTCAATTGAACAATCAGAGACTCTCCTTTGCCTTGATGTTTTTAAAATATCCTTCAGCTAGATGGAAAAGATGATTTTCACTCTAGTGTCTATGTCTACGTATGAATCAATCTGTGTGTGTATGTGTGTGTGTGTTTGTGTATGTGTGTATCTTTTCCAGGAGAAGTATTTGCTTTTATGAAACCAGATGAAGACACTTTGAAGATCATGGAGTCTCTATGTGAACCCTGCATGTATATATAGGTGTACATGTATGTATGTTTCCCTGCATATATATAGGCAAATTCTGTGAGTGGTGTAAAAATGTCTGTGCATTTGTTTATGTATAAACAATATGTATGTAATGAAAGAGTATTTATGAATATGTGTGTGTGTGTGTGTGTGTGTGTGTGGCATGAGTGTACTTTATGACTCTGTGTATCCTTGCATGGATATTTCTTTGTGGGATCTATGGGTATCGAGTGCACAGCTGTTTGTGTTGTATATGAATGTATATATGTATATGTACATGTTCATGTACATGTATGGGACATATACTAGTAGAGACCATGTTTGTTTTAGTACCTTTTCAAGATCCAACTCTGTGGTTTTGCCAACTCATGAGACATGGTAATCCTGAGACTCTGATGAGAGCTCTAAAGAAGAATATTCCTGAATAGGGAGGCATTTTCAGAAGATAGGGCATTATCAAGAGGAAGAAGGATGGCTCTCCATTGCCTTCTTTTCTTCATTTTTTTTCCTACGTCAGCCCTAATGTGATTTTTCATTCTTTTCATATGCCTGCTTCTCAGATTAGTTATGATTGACTCTTCTTCCTAAGATAGAAAACACCTAATGAAATAGAAGTGTCCTAAGCAGCAACTGAACAAACTCAGGAGCTTTCTGTTAAAATGTGTAGTTATTACTAACTGGCACTTTGTGAAAATATTTATATATGGGTATGTGCGCGTTTATGAAAGAGCCACATCCAGACCACCATTCCTAAAATAGCTCCTCCCCATGTCCTCTCCCTGCTCAGTCTTTCATTTTTCTGTTATTTGTTCTTTGTATGTTAGGGCATGCTCCTGGGGCAGCCGCTTCACCTGGAGAAACTCTGTCAGCACTTCTGACTCCTCAGCGCTCTTCCCCCTCTTCCTCAGTGCCTGGGCTCTGAGAGTTGCATGAAAGTAGCAGGCACAGCTGAAGAGGGAGGTAGTATCCTCTGCCCATGAAGCCTTGGCCCTGATCTTTCCTAAGAACCCCAAGACACTAGCCCAAGGTCCAGAGAGTCTGGGTGGCTTTGAGGAGCAAGAGGAAAATAAAGTACAAGAATACACCAAAACCTGCTTTTCCTTTGCAATCTGGAGCAGTGAATCAAAGAAAGCTGGGGATAGTATGTTCTACTTCTGAGTGTATTCTGGGCAGGTTCCCTGGAATCTAATACCCATGCTTTGCACTATATTACTCTGGAGAGGGTTCTTGTTGTCTCTGTCCTTTCATTGTCTAATCTGAAAACATATGAAAATCTATAAAGCAACAACAAATGAAACTTGCATTTGTTTGTTCTTTGATTAACAGAAGATATACACAGTAGCTCTCACACAGCTTAGAACCTATAAGTGTTATGAAAATTCTGTTATTGCTGCTCCTATTAATTTTTATTACTACCTCCCAGATTTGTACTCTTTATTATTATTTTTTTGCTGTTCTCACCATATCCCATAGGCTGTTTGGATATGGATAAATATCTTATCAGCTATTAAATTTATGAACTATATTCACGATCTATTACACAAGCTATGGAATAAAATGGGTGGGGGAAAAAAAGATCATAAAGGAAACATTGCCTGACATCTTTTTACAATCCAATGGGGCATGAAAACCTTGCAAAATTACGAACCACACCAAACCAAGGCAACATTGACATATATTGTAAGACAGAGATAAACAAAGGGCTGCAGGCTCTGTGGAAGACAGACTGCTTCCAGCTGTAGGGTCATTCATTCATGCTGACCCGAATAAACATGGCAAGAGGAACCAGCAAGAGTAAAGGGACAAATGGAAAGGATACTCCAGGAAACTAGACAGGGGGTTTCAGCTGACAAAACGCTTGTCTCAAAAATGTGAAGACTTGAGTTCGCTCCCAAGAACACACATAAAAGCCAGGAGCAGTGTCAGGTACTTGTAATTCTGGCATTGGGGGGATGGGAGGTACAGGCAGGCACGCCCTGGAAATCAGTGACCAGTAGCCGTGCCTACTTGACAATGTTCCGGGTCAATGAGAAACTCTGTCAAACAGAACGTAGAAGATGCCTGGGAACAAGACCTGAGGTTGTCCTCTGACTTCTCCCAGGGTGTTCATACACATGCACATGCCCACTCACCCAACCACCGACACGCAGGAAGCAAGCAAATAATAAAAAAGATACAGTCACAAATCTTTGGTGTTGAGAGAGCAGTGAATGTGCCATGTTCTGAGCGTGGAAACCCAGACAGTTAAAAGGCAGATAATATAACAATAATAAAGCAAGAAAAGATTTCGAAGGAAGGAAGATGACGCTTGATTACTCACATGGAGGTTTGACCAAGCAAAGGCCTTCTAAACTGGAACTTGCCTTAGCTGGGCCCTGTCAGCCAGAGATCATATTTGTTTCTCTGCACCTTGGCTTCAGTGCTTACTGGTCACTCTCCTAATATTCTGTCATGGTCATTGTTGGTTCTCTTATTCTGATAGTATCACCCATTGAAACTCTCATCAATGAATGAATTTCCATGCTGTTGGCAGCTGACCAAGGTCTATAAATAAAAAGTAGAATTCTCCAATACTTTTCCCACTACAGCTCAAAGTCATCCATAAGTGTACCAAACCCAAAGTAATGCGGGAGATGTTTTGAAGCCAAATAATACTGGCTATAGATCACACCTGCTCCTTCCTAACAGATGCTTGCATGGCGGTGACATATTGGGAGGAGGGATTTATACTCAGTGGCCCTTGTCCTTTCACTCCCGACTGTGCTGTGTGCTATTGTTAGTATTTTGGCTCAGAATAGAACACATATTGTAGAAATACCATCTGGCTCCTGCATAAGACACTCAAGTTAATTTTTCTCCAAAGACTATTTTCCCTTGTTCATCTGGACTAATTATTTTTGTGTTTATCCAAACAAAAGGTCATACTGCAGAAAAGAGAAAAAATAAGTCACTATCATTTTCTGTGCAAGCCTTTGGGGTCATGGTTAAGGGAAACAGGGCTTTGGCAGAACTCACTCTGTGTGTTCCAACACCAAAGGATGTTAACACCAGAGATGAGGCTTTAGGCCCACAATTATCCTGTGGAAAAGGAGATGGAGTGATGAACCAGGTAGTGTAGCTCTATTCACTCAGTCAAAGGGAAAAGCAAGGCTGGAATCAAAGATTTCGTGAACTTGAGAATCTTAGTACATAAGGAAAACAGGCAGAGAAGAGGCAATCATGGAGGACAGCAGGTAGGAGAGAGTTAGGCACAAAGACAAGACCTGCCTAGGTTTTGAGACTCAATGAGGCTGAGACAAAGTGCCGGGAGCCCTTGAGCGATCTAAGGCATATCAGTATGGGCTGGGCTGGAGAATCCCTGCCAGAGCCTTCAGACAGGCAAGTGGTTGTCTACATATGAGGCAGCGGGTGTCTGTTGCGATAATGGGAGGAGCAATGGTGCTATTGTTCTACCATATTTTGCAGCTTTCCATGTCTCTCCCTAGCCTGCTTTTCAGAAAGCACAGACTGCTGAATGTCCCCTCACTTTCTGCAGTTCCACTGTGCTTCTGAAAAATCGAAGTACCAAATTGGAAGCTTTTGGAGTGTCTATTAAGGACCTTCGCCACCCATGAATTAAATGAATCTGAAAGAAGTCAGGTCAGGTCCCTCTGTCCTTTTCTTCATGAAATGAATGCAGGAGCACACGCCTGCCTGTTCACCCAGAGTTTACCCCTTCTGCTCTCAGCCACACCTCACTACCACCTCTTTCTTCTCTTCCTTTTCCTGATCTGCTTGCATCTGGCCTATAGCAATAGCTTCTTGGACCTCACCTGGTACTCACAAGAGCTATTGTGAAGCCAGGGAAGAGATGGAAAAAATGAGGCCTAGCCATCTAACATATGCTTCACCTACATCTGGATGTCTCTGAGGCCCTCCTCCACTAGCCCTCGAATGATCATGAACAAATTAAAACTCTGTGCTCAAGTACTGTTAGCCTTCATCAGGACACACGAGATGCAATAGAACACAGCTGCTAGCTATCAGTGTCTGTTAAGACCGAAAAACCTAACTATTTAGGTATTTGTGAGTTTGGCTATAAACATGGCATCATGTTATATTGGAATTGAGGAAGAAAGCAGTTGCCGTTCCTTTCAGATTAATGTCTCTGAATTCCCAGTGTCCTTCAGAGTAATACCCTGGAGATTTTGAGGGGTAAATAAGTTCTGAAGACATTAACCTACCTTCACATTTATTCCTGTGAGAAAAATGAAACAGTCTGTATTTGACAATGATGGTCTTTTGTTTAAAGACAGAGCCAAGTTATTCCCTTTGATGTGAATTTTGGTTATGCTTAAATGGAAAGCCTGACTCTCTGTCTAATTCACCATCAACAACAAAATAACGAAGCTGGTTTATTCCATCTTAGTGCTAGCAAGTTCCTATTTATACCTGTGACTATCCTAGCTGGTTCTCTTGTTTGCACTCAGGAATAAGAGAAGAGGCAAAAAGAAGGTTTGCAGAATTGGTGATCCTTCCTCATCAAAGATTAAATCAGCCCTGTTTCTCTTTCCAAGGTGTAAGGATTTTCTACACTAACCTTTTCTTTCCTAGATGGATGTCTCTGAAGTCAGACTTCAGGGTTATTTCTGAGCTTTCACATAAGACCAGAGTTAAAAATACTCTTCAAATATCATCCCTTCCGGTTGGCCATACATTCTATCCCTGGAGAAAGTAAAGTTAATTTTCATGTTCTTGGACTTGGCCCAGCTTTGCAACTTGCTTGACCAGTAGATTGAGGTGCTTTCGATATTTTTTTCTAGAATTAGTCTCAGTCAGCCCCACAAGTATACAGACCACATTTACTTTCTTCAGGGTTACCACAGGCAACAGTTACATTCATTATTCCATCATCATATATTATAAAGACAATTTTCTCACAGTCTTTCTTACCTTAAACAATGGTTCCTGGAGGGTCTTTTGAATCTGTGCTCACTTTCTGTGGCAGCAGCATCAAGCTTCCAGTACCAATTCTGTTTCCGCTATGTACTGTGATGGAAGATCCCAAACTTAGTCGCTTTAAAACAGCAACCTTCTGCTTATCTCTGTCCAGTGTGCGGCTTGGTTCAGCAGGGTGCATCTGTTGCTCCGGGTGGTCTCTAATGGACCTTTCTGGAATAGACACTGCACAGTGTCCTGGCTGGTAGTTTTCTGCTGCTGATGAGACTATCTGTTGGGATGCCTATGGCTTGTTCATTGCCAATTCTGTAGCTGTAGGGTTCCAAAAGGAAGTGTCCCTAGAATGTGTACTAATAAGGAGAAAATGGAAGAGTGTTCTAGTTTGCTCCTCCATTGCTGTGACAAAATACTCTGGCCAATACCAATTTGGGGAGGAACGAGTTTATTCACCTTACATCTCCTGCGTCACATAGTTCATCACTGAGGGAGCCCAAGGTAGGAATGCAGGGCAGCAACCTGGAGGCAGGAGCTGAAGCACAGGCCATGAAGAAATGCTCCTTACTGGCTTGCTCCCCTGGCGCATGCTCAGCCTGCTTTCTTATACAATACAGAACCACCTGCTCAGGAGTGCCACTGCCCCATATTATTCAACAATCAAGAAAATACCCCACAGACATGGCCACAGGCCTGTCCAATGGAGGCGATTGCACAATTAAGGCTCCCTCAACTCAGGTGTGTCAGGTTGACACTAAAGCTATCCAGCACAAGGAGTCCAGTGCTCATGGGCTAGAACCAGACTGTCCATCATCCTTTTGGCTGTGTTTTACAAGTTGGAGACTGAGTGAGCAAAGTTCCAGGAGACTGGAATGAAACTGTCCTTTCTCTGTGGGGAATGTGTATCCCCCTTTAATCCTCCTCATCCTAGAGTATAATCTTCCTTTCCTCCTCTCTTTCCTCTTTAAAATATTGTATTTATTATTTTTATTTTATATGTATAAGTGTTTTGCCTGTACATATGTAAATGTACCATGTGTGTGCAGTGCCCATAGAGGCCAGAAGAGGCTTTCAGATTCCCTGGAACTACAGTTACAGAGTTGTTAGCCACGATATGGGTTCTGGAAATCAAACTCAGGTCCTTTGGAAGAACAGCAAGTGATTTCAATTGCTGAGCCAGCTCTCCAGCACCCTCTCCTTAAACTCTCCTTTTCCACAGAGGCAATCCAGGAGCTCTATGTTCTCTTATATTCATATTCTATGTGGAAACATCACCAAACACCAATTTTCACAATGTAAAAGGTTAACACAAATATGTATAAATAAAACTGCATTGATAATTTCTGCAGCTAGGATAGAGTTTGCTACTCTAGTCTCCCTAGTTTTATATATATGTTACAGATTTTCTACACTGAAAAGTAAGAGAAAGATAAATCTGACAGCATACACAAGCCCGCTGCTAACAAACTAGACAAAAACCCAGCATCAAAGCCCAAACCTTAGATAAGGAACTATTGATAACTGATCACTGTTGGATGAGGGAAGAGTTGCTTTTCTTTAAGGGGGTGATGTTCGATAAGTTCATCAAGCTCCAGCAGATGGATTTACATTGAGGGACATTTGAGGACACAAAGTTGACTCAATAAGCCTTAACATATATGACAGAATATATGAAATCCAGGTGAGGGGACTAGGTCAGGGTGCAGATAAGGGATTAGGTCTAAATATGATCAAGATATATTATATGACATGAACAAAAAATCAATTAGGAAATTTTTAAAAAGAGATTGGAATATATTCTTAATCAATAATCTTGAGGAAATACCAAACAGAAAAGCAATACCCTTAGTTACTTTCTAACTTTTTAAGAGTTTTGAAAGTTCTGAAATGCACACAATATAGGGAATGCAATTAAATGTACGGTTGTACCTAGATACATAACATCCAAAAAAGTAGTTGTTCTTTAAATACATCACACCCAAAACCTTAGGAGGCAGAGCTGTACAATTACTGTACTGCAACATTTGCAGCAACAGAAAATTGTTTCATGAAGACTTAATTATATACTCTGAATTTGGAACTATATTATATCTAGACTGTTTCAGAATCTTCTTTATTTTATCAAGATCTGATATGTATTATCTAGGAAGCAAGCTCAGAATACTGCCTGGGCCATGTAAACACCACAGAAGCATTTTCGATCGTCAGCAACAGGGCTGGCACAACAGGAAGTGACCTGGCTGGCACTGAGCAGTGTGACTCAGTGTTACTCTATTTGGGGATATAGTTGTGGAACAGAAGAGGATATGGGACAAGGTCAGTGACTAAAGAAGAATGGCCCTCAAGCAGGGACACACATGTCAACATCAGAGGAACAAAGTCTTGGTAGGGAATCCTCAACTTCCCCACTGTGATGTCTACTGTCCAGTTGTAATATGCTAGTTCATAAATCTTATAAAGACAATTGATGTATAGACTGAAAAGAATCACAGAGATACCAAAAGGCCTTTGTCTCCCAAATTCCACGTCCTTAAGCCCTTTGTGCCATGAAGTCTCTGGACAGTGTCCTGTTTTAACTATCTCATCCCAGTTGGTTCTGTGAGAGCAACTGGATCTTAGAAAACTGCAGTGTTTGCTGTCTCTTTCCTCTGCTAGAATACACGTTCCATGAAGGCAGGGTGTTCTGCCTTGTTCAGCAGTGTCCCAAATAATTCCCCAGTGTCTTTCCTGAGAGATTATCTGCTCAACAACTTGGTTGGTTTAGTAATGTTCTCAAGTCAAAGAACTTCTTTTATTAATGCTGACTTTAGATTCTCAAGTAGAATGAGTGAACTTAATATGTACTCACTATCATGACTTCCAAGCTGGATGGTAGGTGTTATCTCACACAATGTGACTTAAACAGGGACTATTTCTGCTTAGAGACATTTCACCTTACAAATAATCAAGGAGATGTTATCAATTCAAGTGTTCCTTATTGGTCTGGCATAGGTTTTTCTTATCTGGCAAAAAAAGTAGAATTTTACTTTGAGAGATCTCTCATGAAACATATTTTTAGTTTAGTAATCTGGAAGTTAATATGTAGCGTGTACCTAAAATTATACCATGAAATATATATTTACATTTATCTATACATATAAATATCCATGTATGCATTTATGTAAATGGGTATACAATATTAATTTCTCTAACTTCCTCTTCTACCTAAAATGATACCATGAACTATTTATTTACCTTTATCTGTTTCTCTCTATAAATATATATATGTATTTATATGTATATATGTGTGTGTATATATATATGTATATATTAATTCCTCTGCCCTTCAACCTATATTTCTATAATCAAACATGAATTGGTTTCTGAAGTGACTAAACAATCAATGTAGGTCAAAAGTGAAGCTCAGATGTGATTGTAATTTGAAGAATGATGGAAAATGAAAGCATAGTCCAGTCTTTTCAAAACACTGCTAAAAACAAACAGTCACTGACATTATTCTGTTCTGCTCAAACCTGCTTGTGCTAATTTCTGACAGTATATTTGTAGTGCTTCATAGTTGAGAAAACACTTCCACACGGCATTATCCTTTCTGTCTTCTCTGTAACGCCACATGTAATGAATTGTTTCTGTTCCAATAAAACCACATCATTCTATCTGTTCTTCATCTGAAAAAATTGAGGCTTAGGCATCCTGATTGACTTGCCATGATCTATTAACCTACTGGAATTCTTTTGTATTTGCAGCCTCTTGATACCTATAAAGCCCTCTAAAACTTTTCAGGGTGTTCTGTGACTAGAACCCCCACCTATCAGGAGAGATTAAGGCGATTCTTGCCTTCAGGAGGCCACAGTCCTTTGGACAATCATGCTGCCTGGACTAAACGGGGTTAAACAAGCTTAAATGCCTAGACTGTGAAAGAACGAAGGACTCTTATGACTAAGTTTCCTTCTTCTTTTTGAACAAGTTTTTAATCATTTTACCCCTCTAGAACTCACATCTGTTCATGACATAATGCTGTGGGTCAGCCTGGGTTCTGTCAAAATGAAGTCCGTATTACCAAATCCCAAATTACAGTATGTTTTACTAACCAGTTTTATAGACTAGACATTTCAGTCAGGCAGAAAGGAATTCCCACTGCACTTGAGGGGTAGCAGAGCCTCACGAGCAGGCAGGCTACTGGTTCTGCTTGGCTCTGCTTGCCCACAGTCTCCAGGCACCCCAAAGACAAAGGAGCCAGATACATTTGGTGAGGGATGAAATTATGAAATCAGCCTCTTTGATTTTAATTTGTACTTGTTTGCAGATGCCGTGACCTTGCACTGCATTGCAGCAAAGAGTTCACATCTAAAAATAACCCTTTGAAAGACAGAAAACTCAATTTTTGGTGACTTTGTTTCATACAAAGAAACAGAACAAATAAAAGAGTTTGAAAATGCCCTTCTAGTGGCCAAACAAAAGGCAGGATGCCCCAGCTGTGTTTCTGTGTTAAGACTGTCAATGCACTTCTTCAAAGTTAGTATCAAGATTCTCAGCATCTAAATGTATGCTTTTTATTTGGCTTTGTTTGGCAAAAAAATACATTAAATTATACTATTTTATTTATTGGGCAATCTTGTCAGCTTAGTCATCGTTCCGGGGAAAAACTGGTAAATGAATATTTGAAACAGAAGGAAATTAAGAAATGTAAGACTTGTAACATAAAACCAAAATGCAGGGCATGGTCTAAAGACTTCTCAAAACATGCTTATTCATGCACTAAAATGATTGCCAGCTGCATTTTTAATAGGACATATGTTCAGGTTTGTGTGTATTAATGGTCCCAGAATTATGGATTAAGTTCTACACCTAACTATAATTTTGTTTGTTCATTCATCTGTTTCTTGACATGCCAAATACATAGTTACTGCATACCTAGTGCAGCCAGGTGATTTTCTAGGATGAAACAGAGAATTACAAGGTGAATAGTGCCAGCCCATCTCCTGTTTGGCCTGGAGTGGGTAAGATAGATAATCAACAACTAAGCAAACATAAACATATCTCTTGCATAATTTCAGGAATAAATATGCATATAATGAAAAGAATCAAGCAAGGTTTGAATCTAGAAAGTGAGTATGGCTGGGATTGTTTTAGGTCTACCTTGGAAAATCTGGCTGAGCTGGGACATTGTGAGCAGAGGGTGGAGAACTGGTCTAGCTACATAGTTTTATGTATGGTCCATGAGTGGATCTAACACACTGATGCTGGCCCCAGGTTCCAAAAATAGACAATCCTGGATTCTTGTCCTGAACCCTGGAGAGCTGCTGCTTATCATCCCTGCTGGGTTGTAGCTCTGCATTAAGTGGGCCAATTGCTAATGCCTTGATCCATTTTCTATGTTCATCACAAATTTTGGAATGGGTCACAAAAAGTTCTAGATTTTGACTGTTGTTCAGCATACATGTGCTAGGATTATGTGAGGAAGATTCTGGAGAACAAGGATGTGATTCTTGCTTTTTTTTTTTTAAGTCTGTCAAAACTGGATAGCAGGCTACCACACTTCCTAGCCTTCCCTGCAAACTTACAACAGTCAAATCTCTAGGTGCTTTTCAACGAGTAAGACAGAGCCATGTAGGAGAGGGAGAAAAAAACAATAAAAAAGCACACATAAGAATGCATATGAAGTCAATTAGTGCACTAATTGGGGCTTGCCAGCATAAATAGTGTGTGTGTGTGTGTGTGTGTGTGTGTGTGTGTGTGTGTGTGTGTGTTCCAGACTGCATTTTTAAAGCAGTTTTAGGTTCACAGGTCTCCTACTGTCTGTCTCCTGTCCTAACACAGGACTTTGTGTCCTAACTTTCCCCATTACCAGCACCACCCCCTTGAAACAGCACATTGTTATAACTGATGCACCTACAATAACACACTAAAATCACCAGAGTCCATGCATCAGGGTTCATCTTCAGTGTGGGGCATCCTATTGGTTTGGATAAACATATGATGCTCTATCCCCACCACGTAGCATCACGCAAAGTACTTTTACTGCTCTAAGAGTTGTCTGTGCTGCCATGCATGGTGAGGTGTGCTTAAAATTCTATCCGTTTGAGAGGCTATGACATGATACTCACAAGTTGGATGCCTGTCTAGGCAACTTCCTGAGGCCCTTTCACAAAATAAGAAAAAAAATGACTGGAAGTGAATCTCAAGTGGTAGGATACTTGCCTAGTACATGTCAATCTCAACTACCATGAAAACTATTGTCTGTGTAAGTATGTGTCATGGAGTACCTATTGTCCAGCCTGGAAGTCCCAGCTGGCTGTCTCTCTTGTTCTGGATGTGGACTTGTCTCACTGCACAACCACTGACAGTACTGCCTCTCAAGCATGACGGGCACAAGGCATGGCAATCCTAAGAGTCCAGCCTTCCTTCCTGAAGCTCTTTCTTTGGTTGAGAAATGATTGCCCTCTTCCTAAAATGGCCCACACTAAAACATTTGCTCAGCACAACACTGACAATCATAACCCAAGTGCCTTACAGAACAGCCCTGGAATATTTTGATAGTAAAGAACACACACTATGGGAAACACCCTTGGAAACACCCTCAGATCCCTGCCTTTACCCTGCCCCGGGCACGTTCTCTTGGGGCTGTGTCACTGCATTATGTGAGATTTGGTGAGGAAAGTGACCCTGGCAGAAGTTTACATAACAAGAAGCAAAGCAGGTGGGGGTAAGTGGAAGGGGGCAGACATGACTTCTCCATACATCTTGGATGACACTGGAGATTCTATAGGAAACCTATGGTGCTAAAAGGTGAGGTCTGTGAGAAGAGTTGGCTGACCCCTAAAAGTACAGCATTCCTGCAAAACAGAGCTGAACACACCATGCTTGTACTATGGGCCAGTGTGACATTGCTGCTCTTGCTCTTTTCCTCTCACAATCCTGCATCGTTCATCACACTTTGAATATGCAGTAGGAATCAGTTTTGGTCCAGGGATATGGCTTCTGGGGCAGCTCTGAGCATGTGGTCAGCCGCCTCAGAGAATAGAAGAGGACAGCCGCTTCTGAGCACCCCGCAAAATATGAAAGAAAAAGGTCTCAATGTCACCACATCCTCTCTTAGGAGACAAAGAGCAGAGCTTCTCAGAATTTCCTGCAGGGCACGCACAGTTAATTTAAACACATTCGAATTAACAGACTCTGTTGACTGAAGGGTGGATTTCTCTCTGTTTTGGATAAGAACTAATTTAAATGTGGTGATATCAGGCTGCAAGCGCATTCCTACAATGAAGTAAACAAATGTTATTGCCTTCACTTAGAGTCTTGCCCAATTAGGTTGATTATAGTGATCACAGAGATGAATCCAGAATGCACAAGGAAGGAGTGATGCTCAGATTTGTTATGTAATATTTATAGATTCTGTGGTAAAACTTTAGATGAATTAAAATATACAGTCTTGTATTTCCATGGACAAGCGGAATGTGATCCACGTGTTTGCTAAAAATGAGAGACAGAATCAACAAATTCCCTGACATTTACGTTGATAAGACCTTCTCTGGGAAATTGTAAACTCCTGCTGGAAACTACTATTTTAAACAACAGAAAAGCAGTTTGACTCTGTCACCTGCAAGCTTCGCCTTAAATCACAATTTGGTCTTTGCTTGACTTTAGAAACTCTGTTATTTTCTCCTAGGCTGACTGACTGATGAGAACATATTGTATATGAACATAGCATGCAGTACACATATCCAACATAGTTATTTTATCATATTCAAAGTGCTATTGGAATCTGACTTTCTTAGATACAGCCGCATGAAATACAGTATTTACCATATTTCTGTGACTGGGATAGGTCTGTGTGGCAGGGTAGATCATAGCCGTTTACAAAAAGAAACACTTTAACAAAAATCCAGCTACTACTGCTTATCACAGAACTTATTATTATTATAAAAATTGACTTGAGGGGCTGGAGAGATGGCTCAATGATTAAGGGCACTGGCTGCTTTTTGTTAAGAGGGCTTGGTTCTATTCGCAGCACCCACATGGTGGTTAACAACTGACCATGAGACCAGTTCCAGGGATCAGACTCCCTCTTCTGACCTCTGAGGGCATTGCATGACACTGGTAAAGTTCCATACATACAGGCAGTACACTCATACACATCAAATAAAATTTAAAAACTTGGTAAGAGTGAGGACAGCATAGTAACAAAACAAGGGAAATTCAGAATGAATTCTGGAAACGAATTTACTCTCTTTGGGTCTGTGTTTCCTTCTGGAAAATGATGGTGTTGTTGTGTGTGATCTCATAGCCGTAAGCCATCTGGGATCTCTGATTGTTAACACATTGATACTATAGGGAGTAGCCAGCTTAGACAAAGACTAGGTTCAGTATGACAGATGTCTGGAGATATCTGAAACCAAGAATATCAGAGTCATTAAGAACACAGGCACAGTCAAACCTGGAGCAGGAGTAAATGAATAAAATGAGGGATATATGTATATATATATTTGCATTTAATATAATATCTACTCCAAGTTCTTTTGCATAATACATGTTTTAGGGAATCTATCTCAGTGTTTATTAAAATGATCCATTGGGCTTCTTTGTGTACAGAAACTAAACTTAACTGTAGAACATAAGAGAGTTGAGGGCACCTCCATTCTCACCCTCATGTCCATCCCATCATGTGATCTAAAACTGGGATATAGTAACCAATATCAAGCACTTCTTCAACAGCATTTGGCTCAGTATCAGACTCCCTTCTGTTGATGACTGCCCTCATTGATTGCTGTATTACATTCATGCATTCTTAGCATGGGCTGGATCATTGACAGATTGCAGGGTTCTGGCCATGGTACCAATACAGTTTGTTCAAATATTCCTTCATTCCTTCAATCATCATCTACCAGCTGCCAGACACAGAGAGTACACTGATCATTATGCGTAGACTATGTACCAGAAATACTCAGTCTAGAGCACCAGCTCACAAATTTTGAATGACTATGAATCTCCGGAGAGACTGATGAGATGTACATTTCTAGACTCTTCCTGAGAGATATTGATTAAGTGAGGATGGTGGGAGCTAAAAAGTTCTATTGCTACCAGGCTTTCCAGGTGACTGCTACAGTGATAAGAAGTTCCATTTGAGAATCTCTGACCCAGCATATAGTCTCCTTTGATGAAGTCTACAAATGTCTCTATGCATGTGCTTTCCAGTCTTATGAAAACGATCTTTTCTGTCTGTCATTATTCTACCCTGTCTTTTGTCAGCTTTGTCAAATTAATTACCTGGGTACACGTCCCCTTACACAGCCATGGACTGGCCCTGAGCATCACTGCAAAATGGAACTGTAAGGAGTTATCTCTTCCAGGTTGGACAGGACCACTGCTGTTTTGAAGCAGAGCAGCTGTGATCACTTCCACACACCTTCATGAGATCAGGCCTATTAACACTGCCTCATGGAGAGAGGGAGAAAGTTCATGATACCCACAAAACCTTCACAAAGCACCTCTTCTCCTTGAGATTACATAATAGGTAAACAACTGACCAGGATAGACTCTTTAGTGGTGTGGTGGTTTGATGAAGAATGTCTCCATAGACTCCAAGTATTTGAACATTTTGTCCCCAGCTGGTGGCGTGGTTTTGGGAGGTTTTTGGAGGTGCCACCTTGCCGGAGGAAGCATGTCAATGGGGGCATGTTTTGAGAGTTCTTAAGCCTTGCCAGATTTCCATTCTCTCTCTGCTTCCCTCAGCTTTCACCTCTGGCCACCTCCTGATGCCGCGCTTCCCTACCATTATGGACTCTCTCCTGGAACTGTAAGCCAGACACAGAAATGTGGACTTGGCTGTACACATGAAATGGATCACATTCATGGGGTCTACATGAAGCTCAACAGGAAACCCATCACAACTCACAATGAAGTGGAGATGGAGTGGCAATTAGAAAAGTTTGATCAACTGTTCACCAAACTTAAGCAAGACAGATTTCAATATGTTTTAGTGAACATTTTTTGCCTTGAACCTGACTTTTATGAAAATTAAACCACTTTTGTTAGCTGTCATAGTGTAGTCATAGTGCTGTAAAAATGCAACTGATTTCTAATATAGATCCACTAGTGTACCATTGTAGACTAAACAACATCATCTAAACAACAACAACAACAATAAAGCTAGCTTCTGTCAGTTTAAGAACAAACATTCTTAAATATTCTATGGTATATAAAGATGATTTTGAAAAATGCTAACTTTGGAAATGAATGCATAGATGTGCTAATTAGGATAACCAGATTTATGTCAGATTCTCCAGGTGCCCATCAATAAATCATGTAATCAATAGCTACAAGCCTGTGTTGAGCATCTTTGCAGAGAGGTCATCTGTACATGTATCTAGGTGAACTATCCCATGGATAGGTAAGCACAGCTGGAAAATAAATTGAAAAAATGTCTGAACTTGGAGTATTTTATTTGATTCCTTCCTTTCCATAATTGGAAAGTACACATGGGGGTGAAATTTATGATCCCCATGCAATAGAACCATGGTCTTAAGGTAGAGAAATGAGGAGACCAACTGCTGCTTTCTGAAATGTGGTTAAGATGTGTATTTAAAGAGGACCCTCTCAGTCCTTTATTCTATAAAATACCTAGACAAATAAATCTGAGGCATCTGATGGTAATGGCATCTTGAGAGATAATGGATATTCAATCTGGGAGATGGGAGGGAGATAAAACCTTCTAGGGTATGTTTTTAAAAAAGTCAGACTGCCTGTTAAACTGCTGGATACACTAGTCCCTATAAATTTTCAAAGAGTGTCCTGGGTTTCGTCCAGGAGGCTGTTACAGATGAGATACACACTGCTAAATGCCCCGCCCCCCAGTCCTTGAGAAATTTTAGGGCAAGTTCATGTAATGTATACCTCATGCCTGGGGTCAATCATCAGTAGTTCTTGGCAGAACATGGTCTTTAATGCACTTACAAAAGCCCAACAATAGAAGGGGGAAAAAAAAACCCTCCACCACATTTTACTACAAATATGAGATTGATTCCCAATCAGATCTCCTACCCAACACTGCCAAATATTTGAAAGGAAATTTGAGATAACCAATTAACATTTTGGTTTGTGTGCTCCCAAGAGAGCAATCCTTCCCTGGTTCATTTGTTGAGAGTTCCAGTGTCAGCACACATAATACTGGAACTTCATGTCGATCTTGTAGGAGTTTTAGAATGCTCACAAGGGAGCCTCCCAAGGAGATTATTACCTTTTGAGAGGATTTCTATATTACAGGCAAAATAGGTTTTCACAAAATATTACTTTCACTAAAATTTCCTTGGTGTTGTAGGGATAGAAAGAGAGTGTAAAGATAATAAAGCACTTTACAGTTTGTAGGTAGAATAAGTGCAAAATCTTCTTTGTTTTGGCCCTGTATATAAGTGTGGCTTGGTTCTTTCAATTCTTTCTTTCTATATGAGGCCCAGTAGTTTCCCCTTGTCTTCCTGTTCTCTTGACTCTGCTGTTGGATTAAACCATGAGTAGCTAGCTAAAGGATGGAAGACCAAATCAAGGTACTCCCAACTGTTCCAATAAATGTCTTCCTAGACAGACCTGTAGGCAGCTGATTTTCAAAGACAGGAGACAGCCCAGCCAAGATCAACAGACCTGGGCTTATCACAAACACGTGATTGTTTTAGTCAAGGGCAAAAGAACCACCAAGATGACTTACAGTGATCATCGTATGGGTGATCACAAATTTCCACTGTTTTAGGTATCTTGTTAGGCACTACATTGATATTGCTGACCATATTAACAAACAGGGAGTGAAGAGGAAGAAATATAGGTACATAATTTTTCAAGAGATACAGATGTCTATGCTATGATTTCACACTACCCATTACAGTAAGGACCAGTGTTTGGATTCTTGATTCCTGAGATAGGAAATGTCCCTTTCAAAATGACAGTAGCATTAAAAAATTACAAACAAAAACTCCTGAAAATATGTGGACGGAGCTTGTGGAGAAGGAAGAGACTTTTTCGTGTCCGATCATATTTTTTAAAGACATTCAGATGTGTGCCATACATTTGAGCCATGCATCCCATTATGCTCTATATCTCATTAGGCTATAGGCTTCATTAGACACTTGAATCAAGAATCTCATTACACAAACCAGACACGCATCTCATTATGCCGTGCATGTCATTAAGATCCCAGCCAGGAACAGATGTAAAGTAGACAAATTTCAGCAAGACTTTGATTCCAGCCCACATGGCATTCTCATCAACAACTAAGCAAGGATGGACCAACAATGGGGTGACTTTTGAGTGACACTTGGCAAAAAGGAACCAGCTCAAGCAAGCATTAAAAAATAAATGAGAAGAAAAAAATAGCTTGGTGTCACATTCCACTTTCCTGTGTACTCTGAGAATGTGTTCCCAGTGTCAATCAGGAAGCACCTATTGGTGAAAAGCTGGCAATGGGGTTGAAGAGGGCACACATCTGTAACACTGCGATCATCTGTCATGAGGCGCACACCACAAAGGGAGAGTCAGTATCACCTTGGGGTTTCAGCAACTGCTGTCCCGTGTTCCCAGCTAGAATCTGTGACATGGCATCTTCGTGAGCAGATTCCAGGATGACTTCTGGCTAAGTAGTGTATCTGTGGTCAGAGATGATAAAATTCCAGCTCACAGTAATGTGAGATTAGAACATTATGAATAGCCCAGAGGTGTAACTGGTTTCAAGCCCAACTTTATCCAAGGCTGCACCATCTATGCAGACATTTGTTCCCTATCTCTCAGTTCTGTTTTGCTGTGTGTTGGCTTCATCTTTAGGTGCATTTTCCACAGGAGATAATTGCAAGTGTCTCTAAGCTTTTATTATCCCCCTAGTTCTCCATCATACTAAGATACAGTGTCTTCCAAAAAAAAAAAAGACACTAGGGGATGAAGCTAGAAGTTCTGAGCCCTTACTCATTGTTGTGCCCAGGTTATAGAATCCTCTCAAAAGACCACCATGGAGGTCAAATCTGATGCAAGAACAAAGGGTCTTTATTTACAAGCTCGAGCTCAGTCCACAGTCTGACACAGGTGATAGGACAGTGGCCCTGAGTGGAGGGTGAGGTGATGTTTTATAGGGTTAAAACAAAGAGAGGAGGGACAAGGGTTGGGATTGGTTAAGGAAGCCCACTGGCACGAAAAAGCATCTTACTCATATTAAGGTAACAGGGCCTGTGGAATGTGCTTACCAGAGTATGCTTCAAGGTCTCGGGCTTATTTGGGTTTCTGATTCATGTCTTGGTCATCCTGACCAGACTCTATGCTTTCCCTTTAAGCCATGACAAACCACCTGATATCTGAAGGCCACGTCCTTGCAAATGTTTAACTAGGGGGGTGGGAAAGAGTTTCTGAAGCCAGGAAGCCAAGCTTATGTGGCTGAGGCTTTTTCTAACAAGATGGAGTCAGATTTGCTGTAGCCTTCATTTTCCATTTCTGGGGGGTCCTTACACTCATAAGCAGTCCCTATAGGTCATCATGAATTCAACATAGATGAAAACTATAAGCCAGGAGGATGCTAGGAAGACAAAAACTATCATTTCCACTGTGTCTGCTCCAAAGATCTGGTAATGGAGCAATATATCTACAATCTGAGAACTCAGGGCTCTGTCCTTGTGCACATGAAAAACATTTGTCACTAATAAGTAAGTGGTGTCTCTCAAGCATTCCAGGAGCTGGATAAATATCATGGCTGTTTCTTGGACTCTTGTGCTAATATTAAATAAAAATAATTGTTACATTGAGAATTGAAGCTAGAGTGGCTATTTACTTTATAGATATTATGGCTTCCCCATGCCAAGTCTTTTGTTTGGAATAGCTTGGGGCATTTTCTGGAATACTGGTTAGTTTGAAGGGTTAATTTGAAGAACACACACACATACACAGAACTAGGAGCGTAGGTCAGTGATACAGTGTTTTCCTAGTCTGCAGAAACTCTGAGTTCAGTTCTCAGCACTGCCAAAACCAAACCAAACACAGAAGAACCAAAACACAAAAACCAACCAAACAAAGCAGGAAAATATAAAAATTGGCTGATTCCATGTACATGCAGATAACATGTGGGATACCTAATTCCGTGTACATCCGGATAACATGTGGGATACCTAATTCCGTGTACATGCAGATAACGTGTGGGATACCTAATTCCGTGTACATGCAGATAATGTGTGGGATACCTAATTCCGTGTACATCCGGATAACATGTGGGATACCTAATTCCGTGTACATGCAGATAACGTGTGGGATACCTAATTCCGTGTACATGCAGATAACGTGTGGGATACCTAATTCCGTGTACATGCAGATAATGTGTGGGATACCTAATTCCGTGTACATGCAGATAACGTGTGGGATACCTAATTCCGTGTACATCCGGATAACATGTGGGATACCTAATTCCGTGTACATGCAGATAACGTGTGGGATACCTAATTCCGTGTACATCCGGATAACATGTGGGATACCTAATTCCGTGTACATGCAGATAACGTGTGGGATACCTAATTCCGTGTACATGCAGATAACGTGTGGGATACCTAATTCCGTGTACATGCAGATAACGTGTGGGATACCTAATTCCGTGTACATGCAGATAACGTGTGGGATACCTAATTCCGTGTACATGCAGATAACGTGTGGGATACCTAATTCCGTGTACATGCAGATAACGTGTGGGATACCTAATTCCATGTACATGCAGATAACGTGTGGGATACCTAATTCCATGTACATCCGGATAACATGTGGGATACTTAATTCCGTGTACATGCAGATAACGTGTGGGATACCTAATTCCGTGTACATGCAGATAACGTGTGGGATACCTAATTCCGTGTACATGCAGATAACGTGTGGGATACCTAATTCCATGTACATGCAGATAACGTGTGGGATACCTAATTCCGTGTACATGCAGATAACGTGTGGGATACCTAATTCCATGTACATGCAGATAACGTGTGGGATACCTAATTCCATGTACATCCGGATAACATGTGGGATACCTAATTCCGTGTACATGCAGATCACGTGTGGGATACCTAATTCCGTGTACATCTGGATAACATGTGGGATACCTAATTCCGTGTACATGCAGATAACGTGTGGGATACCTTCCAGAGAGTGAGTAAGGACAGGAAGTAAAGGAGAGTTCTCAAGAACTCCAGAATTTTCATAAACATTGAAGGACCAAGAAGAATATGTGAGATAGAGGTGTGGGTGGGCGTTGGGGGGAGGGAAGCCTGGGAGGTGAAATAGTACACTGATGGCGAAATGCTCCACTTCATGGTTTGCCTAAGGCTGTCCCCAGGTAGTTGTAACTCTGAATAAATCAAAATTTTCTCATCTGTAAGGAAAGTGGTTTTATTATACAGGACTACAAAGTGATGTCCAACAGAAGCAGTTATTAAATAATTTTTCACTGGGCCTTTCTTCCAGTATTACTCTGAGAAAAATATCAACACAGTGATGACCTGCACACCCTTGTGAGGTGCTGGCCAGTGAAAGCACTGTATACACAGTGCTTCTGCATTCCTTTGAGATGATGTGCTGCCTCCATGGACTGCTCAAAGTCGACAGTGCAGATTCCCATTCTAATTGGCAGAGGTTTCTTTTAGAGATGGTGTGGCTGGATGATGTGAGAAGAGAGAGACTGGAGTAATAGTTAAGGGTCAGATTTAAGCTTCATGCTGTAAAGGATTCCCTTTGGTACCATGCTTCACCGTAACCAAAGGAATGAACCACATGTACTCTGTAATTGATTTTTAGTCAAATATCCAGGAATAGAGAAATCTGATGCATTCATGTTGATGAAAGTTGCAAGTTTCTTACACAGTTAAGAACCAGCAATTCTTATTTATTATTAAGTAGTAAATAGTGACAATAAAGCCCAAACTTATCTTTCTTTTTCCCTTTGTTTGATATAATTTGTTTTTTAGATTCTTTGTTTTTAATGTCCAGTTAGAAGCTTGGTTGATTATGTAAAATAAGATCCAGTTGATAATACTGTTCCTGACTATCAAGAGTGACTCCCCTGTGTTTAGATTCATAGTACTTTCTTGGTCCTTGGAAATACCCTTTCTTTTTATTCAGTCTCTATCTATAAATTGAGAGAGGAAAAGAACATATGCCTGTAAGAGGCATTTTACTTTTGATTCAGAATCAGAAGCAAGCTATCTATGTTCTACTCTTTTACTTATCAGTACAATTTTGAAAACACAAACGAACTTATAAGTACAATGTTTAAAATAAAAAAGCTTAATTTGTTAGTTTGGGAGATTTATCTAGCAATAGAATGCCCTTGAACAGAACGACATCCTGTTTGGGTTTCTTTTCTTGTTGTTCTGATAAAATACCCTACCAAAAGCAACTTGAGAGAAGGCTTACATAGTTCAAAGTACAGCCCATCACTATAGGCAAGTCAAGGTGGTGGGACCTCAAAGGAGCAGGTCACATTACATCCACACTCAGGAACACATACTGCTAATCAGCTCCCTTTCTCTGTTTAGAGAATCCAAGATCCCAGCCAGGGAATGGTGCCACCCATAGAGGATATGTTTTCTCACTTTAATGAATGTAATCAAGATAATCCCCAAAGGCATGCCCATAGCCCGTTCTCCCAGATACTTCTAGGTTCTGTTACATTGACAGTTAGCATTGTCATAATGTGCAATCCTGAAAGTCTATGCATCTGTGCTTTGCAATAATGAGTTTTGGAATGAGAGTTAATACTAATAAATTGGCAGACAACCCCACTTCCAAATAACGCCTAGGAGATGATTCTTTGAGTGTCTTCCCTAACTACCATCATTTTTGATATCAAGAAAAGAGAGTCGAGGAAGAATTAGGAACTGGGCAGCCTGGCCATATAAGGTAATAATTTATATAAAAGGATCTGCTGTTCAATTGTCCATTCGGTTCCTTTCAGTACTTGGGTCAGAGGTATCTAGTGGTATGTTTGGCTCAAAAATCTGGTCCTTTAAGCAGAAATGCGTGTTGTCTAGAACTACAGTCTTCCAACCACACAGTGTCTTCACTCTTCCAACAATCTGGGGTCAATGCTTTCCTGTCTCATTGTTGTTGAGAAACACTTGGCACTTGGATACTATTTTACATCAGCAATAAATAATATTTAGATTTTCAAAGCTGGAAGGATTCATTCAGTAGGCTAAGGTGACAGCATATGTCAACTTAAAAAAAAAAGTGTTCTGACCTTTGGGTGAACAGAAGAATTTAAAAAGCTATTGTTAAAATGTGGCACAGGGAAAGCATGATTTAAATGTAAATCTTTTATCTCCAAAGCAATAAAAGACTATGCCTTGGAGGTATGAGAAAATCCAAGCTCTAATGTGTAGCATATAAAAAAAAATTAAAACATTTAGTGCTGCAGCAATTCTGCTTTTCTGAACTTCATTTTGCTCATAAAATACTTAGAGTATATGGTATTTTATTTATATTTAAAATGAGCTGTTATTTAACCACATCTTCTCCAGTTCCTTCAGCTTCAGGTGCTAATCTCAGGATCTTGTTGCTCCCTGGGAATCCTGCTTTCTCCTGCTCTTAACCTCCAAGATCCCCATGTGCCATTCAACTTGCAGGGGCCTGAGTGCCCTCAGTGGGGAGATTGGCCCCTTAGACCCCCTCCAGCCTCATGAGCTGTAGGAGTTGCCAGGAAGGACAGAGATAGTGCTGAAGGTCACAGTTCCATACCAGTATTCCTTGACCTGCTCCATAGCTTTGAGGGAGAAGAAATAAAACTTGTGATTATTAGGACTAAAATTCCTGCATTTATTTGGACTCAGCCATAGGTAGGGTGGGCTCCTGGCAGGCTTTGTATATGGGCTGCAGATTGAGCACAGTTGGAGCTCACGTTCTTGCCCAGATTTCTCGCCACATTCTCCATATGGCTATCTTGGTGCTGATCAGACCTTTCTCCAGCCCAAATCTACTCTCCCTTTTAGGGGTTCCGTGCTGTTCTCTCATGCTCACCAACAGCACCCCCATGACCTATCTCCTTCCCTGCTGCTCCCTCAGGCTCATCTCCCCACCAACATACACCCCATGGCCCATCCCAGGCTTTTTACCTGATACCTAATTTGATCAAGCAGAATTTTTCTCTCCCTGTTTCCCAAAGAAACACATATTTTTGTACAGCCCCAAGCATTCTTGGGAGCATCTTGAATTAGCAACTATATCTTTTGGGTCCCCAAACTGGCAAAACTTAGACATTTGTTAGTTGTTTTCAAAGCACAAAGAAATGTAATTTCTTTGCATTGTGAATTTATTTGTTTAACACTTTGCGTGACCTTGAAGCAACTATGAAAACGTTGAAAGCAGCACTTGTTTCCTCTGTGAGGATTCCTTTTTTACGTTCTCCCCAAATCGAGATTAGAAACTTTCTTCTCTCGTGAAGTCTTATGAACCCATGCTCCTTTCCAAGTCCAGTGCAGTGATTACATGATAGGAATAATTTCATATTCATCATTCCTGCATCTAGATGAGAAGCCATGAGACCAGATCATTCTTAGACTACTCCTTGTAGGATTTACAGTGCAAGTCAATGCTCTTCATGTTTAAGGGCACAATGTTATTTCTGTTAGATGAGAAAGGAAAAGTGAATCATGATTTTCAAGGTACCTGTGGGCTCATTTCTTTTCCTAGTTTGCACAAGATACATTTAATTACTCCTTCAAAATCTTTGTTGAATTCTGCTACCAGCTGGAGTCCTTCTCTGCACCATACTCCTCAAGCCTCAACTTCTTCCACTTTACTGGTTTTTCTGCTGTGAACATCATACATATATTCAGAACAGCTTCGACATGTTCCCCACATATATTCTTGTCCACCCACAAGTATATAACCTGCGTTCTGTCTGTGCTGAATAGTTTTAGTTGTCAACCTGACACACTTGGGTAGAGGAGGCCTCTGTTGGGGAACTGGATCCCTTGAATTGGTCTATGGCCATTTCTGTGGGGCATTTTCTTGGTTGTTGAGTGATATGGGAGGGTCCAGTCCACTGGGGGTGGTGCCACCCCTGGGGAAGCGGCCCTGTGTTGTATAAGAAAGCAGGCTGAGCACAGGCCAGGGGAGCAAGCCAGTTAAGCAGCTTTTCTCCATGGCCGGTGGGTGCCTCAGGTCCTTCCTCCAGATTTCTTCCCTGAACTCCCTCAGTGATGAACTGTGACCTGGGAGATGTGAGCCAAATAAACCCTTCCTTCCCCAAGTTGGTATTGGTCAGTGATTTCATCACAGCAATCAAAGGCAAACCAGAACACTGTCTTTATAAAAAATTTTAAAGTTTTTCCATATCCTTAAGCACAGGTGACAATCGACATAGCAATGTTCCGTCACTTTGTACCTTAAAACTATTCACTTCATGAAGAAACCACTGCCATCTAGTTCCACATTTGAAGAATGTAAGGTTCCCTATCATGCAGTAGATGGTAATGATTTACTCTATCACACCAAGGACACAGGTCCAACATTTTGATTAATCAAATGGCACCACTTTCTCAGCTACCACAAAAACGTCTGTCTTGTCAGCAATGATTTTAATATTTGTTCCTTCCAAACTCATGCTGGAGTTTAATTACCCTTGAAATACTGTGCAGAAGTAGAAATCTTAATACTCAAATAGTCCCTGATGGATCCACCCTCATAGACAGGGTTGGTGATATTATAAAAAGGAAAATTTTGCCCCCTCTGCCTACTTTGTCTTTCTCTTTTTTACCAGGGGATGGTGCAGCAAGAAGGCCAAACACAGACCCTCAGTGTTGAGCTTCCCAGCTTCCAGCGTCAGGAGTCAATAGATTTTTTGTACATTATGGTATTACATAGTCTCAAGCATTCTGTTGAAGCATCACAAATGTAACAAGACCTTGTCCAATAATCTCCCTGTTTGAAACTCAACCTTAGGAGGTGATTTAAAAATTGAATAAAATTTCTTGTATAAAAATGTTTTTCACTGTTGGATTAAATCCTAATCTGGAAAAAAGTTATTTAAAGATATTTGGTGGAACAGAAGATGATATCATATCACTGTTGGTTTCCAACTTTTGAAAAATAATGTTATCCTGTAGGAGAACATTCTTATTTTTAGGAACTATGCATTGAAATGTTTGAAATAGTAGAAGAAAAAGAAGCAATGTGTTCTCAAATAATTTAGAGAGAGAAAAGATGAGCAAGAGAAATAGAGAGTTATGTACAAATGGGTAAAATGTAAACAGCTGGTGATCCTAGATCAAAGTTGTATGGGAGACCTTTGTAACAGTCTTGCAACTTTTTCTCTAAGCTTAAGATTATATGAAAACAAAAAATAACAAAGAAAGTTCTTCACTGTGTTATCTGTGTTATTTATAAAACTGAGAAAAAAAATAGACACAACCAACATGTTAAAAATAGGAGAAAGGCTAATTAAATTATGATATATTCACATGGTAGAAAATAAAGAAGCTATTAAAACTGTTTACCAAAAAGAAAATTGTCAAGGAACTAGAAGGATGCTTAATTTACAGTGAGGAAAAAATAGTTTTTAAACATTGCAAATATAACATTAGCTGTGTGAAAACACAGAAATTATCAATTGGTGATGAGACTATGGATGATTATTTTTTTATTATATGTTCCTTTTTCCCATACACTGAAAAGAAAATTCAGTGTATTAATTAATGAGTGTATTATTTCCATGAAATTAAGTTATTAATTTTGTGAACAAGAAAAGAGGTACAAATTCTTGTTCTATTTTCTTTTTCTAATATGTGTTTATCTGGTAGGCATGGGAAGGAAGATGAACTTGGTTTACTTTGCCCATGAAACGTCTCAGGAGCAGTGCAAGCTCAGGGTCTGATGCTTTTGCATCAGCATGGCATTCCTCTCCTCAGTCGTCAGTCTGCTCCTTAGATGCTTCTCCCAGCTGGGGCTCTCTATTTACGTGTCCAGCATGGGAAAGTGTCCTTTGTCTTTCATTTCCTAGCAATTCCTATTTAGATTTATGTGTGATGGCTGACTCTCTTGGTGATGTGGACCTTCTCTCTTCTGATTCTCTGGCAGTGACTGCAGCTATGGCATGGAGACTAGAAAGGCTGAATCTAAAAACTGACTTCTAACTAACCACATGACCTTGAGGAAATTCTTAAACCTTCTGAGCACCAGTTTTCTCACCCATAAAACTGGAATGTTAGCACTCAGTTTGTCGTGTAGCTATAAAGATAACAAGGATAACACATGAATAAGTGGTATGTGGGTACCTGCAGCATGTCAGACATTAGGACTGCTGCTGAAACTGTCTCTTGATCTTTTACATTTTGAGATGAAGAAAGAGAATGCCCTTTCTATTCCCTTTAACCAATAAACCCCAAGACCTGCACAAACTCCCTATGATTTAACTCCCATTTTTTTGTCACTTAAAGAAAAGATAAAGGAGGCCAAAATAAAAAAGAACATCATCATATTAGTAATGTTGAGGTTTTAGCACATCATATTCTGCTTGAAATTCAGATTCATATAGCCAACCATAAAAGAAGCACGCCCTTATGCTTTTTCAAAAGGGTCAAAAATAAAGAGATTCCACAAACCCAACCAAAAGTATTTTTTGCTTCCTGTAAAGCCACTCATAGAAGAGTTATTTGTGAAAATCTCCTCCTACATTAGTAACTTTTCTATTGCTGTGACAAAATATTTGACAAAAGCAACTTAAGAAAGGAACAGTTTAGTTTGGCTCACAATTAGAAGGGACAGTCTGTGACTGGGGAAGGCATCCTGATGGGGCATGAGCTACCTAGTTACATTGTATCCACAGTCAGGAAACAGAATGAGATGAACACTTACCTACTCCTTCTTTTCACCTTTCTCCTCCTCTTTATAACTAGTCCTGGCTGATGCTGCCCACATCACGACGGATCTTTTGTCCTCATTCAAACCTCTCTGGAAATGCCTTTATTGATACACCCAGAGGTGTGTCTCCTAGGTAACTCCAAGTCCAGGCAAGATTAGCGAAGATTAGCCATCACTTCCTCTCATGTTTCCACATATTTTTCAGTTCACAGTTCATTGTTGCAGAGAGTTACTTGAAGCTCATCACATTTCTCAACACTAAGAGATCTGGTGGACAGAGGCCACAAGCAAGCCAGCAGTGTATTGAGGGAGGCTCCTTCACTCCCCAGAAGTATTGATGAGGTGGTCAGGATTCAGAAAGGCTGAGAGGCCGCATCCCACCAACACTGTGTCCAGACACCAGACAGGGAGCTTTAGGATTTCAGGTCTTCCCTTCTGGGTTTCCCTTTTGCTTTGGCCTGACTGTCCTTACTACTTTCCTATTTTCCCCTTTTGGAATAGGAATATTCAGCCTGGGCCTATCTTACCACTGCAAAGGTACAGTCATCCATTTGAAAGTGTTTAAGTTTCTCTTTGATTTTCAGAAAGAGCATCTAGTTTTCAGCTAATTTTGCATCTAGTTTTATGGAAGAATTCTAAAGGATTTTTAAGCAAAGTGGGAATAGTTTAAACTTACGGGACTCCTAAAGATTGGATAGAGGCGTTTTAATTGTGAGGTAGACATGAGTCACTGAAAGTTGGTGATAGAATGGTATAGTTTGGATTTGACTGTACCCTGCTCCCAAAGGTCTTTGTGTTAAAGGCTTGGCCCAGAGATGGTGACACTAAGAGTTGAGGGGAACTTTAGGAAGTAGGGCTTCCTGGGAAGATTCTTAAAGGACATTATGAATCTCCAGTATACCGCCCCTTCTGTTTTGTGTTCTTGACATTAAATGAGCAATTTGCTCCAACACACACTTCCTGGCTTTGCCATCATCCAGAGGATCAAAGAAATGGGTCTACCTAGTCATCAACTGGAAGCCCTAAGACTGTAAGCATTTCCCCTGTAATGAACAATTTGTTATAACAGTGGGAAATTGACTAACACATTCTGCAAAATTATAAAATCAATTTGGAATGTTTCTAAAACTCCAAATAATGCGTGTATTGCACTTACAGGAAAGCATGGGAATGTTTGGACTTCTTACTCTGAGTTCTTTATTACTGCCATGTTCTGGGGTGGGGGGTGGGACAAACCAAAAATATTTTGTAAGCTTTCCATCAAATGAACATTTTAATGCAGACCTGCTCAAAATTGGGTCCAAAACATCAAAATGTTTAGTTGTAGTGGCGGAATGACCAAATAATCTTAATGGTCAAAGGAATGAGAAGAGAGGAGACTATGAGCAGGAAGGTGCTTCCAGCTTCTGCGGTCTTCCTACCTGACCAGAAACTCTTCTCTGTTTTTCCATCAAGCTCACCCACAAGACCCTACCTCTTGTCCTCTGATAATGCTCAGCTGACAGTGGACAAATCCATAAATATTAACTAACAATTTAATATACTTTGTTCCCTCCCCCAAAGGTTTTTGTGTAGAAGAGTACGTAAGAATATGTGTAACAGGAAAACAGATCTGTAGTATGAACTAATCAGCACTGAGTTTAAAATTTAATCTTACATTCATTCATCATTTGTTGTCTGTGTGTAGACTCCAAAGAACTTAAGTCTCTAGTGAGGAAAAGCTTATGGCTCTATCTCCTGTCTTTTTAAGTTAGGATTCTTCTGTACCAGCTGACCTGGAACTCATTACATAGCTCAGATTGGCCTTAAATTATGGGCTATCATCTTGCTCTACCACCAAGCATTGTGATTACAGGCATGGACCACCATACCAAGCTCAAGAAGTATATTTATTTACTGATAAAATATATGATTTTCAATTTCAGATCAATAGTGGATAATCCAAACCACAGAGAAAGGTCCCCTGAGGTAGGGATCTAGGATGCAATTATCAGGGAGTAATCAGATAGCATTGTGATTGTCTCTTCTCCTGTGAGGTAAATGATATGTCTATTCCACAGGTGGACATAGTGAAGGACAGAGCTGTTCCTGGGCTTGGCTAAGGCAAACCAACCAGTTATGGTGGAGCCAATCAGCACCTCTAAACTCTCAATCACAGCTGTTCTCCAAGATAGACTGTGTTTATCTCACCCTGTTCCAAACCAGATGTGTGAATATACACTAAATGCAGAGATCAATTCTTCTTAGAAACAGGACTCTGTGATGAAATACCATGACAGAAAGCAACTTATGGAAGAAAGATGCTGTTTTGGCTTAAGTCTCAATAGAGACAAGAGTTCATTATGCGGGGGTAAGGACACTGCAGCAAGCCCCGGTATCTGAAAGAGTACATCTTCAACTGCGAACCTGAAGCAGAGACAGAGAACTAAAAGTGGGGTAAGGTTATAAACACCAACACCTGCCCCAATGAGACATTCTCCCAGTAAGGCTGTACCCTCTAAAGATCCCATGACCTCCCCAAATAGGGCTACCAACTGGGGACAGAGAGTTCAAATACTTGAGCCTGTAGGACACATCTCTCATCAAACCACCACATGGAACAGGCAGCTTGGCTCAGATGACTCAAAAGTTTCAGAGCAGATATAAAAAGACTCACCATGATGTGAGAACAAAAACTAAGATGTCTCTGTCTCTAGTAGAAGCAAATGGGAAATGGTAGAAAGAATACAGAATGGTCCAAATTCCCAACCCATGTGTTACCTGGGCAGCAATTAACCACTGGCTTACTAGAAAGTAAGTGTTATATAGTGGTGCTTATAAATACAAATACAAATAATGATTTCTGTATTATTTCCAGTTTTTAACATCTTTAAAAGGTTAAGTGAAGAGAATCTGATTTCCCCCTAAAGCTAGAGAGCAAGATCTTGACAGCATTATTGCAGTTAAAGCCTCAGAAGTCCATTTGTGGATTCATTTTGTCCACATTTGATGCCCATTATGTTTAGTCACTGTCAGGGGACCCCAGAGATAAAAAGGTAAGTGCCATAAAAGTCCAGTCTTAAAATATGTCAAAACCTCAGCAAAAGGGACTGTCATGGCAGAGAGTAGCCTGATTTTAGCTAAGTTCTATCAAGGAACATGAGAATCATGTATTTCACACCAGGAAGCAAAGAACAAAGTGGGTCACCAGGGCAAAGAGGTGATAGTGACATTGGGACTGCCCCAGGGAGAGTTGATAGTCAGATACATAGACAGCAAAGACGCTGCCAGTCCCAAGAAGGAAACAACAGCTTCTGCAAGCAATTCAAATAAGAGATGAGCAGGGGTGGTACTGGACAGAGAAACTGAGGCCACAAACAAGTTGTAAATTTTGAACATTTTCTGGAGAGCAACGGAGAGCCACTAGAATATTTAGAGTGGATACACAGCATATCCTTTGAATCAACTATATTGCAGGACTAGAGATCTGATTATGGGTGAAACTATATTCACAGAACCGTTTTTATGGAGAGAACATGTACAGAAGAAGAAAGCTGAATTCCATCAGATAAAATATGACTTCAGTAATGTATGCCTCCCTACTAAGAAAGAAGATATGGTTCAACCTAAGTAGAACTGAAATTTACCTTTGTATTATTGCAAAAAAAAGTGTTGAATAAAGACAATACTATGTAGTCGAGATTGTCTGCTATTATTTTTAAAGAGAAGCCCCTTTTTTTTCTGATTTTGTTGAACTTCTAGAGAATCCATTTACACATCAAAAGTATTTTTGGATAATTACAAATAAATATTAGTTATTCATTAAAGTAGATCTGGCATGTCACTGGTCTTAACATTATAAGCCTGTATTTAAAAGAAAACTAACACTTCAGTAATTTAGAACTGGCTTCCTTCCAGTGCAAGGATTTACATTACCAGCTTTAACTGATTTGCTCACAATGTTAGCAGGCAATTTTGGAACTGTGTAATCAAAATCTAAATGGATCTTAATAGCCCCAAAGAATTAATATGTCTTCTACAATGTGAACAATTTATTCCCTTCATACCCGTAGATTCTGGTTCACTAACTATTAAAATCTGGATTATTTGTAGAAAAAATAGAAGAACAAAGTCATCTTTAGATTTGCCCTTTCTGTTTGATTTTGTTTATTTCTCTTGAGCCTCTTCTATTCATTTTTCAAATTCTGGGCATAACTATGTGCCAAATATTGCAATGAATCGTGAGGTCTGGATGATGAAGTTTCAGTTCCTGTCTTCAAAAGGGCCACCAGATGGTGAGGGATGCTAAAATATAAGTGAAATCCATTTAAATGGTGTAATAATTCCCATGGTGGAAGTTTACCTCAAGGGCTTGAGGAACATTCAAGAGCAAGCATCCATGAGTGAATTTAGACATAGAGTCTCTAAGCAGAAATCTTCTTTAACTTTGAGTGCCTGATGAAAACCTATCATAGACAAAGAAACGAATATAAAACAACACCTAGTGTGTTAGAGAAACTTAATTAATTGAAACTGAGCAGAGATGTTTGTGTAGAGAAGATAGAGGGGAATGGACTGCAGATGGAGGTGAGGCATCTCACCAGGCTTCATATTCTGTGCTAAAATGTCTCAGCTACCGGTGAAGTTGCACAAGAGTTCTGTATAAGCCTCCAACTTCTCTAGACATGGCACACCCTTTAATTCTCTTCCCACCATTCCTAAAATGTACTGGCACCATGGTCAAGTGACAGGACAAAAGTAGAACATGAGAAATCTAGAAGGGAAGCATAATGTTCCATCCCTGACGCAGCTCACATCTTGATAACAGCAATACTGGCCACAGCCACTTGAGTTTAGTTAGTCTCTAAAAGACAGTCACACTCACGTAAGATTAGGGAAAGCTATTGAAATGAAATCCCAATGATTTTAATCACACAGTAAGTGAGAAAACAAAATTGAAACAGAAAATTGGGTTAGCATCTCTGACTAGGTTTCTTTGGGATGACTTGAAGAAGACTGATGAAAACCTACAGATTTTTTAAAGTATGTTAGGCCTTCCTGGCCTTGCTCTGGAAATCCTCTCAATCTGGAGTGAAATAATTAATAAGCAGGAAATCTTCTCAATATGGGGAAGGCTGTTCCCATCCATATTACTTTTCTTGTTGCTGTAATAAAGCACCCAACAAAAAGCAACTTAAGGCACAGGAGTTTGTTGTAGCTTACAGTTCAAGGGGATACAGCCCATCAAAGACAGGAAGAGGTGCAGGTAGGAGCAAGGAGGCAGTTGATCACATTGCATTCACAGTCAAGAAGCAGAGAGTGAACAGGAAGAAGGGTTGGGCTATAAAGCCTCAAACTCCCTACTAGTGACCACTTCCTCCAAGGAGGCTCCACACCCTAAATATTCCACAACCTTCCCAAAGAGTGCTAGCAGCTAGGGACCAAGCATTTATACACATGCTCCTATGGGGGACATTTCACATTTAGATCACAGCATCTTTCAATCCTGCCTCCTAGATAGGATGGAGACACTTAAGTGCTAGAAATAATAACCATTGGATTCTGTGTATTGCAATTCTGTGTGTGATTCTGGATGGGGAGCGTTATTTTTGCCTCACCTATTTAAGGAGTCCCCTCAAGATTATAATTCTGAATACCCACATGATTCCACAGTCCTTCCCATTACTAAACCTGGAAGACTCTTATGAGAAGGGTGTAGAAGAAACCAGTCAAACCTTAAAAGATGATCAAAATATATCATTGTCTGGAAGGTCCTTCCAAATCATATCCTGAATAATCAGAACAAATGTCAAGAAGAATGCTTTTGTGTGATGCAATATCCAGAGCCATTCAGAAAAATTCAGCTCTGTCCTGTAAACATCTAAGGTGTAAACCTATTGTCAGCATGAAAAATAGGCATTGAAAAAAAAAACAAAAAACAAAAACAGAAAGTAACCAGACTAGCTGATCAACCATAGGAAAAAAATTTTTTTCAATGTAGTCAATGTGTTTAGCAGGAGAAAGCAAGACTGATCTCTACAAGTCAGGACCAAGAAAGAAAGATGTGTGCAATTATTAATTATACACTTAGGCATTTATTTCTTCCCTAGATATGGAAGCCCAGCTCCCCGCAAAATGAATCAGAGTCACAATCAAAGGTGAAGGGGAGATTGGACTTCATGGCAGAGGTAATGAAATCCCGTTATAAGCCCCATGTTGCCTCATAATGATGGAGCCCTTTCAAAGTCCAAGTTCATTAAGGAGCTAAGATTCAATACAACTATTCACTGTGCCACTTTCCAAGGGAAAGACTCCAGTGTGTATTGAATATTTTAGTATTTTCTTAGAAATGATTGGTTTTTTAATTGCTTTAAATGGTGTTTAGGAAAAACCCCCTTCATGGTTATTCAAGTAAGGAGTGTGGTCAGGAATGGAAGAAAAACAGAACTCTACCAAAACCTTAATTTTACTCTTTACTTTTCAACCACATTAATGAATAAAATAATGAAATAATATCTCATATCTTGCACAAAGTGAAAGTATTGCGTGTTATTATTTATAATGAAGAGCAGGGGAAAATGTTATAAAAGAGAATGATGCTGTGCATTTTTAAAGAAAAACTTGATTGCCACTCAATGTCCTAAATATATTTAAGGTGCTTACCATCTGCTTATAGGCCAGTATTCATTGGAGAGAAACAGAAAAATTCAAGGAGAAAATACCTTACTCTTAAACTCTACTACCAAAAGAAGTCTCCAGGCTAATGTTTCCCATTTTCAAGTGTTTTTTTTTTTTTTCCCCCTCAGATACTTTTGTTTTTTGCAAAACTAAAATTCAGGATCTATACAGTTCTGATTCATACTTTTAATAGATATGCTTTTTTACATTTTATTAAATAATTTGTGAAAACTCTATTTTAAATCACCCAGGTCCTTTGAAAGTGTTATTTTCATTAATTTAACACACAGGATTATTTGGGTCCTGCTTCCTCTTTCCTTTTGTGCTGTGAATAAATTAAGATCTACATTCTTGCCCTCAGTTTTCTCTAAATCTAATATATCAGTATATTTCTGTGAGATACCTCAGCAAGCCATTTTGGTAGACAATGCAAGAGTAGAGTGCTATATGAAGACAGTAAACCAGGAACAGAGTCGAAAAGTTGATCTCTTTCCTACCCTTTGCTAACACTTGTCTTTTTCAACATAACCATTCAAATAGGTTTGCAGTATATTTTCAGAAACATGATGGCTTGAAGTTTTATTAAAGAGACATTGATACACTTCAACAATATTTTTGAATGTTCATTTTTTCCCCGTCAGTTAGACCTAAATGAAAAACTGGTCTGTGTGGAAGCTATGGTGATGAATGGCTGTATCTATTGCTCTGTCTACCATGCTAACACATTTTCATTTACCTTCCTTCTTAAGGGAGACAAAGCAAGGACCCAGGACCAAAGCTGGACCCCCATGGTATGCTTTGCTTCCTCCTCCAATCCTGAGATTGTTTTAAGAGGGTGTGCTCGATGGCCTCAGTTGTCAACTTGACACTCCTGGGTAGAGGGAATCTCAGTTGAGGACTATGGGGCAATTTTTTTGATTGTTGAGTGATATGAGAGGGTCCACCCCACAGTGCACGGTGCTACCCCAGTCCAGGAGGTCCTGTGTTATATAAGAAAGCAGACTGAGCACTGGTAAGGAAAGCAAGCCATTAAGCAGCACTCTTCCATGGTCTGTGCTCCAGGTTCCTGCCCAGAGTTACTGCCTTGACTTTCCTTGATGATGGACTGTCCTTATAAACTAAATAAACCCTTTCTTCCCCAAGTCAGTTTTGTTCAGTGCTTTTTACAACAGCAATAGAGAAGCGAACTAAGACAGAAGGGTGTGTGACTCAGGTGGGCAAGAAGGGATTTTGTGGCATTTGGATATTGTGGCTAAAACAAGAGCATGGACTCTACTGTCAGTGCTCGGTCGCAGTGCTGTGGACCTACATGGCTGGTCACCATGTAAAGAATGAGGCTAATTCACAAGTAACAGAATCAAAAAGTAAACCTAGCATCCCAGGGCATTATTTAAACCTACAATCCAGGGGTAGGATCAAGTGACCATGACCAAGAAAGCATGTTACTTTTAAAAAGCTAGTTTGAGCTATGGTGCTGTCATTTACAACTGAAAGAAACTTGATTTCTGTACTAAGAGATGACCTTTCCTTTTGTAACAACTGGCTAGCAGCAAACAAGAAATGCTAGTCATAACCTCAGAAGAATGCCAGGGAAAAATGCAGCTCTGGAGAAGCTTCTAGGAGGATTGGTGCTGTGAAATAGCACACAGATACTTGGCAGGACTTGAGAAAGTGGGACAATGCAAGGCAAATTTTAGGATGTCCTTCTTGGATGTGCAGACGGCTGCATGCACTGGGAGAGGGGAATTCTGCAAGGAGCACTGCCTGATGCACCCTGTGAAGGAAGGCTGTTCGGCACCTGCCCATCCAAGTGAGCTCTGCCTGGCTTGCTATTTCCATATAAATTTTTGTTTTCTTTTCTGTTAACCTTTTGGAATTAGAGAATTTAAAACAACTCCTTATAAAGTTTGAGCCACAGAAAAAGAAACATAGGATCCACTGCAATTCAAACAGACCTACACTGCCAGATGGAGAGTATTCATTTCTGAGATCTAAAGTGGTCCTCTTTGGACTTTGAGTTTGGAGGGTTCAGAAGCAACTGTACATCGGAGATCAGAGATCAGAGGGTTTCTTCTTGAACTTGACCAGTTGGAGTATGGGGAAAATCCACCCAGTGTAACACAGACGAATCTTATACAAGCATGCTCACTTACTGAAGGACACACCTACCCCACCCCACATATGCTCACTTATGCAAGCACACAAATGCTCACACACTCACATTTATAAATATGCCCCATAATGTCAATCAGCCATCATTGGGATAACAGGTGCTCGTTGTGGGAGAGGAAGAAAAAAATTGGAACACTTCCATAAGCTTCTAATGTTTCATTTGAACTTGAGTTTACACTAGTAAAGAAGGAAAATGAATAATGAACTGGCATTTTGTCATTCCTTGACAATCATTATTTGTAATAAATCCCCAGGAAATTTGCACTCTTTAATGCCCAGATGCCCCTAATCTATTAGCTCTATTTAGCTGAGATCGAAAAATGTCCCTACCTTCTCACAGCTCTGCTTTCTGTCTCCTTGGTATGAATTGTAGAAGCAAAGTAAACAGAGGGCTCTGTTCGAATTTCCTTTTTTACAAATGAGCCATAAAATTGTCCATTAATCAGTCCTGGCTCCCAGGGGCCAGTTTGCATTGTGGAGGTTTCCTTTTCCTTTTCTGATCCCCATTTTGTGGAAGAGATTATTGGGAGGGAAAAAAAAAGGCATGGTACACAGTAATAAGCCTCAAAGAATTGAGCTAGGAAAGCCAGCTTTTGTTTTATTCTTATATGCAACTTCGGGCCTGAGCCAAATTCTCATCATTCAGCCCATTCAGAACCCTAGAATTTAATCTTGCTGACTTTAGACATACTTCAGCATATAAAATATTCTTTCCCCCTTTCCAGAGGGCATGGCATTCACATCTACTCAGATGAGTGTTAGATATAGGTTCTTTAGTCCCATAAAAACATCCCCCAAGATTTTCAGGACAGAGAGCCTTGAGCACAGAAAACAATGAAACACGGGAGGAGTCACTGAAGTTTGGCATCTCAAGGTGCTCCCCTTTAATTCCTGCATGGGGCACCCGTTCTGACAGCTTCTGCACTTATCATGAGGATGTTTCCTTTAAAAGGCAGAAGGAGGAAAGACATATCAAGCTTGAGCTGTCTGAGAGGAGCGTAGGCCCAGACTGCCCACGTTTTGACCACAGCCTTCTCACTGAAAATTGGAGCAGAGACCAGCCTGCTACCTGCATTTCCCCCACACAGCCCAGTTAGACTCACACACAAAGCCAGACACTGCACCATCCACATCAACAAATAGGCTGTTTTTACATCAATCTGTTTTAACCATCAATTTAAAGTATAATAAACGTGCAAAAATCAGTACAAAATTGATACCAAAATGTCTTTATTTTTGTTCTGGCCTTTTTTTTTTTTGAGGCACAGTCTTGTGTAGTCCATGCTGGCTTTGAATTTGCTAGGTAGCTAAAGATGACCTTGAACTGCTGACCCTCCTGCCTCACCCACATGCATGCTGGGATTACAGATGGTGTTCCACCATTCGGTTTTATGTGGTGCTGAGGGTTGAATCCTAGGCTTTGTCCTCACCAGGCAAGCTCTCCACCAACCGAGCTACATTCTCTGTGCCCCAAATTGCCTTGAATAGGACTGTAACAAAAGAGCTTCCTTTGTTTGCCTCAGGGTGGCAGGTCTTGGTGGAGCCCCGCTTTCCCTCGACTTCTTCCTAGACATTTAGCCCCTTATTTACATTTAGCATAAAACTTCCATGTGCACTCTTAAGGGATTTCTTTATTTTCCTTTACCTTTTTAAAAAAGCTAAATTGTTTGTCTAACCCAGTGGGGAGGAAGACTCAAGGGAATAGAATAACCAGTGAGAATTTTTATTTCTGAAGGAGAGTCACCCTGAGGTTAACTTGGAAGCTAAACAGTTTTAAAAGTTTATCTCACAAGTGTTGAGGCCAGATGCCATAGTGTGGAGTCCCCTGTGTGAAATATAGCTATTTCTCCTGGCGAGACCCTGTTGTTGATCTGTGAGATGGAATCTGGGGTTTTAAATAAGCTGAGTGCAACTGGCCAGGGAGCTCCTGCTCCCCCGTCATTAATGTTGTTTAGATATCACCCTCAGTAAATTAAATACATTGGTCTGAATTGATGAATTGTTCAATAAATCTTCCTGGAGAATGGATGGGCTTCATAATTATTCTTCTATTTCGGTAGAGCTTCTCCAATAACATTGCCCATGAGCACGTAAAATTCCAGAGTGTCTGGACTTGCATTTGATGTGACTCACTCACACCTAGCAGGCCCTCGCTCACATTCAGAGACTGCAGAAGTGTGAGTTCCTTGAATCATTGATTTTGTTAGCATAAACATGTTGGATTTCGCTAACATACCTTACGACTTTATTAGTCTACCTTCGTTTATATATCCTACAGGCTTTGGCAGTTTTGTATACTTAATTGAAACTCATCGGCTTCCACAAAAATTTTTAAAAAGAACTGGCTTGACTCAAAGAGGAATTTCTCATAATCTCTCTGATATTAACACTTGGACGGTTGACAGTCCCCACTGCCTTGCATCCCATGGTGTTGTGTTTATGCAGCTCAGATCTGAAGTCTCGTCTGACTCAGTATCTGTCTCAGTCAAGCTGTGTGAAATCTCTTGGCTCTGGTGCATGTGGGCAAGAAGGTCGGGATAGGGGGAGGAGTAGACTGCACCGTTCAGACTGCAAGCTAAGAGACTTACATTATGTATGTTTTCTTTGGCACCCATGTCACCCAGGAAAACCATCCTAGAAGAGCAGTGAATGAAGGGCCAGTTCCTGTGACCGAGAAGCCGTCTCTGGAGTCAAACCTGCCAAGTCTGTTCAATCCATCTGACCAGGCCCACTGACTCATGTGGCTTCCTAAGTAACTTAACCCTGACTTACCTCTGGGCAGCCAACTACCGCCGAGATTCTCTGCAAGGCAAATCACATTATCCTCCTTGGAAACAAACGATGCATTTTTAGGACTAACATATGCAGGCCCTGGCCTCATTCTCTGGCATGCTGTTGCAAGCCAAAAGTGATTCCTGCTAGGACAAGGTGGCCTAGTAGGAGTAGGTGAAAATCTCAGATAATCCGCATTCCCCGTGTAGCCGTTTCAGTAATTCTTTCCTTATTGACCTTCACCGGAGAGACCAGGTTGTTCTTGGATAGGAAAGCTGGGTTGCAAACACACTCCCACTTCACTCAGGGGTGCAGAGGAAATGTGTTGCCTCCCTTTCTTTATGGCTGTATCACAAACCCACTCAGACACTCCCAGAGACCTGCAGAAGAAACTCCTAAACAGAATACAGGGCAGCTATTCAAGCTGCTTTTCTAGACAGGAGGTGAATGTTCCACACCGTTTACTCTTTTCACTCTCACAAGTTTTCTCAAAAAGCAGGGTCTAGGAAGCCTATGGTCATCTCCCCTAACTCAAGGCTATGAGAAGCATCAGCTACCTGAGAAGGGTGACTGAGTCCCACTCCTGCACTAACTACCACCATGGCCTCCAAGGTGAGGCTGTGAGCTCCATGAAGTCCTGGCCAGGTGGTCCGTGCTAGGGGCCTCAGCCACATCCCACCTCAGCCATCTCATTTGGCAAGCTCATTATGGAGGGCCTCTGACATGGCTTTCCCACATCACAAAAGTTAGAGAACTGTCTAAGAGCACAAACCCCTCACTCCCTTTCTGTGGTCAGGAGAATGCTGCTGAGGGAACTCCAGAGCAAGAAGGCAGCAGAGACACACCCCGTCTCTGAACATCATACAATTTTGAAAGCTTTTTTTTAAAGTAAAAGAAGGAAGGGGCATGATAATACTATGAATACAAATTCAGGCACAAAGTTTAATATTATTGTGAAAAAAAATGATTTGAAAGTATTAATTTTTAAAAGCTGAAATTATTGCAAATAAGACAAGAAAAATATCAAATCTCTGGCATAACAATCTAACACACATCTATGCAGTTTTCCACACTTTTTGATGTAGAGTTTTATGGCCTCTTGATTTGACCATTATTCCTATTATTTTTCCATACAGACAAGAAAAACAATGTGGAATTTGGATCCATTTGGTTGGTCAACATTTATTTGCAGAACATGGTATTGGGGAAGTCAAACAAGTTTAGGACTACTGTGAAATTCATTTCTAGGATAAGGGTATTTCCAGTTGTCTTGGGTAGTGACTAATTTCACATGCTCTTGAGTTGGTAACATTGATCAAACCATGTGCTAATCTCCACGGAATAGTGGCATCTCTAAGTTTTAAGTCATTGTCTGCAATTATTTTTCATCACAATAACAAGAAATTCAAATTTCTCTCCAAAGCATTTATCTGATTCATATATTTTTAATTAAGTTGTCAAGTAATCCAAGAGCCTACTTATCATTTCAATGGAAAGTTTGTTTCTTCCACTTCTTAAACTATTTTATTTATTATCTTTATTTTATGTGTATCTATGTATTGCCTGCATGTAGGTAAATACACCCATCTTGTGTAGTGCCCGTGGAGGTCAGAAGAGGGCATCAGATCCCCTGGAACTGGAGTTAAAAACCTTGTATTAAAAATTTAGCTTTGTGATGAAATATATTTTTCACATTCATAGAAATATGTGAACTTAATTACACACACTGCTTACTGAGTAAATTCTTGGCAGAAGAGAATTTTAATTTTTTGAGTAGCTATCAATGAAAATTGAATCCTGCTAGAATTTTATGTAAACAATAATGGGAAATATAATTTTGCAGATTGACTTCTGCTCCTGTAGCTTTCACACACTGCTTTCCCTTTGTCAACCCAACTGAGAAGCAGAATATGAGAATTTTCTCATGTGAGAACGTTATACCACAAGACCAATGGAATGATCATACTGTTAATCTATTACAAGGCAGGACAGTTGTAAAACTTCAGCTATGCAAAAACCATGAACTCTTAAGCACTTTCCACTAAAGTCACACCAACGCTTCCTCAAATTAATTCCTCGGCTAGATGCTAACATTGCTTACAGGTACTTCAGTGGCTCCCCGAAAGGAGGGGCAGGTGTTAATGCTATCTTGCCTTTGTGAGCACATTGCTAAGGCCTGTTCTAGATCCTGCAGCTCAGAATTCATTAACTGCACCATAAATTCAGCTGTATATAAAACCTGCAAAGTAAATCCCTATGGATAACTGTGATCTCAGAAGGCCGGAGCAACTGGAGAAGTGTGGTCAGGGTGCTAGTGGTACAACGGTATATTCCTGCAGAGAATGTTTGTAAATAATGAAAGAACTAAAATAAGTTCTGTTTTTGTTATTCCAATTACTCAACAAAAGTAAACAATGTCAGTGATTAAAATATCCCTTCGCTCCTAAAAAAAAAAATCACTGGTGTAAGTTCCATTGCAATAGTAATTATTAAGTGTTGGTAATGCTCATGTAAGGTTCAATGTAGCAAATCTCCATGATATTCTTTGCATATCGTATTTGTTGCACATGGAGCTTACTAGGGAGTATAGAAGTCCTTGTTTGTATAGATATGCCCCCAAGCAGACTTAGGTACACTTGCTACTAGACACCTGCTCTTAGAAGTTCAATCACCATCTTAAACCCATGCAGATTTAACTGCCATACCTTCACCCCTAGAACTGTCCTATTCACACTTTCCCCATTGCAGCTTTTCTGAGTTCTCTGATCCTTTGGATGTTTCAGGCTTAAACTTTGGTGATAGCTTTCACTTTACTCTTTCTTTCAACCCCGATTTCCACACATGCAACCAGTACATGAGACAGCCTCCACACGCTAAAGACTTCCCAGAATCCAGCTAGCCTGTCCTGGTTCCTTCCCTTCCACACCAATGACAGCTCACCTAGGCTGCTCTGAAGGACTGTGCCCTGGTTTTCTTGTACTATTAGTAAACCTGTACTCAATAACCTGAGTCATCTTTGAAAAGCATAGATTTCCCAACACCTCTCTGATGGAACTGTTGGCTAATAGTGATGGATGCTGGGATGCTGGGAGAGTTGTAGTCTTAGTTATTACTCATGTGTGAGACCACCAGCTTCTATTGGATAGTTCTGTACCGATGGCCATGAGGCATGAATGTAGGAAAGGGACTCGTAAGAAGGAGGGGGTTCGGACAGGGGTGAGAAGGAGATTAGAAGAGAATGGGGTGAGCATATTCAGAATATAATATACATGTATGATGTTGTCAAAAATACATTTTATCCATGAAAAGACAAGAAAAGCATATATTGTCACTCTCCGCTTTTCTGTTTGACACTCTCTAGTGATGTCATCTTTCTTAAGAGCAGCAGTGCTCAAGATGATTCACAGGAGAATTCCCATGGATCTTCCTATAGCTTTCCTTGTAGTGAATAAAGGCAAACAAGTTAAAAAAAATGAGACCTAACATTTTGTGTCACTAATACTATTTCTAATACTATGTCACTAGGAGATTATCACAAAGTTAAATTCAAATTTACACACATTCCTCCCAGCATTGTTTATAATTTCCACAGGAACTGACACAGAGTTCATATTACATGACAGAATTACCTGTTCTCTGTCCCACAACACTGAGAGTCCAGGTACATGTGGCCATGCATGGCTTCTATGTGGGTGCCCAGGATTTGAACTTAGGACCTATTAACCTCACAGCAAGCATTCTTACCCACTGAACCATCTCCCTATGCCATAGATGTAGTATTTCATAAATGTATAACGAGATGAGATAATATTTGTGATAATGTCAAGTAAAAAATGATTAGACCAGAATAATCGATCCTTAAGAAATTTATGTACATGCATACACACACACATACACACACACACACACACACACACACCGCATATGAGAGGCAAACATGAGAAAGAAAAGCCAAAAGAGATGAATGAATGTTAGTGCAGAACAGCTCATCTACTGGGTGTTTTTTTCCTCTCACACCTTCTGTTTTATCTTCTGTTGTACACTCATTTCACAACCAGAAATTACTTTTAAATGTTCAACATTCATTTAAGACTGTTAGTTAACTGACAGTACAATACGTTCATGTGGAAATGACTGTAGCTGGTATGGAGGCACATGCCCATAGCCCTAGCACTTGGCAGGTCGAAGAGCAGAAGGACAGCAAGTTTGAGGCCAGCCCAGGCTACACAGTAACACATCGAACAAAGAAGAGCATACAGAAAACAATCACAGGCACTAGGACAGGGTGTAATAGGGACATAACAAGCCTCTGATATTTTCTTACAAAGGAGAGTTTACAGTTTTTTCCTTCATTAAGTCCCAAAGTTTGTAAGAACACATTTACTTTAAGATTTATTTATTTATTATTTATTATTGATCTTACTTGTATGTGTGCTTGCCTTACATTTATGGGTACTGCACATGTGCAGGAGCCCTCTGAGCCCAGAGAAGGGGTTGGATGCCCTAGAACTGAAGTAACAAGCAATTGTAAGCCACCATGTGGGTGGGTTCTGGGAACGAAACCTGGGTTCTCTGAAAGAATGGTAAGCACTCTTAACGGCTGAGCCATCCCGAGCCATCGCTCCAGCCCCAAGAGTCCATTTACTTTAAAAGAATGGGTGCCTTTAAATATTTTTAACTATTTTAAAAATTTTTCAGAGACATAGAACTGAAAGGTTATTGCCTCTGTGAGGAAACTGGAATGGCTTCAGGGCTTTCTAGAATTCCTGCCCAAAGCAAGGAGAAAATGATTAGGAACTGAGCTAAACTGAGTAGGATAATGTAACCAGTCTTCCAGGAAGCTTCAAAGTTGCCAAAGCCCTCCTTTCATCTCCACCTTCACAGAGACCTTTAAATGGGGGACTCTGGCTGTGCTGAGCTGCGCAATGAGAACCTTGGCATCCCACTTGGGCCTTCATGTCATTTTGGAATGCATTCCAACATCCTGGAGAAACAGAAAAGCCAGCAAGCAGAGCTGGTTACGCCCTCGTCTTCATGTGTGTACAGGTCCTGACTCTTCTTATCCTTACCACAACCTCAGGAGGATTCAGAATGCAGAAAAGAACACAGAGATGAAGAAATATTCCCCAAATATATAATCATTCTGTTGGTGAGCATCCATCCCAGGCACTGGCTGCAGGGGGTATCTTCCTTCCTAGTCTCCAACCCTGTGCACAGAACAAGAGGAATTCCCAGATAACCCAAAATGCATCGATTGTGACCTGAGGGATTGTTGTGCTTTTGCTTTGGGGTGTGTTGTGTGTTAAGTGAGAGTTTTGCTAATGCAGTCTTTCTTCCTTCTTCTGTCTGCAGGAGACTGAAGTAGTCTCCTCTTCACAGCAATCAACGTGCAAATGAAACGAGAAGACACAGTTGCTCCCCTCTGTGAGCTGCTTGAAGGGCAAACAATTCTTGGTCCACCCAGTACAATGAAAATAAACACCCTGAGCCTGCAGTCAGCCCAGGTTGGACGCTCCGGGAAGCAATTCCTTTAAATATTGGTGAGCACACACTTGGTCAGCCATCAGCTCCTCCTAGTGGCTCCTTTGGCTCTTGGTCAGGAGGCCGCTGAGATGCTGCAGTGTTTGAGGAAAGAAACCCTGATTGATGGGCAGCCCAAAGCTGTTTCTGCAGTGACAAGAACCTTTTTCACCTCTCAAGCCATGGGGCCTGAACCATGCTGTAAGAGCTGCTACACCCCGGGCACCAAAACTGGTTTTGTCAACAAACTAGTTTCATAGCATCCTGGCAGAGCACAGAATCTTTTATTCCTGTGGCATTTATGACAGAGAATCAGTCAATCCCATATGCCTAAGCCTGTCTAGAAATACGGCCACAACACCCTCCCCCCACTCGGAGATGACTAGAGTTTTGGATACCCAAAACAAGACAAGCAATAGACTGATAAGCTACAACTGATTTTTAATTATACTGTGCTCTTGCCAGTGAATAAAAACAAGACTGCCACATGAAAGGTTAATCACTTCAAAAGAGTAACAAGTCCACGCCTGAAGAACAACCAAGAAAACGGGTTGGGGGTCTGACTACCTGTGATTTCTCTATTCAGCTTTCCTCTCTAACCAGCCGATCCCTTTCAGACTTACCCCAGTTCTTGCCATCTCTTACGTGCCATGGATTTGCTGAAGTATAGTGATTAGGTCTCAAAACACATCTTGGCAACACAGAAGGGCCTAAGGTGGTCTGAGTCCCACGGGAGGATAAGCATTATTAGTGAACTTGAAAGGACATTTCTTCTTGGGCAAAGCTAAACTATAGTAATTTACCCTTAGCTAATCTAGGATAGTGTCAGACAGGTGACTCCACAGAGTGTTGAAGATAAAAACAGTTAAGGAGATCTGTTCTTTCAGAACCCAAGCACATTGCCTATTGCCTAGGCCGACCTGTGAGCTCTCAATCTTGCTAGCCCTGGTGTAATCACATAGTTATATATATGAACTATAATCTACCCACACTGAGTAAAATATAAATCAATTTTGTTACTGATGCTACTAGGCATTAAAATTCTACCACTTACTCTCACTGGAACGTGACATAATAGAGATGGGATAGTTACTCCAAAAGGCTTGGCAGAGTTATTCACTTGGCAATGCCCTAAACACAAGAACACTCAGCTTATGTGTTTGTAGATGCACACACGCACACAGACACAGGCACACAGGTACACACACAGGAGCAGCTTTGTAGTTTTAAGCACAGCTGGACAGAAAACCCTTGTATTTTCAGGAGAGGAGCTGTCTAGAAAAAAACTAGGGATGCTGGAGTTAGAAATAAATCTAGGATAATATCCTGGCTCTGCCCTTGAGCAGAGTTCCCTTAAGCAAATCTGGTGACATCTGTTAGCTCCAGTCTAAAGGAGTGCTACTAATATCCGATTTGCAAATCTGCCTGTGGGGAGGAGACGATCCAGTGTATGAACTACTTAACTTGCCTGGCATGAAGCAAGCACTGTAAGATGCCCAGTGCCCTGACACTTTCCTCTTCCTGACAAGTTGCTGTTCTTTCCCTCTGTTCACTGCTTTGGGACCTCCTAGGCAGATTCCTCCATGCCCCAACATCCACATCCGACGGTCTCTTAGCATCCTGGGATACTACTGGTCAGTGTCTTCAGAATGACCTCCCCTATCTTACCTTCTACATTTATTTACCTTGTGTTTTTCTCAACACCTCTGACTCTGCCCTTGCTTCCAACTACACACCCATGCTCACTCAGACAATTTTTCAGGAAATCCTCCTGGGACATAATAGTGAGCAAGAGGAGGAACTACCTTCACAGAGAAAATGTTCTTGAGGGACAAATAGAGAAGAAAAAACAGGCGAGATGCTTTAATTGTAACTTGTGACCCTTGGGCAACTGCTGTGATCTGGCTTCAGCAGACAGCAGACATTAGCAGCTGGGCCATCATCCTGCATGCGGTGATTACAGAGGTCTTTCTGGACAGCAAACATTAGTCCAAAGTACGTTGCTTAAGGGCAGGAGACCTGAGCCAAGACAGCGCCACAGTAGCCACCTGAGGTCATCTGCTGCTGCCTTCCTCACAACTCTTGTTGCTTTTCTGGTCTTGGAAAATAAAGCAACGGCCAAACACAAAGGCTGCTTCAGTTCCAGCCTGCCCTCTGCACACCGGCCTCCTTTGAGGCTGTACATGTGCTAACACAGCAGGCTTCATCAGGGCCTAGAACCTTCTTTCCCGCTCTGCCGGCAGTGTGAACTCTTCTGCTTGCAACACTCCTCCTGAACAACAAGGTCAACTTGGGCGGGAGAGCTACAACAGGCCCGTCCCTTGAGCAGCCAGCAGGGACATTCCATGTCTTTCTTCCTGAAGGCTGGCACTAAGTCCACCACCACCCCCAGCTCCCCAACCCAGCCGAAGCTCTGGAAAGGCACCGCAAGTTCTTTGGGCATGTTTTCTACGTCCCTCCTCTCCTCCCACTCCCTTCTTGCTCTCCCCACCCCACGCAGATCCTGTGCTGATTGACTAGCGTCACCGGCGTATGTACCAGGGAATCAATCAGAGATGTCTTCCCACGCAGAGTACAGCTCTTGCCTCCCCTCCAGGAGGCGGCTGCCTCTGACATTTCCTGCATGCCCAGACTGAGCCTTCAAAAGCCTCTGCCTTCTCCTGCCACTGTGGCTACTCAGGCGCTTGGCCAGTTAACATGGCCATGCTAATCCTCATTGACACTCCTGGACAGAGCACAAACCTCCTCTGCTCCATCTCTCTGAGTGAGATCCAGGCAGGAAGCCCCTGAAGCCCCAGCTTCCAGCATATTGCCACTTTGCAGCCTTCCCGATAAAGCATGTTGGATCAACTTCGTGGTGTTCGGTTAACACACAGAATCTCTCAGTTCACCGCTGCCTTTACCCACGCCTTCAAAGAACCCTCTGTGCAGACCATGCTGGCTAGCCTGGCCTCTGTCCTTGTTTGATTTTTTTCAGAAGCTCCTTTTTCTGCCACAGTGTGATGGGGCTCAGGGAGCTGCAGGAATTGACACATGTATTGTATCTGAACCTTGATAAAGCTATTTTTTTTCCCCTTTTAAGCCAAATCTTTCCTCTGCAGTCTAGAAAGAAAGGAATTCCTCTCTTGCTGTCTCTTTCCACACAGATGTGCACCTCTCACGTTTCTGGTTTCATTCCAGATGGCTAGACACTGAGACCAAGGCTGCTTCCTACAGCGAATCTCAGCTAACCCCCAAGTACAGACTAGCTGGGAAATGCAGAGACTGGCAAAGAATTAAATTTACAAATCATCCTTATCTAAGAAACCAGAGATAACACCTGTTCACACATTGGAGTGCTTCCTAACATTTTTTGTTGGCATTAAAGATGCAAAGAATGACTGTACCCCCTTCTCTTGTCTCTCTCTCTCTCTCTCTCTCTCCTCTCTCCTCTCTCTTTTCTCTCCTCTCTCTTCTTCCTCTCCTCTCTCTCCAATCTCTCATCTCTTCTCTCTCTTTCTCTGTGTCTATATCTGTGTATTACAGCAGCGTCATTTAGCACATCTTACAACGCGCTCTGATGTTGTAGTTTATGACTCTTCAAGAGAGGATTACTCTGATGCAGCTTGTTCACACCGGGCACACATCAGGGTCTCCACCAGCACTACCATCGTATTTAACTGTCTATATGCTAGAGACAGTTTAGCATTCCAAGAGTAAGAGATGAGCCACAGAAACTGTGGGATAATCATTGAATATAACACTATGAAAACATTTGAAATCATAACATAAATATACCAGTATTAACATACATACATGAACATGGACATAAAATAAACAGGCTCAGAAAGACAAATCTCACATTTTCTCCTATATGGGGAGCCACACGTGTATATATGTGGTACAGCGTTTGTGGTGTGTATTATATGTGTGTTGTGCATATATTATGTGTGTTTTGAGTGTCACGTGCTATATGTGTATTGTATGAGTGTTGAATGTGTTGTATGTGTTGTGCATGTGTATGTTGTGTGTGTTTGAAATCCTTTCTAGTCAGGCAACTGGAAAGGGAATTTTGACATGATGGGAAGAAGAGATCTAAAGGAGACGGAAAGGTAACGGATTACATGTGAGCAGAAACCAGAGAAAACTACGTAGGAGGCAGGTCGGAAGGGAGCGGAGGGTGTGCAGGAGGCAGTGGAGCCAATGGACGAATGAAAATGAAGTATGATGGAATATGTATGAGAATTCCATAATGACACCAGTATTCAAAAATCAGAAAAAATTAAAAAACAGAAGCACACTAATTAACATGTATGCGAGGGTAAATATGAGTGTGGACCACCTCTGAAAACACACCCCAAATAGCAGTCGTTTAACTGTGGGCAGACGTTTTATGCAAATCATATTTTTAGAGCTTGGCTGACTGTCTTAGTATTTTTACAATCAATAGTTTACGTAAACAGTTAAAAAAGAGAAAAGGTATCAGGGGTCATGTTTGCCTGCTATTATTTTTCTCAAAATGACAGTTCACGGCTGGACGCCACCACGTCTTTAACTGCTTCCTTATCTCAACTCCCTGATTTTACGTTGCAAGGTGCGGCAGTGGGACACAGAGGCAGGCTCAGCCTGATGAATTCAGGGGCAAGTCCAGACTCGAATTCCAGTGTTTCAAGAGTAAGAGCTTATGTTGCTTTCTGGTTGTCATAAATCTAGCAATGTACTTGACAACTGTGTGTGAGTTTGTGTGTGTGCATGTGTGTGTGGCACACATGCACGCTCAGTATTTCACGTTACTCTTCTTGAAGGCTGGTCCAGGTAAACTTATGAAATGCTCAGCTATTCCTTTCTCATCAGCATTGTCTTCCCTTTGAATTTGGAGCCATTTTTGACTCTTGCCTCATCTGAGCTTTCTCTGTGGCTCTTGAGCAGGAGTCTCCATCCTAGAGCAGCACTATTTCATGGGGCCTCATGAGAAATGCAGATGCTCATGCTTCTGCCAGACCCGTGGAACCAGAAACTCTGGGGACTTGAAACTCTAGGGACGCCTCCCCCACCAGGGCTACAACTGGTCCTGCAGGTGGCAGTCCAGTTTGACAGCCTCTGCTCTCCCTAAACCCAGGAAGGACAGGACGCAAAACCAAGAGAGACAAAAGCTACAGTGCTCTTTCTTACTTATTACTGTTCTAGTGCCTTTCCTTCTGCCTCTTCCACAAAGTAACCTATGAATGTTGAGAATGTAGGTGTGCGGGTCAGATGGCCTGGGCTTACATATCTATTACTTTGCAGATTAATCCTGTGACTTTATGCGATTTACAGACCTTCTTTGTTCCTATTTCTTTATTTATAAAGCAGGGTGAAACCACAGTTCTGACCCTTTGACACTAGTATGTACAGCTTTGTGGGTTATTTGGCTCTGGTAAGCATAAAAGTCTCTCTCAGATGTCTTTATTATTGTTTCCAACCACTGTGTTATCCTTTGCTCCATGCTCTGAGTGCTGCTTTCCCCCTCATACCTACCAGTCCTACACTGAGTTTCTGAAGGTGGTAAGAATTCTCTTGTATTATAGTCTTCATTAATAATTAGCTTTTATCGGTTGAATTGTGTTTTCTAAAAAGCATATTTAAGTCAATACCTGTGAATGTGACTTGATTACAAATATTGCCTTTTTATGCTCTTACAGTTTGGATCTTAAGTGTCTCACAAAGGTCATGTGTTAAAGATTATGTCCCCAGAGTGGTGCTAGTTGGAGGTGATAGAAAGCAGTGGGACCTAAGGGAAGGTCTCTTTCTAATTGGGAATGTGACCTGGAAGGGGATATTGTGACCCTAACTTCTTGCTGTCTTTCATATTAATTTCTGGATCTGAGGTGAGGAGCCTGCTCTGCCACATTCTCCTTCCATGATGTGCTGCTCTATCGCAGGCCAAAACTCAACAGGGCCATCAATCAGGCTAATCAACAGTAGACTGAAACCTCCAACACTGTGAGCCAAAATAAACTTTTCATCTTTATAAGATGACTTATCTCAATAATTTGTTATCACAATAGAAAGATGACTAACATACAGATATCATCAAATGGAAATGAAGTGATGTAATGTTAAGTCAGGCCCTAATCGAATGACTGGTGTGCTTCTAAGACGAGGAGAGTTTTGATACAGAAACACAGGGAGGAGGCCATGTGAGGTACAGGCAGAAATTGGAAATATACTGCATAATTCAAGAACAAAGATTGTCAGTAACTGCCAAAAGATGCACGGAGGCAAGAAAGGATCTTCCTCTATTGCCTTTGGACGAGAATGGCCTTGCCAACACCTTGACTTTGAACTTCTATGTGACAATAGATGTGTGCTATTCTAGGTCACTTGATTGGTGGTAAATTGTTGCAACGACCGTAAGAAATTGCTATGTTAATGGTTTGACCATTATAAAAAGCAACTACTGATACTTCAGAAATGGGAACTTGGGGTCAGATAATATACAGGGAAAAGCACCCTATGCAGAAAGAACTCCCAAGTATACCCTGGTTTCATCAATCATAGTACAGTGATTAATGACAATCATTATAACTCTCTGTCATCACATACAGGTTAACTTGTATTTGCTATGTTGTGTTTGAAACATTGCAAGACTATGTGTAACGTTACAGAAATGTTTCTCTCCAAAGTCAAACCCCAAGTACACAGGCACTAAGTCATTTTATTCATGCAGACATTTTGCTTCCCACTAGTTAGCATATTTTAAGATAGTGAAAATTTCAAGTATGTAGCCCCTCAGGAGGCCCCTTGGCTGAAAACCAATGAAGGGTTACTTACTTCGCTCTCACAGACAACTGGTCTGCAAACTGTGGTATTAGAGGACTAATGTTAATCCAAATTATGGAGTATTTCATTAGCTGATGCCTCATGAAAGTCCTACAAGTCAAAGAAGAGATGTCTCTTGAAGAATCTAAATCAGTTACACTGTTCCCATCTCAAAATTCCACAATTTAATTCCAAATACTGTGAAAATTTTTACAGATCAAATATGTATTGACCTCTACTACTGTTATTATCAATGAATAAATGTGAAATATAAAATATTGTCCTTCAACTCATAAGGTTAAACAGAAATATGCACCTGGAAGATCATCTAAAAATCACAGAATACTAGCTCCTTAGTGTTAGAATCTCACATTCTAGGCTTGGATTTTACAAGTTTAGTTAACAGCCAAAACTTCTGCTGTGTTTGATTTTCAGGAAATCTTTACGAACCATCAACAGAACCCACTCTGTGGAACACTGGTCCATAAACATCACTTCTATTATCTAAATGACTTAGCTTTTCAGGGACAATTCTTGTTTCTATTGTACAAACATTCTGAACTTGAGCCCTCTTGGAATCTACAGGTGTATTAAGTTTTCTGAAAATAAAATAGTACTTTATAAGTAGACTGTGCATAATCTACACAGATCTAAAACTTTATTGGCATGTTGAAAACATATCAAACTTTCTGTTTCTATATTATCTTTAAAGGCTGACATACATTTTACCTAATTCACTACACAGGTTAGCCCTGGTACACAGTGCACACATAATAAACAGTGTTCAAATAGTTTTTCTGAAAGTGAGAAGCCACCACTCTAAGAATTCTAAACTGTCTTTGCTCACGCTTTTCCTCGGCCCTTTCAGACCTTTCTCTAGTGCCCACCATTCTTATTGCAAAGTGGAGATAGTGCTGTCATTGCTGACCCCATTGCCTTTCATGTGTTTGTTTATATATGTCTATTCAATGTACCAAGGATTTTATAATGTTTCTTATCTCCCCTTGAGATATACACTATCAACTCTTAATAGTTTGTTGAAAATATGAACAAATGAGTAAAGAAACTCATGAGCTTAGACAGTTGTTCTGAATCACACGTAAAAGCCGGCTACAAAGAGCAAGTTACCATCAGTTATCCAGTCAAATATACTTTGCCTTGAATTTGTTTCATTGTCTGAACTGAACAATTCCTGTCCTGTCTCAAATCTTAGCGAGATGAGGATCCAGAAGAGAACCACAGCTAGAAATTATAAGCTATGAGAACCTGTAGAAATTATAATTATTTATTTGGGAAAAGGTAATTAGCTGGCAGATGTCTTGCCCTAATTATAACACTCTGTCAATTACTTGGCCACATTTATCAAGATCTCCAACTTCTCCAGATCATTTTGTAGCTCAAATTACTATGTTCAGGGATACTTTTTCCACTCCCTTCATTAGACTAATATGCTTCTCCTCTGTATGCTAAGAAATGATAGCAGAATCTGGCTCCACCACCTAACACCTCTCCAGGCACTTTCCCATGAGAGGAAAGTACTTCAGACATCTTTCAAGATCATTCCTCCTTAATTACAATAAGTTTTAAAATATTACAGAAAGATCATATCCAGTCATTCAAATAAAGACTGAAGAAAGATGAAGCTTGGGAGGAGAGATTCGTGTTCGAGAAAAAAATTGGTTATCAGAAGACTTAGTGAGTATTAAAAAAAAAAAGCAGCACCCACGTTGCTGTAGGTGTTTACTGGAAAGTTTAATGAAGTCCAAGATTGTCTTTAGATTTGAATGTATCAAAAAATAATTTTAAGACATTTTCCTACTCTGCAATAATGGGAATGCTGACTATGCATAAAGACCACCAACTGCACAGAGGAGGAACAGTGCTCATTTCAATATGTGTTTGTTTGCATTTTCCATTGGGCTCTACCATAAAGAGAGGGGGGCTAGTTCTGTCTTGAATTATGACTTATAGAAGGCATGGAGTTGTGGGTTGGTGAAATCACCCTAAGAATACCACAGTCAAGTTAGGACATCGCAGCACCAGAGAGAAGGCAGTAGATAAATTGGAGAGAGTTCAGAGACAAGCACAGGGAATGATAAAGGAATTGGAAGACATGACTTATGTGGCAAGATTGAAGCTCCAGACTATGCATCCATAAGTATAGCTTGCCAGAGTGATGACTAATGGGGTAACATGATAAGACTTGAAAAGCATAAACAACCAAGGAATAGAGCAGGACGATGGCTGGGGTCTGAGGTGTTCATACCTTTCAGAGATGAGTCATTAAGGCTTTCAAGGGTGAGAAAGGGTAGTCTGAATATCAGGAACAACTGTGGTCACAGAGAGCCTAATATAACTAGGATGTTCTTCAAACCAGCATTGCATGCTTGCTCTTGGATCATGTGATGTACCAAAGAAGAAAAGAAAGCCCTATGGTTACCGTGGTTATCGTGCCTTCCCAGGACCATTGGTTCTTTACACACAACCTGCACAGTTAGGCAGAGTTAACCAGGATAGCTTCTTGTAACAATGGTTTTGATGCCAGGTCTTGCCTAAACTACCAGGATTCAAGCATGTAAATTACCTGACAATTTTATGTAACCCTGTCTTAAAGGTATATGAAACATATATGAAATAGTTGACATAAACATTTAAGAAAACATAAGGTCTAAAGTATCATATCTCTTCATTCTTTCTGAGGCTGTTTGATCCATAAAAGCACAGTGATTCTCTAGGTCTCAGTTCCTCCTGTGCTATCTAGGAAGAGAAGATCTTCAGCTCCTTAGTAATAAAACATTCAGCATGGTTTGAAGGGTTTCATCTTTTAGTAAATGCTGATGCTGAAAAAATGTACTTTGACTATATTTTTTCTCTTTCTGCTCTTTCTTTCTTCACCCCTCTCTCTTAATTTTTTATGTGTATATTCCAGGATCAAATCCAGGGCCTGGTACCTCCTAAATAGGTGCTCTATCACTGAGGTACACTCGACCTCATCTCTTTCTCTCCCTTCCAGATAGGAGCCAATGGTCAGAAAACTGTGCGTTTATGTGTGTATAGTGTGTGTGTGTGTGTGTGTGTGTGTGTGTGTGTATATATATATATATATATGAATGTACAGGTGTATATGTGTGGAGGGAGGACAGAGGTAGATTTCAACTATCTTCCTCTATCTCTATTTATTATTATTATTATTATTATTAGCAAGCAGCTCTCTCACTGAACCTGGCAGTCCCTGATTCATCTGGGCTGGTCAGCAAGTCCCAGGGATCTTCCTGTCCCTTCCTACCTAGTACTGGCTTGCAGTGCATGCCACAGCACCTGGATTTTTCTGTGGGTTCTGGGGATCTGAACTCAGGGCCTCATGCTTGTGCATCAAACAGTTCATTGACTGGGCCATCTCCCCAACCCAGAAATCTGTTTTATTAGTGCTAAAAGGTTAACACATTAGGTTGTGTCTGTCATCCAGTCCAGTCTCTATAGGACTTGTTCAAACCTTCCATTGCTGTGGGAAAACAGCCATAAACAAATGGGTGTACCCATGTCCAATAAAGCTTTATTTATGGACAGAAATGTGAATATCCTACCATTCTTGTGATAATGAAACTGCTTGTCTCTTGGTAGTTTACACATTTAAATGTGTAAGACATTTTAAGCTCAAGAGCGGTAGGAAAATAACTGGGAGGTAGATTTTCTAAAATAAGAGGATGTTTGAGTAATGTTTTGATTTTATTTCTAGGCACACCATCTATTCTAGGACTAAACAACTTTTGATGCTAAATGTAATGTACTAAAAGCTCTGAATAAAAGAAAGTTAGTGGGGTAGAAAGTCCTTCCGCCACAAAAGGACTGATAGAAATATATGAAAAGCAAAGTCAATGTTCCTGCATGTGACAGCAGAAATGTGTCCTCAACAAATGGAATCCTGGGGGAGAAAAGGGGCTGTGCAAATCAGAACTTCAGAATAATCAGGTGGGTTTCCCAAAAAACAGAACAAGGGGATAACAGATGGAGATGCCGTCTGCTTACTCTCTACTCTTTTTTAAAATTACCTTATAAAGGTAAAATAATAAGACATCACCACACCCAAGTTCCTATCCTTGGGACAAAAGAAAACTGAGAGTATCAATTCCTCAGCAGCCTCCTAGCCTTCTTTGTGGATATTCCAGTCCTGTTGGCTTCCTTTTTTCCAGGTTAGATGGCTAACGGGCAGGCACAGGTGTCTCCATCTACTTGTGAGTTACTAGGATGTCACTGAGACATTACTAACAAGGCCAGTAAAACAAAGTCAAAATCACCGTTAGGATGAATTAGCGGTGAAACCAAGATGGCGGTGCATTTCTTCCTATTCTTCTGTACAACTGTTCAGATTTGTTTCCCGTGAACCTGAATGTCCATCAAATGGATAGTGTGAGTCTTGTGAAACAAGCCAGAATCTAAGAGGTGCACCCAGAGGTGGAAAGGCCTGCTCAATAGAATGCTTATCTTAAAACTGATGCCTCTAGCTCAGACAGTGACTCATCAGTGCCACAGCCTAAGTGTTTATCTTATTTTGTCTAGGGAGAAAGGGACATTCAATTCACTTGAGCAGAAAGAAAGTGCACAATTAGGCATGTGTATTGTAACTAAATAGAAATTCTTTTTCTTTTCAGCTTTATACATCTTAACAAAAATAAGCTGGGACTTCCCAATTGCAAATTTCTTTCAGATTTATAGTTACAGTTTTATAGTTTTCATTGTCTTTTAATAGGCATGCAGGATCAAAGCCAACAAAATTTAATAAAGTCAATAAATAACTGAGTTATAATTTTTGAGTGTCTGTGTACCTAAAAGGTAACAAATTCACCGTTTGGGGGAAAATATTTCTTTGTACATGCATAAAAGTCATAAGTAGAAAAAACATCCTGCATTTCAATAACTGTCAGGTCAGCTGAATTACCACGACTCTGTTAGTCACATTCAGAAACAAGAAGTTATAATAAAAGAATATTGTCTCTGCAAAACCGATTGCAAGTTTTGATCACTGCTACTAGCTTAAGAGTGTAGTCCACACCACCAAAGAGTGTGCAGACACATGAAAAGAATGCACTTCCTTCTACAGCAAGCACATACCAATTTTGATAAATTTATGTGGACTGTGGAGTAAAATCGCTTTAGTCTCCAAATCTCTAAGAAAATAAACAGAGAAGATGCACAGATGTGGAGAAATACTGAAATTTAAGAACAAGTGGAGGGGTTGGGAATGTAGCTCATCTACAAGAGTGTTCGCTAGGCATGCACAAAGCTCTGGGTTTGATCCCTGGCACAGCGTAAAAACTGGCATGGGGGCACACACCTGTAATCCCAGCATCAGGAGTAGAGGCAGGGAGATCAGCACAGTAAGTTCAAGGCCAGCTTAGGCCACATAGTACCCTGTCTCAAAAAAATGGGAGGGATTGTAGAGGTGACTCAGCATATAAGAGCATTTGCTCTTGCAGAGGAGGAGATTCAGCTCCTAACACCCATGTAATAGCTCACAGATGTCCATAACTCTCCAGTTCCAACAACCTCTCCGTGCACCAGGCATACTCGTAGTACACATACATGAAGGCAAAATACTATTGCACAAGAAATTAAAAATATAAGAACAAATAGAATCTATGACCATAGGACCCTGAATGCATTCAATTTCAAACAACCTCGGAAACTAAGCGGGGTTGGGCTTGTTTAGTACTTGAATGGGGCAACAGTTAGAATCGGGTGCTCAAAATAGGACGTATTAAAACAGTGACATAAGAGTTTACTCAAGAAAGTGGGGGCCAGGGAAGGAAGAACAAAATATAATGATCTCCTGCATGACTTCTAATAATTAAGATCAAGTCCTGTACAGTGTTACAAAAACAAAGTGTAATCTAACATTCAGCTCATAGACTTGGGAATGTGAACTGAGCAAATTCAAGTTTTCCTATCCCCTGATTGTGTGTCCTGGAGTAAGTTGTCTCTCTTTCTCTTCTTTAAGCCTTTTTTGGCTTTGCTTTTTTATCTACAAATAGGGATCAGACCCACTTCGTATGTTTAGAATGAGAATCTGCTGATTTAGTATATATAACATGTCTAAAATAGTGCTTCATTACAGATAAAATCTAAGTATTAGTGAGTGATACTTGGAACTTTTTGACCTTCCTTTACATCGTTTATGTTTAACAGCGAGGCACTCAGAAGTTCACAGATGTCCCTTAGTACATCTTGAACCCCCAAAGGCAAGTCTGGATTCCCCAGACTTTCATCCAATAACTTCTTCCCCTTCCTCTTATCAAATGTGGCTTTCCTTACATCTCATTCTCCCAGACCCCAGTGCGATGCACTACTATTGATAACTAACATTTCTGAAGTGTGACTATGCTCCAGATACAATGCCAAGTTCCTTTTCCATACCAACTCATTTGATTTCACTTGAACCTGCAGGATGTGAACTCTTCACTACTGTAGGATGGAGGAAGCAGTGCTCTGAAAGGTGAACAGATTGCACAGGTCACACAGCTAACGAATGGCAGATGGAGCAGAGTACAGACCAAAGGGCTAGAGCTGTTCTCTCTGCGGCAGGAAACCGCCACTACTCTTCCCTACAAACCTAACCAGGAGCCGATGCAAAAGCATTCCCCTCCACAGATGCATTGGAACAAAGGCCTCTGCAGACAGCGCTGAAGCTCCACAATTCAGTTCCAAACAAACTAATAAAGACGTGCTGGTGGGAAGTTGCGAATTACATCTCCAGCTCAATCACCCCCTCTCATCAACTGCACACATAATTTCCTCTGCCAAGCTCCACAGACTTTTATATGAGCTAGAAGAAATCTGTCATGGGACAGGAGCTATGAAAGGTGTTTTTGTTTTATAATGAAGACAAGACCTCTTCCTACTTTAAATCACATAAATAATCCAGCTCTCTTTTTTAATAGGGATCAGAACACCAATCAGAAATGTGTGTGGGAGAATGGGGGTGGGGATCTTCTAGGAAAGAATAGTATTAAGGATCTAAAAGGAATGGACAATGTCCTTATTCTTCTTTCCACTATGACACCTTTATATCACCCCCTGGAACCTATCCAAAAACCAGTTTTCTTCAAGATGAAACATTCCTAGACAGAGATAGACAAAACAAAGAGACAGAAACATAGATACATAGCATACACAGACATTCAGATATATACACGCATAGGTCTGTGTTTTAATTCATAGTTAACTATGGATTTAGTCATTGAATAGCAGCTTCCTGATGATCATTTAGTCTCATCAGGTAATAGATGACCAGTCTGGTTCTGGTGCACTGCATCCAGAGACAGTCTCAACACTGGGGACTTGCTCAGTAGTTTAAGCATTAAGATGACCTGTGCACTGGGGACAATGTTTCTTACCCTTGAGAAAACTTGTAGTCATTGCTTGATTCCTAGTAAAAATGACCACTTAGGAGCTGTTCACATCAGTGGGAAAAGTCAAGGGAAGAACAGCTTCCCCTAAGCCTCTGAGACCTTGTTCATATGCTCTTGCAGTGATGGTGACAGCATTCACAGGACCCATGCAAACGTAATCAGACAAAACCCATCATAGAACTGGGAGATGGGCAGCAGGTCCCAACCTTAACCCAGGAACTGCTGGCAGCTGATTACTGCCAGATGAGAGAGCGTTGATATTCTTTAAGGGAGTGACTGTAGATTGGCTGACTAGACTCCGGTGAATGAACTTGCATTGAGGAACACCTGTGAGCACAAACATGACCCAACAGGACTTCTCATACATGACAGAATGCATGGAATTCAGTTGCGGGGGGGGTATGCGGGGTATGAATGGGATCTAAATATGATTACGAGGCTTTGTAGGAAATGCATAAAAATATACAAAAATAAGAATTCAGGAGAAAGTAAACAAACCACAAATATTCAGAATGGCACAAAAGTGATATACACAAACTTTTTGTTGTGAAATCTACATAGACATTTTCTGAGTTCAGAAGAGAAAGAACCAATGGAATATTCCTTCAAAGTTCTCAGCTTCGCAGGGTGGGTAAATAGCCTGACAACCAGAGCCTGATCTGCAGAACTCACATGGTGGAAGGACAGAACCAGGTCCTGCAAACTGTCTTCTGACCTCCACACTCATGCTATGGTGTGGTCATACATACACACAGACATGCACATACACAAAATAAATGAATCAATAAATAAAGTACATGTAATAAAAACTGAGCTAAAAAATAATCTGTAGCTTTAGACTGAGATCCTGGATTTGCTCTGGAGAAGCCCTGCCCCTTTTCATTTTTATTTACTTGTTTATTTGTGTCTGTTTGCATGTGTGTGCATGCACACGTTCTCACATACACACACAGAGAGAGAGAGAAAGAGAGAGAGAGAGAGAGAGAGAGAGAGGAGAGAGAGAGAATGAATCATAGGACAAACTGCAGAAATGGGTTCTCTCCTTCTACCATGTGGGTTCTGGAGATCAAACTCAAGTTGTCAGGACTGAGAGCAAGCACCTTCGCCCACTGAGCCATCTGACCAGCCCAGGAGTGCCTCTTTGAATGAGGGTCTGGGTTGGCTAGTTTTAATGGCTCCAGTTTTGTTCTTCCCTGCAGAAGAATAGAGCTCCTTTGGTCAGCGTTTCCTGTGCCTGCAATGGAGGACTTGTTACCTGGAGTCATGCAAATACTGGCTATGTTTTTTTTTTCTTTTTTTTTAATGCAGTATTCTGAGAGAGAGTTCAGCTTTCACGAAGAGGAAAAGTGGAATGCCTTGCTTTTGAGGCAGCGAAGCAGCTAGCTCTTGAGGAGAAGAGGGACTGGAATCAGTGGACATGGATGAGAGAACGCAGCTAGAGAGACTGGAGTCATTGGAACACCAGCACTCTTCACTGCTGCCTATTTTCCTCATCTTTACATTTTCAGATTCTGCAGGGATAGTTCTTTAAATCTTCTCAGTGTCACTGAAATCCTGCAGATCACAGATTGGGCTTCAGTTTGGAAATGCTTTTTCAAGCTTGAGCTATGTGACAGGCAAAGTCAAAACATAAAATTAAGGAATTTCAGAGCCCTCTCCTCCTCCCTGACGCAGATACCAGCCTGCAGCCCAAGTTTACCTAGATGCAGGTGCCCAGCTGGCCCAGTATTTGTCTACATCACCCATCATTCATTTGCTTATAATTCAACATGGTGGGTTTAATTTTAAAATCGATTCTTCCGCTAATGTTAAAGTTTATGACTCAGTCCTTGCCTCTGAAACTGAACACACTGTGAAAAAAAACCTCAATAGGAAAATAATTACTTTGGCATGTTAAAACTATCTTCACATTGAGTTTGATGGCACCTTATCAGTACAATACATTTGATATAATTTTTTAATAAATTAAAAAACATTTAAAGATAAGTGGGGGTTGGCGATTTAGCTCAGTGGTAGAGCACTTGCCTAGCAAGTATAAGGCCCTGGGTTCTGTCCTTGACTCAGAGAAAAATACACATCGAAAAACAAGAGGCAAAATATACACACAGTTACACACACACACACACACACACACACACACACACATTTTTTAAAAACCCACAAGACAAGTAAAAAGATAAGCAATGGTTTTAAATTTCCAGCAGGTCAAATTCTCAAGAGGACACACATGTCTTTAATTCTGGAAGAAAAATTGCTTAATCCAGAAGAAAGCTGAAGAAGGGGGCATCTATGATTTAAGTGTCTACAATACATGGCATCTCATTTAATCACTCCAGGTGCTCTCTGGGGAAGTGCTGTCAACTATATTTTGTGAGTCACTGAGGAAATTCAGGTACAGAGTGGTCAAAGTCCCCAGTCCCCACACACCATCTAGACAGGCCACGTTTTCCAGTCCCATCTCTCTAGTTTGTGCCTGTGGCTCAGGTTCGAGGAGACATGGAACCCTGCTGTCTGTTTCATTTCAGAGATTTTCACTGTGTGTTTCCTCTTCTTTCTCATATCGTTGTGGCTTGAATAAGAAATGTCCCACATAGGCTCAGATGTTTGAATGCTTGATCCCCAGTTGTTGGTGCTGTTGGGGGATATTCTGGAACCTTTTGGATGTGAATTACTGAGGAAGTATATCTTTGGGGACCGGTTTTGAGACTTTGCAACCCCACCTCATTTCGTGTTCACTGTCTGCTTCCCATGTCAGATGGAAGCAGTCATCCAGGTCCTCCCTCCAATGGCCTGCTGCCCTGCCTGTCCATCATTACAGATTCACCCTCGGGGATTATCAGTCTCAATAAATTATCTTTCATAAATTGCCTTTGGTCATGATATTTTATCACAGCAACAGAAGAGTAATCGAAGTATAGCCATGCATTCCACCTGCAGTCAGAGAAGCTTCCATCCCTGCTAGGGGCATGTTGTCTCAACACATCATAGCCACTAACTTTAGCAAATCATTTTTGTGGTTGTTTGGTGAAGTCCTCTTCTTTCACCAACTAACCAGATTGAAAACTTCAAATTGCTTTGGACAAAGCCCATTGCACATCCCGCATCCAGTAGGACGCTTCATCACATGGGTTTTAAAGAGCAGACCAGAACAGAAGACTGCCGCCTGCAAATTCGCCTCTTAGGTTTCCCTGGCGATCATGGTAAGGGTTCAGGTTGCCACTCTCTGAGTTTTGTCACAAAACTTGCCAATGTTTTGTGAATCTGTAATGATGGGACAGGCAGGGCAGCAGGCCATTGGAGGGAGGACCTGGATGACTGCTTCCATCTGACACGGGAAGCAGACCGTGAACATGAAATGAGGTGGGGTTACAAAGTCTCAATGTTTTGAGAATACTCAGCATCCTGGGTTTTTGAACAAAGACAAACAGAGTGAGGGCATGAGGCATAAATATTACAGGAATGAGGGCAGAGAAGGTGTGTTTGCTCACTTGCAAGCAGAGAAGCCCAAAGACTCCATGAAACAAGGAAACAGGAGTTCTAACAATGCCTAATAGAAAATTTCCCAGTTCCATATTTTTACACAGACTTTTCAAATACTCTTTTAAAAAGCCTCTGGGTAAGTTGTTCAATTTTTTATAACTCAAATATATTCATTTTATAATTAGTAAAAACTAAAAAAGTGCAGGCATTCTACCATCAAGGTGTAAGCTGCTCCTGTGGCCCCTCTCTACTGCTCCTCTCTCCTTGATGCTACACAGTCATTCTTCATTAACCACGTGTGGTTTCATGAATTTATGAGGGAAGAGTCTTGGTTGACCCTTCTAAGGCCTTTCTGGTAATGCAAGAGCAGAATGAACACATGAAAAATGGGACAACTGTTTCTCTGACACCTTCCGGGTCATTCTGCATGATCACTCTTGTATTTGAACAATGAAGGCGTGAGAAGGGAAAAGTAACTAGACTATATAAAGACTCTGCCCTTTCATGTGTTTTGACATGAAAATGTTTCAAAAACCTTTAGGCCTTTTGTGGTGGTTTGAATGAGAATGTCCCCCATAGGCTCTAAGTATTGGGATATGTTGTCCTCAGTTGGTGGCGCTGTTTAGGGTGGTCTTAGAAGGTGTGGCCATGCTGGAGGAAGCATGTCACGGGGGAGCCAGCTTAGAGAGTTCTTAAGCCTTGCTGGATCTCCACCCACTCTCCCCTTCCCGTGCCTGCTTGAAGATGTGAACAATAAGCTTCAACGTCTACTCCAGCTACTTCTGCTGCCACGATGTCCCTTTGGAATTGCAAGCTAAATAAACTCTTCCTTTTATAAGTTCCCTTGGTCAGTGCTTTTCTATCACAACAAAAGAAAAGCAAACTAATACAGTATTCCATGTGGCAACCTAGAGTACCCATGGACAGATACTCGTGCTGATTAAACAGTGCATGGACAGATCAAAGTTCCCTGACTACTACTTAACAGAAAACATGACCTTTAAAATACTTTTTACATATTTTATTTATTGTTTTTATTGTATGTGTATGAGTGTATTGTCTGCATGTATGCAAGTGCATTCAGGTTGTGCAAGGCCCACTGAGGTCAGAAGAGGGCATAGGATTCCCCTGGAGCTGGAATTATGGATAGTTGTTAGTGGCCATGTAGGATCTGGAAACTGAACTTGGGTCCTCTGTAAGAGCAGCCAGTGCTCTTAACCACTGAGCCATCTCTCCAGCCCTCAGAAAGCATGATCTTTTAAGTAAAAATTACAAATAAAATTCAGACAAGAAAAGTATATTGCCTTAATATATATTTAATATGAGAATTCATTGTATACTGTTGTGAGTCATTTTAACATCTAAATAGTGAGCAAGGAAGCAATATAATACATCTTGAAAAATAAAAGCTTTATTAATGTGATTAAAAACGTAAACCACTAATTCCAGGGATGTTCAGTTATGAAGAGCTACGGATTTCATAAAGGCAAGCATGTCTTTTGTTTTTTATTCTTGCCATACATTTGCTCCATCTTTAAATAATTTGATAAACATAACAATATAAAAGGGTAAGCATAATTTTATAAACAATGAAGAAAATACACCAAGTCTTATTAGACAGTAATGTGCCAAACACTGCTTTAAAATTATAAATAAAGTGGACATTTTTAAACAAACACACAGTTGGATAAAAAGAGAAGATTTAATTCAACTGGGACTTAGGGGCTCTGTAGCTTTAAATAAACATCTGGATTTTCTCTTACCTAAATGCATTAGTTGGTTTTAAACCACATACAATGAATATATTTAAATAACTTTCAGGAATATGTGAACAGGAGGGTCTTATAGAAAGACAGTTAGAAAGAAATGAGACTTGTTTTCCTTGTGTGTTCTATAAGCCCACTCTGAAAGCAATTATATGAGTTTTAAAAATATTTTTAGCATTCATGAAACACAAGTATGTCAGTGTTCAATTTTCATTTACTCCCCCCCAAAATTTGCCCTATGGTTTTAGGAAACTGATTTAAACCCTCTAGGGGTTCTATAAAGATATGAACAGTGCCGATCTCATAGATTTGCAAAGAGTCAACGAGATAATACATGTGAATAATTGGCATTTTGGCTGACACGTTGCCAGTTCCCTGTCGCGTCTGGCTGCTACCTTGATTATTATTATTATTATCATTATCATCACTGCTTTCCAAGCTTCACTGGGCTTGTTGAGAAGTCAATATTTTCCTTACTCTCGAGCAACTTCTGATCCTCCATTTTAAATAGAATGACGGTTCGAGTGATGGGTAAGAAGACCACGTGGACAGCCATCAGGCAACCCTGAGTGCTGTGACTGTGTGCAGGTAAAGTCCTCCGAAGAGGGCAGAGAGCAGCAAGATGAAGAAAGCCCAGGAGAGATGTGTTACTAATTTCAGACTGAATTAGGAAAAGCAGTGCCACAGTGAGCCTGCACAGTTACTGTAGTGCAGGAAATGCATGTATTTTTATTCTCCACATTGTAGCTTTTGCCTCATTTATAAAGAAGGAAAGGCTACAGGAATACAGAGTACAATTGACTTGCTGCTGATGCCCAGGGTTAAGCACTTAGGAACAGCCTGCAAGAGGCCTTTGAATCCTTCCTGGCTGAGCTGGTTTGGAAATCCTTAGGGATTAACTGCTCATTGACAGCTAAGCCTGGGAAATGTCTCGAGGGTTACATTTGGTACCAGTTCTTGTTAATAAATGTTAAAATACTTCTCTAGAAAATTACATACAAATCCTGAACAGACCCAAATCTAATTCTAAGGACAGCTTTCAAGTTTGGGAGGGTTTCTATCTGTTTTCAGGAAAGTATGAGTCCCATTCACTGCAAAGAGCATTTAAATATAAAGACTCCAGGAACCTTCAATACTTCCTTATGTGAATTTTCAGTAGGAAAAAAAAAAAAGGCCTTTCATGAAAAACAATCTGAAACTACTCCTTCCCTTCCACTCAGAATTTATAATTATGCTTTATCTGCTCTCTTCCTGGCTTGCTTACAGGTCCAGTTGGCAGGTACTGAATGCAAGATCATTTTAATGGGGGGTCCCCTGGGAGTAGAGCAAAAGTTTTAAGCATTTACCAGCTCACAATGGAGGAAGGCCAGCTGTTGTGCAGGGTGGGCCCAAGCTCCCGGGAAGCAGCTATGTGCCTGAGTGGCTTCATCAGCAACCTGGGCAGGACAGGTGGGTGTGCAAAGGATAACCCAGTGTGGGAATGGGGAGACAGCTGAGCACCCCACAATTAAGGGCTGGCTTAGAACAAAGCCAGGCAGGGAAGCCTGGAGAGGTTGGGCTGTGCCCAGCATGGGATACACTCCAGCCCTCTTTTCTTTGGCAGAGGCCTGCCCCAAGGGGCAAGTGCTAATGAGAGCAAGGCACAGGGAGATGGGACAGGCTTAGCCTTAGCAAAAGGCTTATTCAAAGTTGCCCTGTCTCCACCACCTACTCAGGATTCGCCAAACCAGCTCTAGTTACCATTCTCAGAGCATGCCTAAGGATAGGGTTACTTACAGACCCACCAGACAGTCTGGGAGTAAAATATGTATATCTCTCTCTCTCCCTCTCTCTCTCTCTCTCTCTCTGTATATCAATATTTTGCTGTGAGTGTTTTGTCATCAGGTATACTTTATATTGAAAGTAGATTTGAAATAAAGCATGCTACCAATTCCAACGGAAATTATTTTTATTGAAATCATTTCTCATGTACTCATTGACTTCTGCATTTGAACAAACATTCTTGAGTACTTGGGGCATCAGACTGTAAATCACTCATGCCCTTTTAAAAACTAAAAGTGCCACCAATGAAATCTCTTTAGCTATTTTTCAAAAAGATTTTCATTCCCAAGCTGACTGTACTGTAAACAATTCGTGTTTTGCTTTTTATTTTCCTTGAGAAAAATGATTTACACACAAAGCATATTAATTCTTGATTTCCATAGTCCCTTTAACCTACATATAGCATTGTGTATGTATGTGTGTGTGTGTGTACACGCACACATATACATCTATTCATTCATAGAATTTGTGCATACCTACTGGGTGCTGGCCTCTGCCATGAAGATAGAAATTTCTTTGCCTTCCTGAAATGTGACATGAAAGTGGAAAGATTTGTCTGGATACGACAGATGCCAGAAACTGCTGCAGACTCAGAGCAATTTCTTCAGCCCAGAGTCCAAAGCAAAGACTGACCTTTTGCATCAGGAATGTCTTAGATGGGAAAAGATGACTGACTGGGTATCACTGTTACACTTTAATTTAAACTGAAAACACCACTTACGGGGGCTGAAAAGCTGGCTCAGTGGTTAAAAGTACTTGTTGCAGAGTACCTGGGTGATTCTCCCAGCACCCACATGAAGGCCCACAACTGACTGTCAGTAACTCCAGTTTCAGGGTGGGAAATTCCTCACTTTCTTCTGGCCTCTGCAGGCATTGCACGCATATGGTACACTTAATATGCATGCATACACAACCCTCGTACACATAAAAAATTTTAAATTAAAAATATGCCACTTATGTTGCGCTTTCCAAATTCCTCTGTGGCATCTCTATCTTATTTTGAGGACGCCCCCAAAGTGAAGTCACTAAGCAGGTACTCAAGGGGCAGTTGCCACACTTGAAGTTGGGAAGGGGCGAAGAGTGAGGCAAGGCTCAGGTGCAGAGGCTGGAGAGTCACTTACAGAAGGGCCCCTGAGTCTTGCAAGTGAGAAGAAAAGCCTCTGGCATCCCTTGCATGGGTCCTTCAGCACCTTTAAATTCTACAGATATCTCTCCCGCAAGGGCTCAAAATGCAATGAAAAAGTTCCTAATCGTGGGAGCTTGTTTTTAATCTCTGGGAAACTTTTAGAAAACCACACAAAGAGCAGAACACAATTCAGCAGTTCTTTGTGACAGGAAATATTGACGAAATAGTTTTAGGACCTGTTTGTTTGTAATAATAGCTACAGGTCATCCAACACACATTAGCATACACACTCATTTCTGAACAGCTGGCACGAACCAAAGGCAGTTAAGTCTACTCCGGAGATGTTTAGGTGACTGGCATTTAGCTCATAGTTGTATTCCTGTTCAGCCAAAATTAATTGAATTTGTCTCTTGAGTCAGACACTGTCTGTGTTCCCTCAAGAAGTTCCTGGTTAAAGGATATTGTCAAAATTTATTTGCACTGGACAAACTGAAAGATGGGGAGGTAGGGGTGGGCAGGGATCTGAACAATGCCTAGTGGACTGATTGCCAATAATAAATTCACTGACCCTAAGCCACACATTAACATGTTCCTCTCCTCCTCTGAGATGCATTCCTAACCTCTCCCAGGCCCACTTCATGTCCTCTTTTTACTCTATTATTATTTTTAATATTTTATTTATTCTTTTAATTTTATGTGCATTTGTACATTATGTGCATAAGTGTATTCTGTTGTACAGTGTCTGCAGAGGTCAGAGGAGGGCTTCAGATCCCCTGGAACTGGAGATATGGGTGGTTGATAGCCACCATGTGTGTGCTGAGAATCCTACCTGGGTCCTCTGCAAGAGCAGACAGTGCTCTTGACTGCTGAGCCACCTTTCCAGACCTTCCTTTATTTTTGTTTTTTACAAACCATTGAGTCCAGTTAATGCTGTCCATCATTCATGGATGTGGGACCAGCCACAGGAGCATAATTAATCTACCAGGAGCCACATTCTTAGAGAAAACTGACTCTGCCTTCACCAGCAGTCATCAACTGTCTATACAGCTCTTCAGCTAGGGGTGTCAATCCATGATCCCCTAACCTATTCATGCTGAAATACTGACCAGCTTGATCCTGTGCATGTCTTCTGCAGTCAACCGCAGCTGCTGTGAGTCTGAGCGTGGTAGGCCTGTCATGTCCAAAAGACATGGTTGTACCTCAGTTCTTCCTGACTTCTTGTTCTTGCAATCTTTTGCCTCTCTTCTGAGATGCTTTGTGGGAAGAAGGAGGGCTAGAGATGTCCCATTTGTGGTTAGTAATTCATAGACACTTATTCTTTGCTCTTTGCTCTTTGACTAACTTTGAGTTTCTGTGTTATCATCATTTACATTTATTGTTGCTAGACTAAAAGTGATCATAGTCAGAGTCTGTGACCCTCTGCAGCCTATAGGGGCCCTGCCACCTTCATTCAAAGTTTCCAAAGCATAGCTTCCACATGCCAAGAAAGTGGCCATTAGTGGCCGCCTCCCTCTGCTGATGCTGTTTCCCTGGAGATCTTTCTCTGCCTTGTCTCCATCGTGTCTCTGTACTCTGTAACACTTCTGAATCACTAATACATCCCTTTGGATGTTGAGCTAGACACAGCTGGTCTTATTACCTCTGACTGTTTGTTCTGAGTCCATGAAAAATCAGTCTGGAAGTTTCTTCTTCTCAGCTACTAATGAGGTATCTCACCCTGAGATCCAGGGCTGGCTGTCTCTTGGCTTCTCCTGTATAATGTTATGTTTTTCCTTTGCTTGCCTGTGTCCTGGCCCTTGACCCTCTTAGAGGATATTTCTCACTATAGCCATGATCAAAATAGATATGGAATTCAGTATACAATATCATTGGTTCATAATAACATGGTTGAAATCAGGTTTTTCTGAGCTTGTCTAATGTTCTCCATCTCAATCCATATTTAAGCCACGCTGGTTTTCTTTCTGATCCTCCAGCTTGACTAGGTAGACCCCCACCCCCAACACACACACTTTGAACCTTATGCAAGGCTTCTTTTCTGTTCCTTCCCATCCAGAGCTATTTATAAGGTTGTCGAGTTCTAGCCATTTAAATCATAGCTCTAAAGGTTTTACAAAGATTTTACCTTCCTCCCAGGGATATGATCAAAGATGTAAAGATGAATCTGGAAAAGTTCTTGGGGCCAAAAGTGAGGAGGACATATTGACTCAATGATACAAACATGTACAAAGGACACAGCATGGAGGAGCTGCTGCTAGGCAAATCTGAGGCATTTAGATCAACAAAACAAATGAAATGATCCAAGCTAGTGAATAAAATAGGAACCCAAGAGTCCACGTGGATATAAATAATGTAGTAGAAGAGAAAGCCAACTAGTCACAGTGGAAGGAAGGGTAGGGCTAGAAAATAATATTTGGAAACTACCCTCATAATTAATGATTCAGGCAATAATTAGAGGCACTGTGTTTACAAAGATAATGGGTTATTTGTAAAATATTACCTCAAAAGGTACTTGCCAATTACAAAGAAGAAAACAGTTCTTTTATAGTAAGAAAACTTTAGTTGTAACCAAATGATCAAAATTCCCCATGTTAGAAATGGGGACTAATAAACTCTATGTACACACTGATATGATGCTCAACATTATTCCCATGGTACCCCACAAAGCATCACTGCCATGGTTTGGACCCAGAGTGTCTTGTATCTGGCCCCCAGCTGGTCATGTTGTTTGGTAAGATCATGTTCATCCCCAACTACATTGTGAGTTTGTGGCCATCCTGGGCTACATGAATGAGACTCCTGCCTCCAAAAAAGAAAAAAAAAAAAAAATATATATATATATATATATATATATTGGAGGAGGAAAAAAAGAAGGAAAGAAAGAAAAAAGGAAGGAAAGGAAGAAAGGAAGAAGGATAGAAAGAACCAAAGGAAAAAATAAAGAAAGAAGGAAGAAGGAAGGAAGGAAGGAAGGCCCTCCATGGTCACGAGTGCCTCTCACATTTCTATCTAATGACTCTGTATTGCACCTGGGACTGTTGCAGTTATTCCTGGCTTTTCTATAATCAGTTTATCTGTGCATTTCTTACTTTCCCTATAAGTGCCTCTGAGATAAGACACTTTTCCATTTCTGACGCCAAACTCACCACAGCTGTCCTGGCTTCAGTCTTACAGAGACTTCTAGCTCGTTCTAAATGGAGCCTCCACCTCCATTCTTGTATGGTACAAGTGTGCTTACTAACAGCATCAGCCGTACCTCTTACGGATGCCAGTGTGAGTCCTTTAAAAAGCCAGTGGCGTCTCTCGTCCTGAGAATAGAACACTCTAGGTCTTTACATGGCTTGTGAAGCCCTTTTCGTCCTCTTATTTTCTTTTTTGTTTTCTCTCGTTTTCTGGATCAGAGTCGGTTAATTTGCTATTTCTTCGGACTTGTAAATTTTTTTTTCCTTCAGTTTCCTCCATTTACTTATAACCCTGCTCAAATATTTCCTCCAACACTCCTTGATTTATTTAAATAACCATTCTCGTTTCTTTAATCTGAACCATTTGAGGATAAGCTGATCCTTGGCCCCCAGATACTACATTATTATATTAATAATTACTGTAAATTCCCACTTTATTTGTATTTGTAGGCCTGTCTGACTTCCCTACAAGAAAGTAAATATGATTAGAGCAGAGACTCTGTTAGTGTTAAGCAGTTCATCCCTGGCCTAGGCACACAGTACATGATCAATTAATTTGTATTAAATAAATCAATATTTGGTGCTTATATAAATGTTAAATATGGTAATGGAATACCTGCAATAAGCATTCTGATTGAACAGGTCTCTATAGCAATGAACTGGAACATTTTTTCCAACTCATTGTTTACAGCAGACGTGGATATTCTTCAAAATTAGTATTCTGTAAACACTGTCTTTCTCGGAAAAGCATTTTTATATCTAGCAAAGGCTTAAAATTATTTTTAAAGATTTAATTTTAAATTGTGCGTGTGTGTGGATGTGTGTACGTGTGTGCCTCTGTGGGGTATGTGCACATGAGTACAGGCATTCACAGAGGTAAAAGAGGGTGTCAGATCCCCTTGGACACTGTAAGCAACCCAGCGCGATTTGAACTCCAATCATCTGTAAGAGCAGCAAGTTCTCTTTACCACTGAGCCATCTCTCCTGCCCTCAAAGGCTTTTCGGTTAGTAAGTTGCAATTGTACTAATGGTAATCACAGATGTTCTACAACACTTCTGTGTTCCCAGAATCAGAGGGTTGTATAATTATCTCTGCTCTGACCTCAAGTTTTGAAGAGCCTCTTAATACCCTGTAGTCACAGGTCTACATTGGTCACATTCCTGTTCTTGTGAGCCTGGCCTCAGGCTAGGAGCTGGCTGCAGAAGGCAACCATTCCGTGGTTTCCACTAAGGCTTCAGTATCTTTCAGTGTGTTCTTGACATTCTGTGAGAATTAATTTTCCTTCGTTGTTTGAGACAGACAAGAATAGGTGCTATGGAAAGTATCACAGTGAAAAAGCTTCCTTAGCGGGTAAATAAAGAAAGCTATTTTTCCTATAGCTTTTCTCAATCCCTCTTTTGGAAACTTGTGTCAATGAAGCCAAGACAAAACATCTGTGCTTAATACTCCAAATCTGGTCAGGGCTTCTATTCGAGGGTGGGACATAGTCCCATAGCACCTGACACTCATGGCTCCTTTCTGCCCCTTGCTCCATTTTGTAAGCAAATATTTACCAGGCTCTCATATGCTGGTTATGCTAATGACAAGGGCAGCATATAATCCCTCAAGGAACCAGGGTATCAAGCTGGAAGAGGACAACTTCAGAGCCACACAGACAGACTTGGTGTCTAATCCTAGTTTCACTACTATATATGACTAATAAATGACCTTGGTTAAGTGATCTAATCTCTCTTGACATCTCTTTCGATTTTTCTGAGGCTTTAACTTCTGCCTCTGTAGGATTTGGGAAGGATTAAAAGAGGAAACAAATGTTTGCTACCTAGCATGTAGTCTGACACAAAGTCAATGCCCATTGATTAAAACATGCCCATTGCGTTGGCCTGGCACATATAAAGAATAAGATAAATATTTGCAGAATGAATGAGGAAACAAATGCTTTAAAAATGTGAAGTGTATAAACTTTGCTCTTGCTTCTAATTCCAGACCTACTCCATCCCCTAGCTTTTCACAAGAATGGTAGCACTAATACACATTAGAATTTACCAATGTGAATGATTTAAAACTGCATCACATCTCTTGTGTGTCACCAGATTCTAGGGATGAATCTGTTTACAGAAATAATAAAAATATACAAATGAACAAATAAATTTTAAAAGAATGAAATAATACCAGTTCATTTTTCTGCCAGCTAAAATTACATTTAAGCGAGAAATCTTGATTTCTTAGCAGGTGGTTCATCCAGAAAGAGAGAGAGAAAAATAAACCTCATTCATATTTAAATTAAAATGAGACTCCAATTAATATGTAAAAAGGCCCATCAATACAGTCAAATAGTTGACTCTGAGCTGTTTCATAGCTAATGAAATCTATAAACTGAACAGACATGGTTGACCATTGTACCAACCTGCAGTCCCTCATTCCAGGCCTGTTGTTCACAGCAGAGATTATGGAGGTGTTTCCAAATTTACGTTCTCCTCATTCTGGACACAATGTGGACTGCATTTGTTTCCTATTTTTCCATTACAATTATAGCTACAGCCACCAACCAAAGCCAGTAATTGGAAAGTGAATAGAAATGAAGTCTCTAACTTTCAGATGTGGTCCACTGACACATCCCCATCATCTTTCCCAGGTTTTCCTTCTACTGGCTTCAAGAATAGAGACATTCTCATCGTAATATTGGAACCTACTTGCTAAAGATGGCTACACCTCTCTACAAGTCCCTGGATGACCTCTAGGACCAGCAATTCCACCAACATGTGTTATCTGCTCTGCTGTGTACATTAAATAAAATGCCTTTGAATTGAATTATAATACATCTGGCAGTCTATTTGTGGCAGAAATTACCTGGCTCTTCCAACACATTGCCGAGAAGCAGTCTTTCTCTACCAATTGCTTCACAGAGCGGTAAAAGGACAGTGAATTCAGCCAATGTCAAAATGGGCACATGCAGAATTATTCATTTATCTGTCTTCAAATTCCTTACCTTTAAAACAGTCTGTGACCAAAATCAAGGCACATCTACCTTGATTTGCTTTGTAACACCACAGGGTCCCTCAATGCCTCTTATACTGAGCAACTTCAGCTAACACTGAGAATGACAATCACTGATGAATATATTCATTTCTATCATCCATCCTAAACAGAGATACTGCTTAAATATTTGTGCATCTAATACACGTGACAAGAATCTTCATATTCTTCCTTCACTCCATAAGAAACACTGCTGGAGGGCAGAACCTATGTCACCTACCCATGAACATTCAGTACATATAGACATGGAGAGGAAGCATGTCACCAAAGTCCAAGCTCATTGCAATTAAAGAAATGCTGCCATGGGAAGTACTTTTTTTTGTACTAATTCAGAATATCTTTACCTGTAGTCAAGTAATGGTAGATATTGTGTATAAAATGTTTGCACAGCAATACTATGGGCTGATTAAAGAACGGGATTAATAGAAAACGAAAACAAAAGAAATGGGCTCTTCTCTAATAATGAGTTCTGGCAAGGACGCAGCACAGCAGGAAGGCTGTGCTGCAGCTTGTAAGTCCAGCCAAGGGCAAGTGCTGGCCCTAGGGTGCCCACACTCCTTTGGTTTTGTGCCCAGTGCATTTGCACACACTGCTTGTTCTGCTACTGTCCTTAAAGACTTATTTTAAGACTCAGCAGCCTTCAAGCCTTTTTTTTTTAAGAAGCTTTCCTAAGCCTTTTTGTTACACAAAGAAAAAGCTGTTTCTCCAAAAATAAAGAGTTGCTGAAAGCCAGAAGCTTTTGATTTAGCAGAAAACTCCAAACTCATCGATTTTAATCAACGCTAAAATGGGAGATCTCAGAATCTTAGGTTTTGTGCATTTCTTAACATCCAGTGTTTTAGAGAATATTTAATTAAGTCAACTAACCTGAGGGAAAAAAAATGTAGGAAGAAAATACAGAGAACTATCTTGAGGCTTACATAGAGGATTCTTTATTCATAGGGAAAGCTGAAAGTTCACCAGTCTATAATCCAAGAAAAATTAGTTCATTCATCTTTAACCACATACATGGATGAGCCACTCATAATGTTACCCTGCCCATGATAATTCATAACTGCCAATCAATTTTTAAAACATTAATTATGTCTGATGGTTGTAGTGAGGTTAGCTAGCTGCGTTATAAATCTCCTAAAAATCACTATTTTTCCCATTGTCAATGTTCACGCTTAAATGGAATCGTCATGCTAAATTCATACTCCCTTACCTTTTACAAATCCGTACAAGTTCTAAAATTATTATGAAAGTTACATGTACTTGTAATTCATGAAAGTCATTAGAAAAATATTTAAGAATTTCAATTAGTAAAGGAATTTGAATTTTGTTTTTAAGTTTTATCAACCTACTTGGAAGATTTAATAATTTGCTTTTTCCCTATCTCTTATGGAAGGAAAAAAAATATTTGCTAATATTTAGAACTCCTAAAACATTCTGGATTTTGTACAGAAGCTCAACCTTGACTATTCAAAACCTACAAATGGATTCCAACTGTTCAGCTTCATGGTCCCATGTGTGTACCGCTGCCATTTTTAAAGCAAAAATGATCATGTGTGAGCTTTTACACATATATTATTGTCAATTGTTGTTCAGTGAGTTTCAGTCATTTAGTGAATACAGTAAATAAGGGTTTTTAGTGAAGAAGGTTTTAAATGTATAAAGTTGTATGGAGTTCAAGGAGTTGTGTAGTGTATATAAGGCTCTGGGTTTGATCCCCAGTGCCTCACAGAAAGTAGTAAAAGCTGTATAATCAAACATTTGCTCTTGTGTCTTTTAAAACCCATTGAGTGCATTTCTCAAGTACCTCAATTTATTTACTTCTTCTGCATATTGCCAGAGTTCCTTTGTGCATACACACATTAAAAAAAATGGATGATTGATCCTGCAATTTCACAAAACATAGGCTCTTCACACTCCTTAAAGTTATCATTCCTACCCTCGTGAAGGAAATCTCTGTGGACACCACCTATGCAGTCTAAATGTATCCTCCAAACAATCTTCTCTAAATAGCAAGAACATTCCTACCTTATTATCATGTAGAGAAGGAAATTATTTAGAGACAATCAAAATAGTCAAAGGTAGAAGATAGCATAAAAGGCAACGAATAACATGAAAGAATGTTAATTGCAAGACAGAGCAGAAAAATGTCACCAACAGGATGCCGTGATGACAAAGACAGCTCCTTCATCAGTTGCTAACTAACCTTGGAGGGACCAGTGAGCTCAGGCAAACTTATAAAATTGAGGTATAAACAGGAAGCATGCTTTAGACTGCCATGGCTCTACTACTGGTGGTCATCTTTCTACTAATAACAGTCCACTGCAGGACATGACCACTAAGAGAACAAATGGAAGCTTCTTGTGGACTGTCTATGCTAGAGGGAAGAGATGAATCACTTGAAATGAAAGATGAAAGAAAATCTCTGTGTGGAGACATTTAACCAAATTTATGGGAAAACCTACAGGTAGAGAAAATTCAATAAAGGGGATCATGAACGGAAAAGGCAGGGAGAGAAAAAGATCTTCAATGGAGTGTTTAGGACACAAGATTCAAGAGGTGGAAGTCGAAGACTGACAGAGCCTTGTGGTCTTGGCAATGAGCTGCAATCTTCCAAGCATGTGATGAGGAGGCACTAGACACTTTTCAAAAGACAAATGACATGTTTTTGTATCCTGTGGAATGATTCTCACACTTGAACTCCTTCCAACACATTTGGTCACTGGCTTGCTACACAGATTGTTAAGATGGGAAAGGAAAATTCACTTCTATTCCTAGGAACATCTCTCAAACCTCTAGGATAAGGAGATTAATATAATTCTTCTTTTACAAGTTATAACAAAATTAAGAACTCAACCTCTACCTCCTAGATCAGAGGTTCCTCTTCTTGTTGTATAAGAGTCTTTGTCACATGATGCTTAAACCTTGACATCTACAAGTCTTCCAAATACCACAGTAACTCTTTAGTCGTAAGCTTTTCATTAAGAAAAATTAATGGATAAGATTATAGGCCGACAATGATCTTAGATGTCATATATTATTTACTTGGGAGACAGACCTACTTGCAATCAGGAATATTCAATGCTTCTATTATAACAGATCCTCACACTGTTGACTAAGATCTCTGAACTTTCCTATTTTATTGCTTATCTTGACTGAAAAAAAAAAAGGGATTTTCATGAAATAAAGTACAGATGTTTAAAAGACCTCATTACTAGAAATGAATGATTTTCAGTTTGCTGATAAGATATGTATTACAGAAATATGTTTACATTGATAACAAAGATATGGTATCAGATGCTGGTACAGAGGGAAAGAAATAAGAAACATGAGTTCCACAAGAAAAAGAGGGAAAAGACACGCTATTTTCTAAGAATGGGAAATTTATCAGCTACAAAATTCTGTCCACAGTTTGGGAATAGGCGTCATAGACATGGCTGAGGGTCGCATTTGTGTGTGCAGTTGTGCAATCTAATAAGCTGCTCAAAATCTAAGACAATGCTTTTAGTAAACTATTAAATTGCATGCAAAGCTTCATTCATCTGGCACTATGCACAGAGAAACCAAAAATTCTCATTTCTTGACTTCTGCCAAACTGGGTATGTACTTACCACTCTAAGTTGACATTGAGTGTGCTGTGACTTCTAAATTGTGGTAAACAGTGAGGCACAGTGATGAATAAGATGCACAAGGCACGTGCTATCAAGCAGCTTATTTTCTAGCAAAACCACATCATGAAACGTTCTGTTCATGCAAACTACACATAAAAATGTGTCCTTTTTTTATTTTGATAACTAAAATTAACATGTTTCAAAAATTATCCTTCAGGCCTGGGGAGATGGCTCAGTGGTTAAGAACACTTGCTGTTCTTCCAGAAGACCCAAGTTTGATTCCCAGAACCCACATGGCAGCTAACAATCATCTTTAACTCCAGTTTCAGGAGGTCCGACATCTTCTTCTGGTCTCTGCTATACATTCCACGCACATGCAGGCAAAACATTCATACACAAAAAATTAAAATAATAAATATTTTTAAAAATTATTATTCTGCCCCCTTCATCTGATGGACTCAAATCTCTTCATAATGAAAACAATGGATATGACCAACAAGATGGCTCAGTGGATAAAGGTGCCTACCACCAAGCCTGATGACCCGAGTTCAATCCTTGGGGCTCACATGGTAGAAGGAAAAACTGATTCCTGCAAATCATCCTCCTACCTTCCCATGTACACAGTGTCATGGGGACAGGTACCTGCATGTACACGCACATAATAAATAAAAACGTAATGAGAAATTTGAAAAAAAGATGGATAGACATAGAATATTTGACAAAAGTCTTTTTATAGAATATGTTTAAAGAATGTTCAAGTATCCAAGCAACAAATACAGTGAATTTAAAATACCTTGCACTGTAGCTCCATGTGCAGGCAATGCCCACAGGAACCAGAAGATGGTATCAGTAATGAATGGTTGTTAGTCGTCATGTGGGTACTGAGAGTTGAACCCAAGTCCTCTGCAAAAGTAGCTGTTGCTCTTAACCACTGAGCCAGCTCTCCAACCCAATGACTATTTTTGTGTCAGTAAGAAAAACAGAAAATTGGGAGCTTGAGTGACAGCTCAGTAGTTAACAGTGCTTACTGCTCTTCCGGTGAACCCAACACTCACATCAGGCAGCTCACAACTGCCTGCAACTCTGGCTCCAAGGGATCGGACACTTTCTTCTGGACTATGCAGTCACACACACTCACATGTGCACATACCCCCCCACACCCACCCACACACCCCCCCACACCCCCCCACACCCCCCCCACACACTCACCCACACACACACACACCCCCCACACACAGCCCCCCCACACCCCCACATACACCCCCCCACACACCCCACACACACACCCACACACACACCCCCCCCACACACACACACACACACTCACCCACACACGCACACCCACACACACACACAATTAAAAATCTTTTTAGAAGAAAGAAAAGCAAAACCAAGTCTCAAAAGACATTCTGTCTTCATGCTTTGTTGCAAGGTGAGTATTTCATTCTAAAGTTTGCTTCTGATGTCTGTGTGTTCTTTCCTGGTATACCATTTCCAAAGGAAGGGCAGCAAGAGAATGAAATTCCAAAAACGGTTGAAGAAAACATGCAAACCAACAAAAAGCACGATCTGCTTCTTCCTATAATAACTAATTCCATGGCCTTCATCTAAACTACCACAGAACTGACATGCTCAGTGTATTCCAATTGCAATGAGTTTTCTTTCTCATCACCAAGTCTCATTTCAACTTTATCAAGACTTCCACACTCATCTCCAAACTATAATAGGATACCACTGACTTCCAGCTCAAGCCAATTCTGTCCCTGTGGGCTGTGCCATCTGAGAATCAGATTCTCAGTTCCTGAGTTTCTTCATGCCATATTGGGGACATACAAAAATATAGGTGCAAAGGCAGCCTGGCTTCTCTTCGGAACAGTTGGAGCAGCTAAACACTTGACAGAAACAGCACTGGTCTTAATAAATAGAAACCTGACGAGAGGATTCCCCTGCTCTAAAACCAGAGGAGTGCTGCATCGGAGGCGTGCTCAATTTGAAGACTCTTTCAGATGACCTCCAAGTGGGCTGTGAATTATTAAACAGGAGTTGTTCTTCTATTTCCTAATGAGGGAGGGTCATGTATCAACAGGATTAAAAGCACATGAGCCAGGACGGATATCAGAAACTATAAGAGCAATACACTCTCAAGCCCTGTGCCTGAACTTAACAATGAGGATTAGGTGTGGGTCAGCAACAGCTGTTCATGTACAGCAATTTCTCTCTCTCCCTGCGCCTAGTCTAGAAAAACACTTTTCCATCTCAAACATTAACACTGAATCTCTTATGCCATTCATATGCATGAGAATGCATTGTAACTTGGAAGAAAAAGGAAGATTTGCTGATGAGACTCGCATAGGAGAGAAGAGTTTCAGACTCTGTCCCACACTGGATGATTCTGACCAAGTACAGAGAGGGGCAATCAAAGGCCAAAGTTGATAGAGCTATTCAGAGACTCCCTATGGAGCAGGGCATCAGGTGAGCTTCTGTAAGGCCTTTTATTAGAGTGCAGAAGAGCAAAAGTGTCTTTCAACCCTGCTCACATACTGCGTTATCAGAGTACCTAGAAGTTGGAAGCTTTGGAGGTGCCCAGTGACATCTGAGTCACTATGGATCACAGCAGGGGACTTCCCAAGGAGTGTGACTATGGAGCAAGCATGTCAGGGCGTGAGTCTCCTGCTAATGCATCACCTTTGGTTCATGGGAAGCATTCCTTTGTGCCTCACCCCCCCCCCCCCAGTAATAGAAGGTCCATTGCATTTCAGCTGAGACTGAAGTCCTGATGCTTGGAAGATTAACCTATGTCTTAGTTACTTTCTATTTGCTTTCATAAAAACACTGACCAAAAACAACTTGGGGAGGAAAGGGTTTATTTGGCTTACAAGCACGGTCCATCATTCAGGAAGTCAAGGCAGGAACTCTGGGAAAGAACCTGAAACATAAACCATGGAGGAACACTGCTTACTGGCTTGCTTCTCCACCCAGTGTTCAACCTGCTTTCTTATACAATACAGAGCCACCTGCCCAGGGCTGGCACTGCCCACAGTGGGCTGGGCCCTCCCACATCACTCAACAATGAAGAAAATGCCCCCACAGACATGGCCCCGGGCCAGTCCAATGGAGAAAATTCCCCAATTGAGGCTCCCTCTATCTAGGTGTGTCAAGTTGACAAAGTTATCCAGCACAGTGGTACATAAAGGTCACTGTGGGATCTCAGATACTGAGGATTGATTATAAAATTCATGCAGTTAGATTATAATGGACATTCAGAGAATCACCTGAAAGCTACTAAATACTTATTTGGCATGGAACCCTGTTTATATCTTGATTGTGGATTTTGACACAGGTATCTTGTTCATTAATTTATTGAAGTATAAAAACATAAATATTTATACGATACACATACAAGGATTACTTAACCCCTATTTATACCTTAATTGTAGGTTTTATCATTAGATAAAGGTATCTATTGAAAGGAAGCGTCAGCAAGAAAGCAGATGGTTTTTCAGTCAAGGGATATATTTACTGAGTATTTTTACTGAAGCAAATTACTAAAAATGATAAAAATATACTCACAGTTCTAGAGTTCAGAAACAAAATGGATCTGCAGATACACACCCCTTCTCAAGGCTCTGGACAAAAGCCTTATTTCCTTACCTCCCTCAGCTCACGGTCCCCGTCCAATAGTAGGATCACTGTAACCTCTGCCACTGCCTTTAGAAATCCCCCTCTGCCTTGGTTTCTGCAAGTCCACTGCCTTCTCTGACTAAGGGGTCCCAGTGAGTAGATTACTCCCACCTGTATGTAGCATGTTACAGTACGGATCTAGAATGCCCACCGATGACTCATGGGTTGAAAATGTGGTGGGTAGTACAGTAACGCTCCTCTTAGGCAGAGAACCAGGTCCCTGATATTATGCCTAGGGCCTCTGACCCCTTCCCCTTTCTCTCATTCCCCCACTTTGTTCAGCTGGCTCTTTCTGGCTGTCATGAAATGAGTGGCCTTCTCTACACAGGCTTCTACTTCCAAGATGTTCTCATTGATTCATGCTCAAAACAATGGAACCAGATGACATTGGACTGGAACCCCTGAAACAGTGGGCCAAAAAGAAATCTTTCTTCTCTTTAAGCTGAGTTTCTCAGACATTTTGTCACAGTAATGAGAAGCTGGTAAACATAGCATACAATCTTCTGATCTTTGTATCCTTTACCTGATAATGTCTGTAGAGTTTCTCTGCCATGTCAAATAAGATATTCATAGATTCTGGGGGGAGGATTATGTCTTGGGCATTTGGGAATTAGGGACAAGAATTATGCATTTTACCCCAAGGGAAACAAAGAAGAAGAAAGGAAGAAAAGGAAAGATGAAACATTGACAGAGCTCAGCTAAGTCAAATCAGGCTCAGGTGGAGGTCAGGTCAGGCCAGTGGCTTTACTCTCCCTCTGGGACTAGTCATGTTGACTGTTTGAACCTTATAATGTAAATTAACTGCCTGTAACTTGACCTCCAAACTAACTAAGCAAACCTGGCTGGCTGTGAAATGTTCCTACATATCTGGGATGCCATTGATAGGAAAAGCTCTCATAAATGATCTACCCTGTTGGGTATCCAGTTGTCACCAGATATATTCTAGCTCTGGTGAGAATAGCATTCACAGTCATGCACCAAATGCAACTGTTGTTCCTGGCACTGCTTGAAGCATTAGCTACTGCTAGTTATTGAGTGGTCAAGATTACCCTAGAGATATCTAACATGGCCATCATTTTTATCTGTCAAAATTCAGTTCACATACTATCCAGTCATTACGAAAGACCATAGTCACTGAGCCCATTTTCCGCCAGGTCATTGTGTGGTCCAAATGGAGACTATCTCTTCTAGACCCATGTGTTAGACTCACAAAAGTAGATGACTCTTGTCTTAGTAAAGGTTGACAGAAATCCTATGTAGGAAAAAAGAGCTTCAACCAGAACAGTGAAGAGCAGTGCCATGGCTCTAGGCAGATTTCAAACCCAGGACCCCAATGCTTCTTGAGGCCTCTTGTGTTGCCTCTCAATCCAATACAGATTTAGGATCGAACACCTTGTTTCCTCAGTTACATCAAAGTTTCTTTCTCCTTGAGCATCAACATACTTGCTTGTTTGTTAAACAGAAAGCAAATGGAAGGACTTAATTTTCCACAGACTGGCCCAGAATATCATATGTGCACATAAGAAACTCACAGGAACTCTCAGAGTTGATATTGGAGACTACAAAAAGGGAGAAAGTTGAGAAAAGACTTATCTTCACAAAGGCTTGTCATGAAATTTACCCAAAAGAAAATAATGTCAAGTGGATGCATGAGGATAGTATTGAGAGCGTTTTTCAGATGAAACGTAGTTAAATTTGCAATTGCTATACAAAATGGTGCCACAAATGCACCCCCAACAGAAAGAGCGCCAGGTAAACTGGACAGGTATGTTGGGCATAATGCAGGGTGGGCCTAGCTAGGCCACCTGCCAGGAGGAATGGAGGAATGGCTCTCCTGGGTGTGGTGCTCCACACTGGTTGGTTGGAAGCCAGTTTCTGCCCAGTACCTGGAGGGATCCTGATCCACCTGGGAACAAACTGTGATTGGCTGTGGTCAGGACCCCACCCCATAAGGCTAACAAGACCCATAAGACTCTCTGCTCTTTCTTGAATAAATGAGTTTGCAGCAGACCACCACTGCTGTCTTTCTGCTCAACTCCCTGAGTCGGTGTCTTGACTTCACGCCTACTTGTCCCCTCACCCCACGGTAGAGACCCTTCAGTCCCTCTCGGGCTGGCCCTGAGTGCTGGGACCCCCAACACATGTACTTGACCTCAACTGTTTTGCATCTTCTAATCATGCAGTAGCAAGATACTGGCTTCATTTATCTCTTTATAAACGTTGATAAATGTTACCCTAGCAGACAAAAGAAAGGAACAGACATGACCTTGGAGGCACAGAGGTCACGCTTCATCCTGCCTCTTCTTGAGAATTTCACATATCTATTTTATTTTGATCAAATCCATCCTCCATTTTTCCCAGTTCTTACCACCTACCCAACTTAATGTGCTCTCTCTCTTATAAACCCGCTGTCAGCTTAATGCTGCCTCTGTGAGCACAGGACTGTCTACTGGAGCATGGGTAGCCTTTCAGGGCTGAATCCCCAGCCCCAGTCATCAATGGCCAGAGGTTCCTCAGCTAGGGGTGAGCATTCATGAGCTTCCTCTTAAGACTATTATCACTTCTTAGGAAAGTTGCTGTAATACAAGATCGGGGGCACATTCTTATGAGACCACAGGCAGAGTATCACCTAGTCAACTGGACACTGCTGGTACATCCCAGTGACAAAGTGGAAGCTAAAACAGCACGCACATGCATGCCATCCACCCTAGATGCTGGGACACAAAAGATTTTCCATTGGGTCACTCCTTTACCTCCAGTATCTAGAGCAATACCTGCAGGACAGGACATCAGAATGGGAGCTCCTATTACATCACCGTGATTCTCACCATGGAAACAGGACTAAAGTCACAAGCATTCTTCTTTGGAATAGATTCTTTGTCCTGGAGATAGGTTAGCAAGTTATGCTCTGTGAATAAAATCCATCTCAATAACCTGTTTTCCTAGGGCACATGTGATAAGATAGGGTTGAGGAAAAAAGTCAAAGAAAGAATGATGTATTATGACATGAAAATTATCTGCAATTCAAACATCACTGTCCATGAACGAAGGTTTCACTGGTGGGCGGCCCCATCCACTTATTTATGTGCCCTCCCTGCTACTCTCCGGCCAGTGGAAGACTGAGCAGGTGTGGCAGAGACTTGGAGATAAAGGAAGTCTAACATAATTACAATCTGGTCTTTTCTGAGACAAGCTTGCTGACTTTATATTAGAAAACATGTCTGCATGAAGCTGGGGATATAGCTCAGTTAGAGTAATGCTTGTCTGACACAAATACAGCCCTAGGATTGAACGCCAGCACTAGGCAACCCAGGTGTGGTGGCATAGGACTATAAAACTAGCACTGGGAAGATGGGGCAGGAGGATTAAAAATTCAGTGTCATCCTTAGCTGCATAATGAGTTCAAGGCCACCATGGGGTACAAGATACCTATGACAAAAACCAATAACAAAGAAAGGAAGGAGGGAAGAAATGAAGGAAGAAAGGAAGAAAGGAAGGAAGGAAGGAAGGAAGGAAGGAAGGAAGGAAGGAAGGAAGGAAGGAAGGAAGGAAGGGTAAGAGGAAGGACTTGTATCTGCTATGGTACCAAAAAGGGACAATGGTAACATACAGATCAGGGGCTGGAACTATTTTTTTAATGTAATCAGAACATTTTGTCTATAATAATATAAATTCTCTAACAACTACACAGCATCATACTTCACTTACCTGTATTTATATACAATATGATAAAATAATGCTTGATGTAAGTTTCTAAGAAAAGTGACACATGAATTGATACTTTCCTCACCCGGACTCTTTTAAGCGTTTATTCATTTTTATACTGTAAGAATGTTTGCTTGCATGTATGTGTGTGGGTACCATGTGCATGCCTGTAAACCACAGAGAATAGGAGAATTCATCAAATCCCCTAGAACTTGAGCTACAGGTGTTGTGAGCTTCCATGGGGGTGTTGGGAATTGAACCCAGGTCCTCTTCAAGAACAGCAAGTACTCTGAGTCAATGATCAATCTCTCCAGACTCCTCATAGTGATTCTAATTTTCTTCTGGGCCTTTCATCTTTTAGAGATGGGAACTATGGCTGAATGGAGCAATCTCAAAATAGTCCTCAGAGTGGAACTTTATTTGGAGGTAGGGCATTTAAACATGTAGTGCAGGTTAAGGGATGTCATACATGTAGGTTGTAATGCAGATTGTCTGATGTCTTTATAAGGAAAAGGAGTAACTGGCGCAATACATACCAGGGATACACAGAGTTCACAGAAAGCTATGTGAGGATATAGCTGGGTTTCGGCAAACCAAGGAGAGACCTTAATGGACAACAATGCTGCCACCACCTTGATCTTAGACTTCTGGCCCTCAAATTATAAGCCATCCAGTCTGAGGTATTTTGTCATAGCAGCCCCCAAACACTCAATCCACACATAACGTATGCTCCTATCTTTTTATTTGTGTTTATTTTTTTCCCTTTGGAGTGTTGGGATCAAACCCAGGACCTCATGCATAGTGTACATGCATTCTACTACTGACTTGTATTCTCAGAGCCTTGCTGAATTGTAACTGACTAAAAGCAGTTATCAGTCTCTTAGGTTTAGTAATGGTCTACAGTCAATTGACCTCATCCCTCAGCTAGCTCTCCAAAGTCCTGATTTTTCTTCCTCTTTAGTCAAGATTTTTCATGTTTATTGTTTTGCAAACTCCCTAGAAAAAGAACTTGGTGTTCAAATACCCCTCTTACTGCTGAGGCTCTCCCTTGCCTTATCAAAATGCAGGAGATTTATACTCCGAAGTCCTCCCACAACAGGTATCTTCCTTCTACACCCTTATCTTCCAGCTCTCACTTTTCCTCCCTGTCAGCAATCACATGTGACTTCTGAATATTACATGGATATCTTTGATGTAGCTCTTTTGATGTAGATTTTGTAGCATAATCTAGTCTTGGGCCATTGTATGTTCTATCATTTAGAAAGATGTCTCTGTTCTGAAGAGCCTATCTTCAAAGGAGTTGACAAATGCTTTAACTATATGATATTTCCCATGAAGCTTCAGCAAACCTCCATCTCTCAAACTTTTCTAAAGGGAACTCAGCATCACTGAATGTTTAGGTATTCAAGTGGGGATGGAGGAATGCTTGCTTAGTGCTTAGAAACACTTCGGAAGCAGATACTAGAGTCCCAAACCTAGAACTTGCTAGCTATATGAGACTTTGAATAAGTTCTTAAAAACTATGTGTTTCAGTTCCCCACCTGCATAATGCAAATAATATGCATGCCTACATTGTAAAGTTATTGAGAACATTGTATTAATGTAGAAATTAGAAGACAATTTGACATGGAATTAGTAAAAGTTTACTATGACCAAATCTTATCTGTATTTTTACATATAAAAAGGTTATTAATACAGCCTTATAATTACCAAGGCTTGCATCCTTGTCATGCCTCCTTGTTGCTAGGCAGATGACATCAGCTAACATTGATCACATGGTTCTATATATTCTGTATCTTCTGGGGTCCAAGACAAACTGTTTTATCCTGAGCTACATACTCTGATAAACCATCCAAGAGTTTCATTCCACTGGAGGCAATCTGTTCTTGGACCTACAGATGACATTAAAATTATACAAATCTTAAAAATCATCCTCAAATTTAGCAATTTTGCAAACTACCAGCACAACTGTCTGTTGGTGTAAATGAGTGTGAGCATTCTTATGTGGTATGTTCTTGTGTAATTTAAGTTGACTGATCAATAGGTTTGTAGATCTCTGAGGAGGGATTATATTCATCAAGCAACATTTTGAAAAGGCAACCAGGAGTAATAAACTTAAAATAACATGGTTCCCACGCTGCATTAATTAGGTGATTGTGAGTGATATATTTCTCTGCAATTTGATTTATTTCTCCTGTAGTGGTAATTTTCTCAGATGAAGTAACAGGAACATTTTTGGGTGGGGTATTCACGAACACATTCTAGACAAAGAAAGGAGCTGAACGAGATCTTCAGAGACAAAGAAATGAAGACTTCATGTGAATGTGAGAATTTCTGAACTTTTAGTGAACTTGTCAGCTATTTATCAGGATGCTTAAGATTTCACAATTGAAATACATTTTCACTAGGTTATTAACCTTCAGTGTCTCATCTTAAGCTGTAGCCATGACTCCCCTTACAAGTGAAAAAGAAAACCATGGGTTTAAGGAGATTTTGATATTTATCTGTTATATGATATAAATATCTATTTGAAAAATTTTACCATTGGAACTAGAAAGATGGCTTAGTGGTTAAGAGCACTACTCTTGCAGAGGACCCTGGGTCAATTCCTAGAACCCATATGGTGGCTAACAACTGTCTGTAACTCCAGTTCCATGGGATCAGGCACCCTCTCCTGAGCTCTATGGGCATTTCATGACATAGGGTGCACCTATCTACATGCAAGCAATATACTCATACACATGAAATAAATAAATAAATATAAATAATTTTTAATTGTCATTAAGTAGAGCAATTGTTTTGTTATTGGTGAAACACTGGAAGGAGGATGATATAGAATTATGATCAAGTTTAGATATTTTTTACCAAGATGGATTGGGTTTGAATGTGATCCTTACCTCTTAATAGCCTTAGTGAGTTACTCAACAACTGAGACTCAGTTTCCTCACCTCTAAAGTGGGAATTAAAAATATCTCCTTCTTGCTGTCATAATGACACAGTGAGTGATGCCTCAAGAATCCTTACAGGACCAATGAAACATGGCAAGTGCTTTGTAAAGGACAGTCTATGTAGACGACAGGAGACAACCAGCCTCCCACACCTTAGTGCTTGATAAGCATTCCTGAAGAATCTAGTTTATCCCAGAAATCTTGAGTCACATTTTACTTTTGAATACTTTAGAAACTGTTCAAGCAAAATATGAAGCTCTTTGTAGAAATCATGTAAATCCAATATATGAGTCAGTGACACCTCAGAGAGAGCATTAACAGACCAGATTGCCAGTTGCATGGATTCGACATAACTTCAAAGGTATTTCAATGCAATTTTGTGTGTTGATTGGAGCTGTAAAGATGTGCAGAAGCACTGAGTGGAAACAAAGTTCTATTAGATGCCTTTCCTTTGTCCATCCAGCCCTAAACTAGGTAGAGTAAGAAATTTAGATGATGACTGTTTTTCTTCCAGGGTTTTAGAGATGAAAGAAAAGCATAAACATGAGACATAATTGCATCATGATATGACTATACATCATGCCAGAAAAAGAATGGTCTTCATGAATGTAGCAGCAGAATAAAACATGCTAGGACTCCATTATTAGATTGAATGCATCATTGCAGATTGCACTGTCTGATAATGCGTTAAAGGAAGTTCACTGTGATTGTTCAATGAGTGGAAACATACTAGAAGCTAAAGAACAAGACAGGACCTTCATTAGAAATGAGCAAGAATGGGCAGGATGCAGATAACTGGCCTGTCAGAATCAGAGCCTTTGTTTGGAGACAAGATAGATGGAAGCCCAGGAATCACGGAACCGTATTGTGTGGATTAAAGACAAAACCTTTGGAGATACTGTCCCTATGTTCCTTGAGCTTCTTGGTTCTCTACTTGTCCCTGTGGTGTAAACCTCAGAACATCACAGTTTTAGCATATAAAGCAGGGAGGACATATTATCAGAATGAAGGAATATGACCCAAATGAACTGCTGATCACAGAACATCTACCATCTACCTTCCATTCCTCATTGCATGTATCCCTGACCTTCCTGTGGGATATTCCAACTTCCTTCTTCACCTGGCTGGGTGCTGTCATTCCACAAGCTTCTGTAGCATAACCCAAAGAAACGATACTTACAAAGCTCCCCACTACTCCCGAGCTGACTCCAGGTCCTCTACATCCATGGAGACCTACAGGAACGTTTATGCTTTGCTATAAACTGAACAGTGGATGAACCCAGTGGTTCGAGCACATAGACCCTCAAGTGTGCCTACCAGACGTAGGTCCAAGTGCCACCAATTCCTTGGTCCAGCCACTTACTTTTTGGTCAACAGTATCCTCATCTATAATTAGGAAATAAAAAGTTACGAAGTATATAAAATACTCAGCACAAATAGTTGGCATAGTCAGTGTTGTTGGTATATAATTATCTAAGACTTTGCCAGAACTTTGAAGTCAGTAATAATACGGTAATTCATATTTGTATCCCTGTTGCCTAACACAGACTCTATCAAGCCATGTGTACACACACACACACACACACACACAGAGAGAGAGAGAGAGAGAGAGAGAGAGAGAAAGATTGAAACTGAACCAGACATTAATACTCATCTCAACAATAGAACCCTTCTCAAAGGTATTAAACATTTTGTTTTTGCCATGGGTCCCTTTGAAAGTGTGACAAATTCTACCAATTCTTTCTCAAAACAGTGTTTCCAAACATATACAGTGAAATGTGTCTAATGTTACAAAAAATCCAATTATATTGAAATAAAGTTATCAAAAATATGTAAAAGTCAATTTGTGGTACAATAATATTATGTTTCTTATTCAATGACAGGCAAGCAGAGGAGCCAACTGCAAAGATTTCAAAGAAGCAATGAGTTTAAACTGTACTGAGAGATATCTGGAACAACTGAGACAACGACAGAAAAATAACCATCAGCTTTGGTGCCAATGTCAAGGCTAACACTATGGTGATGTGTTGTTTTGATTAGTAATGGAAGGAAATGCTAAATTTCATTTAGAGGTTGGTGGAAACACAGATATGTTTTTCTATCTCAGTTCCAAGTCTGCTGTACCGCTTGGTTACAACCAACAAGCATGAGGCTTGGTTTCTGAGAACCCATAAAGTCTCATAGCAGAAGTTGTGTATCTAGATAAAACTGGATTGTTCCTTCTTTACTAGCTTCACAGATTCAACTCTTATACCGGGCATGGGTGCTAACTGTCCAGCAATACTGGAGTTCACTGAACAGACTGTAATGTTTCAGAAATAAATTATTCCCTCTCCTGGCCTTTCCTAATGCTTTCCTCGAAACCGTATCGGGTTTAGAAGCCTCCTCCTTAATGGCTTAATTATTGCATTCAGAAAAAAGTAAATATGATGCTTTGGCTTTAGTTGGAGAAGAAATATGTCCCGTTTACAATGCTGGCACTGTGTCGAAGTGCAAGGCAATTTGCACTGGAGAAAGCTCTTTCTCGTTGGGCTCAAGCCAGGCAGCTCAATAATGCTCCCTTTCATCTGAGTGGATCCTGGGCCATTGCCCTGCTAACAGTCAACCTCTTCTAAGCCTAATTTTGCTTTTGAATAAAACACGGAAATCAGATAGGATTCTACATTATCAGTTCCTATCTTTTAGATGTTTATAATTTGCATCCTTTTATTGGCATATATTAATTGTTCAAAGTAAAGGATTTCATTTAGGCATTTCCATACATGCATGTAATGTACTTTGATCATATTTTCCCTCTCTAGGATCCTTTCTTCTTCCTCACCTCCTCCTTTCCCTTCCAAATCTCTGATAGTCCTCCTTTTAGTGCTGTGGCCTTTTTGTTTTTCCCTATACTCCACGTGGGAGAGAAATCCTATGATACTTTTCTGAGTTTGACTTCTTTTATTAGTTCTATTAGTTTTTCTGTAAACAGCAATATTTTGTTCTATGTGCCTGAATAATACATATGTGTGTGTGATATTTTCTTTACTCATTTATATGTTGGTGGGCACCCAATACCTTGGCTATTATGTGTCGCGCCCGCCTCGTCCAGCAAGGAAGACGCGACCCCGGACTCTTCCAAAAGCAGTTTATTCAGGAACCTTGAACAACCTTTTGGCTTTTTTACTTTCTAACTTCTTCTTCCCTTCTTACTTCTCCTGACTTACTTCTCCTGCCTTACTTCTCATCCCGCCTTACTTCTCCTTTTCCCCTTTCTCCTTTTCCTTACTTCTCCTTCTCCTCCCGGGGAAAGCCCGCCACAGAGTTACATTCCCTCCTGCCAGCCAACCCCAAACTACTACATGGTGAAAGCAGATAGGCGCACACAGGCGGAAGCAGGGCCAGACCTCAGCCACAGCCAATTATGGAGCTGTTTGCTCCAGAGAGCGCCCACCTCGGGATGGTGGAAGGGGAAAGCAGGCACCATCTTTAAGATGCAGCAATCCGCGGCTCTCTACAATTGTGAACAGTGCCAAAATAGAGATGGATGTGCAGGTAACCCTGTGGTCTGACTTTGATTCCATAAGGTATATGCCAAGGTGTGGAAGAGATGGGTCAGATAGTAGGCCTATCTTAAGTGTTTCTGGGAACCTCCATGCTGGTTTCCAAAGCAGATACACAGTTTACATTCCTATCATGAGTGTATGCGTGTTCTTTTTTTCTTCAGATGTTGATTTGATGCCTTTACTTGTTTGGGTCTTTTTAGTGATGGCTGTCTGACTGAGGTGAAATGAAATCTCATTGTAGCTTCAACTTGACTTGTACTTCTCTGATAGCCAAAGATCTTGCACGTTTCTTTCAGTTTTGATTGCCCATCGGCATTTTCTCCTCAGGACTATGTCTTCTATTCATTTGTCAAGTACATTCTTGATTTTTGATTCTTGATTTTTGTTTAAATTTTTTAAAATTCTTTTTTATATTTTGTATATTATTTTTATTTTTTATGTGTATGAGTGTATTGTCTGCATGTAGGTAGGTGCACTCATGTCCTGCAATGACCTCAGATGTCAGAAGGGGACGTCAGATTCTCTGAAACTGGAGTTACGCACAGTTGTTAGCCACCATGTGGATGCTGGAAATCAAACTCAGATCCTCCACAAACACAGCTAGTACTTTTAACCACTGAGTCATCTCTCTAGCACCTTTAATTCTTAATATATGTTAGGTATGAATTTCTCTTTCAGATTTCTGTGTGTGTGTGTGTGTGTGTGTGTACATGCGTATTTTAAAAAGAAAAAAAGGTCCAAGATAAGTGAGACATTTACACCAAGGGAATAACTCACATATCTGTAGTTGCACCTTCAATGCAGAGTTGGAAATTATGTGAATTCCAAATTAATCTTCTGTTAAGATCAGAGACATGAGAGCAGTGTGTTTTTATATCAATTAAAATAGCAATGAGTGGGTTGGAGAGATGGCTCAGCAGTTAAGAGCACTGGCTGTTCTTGCAGAGGACCTGGGTTCAACTCCCAGAACCTACATGGTCACTAACAACTGCCGTAACTCCAGTTCCAGGGGCTCTGACACACTCATCCGACCTCCTTGGGCATTGCATAACACGAGTACACTTACACACATGCAGGTAAAGTACTCATATACATAAAACAAAAAAAAATAATATAGTTTCAAAAGAAAATACACATGAGCAAAGCACATATTGATAAACGTCTCTGTGCAGGGTGATCTGGAATACATCCATTCCCTTTGTCTGTGCACTGAGGTAGCAAAGCTTGGGAGCTCAGTCAGGTGACTTAAGTGGAAAACACTTCAAAAACTACAAGGAGCCATGAGACCAGACGGTAGTCTTCCCTAGGAGAAATATGCCTGCACATTTCTTCAGTTTCCCTTTTGCTAGAAGAGAACTACTGCAGGTAGTAAATGGTAAAAAGCATGGCTTGCTTGTAGAGTGATAACCAATTTAGTTTAACAAACATTTGTGAAAATCAAACTGTTAATTTGGAATGTTGAACCCAGAGAAGGAATTCCACAAAACTAAGAAATGCTTGACTTGTCAACTTTAACATATGTCTTAAACTCTAGGAGAGTTAACACTTAAAAGTGGTAATGATCCAAGGACTGTCAGACTCCTTAAAGACTAGCACTGATGGTTTAAAACACGCCCTAACCCAGAACAGACTGCAAGTGTGCAAGTGTAAAGTTTAACAAATTGTGTTTCTAGTTTGAGAATTGCTATCACGTTTGGAGGAAATGAAGAAAAGATGCTTTAACTCAACTGCTATTTTGTTTTCCTAAAAAGCAGCTGAAATATCAAACTGAGCCAGGCCATTGTCTTAAAGTATTATTAAAGTGGGTTCTCTCAATTCACGGTTGTAGAGTCCATAGAATAGCCCAGAAAAAGAAAAACGCTGCACATCAGGATTGTATATTTACAAAATGTCTAATCCCTAAGATCTTGGAATTAAAAAAATCCAAATTCCGAAATAATAAACAGGAGACATTTGTGCATAATCATATTATAAACCATCATAAAGACGTTTCGATTTAAAAGTCAGTGCCCTCTTGCTCTTCCCACAGCTTACTAACTTTTCATAGTTAGCATATTGCATAGGTTTTTGAACTATTAATTCAGTCAATAAGAACAGCTCAGTGAGTAGTACGCAGTGTTCTTTATCTTGCATATGTTTTCCTCTTTATTTGAAAGAGTGGCTCATTTATGAACAAGAAGCAAGAAGCTAAATACAAGTTACAGATGTGAGTTGTTTGGAGGCAGAAGCTAGAGACCGAATTCTATTTGTATTGGTCCATGATTTGGAAGTCCCCATTTCCTGTACATCACATTATTAAAACTCAGAATGGAAATACATACTGACAATGTCATATAAATGTAATTACAGAAGTGGCAATTTCGGGTGGCAGTATATATTTGAAGTATTGACATCTGAAGCTGTGATAATGCACACTTGTTTATAAGGAATAAGATTTGATGTACTAGATTCCACAAGCTAAAGCTGACATATTTTCTGAAAAAAATGAGAAAATCAGAGTTCATTTTTAAAGCATGGCTTGAGATACTAATTTTCTAAAACAAAAGTAAGTAGGTTGCTTCTCCATAAAGTGTGGTCTCTGATTTGCCATAGCTCATCACTGGGACCAGTCATGCAGCCTGTCAGAAGCACGATGCTGGGCTTTGCTGGGCTAGGAGGACACTATTTTTACAGCCTCACGTCCAGCTTGCTGTGTGTCATCACAAGGACTTAATGTTGGGAAGTGACAGGTTTCAAATATTGGTGGTGAATTCAGAAACTTGGCAGTGGTCCAAAATATCCAAATCCCACTAGCCTGTAACATCAGGTAGGAAAACAGGCTCTATTATGACATGGCCATGGCCTCCTAGCTCCACATGGGATAGAACAGATACCAGGGGAGAAAACTGTCCTTTTCCCATTTTAACATGTTAGTATCAGGAGTGTGAGCACCTGGGCTTAGGGCCTACTTTGAAATAGTTGCTCCAGTCCCACATGAAAAACAAAAACAATACATTTCTTCACATGTATTTGGCACTTAAAAAGTTGACATGAGAAGAATTCTTATTCATTTTTGTTTTTGTGGATGATTCTTTAAATATACTTTTCTCCAAGCCGGATGCTCAAAAAGTAGTGCTTGCTGCTTCACAGTGAAATTTCCTGTCTGGACTGTTGGGTCTCCCATTGTGACAAGGGATGCTAGCTAGAGTCATGTGTGTCCCAAGCAGATCTGCATTCCCTTTGCTTTGCTGTTTCTGCACCCTACGAATGGAAGGGAAGAAAGTTGCAGGTTCTGCATATAAACAGAATGTGTTCAAGACCTCACCGTGCCTTGCCAAGAAGGGTGAACCAATTTTCTAAATTATTCCATGCTAAGGAATTGTGTGTTTGGGGGGAATAAGTACTATAGAGTAGCTAAAAGCATAAGAAATATTCCATACTCTGTAAAGATTTAGTATGTGTGTGTGTGTGTGTGTGTATATATATATATATGTGTGTGTGTGTGTGTGTGTGTGTTAGTGTAGATGTGGGTATGTAGTGTTCAAGGTGAAGAAGCAGAATCAAGCATATGTACCTGAAATTCCAATGCTAAAAGAGAGGAAGCAGATTTCAGGATTTGAATAATTTCATTTAGTCAATAAAGGGATAAATCATTCTGCAACGGCTATTTTTCCTTGACGCGACTTTGAATTAGAAAGTCAGTCCATCTCTGCAAAGCACTTATGCAAATGCTGGCGATAGCGGTGTGGCTGATCACATTAGAGACACAGGTTACTAGATTACCTGTGTGGCCTTGATGAAAAGCTCCATGCGTCTTCACGCTGTGATGAAGTGATACAACGCATGGTGTCATGTCATCAGCAAATGTCATTTTAATAGGACTACAAATCATTGTGACACCAACAACCTCAAACAAATCTTCTGGATATTTAAAAATGCTGATTTTTCCCTGGAGGCCAATGAAACACATAAAGCAAAACAAAGATGATATCTCCCTCATAATGTAGCAACATTGAGTTGGCAGAATTTTCTATTTAAAGTATCCTCTGAAGCTAGAGGACAACTGGCGCTCTGACTTTGAAAAGATGAGAGGATTAATTCCCAAACAACTTTGAATTAACTCTCAGCTTGCATTCTAAAACAGAAGATGATGTAGATTTTTAAATGGAAATATAAATATATATATGTGTGTGTGTGTGTATACACACACATAAAGCTATATATAACCAATAGTAAAAGTGTCTAGAAAGAAAGATTATCCAAATTAGCTTTTCCTGAAAACACATTCACTCAAAAAGCCCATGATGTTGTCAAGTAATTTCTGGTCACAATATCCTATGATCCTTCTAGAAAGGAAATAGTGCAGTTCATGAATTTTTAAAACACAAGTTCAACAAAACCTTAGCACCAGGATTGCTTTAGCATGTGATGGTAACTGCTGCTGGTTTCCTTCTTAAAAGATTCATCCTTGGGCCAAGTGTGGGGACTCATGTCTCTAATTCCAGCACTTGGGAAGTAGAGGCAGGAAAATTTCTGTAAGAGTGAGGCTGGTCTGTTCTACATAGTGAGTTCCAGGCTAACTGGGGCTACTGGAAGACCCTGTCTCAAAAAAAAAAATCATCCTTTACATGCTATACATAAAATGTAAAGATATGTAGAGTAGGACACAACACAAATGTATTACAGACGTGCTCTTGTAATTTTAGCTTATTTCTAGTCATTAGAAACTTAGAAGAAGAAAATCATAGAAAGTAATAGAGCAAAAAGTCAACTTGTTTGGGTGTTCTAAAAAGTAAATTAAAGGCAGCCTTGAAAATACCATCTAGACAATGCCATACTGAACTCTTTGAAAAGTACAGACCCAATATGAAGCCATAGAGCTGTAATCAGAACACAGAAAGCTCGGACAAGCTGGGAATGGAGTTTGGGTGATGGGTTCTGAGGTTTTTGTTGAGTAGCCGTAGCTGGAAATGCAGTTGGTGGATGCTGAACGAGACCACAGGCATTAACCAAATAAGGGTATCCCACATCTCACTCACTTGGAAATTTCTAGAACACTGAGTGTTTATGATGTGTTCTGTCTACGGATGAGAGTTTGTGGTCACACTCCAACTATTTTCAGTGCAGAATTCTTTCAGAGTTAATAAGACAATACCATGGAAGATGGCAAAAGATTATTGAAAGCATAATTTTGCAGAGGTTTAGGAAGGAATGAAAATCACTTATTTTTCCTACCGCTACGGGGTTTCTAAGCTCCCTCACTTCTCAGCCTAACCACTGGTGTTTTCACCCACAAAAACAAAGTACTCCTTCCAAAATAATTACAAGCAGAGCATCCATTGCACTAGCCCATGTTTTTTCCCTTGAGCAAACATCAAGATGTATTCTTCGCCTTTTATTTATTTTAGGAATATACAAATCTCTCTGGAAACACTATTATCTCTTCTTTTTTATTTTTGTGTGTTTGTATGTGTGTGCATGTTCATGAGTGGAGGTGTGTGCATGTGTGGGGGTATGTATGCACATGTGTGTGTGTGTGTGCATTCCTGTGGAAGCCAGAGGACAATCTTGGGTGCTGTTCCTCAGGTGCCATACACCTTTTTAAACATTGAGACAGAGTCCCTTGTTGGCCTGAAACTTGCCAAGAAGATAAGGCTGGCTGCCATTAAGCCCCGTGATCCAGCTGACCCTGCCTTCTCAGGACTGGACTTATAAGTATACTCCACCACACCCAGAGTTTTTAAAAACAAATTTATGTATAAGTATTATTTTATGTGTATGAATGGATTGCCTGAGTATATGTAAGTGTACCCATGTCATGTAATGCCTGCAGAGGTCAGAAGAGGGCTTCAGATACTCTGGAACTGAAGTTACGGATGGTTGCTAGCCACCATGTGGGTGCTAGGAATTGAATCCAGGTCCTCTATAAGCGCAGCCAGAGCTCTTAACCACTGAGCCATCTCTCCAACCCCCAAACCCAGGTTTTTAAATATGGATTCTAGGGATTGAGCTCAGGGCCTTAGGTCTGCAAGGCAAACCTTTTACTGACTGAGATTTTTTCCCACGCCCCTCTTTCTTAATATTCTAAAAATAACAGGGTATGTTTTCATAGTCATCAGGACCCATGGGACTACATTCAGACAGAAACCTGTCAATACTGGGCATACAGCATTACTTACCTAAATTCCAAAATGATGGTTGGGGCTACTCTCTATATATACTATTGTACTATAGCTTTTTCAGTCCCAGCGCCTAATGCAAATTCCTTACTAACAAACAGATTTTCTTCTGTAACAACTCCTAAGAATTGCTCATCATGTATATAAAATTATAATTTCTAATATTTTCTTCTTGAAATATTCTATCTGTATACATATATAATAAAGAAGCCTCAGAGGTTTAATTTCTTAGCAAAAATAAACATTGAATCCAATTGCCAACACGACAACAAATTTGAGGGAGGTAAATCTTGACTTGCAAAAAGATAATGAGTTTTAAACTGTGTGAACTAAGATACCAGTATCTCCTAGATGGCTGGAGAGGAGCATCATCAAAATACCCACCAGCATCAAAAGGGTACCTCAGCAAGACTCTTGAAGGTTTAGACTCTCAAGAACAGTTGAAGAATGTGTCTCCTCAGGACTCTCAAAGTCAATATTTAAGGAAAAGGAAAGTCCATATTGGCCACCTATGCAAACCCATGAGCTAAGGTTTCCTTGGGAATTATTAGGTAAGTCAACTTTGGGATTTAGAAGACTGGAAACGGTTTAAATTGTGTTGGCCTATAAAGTCAACTAGCTTTATGTCCAGCATTGATGTCTTCGATATTAAGACCTACCACTCACTAATACTGTAACTTCAAAATACTTCAGAATCAACGGTAAATCTGAAAATCATCCAAAGTGTAAAAATTATAATGGTTACAGCAGTGAAAACTTCATCAAGGAATGTCACCTGTCCTTTGATTAGCATTTGTAAGCCTTGCAGGCAGGTGAAACTGTAGACCTGGAGCATTTGCTTCTTCATCTTTTCGCTCTCAGACTACTTACTGAACATCTGTATAAGCCAGCCATTGGGCACCAGCAAACACTGACAAACAAGAGCAGATACCTTACCTCTCCTAGATCATGAGCTAGTGTTATGTGACCTCAAAGCGATTATTTAAACTATGAATTCAAGTAATTGTCCCCTTGGTAACATGAGGACAACGAAGTCACAATTATAGCACTGAGAGGCTATTTGATACCCCTAGTTGTCATGCAACTGATGAAGATTAGCATCAAGAATTGTGAAATGCCAAGTCTGCTAAACACGGCTTTCTCTGAGAGGGAGAGGAGATGAAGAAGTGGTAAATGGACCTTAAGTAAATCTTCTAGACCTTCAGTTTACAATGATAGCTGGAGAAACAATGTCTATGTTACCGGCACAGATAGACACTTCCTAAAGGCACCAATATCAAATATGGTGACCACAAAACTTTAAATGCATCTTTCATGAATAATTTTATCACATATGGGTAGAAATGCAGAGAATAGACTCTTAGAACTGAAACTCACAATCTGTCATAAGTAGTAGCCCAAAGAACTGTGATAAAATAAAAATGGGATCAAAATTTGGCTCTGGGATTACATTTTTGTTAAGCGTGGTATAGCTTAGAAAAAAAATCTAATCAAACATCTGAAAAAAGCAGTAGATTCCAACTGACAGCGTAGCCCAGAGGCATGTGCTCCCACTGACTAAGAAGTTAAGATGTCAGGAAGTTCTCAACCCTTCCCTTCACTTTACCGTGCAAGTATTGGTTGTGAAGTAGAGGAAGGGTGTTGTCATATTTAAATTTTAAATAGATTCATATGGGAAAACATGGGTTTTCATTTTTTTTAGCAAGACTTTTGTATTCATTTCCCAGAGAACCCACCGCCAAGAGACTAACACAGTCTTTCAACAGATGATGTGAAGGCCTTTGAAGCCAGTTGTATTTTCACCTATATACAAAGCACAAACTTGCAGAAACTAGTTCCCACTGAAATAAGAGCCTGGGAGAGTTGGTGTGGGATAAGTTTTACTATATCTCTCCTGGTTCCTTGTTTTCTAACTAACTAACTAACTAGTCACGACCTAAAGCCAACATCAAGTATCTGCCTATGCCTATATGAATCTTAATCTAGGTTCCTCATTTTTATAAAGTATAAAAGCGTTTTGTGCATTCAGTTATTTTATGTAGATGTTTGCTAAAAGGCAAAATACTAAAGCAAAAGATATAATAAAGGCTAGAAATTTAACAAACTAGCTTGATAGATAGAGGAACTTTTGTGTATAAAGGTGATGTAAACTCTTCCTTTATGATCAAAACCATGTATTTACCCTGAAGCTCAGATTCCTTTTTTTCTGAAGGATTACCTTACTAGTCAGATAAAGAAACTAACTCACCTTTGATATTGTGAGAGGAAAGGAAGGGGACGGCCAGTACTGAATGTGTAGGTGTACATTGTAGTTTGAATCTGGAATACTCCCCAAAGTCCCATGTAATAAAGGCTTGGTTCCCAGTCTGTGGTACTATGTTCTGGTGATAGAAGCTTTAGGTATGGAGTCTAACAAGAAATTCGTCTAACCATTGAGGGTTTACCCTCAAAGAGGATGGTGGAATTCTACATCCTTTTTATTTTCCTCTTTTATTACTAGTTAGGAGATAAGTGGCTTTGCTCTGCCACATTCCTTCACTGTGACATGCTACATCGCCATGTGTACAAACACAGTCTGAAGATCATGTACTGAAATGTAGAGACTATGGGCCCAAGTCAAGCTTTTCTCTTTATACACTGATTCTCTCCAGTGTGGTTGTAGAGACAGAAAGCTGAGTAACATAGACTGGAGGGTTCATGTTACATGGTTTTCAGTATTCTTCCTCATAAAAATTTCATTGACTATTAGACAAATATTTCAACAGAGAACACGCCTCTAAATAAAACAGATCATTTCTTGATCTCACCTTTTCCTTTGTTTCAAAATCACATATCTGATTCTCTTTTAGTATAGCCTATGGCTTGTGCCCATAAAGCTTCATACATGTTTAAATCCTTGTTTTCATGCAGTAGGCACTGTGATGGCCTCTTAGTAGCAGGATACCCTTTCCTTGACGGCTGATTCCTGAACATCTTCTTTTCCTTAACTGTTTGTGCCACAAACAGCTGCCCTTAACGACTACAAACTGGTTGCTTCTATACACAGGTCTAATATCAGGTTCTTTGCCACCACACACTTATACCACCACCAGCAGTCTGCTCAGCACTGTGGCTCGGGAAATAGACACCAAGGCCATGTGTTCTGCTCTCGTTACTCTGGTCCTTTGAGAGTGCCATCGCTCTCAGCGACAGCTCTGACAGCAGTCCCAGGCCTTTGCCTCATGACTGAGTTTTCACCTTGCTTGTCATTGTTTCTTGGATAAACCTCATGCACTTCCCACATGGCCAGCTAGGCATTTCTAAGTATGCATCATGAACCCAGACATGGATGCTATTAAAGTATCAATTCTTCCATCTCAAAATTCTCTTTGTGTCTTCTCAGAGGATTGAAGTCCATTTTACCCTTTAAGATATAGTCTATGCTCAGACTCAGGAAAAGACATGTTCACTCTTTTTAATGCCTTCTGATAGTCACTTCAGATGTGTAAAATGTCCATCGAAATTTACCAAACATTTAATTTAGGATTAACAGATTCTGAGAAAACAAATTTTGGATAGTTCTATACCTCTCTAAGTCTCAGACTAAGATTTAGGTCTTTCACAACTATTGTTCCAAAACACTAAGCTTAAACAAGAACAAAGTCTTTAAAAAGGAGAATGTGGCAGAGAAAGCAAACAGAACCCCAAGTTTTGGCAAATAATTACATAGCTACCTTGTAGTTACTCGAGAGCACAGTGAAGAACAATTGCAAGAGCAGAGGAATGGCCGGCCTTGGTTTCAGCGCCATGTATTTCTATGAGGACTGGGGGAGTTGCTAGGATTATCAGGACCAATAGGAGTAAAGAGACCAGGATGGGACACAAAAACCCAGAGATCAGAGATCTCACCCCACAGGATGGCTCTGTAGTGCTATGCAAGCTCGTGCCCCATTCATGAACTATCAGGAGACTGTGTTTTGAAAACTCATTCAGGGTTCTCATGGGGCAGAGTGGATGTGATTTTATGGACAGAGGTGGATGAAAAATATGTGTTTAAACCATTTCAAAATGAAAATAAAGAAGATACTAGTAAACTCATTTATTTCCAAAGTCATGACAAAGACTAAAATATGCAGTTTCTGTCATCGTGGCATTTAGGCACTGGTAGCTGGTGTGTTGTACCTGACACGGGACAGTAGGATGAGCACTTATACACAGGGGCAGAAACTAGTAATTCATTTCAGATCTGAACCCAATAGAAAACAAAACCTTGACCATTAGAGAAGTGAAATTTTGTTTTGCTACGTCTTGATATCTACATTCATGCTTCCCATTCCTCGACCTTCCCACACCACTTCCTGTATCTCCTTCCCTTGCTGTTGATATAATACACCCAACCAAAAGAATGAGGTATTTTGGCAAAGAACAAAGAAGGGAAATTGGTACTGGGAAAATAACGCCTTTTTAGTGAGCAGCGGAATATTCCTTGAACAAGAGTTTTAACATTGCCATTTTATTTTTGTTCTTTCCATGAAAGAAATGTAATTCTAAAATCAATGAAAACATTAATAGTCTTACTAGAATTCTTCACAATTAGAAAATTTATAACAGACATAAATACATATGTGCAGATATTCATGCATATACATATGTGTGCATGCATCCATGCGTACAGATATGCACAGATGTAACATAAAGCTGACACTAAGGAGAAAATATCCCATCCTAAATATACCAATTTAAGTCATTTTCCTTTTAAGTCAAGTCTTTTGTTTTTACTACCTTTAATGATATTATATTTAATAAAGATCCCCAATATTTAGTGCCCAGCATTCCTTCCTAGATGGATGGCTGAAATAAAATTGGTGAAAACTTCCTGGAGGACAATTTAGCAATATAAGTGAAACGCTTTAAAACCGCATGCCATTTGATCCATTAATTCTGCTTTTAGGTATTTATGGGATAAATGTAATCTCAAGGATAGACCTTTTGGATCTGTGATAAAGTACAGTATGATAGTCATAGAAAGCATTGAATTACAAACAGCATTCACAATTAAGACACAAATGTGTGTTTGTTAACACAGGGTGCTATCCACTGTTAAGTGAATGAAAGATATCTAAATGGGTGTAAGAGCTACTCTTTGCTCACACATCGCTCAGACAAAGGCAAGCAGGTGTCCGTGCATCTTACATACAGTAGCTCGTTTCAACATCATTGCTAGCACCCCTGGTTTATGAACGAAGAAACCAAGAGATCTGAGTGAATGGTCAAAAACAAAACAGCTAGTAAATGACAAATGTGGGCTTCAAATGCAGGCAGTCAGGCTATAGAGATCACTTTCTCACTCTCTCCAACATGAGACCTGTCATTGTCTGGAATCACGTGGGGGCTGGCTCATAAATTCACCTCTATATGTAGACATACAGAAAACAAAATATTGAATAGCATCCATCAAGATTTCACATGGTTATCCTTGAGTGACTAGATTTTTACTTTAGTTTCTGTTTATCCATGGGTTCTGTAGGGAACAATAGATTGTGAGTAGCCATTTTTAAGAGGGGGAAAGGGTAAAGAAGACTATAAATGTATTCTGTTCCATGTAGCCTAGGCTCATGCAGAGGGGTGGGCAGTAAGCTGTTTTCACACCATGTCCTGGATGTATCAGTGAGGGAGTTGCCGTAAGGGCCACTCTTCCTTGAACGGTCTGATTCTCTTAGCTTGCTTGAAAGTGAGATTTACTCTTTCTTTTTAAAAATATTTTATTATTTTATGTTATGTGTATGAGTGCATTACCTGCATGTGTGTAATACACCTGCGTTTTGCAATGCCTGAGATCAGAAGAGGGCATCTGATTCCCCTGAAACTAGAGTTACGGTTACTAGCCACCATGTGAGTGCTGGGAATTGGACACCGTTCCTCTGTAAGAGCAGCCAGTGCTCTTAAGCACTAAGCCATCTCTCCAGCCCCAAGAACTACTCTTTCTGGTTGATGAATTGCTGTTTGTGCTAGTGATCTTGGGGAAAAAAACATGTAGCATTCAAATGTATGACTTTCTAGTGTGACCCCTGTCAGGTAGAACAAGCTCCTGTAAAGGGTCCCACACCCATGAGTCTATCGTCAGTGCAAATTAGATGCATTGGCTTCTTAAAAAAAAAAATTAAAACACAAGTTGGGAGGAGGTAGGGCAGGGATGGATTTGGGAGGAGTAAGGGGTGAATATGATCAAAATATATTGTATACACACAGGAAAGTCTCAAAAATTAATCAAAATATTATATTTTAAAATAAAAGTCTGACTCTAGCACGACCAGATTCGGGTCATCTTGTTAAGTTCCCGTAGATCCTGAAATTTGTTTCCATGTCTAACTGAAAGTAAAATCCCTTTGCTTGGAATTTACATATAAGAGTTTGCAAAATGCAGCCTGCCACTATTTTGTTATTTTGTTTCACATTTAACCAAGGTGACTGGCGACTGCCATTTCCATCCAATAAGCCTTAAGGAAGGACTACTGAAGACACCAGAGAAAGCATAATCCTTAAACTCTGCCCAGGATGGAATTAAGCCCTGGTGGCTTTGGGTCTCAGAAACTCCTTTCATTTCTCCTGATAACACATACCAATAATGCCTTCCAATTTATTAAACTGATAGTAAGGAGATATCTGCTCCTCTCTCCAACGAGCAAACTGGAAGATTTGCCTGGTGAACACAGGAAAACAGATCCCATGCCTCTATCTTTCCTTTCCTTTCGTTCTTCTTCCCCTCCCTCTCCCCCTCCCACTCCCCCTTCCCTTCTTTCTTTCTCCTTCTTCCCATATACATTTTTGTATTGTTTCTGTGTTGTCTTATAAGCACTGTCCTAGAAGTAGCTTACACCCTCAGCACAGCTCCCTTCTAATAGGCCTGCAACCCACCCATTGCATTTAGGAAACGCTACATTTTCTGGGTCTGAAACTTTAGCCACTACTGCACACTGCTCTTGTCTGAGCTCTGCTATTGCTTCGTTATTTCTCCCCTGGGGATTCGGTGGATTTGGTTCAAGCACCATTGAACGTGATGCTGTATTAATTGCCCTGGAGGGTAGTGAGGCCTTTGAACTGTGGCTGTGAGGGATATTTTGCTGTAAGACATGTGTCAGCACTTGGCTGGTTAACTCTAGGGCCTGGCTCTGCAGCATGCTGGGACGAAGGATCTGGAAAACTACTTTGTATCCTAATCTTACATCTGTTTTCCATCATGTAGTGGGATTGACTGGCCATTTGAACAAGGAAGCGTCACTCTGGAATAACCAGAATCTAAGTACAAATATTGAACTGTCAAAGAATATTAAGAATTTTCCATCCTGTTTTTAAGTTTTCCCAAACAGCTGGCACTCATAGGTAAGTGGATGATGCAATGGATTAATTGCCTGACCTTCCACCCCAACAGGAATTGTCTGTGTGTAAGTTATATGTCAGCATTACAATACTGAAACATAAATTGAAGATGATCTCTGCATGTTTGATGAAAATAGAGCCTCAATTTTCACTGGCCTAATTTTGAACCTAGTCTAAGTTTCCCGTGCCACTCAGAGCTTATTCCTACTCAGTTTAAACGTAGAATTACATCGCAAATGCAATCAGCACCTCTCTTCCAGATTCACCTGGAATGGTTTTTCTATTCCTCCTCAGGAGTAGATGCCATTCACACTGCTACAGGTAGAGGCAACTGAAATGTTTACAGTCTCATAGTAACTGTGTGGAAGGAATTCTGGATTATACTACAAAGCTGTCACTCTGCTCTGGGACTTCGGAACAGTGGGTCTTTGGGGTTATAGCTGCATGCTACAGCTTCTCAAACAAGACTGGTCTGTTAACCTTCATAGATGCCTAGGTTTGCACGTTTAAGGTACATGGTATCATTGGGAAGAATTTAGTAAATTCTAAATTTCTATTGAAACGTCAGCTGCAAGAGTCATTTGTTCTCAATGTTCTATGACCAAAAGTAATGTAGAAGCAATCGCTGACTATCTTTTCACGACTCTGCAATGTTTGGTCCCCTCTCGTGTCTGCCTGCGACTTGCTTTATGGAAAAGTGGAGAAGGTTAGGGGAAGACAGACCTGTTAAGAAGGTTTCCATAGTATATCCAGAAGGAGGAAAGGGAATGTTCTTATCACTAAAGCATTTTGGTTGGATTCCTCACACAGTGTGCTGAAATTGTCTTCTTTATCGTTTCGAACTTTGCTTTATCAATTGACTGGCTAACAGACTGAGTCATCAAAATGCCAGCTATCGATGGCTGACAGAGTGTGTGTGTTGAAAACTGATGTCTGTTATTATTGTTTTCGTTTAATATGGCTGTGTGTGAGAGAGAGCTCATATGCCACGGTGCTCATTGTGGAGGTCAGAGAACGATTTATGGGTGTTGGCTTCCTTCTTCCACTGTGTGGGTCCCATGTATCTAACTCAGCCACCAGTCTTGGTTGCAAGCACTGAGCCAGCTCCATCTTATTTTTAATACTGGGTTCAACAAATTCTTGGCAATCTGAGATCTGATCCGTGAAGACGACACACGTTTTAGAATTATCTTTGAAGAGACAGTAAGGAAATACTTATCCTTATACCCAAAGAAAAGTATAGCTCTCCCCCCTCAGGACAGAAGCTTCAATAGATGACGACTGTTACAGAAATGCTCAGCTGGTCAAAACGCACAGAATAAGGAACTGTGGTGTGCTCAGCCCCAACTAATACATTCACAATGCAAACACTAAGGCTCAGAGAACATGGTAAAAGAGGGGAAGCCTGTAAAATCAGAGGATCAGGACATCTGCTGTTGCTGTCTTCTAGACATGACAAGGAAGTGGCATCCATGAAACTCCATAACATGGTTGCTTGAAGTGCATGCTGATGTCAGTAGACATGCCAACACGGACAGGGGAAGTTTCATGAGATCCCAGATCTAGATGAAGAGACACAGGCAATCAAGGTCTTCTGAGAGGAGAATCAGTTTTCTATGGAGACAGAGTCCCTGATGGGTTATCCAATCCCAAGCAGTCAGCCCTGGGCACATATGTACACGGACACAACTAAATGGACTCAGTAGGCTGTATGTAACATTAGTAATTGATAATGAATTTGAAAGGGAGTAGGAGGCACAGGAGGAGATGGAGGGGAGAGGAAAGGGTGAAAGGATGTGAATAGAGCACTCGGGTAGGAAATTCTCAAAAAATTAAAATTTAAGATAAAAAGAGAGACAGCAATGAAGCCCACCCAGTGACAACTTTTAAGTTTTTGATGCCGTAAGGAGCTGGGGCCTCAGCGTCCTGCACCGACCCTTCGGTCTCTTTCATCCATTGATTTTTCTGGTATTCTTCTCATCGGTTGTAGAGCCAAGGTTGCTTTTCTTTGGAATCAGCATTTTGTCACTATGACTCAACAATAGAGACCCATTCCTTTTCAAAAGCTGTCTTCTTCATTGTACTTAGTAAACATTTCTTCAGTCATGTCTGTGTATATACAGAGGAATGTAGTTTATCTCTGTAGATGTATTCATTATCTATGAAAATGTATTTCCATTCTAATATAGTGTTCAATTTGAAAAATGAAGGCAAAAAAATTATTGAGAAGAGAGAAAATACATGTGAAGAAGATACAGCTTCTTTTTAGAAATAAAGTATATGGTTTGCATTGCAGCTAGATCAGTAATGATTAAGCCACTTGCTTTCAGTTAAACAAAGCTAACTTCATGGTATAAACGTTCCTAAAAGGAAAAAATATGCACATCACAGAATGTCTGACATAAAAACAATTCTCTCACAAAATATTTAAGGGAAGCAGCAGAAATATTTCCAAACTTCCGAAAGATAAACATAACATTCAACTTTTAGATAATATTTCTGTTCTTCACTGTAATATTTCTAATTGGAAGAAATTAGAATATGTGGGAGTGTATGTGGGAGTGTAAATGAGTCGAGGCTAATTCAATATGTTAAAGACAAATTTTGATATTACATACTTGTAAAATGCAAAAATATGTGTTGTTTAAAGAGACACACATGCCCAGAGATGCAGGTGCATCTGCGTCAAGTCTACAGGATTCAGCATTAAAGGCAAAGTGAGTTTGTCACCTGAGCCTCCCCAGAGTGCAAGAGCAAGAGAAGATTTGTGAGGAACAAAGTCAAAGTCAGAAGAAAAGCAGTAGGTGCTATGCACAAAAGAAGAAAATGTTTATTAGCACTAAAATAGTAATGGGATCCTTGAAGGGTCAATAGTGGAGTATTGGGTAAGCTGTAGGAGAAGAGATGATGGTGAGCCTGTGCATTGCCCTGTCCCTCCGCCATTCACAGTGCGGGTCACTGATTAACTAGACCAAAGGAAGCACTGACTCTAAGGCTACCGAGATAGTTCTGTAAGTGGGGAAGGTTTGTGAGTTGGAACAGCTTTCTTGAGCCCATCCAGAGAGGCACTGTTGTCCAGAGCTGTTTCCTGTGCCTGGAGGCATCCCACCTCCTTGGTGACATCATTCCTTGCTGTATTTCGATATCTTTTCACCTCCTCCATGATATTTCATGCCTTGTCCTGTAGGCTATTCCATTCATGTGAAAATGGTAATTTTCTAAGTTAATGTTCCTTCTTTTTAGACCATAGCTGCCTCTGAGATGCAATCACATCAATTTTACTAATCCTCATTCTCATCCTAGCAACAGAGAAAAATAAAGACACGTGGAGAGTAGGACCCCAAGGCTGTACTAAAGCAATTATAAGCATTAAAGCAATGCTAGCTACAGTGGGTATTTTCATCTTTCTGCTTTGGGGTGTGTGTGTAATGTGCATGTATACATGACATATGTGTGACTATGTTTGTGTGGGCATTAATATGTGAGTACCACAGCGCATGTATGAAGGTTAGAGAACAGCCTTGGGTGTTAATCCTCACCTTCTACATTGTTTGAGGTAGGATCTCTGCTGATTACCACTGCCTTACGTATGTGACTAGTCATAAGCATCAGGGATTTTCCTGTCTCTGCTTCCCATCTTGTCATAGGAACACTGGAATTATAGACACAGGTCACAGCACACTGCTTTATACGGGTTCTGGAGATTCAAACTCAGGTTCTCACACTTGTATAATAAACAGTTTACTCGTTAAGCCATCTCCCTAACCCTACAGTGGATTTTAAAATTTTATTAATTTATTTTATATGAGTGTTTTCCTGCATGTATATAAGTGTACCCATGTCATGCAATGCCCCTGGAGGTCAGAAGAGAGCACTGATTCCTTGGAACTGAAGTAATGGACAGTTGTTAGTCAGTATGTGGGTGCTAGAAACTGAATCCAGGTCCTCTGCAAGGGTAGTCTTAACTGCTGAGCCATATGTCCAGGCCCTGAATTTGTGTGTGTGTGTGTGTGTGTGTGTGTGTGTGTGTGTGTGTGTGTGTGTTGGCTGAGCATTTAGTGCTGTACCTGGATTGTAGTCAATGTAGTAAAAGCTTTTCTTACATAAAAACATATAATTTGTTATCGCAAACTACAACAATGAAGTGGGTTAATAAATTTAAGCTGGGATTGGGAGGATGAAGCAGGAGAACTGCCATAGGTTTGAGCCTAACCTGGGCTATATAATGAGTTCCAGGCCAGTCTGGGCTCCAGTGTGATATCAATTGCAAAAAATAAAAAATAAGGCGCTCCCATGTCACAATTCTTTTAAGGAACAAGGAAAGATTTTCCTATTCTTATTTCATGTGTATGAGTGCTGTGCCTGAGCGTATGTGAGCGCAGCCGTGTCAGGCAGTGCCCACAGAGGGGAGAAGGGGGCACTGGATCTCCTGCGACTGGAGTTTTGGACAGTGGTTAGCCTCCATGTAGGTGCTGGGAACTGAGCCTGGGTTCTTTGCAAGAACAGCCAGTGCTCTTAACTGCTGAGCCAGCTTTCCAGCCCTGGGAAAGATGTTTAATGAGGCTACTGCCTGCTCCCACTTTAAGGATCTTGTACTGGTCATGAAGAAAACATAGCACCAATTTCACACGGGTAGAAACTCTGGAAATTATAAGTGTCATCATAAGGGAAATATTCCTTACGTCCTGTTAGTCACTTCTCTAGGATTCCTGACCTGGTTCTAATCTGTCATTCTGCAAGGTCCCTTCCCTGAACATGCTAGTACCAGCTTGCATAGAGAGCTCATTGGCACATCCTGTCCATAGACCTCCTTGCCCCTGGAGACCAGGAACAGGCCTCCATGTCACACCTACCTCACATAGGGTTTCCATGAAAATCCACACAATTACCCTGGTCCAGCCTACAGATTCACATGAAATTTACCCAGGGCATTCCTCTGTACATCATACATCCATTGCACAGAGAACATGCCAGCCTTGTCGGGCACTCAGAAAGGTTCAGCAACTGCAGCTAGACCAAATCTCATGATCTGCTCTCCTTAGAAGGGTGGCCTAGATCACAGAATGAGGTGCCTTGGTTCTACTGTTTACCAACTATATGACCTAGGGCAGATCACTTCCCTATATGATTGTGAATGTTGTTATGTATGAAATGGAAAACACCTGCTTAGGATATGTGTAAAGACTGCTGAACATGAATGACTGTAAAGTTTGCACCAGCGATTACAAAAGTGATATTTAAAAAGTATCATGCAAGACAAAAGTGAGCTTCCTTTTTGGGCACTTTCTTATATCATACTGTGGTGATTTAAAAGTATATCTGCAAATTCTTCAATTCTCCTTTCATTAAAACTTCAGATCTAATCCCTTCCCTTTGAATATGGGGTAAACTGGTCCTTTTGACTTGATTTTAGTGAACAGACTCAAGAGGGCATGATACACTTGAATTTCCAGCACAGGTCACAGAAGGCATAGAGCTTTTTCATGGCTTTCTTTCTTTAGGACACTTGACCTTGAAACACAGCTACCATGCTAAGCCAAGGCAACCTAAAGAGGCCCATGGAGGCTCCAACCTTCAGCCTCCTCTATACTCCCAGCTCCAAGCTGGTATCATCTCACAGCACATGAGTCAGCCATCTTAAAAACCCATGTGGCTCAGCTGAGCTGCTCCATTTGACAGAGAGGGTCAAAGAGAGACTGTCCTGACAAACACCCTCAATTTTAAACTTACGACCAAAGATCACTTAAAGCCACTGCATTCTGAAGCCATATGTGTACTTCAGTGGATCAATGTCATGTCCTGAAAGGCACCATCTACATAACGAGGTCCAAATATCCACATGGAATTTAGACATCTGCATTCAACAATGCTGGTATGATTTAAGTATGGTTTGTCTCTCAACATCATGCAGAAATTTGATCAAAATCGTAGTATCATATATTAAGAGAATGGAAACTTAATTGACTGTTGAGAAGTCATTAGATTATATTGGGCCATTAGACTGAAACTCCCATGGTTGAATCCTGGTGACTTTATAAAGGAAGGGATAGAGGCCACACACAGAGACACACAACCACATCATCGTGAAGTGAAGCAACTAAAACAGGGGCCTTGCTATAGCTGGCGACACATTCAGACTTCCAGCCTCCAACACAGCAAGTTAAAACAACTTTATAAGGCAGCTTGCCTCAGGTATTTCCTTATAGTAACAACAAACTGAGTAACACAGAAACTCTGAGATTAATACATGCTTTGTTACTGTTAATTAATGTAATTAGTTTGGACATACTCATATGACCAAACTGATTGCTTTTTCACTGTGCTTAAATTAAACATAATGGCTAGAAAAAGAAATCATGCTAGCAAAGTGTTAAGCTGTGATTTCTTTCCTCTTGAAGGTCTGATTTTGAAGTTAAGGTGATCAAAACACCTCTTAAGAAGCTGTTACTTAAGCTGAAAGTTCCGTTTTTCAAAACAGAAATTGGTTTTCACCTTGAAATATCTGGAAGAGAAATATATATACTATTGGAAGTTTACATGGGTACCAGTGGCATTTCCCATGGCCGAGGCTCTCCTCCACTGCAGCCTCCTTTGTACGCTGGCGACTGTGTGATAGATTGGTATCCTGAAAACATGAAGAAAAGTATTACCTTCTGAGTCTGTTAGTGCTGAGACCTGGAACATGACCAAAAACCATTGAATTTGGTGTTTTGGAGTCTCAGAATCCTAGACTGTTCAACAAGGTAGGTGATGTGGGAAAGTGGGAGCTATCGAATCATCAGAAACTCTTTCACCATTTCCTTCACCTCTGAGAAGAAAAGAATGTAAAAGAATGTAAAGAGAAATTCTGTCTTATCCAAAAAAACATTGCAAGTATGATATAAAAAGAGTAAGTAGGAAAAAAAAAAGTTTAAAAAAAGAAATGTAAGTAGACTCATGCAAATATACAGTGACCCAGTGGTTTCCAAAAGGTAGTGGCCAGGAGGAATGGACCTATTCAGAGACACTGTTCATGACAAGGGGCAGCTACCATTCAGCTTTACAGCCTTAAAAATGTCAAGCAAGTGCTAGAGAAAAGGCTCAGTGGTTAAGAGTGTGTACTGCTCTTGCAGATGGACTGAGTTTAGTTCCCAGCAGCCATGTTGAGCAGCTCACAACCATCTGTAACTCCTGCTTCAGGGGCTCTCATACCTTTCTTCTGGATCCCTTGGGTACCTGCACTCACACGTGCAAATTCACACAGACACACAGACACATACACAAATACAGATACAGAAAAAAGAAAGGAAAACGTCTCAGATAGGACCAAGGAGTGAAAGATGTGCTAGGAGTCCTAGAAATCTTTGACATCTTCCTCTAAGCAGGAGACAAGTCTTTGGATCATTTTTTACCTAATGCAGCTACTTAAAGACAAAGATAGTAAGATGGACTCAGCAATACAGCTAATTTCCTAGAAATTTGGATTTGAACCACTGTAGTTACTGTGCCTATCTTGTGCTGGGTAAATCTGATTCTAGTTCGTTACTGTTCTTGTTTGACAGTTGAGCCAAGTTGATGTTAACCTCTAGTGAATCTCTGGGAGGACAGACATATGTACATATTGGAGTCACCTATCCACCTCTCTCTGCAGGTCCACACTGCAATGGCTTCCAATGCCTCACTCGGGTTAGTTAGTGACTTCCAGAGTATCTGTGAACATGGGCTGGGAAGAGATGCTGGGGCATGACACACAGCACTGTAAGCAAAGCCGTAACGTGAGCAGTGACGTGGAAAGAGAAGGAAAGAGCTTTAAGTGAAGATCGGAAAAGGCAGTGTTCTGCCATGTCTTAAATCAGCAGACTGAGGCCCTGAGTACTCTTGGTTGCAAACTTTCTTTTAAAAATAAAGTGTCTTTTTCTTTGGTTTACTGTATGATACTGTCATGCGTGTTTATAATATCTTCTTCCCACCCTTTCTTAATCTCCCTTCTATCCCGGTCCGTGCCCTGCCTACAATTCCCTTTCCCATATTCAGGATTTGGGGGTTTGTTTTGTGACCCACTTAGTTTAAGTGGGACCATTTGTGTGACCATTGGATCGGAGCCATCCATTGGATTCTGATAGGTCAGTGTGTTAATGAGAAGAGGCGAGAGCTACATTTCTTCCCTGTCCTAATAGGTTTCTGTTCACCTCTACACATGGAAATGGGAGGGGTTTTGAACAGTCTCAGATCAAAAATAATAAATTAACTCCACAAAACAACAAATGAGCATCCATCCTAATCATGAAGATCTCATCGCCTCCCCAAAGCTAAAGTTAAACATGGGTGCCACCAGCCTGGGACATATTCTACAGTTTAAAGTTAGACAATCTCATACTAAAAGCTAGATTTTACAAAAAAAGAAACTATTTAAACTTTTCAAATCCCAACTGTCAAACAATACATTTATACTAACTGTAGAAATGTACTTTGGCAACCATTTACCAAGACAGCTTATTTGAGGGACACTTAACAAGTCAATTGCAGAATAAATCCGACAGATGAAATACGAGCGCTTTGCTTGACTCTGTCTTATGAAGTTGCCGTGTTATAGAGTTTTTAAAGCATTCTTGGAATTTTCAAACCTTGAATTGATTTCCATCTTGATATTTAATCTAATTAAGCTTAAACCATCTGTCTATAAACATTTTTTTCCTCTAGCTTTAAAAAAATCAGATATTCAAGAAGTAAAATGTAATAAACTGATGTGTGGTGATTTCATTATATTGTGGTATTTTAGGATCATTTATTGCTTATGGGAATTTAAAACATTTTAGTAAATATAATTTCTCTCTGTCTCTTTCTCTCTGTCTCTCTCTTGCTCTCTCTCATACACACACACACACACACACAATTTAATAAAATATTTTAAACATAATTAAAAATTAAATATATCATCTTACAAATGTAAACTTATTCTAAATTAATATGACAGAGAAAATAAGGCTGAATAACCAAAGGAGCATGACTGTACAAAGACTGTGAGTGTACAAAGAGTGTGTGTGTGCTTGTACAAGAACATGCATCAGAGGAAAAAAGTTTCCCACTGAACCTGACGGGAGGCTGCCAGTATTCTATTCTCTCCTTTAAAATGAGACTCCTGCTGAGGTTATTTTAGAGGGTTATAGAATGACTTCTACTTCGAGACTGCTGGCTTCTTGTTAGCCTAGCAAAAGTTAGTTTCAGAATTCTGTTTAAGCTGGTAGGAGTCTTTGGTAATGGATAGGTTTGGTGTTTCCCAGGAAGAATGGAAGAGGGAAGAAAAAAAAACACCATTATTCTTAAATATACTTTGCAAAATAACAACCTGCGGGCTAAGAAAAGTCATAAAATGGAAAACATTACCATTCAGCTGAGTAAAAACAACTTTACTCCTCTCTAAGAATGTTATTTGTATTTATTCTTGGGTTGGAAGGAAAAATAGCTGCCGCCCTCTGCTTGAGCAATGCAGGCTCAGTGACTCCCATCATTGTTCAGCGAGCATTAACACCCACACGGAATTCATACCTCTGTTTGTGAACAAACATTTACAGGGATCATTACTCAGAAACAATTTGAAATATAAAATGATAAGTAAAAACAACACCCCACGTCTGTGTGCTTTGTTTCCCGTGATTCTCTTCCTGTTACATCCATTCTGCTGTGTTTCTTTGCCAACCTGCCGGACCCAGTCAAAGGAGGAATGTGTTGGCTAGCTTGCTACTTGAGAAAATCTGGAGAGAAAGAAAGACAGAGACAGAGATAGAGAGAGGGAAAGAAAGAGTGAGAGAGAGAATGAATTCACTTGCAAGGAAAGAACAGATTTTATCGCTTGCCTGGGATGTCTATAAATCATTGACCTTGGCTGATGCAGTTTTCTCCTTAACCATCATGCCTTTCAGCACCTGAGGTTCCTTTAGGTCTGTAATGCAGATTCTGCTGGGTTTTTGTTACACATACCCAGCCTTGTTGGCTACCTTTCTGTAGATGGTAGGACAGAAAAGTATCTCCCCTGATAACGTACCACATGTGAGTCCTCATCCTCACTGTTAATGCCTTGTCTCAACAAGATGTGTCCCTTCCTGGCAACTGCTATTCCCTGCACCTGTGTTTCCAAGTTGCCTCCTTTGTACTTGCTTGTGTCTTGTATCTGTTTCCCTCAACTCATTATACACACGTTCAAGACAGCTTTATTCTAAAAACGAAAAATTTTCCACTTCCACTAACTCTACAATCTACTATCTTTCACTGTTCACCTTTACTTTTCCTAGCTATTTGTAAAAGAGTTCTGTTCCCTCTATCTGTATTCTCACAAGACATTCTTTTCTTGTTAGTGAGTGAAATGTGGCCTCAGTCACTAAGAGTTTACTGAGGATCTCAGAGCAAAAAGAATAAACCTGAAGTATCACCATAACTGATTTCAAAATTACGTTACAGAGCCATAGTAACAAAATAGCATGATTCTGTCACAAAATAGACACATGAACCAACAGAAAAGAATAAAATCTCCAGATAGAAACCCACACAGCAACAGAGAGCAAAAATACACATTGCAGAAAAGATAGCCTCTTCAACAAATGATGCTGGGAAAATTGATAACTGCACGTAAGAGCCTGAAGATAGATTGTTGTCTCTTACCCTGAACAAATGTCAGTTCCAAATGGAAGAAAACTTTAATGTAAGAACTGGAACTCTGAAGTTGCTGAAGGAAAGTGTAGAAAAAAATACATCATGACACAGGCAGAGGCAAGGACTAGAAGAGGACTCCAGTCAGTCAGAAAAGAAGGCCAACAATTGGCCACTGGGACCTCATTAAAAGGCTTTGTGCAGCAAAGCAAATAATTGAGTGTAAAGACAGACTACAAAACAAGAAAATAATCTTTTCTGGTTGTACATCTGACGGAGGATTAATATTTAGAATATACAAAGAATTCTAAAACTTAAACAACAAGAGATCAAGCAACCTAATCAATAAATGGGTTAATGAAATAAACTGTTCACAAAAGATAAACTACAAATGGTCAATAAACATAAAAAAGTTCAACTTCTCTTACCATCTAAGAAATACAAATCAAAACCACTTTGAGACTCCAACTCATGCCAGTCAGAATGTGTCATTAAAAAAACAAATAACAGAAGCTGAGAGGTGGCTCAATGGTTTAAGAGCCTTTGTTGCTCTTGCAGAGGACTGAAGTTTGGTACACAGGACCCATACAATTATCTGTCACTCCAACTACAGAGGATCTGATACCCTCTTCTGGTGTGGACATGGGTACCCACAGGCACACATGCATACATACACAGATATACATATGCAAACACATAAGTAAAATAAATTCTTTAAAAAAGAAAATAAGCCAGTAAGGATGTGGACAAAAGAAGTATATACTACTGGTGGGAATGTAAGCCAGTTCAACCACTCTAAAAATCAGTACGGGCTTCTCTCAAATGACTAAAAATAGACCTACTTTAGCCTCAAGCTATACCACTTCTGGGTGTTTAGTCAGAGGACCTTGATCAATATATCACAGAGATACCTGCACATCAGTGTTTATCATAGCACTATTCACAAGAGCTGTTGTGCAACCAACCTCATTTCCAACCCCGGGGGAATGAAGAAGGAAGATGTGGTCTAGTACACAGTGGCGTTCTCTGCAGGCATAATGAAGAATGAAGCCATGGCATTTGCAGGAAAACTGATGCCATTAGAGGCAATGATATTAGGTAAATTAGCCATTCTCAGAAGAACAAATAAATGTTTTTTTTTTTCATTTGTGGTTCTTAGTTACATAAAATCATGTATAAAATGAAAACAGGAGTGAAAATCTCTAGGGGACCAAAAGAGACAATTAAAAGAGTGGAGTGAAGGGGAGGGGCTGTGGAGACAGAATGGTTGGCGTAACACATACCTGTATGAACGTTTTAACTGAAATTAATTTAAATTAATTCTTCATATTTTTTTATTTTTGTTTTTATATATATGAGTATATTGCTTATATGAGTTGTACATTTAAATTAATTTTCAATAAGTTCAAATCATCAAATTGAATCATGGTCTTTCTTAGACTTCATTTTCTTAGCCTTCCTTGACAAATAGAAAATACTGAGGACCAGAGACTAATAGTCTCCCACTGTAGCACAGATCTCTGGGAACAGGCTTCTAGGCTCTTGTTACTGTATGTCAAGGCTTCTTGTCAATGGACTATGAGCAGATATACATGTATCACCTTTAGGTCAAGGCTCTCTGTCTTTCTGTCTCTGTTTCTGCCTCTCTCTTTCTTTCTACTTTCCACATCCCCAACCAGTAGGTTGGTGTGAGGGGGTAGTTGTATTAAGAGATCCACAAGACTGGAACAGTCATTATCCTGAATCACCCAGTAACCACAACCACATATCTTGGAATGCTGTGTAGTACAAAATCAAATTCTACTGTGTCAAGGCATCACATTTTATTTATGAGTCTATTTGTGATTATCTACAGCCCAATCTAACCGAAGCTTACGCTGTAGACCTGTTCTCTGTCACATATTTTTTGCCTCTAGGATTTTATGACTGATATATCCTTCCTGGGTCTCCTTCCCTCTCTGACATACCATTTCCTATTGTAGTTTCATAAACAAACTGATTTTGGTCTCAAGATCTTTCTTCTCACTACCTGCTGTCCTCCTCCATTCTCTTTCATGATTTCCTGCCCACAGTTCCACTGACCAACTCAAGGATGCAGCTTCAAAATTTAATTTTTTCCAGTACCCTATATTATTGGTTAAAATTATGTTCACTGATAAGCAACATTGAAAATCTTACAAAGACAGATGTTGTTAATCAAGATTTGGGAAATATCAGAGTCGAGATACCATGGTTTACCTCAGTTTGAAGAATTTGGGTCCTCTCTACCTGCCATTTAAAGTGTTTTACTCAATATAATGTTAAGATCAGTTGATGATCTTTTCACAGCAAGACTTTGTCAGTGAAGAAAGCTGAGTATTGATTAACATCCTGGTCTGAGCCTCTTATCTGCGGCAGACAGGCACTCTGGTCACAGCACTGGATTGCTTCCATAGACAAGCCACAGCTGACAGCCACTGCCCCAGAGAGAAGATCAGGTCTGCTTGAGCAAATTGCTTTAAACTAGAGTGGGATCATGTGCTAAGTTGGAGTAGAATTACAATCATTGAAACGAGGTTGTTACTTGCACTTCATCACAGAGAGTGCCATCCCAAAACTTAGTCTTCATTTTCCATAGTGTTCTGGGACTTGGCTGGACTCTGACATTAGAAATGCAGTGTTAAAACTACCGAGCTCTATGCTTACTGATGAGCTGGCTATATGATTAAAACCAACATAAATGAGAGTGTCAAACTCTCCAGTAGTTTTCCTGCTTCCCTCCATTCCGTTCTCACCAGTGGGAGAGAGAAGTAGTGTTAGTTTGTCTACTCCGCTGGTAGAGATGCTCTGATATGTAATCGTAATATCAATTCTCACTACCACAGAGAAATAATTAAATGGTATAAAGGCTCAGAATACTATCTTAGAATATTATTCAAAGGAATTCAACAAAATGACTTCTACAAACCTGAAGGAACAGATCGAGCTATAGTATTGTATGTTAAGAACGGTTTGCTGTTTGCTTGATCTAGGTTAGACACTTGGTGATATGGGCATGTGAGGATTAGTTAACTCTCACACAGAACCTGGAAATTTGGTACCGAAGATGAGTGAGTGAATTCAGGGGGTGTTCACAATCAAGTAAGAAGCAGGAGGAGTGAGAACAGGTTCACATGGAAGGCCAGCTCAAAGGGAACAGAGTCAATAAAAACTGAGAGAATTCTCAAAGGCTACCCTGGGCTGAGTTTATCTTTTATAAATATGTTAGTTTAATCAAGCTCATAGATGTAGAATTATTTGTAAAATGCAGGTTTAAAGAAGAAAGCTATAGTCAACTGTAAACTTACTGCTCTGAGACGATCACTATTAACGACTGATATATTCACATACCATCTTTGTCTATTTTATACTTATATACTTTAAAACAGAACTGAGACCCTACTTTGTACGAATGATTTTTACAAAATGGACGAAATTTGGACTAATGAGTTTTACTTAACCTTACAACAAAAAAGCTACTGCTTATAATACAAACAAGCACACTGAACTATGAGCCCTTGTGACCTAGGCACTTAACCTTCATCTCTCAAAATCTCAGTTAGCCCTCCTCCCAAGATAGTTAGTGATTGAAGGTAGGTGTGCTTTAATTAGCAAATCAAAGTGGTAAGCACAGGGTATAGTGTGTACGAGATATTTTACTGTATGTTTGAGATATTTGGCATAGTAAGGTCTCACTAGTTTACATACCATATCAAAGCCTAGTTTACCAATGTCATGAACAGTTTTAGAAAATTTTATCAGTTATACTGCATTCCACGACATGAAATGCTATAGTCAAGATTATAGATTGGAGGCAGTACCGGTTTGAATGAGCAATATCCCCCATAGATTCAAGTATTTGAACACTTGTTATATGATCCCCTGTCAATGGTGTTATTTGGAGAAGAAAGGTCATAGAAGCTTTATGAGCTGTGACCTGCTGGAGGAAACATGTCACTAGGGGTGGGCTTTGAGAGTTCATAGCCTTGTCCCATGTCCAGCTTACTCTCTCTGCTTCTAACATATGCTGGAAGATGTGAGCACTTAACTTTCTACTCCACCTGCCTCTTCACCATGCCTCCTGCCATGATGAATTCTTATTCCTCTAGAACCATAAACCCCAGTAAACTCTTCTTTCTTTCTGTAAGTTATATGATCATGGTGTTTTATAACAGCAACAGAAAAGCAGCTAGAGCAGATGTCATATAAAATGAATATGGCTGATATAAAGGTGGAGGAATTTATTAACATCATGTTTGTCAGATATCACAGAAGACTAGAGATTTAGGTTTATGAAATAACACAAGCAATGACATAGAATGAACCTGGTTAGCCACTGTTGCTTCTGCCCTTTAATTCTGGACATTACAGCTCCTGTCCCAGTCTTGTACCCTGTACTGACTCGGAAGTGCATGCTCCATCCAGTACTCCCTTTGACTTTTCCCAGACAGAACCTTTACTATCTGTCTGTGTATTTGTGTGCACACAGATTCAAATTCATGGACTGGCTAATGAATCTGATTGACAAAGCCCATATCAAACATTAGCATCTTATCAAAAAGGAAAGCTGGATTAATATTATGAACTGCACTGTGTAATTCAAAATCCATATGTTGAACTCTAAGACTATATACCTCATATTGTGACATACTGGGATAGAGCATAATCTTTAAAGAGGTAAAAATTTTAAAATTAGGTCATTAAGGGGACCCCTCACCCAACATGATGAGAGTCCTCATACAAGGAGAGAACTTGGGGATTGACGGGTACAGAGGAAAGACCATGTAAAGAAGTAGAAAGAAAGCCATCTTTAGGAGCTCTTCTTCTAGAAATTCCACATAAATTCAAGATCATACAAACATCTGGTTCCAGAGAATACAGATAATTCACTTAGTAGAATTGCTTTAAAGAACTGTCATTACAGAATATAAAGATATAGACATTGTCCAGGATAGGTCTTAAACATCATAATTTTCCAATCTCCTATAGTGATTTTTAATGTGTGGCCAAGATTGAAAGCCATTATTTAAAAAAATTTTTTTTTAGAAAAATGGCTTTTAAAACTGGAAAAATGTTAATATCTCTTCTAACTGAGCAGAGAGATAGACCATGTTCATGGATTTAAAGATCATTGTCGAAGAAATAGTAATACTTTATATGGATGTGGACATTCACTGTAATCTTTATCTAAAACTATAAGGAAATTTCCAATCCTACTTGATAAAGAATATGAACAACAAAAGAATTTTAACCATTTTAGAATGACATGAGTATGACCTTACATTATGAAAAGATAACTTAAGACATTTAAAACTTCTGATCACAAAAGCAAAGTTAATAAATGCAGCGATCTTTAAAAATCAAGAAACTTAAATAATGAAAAGCACAATTATGTCTACAGGAACAAATTCATATTCACAGCAGTATGGAAAAAAATTCACTCTTGTCAGTGTCCCAGAAGGTGTATGTGAAGAGTAACACTGGAGGTCATATTTGATTAGCAAATATAATGAAATGTGATGATTTAAAGTAATGTATGTCTGACCAGTGCTAATAAACAAATTTATTACATGATTTTAAAAAAAATAGCATTTCTGGGGCTGGTGAGATGGCTCAGTGAGGAAAGGGGCTTGTCGACAAGCCTGACAACCTGAGTTAGAATCCTAGAACCCACCTGGTAGAGCGAAGCAAATCCCAAAAGTTGTCCTCACCTCCACACATGCCATGTAGCACACATGAGCCCCACCCCAACACACACAAAATAAATGAATGTAATAAACATGACATACTGTGGACACAGGACTTAGAACAACCGAGATGGAACTGAACTGGAAGCCTCTCATCTGAAGACCAGCTCTCATGGTATCAGAAGATACTATGCAGTCTGCCAAGAGAGAAAAATCAATCAATGATTCCATCCAGCTGTAAAGCCTATGAACCACAACAATGACCAGCCCAGCAAACTATCTGTTTGTCCAGTAGTGGCACTTTTATCTTGAGGGTAATCAACAGGAGTCAAATTGGACTTAAGACCTTCTCAGTGAGAAAGAATTTCTGTGTGGTACTGTAAACTTAGCCAAGTACACATGGCTGGAGAGGTCATCAATCCTGGATAAGAACCTACTTCTGTTAATTCCCCAGACAAATGCAATCTCCTACTGTATTCTAACTACATAGCCTTATAATTTACAGACAAGTGTAGCTCTCCCCACTCGTTGAAGAAGTTTCTTTTTGCAACAAATGGAGACTATCACAAAGTTCTACAACTTACCAAAGGCAGAGGATAAATGACCAGCCCTAAGTGACATATCTACAGTATAACCTCTATACCTGTGGATAAGACACCTGTGACTAGTTAATTTATTCTATATGTGACAGGGGAACTGCACCAATGAAACCTCACAATATGGTAGTCTAACAAGGTCTGCTTCTTTTTGCAACAAATGGAAACTGTTATAAATGCCCACGACTTGTCAAAGGCAGAGGATATGCCACAGCTCCAATGTAACATCTACACCTGTGGACAAGACACCTGCAGCTAGGTAATGCATTCTAGATGTGACAGGGAACCTGCACCAGTGAAACCTCCACAGTGTGGTAGTCTAGCCAGCTCTGCACAGTGACAAAGCCAGCAGACATGCCACGGTGGGGGAAATCTGACCAGGTCCCACCTCAAGTTGAAGAGCTGCGAGAACTCAATGGACACTGAGGAGGGGAAAATCATTTTTCTCCAGGAACTAGATCCCCGAGAGATTACCTAATCCCAAGTGGGTGATCTGAAACACAGACACACACAAGCACCTCTAATGTATACATAACAATAATGTAACCAAAAAGGTGGAAAAAACTGAGAGGGAGTTGGGGTGACATGGGAGGAGTTGGAGACTGAGAGTGACATAAATAATGCAAATACAACACTCATGTATTAAATTCTCAAAAAGTAATAAGAATAGTAATAAAATAAAAATGTTTAGAGACCATTTCCCTTTCTCTTCTGATTGCTTCTGGCATTGCACAAGAAGGGTGCACTTACATACATGTAAGCAATACACTCAAACACATAAAAAATAAAAAAGTAATAAATACAATATTTTAAAAGCAGAGGTTAAAACATACTATTAGGCACATAAACCAATGTAACCAAGCTAAATATACAAAGAAGGACTTGACAATACCACATCAGCTGGTAGTCCTTCACAGGGAGGTGGAGAGATACCATACAGGGTTGACAGGTAATAACTGGTAACATTTCAGTTTTTAGCTAAAACTACTGTGTTCAGCATTATAAAAAGTGAATTATAAGTGAATATAAGCAAGAAAGAAAGAACACTTGGTTATGAATAGGATTATGCTAAACCCAATTCTGTAGACTCACTTAACTTCAGAACATTTTGTGGTGCTGCTTGAAGACCTGGGCCACAGCTCTTAGGACCCTAAAACTACAATTTCATTTGTGTCATTCTTAGGACGAAGCCTGCTGGTCAGCTTGGGTGCATCTTTGCTTGCTAAAAGGAGGATGGATTTACATATTGCTTAAAGCACCTCTGAGATGCTTCTGGATGTAAGTAACAGACACCAAGTCCTCCTAGCTTGAAAATTCCAAGTCCTTCACTTCCACAGTTTTGCTTCTCTACCATAGCCCTGCCTCCAAGTCCTCACAGGTCTCAATGCCTTTCTCCTTTTGCCTAGCAAGTCTCCTCCTTGAGGGGACTTTTTCTTAGGGTTTCAAGAAGCAAGGGATGCCATCCAAAACAGTCACTAAATCATGCACTAAAGTCCCAGGCAGGAAGTGTCATATACAGACCTAGGGAACTTCAGCCAATTCCGGGCAAATCCAAGGAAGTTATTCTGATCTGCTTAGCTCAGTGGCCAGCATCGAGGTTGAAAAGCCAATATTTTTATGCAATCTTGCATACAGTCTGAATAAGAAGGAAAGAGGAAGATGTACACTAGGAAATTAGCCAAAATGCCTACTATTCTTCATGAAAAATTAATTAGTATCAGTCATATTTTAAAATATCATGGGGGCTGACAAAATAGCTCAGTTGGTAAAGTGCTTGCTGTGCAAGCATGAGGGCCTGAGTTCAAGCCCCATGCCCACATAATAACCATAATAATGAGGTGTAGTGGCCTGTGGGCCCATAATGCTGGCGTTGGGGAGGAGGAGACAGGCAAGTCCCTGGCGCTTGCTGACCAACCTGCTTAGCCTACTTAATGAGCTCCAGACCAGTGAGATACCCTGTCTCAGAAAGCAAGGTGGACAGCTCCCAAAGAACACTTGAGATTGACCTCAGGCCTCTGTACCCATGTGTGTGCACACACATGCATATACATACACATATATGCACATATACGTATATGAACATACACATTAATAAATTGTCAAAATTAAAAATTTCACGGCAGAAATTTTTCCATATAGGTACATTAGCTACTGTTTTCATCGCTATGACAAAATGCCTGACAAAGTGACTTAAAGGAGAATATTTTTATTTTGGCTCAGTGTGGTTGGGTAAGCTTGAAGCTCTGCTTGTTCACATCTTGGCAGGTCAGGAAGCAGCAAAAACAGGATTGAACAAAGGACAAAGTTATGGTCTCAAAGCCACGCCTCTGGGAAACCACTTCCACCAGGCAGTCCCCATAACCTCCTAAAATAACACCAGCAGCTGGGGACCAGGTGTTCAAACAGGCTGCGGCAGACATTTCAAATCTAAACCATAACAATGGATATCATACATTCTTCATCCTAAGAGGCTTTTCCTTATTAATGCCATATAATCCTGAGTCCTGGCTCTGTCTTTTTTATTTAATATTCTAAGGAAGTAAATCTAAGTATCAGAACCAGTGTTTCAAGCCAGTAAAGCAATAATTATGCAATTCACTTTCACTAGCCAAATGCAATCGAATTCCGAGAAGCTCTTATTGAGATGCTTTAATAATACTAATTTTTTGACCATAAAATGAAGTGCACAGTGTTTAAGGAGACAATTCATTAGCCTTCCAAATGAATTCATAATGAAAAGCTGTGGAAAAGGAAAAAAGTATTCACTGCAGGTGGAGTTCAGACCTAGAAGGATTTCTACCATCAAAAATCATTCCCCATTAGCTGATTCCCCACAAGTACTGTTTGATGCCTGCCTTAAATCTTCGACCAGCTGCTACTTTGTATATAAACAACCACATTCACAAACATAGTGTCCATGAAAGCCATGATCTCCGTCATCAGGTAATTAATGCAGTGATGCCTCTGTGGGTACCTGTACATCTCCAGCGGCTGCATTCAAGACTTGTTTCTTTGACATCATTAAATGACAGTGTACCACTCTGAAAACTGAAGCATCAAAATATGCAGGTGTTGAAAATAGGAATGAAGGCTGGGGCAACGGCTTGGTGGTAGTTTGCTCGCCACAGCACGTGTGAGCATCAGCACCTATGCAGATGTCAAGCGGGCATGGATGGCTTCTCCACAGTCCAAAGACTCAGAAGACAGAGGCAGGGAATCTCTAGAGCAAGCTGGCTTGCTAGATTCACTAAATCAATGAGCTTTAGGTTCAAGTGAGAAACTCTGCCTCAATATATAAGGTGGACAGTGACCAAGGAAGACATTTGATCACCCTTTACCCCCTCCACCCACTTACATGTGCCTGTGTGTTGAACATACATGAGTCCACACACATTCAAACACGCATACACTTGCAACATAGGCCACACACTCACAGAAAAAGTTGGAGTAAAATGCCATCACACTCGGAAATCACTTTGCAACCGCTTTGTGTTGCTGTTGTCCTCTTAGTCCTGCACTTCAGCATTAGTGTGTGAGGAACCAAAATAATCCTGAAAGATGCCTGATGCTCAGGTCCCGATGAGTATGCTGCCTGTGAGTCATTAGGGACTTTATAGAGATAAAGTTAAGGACCTTGACATGGAAAGAATATTCTGGAATAGTATGGTGACATTTGTATTTTATTCCTTTTTCCAAACATCTAATTCTCTAGTTAAGATAAAAAGATGATCTTCGCTTTTGTAGGATTTGAGTTTCCTCAACATTCTTTCTTCCCAGTACAATGAGATGTATTATTAAGTATCTGAAATGCTGTGGATGCTCTTTTTCCATTGTAAATTGTGAACTGTGCCTCCCTTAGGGTAAAAGACTTCTAAATGCCTCAATCAATCAGTAAGCAACGATGAAGGTTCTTACCTCTACCCTTTACTGATTCTCCATGTTAGAAAGAACATCCCTCAAGCTGTGTGGAACCTGCTCCATTCAATGACACAAAGTGACATCACCACAGGCACAGCTGCTGACATGAGGTTCCTCTTCCGCAGAAGTGTGGGAGGTTGACGGCGACCACACTTCTCAGTGTATACACCTTGTTTCTGTGATTGTCTTCTGCTGAAGGACAGCCCTCCGCACCTCTGCTCCTGCTCGAGTCTTTCCCCACCTGCAAGTCTTTCCCCACAGTGGCACCCAGGCCAAGTCTCACCCTTACTGTCCCCTGTTTGATATTTCCTAAGTGTTTAGTTTTCCTTCTAGAACACAGATAGGGCAAGCATTTGCCAACATCAACAAAATGTAACCACGTGTGTATACAATTGCTGTCATGAGTCCACCCATGGTGGGGTAACATGAAATTCTAGTTCCTATCAGACCAAAGGCAACATTGAATAGAGTCTGGAAGACCTGCTGCCTCATGGGATGCACACCAACACCATGGCAGAGAGCCACACACATACATGTTTGTGTTCCTTTCCTTGCACAATAAGAATGAAAGGGCAGGGAGCACATATGAGTCCTGGGATTTACTCTGTGGAAGGAAAATACAGACTCATGCAATGCTTTCAGTGGCTTAATACCTGTAGCAGGGTAGAAGAAGCCCATTTAAATTGAATTCTATTCATGAGAACACACTGAATTATTTTTCTCAGTACAAACAGTGTTACTCGATTTTTTGATTATGCAAATATGACCCTTGTAAATAATTAGCATGATTCCTGATTTAGAGATAGATTAGAAGATATCAGTTTCTTTCAAATCATGAAATCTTGCCCCAAAGAAGAGTTTGCAGAGTGTATACATCTTATGAGGCACTTGATGTTGGGGTGTGCCTTTAAGCCTAGCCCTCAGGAGGCAGAGGCAGGCAGATCTTTGTGAGATCCAGGCCAGCCTCCTCTATGTAGTGAGGCTTGCATTATGGAGACCCTGTCAAAAAGCAAACAAGGAAACAAACCGAAAGACATAAAAAACACAGGCACCTGTAATTTTAGCAGAATGGATTAATAAGATACCACGATTTGGGGGTCAGTTATGAATGAGTTTAATTTTTAAATTCCCTGATGTTGCATTGTAATTACTGTTTTGATTTCACAGGCCCTCTTCCCCTGTGATTTTTACCTTTTCCTCACTGACATTTAGTCACTGCAGTGAAATAAATATTGTACACACACACACATGCACACACACACACACACACACATATACATATGTATGTTTGCAGGCGTTTCAGGAGTTTTGGGGTATGCCACTAGAAGTAATCACTCACAGCATGTAGAAAATTTGCTTTACAAATATTTCAATGAGTTTTAAACACTAGGCCACTGTCTAGTATTGACTGAAAAAGTTTCCTCCTAGAGAACAATTTGTGGAAGGCACAGAGGCTTCTAGACAGCCTAGGAGCAGAAATGCCAGGGTGGTGAAGAAGCCTGAAAAGAGTTTACAAACCACCTGAAGTGAGACTCTGGCCTAGGGAATCTCCTAATGACAGAGACCCCTGCGCACCAGGAGAAGGGGCAGCTGATATTTTCCACTGCTGTCTAGATGGTGCTGTGTAATAAACCCCTTTAATCATCTGCAATTCTCAGTAAAAGCCGTCCTCTGTGACAGGTCACACGAAGTGAGGAGAAAGGTGGAACTCCTCCAGTGGGAAATACAACAGATCAACCTAAGAGAACGGGGCAAGGCTGAACCTGAAAACTCCACAGAAGCTGAAATCAAGGGGATGAACTAAGCCTAGAGAGCCCGAGGAGTTTAGAGAGAGGAACAGCACTGTAGAATATGAAATAGGAAAGAGACTTTGAACGTTAAAGGAAAATGTGACCAAGAGAACTGCAGGATTGCTGATGGGAAGGACAGATCATTTGGATTATAATTTTTAAATGTAAGTTTCCACAAGCAAAATTGCCAAGTCAGCGATAAATATTTTGGTTATATTACTATCCAATGCTTAGTAAATTCATTTTTGATCATATCTAGAACAAAACCAGATTTCTTGCTTTTTGCTTTAATTCTGTAGGCAAAATATTGCATAGCCTGGTAAAATAAATGGAAGTTCTTAGGCTGTTAAGATGAATATAATTCTCTTTTGTATTTCTTCTCTTCTGAGCTTAGTTACCATAATAGAACTAACTTAAATTGTTGTGATAATTCCCCTCTGATACAGCTGAGAAATGTAGCAAAAAAGGATGGTTTTAAAAGAATGATCAAATCCCCACAGAGTTACAACTGTGTTCTTTTACTATACAGTTGAGCTTATGATCTGTAGCAAACAAGTGGGCCTATTTTTAAAGGGATAAACATTCAGCTCCTTTTTCATGAGTAAATGCTGGAAACCTGAACATCCTGAGATAGGTTAGGCCCACCAAGTTATCTGTCCTGGTCAAGGAGGATGTTTTGTTCAAAGAACATTGTATCTTACCCACTCTGGGCTGTCCATCTGAGTAGAGAGAAGGATAATCTCTCCCAGTTGTTAAGAAAAATGTCTTCCCAGCTTGGATTGAGTCTACAACATGGACCCTTAATTCCTCAAACATGTGAAGTCCATGAACCCTTGTCTATAACATTAACTATTCACCTCGGACTAAGGATAGAGAAGCCATCTTGCCCTGATACAGGAAACACCACAGACAATGACCTGAACAGCTGGCATTGCTCCCTCGAAGCTCTGGAGGCCGGAAGGCCAGTGCTGAGAACCAGCAGGGCTGGTCTTTGATAAAGTCTTCCTTCCTGATGCCTTGCTGCATACTCTCGAGGCTCTTCTTTTGTCCTCTTCCTGGTGTCTAGTCCTCATTCTAAAAGGACACCAGTCTTATTGGATAAAATCCTAGCCCTTCCCATCTTATGTATTCTCAACTTCCTTCTAACAGGAGCAAATATCTTCAAAAAAAAAAGTCATGTTGGGAGTTAAGGCTTCACATGGGAATCTTGGAGAACACAAACCAATCTAAATACATGAGCTCAAGTCCTTTGTTATGAGACAGACTTCCTGGGGAGACAGAGAGACAGACAAACAGACAGACAGACACACACACACACACACACACACACACACCTCTACTTACCCTACAAAGGACTTATGATAGATCAAAGTAATGATTACACATAAGTCCAACTTGGTGAACCAATGTGGTTTTGTTGATATTAACGGGAATATGGGTGAAGAGTTACTTACAGGATCAGTGATGACTCAAAAGCTGCTGTGCCAAAAAGTGAAGGCTACAACCCTGAAACTCTCTGCACAACCTCTAGGCAGTTCATCAGGTCTGTGCTCTCCTCTCTGCAGCTTGGCTGTCAGAGTTCCCTCCCCCTAGCAGTTGTTTACTAATTCTATAAAGCTGAGGGAGCGCCTTCCAGAATCTTGCAAGTTTCAGCTTTCCCAGACAAGTGACTTTTGTTTATCTCTAGGGTCTTTCAGCCCCTCACTTCCTTCTGGAGAAAATGTTTCAGAGGAAACTGCCATCTGTGTATGCCATATCCAGCAGTATATAGGCTCTACTACAAGTAGTATGAAAAGAAAAGGTAGGGTTGATTATCCCCACTCTCAGATGGAAATGACATTTTTCAGTGGGATACATACAAAACTGAGAGATAAATCAATAAAATAATAATTGTAGATTGAGTAACAAAGTATCATAATAAGCTGTTGTGCATGTGATACATAAAAATTTGTGTTAGCTATTAACTGAAACTCAAATTACCATAAAAACTCAGTCCCCGTTTCTCAAAGCCAAATATATTAACATAAGACTCCACATTGAAAATGGTTTAAAAGATGGGCTGTATTAATACACTGACGCATTAGCGAAGGCAAGCACGAGCAAACATTCTGTCCAGTTTTACCTTTAGTTTTTCTGACGTTTGAAAGTTTTGCTCCTCCTTCCTTAATTCATGAGTTGGGGACTTTCCAGCTGTAAGGCATCTTTGAAGTTATAAATCTTTCTAGGACTACTGACTTCCTCCAGCCTTATCTCCTTAAATCCTCTTAGAGAAGAAGGTGCCCAGAGCTTTTGTTCTATATAATCACTCCCTGATGGGAAGAACAAAGTTAGAACCAAGCAACCTGGCTGGCTGAATACTTAAGCTCCTTGGTCCAGTGTAGCCAGACCCCACCAAGTGTTACAGGATTGTGGCCAGGAAGAAAGAGAGAGTCTTACCTTTGAGACAGGAACAGGACTCACTGCAGAATTTGTGCTGGGAAGCATCGTACTTTATAGAAGCAAGTAGGTGAATAGAAACAGACAGGAGCCTCAAAAGAACCTTGAGAGAGGCCTTTAAAGGTGTGTGCATCTTCATGAATGTGTCCAAGAGTCATGTTTTCTCATATCCCTTTTTTATATTTATTCTTTAAGAATTTTGTGCATGAATACAATGTACTGCTATCCTATCCACACTTCACTACCCAGCTTCATCTGCAACATCTCTTCCTCTTCTTCTTCCTCAGCCTCTTCCTTCTTTTCTTCCTTCTCCTCCTCTTTCTCCTCCCTCCTTGCCTCCCACCTCTCCTCCTCCTTTTTAAAAATATACTTCACTGAGTCCAATCAGTGATGCACATGTGCATGGGTATGAGGCTAACCACTGGAGCATGAACAACTTACAAGGGGCCATATCCCTGAAGAAAACAGAAAGCTGACCCTCCCTCCCCTAGCAGTCATGCGCCTGTAGTAGTTCCTCAGTTAGGTATGAGCCCTCAAAAGCCCCTCCCTCATCCATGATGGAATGTTGACTGGTTGGATCTTGTGGAGATCGTATGCAGGCTACCACAGATGTGGAGTGTTCATAGATACAGGGTCCCTGTCTCTCTGGTCCTCTCGTTTTTACACTCTCTCCGCCTCCTCTTCCGAGGTGTTGTTTTTCAAATCTTGAGGGAAGAGATTGTGTTATAGATGCCCCATTGGCCCTGGGTGCTCCTCAGCCTCCTCTCTACACTTTGACCACTTGCGGTTCTCTGTATTAACCGCTGTCCACTGCAGAAAGAAGCTTCTTGGATGAGAGGGGAAAGCTGCAGTGGTGAAAGAGCCTGATGCAGGCATCCTACATACATATTTTCTCCTTTCAACAGCATTAGCACCCTGTAGACATGTGTTTGCTTCCTTTGTTTTTGGGCTTTGACATGGGGTTTTGCAGGATTTCCAGGCTGGGATTCCTCCTGCCTTTGCCTTCCAGTGCTATGATGCAGGTAAGCACCATCATACACCACACAGGACCCCATCACACTCTTAGAGGAAAGCAAATACCAACAAACTAGTATCCTTTTTATACTGAGGCTTCTTTTGATTTTGAGCACTCCATTTACTTTATTTAATATTTAGAATAATGATTTGGCATTCTGAAGATGTATGAGCAGCATTTTCTATGAAATTTTGTATGTTACTATTTCGTTTAGCTTTTAAAATATTAGTTTATTATGTTTATTTTGTATGTGTAAGAGCGTACTGTCTGCATATAAGCACACCCATGACATGCAGTGCCCGTGGAGTCAGAAGATGGAGTTAGATCTCTTGGAACTTGAGTTATGAATGGTTGTGAGCTGCCATGAGGGTGCTGCAAACCAAACCTGGGTCCTCTGCAAGAGCAGCCAGTGCTCTTAACTACTGAACCATCTCTCCAGCCCTGGCCCTTTTATTTATGAACTTTCAACATTTCTAGACAATTCCAGAGCCTTGGAGTTATGTTCTCTAACATGACGCTGGCTGTTGCCAAAAGAGAGATCATATAATTGCATATTGTCCTAAGAAAGCTGGGTAATCATAAACAATTTCAAGGGATGTTTCTCATCTGATACAACATTAAGGATATAGATTTTTATGTAGTTTATAAACCCATTCAGAAGGTCATAAGAGAATAAAATATCTTATAGTCCTAAGTGGGCACGCCAAGGAGTTGATAAAATTTCTCTCTCCAGATTTTCTTTGGTTAGATAAAAATTGTAAAATATCATCCATCTTAGAGACCTTCTAGAATACAACATGAGCTGGAGCTTAGAGCTCACCGTCCATCCATAGATCTTATGCCATAATTTGTAATGTCAGTGTTTTCCCAGTGTGATAGAAAGTCTTTCTTCAAGACAAATTCTGAGGACTTGGGAAATGGCTCACTTGGTAAAGTGCTTGCCACCCTAGCATGTGGACTGAGTCTGACTCAGAGAGATAGCTGGGACCCGCTGGCCAATCAGTTAAGCTGAATCTATGAGTTAGAGGTCAGTGAAGACTCCATCGCAAAAAGTAAGGTGTAAAACTAGAGGAAGACATTCGAGGTTGACCCTTGTCCTCCTCCACTTTATACCTGCACAGACACACACACACACACACACACACACACACACACACAAACATACACATACACATACACATACACATAAAAACACCTGAGCTTTTGGGCAGCAATGCATCTGGAATAGTAATGGTTTTTGGCTTAATGACCAAGGCTTTCACACCCTTAGGAAGATTCAGTTCATAACAGAGAATTTTTACGTCATCAATCTGCACTGCTGGGGTATTTTGAAGGGAGGGCACATGATCCCAGGGATTGGGCAAGCTTTGCTTGCAGGGGCATCTATTCCTTATTGCTGGTATACTGTAGGTGCAAATGGACTCTGTTTTGCCCGACAGTCTTGTCACCTAAAATATTTTGTTAAGAAAGCGGAGATATGATAAAAAAAAATTTAGAGCAATGACCCTCTATTTGATACCAAAATAGTGGCCAGAAGTAAGGGTATATTTATCAAAACTATAGGATAAACCTTAAGAGTGAACCCTAATGTCAGCTGTGGACTTCTGTAATGACAATGCATCAAGAACTTTTTTCCAATTAACAAAGTTCTACCATGGAGCAAGATGTTGAGACCAGGAAGCTTGTGCAAGTTCAGGGGAAGGGACGCATGGCAATTCTGAAATTTTTATTCAGCTTTGTTGTTAACTTGAAACTGCCATAGGGGCTGGAGAGGTGGGTCAGTAGTTATGAGCTCTTGTGCTTCTGAAGGGAGTCCAGTTCTCAGCACCCTGGTATTGGTTCACAACTTTCTATAACTCCAGTTCCAGGGGATCTAAAGTCCTTTTCTGGCCTCTACAGGCACTCTCACACATGTGTGTATACATATACCTAAAGAAAAAACTGCTCTAAACTATGAAGTTTATTTATAAAAATTAGCATGATTTAATAAACATGTTCTTTGCCCTGAGTTCCCGACACAGACCTCCCAAAGCCATTGGAATTTCTTAAGAGACTGGAGGGTATTTTGCCATTTATGAAGAGTCCTTCTTTGAGTCAATTCAATAAGAGGAATTAGTAACTAGTATATGTACACCCAATGTTGGTGACCCTGAGTATGTAATGCAAATATTAACAGATAGGAAAGGAAAGAGAAAGTATAATACAGTAACAGTAGGGATTTCAACACTCCAGTTTCACAGTGAATAGATCACCCAGACAGAAAATCAATAAAGAAACATCAGACAAACTGCACTCAAAGCTAAATAGACCTACGAGGACATTTCCATCCAACAGTTGCAGAAAATACATGCATCTTAAAATACTCCCTAGAATAAGGAAAGGGCACATCCTCCAGAATAGATCATATGTTAGGCCACAAAAGTCTTAAAAGCAGAAGCCACCTGAAATATCTTTTTTTCCCCTTGAGAACAATTGTACAAAACTGGAAGTCAATAGCAAGAGAGACTTTGGAAAATTGAGACATACATGGAGATTAAATAGCATGTCCCCATACAAGCAATGGGTCAGAGAAGATAAAAGGGAAGTGAAAAATACCTGAACAGAAATGAACATGGAACAAAATACCAAAAGAAACAGGGAAGGAAGGAAGGAAGGAGGAATGGGAAAGGGTAAGGAAGGGAGGGAGGGAGAGAGCCCTGAGGGAGGGAGGGACGGAGGGAGAGTGAGAAGAGAACAAAGGTAAAGAATGCTATGTGGCCATATCCCTGATTGAAGTAGGTGCAAACATTCTTCACCTGAGTAGTGAACCAAATTCAACAGTACATTAAAGAGTTCACGCTCCAAGACCAAATGGGATTCATCTCAAAGATGCAAGGGTCATTCAGCATCTTCAAATTTATGCATATGACATATTACATTAAAAGAATAGAAAATGATCATGGGATGGAGAAATGGCTTAGTGGTTAAGAGCACACAGTGCTCTCAAGAAGAACTAAGTTGAGTTCCCAGCACACTCACACCTGCCTATAACCCCAGCTCGTGTGTCCGATGCCCTTTTCTAACCTTTGCAGGTCACACCACTCATGTACACATACCTGTACATGGACAAACATACCTACATACAATTTAAATAAGGAAATCTTTAGCCAGGCATTGTGGCACATAACATTAAACTCAGCATCAAGAGACAGAGGCAGGTAGATCTCTGTGAGTTCAAGCTTAGTCTGATCTAGGTAGTGAGTTCCAGGCCAGTCAGGGTTACAGCACATCATGACAAAAGCCCTGAACAGATAAGGTTTAAAAGCATATACCATGGGGTTGGAGAGATGGACTCAGTGGTTAAGAGCACTGTCTGCTCTTGCAGAGGACCCAGGTTAATTCACAGCACCCACATGGTGGCTAACAGCTGTCTGTAACTCCAGTTCCAAGAGAAGTCAATGCCCTTCTGACCTCTGCAGGCCTTGTATGACATGGGTGCACTTACAGATGGAGACAATACACTCATACACATAAAATAAATATAAGAAATGTTTGTTAAAAAGGATGTACCTTAACACAATAAAGACAATGGGTGACAAACCCATAGCTAACATCATAATCAGTGGAGAAAAGTATGAAACCTTTCCTCTAAGATCAGAAATAAGACAAAGATACCCATCCTTGACACTTTTATTCAAGAGAGTCTTAGAAATTCTAGACAAACCAATTAGTAAGAAGAGAGAAATAAACAGCAAATAAATTAAAAAAGAAGTTAAATTGCCCCTGCATCCAGACAGGATGAAAACCTTGACGACTCTACCAACAAAAATCTCTGAGAACTGAGTTCAATAACACTGAAAGACACAAAATCAACACACAAAAATCAGTAACATTTCTATATAACAACAATAAACAACCTGGAAAAAAATCAAGAAAAAAAACCATTATAATAACTAAAAAATGAATTACATAGTTAGGAAAGAACTTAACCAAGGAGGTGAAAGTCTTCCATTCTCACAGCTATCATACACTGATGATTGAAATTAGAGAAGACACAAATTAATCCTGTGTTCCTGGGTTGAAAGACAACACTGTTCAAATATTGGCCTACCGAAAGCAACCTATAGGCTCAAGGCATTCCCTATCAAAATAACAAAAGCATTCTTCCCAAAAAAGTTCTGTGCAAATGTATGCATATATGTGTGTATGGTGAATGTGCACACGCGCGCACACACACACACACACACACACGCATGCATGAGTGTGTATGCCCCATGCATGCAGAGGGCAGAGGACGACATCATCGGGTTCCTGCTCTATCACTTTCTATCTTATTCCTTTGAGACCGGTCTCTCACTACATCTGGAGATTGCTCTTTGGGGACTATTTCATACAGAATATCTCAATCAATCTTAATCTTCTTTATATCCCATCCCCACCAGCACCCTCTGATAGCTCCCCAACTGGAAAACATACATTCTTTCATCTGTGTTAAGGTCTATTGTGTCAGGTTAGTGTTCCTAAGTGACCGCAGGGCAGGTTCATCCACTGAGGTCCAGTCAGCCTATCCAGAGTCCCTCGTTATAGGAAGACTAGTTCAACTTACCCAACAGTGATCAGTTGCTAATATTTCTTAAGCAAAGGTTGGGGTCTGCTACCTATCTCCCCAGTTCCATGCTGGGTTTTTGTCTGCTTGAGTTTGCATGGGTGTTGAGCATGCTGACACCATTGCTGTAGGTGTATGAACAGGTTCCCAGAGCCTGTAGGATTCTACCTCCATATGTTCACGCACCTCCTCCCTGGCTCTTACAATCTTCCTACCCCCTCTTTCCAAATGGCCCCTGAGCCCTGGGAGTGTGAGACTTAACATAAGAGTCCTGTTCAGGTACCCATTCTCTGCAGATTCCTAATCTCCATTCTTTGGCCATGTATGACCTTTCGTGATCCTGGCCCTCTGTTACATGAGGGAGCTTCATTAATGAGAGTTGAGAGATTCATTAATGTCCTCTTTATCCCTTGTTCTATATCGTGTGAACCTTAGGTATGGAGGCTGCATTGTTGTGTGCCGTTTAGGCATGGACAACTCACAGATACTGCCTGTGTGTGACCAGCCGTGGTACTCTGTAGTAGTCTCCACCTGGTACAAAAGAAGCTTCTTTGATGGGTGGTGACTGGGATACTTAACTGTAAATGCAAGGATACATATTTTGCATTTAGTAAGAAGTTATGTTAGCCTAGAGATGTGGCAGGCCTGGGGCTCTCTCTAAGGATCTACAACCTCTTTAGCCATGTATATTTGGCTATGATTACAGCACTACGCTTGGGTTTGCTTCCATTGGGTGGGCTTTAAGCCCAATTAGGTGGCCGTTGATTGGCCTCAATATAAAAGTGCCACCACAGCACTAGTGTTGAATGCAGACAAGTGAATTTTAACAAATATATCAGGAACATGTAATGGAAAAGGGACAATGTCTTCAGCTAACAGCACTGGGAAAATGGATACTCTTCAGCAGAAGAGTGAGACAGTACTTTTATCTCAAACCATATATACAAAACTTAAATATGAGACCCAAACTCCAAAACTACTAGAAGAAAACAGGGACAGCTTCATGGCATCCATCTTGGTAATAGTATTTTTGAATATGAGAACCAAACCATGTGATTAAACCACAGGAAAGCAAAAATAGAGGTTCCTGCAAAGCGATGATCAGTTAGTAAGGTTAAGAGGCTGCCGGCAAGCTTAGACAACGCAGTGGCACATCACTCTATTCCAAGGAGTTCATATCCAAGGCAGGTCAGGAATTCAAATAACTCAACTGTTAAAGCACAAATCATTTGATTGAAAAGTGAGAATAGGGTCTGCATAGATATACAGCAAAAGAACACATGCATTTGATCGAGTGTCGTGAATGGAGGCTAACCTCAGATGTGAGGCAAGAATATTCAAATGAAAACCACAAGGGTACAAATGTCATCCTGCACCTGTGAGAATGGTCATTATCCAGAGAACAAGGTCAGTGTCAGGAAATATGAGGGAAAAATGTGTGAAAGGGGGAGGCTTGGTGGGAATGTACATTATTACAGCCATTATGCACCATGAAGTTCTCTTAAAGTATTGAAAATAGAATTACTCTATAATCCCAAAACCCAACTGCTGAGGATCATCCAAAGGAAAAGAAACTGCCATATTTAAGAAATGTCTGCATGTCATACTTATCACAACATTTTTTGCACTAGCCAAGACAGAGCAATGTAAGTTCCTAGAAGTGGATAAATGGAGAATGAAAATGTGGTGTGTGCATAAAATGGAAGCCAGTCAGACATCAAAAAAGAGAACGAAGCCCTGTCATTTGCAGCAATGGGAATAAGCCAAAAAACTCTTATGTTCAATGAAATAAACTAGGCACAGAGTACAATTCCAAAGGATCTTACAGATAAGGAGGATAAAGTTGGCCTTATAGAATTTGTGAGGAAAATACTTTCCCAGGAACTGGGGCCAGAGGAGGTGGCTATGCTTGGGACACATTCGTCAAAGGTAACAGATTTTCGGTAGGATGAGACCTATTGCAGAATGGGCTGATTATAGTTAATAACGAAATGTTGTATTCTTGAAAAATGCTGAGTGCAAATTTTTCAATACGTTCAACATAAGAAAAACAACATTTCAAGGTAATGTGTATGTTAATTATCTTGATTTAACCATTGCATAGAGTATTTCTCTCTCTCTCTATCTCTCTGTATATATATATATATATATATATATATATATATTTACATATTTCAAATATCACATGTACACAGCAAGAGCAAGAATTGGTGGTGCATGCCTTTGATTTCAGCACTCAAGAGGCAGAGACAGGTGGAGCTCTGTGAGATCGAGGCCACTTTGATCTACACAGCTAGTTCCGGGCCAGGTTAAAGGGAGATCATGTCTCTAAAAAGCAAATAAAACAACAATAACAACAACAACAACAAACACATGTATACAGTAAATGCACATGGTTTCATTATAAAACAAAAAGAGATCCTCTTTGATTACACTTGAGTTTTTGCCAATGCAGTAGTGTTGATGAATCTGGGAGGAGAAGAGGCTAAAGACTGAATATTCAATTCTTGAATAGCTTCAGTGGACACAGTCAAGTGCCCAGGGACATCTGACAGCTCTTCCCTCCCACCACTCCAATGTGCCATCTCCTACACAAGTCACTTACGTATCTGCTCCTAAGGTGTATCATTCAGAAGAAATCAACACATGTGAGCAAAGTGTGTTGTGAATTCCTTGAGCCATTTTAGTAAATCACCAAACCTCAGGAGAGGGGTTATGGGAGCATTTGGCTTGCAGCCAGGTGATCAAAAGTAGTGTTATAATAGCAAGAAAGCACCCCCCAACTTAAGAGAAAACTAGTGAAGAAAATAAAATTTTTGTCCTGGGTAGAGACCCAGGCCAGACTGAAGTTGAGCCAGGTCAGTCACCTGGCCATGGGACCACCCCTAGGAAGACAGGTTCAACCTAACTCACGCTAAAGAGATGGGCAAAATGCTAGTGTACCATTAAAAAGGTGAACTTTTAGTAGTAGCCTGTAAGTTGGCTAGCTTTTCTGAAGTATTCAGAAAACTGTAACCTCTCCTTTTCTTTTTACTGTCTCTTTTCTAAGTATGCTTCCCTAACACTTTAGACTTCTCCAAGTTTCTTTATGTTTCTGTTATGTTTCTTTACTCTTTCTCTACAGCGCCCCCCACAGCCACACCATGTGACTGCTAATCCACCACCTGTCTGATCTCCAAGCCAGCTTTAAGCGGGACAAGTCTTCTTTCTTTTCTCCTTCATTCTCCTTGGGGCAACTGCTTGCCTTCTCAGGAGATTTTATTTTTTTTCTTTTTAACTCTAATAAAATTTTATGAAGCTTCCATTTAAATCCATTCTTAAATTCTTTTATTAACAAGACTAAGAGACTCAAGAAGGTCCCCATCATCTCCTGTATCATCTGGCAACATAAATGGTACAACAAAATTCCAGTAGCAACAGGAGACCCTGTCTGAAGTGGTGTCAAGTGGTACTGACAGGTTCACTCCATCCATATAGTATCAAAATTAAATTGAATGACGTGACATCTGATTATCTGAGCGTTTCATTGCGACAGAATACAACTGGGAAATGCTTTGCTAATGAAAAACTCAACATATATTAAGTATCCTATCCATTTTATTGTATTCAGGTTTGAAACATGAAAGACATGAATTTAAAGAGCCTTCTGATGTTCTAGAATACTCTTAAATCAAGATGAATGGTGAACTGCAAACCAGTACGGTAACATTTATCTGAAATGCAGCTAAACCAATGTGTCTTCTTTGAAAGCCAAACCGCCTTTCTTGGGATCTCACAGAGAGTATGGAGAATGTTGTTCAGTTGTCTTTATGAGAACTAGATCTGCATGTCAGTTGTCCTAATCAGAGCTGAAGGGATCCCAATGCTGCGCTTGAAGCATGACTCTGTTCTCTGTAGCAGTGGTGGACTCATGGACCTACTTGAAATATCCATAGGATTCTGCATTTATAAGCTCTTTTAGAATAATTGTTTAATTTGATCTCACTTATGTACAACCAGTATTTTTCTTATATTTCAAACTACATCAATCAAATTTATAATGCTAGGCAGAACTCAATAAAACATCTCCATTGCTCTTTCAGGTGTTGTGTTGTCTATGTAGTTCATACACACAAATAAACAACCTGGGTGGTCCCTTCCTTCCTCAGATATGTTACTTTGCCTGTGCAAAATGAAAATTATCATTTAAGGGAATACTGCACAGCTTCAGAACACTGCACAGAATGTATGTCAGGCTCTATTGCTCCTATATTGTGTGCCTTGAAATGGAAGGTGAGCATTCCCTGGTATTCTCCATATGTATGAATTAGAACTTACTCTCAAAAAGGTATTTTTAGATGATCAGTGATGAAAGCCCTTATTATCATAGGCAGTTAAGGTAGAGAAGAAATATTGTTGATGATTCAAAAACTTCAAACGGGAAAGGAAAGAAAGGGTCATTTTCAGACTCCTGAGGAATAAAATATTCTTGTAAGAATAATTCAGTAAAAATGAAATCTAAATAAAATGAAACTAAACTATCTTCACATAAGAAGGAAATTATGTCTAAATTTTCATACTCAGTCTGAAAGGAACCAGTAATAATAGTACCACACTTGAAATGGGAAAAATATTTACCAAGCTGTGATATCTATGTCATCAGATGCCAAGACATATGTTCATTACCCAAAGTACAAATTGAGTGAGAGAAAATGTGTATTCACCTTCAGTTGAGCAGAGGACAATTGAAGAGTTCTCAGCCAGGCACTGGGTCTCTTCAAGATATTATTACTTCAGAGCCCCAGAAACTCACATATCATACAAAAAACTGGCAAAGTGTGTATTGTATTGACTATTCATGTAAATGTATTCAAATCATTCAAGTCCTGTGTACTACAATAAAGCCCAACAGCTTTAGTTCTAACTATAAGTACCCAGCAGAGGGATCAAATCCATTAACGTTCCTTTATGTTAAGTTCTCCAGACCATGGAGAAACTGTACTTTAAAGAAAGAACTTCTGACTGCAGAGAGGGACAGCTCACTGTCTGCTCTTGCAGTGATCCTGGTTTAGTTCCCAGCATTCACACGGTGGCCAGCAGTTATCCATAACTCCACTTCCAAGGGATCCAATGCCCTCCTCTGACCTCCATGAACACTGCAATCATGTGATGCACTTACATGCTAACAGGCAGAACAACCATATACATAACATTAAAAAAATAATTAATTAAACAAAGAACTCTTAAAATCAAGACTTAACATTAGGTCTAATACAGACCCAGTCTTACAGAGCTAAATAAATGATGGGAGAAATGTGGTACCTGGAGTTCAGATCCCATATTGGCTATCTTCATCTCAAAGATCTGGTTAATAAGTTGATGAATTCAGTGAATTTACGTAAAGAAACAAGATTACAAAAGCTTAGAAAGTATTAACCAATCAAATCACATTACTGTCAAGAAAGTTAAAGGAATCTCAGTTCACACTGCCAGTGTCAGATAAAGACCAACCACTGAAGCTAAGCTTTCCTAGACGGCAAGAAGTGGTATGGACAAGGCACCCAGGCACATTTAACCAGTCATGCATTATCCAAGTGCCTACTGTGTGCCAGGCACTGTGCTAAAAACAGGACACATACAAGTAATCAGAACAGACCCCTTGCCTCAAGATGCTTAGCATCACTGGGAAGAAGTAATAGCATGTTTGTTTGTTGCTGCTGCTGCTGGTGGTTTGCTTTATTTTTATTTTTTTCAATTTTATAACATGTTGATGACTTGTCTGCTCAAAGTTGGTTGGAAGTAATCTTTCTCTTCTGTGTCAGGCATTATGTGATACTTTACACATATTAACGACTAATTTATCAGACTACCAAATACAAGAGGGGCTTGCACAATCCCACCTCTTATAGCCAAGCAGACCCAGAAAGGTTAAGGAATCTGCTCAAGGTTTTACAGTGGGGTTTTCCAGTGCCTTGTATTTTTTAATTTCTTTTTTTGTTAAGTATAAATTTCCTCAACTTTTTTGACCATGTACATATTTTTCCTTCTAAGTAAAGTATTTTATAGGGTCACTTGGGTCACTTTTTAAAGGAAATACCTAGAGAAAGGCAATGAACCAAGCTAAAGAGAAGGAATAAAACCTCCTTTTCGATCCTGCTTTGCTGTTTGTCCCCAGCCACACTGACACCTTGGTTCATCTTATGGAATCTGAGAAAGTTACAGCCTCAAGAGAGCACCTCCACCCGCTCACCCCTGCTCAGGCTTACTGGAACTTCTCAGGAATGGGAATACAGATGGTAAGCAGACTAGGAGCTGAGGACAGAAGTCAAGCCTGGCTTTTTCTGAACACCTAGTAAAGACAGCACATGGAGACTGGGATCCTTATTGAGTCATAAATTATACGAGAAGAAGAAATGTGACAAACCTTTTCATAACAAGATCAAAGAGATTATGACAGATTGTGAAAACACTGCCTTATTTTTCAAGTTGCTAATTTGTCTTCCTGTACCTTCTCAGAGCAGCTGATTGTGAAGGGCCCGTCCATAGAGGATGTTTAAGGAGGAGATGAAGATGCCTTTCTCAGTGCTGAGTCAATAGGTCTTTTATTTATAAGTGACAAGGTACAAAGGTAAAAGAGACAATTTTAAAATTTGTTGGGACTCGACGTGGTGGTCATGTTTTATTTGTTTTGCATTGCTGGGGATTGAACCAGGGCACTAAATATACGAGACAAATCCCAAACTGCTGGGTTGTATCCCCAACCATAGAATCTGAGGTTTTAAGAAACATAATCGCATGTTACAAGTTTCTTAAAAGTGAAACAGAATGTGCCATAAGAAATAATGGTCCTGTATTTAATACTGCCCCCATGAAATCATGTTCAAAGCTGAGGGTTCATTATGACCTCAGGTGGAAACAGGCTCGGAACAGTCAATCTCCCTTAAGGATGAAACTTTTGGTAGGTTGACAGGCTCTCGAGGATGGACCCACACCAAAAGGCATTTGAGGATACAGTCTTAACCCTATAGGATATATTATTACATTAATTATATTATATTATATATAATAGAGTGCATGAAACTAATAATCAGGGAGTGTGGATGGAAAGGGGATCTAAATTTGATCAAAATATATTGTAAGAAATTCATTAAAATTCACTAAAAAATAATGACAAAAATGGTCAAATTGATCATCTTGATCAAACTTAAACATCTTCCTTTGAGCCCTACATATGCCCAGCACACATTTTAATAAAGACAGGTTTCATGACAGTGCACCATGATTTTGTATTTCTTTTCAGTCCAATATTTTAGTAGAGGTCAAATTTGATGAAGCTTTTCTAAAAAGGATTTCAAATGCATTCAATGTCTTGGACTAAGAATTAATGAATCACAGTAGTAATTAATATTCATGGATCCTATACTGCTTACAAAATACCAAGAGTGGAGCTGAGAATGTTGGTGGTAGGCATGGGAAGGCTCTCTTGTCCATATAGCTATCTATTCTCTCTAAGGAATGTGAACCAAGGTCACTAGCAGGCAAGGCAGGGGTAAAGGAGAGCATGGAATATATCTGAGAGTTGTGACCAAAAGTCAAAGGAAGCCTGTATCGTTGTATTGAGGAACACTGACTCAGTTCAAGCCCAGCACAAATAATAGTGCTTAATTTGAGCAGCGAGAAGTCTCTGAGTATCAGTAGGAAAGAAAGACAAGCAAGCAAGTCCTGCAGCTGCAACAAAAGAATCTAATCTAAGGGAAAATGCATGACAGGAAGATGCTTTACAAGGTTGAGGCTATGATTGTGGGGTTGGTGGCTCAGGCTGAGTGGACAACTGGACCATCCACTTTCTTACGCAAAATATCTCAACTGTGCTTCATAAGTCCAAAAGAGAAGAAGCAGCAGCATTTCAGAGAGAAGGAAAATGAGGCTCAGAGGATTTCAGTGTTTTCTCCAAAACCAGAGTGTATCTAATCACTGCCTCAAAAACTGAACAGATCTTCAGGTGGCCAAGTCAGAACTCTCAACTGAACAAGCTCGATGGTCTGAGAAAAGGTCTCACTACTCTACTACCCCTGTAGTTCACCATGCTCAAGAAGGTCTTGGAGGAGTCATAAGAATGGAAGGAAGAGGAGACACTTAGAATAAAATACTGGGCTTCAAACACATAGATTAAAGTTGTTTCTCAGTTTGAATATTCTCCATGTCATGTGAGAAAATAAAATTTGACTTAAAAATGTTTTCAGTATATCATCAAAAAGAATGTAGTGGGACTGAAGAGATGTCTCAGCCATTTAGAGCACTGGATGCTCTTGCAGAGGACGTGGATTCAGTTCCCAGCACCTACATGATGGCTAACAACTGCCCGTAACTCCAGTTCCATGGGATCCAATGCCCTCTTTTGACTTCCACGGGCATTGCATGACACAGGTGCACTTACATACATGCAGGCAATATGCTCATACACATAAAAGTAAAAAAAATACTTTTAATAATTTTTTAAAAGATTGTAGTGTTCAATTTCATATCCTACCTCTGTGCAAGTCATAGCTAGTAGAGAGCCACCGATTACAACTCATGATTACAAGAAGTTACTGTTTGTTTCACATGCCACAGTAACTCTCAGCTTAGGGGCATAATTCAAGACTGCTTCTTGCTAGGGCTGGAGTGAGGTCTCAGAGGTTAAGGGCCCTTACAGCTCTTCTAGAGGACCTGAGTTTTGTTCCCAGCATCCATGACCAATGGCTCACAATCACCAGACCTCTAGTTCCAGGGGGATATGGCAATTCTATTCTGGCCTCTGCAGGTAGTGGCACACACTCATACAGACAATAAATTAAAACAACAACAAAACACTTTTTAAAAGATCTAAAAAAGAGGGGTCTGGACGGATAGCTCAGTGTTCACTTGCTTTTCCTCCAGAAGACCTGGTTTTGATTCCCAGAACCCACATGGCAGCTAATGACCATCCATAACTTCAGTTTGAGGGCACCTGACACCTTCTTCTGGTCTCTTCAGGCATGGCATGCATGTGCTACACTTACATACGTGCAGGCAAAATACTCATACACATAAAATAGAAATAATAAAGTATTTTTTAAAACTTTAAAAATCTAAAGAAGAGAAAAGAAACCTGTTTGTTTTTAGTGTGGTAGTTGATCTTAATTTAGAATCACTGCAGAGACAGAACTCTTGGTGTGCCTTTGACATTTTTTTCAGAGGTTTAAACACAAAGGGAAGCCCTACTCTGGGGGTGACAGCACTATCCCAGGAGCTGTAGTCTCAGAAGGAATAAAAAAAGACAGAAGAGAAAGTGAGCTGAGCACGGCATGTGAACCTCTGTCTCTTGCTTCTTCTAGAAGAGCTAGAGCCATTTTCACTACTAGACCTCCCCACCCGCAGGGGCTGGATCCTCAAAATGAGAGCCCAAATAAACCTCTCTCTCTGTAAGCTGTTTTTGTCAGGTATTTTGTCATAGCTATGAGAAGTGTAACTAACACACAAGGGATCCTTGAGGCTACGTAAGACAGACATATCATCAGAGTACATCATTTATTCAGCACAGTGATGGCCATGATATGGAAAAGTTTTCATGGGGGCAAAAAATCATGTCTATTTTTATTTGATGTCTTGGGGAAGCAAGAAATCTTCAGGTAAACAAATCTATTTCATTCCTGTGTAGATTGTAAATTCTGGGGAATTAGACAGACCCTGGGAAATAAATATCACAATGAGTAGAGCGCCCAAGCACACCAGCAAAACTTTACAGTTCCTTCAGTGAGTTAGCTTTATGGATGCAGAGATGTATTTATTTATGTATGCCCTGCCTTATTTTTTCAAGAATATGAGGCACATGAATCCATACCATAAAGTATGGGAAACATAAATAAGAACGTAAAACCAGAACCAGGGAAAATGCACGTAGGAGTAGAAAGCAAAGTTAACAAAACAAAACAAACCCAGGATCACTTAGGGTAGGGAAGGTCTCCCTCACTGGGATAATTCATCCAGTTCACTCACGCTTCCCGCAGTCAGCGAGTGGCTGGAAGATTAACTAAGTCACATTACTGGTTCAATAACCAATACGGGAACCAGAGAGATAGTTCATCAGTTAGAGTTCATACCGTTCTTGCAGAGGACTTAAGTTCCCTTCATAGCACTCAAGTCAGGTAGCTTACAACCCCTGTAACTCCAGCTCCAGGAGATCCAACGCCCTCTCCTGACCTCTCTAGGCACTCACACCATGTGGGGCACACACATGAGCATACACACACATATAACCCCCCAAAATAAAATGAATCCTTAAAAAAAAACCAACATGGGCTGAAGAGATGACTCAGTGTCTAGGAACACTTAGAATCACTTAACCAGAGGACCAGAGTTCAATTCCCAGTGTCTACCTGGTGGTTAATTCTCTGTAACTCCAGTTACGTAGGATCTGACACCCTCTTCCAGCCTCCACAGGTGTAGCATACATGGATGAACTTACATATCTGTAGGCAAAACGCTCCATAAAATAAAAATTAATAAATAATTAGTGAAAAGGAAAAAAAAACTGGGTGTGGTAGTACACACCTTTAAATCCCAGCTCTCTGAAGGTAGAGGCAGGAGGATCTCTGTGAGATTAAAGCTAGCCTGGTTTACATAGTGAGCTCCAAGCCAACTGAGGCTACAGGGAAAATTTGTCTCCAAAAGCTATCATCATCATTACCATCACCATCATCATCATCGCCATCACCACCATCACCATCACCGCCACCATCATCATCACAATCAACATCACCAGCATCATCACCACATTACCACCACCACCACCACCACCATCATCATCATCATCATCATCACCAACATCATCATCATCAATATGCATCATTAGAGGCAGTTTTCACTTTTCCACCATCAGAGTTCTTTTCCTCAGGGCTCTTTCTTTATTTCCTCATAGTACAGGGACAAACCTCAGTTCATCTGCCACTTGGTTCTTATGCTGACCAGACCAGAGGCCCTGTGCAACCCTCAGAAGAGAACAGCTAGGTGTCTTTACTCACCAGCTGTTGTGGGAGTTATTCTGTTTGACTGATCCATAATTATCTCTGTGCTGTTTATGTTATTATCAAGATTGTTGGTGGTTACTTGGTTTTATGCTCTCTTTCCTAATACCTGGATCTTCCAGTTTGTAGATCATCCTCCTGTCTTCTCAATGGTCCTGGATCACCCACAGCTGCACTGTTTAGAGTCCCACAAGTGTCTAGAGCTACTTTCTTCAGTCTCCACGATGAATGACCCAGTAAAATCCTGACAATGGTTCAAAGTCTTCTCTCTTACTCCATAGGATTTAAGCTGAATAATTTCACATAGATGTTCACAAAGAATTGAAAAATAAGTACAATTATCTAAATAAAGTATATCAAAAGACTTGGTGAGTAACCAAGCCTTCAGTGGAAATAAGTAAAATAAAACTCAAAAGACCCAGATGTAGGCAAATCCTACATCTCTGTATCATGAATTCTCTCATGATGAGGCCTGGCATTCAGCCCCACCCCACCCCCAGGTCTGAGCCAATTGAGTCATTGGTTAGTTGGCTGTCAATCACATTTGGAAGCCTATCCCTTGCAGCGGAGAGAGAAAACTGCTTATCTATGCAACAATCTCTTTCTCCGCCTAAATCAAAGACCATTCATTGCTAGTGTTATTAACTAGGCTGATCTCATTTGCCTTGTCTGTAATGTGGTCCTACAACACTTGAGGAGGAAGAAGACACTTGCAATGACACTTGGTGCTGTGCCTAGCACAGCGTGTAGAACATGGTACAGTGTTAACGGTCAAGAAAACTAAGAAGAGTGGGAATCTTGGAATCAAGCAACAAAGATGGTTATTAAACAAGTGATCTATACCTCAGGAAAGATTGGGAAGGGCAGGCTATTTAACTTTTAGGAGAAGAGGTCATTAAGGACAACACACTAGTAAATCTATGCTTTCATGATATCATGCCCCCCCTCCAACAAGCTCATGAATTTGCACACTTAGTTCCCATTTGGAAGTTCTGTTTTGGGATGTTGTAGGACCTTTGGGATGTATTAGCTGTTGGGTGTAGGCCACTTGGAGCAAGCCTTGAGAGTTACAGTTTTGGTAGGTCCTGCTTCCAGCATTATCTTTAATTCCTGGTTGGCACTATGTAAGAAACCACACAAGGTATTGCTCACACAGAGAGGATCCTTCCAAGTCCCATTTCTTCTATGCTCTGAAAACTGTACCCTTGGAAACCATGAGCTGAAATAGACCTGCCCTTCTTTCAGTTATTTCTGTCAGGCATGAGAAAAATAACTCATACACATGCCTCTGTTACAAAGATCACAAATAACAATTCTCAACTAGTTACAGACAAGAGCAAGTACAGCCAGTCAGGAATCTCAGCTCAGTACTAGCTGATGTTTCCCTCTGAAAATTAGTTCTGGGGTTGGAGAGACAACTCAGCAGTTAAAAGCACTAGCTGCTCTTACAGAGGACCAGGATTCAAATCCCAGACCCACGTGGTAGCTATAACCATTTATAACTCTAGTTCCAGGGGATCTGATGCCTTCTGACCTCTTCAGGCATTGCACAACATGGGCACACTTACACACATGCAGACAATATACTAAAACACATAAAATAAAAATAATAAATAAAATTTTAAAAAGAAAAAGAAAATCAGTTACAACTAGATTTTGGCTTTGTGACAAGGAGACAACAATTCATTTTTTCACCAAACATTTCCTTAATCAAATAGATTTTACTGCCCACCAGATGCAATATCCTTTCGGGTATTTATATTTCATAAATATGCATCTTTTGGTATGAGACATCTGACTAAGGAGCAATGAGTAGCTGATGTTCTTGATTTTCAAGATTTTTGTGGCTAAAAACAGTTGCTTTAAGTGCCCAGCTCCAATACTCTGCCCTAATACCTCATCCTGGTCATTTCAGTGATCTGTTTAAATCTCCCAGTTTATCTACTTCAGGGTCATAAATGTGCTAGCACCCAGAAACCAAACCTCTTCTGAAGCCATGTTATGATTTAAAGCTGTTATAGATGGATTTGGTTACTAATTTTTAGTGGAGCAGAGACATAGTACCTCAGAATATAAACAGTTTCTTCTGGTACATAAATCACCCTCCTGTGGCCCACAGAGTAACCACTGGAACAGCTGGTATGTGAGGAAGGCTATTTATCTGAGACTTTGTTCTCAAGGAGATAAGAATTGTCAGGCTGAGGAAGTATAAACACACACACACACACACACACACCTTTTACATATAAGGATGTCTTAGACCCAAGGTATAAAATCTCTATAAGTTAGGACTTTTCAGTATTGAAGAAAATAAATGTATCCATTTGGTTGGATTTAGCTTTGCTCAATTAAAGCTAAGTGTATGTGCTACCATGAAGCATCAGTATTGACATTTGGTGGCATTCAAAATGTTATTTACACTCAGTTCTGAACGTCCAGGCAACCATTTGCATTAGGTTCAAGCATCTAGCTCCTTGTTTACTGAAGTTCACCTAACACACTTTAGAGCCATAAAGATTCCTGAAAGAGGCTCTCTGTGCTAAGGCAACTCCACAGAAAGCCATGCATGTGCAGCGCAGAATGTAGCAGCCATCTGTCCAGAAAAATGTATCCATATGTATCCATATGCCATCCTGCACATTTATCAGATCAGACTTCCGAACAATCTCATAAGAGTGTTAGAGAAAGAGCAATTCCCAGCTCTCCCAGCATCAAATACATTGACCTTCAATAGCTTTCCATTTTACTTGTTTCTTGTGTATTATTACATTTAATTTTCTCAATAACCCTCAGAAATATCATTATTCTCATGTTCTATGTAAAGAAGTGGAGGCTGAGGAAGTCTGAGGCTTCCCCCAAGTTACATAACCAGTATATAGCAGAAGTTCTAAATTCCCAAGGAAAGGTTTAATATACTATATCACACTTAGCTATTTTTGGAAGGGAAGAAAATATATATACAGGCATACACATACACAGACCTACATACATTATACAAACACACAGGCACATATATTTGTGAGCTTGTATGTTGTACAAATGTATGTGCATAAATGTATGCACATGTATATGTATATATCTACAAGCCATAAGGCTAGCAAATGTCCCTACCTCTTTGCTTGAATAGTTTAGCATTTTAAAAATACATATTTAATTAAAAAGTCAGGGTTTGATTATACAATACTTTGAAGTCCTTAGAAGAAAGGTCTAATAAATTGCAGATATTATTGGACTCCACTTTACAAACAGAAGGAGATTTTCCTTGTAACTTTCTTGGCACAGAAAAGAGGAGTCGTTTTCCTCTACCTCAAAGCTTCCTGTGTCGATATCGCATTCTAAATATTTATTGAACTGGATTTACTCATTTGCCCTCTGTTTTTATACTGCTCAGCTGCCAGCCAGGGCAAGTTTAAACAATCTCTCTTGGTTCTTTTTTTGGTGTGTGTGGCTCAGGACATAAGGAACTCAGCTCTGAAATACTAATATATTATCTGACAAGGATTAAATAGTTGTGACCTCTTAATATCTTGGCATAGCTAAGTTAAAATGTAGCTAGGCAAACATATGACAAGACATTGATTGATTAGATAGGCTCAGATAGATAAGATTTCCCTGATTGTTGGAAAAGTGGTTCAAGCATCCTTAATACTTTGCCAGAAAGATCAAGCGATACATGATTACCACATAATCAAATTGTACTCATGGTAACAAGGAGTTTAGGGGACCCACCTAAGTAGTTATGACTCAGACATGAATCCTGGGCAGGGAGAAGAGAGTGAGCATTCAAGTTACCTTCTCTTGCCAGGAACCTTCCTAAGTATCCCGGTTTTATTATGCAATTTAAAAACATTAATTTTTGAAGTACTCAAATAAATGTAATTAATTACATTCAACTTCTTAGCTTGTCCAGCACTAATTAATCCAGGCTGCCAACACAAGTCCTGGAAAAAATTCACGAAGAAAATATACCAGGGGCTATCCATATGCCTGCCACATTGGCTGGCTCCTATGGATGGGACAGGAATATCAAAATTTTTCTAAACCAAAGTTGCTAGCTGCCCACAGTTTGGGTGGAATGCTGGAAACTAAATCTGGACACGTACTACCCTCCTGTATGTGGGTCGTTGGACTGTCTCGTGCTTAATCTTCATTGTCAGTTAGATTGAGTTGAAAATCACTGAAGAGATGACTCAAAGCAGTCTAGGATATCGACAGTTTCTCATTCCAGTGTCTTAATCCCTGAAGTTTTGTTCCTGGAACCCATTGCCGGCCACCCCAACCCCTGCATAAGTGCTAGAAATTCAAAGGGCTATCTCACTCACCAGAAGTAAAAACTCAACTAGCACCACTTTCCGTTCTAAGAAATTCCTTATTTCTCTGTCCTGCAGTCACGTATCTTGCACCTAGATTGTGAGACTTTTTTCCATAGAAATGAAAAAAAAAAAAAAAACAATAAATATTTTCCAAGTTTGAAAATACTCTTGTCCCTACCTCCTCAAAGAGATGTGTTTCCATTCCTAGAAAAGGAAAATTATTACATGAATCTTTGACGATAGAGTCCCACATCCGTAGCATATAAGACATATTCCATATAACATAGTTGAAGGGAAATTAAATCCAAAAATGGACCAAAAACATGCCACAGTTCTGGTACCAACTGGAAATAAGGACTTGACCAAGTCAGTAAATCTCAGCATTTCAATTTTTCTCATTTATAAAATGAAACTATGATATTAAATGTAATGTGACTGTAATTTATGATGTCCACTAGGATGGACGTTGCCATTGCTGTTATTTAGGTATTGCAGGAATGTCACTCTGTTCCTTCACCTCTACCTTCTTCTTACTCAGTACGAACAGTCTAGATCACTCATTCTTCTTTTTTGTATACTTTATTTGTATTTGACACATAGTGATCATACATATTTGGGGGCGGGCACAGCATGATATTTCAGTATGTGGTAGATAGCTCATCTTTCACCAAACAAATTTTCTCACCATGTAGCCCTTGTCCAAGAGTAGGACCCAACACCTATTTCTTTATGGTCCCACAAGTCAAAACACATTTTTTATTTTCAGTAGATGAAGGAAGGAATCAAAAGATGAACGAAATTATGCCACACATAAAATTATACGAAGTATAATTTGAGTGTCTATGAATACTGCATTATTGGAGCTCAGCCTGTCCATCTCTCCATGCATTGTCTGCAACTGTTTTTCTATCACAGGCGTTTGTGAGACTGCTGAAGAGCAGATGGCCCATAATTCCTAAAACATTTACTCTCTGGCATGTGTGTATGTGAGTGTGAGTTTATGTGTGTACAAGTGCACTTGCGTGTGAGTGCACTTGGGAAGGTGCGGAACCCAGAGGACAATGCCGACTGTTGTCCCTCGGGTGTCTCGACCTTGTTATAGAGACAGGATCTTTCCCTAGCCTGGAGCTCAGCACGCAGGCTATGGCGGCTGCCCAGCAAGCCGTAGGGATTACCTGTGTCCACCTCCCTAGCTTTGAGATTAAAGCACTGGTAGCCATTTTTTAAATTGGTGGTGACTTTTTTTACCTGTGGGCTATCAGCTCCACTCACAGAAGGAGACACCAGGAAGAAGGAGGAAAAGAACATGCAGAAGGCCCAGCGCACTGGAGTCCTGGGCCATGTGTCCCAGGGAACAATGCTAAATGTGGCATCACGTCAACCAGTGTCAGAGTGCGGCCTCACAGAGTACAGGTTGAATGAGGGCTCATGAGCTGACGAAAGAACCAGAACCTCACACACTTGTCTTTCTGTTCATGAGTATGATATCATGTGTTTGTATGTATGATAAATGTGCATACGAACGAGATGCACACGGGGGCTGCAGAAGTCGGCGGAGGACACTGAGTGTCCTGTTCTATCTCTCCCCTCAACATTCTTTTGAGACACCGTGTCTTTCTCTGAATGTCAAGTGAGAAGGGCAGCCAGCAAACTCCACAACTTCCTGTCTCCGTCGATGACACTGGTGGGCTACTGGCAAGCATGGCCACACTTAGCTTTTTAAAATCTGGGTGCTAGGTCTTCATGTTTGTAAAACAAGTATGTTACCCAGTGAGCGACCTCTCCTGTCTACCCACCCCCTTTGACTTGGATCAGTTTCTTTATAATATAAAGAAGTCAGTTAGAGGACAGGCCACAGGAATTCCTAAAGTCTCTAAAACCAAAAGCCATAAAATTATCCTACCAGGAAGCATTCAGCATTCATTACATGAAAATGACTTCGAAAGAACGCAGACTTGGTTCAGAACAATTTCCAGGAGGAAATATGCTTTATCACTTACTTTCTCAGCTCTGTACACAGAGTGAAGTTCTTCCCATTACTCACAATTTCAGTCCATTCAGGCAGATTCCTTTAGAAGATCTTAGCTGAGTAAAAGAGATGCTGATCTCCTAACATCAGGCCTTTAAAGATGGACAGGTGCAGAATACACTGTAAGTGAAACAGTAACGCTGAGTTTCACAGACTCTCAAATATTTGACTTAACAGTATTCTAAGATGTATAATTCAGAATTCAACTGAGTCCACAGTTTTGTGAATAAAGTCTTGCTATCTGATTTTATTTTAACCAATGCTACAGTGTATTTTTTTTTAACATTCGGGGTTAAAGTCTCAAATTATTATCTACCATAATTGATTCACACACAGGAGAAGTAAGCCCAAATTAGCACATCTTGGTCATTGAAAAGACTATATAATTGGTTATTCCAAAAATTGGTAGCCAAACCAACAGACCTACCTTAAAAACTATCTTCAAAGGCCAAAGCAAGCACAGCATTTCTTAAAGTTAATTTACAGTCACACTTTCTCCTTTTGAAGGAAAAGGAAAGAGAGAGAGAGAGCACTAAATGAACTTGCTACCAGCATCATGGGGCTGATAGTGCAGAAGAGTCCAAGCTCATGTCCCATCCTGCATGTAGCCCCATGGAAAAGTCATACTTCTATATCTGACCTATATATAGGTTTCAAAAATAAAAGGTTTCAGAAGGATGCATTTCTCTAGGCATGGAGGACATTTTTGTGGAGTGTATAAGCAAGTCTTTAATTTTACCACTTACACAGGAAATTTTCTTTTAATTAAGGTTATGGCCATAAATTCCTGTTTTGCATGTGCTTGTGTGGTCTTCCATATGCATGTAGAGAATAAAGAGGGTCAGGGCTCTCTTAAAAATTTCTTTTGTGCAAATTCAAACTTCAGAATAAAGCTCACTAAGGAAAGACTAAAAAGTTATTAATATTCTGTCCAGTTCTACCATCTGCATCCTATCTGGTAAATGTTGTTCCTGACTTTTATTATCTGTAAAGAAGAATCATTAGATCTGTCCTAACAGAATGACAGTAGGTATCTGCCTTCCACCCTGAATTCTCCATTGCCCCTTGCATTCAGTTCCTGTGCCTAAGGATGGTTTGAGTATTCAATTGCTCCAGGAAGAAACAGGTGGCATGTTGACTTCTAATTCTTCATTTGGGCATGACCATCAGGTCACTGCAAGGTGCCCACCAAAAGTTTAAGATGGGGACTCGGGAGATGGTTCAATGGATTAAACATTAGCAGTACAAATATAAGGCCTGAAGTTTGGATACTCATCACCTGAGAGGAGACCAAAGATCCCACGGCAGGGTGGCCAGTTAAGACTAGTTGGAATTGGTGAGCTCTGTGTTAAGCAAAAGACCCTCCCTCATAAATAAATTGGAGAGCAATTGAGGAAGACACTGGACATCTTCTTTACACTGTCACATGCATGCACATACAAATCTGTGTAGACGTGTATGCCCACACACATGAACACTCATCCATACATGCATGCACAACACACATACATACTCACGTAAAAACAGAAGAAAAGGAAAATTCGGACCTAGAAATACGAGTGTTATTTAAATCATCTAGGAAGTGATCTTATGCTTTCTTATCATTAGTGAATGTACTGAGCAGGGATTTAATATCAAGCATAAACCATCACATTGTAATTCTGCAATGTTGCACTGAAGTATTAGTACATCTTGTAGGGGCTCTAGGCGTGAACATCTAAAATGTTCTTGCTTGTGAGAACACTTCAAGTGATGGGAAAAAATTACTCATGGGTTTAAAAGACCCATTTCCAAGGTCATTTTCAATCCTCCCTGTGGCCTAGGAGAATATAGGGGAATTTTCCGAGCTCAATTATACTTGCCTCCTTCCCTCCTTCCCGCAAACCAGATACTCTCTGACCTTTTACTTTGTAAGATGACTCATTTTTGCAATGTGGCTAATCCCATCACTGCCAATCCGGGGCCCCAAAGGAAGTGGATTAGAAATTGTACGATTCAAATATGAGGGGACAGAAATAGCTGTAGGAAACTGGCAAGGTAGATCCCAAGCTCCAGGAACAGTTAATAATGCAGTTATTCTTGTTGTTATTCAGTTGTTCCAGAGAACAACATTGAATGCAGATCTTGAGGCTAAGAGCGGAGGAAGATACCAGTATCAAATATGTGTGCCGTGGCCCGGCATATATGTTAGCAGCTGACACTTCTTAAGGCTCCCGTTTGCTGGACACCATCCTACATTCTGCACATTGTAGCTCATTTAAGCCTCAACATCACAAAGCTCTGTTACTAGGAAACTAGGACTCCCTGATGTCAGGTAACTAGTCCAAGATCATACACTACTAGAGGCAACAAAGGCAGACTTTGAACCCAGGGAGCTAGGTTTAGCATTTTACGTTTCGTTAATGCTTTGTGCAGTCTCACGGGAGAGGTGGACAAGAAGCAGACGGTTGAAACTGAACAAGAAGGTCGTAGAACTTTCTAGCAGAACTTTCTGTAACAACAGAAACATTCTATATATGTACCATCTAATATAGTCTTTAAATACTAAGAGCCCCCGAAATGTAGTTATGGAATTAAGTAGATTAGGCAGCAGAAAGGGTGACACTCTTGCGTTTTTATTTGATTTAATTCATTTAATTTACATTTCCATAGTCACTGTCGCTTGTTGCTACTAATTCAGTTGGATGGCCAGCTACGAGGCTAAGAGCATATCTCACTGAGAACTATAGAAATAAAGATAGCGGACCTCAAAAGGAAGGCAAATATTTGCAAAGTCAAAGCCATCTTTCTAATCAAACATGTCTCCTATTTAAACCTTCTCTATAGCTTTCGAGGGGAAGCTGCAAATTGCTTCTTATGCATCCTAATCTCTTCACAGAGTCTGCTCTTCTTAGCTTCCTAGTACATCCTCTGCCCTTTTGGGCTGGATGCTAGTCCTACCTTTCTTGCTCTCTGCCTCAGTTTCTTCCCTGAAGTCTTTAGACACAAAAAAGTACATCTGCTCCAAGGACAACCTACCTTCTCAGCCTTTACTCTGTCTTTCCTCAGTCTGACCTGTCTTTTTGAGATCCTCTACTGCCCCGGCACCTGTTTTAGAATCCTTTGCACACATACATCCCACATATATCACAAAGCCTGTGTTTTTGATTCTCCCCATAAGAGAGTGTAATCTTCAAGAAGACAGGCACTTGACTTTTATTCCTAAATTCTCAGTTTCTGATCTGTCAATCACGTGGCCCATAGTAGGTGTGCTGAAATGTTTGTTGAATGAATGATTAGAAGTCTGCCACAGTAAGCAAGCAGGACAGACACATTAAGGAGACTCTGGAGAGCTGAAGTAGTTCTTAACTTGTATTATTGCTTCCTGGACCACTCCTAGGAGACAGAAGGTCACAGAAAAACACATTGTCGAGAGGATCAGCGGCTTCTGACAGGCACAGTCTGATATTTATTTCCTTTATACCTCATTTCATATTTAGATAGCACCTGACGATATCATCTCCCTAATCTTTCCATTAGGGAGGTGAGAAGAGAAGAGTGAAAATGACTTGTTCAAGGTTATAAAAAGCAGAGCAGTCAGGAAAAATACTTTAACACCTTCCAACTAATGCTAGGCCCTACGTGCATAGGATTTAGGATGTGCTACATTAGCACTTAAAAACCAACTTTCTAGAAAGTAATTATGAGTTGGCTCTGTGCCTTGGCTCTATACCTGGGAAGTCCCAGTGGGATGTGCACGCCTGCCAGCTCTGTGGAGACCAATGTGAAGTGCAGAATGGGGCAGTTGGTGGATGAGGAAGGTAGGGGTGGACAATGGGATGGGAGAGGAGAGCGCAGGTGACACCCTGAACATACAGGGAGAGGGGCAGGCAGTGGGCAGAGCTACTTCAAGGCTCTGGGGCTAGGCAAGGGTGATGACAGCCGAGACGCAGAGAGAAAACTACAAAATAAATGACAATAGTTAAAAGAAGCTCAATATTCCTGGGCACCTTGATCGAATTTGGAATCACCTGGGAGACATATCTCTGGGCAGGGCTGTGAGGTATTTCACTAGAGGTTTAACTCAGTGGGAGGACTGGCTGACAGGATCCCATGGACTGGGGTCCTGAGCTGAATGAAAAGGATCAAAAAGAGAAAACAGAACACCAGCTTCCACTTTCTCCACCTGCCTGACTGAAAATACGGTCTGATCAGCTGCATCCCACTCCCACCACAGCAGAGTCCCTGCCGTGGACTCTGCCCCCTCAGTCCAGGGGCCGACACAACCCTTCTCCCCTGTGTTTCTTTTGTCAAATATTTTGTACAGCATGAGAAAATTATTACAGTGGTAAAATGAACAATAACAACAAAGAATACTAAAAAAAATTTTTTTAAATACAATGACAGCAATTCTATAATGCTGATTAAATAAGACTGACATACATGATTTCAACTTTCACTCAAAATCAAAAAGTGAGCCTGAGCATTGTATCCATTCTCTAGGTGTGAAAAATTGAAGTTTACCAAATTTATGTTAATTCAGGGACAGGATCTGGAAGTGTGCCCTCCTTGAAGTTAAAAGGCTGTTGTCACCTTTGATGCTCAAACACAGAGAGAAACTTAGCTACCTCCAAGTCATTCATTAGCCCCTATTGACCCCATTGAAGCAAAGGCAAGGGGATCTTTTGAGAAAGAACCTCGCCTCATAGACACATCCTATACTCCATAGGTAGATCCAGGCTGGCTCTGAAGGATGTTTCCCAAACTGAACACACCTTCAAGTTAATGGCACCATTAGTTCAGCCATATTGTTTTCTGTTCTCTTGAAGTCTTTGTTGTCCAGAGGGAGTGTTTAAGACAAGGCACAGGGGTAGAAAATTTATTCCTTGACAGTCTACACAAAGCCTTTGTCTAAAAAAAAAACCTCATTGTGTGACAGAAATAAGTATCTTTAATTAAAAATAGCACCAGGGGACTGTGTTTTTAAGCACAAGGAAACACTCCTGCCTACAGCCATGTGTACCACTCAACCCCCACAGAAGCCTGTCCTTACTGATGGAGCCATAGAGGCTCTGTTGGAACCGGTACCCATCTCAGCAATGACAGAAACAAAACAACAGCGCCAGAACTACAGGTTTTTCTGGCATCCAAAACACACATTTACTTTCAGCACAGGATTCCATTTGCTGATTTCTTTTCAGAAACAAAAAAAAAAGAAAATAGAAGAACAGTATGAAGTCCATGTATATTTTTCATATTATGGTTTCACGTATTTTACACTCACTGAATAGATCAGGAAGCCAATGCTAAGAGATGTGACTCGGAACACTCACTTTACGTGGACTACACATTAGAGAATACCCACTTGAGGAAATCAGAATGTACTTTCCTATTAAGGACCGTGAAGGGGATGGGGAGATGACTTTGTTCATATAATGCCTGAGGTACAAGCATGGTGTACCGATAAGGAACTGAGCTCAGATGCATATATACATGATTCACCTAGAATCCCAGCCCTGGGGAGGCAGAAATGGGTGGATCCTTACACTTCTTGACCCAACAGCTTAACCTGAATTAGCGAGCTGCAGGGTCCGTGAGACACCCTATCTCAAAAAGTAAGGTACAGAACAACTAAAGAAGGCCTGTGAGGTTGACCTCTGGCCTCTACACACACACACACACACACACACACACACAAACACACACACACCTGCATGTGCAAATGGACACAAACATATATGCATCTACATGAAAATGTATACATACCATGCACATACATACACATGTACAGAGAGAGAGAATCTAAAATGTCTCATACTAAAAAAATTAGAGTTTAAGTGCTTAAGTTAGGCTTTCTTAGAAACAAATTTCTCTACAAATGACCCACACCTTCATGTATTTTTTTCTTTGTTTAATCCTCAATTTACTCTTTACATCCACAGAACATATGTTGAAACAACGCTGGAAGATTCCCAGGAGGTGGGGAGAGGGGGCCCTTCCAGGACTGACATCCCAGTTACCTTCTCATTAAAGAAAAATTCTGATGATTTTTAAATATTTTATCTTAGTGATTTCAGAATAATCATAATACACAAAGAGGCAACTTGAGCCAAACCTTGCTTCATGATATGGCAGACCTCGTACATGGTGTCTCTGCTGTTAATTTCTACCCTCCATTAGCATGAACATGGAGGAACTATCTAATTAATGGACTCAATACGAGGGACTTCCCAGTGACCCAAGCTATCACTCACAGCATGAATGAAACGGGGTTTTCCATTAACCATTATGTGTGGAGTGAATGGGATGTGCTGTCCTTGCTAGACTGAAGAAACCATGGTTTCGAGGAAAATCACACCCAAATCTTTGTCTTTTCACATTTTCTGTGAGTACAGCTTCTGCCATGAGAAGTATTTGTTTTATTTACATTTTTTCATAGCACTGTTCTTTGAAAGTTTCAGACATTTATACAATGTATATTGATCATCTCCATCCACCACTACCTCCCTCCAACTCTTCCTGTGCCCCCGCCCTTGAAATACCTGTTAAAGATTCTTCTTTGGAGTCTCTCTCCCTCCCCAGCAGTTTTTAATGAATACTACTTTCCTCCCAAATAATTGAGTCTATATTGGCTCACCTGTATGCTCTGCATCATGGTCCTTGTTCCTTTTTCCTCATCATGCTTTTTGTGACAAGAATGGTGACACAGTGCCAAAGGATAAAACATTTTTAGCCATGTGTGTGAAATATTCCTACAGTCCTATCCTTCTAGGGAGCAATTTGAAGGTGATTTTCCTTCCTTTGCTTTTTCTTGATTGTTTTACTGAGCAGTCACCAAAAACAACCTCTTGTCATTAATTCCATGGCAATCAACAATTAATCAAAACGTAGCTCTCCACTCCAACAGGAAAGCTGGGTAATAAAAGGCCCATGTAACTTTATGGGCTTCAATAACGGCTGAATTAGGCAGAACCAAATAATGATAAGCCTAATCAGATTGCTTATTTCAAAGTATAAACAAGTTTCCAGAGGGGGTCAAAAGTCATATCCTTTCCCACTCCAGGTGGATTGTAGAAGAGGAGAAGGCAGACAGGGAGTGAGGGTAAGGACTGCGGCTGGAAAGCAAGGACAGGATTGTCTTCTATTATATCTCTAAAAATAAAAATCTAACCATGTAAGGTTGGGGCTCCTCTGCCTTTTGTATTTTAAAAGTCTATGATGTAGCTATCTGGGTAACTTTAAAAAATATTTTATTATTTTTTATTTTTATGTGTATGAGTGTCCTGCCTGCATTTATGTAAGTGTATCCATGTCCTGCAATGCCTGTGGAGGTCAGAAGAAGGCACTGGATCCCCTGGAATTGGAGTACGGATAGTTGTTAGCTGCCATTTGGGTGCTGGAAATCCAAACCCGTATCCTCTGCAAGAGCAGCCGATGTTCTTCACCACTAAGCCATCTCTCCAGCTTCTCTGAATAATGTCTATGGAATTCGACTATCCCTTATGAGGCCTGTTGTCCAAAACAGGCATGGCTATGTAAATGGGGCGAGTGGTAAAAGAAAGCCTGTCCTGAGATTGCCTAGGGAGTCTTGCTTGGTGTGGTATGTGTCCAGATCAGCCTTTCATCACAAATCTCAGTGATTTCCATCATAAAATTACTCTCTTTATTTTGACTATAAGTATAAATAGATTTTGAAAAGCTTTTTAAAAACTTTTTAGCAATTATATGGGGGCTTGTGTGAGCCAGGAGGACTATGTTTGTGTCAATAAAATGTCAATTGAGGTTTTTTAATTCTCAGCTCTTGATTACAAAAGATTGTTACAAGCCTGGAGTTTTTTGCCTAGTAATTCTCATGTAGCTGTTGTTCCCCCATTGATTTACCACGGCTGTTTGTCCTTCAGAGCAGTCTAGATTAGCCTGCCAGGACATATTCATGAAAAAATATCTGATTAGTACCCATAAAAATATTTTGCTAAAAATCGATTGATTAGCTCATTCTCCCACAATGTTTTCCCTTTGAACCTGTAGGTCTGTGGGTTATAATATGTATCAACTCACCTTACCACTGTTACATTTGTATGGAGTCACACAGAACACAGGACACAGAATCGCTCCAGGTGCCAGAACCATTAAGTAAGAATATTAAACACGTAAATAAGATCTTCCTGTATGTGTTTTACCAACGAAGAATCTTTCGCACTGCCACCAATTAACACTAAGAAAATTAAACATCATTTACAAACAAGATTAAAGACATTTTTCCTTCTATAACCAATTAAGGAAATCAGAAGGAAAATGTTTTGATTCATACTCATCATATATATGTAAATATATCACATAATGGCTCATATTTAGCAAATATGAAATACTAAAACACAAATGAAAAATATTTTGGCATCTGTCCGGCCCGTGAGCTGGCTGGCGCAAAGTGTGACTTGAAACTGTTTGAGTCCTGCTGTTAAACATTCACTGAACTGAATAAATTAATTACAGATTATTTTTATCAAAGACACAGTGAACTTTTGGAAAACACAGGAAAGGAGGAGTCTGTTCCAGTCCCTCACATCCAACACATAAGAGGGAAATTGTCACTGAAGAGATAATCCAATTAAGAAAGAAGTCATGGAGTTCTGGTCAAAAGGGCATTGACAGTTCATACTTTGAAGGAAACCCTGTAATACAAACACAGTAACAGAACATTTTACAAATGAAAAATTGACCAAAGCAAAAGCAGGATCTTCCTGGACAGAAACAAACTAAAATACTATCACATAGATGAGAGGGGGAAAGGATGACTCCACTGCCACAGGGGTCTGGAATGTAGGGATAAGAGACAGATGGGGTGGGGAGAGAGAGAGAAAGAGAGAGAGAGACAGAGAGACAGACCCTGTCTGAGTTCTGGGGACAAACACCTTCTACAGTCAACATGTCATGGGAGCCCTAAACCTCTGGCACAAGACGTGAATGTAAATCTGACCAGGACCTGTATGACATGAGCAGGAGGAGACTATGAAATGATGATGGATCCTTAGATGAAAGCAGAGGAAGAATTCCCTCTGAAGATGGCTTTTGCATCACCTATCAAGGCCGCTGATGGAAGCAGGGCTGAAAAGGGCCACAGTGAGACCAGAGTTCGTATACACCTCTTCTCCCACAGAAAGCTAATCCTACCTAGGAATCTTCGGATGCAAGCCCATGGTCCTAGGAGCTAAAGGTGTGTTAGGGGTGGGAACATATGAAACTATGAGAGCACACCACACTCTGCATTCCAAAGAGATAAAAATAAACATGGTGACCGTCAGAGACTCACTGGACTATAATGCAACATGTGGTTTCCCAGAATTCCAAGGAATCTGCTTCAGAATTTAAGTACACAATAAGTGCTTATTGAGTATGTGGGAAAGTAGGTCCCATCAAGTTAGTATTTGTAATTTAGAGAAGCAAGAAAGCACTGCATTCAGAGTTAGACGATTTAAGCTTAGCTCCAGGCTTGCCAGTTTGCCAGGCGGTGTGACGCTGAGTAGGCGGTATACCCATCTCTATCCTCTTTCTCATCTGTAAAGTTCTGCTACCCATTGGACTGTGCTAAAACTCTTAGGTCTTCTCAAAGGCACTCCACCTCTACCTTAAATAATGAAGAGAAGACGCTGCGAGTCTATATTAATACAAAATAATATATCAATATAGACAGTGACAGAATGTCACTGGCAAGTCAGAGATTTTGAGGACTCCCTAATATCGAAGCAGCAGAAAACAGGCCACAAAGTCAAACACACAAGTGAAGAGCTTTTCCAGAGCACCTAAACCACATAAAGAAAAGGACAAAATCACTGGGCAAAGACCAGAAACAATTAAAGAACTGCACTTAAAATGGAGACGTACTCATCTTTGCTGACACTACAAAGCCACGAGTTGAGGATATTTCCTTTCCATTTAAATAGTAGAGAAATATTCACCGTGAATGGCAGTAGCAGACAGTGCCTCTGGGGCAGGGACTTGAAACAGCCAAGCTGGATGCATCACTGATCTTCAGTCAATGCAAGAATGTGAAATAGAAGTCCATGGCTGACCACACTCTGAACACTGGCCCCTGAGAAGGGGATCCTGAGAAGAGATCCACTAAGCAGGCCCAGGGACTTGCTAGAAGGAAATCAGAGTCCTGTCATCAGTAGGGCATCTGACCTATAGTCTGCTCTTTTTCTTGTGTAACAGTTTAAGCCCCAAGTACTAGGGCCAGGTAGTTGAACTACAACCCATTTCCATGAACAGTGATCAAGAGAAATTAAATATGAAATGTTAAAATAATCCAAAATAAGAAATAAGAGGATACCAGCTTTCACACATAGGCATGATACAATAAACAAAGATAGCTCTTATGGGGAAAAATGTAATAATTGGAGAAATACACAGCAAGTTATCATATCAACAGAAAAACAATGTTAACTACATTAATTGTTTCTATTTTTTCATTCCCCCCCTCTTTCTGTGTGTGTGTGTGTGTGTGTGTGTGTGTATGGCACTAAGACTCAAACACAGGGTCTCACAATAACAAAAAGAAGTGACCTACCTGCCAATCCGTATCTATTTGTTTTTATGATGAATACCAAAAGACCACAAATTTGGAGCTTAAAACAACATTATCTCACATTTTCTATGAGTCAAACCTCCAGGAATTACATGTCTAGATGGTCTGTTCAAGATCCCACAGGTGGCAATGAAAGCCTCTATCAGAGTTCACATCTAACATGTAGTTCAGGATTCCCTTTCAAGTTCACACGGATGTAAGAATTCATTTCACGGCTGTTTTAGAACTCATGGAAACCCTCCTCTTCAAGTACAGGTGGAAGGAATCTTGGACTTCTTGACCCTATTTCAAAAGGTTCATTTCACCAGATCAAATAGTCAAAATCCTTCTGATTTAGGTTAAAGTCAACACATTGGGGACCTTCATTGCATCTGAAAATCCCCTCACCTCTGCTATGTAAAGTAGCATAATCTCTGGAGAGCTAGCTCATCACCTGTGCCAAATTCTATTAGTTGAAAGTAAACTGGTAGAATTCTGCTCATACCAAAGGAAAGGACAACACATAAGATAGATTACTAGAGTTTGTAAAAGTTTTGCCTGTAATCTTAAGACATATGGAAACATTTAACTGTCCTCATCAAAATAGGAGATGAAAACAAAAAGCTAATTGGCTTAAGAAAATAGATAACTGAAGACCAAATTGAGGTTACCATGAAAACACAAACTCAAATTAAAATCTTTTTAGAGAAAGATCCAAAATTTTATTTTATTTATTAGTTAAGTATTGCATACAGAATTTTTTTCTAGTTTGTCTTGAAGGTTGAAAATAAATTATAAAGACAGTATGAACTCTACTCAAATTTCTCCAGGCCTTTAGAATGTCAGAATTGTTCTCTGGATAGAAGAACTCATTATTGACTGTGTCACTGTAAAGGGACTCTGAAATGTTCCACAATGAGAGTGACGTGGAGCACACTGGCTTCTTTACCTCAGTCTCACTCCCTAAATCCCCTTCTCTCACGCTTTCTCCATTCCCCTCCCTCCCCCATTGGAACGCTTCTTCTCAACAAGACCCCCCTTCTCAGTTGCACGTCTTCTTTCTGTGGGTGGTCCACTGAGTAGAATTTCGTGCCCAAGTGTAGGTGAGAAGTTGTTTACTGGAGCAAGGGCAACTCACCAGGAACTGAAAATCGTGGAAGAGTGTGAGCAGTGCGTCGCCACTTCTGGTGCATAACAAGTTCGTTCTTACTGATTTTTCTCTTCAATGCCTATTTGAAGTTTTGCATATAAATGGTGATTATACTTTGGTCTGTTTTAAAAAAATACTTTAATTGAATTTATGTGTATTCATTACAGAACATCTTAGTCATCTTTGTACCCACCTTTCCCCACTGGCACCTTCTACACTCCCCCACTGGATTTCTTGCCTTTTGTCACCGATGTTAAGGCCTATCAAGTTAGGGTCATCCCCAAATGACCCTCAGGGCAAGTTTATCCACTGGTCTAGTCAATCTATCTAGAGTCTCTCTTTAAGATCAACTGTTCCTCACCCAGCAGTAATCAGCTATCAATAGCTCTTTGACTAAGATTGCAGCCTCCTGGCCATTTCCACAGTTCCATGTTGGATTTCTGTTTGCTGGAGTTTGTGTGGGTCTTGTGCACACTCACACCATTGCTGTAGGTTCATATGAGCACGGTCCCAGGAGCCTGTAGCACTCTGTTTCTATATGGTCATGTACCTACTCTCCTGACTGTTACAATCTTTCCACATCCTCTTCTGCAGTGGTCCTAGAACTGTGGGTGTGTGAAGTTTAACACGGGAGGTTTAACAAGGACCCACCTTCTGCAGATTCTTATTCTGTACACTCTGGCCGTCTTTGTCCTTTTATGTTCATGGACCTCGGCTGCATGAGGGAACTTCATTGATGAGAGTTGGGAGATGCACTAGTTTTCTGTTGACCCCTGGCTCTGCTATGTTCCACGAGCCTGAGGTGTGAAGACTGCACCGTAGCTGTGTCAGATTAGAATCTTCTAATGCTTCCATGATAATCCTCAATTTTCCTTAGCAAGCACTCCTACGAAAATTTTGAAAATGAAAAATCTTACTTTATTTTTACAATTTCACATCAAATATAGTGCTATCTGATATCTTCTGTAAATCCTTTATTGGGAATTCCCTATTTGCTGAGATTTTTCTACATCTAGTGAGGTAAGAGCTCATTTAAATTTTTTGTTTTCCTGATGGAATAAATTGCAGTCATTGCTTTTCAAATGTGAAGCCAAACACACTCCTATGAAACCCACGTAGTATTATTAAGGATATTAGGGTATAGACATTTTTTGATCTTCAATTTTAGTTCACATTCATGTTATAGTTATTTGGTCCGATGGAATGAGGGGATTTTTTATGCTTCCTTGAAACAAGTTTCTGGAGGATGTGTATGATTCCATAGGTAAAGGTTTTACTGTAGGTAGAGCACTGAATCACAAGGAACTCTGTATTGGCAGTTCTTTTTATAAGATTTTTTTTTATTATGTGTTTGTTTGGGGAGGGAGGTATATGCATGTGTCTCTGTGTGGGTTTGTGCATGTGAGTTCATGTTCCCAAGAAGATCAGAAGAGGACATCAGATCCCTGGGAACTGGAGTGACAGGTGGTTGTGAGCCACCTGACATGGGAGTTGGGAGTCAAATTCCGGTCCTTTGCAAGAGCAGGGTGCAGTCGGATCCACTGAGCCGTCTCTCCAGCCCTGTGCTCAAAGGTCTTTATCTATGATTTCAGTTTCCTTAACAAAGAAAGGGCAGCTTTGCACTTATTGTGTCTTTATTGCTATTTCTCCTGGGGAATGTGTCCATTTCATCTTCACTGACAAATCAAATAAATAGCATGTTTACAAAGTACCTTCTGTGCTTTACTGTTACTGTTCCCGACACAGAATCATATTACCTTTTCTATTTCTAATAACGATCAGTCTAGTGAAGGATTTGTTAAGAATTAATTTTACTGAGTTGTGCAATGACTCAACTACTTCTTTTCTCTCTGCAGCTACTCAGATTTCTGGTTTCCTGGGTCTATTGTGTTATGTTATTATTTCTCTTGTTCTATTTACTTTGAATTAATTTGGTTTTAGAGGTTTGATTGTCAAGAAACCAAACAATACAAATTTTCTTTATCCTGCCAAGAGTGTAGAAATGAATGTATTAATTTGTCAAAACTCATCAAGTTCTGAACTTAGGATTCTTCAGCTCCATTTCATGCAAATTATACCTTAACAGAACTGCAGGCAAATGATCAACTCCACTGGTAAGCTTGTGTTTGGCAGTAACGAGGGGAACAATTCTGAAACTGCTTTTCGTGTATTCCACTGGGACAAATGAGTATTTATAATGAAGACAATGGTGGCCAAGTTTCTTATTTTTTGGAGAAGACGATCACAAATACAGAAATTCCTGTGGAGTTTGTTGGAACTAAATGTAAAATGTCCCTAATGCCAAAAGATCCCCCCAAAAAATAATGTGTTGTGGGGTTTGTGTGTGTGTGTGTGTATAAGAGAGAGAGAGAGAGACAGAGAGACAGAGAATAAAAAGAATGACAAAGCAAAACATAAACATTTAGCAAATAACCCATAGTTCCCTGGTCAGTTCTTAGACGGTTCCTCTGGAAATTTTGATGCCATGCAAAAATAAACAAGCTATTAAAATTAGGTAGAGAATAATTGTCCATGATGAATCTCTGTCAAGACTAAGAAGCCGAGTTTCTTGTTTTCCCTGGCTCTTACAAATGACTACTGATCTGCCTCTCATTTAATTGCTGAGAGGTGTTCTCTAAGGTGATGAAAGGACAGTTGCCCACTCCAGCTGTTGCCTGAGGCAGGGCTGGCCTTTGACCCTGATGGGCCAGGAGGAACAGAAATACAGGGCACAGTCCCTGGAAGGAACATGGTCAAGATCCGTTTGTTCTTGAGGACCCCAGACAGAACATACTACTTTCCTCTAAGAACAATTTCTGGGATCAGGAATGAGGAAATAAAACCAAAGATTTCCACAAATGGGCTGGAAGATACATTGGGAATAACTTCTGGGTCCTGAAAACAAACTGTCCCTTTTCTATGAATTATGCAACATGTTCATGTCCACCTTTTTCCTGTCCTAATTTTTGAAAACAGTAAGCTGCTTTTAGCTTGTTTTTTTGGATGTACCATATTTTAAAAACATATTGAGATCTTTCTTGAAGACTGAAATGGGTTTTTTATATTATTTGGGAGTGGGGTCTATGAATGTAAAGGGAAACATCTCAAATTGCCCCGGTATAATTTGGTTCCTTTCAAAGCTTCCCTATATCTTAATAACAACATGGTGTTAGAGGACTCATTCAGAATTTCTACTTTAATTTAAATTTATACTCAAGTACTTGTCCACAGTGTTTTGTCTCAAATTCTACCATGATGAAAAATGCACATCACTTCTGCTCTGGCCTGGGAGAAACAGGTTCAGATAACATCAGGGAGGGTGATTTTCTTTTTCATCTCCAGACTGACATTCCGGTCTCCAGAAGCCATGCTGGGAGTGATTGACATTTCTGGCAAACTTGAACCTAGCCTGAAAGTCAAATATTTTTTATATTTCTTTCTCATCATGCAGATTGCCACAGAGGGATTGGAGTGCTTTTTCTAAAAAAATTAGAGAAAGCATGCACGGTGCTTTAGAATTCAGCCTGCTGCATCCTAGTAGGCCATGTTTGAGGAACTACCAGATGTTAGCATATTTTTAATTCAAATCATCAGGTTCAATTACATCACCAGGAAGGGCTGTTGTGTTCTTCCTGTATTTGAGTTATTAATAAAATATGTTTTTAATTTTCAAAATTGCTTGGCTTTGGTATGGGGCATTTCTCTGGGGAGCTGGAAGCACAGGAAGGCAGAGCAATGTATTTGGACAACTAAGGCTTTTTAAGACACACATGAAAATAAATTTCACATATTTTTAGAGCCACTTCCCCTTATATTTTAAGTTGCCTATGATATAAAGTTGACTTAAATTCACTCACTGGCAATGATAATTACATTTTCAATAGCGGATGCATAACAGGTTCATGAACCCAACCCCATTTTAAAATCCTGAAAGGTGATGTGAGTGTGAATGTGGACACCCTCCCCACACACACTCATACACACTACAAGACAAATTCTCATCTATTCTTCTTAATCCCAAGTCTTTCTGTCTATGGCTTGAAACGGGGGAAACACATGCTATGGGAGGCATTCACCAAACCTGTGTGCAAATGTTTTGGCTGTGGATAGTGGAGACAGACGGAACCCATTTTCCATACACAGTACATGGCTGAGATAAGTCGCACCTAGACAAAGCTTTCCATGATCTTCTAGGCTGAAGTCACTCAGAGTAAAATTTGAGTATTCTTAAAGTTCGTGAGCCAAGGAAAATGAGAAACTTAGTTTTTCTTCAGTCTTAAAAAAGATTCATGATGAAAAATCATTATTTACTAACTATCTTAAAATATTTATATGGTTAATATTGGGACATAATTTATTTTATCTCTTTTTTAATGGTGTCCATTTTACCTGCTATTTGTAAAAGGCAGCATAATTTTGCATAGAAAAAAAATTGTCTAAGCCATAGATGTCAGATCAGAGAATGCCAATTTATGCTCAGCTGATGATGACAACATTTACAAGGGTTATAAAGGAATCTGAGGTTATGTCCAGGTTTCTTAGGGACAAGAACTAGTGATGATTAGTGATTTTTGCCATGGACACTGTAAGGTAAGCTTGAGGGACTTCTATTTATCAAATGTAAGTATAGCTAAACTTTGCCAGCTCCTCTTAAGTATTTTCAGATGTTAAAGTACACACTCAAAAGTATAACATTTAAGGAAACTGTTATGGCTTTTATAATAAAAGAAAATGAATTTATAAAAGTAAAAACAAACTAAAACCCCAAAACCCAAGAGGTCAAGGTAAAAGAAAAAAAGAACTAGACACACTACCAGTAAACCCTTGAGAGAAATCGTTGATTTGGCCCCTGACCTTTTTATTTGCCAGTTGAAAAGGAAAAATTTGGTTCTATAATTCCCAGAATCTCTAGGTAAAATAATGGTTTTCATCCAGTTGATTCATACTCTTTTCCTGACATGTAGTCTGGTCAAGGATTTAACCCTAAAGTCATAAAGATGAAAAAATGTTACATATTCAAGAGCAGCCTTAACAAAATTCAATAAAGAATTTAACAGGCCTAATTTTTCATAAGGACTGAACATAATAGTTGACAGAATTACACCAAAATAAAATTCCAAAGCTGAAATTATGTAGACAACCAAATGTCCTTATTACTATTCTCATGGAGTTATAGTTTTAATGGCTGAGTCAGGAAATCTTTGGCTATTAATCCCTTTATTTAAAATTTAGATAAACACTTTGCTGATAGCAAGCACAAGACTGTGCCTGCAGACAAGAACCTTGAATGCACTACTTCCTATTAGTTGTGGACAGATTTTTATTCACTGATAGACAACCTGACTGAAAGGGTCACTGCAGTTTGGAAGCAGAGACTGAGGCTGCATTGAAAAAGATTTTATTCATTATCTTTTTGTCATGTGTATGTGTCTGAACCTATGTAAGTACACTCATGTCATGCAGTGTTTGAGGAAGTCAGAAGAGGGTGTTGGATTCCCTGGAACTGGAGTTACAGGTGACTGTTAGCCACCATGTGGGTGCTGGGAACTGACCTGGGTCTTCTGCAAGAGCAGCCACTCTTAACCACTGAGCCATCCCTCCAGCCACTGGAAGCTGTATATAAGAGGTCATTGCTCTGCCTCTTCTCCAACGGCAGGCACCAAGACACTGAGTATCCTCTTTATCTGCAGAGCTCAGAAGCATGTGCTATGCAAATTAAATGCTCAGTATCAATTTTTCTTTTCTTTTTTTTTTCAATCCAATCCTAAAACTACTGAAGCTTTAATTATAAAAATAATAGAACATAATAATTTGGTACTATGGATATGTATTATCTAGGAGCCTACTTCCACAAGGAAAGAGTCACTCAAGGAACTTAACAAAAGCATATGTGAATCTAAGTAGCTTCCCTTCTGAGTCCAGAGCTTCTGATTTTGAGTTTATGAATCCTAATAGTTCAATTAGCTCAGCTGGTTAGAGCACAGTGCTAATAACGTTAAGGTCAGAGAGTTCATCCCCTAGGAGTCCATGAGCTTTGAGAGGGAAAGATAAAATAAAATCATTTCTATTGCCCATTGCTTAAACTTTTGTCTGCAACACCCATCTTACAAAAGCTCACTCTCAATCCCAGCAGAGATCAGGCAGCTAGCTGCAGGTCTACTGGGCTGAGAGATACCAATGGTGGGCAACTTCTAAAAGGAAGATATTCCTATGGCTTCAACTGCTTTAGTCAAATGAGATATTCTATTTCCATGCCAAATATCACTGATTTTTTTTCTAAGTCAGTTTCAACTCAACAAAGATCATTAATTTCATATGTAAGAGAGCAGAGACCAACATTTCTTGAGCATCTACTACAGCAGGCACCTTTGATACTTTAAATGTAATATCTAATTCTCACATCAATCCTTCTGGAGAATGTATGCATATACAAATACATACAGATGTCTAAAATTAGATTTTGTGCATTGGACTCATACTTGAGATTTAGAATCTAGATCTCTAATAACTATAGGGTTGGGGGCTGGAGGGATTGCTCAGTGGTTAAGAGCATTGGTGTGGTTCCCAGCAACACACTGGGCATTGTATTACATGAGTGCTGTTACATGCATGTGGGCAATACACTCATACACATAAAATGAAAATAACTTCTATAGGTCTTCCCAGTTCTCAAACATCTGATTTTTGTAACTAAATGCAAATATAAGTTTTACCTTTTTGATAGAAGTAATATTAAAACTAAATGGATGAATATATAAAGCACTTGGCACAGCCCTTCAAACATGGCAGAACTCAATGTAAATATAGTCCTTGCTTTTGCATTACTGTGGCCATAATACGTGTCAGGAACAACTTGCAGGAAGAAAGATTTATTGTGACTTGTGGTTTCAGAGGATTTCAGTCCATCATGGTTGAAGAGGCATGGCAGAACACCTCTGTCCTCGTAATGGAGGCACAAGAAGAGATTGCATATACCAAGGCAGACCAGGAAGCAGAGAGGGTGCTGGAACCAGGGGCCAGACCAGAACTTTTAATGATTAGCCTCTGCTAATATACCTCCAACATCTAGACCTCAAAGCTTCATAGCCTCCCAAAACAGTACTAGCATCTGGGAAGCAAGTGCTCAGGTCATGAGTGTGCAGGAGGCATTTTACACTGTAGCAAGAGAAGAGAGAGTGACTCAACCAAGTCAATCAAGTTCTCCTCACTCCCATAATCTTGACCTTGAGAGTGAGATACTACTTTACAACAAAGACTCTGGTGCCTAGGGGTCAGAGAGATGACTCAGCTGGTACAGGCACCAGCAACCAAGTCTAATGATCTCAGTTCAATGTCTAGAATCCACATGGTGGAAGGAGAGAACCAACTCTCTCAAGTTATTCTCTAATGTCTACTCCAGGTTCAGCAACTCGGGGAAGGGTAAGATAGTATAATAAATACTTCTAGCTTTTCTTTCCCAACATTGTACATTGCATTGTGGAAACCAGGCAGCCATGCACAACCCATAACCAAAGGGACACAGCTGTGCTCCTCTACTAAAACTTTATTCACTAAAAGAGACAGCAAACCAGACTGGTCCCTTGGGCAACAGTTTGACAATCCGTCCTTGATCTGAAAGTGTTTGTGCTGTATGGTCACATATTAGTAACCTACTAAATTTGACTTTCCAAAGGGAGACCTTCAAATCTGTGAGCTCTAATTTTGCATACTGTTAGGATTACCTATTACTGTCTTTCAAAACCTTCTTTGTTTAGCTAATATAAAGATAATCTAAATTTGGCTGTAATTACAATATTGTTGGAGAGGAGCAGGAAGTAGAGAACAATGAGCAAGTTTAAAAGCGTTCACTGGGGAGACAGGAGCTCGGCTTGTGTCCCTTTTATTATTTCCCAGATTGTTCAGAATGAATAAATCAACATGCTAGACTTGTCGGATTTGAGACCAGGTACTTCAGAGTGCAATCAGGGTTCAGCTCATCTCTGGAAAGCTTCAGTGCTTGTCTGGGTTACACAGTCCTTTGGGCTCTCCCCTGCAACTTGGGAACGCTAAGGCCCTGGCCCTAATGTTTATCCTTTGAAGGAGAAGATTTTTCAGCACTGGGCAAGGGTCTGAATGAATTTTAAATAATGACTCAAGTAATAAGACTTAAAGATGTTTAAAAATGCACAAAAATACTTTTATGTGTTATCTTAGCTCTCATTTCTAACCCCTACGATCTATATTATTTTTTGCATAAGAAGGGTATTTTTAAATTTGATTTATTTATCTCCATTTTCATAGAGAGAGTTCCCACTAAAGATAAACAGTAGTCGCTCATTCAAGAACATGTTTTGAAATCTAATAACCATTGAACTTAGCAGGTGTGAGTTTAGCATTTCTCAGATGGGCAAATACCATGCACTACAAAAACGGAGAAAGTTTCAGAAGAGAAAGAAAAGGAAAATGCTGGGTGCTTGTTGCCTGTTTTGAGAGATTCATGAAAAGAGAACAATGTTCTTGGTTTATAGTGTGTCAGTGGTGGGCCTTTTAGACTACACCACTGTGTTGATGTTTTTATATATTGGGAATACTTTGAAAGAAGACCACTGGCTTCTTCCCACAGACAGCTTTATTAGGGTCAGAAGATTCACATAACGAAAGGCTGGCCAGGCATGGTGGAATAGTCCTGTAATCACAACACTCTGGAGGCTGAGGCAGGAGGATTAGAGTAAGTTCAAGGCCAGTCTGGGCAATAAAGTGAGATCCTGCCTCAAAAACAAAACAATATAAAACAAAAAAGGCTTTGTTATGCCCCTTTATAAATCACATTGCTCTGACATTTCCCCAAACTCAAGTGCTAAGAATAGACCCTCTTGTTTATCTCTGAAATACCTGCTTCCTCTTGCAGTCAGAGATGGGTGGGAACAAGCATGCTCCTCTAGCCTGGCGTCCTACCTGGTGAGGCCCATCTCCTTCCTTCCTCACCTCTGAGACTCTTCCCTCGTACATGCCTTTTAGAAACACTGGGAAACTTTTCCTTTCTTGTGACACCTGGAATTTTTTAGCCTCTGTTGAAAATATTAGCTTTCAATAATGAAGCCTAACAGGTGCCTGATTAATTACTGTCCGATTCTATAGTGTCAGCACAATCCAACTGCATGGAAGAATCTGGAAAACATGACATCTAAGACATTATTTGGTACCATATCATTTACATTGTAAATATTTGTAGGATTGCCAAAATACATTTGCAATTTTGCTAATAGACTATTATATTTAAAATCAATACATTTATTTGGCATTCTTAGGATCTAACAAAAAGATGTGTATGTTCAATAGAAGGGTACAGAATGCCTTGTCACCCCCATATTAGCAGCTGTGGGTCAGCGGCAACTGAGGTACATCTAAGAGACCTGACAGAAATTTGACTGAATCCAATGGAAATACTAAACCCAAGACAATAAAATCCTGGTAATTGTTATAGTTCAAATGTGCAGTGTACCTTTAAGAAGCTGAGATGTTGAAAACCTAGTGTCTGGCTGGTGGATCTAGTAAGAGATGCTTGGCTCAAGGACCTTCATCACTTGCTGGTAATTCTCTCAGCCTTCAAATATTTTTAAATTACCATTTCACGGATGAAAACAGTACACCAGTCACAAATGGCATCTTAAAATTTAATCCTTGACATAAGAAAAATTATTTCCTCACATTATGAATTTCATGTTGTTTCTAGACCCTACTATATCCACGGATTCCATGGAAACACACAAACAAAGGAAGTGGAGCAGGAAACTCTGTACTTTTTACTATCAGCAGGAAATTTAGTTCAGGAACTACAATGAAACCTTGGCCATTCACAACCCTTAGGGACTGGGTCCTTCCAGAAAGCCCAGCACTAGAAGTCTCTGAGGTCCACTTCCCTGAAGACTAACTAGATTATTTAATTATTTTGAACTGAAACATTGTGACAAGCACCAGGCGTTCCTTGCATATCAAGCTGAACTGGTTATTTCTTAATGGGCTGAAGCATTTTAACACAGATCCTTTCCTTTAACATTACTTAAGTGTCTGTGATTCGGTGAAGGAATATAAGAAAATTTTCACAATTAATTAACTCTCATCTGTGTGTGTGTTTACCTTTGGATGGTTTTCTGACACCTTCATTAAAATCAACCATCTTTCAGTCTTCAGTAAACATTAATTTGGAAATTGAATGTATATAATAAACCCTGCTAAAGTTGTCGTAAAGTAGAAGTAAATAGGTTATAGATTAAAAAAAAAAAAACTTAATTAGAATTACTTTGGGAGCCAGGCCAGGTACTACATGCCTTTAATCCCAGCACTTGGGAGGCAAAGGCAGCCAGCCTGATCTACACAGCCAGTTCAGACCAGCTAGGACTATAGAAAGCCCCTGTCTCAAAACAAAATAAAAAAAATCTGTTAGTTCTTCCTTAGAAATGATATTGCAACAACTCAAGAATCAAGTAAACTGATTTTCTTTTACTGTCTGGATCCAATTTGAGTTCATAACTATGTAGACCATCTAAGGCAGAATGGTTTAAACAAGTCAAAAATTAATGGTGAAATAGACATCCATGTGAATTCAATGATAATTTGGGTCCTTAGGGGTTTTTAAGAACGTATACCCATATCCAAATTTCTCTTGGAATCAAAACTATCATAACATATTACTTTGAAATGACCAAGTCAAATCTTAGCAATTAATGTATTAATCCAGGAATTGTCTACTAAATGGCAACCACATGTAGGCACTGTCTCGTGTTCAGTGTACAAGTAAGTTGAACCAATGTCATGCTTATTCCTTACCAAAATTTATTAATTTTGTTTTTATTTAGTTATTCATTCATGTCAGTATTTATCTTGGATTTTCAGATCTTCTGGAATTAATGGTGAACCAAGACAGACATAACCCAGCTCTTATGTAGCCAGTGATTTCTAGGGGGATTTAGGAAATCTATTAATCAACAAATATGTAAAACACACTGTGGTCAGGACGATATACAGGAAGCAAGAGCCTCAGGAGAGCAAAGAACTGAGCGCATTGACCTGGACTGAGATGTTAGCAAGTCTGGAAGGAATGAGCTTAAAGGCAGGCGTGAATGAGATAGCCAGGTGCGGTACTTACTTTTCTTGTTGCTGTGAAAAAAATACCTGATAAAAGCAACTTAAGAAAGGAAAGGCTTATTTTGGCTCACAGTTGGAGGGTGCAGTCCCTCATGATGGGAAGTCACGGAAGCACAAATATAAGGCGGTGGTCACATTGCATCCCACAGTCAAGACGCAGAGAGAGGTACGTGCTTGTACTTAGCTTACTTTTTACTTCATAAAATATTTTACTTATTATTTTTATTTTGTATGTAGGAGTGCATTGCCTGCATATGTGTGTGCCCATGTTGTGTAATGCCTGTGGATACCAGGAGAGGGCATCAGATTCCCTGGAACTGGAGTTAGGGACAGCTGCTAGCCACCACGTGAGTGCTGGAAATCAAACCCAGGTCTTCTGCAAGAGTAGCCAGTGTTCTTAACCACTAAGCCTCACTTTCTTCTTTTTATTCAGTCTAAGATCCCAGCCCATGGGCTACCCACATTTAGATACTGCCCACATTCAGGGTGGGTTTTCCTTGGTCACTTATACATACCTTTTGGAAAATATCCGCACAGACGTACCTAGACGTGTGTTTCCATGTAATTCTGGATTACATCAAGTTGAAATGAAGATTAGCTATCATACCAGGTAAAAGCAAAGGCTCAAGTTGGGTTGGTCTATTAGTTTCCTTTTTGTTGCTGTAATAACACACCTGGCTAAAGCAACTCAAGGTAGTGAACATTTCACTTGACAGCTAAGGAGATGTGGTTCATTGTGGTAAGGAAGGTATGCCTGTGGGTGAGGGGGTGGGGCTCACAGCTGTGGCAGGAGCTTGAGACAGAGGTTATCAATTATTGACAGTTAGAAAGCAGAGATGAGAGAGGAAGCAGGAACAGACCATAAAACTCAAGGCACACTATAGGTAACCCATTCCCTCCAACTTAATTCCACTTCCCAAATAGCTCAGATAGCTGGAACCAAGTGTTCAAGCATATGAGGATTTGGGGGGACATTTCACATCAAACCATAACATGTGGGAAGCACATGTGAGGCCCCCACAGAAGTCTGGAGGGTCGAAGCTTACAGTCTGCAAGAGAATGAGGCAGTGTGATAAAGAGTTTCTAACCCTCAAACTGCATCTTAGAGATACTGGTTTTCCAAATAGAATGGAAACTCATTGAAGAAATGTCCATATGCAAAAGGCCATGCAATAGAATAAAATAATTTCACATAAAACAAGAGTAGATTTTATATCTTACATGGAATAGAAAAGAATAGAAAGCCTTTTTCCAACATTCTCCATCAATTCTTTGGCTGCCCCTCTATCGGAATGTCTATCCCTTGACTTGAACACCAGCTCCTTCAGTCAATGCCTCGTGATTTCAATTTCTGTTTCATGTTAATCTGTTGTTTCCACCTAAGAGAGCAAAAAAAAGGTCTTCACTTGATTCCAGTTAGTACCAGGGCAGCAGAGGACCCAGTCTAGCTCAGCACAAAGGTACCAAGAGCACCTTGCTTAGAAGATAAAGATGCCACGAGTCTTTACAATGTGAGGTTCCAAGAGAAAGAATTAAATCTGCAGCACTGTGACTATGCATCAGAACACTGGAACAGAACAAGGCATATATGGAATATATAGAAAGCGAACAAAGGAAAACGTAAAAGGTAACTGTTAGCTTCAGAATAGAGGTTTCAATATTGTAAAAGAAGCATAATTAGAAGACAGTTCTAATTCAGCAAAGACTGCCTCATGTAAATGCACGGAATTAGGGATAAGGATGGAGGGAAAGTGGGGCAGCTCTCTGCATGTGTGTGTGATGCGTGTGTTACAATGAAATCCTCATAAATTTCTTCTGTATATTCAACAGCTGAAGTAAATACTGTTAAAATCACTGTACAAATATTATTTAAGGATATGAATTTGATTCCAGAAAAAAGAAACTAAAAGTACTCAAAGTGGTCAAGTAGAAAGAATGAAGTATCAAGTACTAAAGAGAAAGGGATCTACTGCTTTTATTGATAACTTTCATGGGAAATTGACATTTTAAGGCAGATATTTTTATAAACATTAAAATTAAGTCAAAAAGTAATATACACATATATTTCTCAAATTAGTTCTTTCTGATCATTAGGAACTAAGTTGGGCCTTTCACACAGATTTACAATAATCTCATATAAATCATTTTTGGAAGAGTTCACTGATAATTTTGAAAGTCTTTTTGTTCTGATTTTTAAAATATTTTCATTGTCTTCTATTCTAGAGTAACCCAGGAATCAGCAATACTGAGCTTACATTTTTCATGGTAGGAAGGAGCTTAAGTGGAAAATATTTATGTTGAAATTTTGCCTCTGTATAACAAGTGTGGAAAGTCATCACGGATCCCTCTGGTATTCTAAAGCAGATACACAGAGGCAAACTGGTTCACTGAGCTCAGCTTCATGACTTGACCAGAAATAGCCACAAAAACTACCAATTCCTCTCACACTTAGGAAGCATTCCTTCTGCACCTAAATGACATGACCCCCTCAGGCTTTAGAAATTGTTAACAGTTCAAGCTTACAGATATATACAGATCAGAAGATTAAAAGGAAATATCAGAGTAATACTACTAATTATGCCTAATCAGTCTTAAAATATCCACAAGAGCGTGGGGTTCTTTGATAGGCTATTTCATCTGGGGTTCTTATTCAGATTCACGAATTCTTTGGGTAATGCTCAGGGGTCAGATTCTCACGAGTTGTGGTTTTGAGATGAACCTGTTTTCCAGAGAAAGGAATTGGTGACAGAATAGATAATAAACAATAACAGGGGCTGCTTAGTATGCAGGACACTCTGGGCTGGGCTTGAGACTGAACATTCCATAAACTAGGCATGGTGGCGTACACCTCAGGACTCAGCATTCCGGAGGTGGAGGCAGACTGAAGTTCAAGGTCATCCTCACCTACATAGCAAGTCTAAGGCCAGCCTGGGACACATGAAACTCTGTATAGAAAAAAAAAAAAAACCTAAAATAAATAAACCTTTTAATGTTAATAACTTTAATCCATTTTAGTAGGCATTTTAAAAATAGATTCTATTGAGATAACTGGGAATTATCTTGGTAATAAAAGAAATAAGAAATCTCATACATAACTTATATGCAATGCCATGAACGCCCAATTATTTGCCCATACTTTGTGTTTCTTCAATAATGCTGGGCTTTTACATTTATCATAGTATCTTATAAGAAAAATGTTAATGACCACATAATAATCTCCTTAGACCTAAAATAGTAAGGATGATTGACAGGATCTGGCTCTGACTCAGCATGTCAGTCATCAGTCTAGTTACAAACAAAGTATCCACTCTGGATTAAGCAGAAACATCCACTGGAAGTCAGAGGATCAGGTGTGAGTTATGCCAGAAAACTTCTACTGGCAGTGTCAGCTATAAGAACAAATCCCACAGTAAAAGAAAAATCTCATCACATTTGAGAGTGTCCTCGGGGAAAGTGCTATGATCATATCCTTAGGGCATGTCATGATGCTCAGGGGAACAGAGTATTGGACACCCAAAACTGTCCCATTACTGCCCCCTAAATGAAATAGCCTCTTTCAGAAGATACCCCTAGTGTACCAAGAACAACTCTGTGCTCACTTTTGGAGTACAGTCTAGCATGGATTGTTGGATGGTAGGAGGCCCTGATGCTGACCCAGGAAGCTGAGAAGTGAGACTCTCACCAACTCGTCTAGGAGGTGCTTTTATTACACAGTGCCTTAGTTTTCTCACTGCTATAGTAAAATATCTAAAAACATAACTTTAAGTGGGCAGATTCATTTGGGCTTACAGTCTGAGGGATACAGTCTGTTGTGGCAGCCAAGGCAGGGGCAGTGAGCTCTGACTGTGGCAGTTGGTTACGTCTTGATGGAACAGGAAACAGAGACTGGAGACTAGAAGCAAGGCTGGCCTACAACCATGAACACAACCAGTAACTCAAATCCTCCGTTGAGTCCCCAACTTCTAAAGGTTTCATAATCTTCCAAAATAGTGCTACTACCCGGGGACCAAGTGTTTAAACATATGGGCCCCTCTGGACACAGTTAGCATCCAACCCAAAACATGTAGGAAGGTCTCCGAAAGTGAGAAGAGAGTTCAAATGGACCTAGGAACCTAGAAAGTATGGATATATTTAAGTGTTGCCAGCAATTATATATATATAATATATATATATATGTGTGTGTGTGTATGTATGTATATAATTGGTTCAGTCCCTAAGAGGTGCCAATCAATGCTTAGGGAATTATAAGTACATTCCCTTACATGTAATCCTGTAGTGTAAAGTTCAGGTCTACATTTACATGAAGTATGATAATAATAAAGTTGCCAAGAGCAATAGTATTTCATGGAATAAAATGTGAACTATACAATGAACAATCTTCCATACAGCTATCATGGAATGGTGATGATAATGATGACAATGATGATAACAATCACTAATGTTTGCTGCTCTTTGGGGCATGGTGATGATTGCTTAAATAAATAAACAACTCTGTTTTTTTCACCTAACACATTAGGTTGGCGTTATAATTTTCTGATGAGAAAACCAGGACTTAAAGAAGTCAAAGAATTTACTAACTGGTAGGTGGAGCTAGATGGTAATTAACACAGAAAGCTACAACTGGTCAAAGTGTAGAGAATGAGAGACTGTAGAGTGGGTGTCCCTGGATGGGACTCCTGTATTAAGCCTCTAGCGCCCAGGATTCAGGGACCATTGTGAAAGAGGAGGAAGAACGACTGTAAGAGCCAGGGGTGGAGGATGACCACAAGGAAACAGAGCTTTCCAGGTGGCTGGGAACTTGCTCTTTGGACTTGCAGCAATGGTGAGAGCATGCGCAAGACCCGTTCAAACTGAAACCAGACAAAATATCGGTGTAGAGGTGGGGAAGTCAGTAAGAAGCCCCAACCTCAGCTGAGGAACTACTGCAACTGATCACTGCTGGGTGAGGGAGGGTCGATTTTCTTTAAGGGAGTGGTATTAGGTAGATTGACCAGGCTCCAGGGGATGAACACACACCGAGGGACATCTGGGGACACAGTCTTGACTCAAAAGACTTTAACATATATGGCAAGATGCATGAAGTCCTGTGCACAGATTATGGGGTACAAACAGGGGAGAGCATCTAAATATGGTCTAGATGTATTGTATGAAATGTACGAAAATTCAATACATTCTTTTAAAAGAATTAGAACAAAATCGAATCAGAAAAGCACCACACCCTGGAGGAAGGGGGCCTATCTCCATTTCTGGGATATAGAATTCTGCCCTCCAGGAATTGATTTTGTTATCGGTAAACAAGGACTGGAACTCACATCCCATCTCTTTTAATGGGTTGGTTGGGCTATCAAATATGCTAACGCACTGCTGTAAAATTCCTAGTTGTTTTTAACACTTAAGCTGTTTTGCTGGTTATCAGAACCTTTCTCCCATTCTTGGTTACTAATCTTTGATGCTGTATCAGAAGCGTTCTGCTCTCAAGTTTCTCTATTTCCCTCCTTCAGGTCACAATATCTCCTTAATGGAGCTTCATTCTGACCATTCTCTCAGACACCCTGGGTGGAAATGTTCTCTCAGCTTCAGGAACAGGTCCTGGTTGGCTTCACAATTCCTACATGATTTGACTGCCTTCCATTACTGGCTCAGAGAAGAGCATGTTGCGCAGTCATACTAACCTTGTAATAGAAGATGTTTGTGTGTTTCTAGAAGTGGTTAACTTACAAAAGTTAACCAGAATATCTTTCTCTTTCTTTAAGCAACAGGAAAAAAATGGGGCAGAGAGACACAGAAGGAGAAATTAGCACTCCAGTGACATTTTCTTAGTTATGAGCCCAGCAAGGCTAGAGGCTGGAGTGACCACTAGATAATACGGTTACATGAGACAGGCTATTTCTCTGTTGCTTTGGATAGCTTAAATTAGACTACTTAGAATATAGGGATGTTCAGTTTTTTCAAACCAGTTATTTCACTCTATTAAAAACAGCAATTATTCTTCAACTTACTTTTACCTGTTTTCATTTAAAAGCTTATATTTAAGTAAATATTTAAGACTGTCATGGTGACAGGTGTCTATAATCCCAGTCCTCAGGAGGATAAGTCAGAAAAATGACCTTGAGTTCCAGGCTAGGTTGAACTACTACAAAGTGAAGGTCTGCCTCAAAAAAACAAGCAAACAAAAAATCAAAATACAAATAATATAAACATATAGATACCTAAGCCATGCCACAATAGCATGTATAACATTCAAGCTTCTCCACAATGCTAAATGATTCCACATATAAACAATGCATTCCAATAGCTTCGTATAACAGTCAAATCAACATAGTATAGTTAAAAGGAATCATCCAGCCCGGATCCATCATTATACAGATGGGAGAAGCAGACTCAACACTGAAGTGACTTGTCCAAACCCAGCTCATTATTTGCACAGCGAGGGCTAGAATCCAGGTACTCTCATTGGGATTCTTCCCCCCCTTTGTTGCTTATTAATTCATAACAAAGAGACTGCCGGGTCCTCTTTTTGTTGCATTCAGATTAAAGCCTTTGGCATAATCTTTTGAATCCCTCCAGTGTTAAGAAATACCTTTGAAGATGGATTTGATTTGGAGGAACAATCAAAAGTCATTTAGAGCCAAGCACAGTAAACAAGGTGAATAATCAAACCAAGCAATTCATGGTTCGGTCCAAAAAGGGTGTAACATCGAAGTAATGAGGCTGATCTTTTTTTTTTTTTTATTTAATGTACCTCATAACCCAGCTTTGATGTCATTATATTAAAATGAAATTCCACTGACATTCATTTTGGAGTTTTATGACTCATAATTTGATTCTACCATATTCCCTGGATTTTAAAGTAGGTGCTGTTAGATTCCCATGTAATTAAAGCAATAGCCATGATACCTGGCTGCAGTGCACATAACTGAGAAGTAAAATAAATAATTTAATCTGATGAATGCTTATTATATAGAAAGCACTAACACAGACCTCAATAAAAAGGAAAGAAATTCATGGCACAGAACTCATTCCTTATTTTAATGATGAAAAGTTAGGTAAGTCTCAGAGGTTAGGTGAACTGTGTAAAGATGCTTAATTCCTGTTGGTCTTGGTAAAGAACCAACCTGTATTAACAGTCCACCCAGATATAATTAAATAAAACATAAGCACCATCTCCAGCCAAGGCAGAAAGGGGATTGGCATCAGAAATTAACAACGCACGCTTGTAAATACAACCTAGAAGATGAAAAGTTATGGTTCTAGTTAATTTCATAGACTTAAATGAGAATTTTAATAAAGAACTTGGAAGATAGGGGAATGAAACCATCTGGAAATCAGAAAATCTGTAGAAAGCAGCATTGGAACCTTGAAAACTGGTGCAGAGACAAAGATCAGCACAGCATGTGAAAAGATGGTCCAGTCAGCAGACACCTGTCCTATTAAGAAAGGATTCTTTTAAAAATGGGGAAAATATGAGCCAGTGGGATATCTCTACAGATAAAACAGCTTGCTACCGAGCCTCATGACCTAAGTTCAACCTCTAAGACTGGAATGGTGGGATGGTTGGAGGGAACCAATGTTGCTCTGAAGTCAACACATGCTCCATGGAACATGTGTGCACATACAGTAAATAAATGAATAAAAATTTTAAGTAGGAAAAAATAGCTCATGATTATGAATACTGTTTAAGACTGCACATTCACTATGCAACTCAGATATTCATTTGATTTCATAGAGAGATTTCCGCTGTAAAAGCCTTCGAGGGTGGTCCCTGAACTAGTGATAACCCTTCCCATTACACCTACCAGAGATTGGGTGCCTTTGGCTCATGGGGCTGGTGTCCTGGGGAGAAACCTTGCTGAGGATTGAGAAACTAGCACTCTTCCCCAGCATTACCACACGTGGGGAGCGGATGTTCTTATCCATCTGAAGTGTAGACCTGGGTGGCCAGAGGGAGAACAGAAGCAAACTTTGCTAAAGTACTTTTCTTAAAAGATTTATTTATTTTTATTTTATGTCTCTGAGTGTTGGCCAGCATAAAAGATATCAGAGGGTGATGGATTATCCCCAGTCACTGTGGAAAGCCGCTATAAGTCTATGTTAGGTTTCTGCTCTACAGTGATGGCATAAGCTGTTTCTTTTGACTTTGAACATTTTACAAAAGAGCTAAAACTCTTTCTATTGCAGTAAAGAGATGACACGTATGGCTGCATGTTTGCAAGATGGAAATGTGCAAGATTTACTACTGAAGCAAGCATACCTGAGACATCTGGAGGACGGCAGGTGTCTGACGGCCAAACAGCTATGTATGGCCTGTAAATTTCCTTTCTTCTTTTCAGTGTATGTTAGAAGACTCACAAATGTGCTGTGGATTAAAAATCTCATGGACTATTATATTAAGTGAGCCATATTCTCAGTGCCTACCACATAGGAGAAAGGGATGAGACTGAGCATATGTAAAATTGATAGCTTGTGGCTTGGTTCCAGTATGGATGTTCTGAGACCAAGAGGTAGCTCGCTGTGTGCTCCCAACCATTGGGGCTGTACACACTAAGGAAACTCACTGTAGTTGTTCTCACTGGCTCCTTCACCTTAGGAGACAGTATTACATATGAAAAGGACCGATAGGTGTAATGTTAAGGTCAGGCATGCTAGTTTACCTGAAGACTTACTAAAACTTTGAGTCACTTTACTCTGGTGAGCTTCAGTCTTCTCATTTATCAAATGGATTTATATATATATATTTTCAATGTTTTCTAATGAGTAAATGAGAATGTGTATAAAAGATGTAAAATAGTACCAGTTAGTAGATAGGCAGAGAGATAGATGATAGATAGATCATCCTCACTGATAATGAGAAAACATGTAGCATCAGCAAGAATCTTTGGAGGCTTCAATATCCGATAAAAGGGATGCACCTGAGTTTACAGTATGATGATATTCTTTCTGACACTGAATTGTCAGAATCCACATTCTCAGTCAGACTGGTCATATTCCTCCTGGGTGTCATACTAAGCTTAAAATGTCTCAATTACTTCCTGCACTTCAGTGTGGGGAAGTGGGTGGTGGAATGCTGGGTGGAGTCCTGTAAAGTCATCTTCCACTGACTAGAAGAAAATTATCCTAGTATAACAACAACAACACAATTAAGAACAGCTTACAGGTATAGGAGCATCTTCTGTACCAAGCTTCTACCTCTGAGGTATATGTAATACAAAAATTTTCCCTGCCTTTAGCCATAATTTTATAGGCCAGTCTAACCTTTTGACACTGCAGCCTGATGCTTTCCTATACAAAGTTCATGTTTCTTGAGAACCATGCAATAAAGCTACAAAAAAAAAAGAAATAAATCTCAGAAACGCTTCACAACATTTTAAGTCAGTTTATGATTTTGTATTGGGCCGTATTCATGGCTTTTGTTGGCTGTACATACCACATGTGACCCATGCACTATAGGTTGAGCATGCCTGGCTCAAGAGCAAAGACTAGAATTAAATAATACCACCAACCAATAAAGGTATTGAATGGACTAATTTGCATCAGACAAAGAAACGGTCCCCTCAAATGAAAATGGTTATAGAATTTTTAAAGACATGGGAGTTAATCCAATTTCAATTCTCTTAAAATGTAATCAGAGAAAATAAACGCATGCAACTTTCATTTGCTTTAATGTATTTTCCTTACTTTCTCTGCTCTTGTGGAAGATTTTCATATAAGTCTCTCTATATACAGTGTAGCTTTAAAACAGTGATAACCAGCAAGTTTATTTTATGGAAGTGTGTATGCATGTCAAAGGGCTGAAAAGGGTTACGTTCACAAAACTTTGGAGGTTGTACCATTCAGGTTGCCACAGGAAATAGTAACTATTCAAGGCACTTTAAGCACAGGAAATTGAGCTGGTAACACTTGTCATATTTTAAGGGGACAAGGTCTAAGGGACCACTAAGAAGCACTGGGAGGTTAGAAATAACAGGGAGCCAACACCAGTCCTAAGTTAGAAGTACAAAGAAAAGAGGTGGCTTTGCTGGAGCCTAGAGTCAAGTGCAACAAACAGAAGAGAGAACTATTGGAAGTTGTGGAGGAAGAGGTGGGAAGTTCAGAGAAGGGAATTCTTAGTAGAAGATGAATACAGAGAGGACACATTCCCACTAGACAGTCTGAGCTGGAGTAGAGACCATAATACTTTACCTTCCTGCCATCATGCCTACAACCAGTGTTTTTCATTAGCCAAACTACTCAGTGGACAAGAATCAATTTAAAAAATGAGTAATGTTTTCTGAAGTGTACAACAGAATGTAAAGAACGGATCATCCAGCAGATAGGTACACAATTAAAGTCTATCTGCGATCGATCATGGACACAAAAATCCTCCACAGAATGCAGATGTAATGAATCTCACCACGTACCTCAGAACATCACCATCAAACAGCTTGAATAAAGACTGACACAGCTATTTGCCATTATCAGAAAATAAGTATAATTTTAAAATTACATAAAAAATTTAAAAACATAATTGCAGAAAAATAATTTCAATGTTTAAAATTCCTAACAAACTGAAAGGAAGAAGAATGTTCTTAACTTATTACAGGGTACCAATTAAACACCTACAACAAGCATAATAAATAATTAATGATGTAATTTTCCAAGAATTCCCATTAAATCAGGAACACTATAAATATGTCTTCAACTTCTCATTAATTCAGTAGTATAACAGACTACATTTTGTAAAATGTACAGTAGATGATTTAAAAAGGAATAGGAAAGGTGTTGTTATTTATAGATATTTTTATTATTTTTACCCCCCCAAAAAAAATCCAAAAAAGTTTACAGAAAATCTATTAGAACCATAGAGTTTGACAGGCTTCCAAAATATAAGTCAAAGACTGAAGCCAATAGAATTCTCATAGTCTAGCAATGACAGGGAAACAGGGCAAAAGAGATATTCAGAATAGCTATGCAATATCTAGGAGTAAGTGAACAAAATTATTCTAATATTTCATGTGAAAATTTAAAGGTTAAGAAAGAGATTAGTAAATGTATGCCTGTTCCATTTCTGTAAGGAAAAAAAAAAGCTCAATAATGTGTCAATTCTCTACCAAGCTCAATATAATTTCAAAAATCGAGGTCTAATACAATTCTTCATGGAATTACTAAAAGGATTCTAAAAATGTGCATGAATATATAAGTCAGTAAGAACACCAAGACTTAATGAAAGAAGAGAGATAGAACTCTCTATGATCTAAGATACTCTGCTTAGCCATTCCAACTGCATAGAATCAGAATGGTGATACTGAAATCGATCAGCAGGAGAGGATGGACAGTTTCTAAAGAAGCACAGCCTTATTTATAGTATGAAAGAAATTACTACACTGGGATGAAAGGACAGGCTTGTCAACGAATGTTGGAACTACTGAGTTTTCACTGGGAGGAAATAAAATGACATCCTGGCTTTATATCACACATGGAATTAAATTCCCAATGGACTAAGAAACAACGAAAAGGTGAAAAGAATGTAGCTGATTCAAAGAAATAATGGTGTATACCTTCCTGGCAGGGTAGACACCATGATAAACAAGGTGGTTTTACCAAGCCAAGGCTCATCCATTGCACTGAAGATGTGCTGACCCCTGTGAATTTCCTTAATGCAGGAAACTTGACTGCACGATTTGTAGAAAGGGGACCATGTCTGCACTGACCCCTGATTATGAGGAAGAAAGTAAGAAATGGTAGTATAACCGGCTAAACGTCCATAACATCAGCACAACAGGTTTCTCTAATGCCTCCTCTCAGTATGGCACTCAAATGTCACCTGCTTGGTGACGTTTCTCATAAAGTAGGTACAGTGGCCTTCTACCTCCCCATCATCTGATTTCATCACACTGTATTTCATTTAATTTCTTTAAATGTACTGTGGTTCGTAGTACGAAGCAGGGACTTTACATATGTACATTTGTTATTTTAATTCTCCCAGATCATTAATAATATTCAGAACCAAAGAGACATTATCATTCTCATTTAAAGTGAGGAAACAAGCACAAAGATTGGTTAAATAATTCCCCTCAGCTCAAAAGTGCTGGAGCCCGACCACAAACCTGGGTGGTCAAGTTCCACAGGCCATGTGCCCTTAACTCCGCTGCTGTTTTTCCCAGTAGTAATCAACAGCTGAGTTGAATTTAAGGTTACTCTGGATGCACGCATCCTGCCTGCTTTTTCTGTTTCCATGTTTAGCCATCGTATCCCCTGGTGCTACAAAGTGCCAGCGATATTATGGATGCTAAAAGGTAACTTGGGATGAAAATTTTCATAGATATTCTAAAGATACTTTCAAAACCAGAAATCACAAAATAAAAAAAATGATAAACTTGACTCCATCTGCCAATCTCCGTCTCCGTGGCGGTGCTGAAGCATTCTGACTCATAGCAGCTTAGAGCTTTCTATCAGCTTAAGGATACAGTTCACTACCAAAGCAATCAGGGCAAGAGGTCTAGCAGGAACCTGGTTCAGGCTCACGCACAGCTAACTTCCTAATACAGACCAGGACCATCTGCTCAAGGAATGGTGCAGCCCATAGTGGACTGGGCCGACCTACATCAACTAAAACTGAAAGCAATCTCCCCTGCCATACACATAACCCAGACATGCCCACAAGCCAAATCTGATCTAAACAATAATCCCCTCAGTTGAGACTCCCTTCTCAGATGACTCTAGGCTGTGTCAAGTTAACAAGTTGACAGTAAAAACTAATGAGGACACAATTAGAATATAGACTTATTTTGGGCTTTCTGTTTTTTATTTTTTCTTTTTGTCTTTTGGAGACAGGGTCTTCCTGTGGTCCCAGCTGTCCTAGAACTCACTATGTGGACCAGGCTGGCCTTGAACTCACAAAGATTCACCTACCTCTGCTTCCTGAATGCTGGGACTAACCCAGCAGAATGTAGACTTTTAAAAAATGTCTTTGTTTTTATTTTTGATACATGCACTCATGTTTTCCAGACTAGCCTTGAATTCACTATATAACTTAAGCTGAACTTGAACTCTTGATCCTCCTGCCTCTACCTCCAAAGTATGAGGATTACAATCATGTAGCACCCCATCTGGGTTAAAATACAGACTTCTTTATTAGAGGCTATACCATGAGTAAGCCTAAAAGATAAGCACTAGGATGAGAAGGAAGTATATGCAATGCAAGAGACTGGAAATCAGAGAATATATGAAACATTCCTACAAGTCAATAAAAAAACCTAATCGAAAACAATAAAAACATCATGACTAGGCAATTCACAGGAGAAGCAACACAAAAAGTCAATATGTGTGAAAATTTGAAGTTTCACTGGCAATTATGGAATTACAGATAAAAACAGCAATCAGACAACATTCCCCACATTAAATGATAATTCTTAAATCATCAATAATGTCAAATATTGGTTAGAATACGGCGAAATGAGAGGCTGAAAGGCTGCTCATGGCAGGATAACTCCTAGGAGCAGATTAGAGAAAAATTTAGCGATGTTAGCAAAGTTGAAGTTCAGATCACATGACCCTAAACTTCCATTTCTTGGAATGTAGTCTCCAATACAGATGCATCAGGAACACATGAATTTACTGAATTATTTGTAATGAATAACACTACTGAAGGTCTATGAGCAGATGACTAGATAGAGTACAGTGGGTCAGATGGGTCCCCTATGGCCATGTAAGTGAAGGAGGAAGCTCAGGGACGAGTGAGTTTCCAACTGATCCTCCCAGAATGGCAGGGACAAACTGAATAAAAGCACAGAGCAATGCATGTCATGGTGGCACAATGCCTTTAGTCCCAGCACTTGGGAGATACAAGCAGGCAGATCTTGGAGAGATGGAAATCAGTCTTGTCTACACAATGAGTTCCAAGACAGCTTGGGCTACTGGGAGACCACCTCAAAAAACGAATAAGCTAACAAACAGCCCAGAGAGCACTTGGACTTATCTGAAAACAAGAGGACTTCAGAGAGGATTCAAAACATGGAGAAAATGACTAGTCCTGACAGTTCCCTGACTTTCAAGTGTCTGTCTTGAAAGCGGCCAGTCAGGTGGAACATGACATGTCTACTACCAGCCTGTTGAAATCAAGGAAGTCAGCTAAAACCAAGGTTGCCCAGGGTAGGAAAATCCCAAACAATAAAAGAGGCAGAGCAGGGGAACCCTCTGGTTGTATTAGGCACACCCTGTCTCAGGCTGATCCTGATCTAAGCAAACACCAGAGAAATGGAAAGCACTAGAAACTAGGGTTGGAAAAACTTAGCTGAGCACAGGAAGGACATCTCCAGTAAGTTCCAGCTGAGTCCACCAACTCCTGAACAACAGTGTACATACTGAACTATGTAAAGGTTATCACTGCCTGTCCTAGATAAAATCCTAAAAGACTCAGCACACAGAAAGTCAAGAAAATGTTTCTCAAGGAGAATGACAAACAACAGATTTTGAAACCTTCCAAGACTGTAATGCATTCTCTACAATGATGGTAGAGAATCAAATCCGGAAGTGTCAGGAAAGAAACAGGAAGTACAAAAAAGTACTAAAATATAATATCTAACATCAGTTTTATTAATTTAGCTTCATAATTACATTTACTAAGTAGCCATGTAGGAAAAAAGAATTGACAAAAGAAAGTTCCAATCACTATGAAATATACCAATGAAAGCAAAGAATCTGAAGAAGGGGGAGAATATTGAATAAATGAGCAAAGTTTAAGGGACCTGTGAGACTATTACAGTTAAAATGCAAGTTTTTTTAGAAGTCACAATGAGAAGACAGAGACTGTAACAAATATATATAATTTGACAATTTAAAAATGTTAAATGTATGAATATGTAAATAATCTATAAAAATGTTAAATATATAAATATAGGTACAATGAAGCTTTTGACATTTCCTCAGGAGAAAAGCAAAACAGAGTTTCACAGACTGGCAGGTACATGAATGTCCGTGGCATTATAGCTCGCAATAGCCAAAGCTGGAAAGAGCCCAGGTGTCCACTCAGAGGAGAGGACAAAAAGAGTAAGCATAAGAACACGGACAGTTCTCAATGGAAAGACCAAATATATTGAAATAAATAACATGAAAGAGTTTCAGTTAAAATAAAAAGTTGCTGAAGGAAAGAAGCCAGACAGAGGTGAATGCATGCTGTATAATTTAATTTATGTAAAAGGCAAGCTAGTCTATTGTGACAAAAGCCAACCAGTATTTGGTTTGGGCGAGGGGTAAAGGGAAAAACCTGTTGGGGTTCCTCACCATAAAGAGACTGTTTATTAGATAATTAATATCTTCAATAATTTTTTCATTACGTTGGTGGTTTCATGAGCATGTACAATTAACTGAATAGTGTACTGTAAATGTGCATAGTTGGGTCTACAGAACGCTCAGAGATTAAGAGCCCTGGTTGCTCCTGCAGAGGACCAGGGTTCAGTTCCCAACATCCAAATAATGTCTCATGATTCTCTATAACTTCAGTTCCAGGGGATCTGACACCCTCTTCTGGCCTTGTGGACATTGCACAACAGGGATGCACTTCCATACATGCAGGCAAAACACTCATACACATGAAATAAAAGGTGAAAAGTAATTTAAATGTGCCCAGTTGATTTGGATAAATCAGTGCTCAACAAAATTGTTAAGAAAAGAAAATGAGGAAATGAAATACATCTCTATTAATATATTCAGGAACCTTTAATGTTAAATAGAAAAGCAATTTATAAGATGTTGCTATCTAGCTATAATATGAAACCACTCATATACAATTGAATAATACATAAAAACTCCATGACATGTCTTGTATATATTAAATATAATATCACTGACACATGCTGTATGTGATATAAAACTCTGCATGTACTTTATGAAGTTTATGCATAGGTATTTACTATTCTGTAAATATTTGCACACCTATTCTCTAGCAGTTACCAGAGAGGTGTAACAGTGCCCTGAGGACGCTTCTGGTCTGCTGGATCATAGAGAATACCCCTAGGGAGCAAGGAAGAGAAAGAAAGTGATGTGCCTGGGAAAAGTGCCATGAGGGACTTGAACTCTGTGCTAATTCTTCCTTTGAAGCATCGAGGGGAACAGTGGGTATTTGTGCATCTTAAGTGGTAAATAAATGAACATTTGTTAAAATTGGTCTTTTTAGTGCTATTTGTTTGTTGAACATAAAAACAGGTATAATAAAAAGACAGCAAACCTGAGAAATTATGTAGTTGTCTACACTTAGCTTCTCTTGGTGGATAAATAGCTGAATGTACACCTCCACTAGAGCTTAATTATTTCTTGAATATTATAGAGATGGGCATGGAAAGCTGCAAAATTTGAGAAAAACTGGGGAAAGTGTGCCTCTTACTATGTGAAACAGGGAAAACCAGTGGAATAAATTGTGAATAGTAAACACCCAGATATGAAGAAGGGATCTTGATATATGGGAATTTAAGGGTTTAATTTTCCTTTCCTATGAATTTTCTCTTTTCACATTTTATTTTTGTGTATAAGTGTTTTACCTGCATGTATGTAAATATACCCACATTGTGCAATGTCTCTGGAGGCCAGAAGAGGGTGCTGGACCTCTGGATCTGGAGTTAGGGATGAACCACCATGTGGGTACTGAGAACTGAACCTCAGTCCTCTGCAAGAGCAGCCAGCCACTGCTCTTAACCACTGAGCCATTTCTCCAGGCCCTTCTTTGAATTTTCTTACATATATTCTCTGATACTTTAAATTGCTTTAGTAACAATTCCTTTCAAAGAAGATGTGGAAAAAAAGAAAATGTGTTGAAAGTAGTACTAGCAACTTAAGAAGATAATGATTTAACTATTACTAGAATAATAATACTATATTCATATATTTTGTATAAATAATTTTACCCATCTATTTATCTATAAAAACACAAAAGCTTGTAATGAGTAATAGGAGGTATATACATTATTATTGTACACCTGAAAGCATATGTAGATATTAAAACATGTACTATATATATGTAATGTATATATGCATTACACACACACACACAGACTTATTTTTGTGCCTTTGTTTTTCAGTACTTAGGTTAAAAACCAGCTAGACAATCTTCAATTCAAAAAATTACCAATATTTTATTATTTATCCACTTTTAAAATGGACATTGAAATATATATTATATTATATTAGAAGTAGAGCATCATATTCATAATATACATGGAGCATGCTTTACGGAATGTCTTTCATTTCAGGGTAGTAATAAGTGCATTATAAAAAACTTGTAATCAAAGAACACTTTTGGGTGAGATTAGGTTGAGAGCCCCTCTCTAGAATGTGATCCTTGGCCAGCTGGCCAGTCCTTAGGCTGTGAGACGGTCAGGGCTCAGCTGGCTAAACTTTGGGCTGGCTATCTATCCAGCTCAAGATTCTAACACAAGTTCATTCTTTAGATAATAAGCCAAGCATCTGCCAAGAATCAGAAAACCATCAAGAGAAAAATGATAACTTCTCTCTTCTGTCTCTGTCTGTGTGTGCATGCACATGAGAGTACAGGTACATTTTAGCTTCTCAACTCAATCACAAGTTGTTTAAAGCAATGAATCTAGCTTACAATCCATTGTGTTTTTTATAAATGTCTAGCAAATATGGATTCTAATATTTCTCATAGTCAACCAATTCTTTCTTTTAAATATCACCTAATAATTTTTAAATTTCTTTTTTATTTTACTTTATTTTTATTTTATGTGTATTCATGTAGGTTATTAGCAACCATGTGGGTGCTGGGATTGGAACCTGGGTCTTCTGTAAGAATAGCCAGTGCTCTTAACCACTGAGTCATCTCTCCAACCTCCAACTTATTCTTATAAACATTCCTAATTCCTATCACCAATTGTTCCTACTAGTGTTTCTGACATCACAGGATAACAACTAGTAACAAAATATAAAAACACAGAGTGTCCCTAAGGTCTAAACTGTGCTTATACACTGAGATGGGTAGGTGACAAGATGCTCCACAAGTCTTGAAACCAATCTGGGTTCTGTCTCCTCTTAAGATCATTATTATTTCCAAAGATCATCACTCTCAGAAGTGTCTAAGTTTTAACATAATGTAAGGTCCACAGGGATGGAGTCTAGGCAAAATCTTGAATGAGTAAGCTTGGCAGGTATGGAGGGCGATGCCTAAGAGGTCATGTCAAAAGATCTTGTCTGCAGCTGTTAGAAGTAATTGAGCCTGGAGTTTTAAGAAAGATCTTCCAAGAGAAGTCAAAACTCCCACTCTTATACATTGGGACCTAAACTAATTCTTATAAAAGGCTTACATTTTAAGAAGACTATGTGGATGGCATTTGGTTTCAAGATGACAGTTTCAAAGTTCTTCTCTAAAAGGCAGGCAGATCCCAGCTCTCTGAGCCCTGCAGATGTCTCTCCAGGAATTTGGCCCATTTCATTAGGGAGAAAAGAACATTAGAAATGAAAGGCATGGTCTCCTCTTGGCTTTAAGCTTACTTCTTGAGTGGCATTGGGAAAGCCATCGAAAGCTCATTCAGATTCATCTACAGTATAATGAATTCAGATTAAGTGCCAGCTGATCGGCTCTGAGAGTCTATGGTTTCTTTTTTTTTTTTTAATTCTGTTGCCTTTGTTTTTTTTTTTTTCTCAAACAGACTTATTATCTACCTAGTATAAAATTCCCTAAAAGAGAATTCATTCTTCATGTTGTTCATTCCTTAATATTTAAACTCATTGGTCTACTTCTTAATTATCTGGCTTCCAATGAATGCACTATTAAAGCCACTGAGCAAAATAAAAATAGTACCTCAAACAGAATACATAACCAAATTAGCTTTTGATCCATGCATTAACCATCTCTTTTCATATTTTCTAACCACTGTAAAACCGAGGTATAGGAATAAGATATAGGAAACACACTAATCTGGCTAGCAGTTTTCTGTTTGATAGTGGGAGTTTGGGTGTTTCAGTTTTTACTGCTCGACCTTCTAGTTTTTGAATTTTATCTAATATAACTACAGGATGTCAGTAGTAAAAAAAAATTTTTTAATGAATATTATGGATAAATGAATGGGAAGAGTACCAGAATGGACACTCAGCAAACCAGAAACAGCAGTTATATTCAAACCATGGGGCAAGGGGTGGAGATATATTAGGATCCCAGCTCCCTATAGCCTTTACATTATTTGACATTTTTATACGGAGCACTTATTTGTGAATTATTTATGTACATAGGACGTATTAGCTAAATTTAAAATGAGTTATTTACCTTGCATTTAGAGGGACTGAGTCTTCCTGGACTGCAGACTGCATTGTCACTTCCATGCCAAGCAGCAACCTTATGTATGACCTAGTTTCTGCATTTACAAAAAACAGGCTCAGGGAGAATGTGACTTGTCCAAATGGCAGCAAACCTTAGAGAACAATTTGGGCCCAAACCCGGTAATCACTTAAGCCAAGGATGGAGCGTTCTGCCTGGGCTTTTAATTTTCTTTCTAAGTTAACATGCATTTTAATCTAAAAATCTTGGACTCCTTTCTGTTATAAAATTCACAAGTCATCCTCAGATATGAGTTTAAGGGATGAGAGAATTATCAATTTTCTGATATCTTTGTTGTTCAGAAAAAAATATGGTTATAAAAAGATTTTTATTTTCTGCTTTGGGAGGACCGGGTGGGGAATATACTCTCTGGTTGGATTGTTCTTTGAGTCTATGTTGTAACTTACATCTGTGTACATGTTCCGTATACAGAGGTCTGTATGTGAAGCCCAGCAGGCAGGCAAAGGAAGCCAAGCTGAAGTCACATTAACAAACATACACTAACATTTGTTCTTTTACTTGTCATGTAAAGCAGCTGTTGTACACCCAGATCTCTCTCCAAAAGCACTTTATTCTTTCTTCTTTAAAGTTGCCAACCAGAGGTTGGAGAGATGGTTTGGCAGTTAAGAACTCTTTCTGCTCTTGCAAACAACTTGGTTTCGGTTCCTAGGACCCACATAGCAGCTCAGAATCATCCATAAATCCAGGTCCAAGAGATCAGGCACCACACAGGCATGTGGTATACATATGCACATGCAGGTAAAACACTCATACACATAACGAAAATTAAAATAAATAATTTTTAAAGTTATCATCAAAGCAGCCAGGCATAGTATGCATACCTCTCAGCACCCAGGAGATAGTGGCAGGCAGATCTCTGTGAGTTCAAGGGCAGCCTGGTCTACATAATTAGTAGGCCAGTCATGGCTACATAGTGAGACCTTGTCTAAATTAACGAATAGATGAACGAACAAGTTACCAAATCTGAGAGTGTAGACCAGTTCCACCACTATGGAAGTCAGCATGGAAGTTTCTCAAAAAACCAACAATAGAACATCCGTGTGACAAAGGTAAACCACTACTGAATATTGACCCAAAGGACCCCAGGTCAACACGTGACATCCATGTCCCCCACAGTCCTTTTCACAGGAAGGGAACCCACCTGGACGTGGTCTATATACACAGTAGAATTTCTTCAGCTGTCAAGAACTAAGCTGTATCATTTGGGAGGGAATGTATGCCATGGAGCCAATGACATTAGGTGACTTAGGTTGGTCTCGGAAGGACAAATACCAGGTTTTCTCTCATTCTTGGTTCCAAGATTTTATATGGAGACATAAAACTGTGTCATAAATACAGCCTGAAAATGGAAGTAAAAGTGTCCAAAGGAACAAAGAGAGAAGTGGGGGGAGGGGGAGGGGGAGGGGGGGCAAGCTCAGCACACAACATGCCCATCTATGAAAGCTTAAATAGACTTAGTAAAAATCAGTCCTGTAATGATTTTTATTTTAAGTCACCATGTTGTTCTATTCTGTCTGTTCACTCTGTCACCCAGGCTGGCCTTGAACTCATGGTGATTCTCCTGCTCACCCACTTCATAATTTTGACCTGAAGTGTGGAACCAATGACATCTAACTTGACAGTTTCTCTCCTTTAAAAACGTGCACTGTTCCTTTAAGTTGGGACACTTTGGCATGGAAAGGTTAGAAGAGTATTAGTAATCTTCACTTTCTTTCTTTTAACAGAAAGAAAATGGCTTTCATTTCGTTAAATTCCATCTAGACACAGATTCTGGGGTATCTGATAGCTGCCGCTCTTGTTTTCATAAACCCGGTGGGAATAAAATGGCAAGTACTCAAACAAGCGGTACTTGCTAGTCCAAGGTTTACAGCCTGTCCCTCCTGCATCCTGCAGCTTTGTGCAATGGACACTTCCAGGAACACAATCCCACCTGTGCCTGACTAGGACAGTCCAACCCACCTGTTTCCCATCAACCAATGCAGCTCTCTCTATCCCCCGCCCCTTGGTCCCTCTTCCTCGTTCTTCCTGTTGCAGCTGCCACTAGAAGTGTCCCCACCCTGTCCTTCTTCCCCCGCATCCTTTGATGGCGTTGCTTCCTTATCGCCTGCTGTGTTGGAACTTGTGGGCACTCCACCTTGTTCTCCCCTGTTGACTGTCACCCGCCCCCGGGTGAATGCTTTTTTCCTTTGCAAAGATTGCATTGCACCGTCCCGGCTTCCCACAATGGCTATCTTTGTGTTCGGCTCCTGGGCACCTGACTCATCCAGGAGAGCAGACAGCACACCATAGCTAGGCTGCCTGTGAGGGCGACAGCAAATAATGAGCAGACGGCAGTGTCCTGTGACCTCCACAGTCAGGGTCTGTTCGGAAGTCACCTTCAAGTCTGGCAGCTGCATCCTCACTGAAGACAGGATGTCAAAAGCATGCCTGGTCTTTCCTCCTGATCCTCTGCGACTTGACTGACAGGGAGGGAATTTAGCAGGGAGGACTCATGGCTGCCCTTTCAATGCAGACAAAAACTCTCTGATAATTGAAGCTTCTACTTTATAATTTCAGTGTAGGTGGAGTCAGCTCATACCAGGGTCAATTGTTAAATTTTAAGGAATTTCATGAGTCAATTGATATATTGGCTGCTGGAAATTGGCCATCAGGGGATATTTACACAGCTACACTCAACACTAACTGTTTTTTGTTTTTTTTTTTCCTTTTTCCTAAAACCAGTTGTTAAATATTTACCAGGATGCCAAAGACTGAGCTTTGATTAAACAAAAAAAAAACAGAAACGAGTTTAAAAAAAAAAGTGACATTTGAGCTTTGTGAAAATGCTTTGAATCTTGTGTCCAAAGCTCTTGAGTTCCCTTGAGAGACCCTTCCTCAGATAGAAGTCTGAGGGTTTTTTTCCTTCCCAACATGTATTGTCCTCTGTTCCCCACAACAGCAGCAGGCACCCCTCTAAAACCAAAACCACCAGGTAAAGATGTAGGGTGTCTTCTGGTTTCTGGTTTATTTTCTGTTTGCCTTCTCTGTCCCAAGTCTTACATTACAGTCACTGGTTGATAAATGGGGCTCCGTCAGAAAGTGACTCCATTGTCCATAATCTGCCTGTGACCTGCTTCTGCAGCTCCTGCCTACCACCTCTCCCTTCAGACCATCCCATATGCCATTTACCTGTCTCCTTCCTGACCCTGCCTGCACCGTGGAGCTTCTTCAGTGCCCTTACTTCGTACATGGAGGTTGTTTTGTGAAGCTTGGTCAAGAGGGAAAAGGTTTCAGATGCTGTGACACTGAAGCAGGGGCTGACCAGGACTCGAACCCACGTCTCCTGAAGCCTGCTCTAGTATTTGCACCAACATGCAGGTCTGCTTGTTCTGATTACAAAGTGCTCGTAATTCATTCTGCGTTGACATCTTAAACTTAGGCCAAGTGGTGGTTATGAACTTAGGAAAGAAAGACAGAAGGAAAGGAAGCGAGGAGGAAGAAAAGAAGGGTCAGGGAGGGAGGGAGGAAGGGAGAGAAGGAGGGAGGAGGGGAGAGAGACAGAGCGGGGGGTGGGGTTTGGTTCATGCCCAGTAGTGTTGAAAGCTCAGGCTTTCAAATAATATAATCAAAGGGAGATGGCTCAACAGGTAAAAGTGTCTGCTGTCCCAGCACGAGGACCTGAATTCAAATCCCCAGTACCTAAGTAAAAGCCAGGCCTAATTGTGAATGTCTATAACCCTGGCACTGCGGGAAGGGGAAAGTACATCTGTGGAGCTTGCAAGTCAGCCAACAGGTGAGCCGCAGGTTCAGCGTGAGACCCTGCCCTAAAGAAATAATGTGGAGAAGTAATTGAAGAAGGTGCTCACGTTAACCAATGACTTCCTCCTGCACACATGTATACTTGTGCATACGCATGTACATACAAAAACACACAGAACACATAAACACATACATAAATCAGTCAATCCCTCAGTGATGACGTTGCTGAGATGCTTTCTCTCCACTGCGTAGAATCTCATTCCTTTTCTACTGAATTCTGTCCATGTGTTGGGAACCCTGGAGCACACATTCTACTGAATTCTCTTTGTGGGACGGGAACCCTGGAGTGCACAGCTTCCTTCTTGCTGGCTGATAAAGTCAAGTACTGAAAGTCTCACTCTAAGAAGTTAGAGTGAACTCTAGCAATGCCACGAGGCGTCTTGAGATGCTGCTTGAAAAGACTAGGAAGAAAAACTCATCCAGCATGACAGGTGTTCAACAGAGTCTCTAACAGAAAAGAAAGAAAGGTTACAGTTGCCATTTTATATAGATGCACTATGTAGAGCTGGTACCCAGACACAGAACCCCAACATGCCTGCTCCAGCTGCCTGGATGATAAAAACTGAAGCTGAGAATTTTAGATGAGATCAATCGAGAGAGGGAAGGTCATGAATGTTAACAGAGGCAAAATTCACTCTCCCAGCTTCTCAGGGATGGAGACATCAACAACAGAGTTGCTTTCTTAACTCAACAACTGAGTTGAAAAATATTTCAAGTATCTTTGTCCTCTCTAAATATCTCCTTCATTTTCCACAATAGAGTCATTTGGTGAAAGTGGAGAGTATCTCAGACAGCAGCTCTGTACTGACAGGGTGACGGCATGGAAATGACACGGGTCCATCCTGTCCCTAACGTCCATGATTTTTTAAGAGCACTGATTGCTAACAGAAAATGATACAAGTAGCAAAGTCATTTGGGGCAGAGAAACTCAGTGTTTCCAGGGGCTGGAATAGGCTAGCTCTGCCTCACTTGCTCCCATCAGTATATTTTCTACAATCTAGTCTCCCTTTGGCCTCTTTTCCTGGTAAAAAGGCTGCCCTTTTCTGCATGATTTCAGCATCAAGTATAGCATAATGACCCAGACCAAGGCAGTGTGCTTTCAAATGAGAAATTTGTTAAATTGAATTTTAAAGAAAAGTGTCATTAAATGAGTACAAAAGATGTGCACAAGTAGAAGTGAGGTATCTCGTTTGTGGAACACAAAGAAATGGTTCCAAATATACTGTACCAGTGTTGAGGTCCATGTAGCCCAGTAGAGAGAATGCTGACCTAGCACAAGACCAGTAGACTGTCCCAGACACTTTGGGGTACGGAACCTATACCCTGAGATTTAACAATTCCTTGGAGGTTGCAAGCTGAGGCTCCAAACCCACTGGAGTGGGGCTTATCTTTGTGCCTGTCTGTGTACATGCATACGTGAATGCTTGTGTGTGTGTGTGTACATACACATTCCTGTGTTTGTGTGCATGTGTATATATTTGGAGGTCAAGTCACGTATCTTCCTCAATCATGCTCCACCTTATTTTTTAAGACATGATGTCTCACTGAATCTGAATCTGGAGCTAATTCAGTTAGGGGAGCTGGTCAGTGAGCGCCAGAGATCTGCCTGTTTCTGTCTCCCCAGAACTAAGATTACAGACTTGTTTCATCCAACCCCAGTTTATTTTGTTGGCAGCCTGGGTATTTGACTTCAGATCCTCGGGCTTGCACACCAAACACTTCCCCCACTGAGCCCTATCTCCTCAACCCAGAGTGTTATCTCTTAACGCTCTAAGCCTCATGTCACCTCCTGTAACAGGTGTACAGCACCTACTCTGAGAAGTTTTCATGGGAGGGCTCAAACAGGTATTGCTATTATTACTGTTAACAATAAAACTAGGGTGTAGGTGCAAGTTCTTTCAGATACAAAGAATGAAGTGGTAGAAAATACAGTATCTTATCTTCTTTTCCATAAAATAAATGCAGGTTCAGGGAAGCAACGTAGTGACGAGAGTACAATAATCCAGGTCCTAATGAAAGATGGCAATCCAGTGATTAACCCACTGCCTGATCACTCTGGCTATTACATCATTCTGGTACCTACTGTGACTCTTACTAAACTCATTTCTAGATTTACATTTCCGCAGAGATAGGTAAAGGTAAGTCCTTTATTTCAGTTCCAGAAACTCTTTTCCCAGAAAAAGATAGAGCTTGATTTAAGTATTATTTTGCTCAGAGGAAAGGTAATGACCACAAATATTTCACAAACGCCTTTTCCCAAATAGACATAATCACATTTCCATCCAATCTTGGGATTCATTGAATCTAGGAATTAGTTTGCAATTACCTATTATCTCCAATAGAATCCTAAAAACAGATGAAAGCATTTCTTTGTTACAATTAGCTTTCATTTCATCCCAAAATCTAATGGAAAAACTGTTTTTATTCTAAATTCTGGCTGAATTTATTTTGTCTTTTAGTCCTGGGGAAAAAAAAGACGTGGAAATGAAGGCTGCAGAATGGGGGATAAGATGCACATTCGGTTCCAATTAGCTACCTGGAAATTCATCTTTCAGATACACAGCAGCCTTCAGATGCCAGCACTCATAAGGGAATCCCATTTCCCCTTGTTTTCTCCCTGGGGGAAGAAGTAGAATTTTTCCTTGCTTAGTGATTTGTAGGCTCCTGAAAAATTATAGAAACTGAAGAGAGCTCAGCTCAAGTGACCTCAGTTACAGGAGAGATGAATTGGGATTTATTCTCTTCTATTTCATCTCACACAACTGTGTTTACTTCAAGTACCAAATACCTAAGTCTTGGAGGTACTCGTGGTAGGAAGCAAAGGGAAGGTTTTCCAACCTTCTGAGACAGCACGGGGTGGTCTGCATTTTACTCTCCCTCCACCGGCGAGTCTAATCCAGCCTTGCCAATCTTCTGTTTAGAAACACTGGCAATCGACAGAGTTTTGAATTAATACAAATATGAAGAAGCGCAGCTACTTGCTACTTGGTAGATTTAGATAAGTTGCATAGTATCTAAGGCTCCATTTCCAGTTCTATAAAGAGAAATTAATCATATATCTACTTCAGTTATTGTTATGACAATTACATGACCTGGGTCTAGCATAGGTCCCCTTTCAAGGGGCCTAGAGGAATGCATACATAAATCATATAAAGTGACACCAGGGGCTGGAGTGTAGCTGAGTGGGTAGAGTGGCTGCCTAACATGAACAGTGTTCTGGATTCAATCTCTAGGATGGCATAAACTGGAAGTGGTGGTAAATGCCTTTCATCTCAGCACTTGAGGGTGGAGGCAGGAAGATCAGAAGTCCAAGAGCATCCACAGCTAGTTACCAAGTGTGAAACCAGCAAGAGATCCTGACTCAGAAAGAAGAAAGAATGAAAGAAAGAAAGAGAGAGAGAGAGAGAGAGAGAGAGAGAAATACCAGAAAGGAACTACACACACACACACACACACATGCAGATTCATGATGAGAACAGACATTCATACACATTTATGTTTTCATTATTTATACTGCCATGCCATCTTGCTGTTTAATGTTGAGTGTGTGCATTTGCATATTTGTAAGCACAAGTAGGTCCTTCCTCTATAATCACCTTGCAAAGTTTTTAGGAACTATTTGTTGCTTTTTCAGAAATATCTGTTCCATCATAGCACTCTGCACTTCAAAGGGACACAATGAATATGTAAGCCATAATGCGCTTGCTGCATCAAGTGGGGCGAGGATGCTGGAGCCTTGGTCAACCTTCCATGACCCCCATGACTCTCACTAAAGAAAATCAGTTGGATCAAAAAATCTAGATCTTGGATGAATTTAAAATTTTATTATATACCTTTTAGTTTGGAGAACAAATTGGTATTAAAAATGAAGACAAATGAACAAATGTTCTGGTTTTCATATAGTTCTGATTGTTTCTCAGTTATCTTGCACAGTTTTGATTGCCATGTGATAGCTCGGTTAAATAACTTGATGAAATCAGAAATATTTGGAGTATCATCTTAGGACATACTTGGGGTGATGCAGGTAACCCCACAATATTCAGGGTATGACTTTGACATATTCCAAAGAAGTCAAGCAAAGAAAAAAATTGTTTTACTAAAACCTGCAGTGATGATAATTTCTTTGTGGATTGTAGAAAATACTGAACAAGCACAGCTGATATCTATAGCATCCATTTCATTGTGATTCTCAACGGCTTGGGCTACATATGTATCCCAAAATGCTCATGCTATTGCTTTAGCAAAGGACTAGCCAAATACTCTTTACCATCTCTAAGACTGTTCTGCCTGCCTGGGTCAGAAGTGGAAATATATAAACAGTCTTACTGGGCTTGAACTTGAAAGAAAAATCAGTCATCTGCACACGATCTGTGTTGCAGCAAAATGTAATTTCTCCCTCTGACAATGTGTTTATGGTTCTTAAGTTATCTTGATTGCCAAGAGAAATCTGTTTTGTGTGGCAGGCTTTTCTGACTTTAAAATGTCACATGCCACTACCCCGCCCCCACCTCCCCTAACCTCTCAACTAAGTCACAAATTGACTTGACTCTCAAGTAGGTTAAAAAAATAATTTCCTGAAAATTAAAAGTCTGGCACAATACTACACTAAAAGTCCATTTATCTTGTCTATTTTCATAAAGCTTTGCTGCAGCATCTGGCAAAACGCCCACTTCTAGTAACAAAAGTCCCCAAGGACATTTGGCAAAAGAGACTTTTCTTTTATGGCTCTGAAAGTCATCCTGAGCTTCCTAACACATGATTTTAAAGGCTTACAATTAGGATTTGTAATAGTATCTTATATATGATCTTGAAACATAAAGAGAAAGTAAAAAGACCATGGCAGGAAGGTGGCAATCGAATGGCTGAGTATATAGCGCCTGAGTTCGCCCTCCTATCCGTTGACTCCATCAGTCAGAGGAGAACTGAGAGCTAAGGAGTTTCTTGTTATTATGAAAGATAATGACTGAAGATTATCAAGATGGGGCTGTGCAATGATTCACTCTTGTTTAATCAGCTACAACGTGTGTTAAGCTCTCTCCTCATCTCGGTATAAACCAGACTAATCTTTCCACTTTCCTGCAGGAAACGACTGTGGGCATTGTTTATTCAGCCTTCCTGATATTGAGTAAACCTCTCTTCTCTCCTCTGCTTCCCCACCACTCAGCTGAGGATGAGGCATTCCCTGTTGAGACTGATTGCACTCCCCTGTTCATGTCAGGTTGAAGCATTCCATTCTGAAAGCAGTCCAAGGACTATGGACATTTCTGGTGCTCTGGAACTAACCAAAGGATCACGCCAAACCCTCCCCTCTTTGAGGCTGTAAAAGAGAAATGGACTGTGAAGAATCATTTGCTTGGAACGCCTCTGTAGAAACTGAAAATCTGTGTGGAAGAGAGGGCAGGCACAACCCGCCCATTTGACAGGACGTTTCCCTTTTTGACCACAGCTCTGATGACCAGATCCTACTTTTAGCATGGACTATGCTAAGGCAAAGCCACTTTGTCAGTTCCCTGACATTGCAATCAATAGTCATTCCACCTCAATGATTTACTCTCCACCTATTACCAATAAACCTAAAGCCACCTCACCAGCGAATTCCTTACACTGAAACTACTGATACCAAATTCCAATGTGATTAGAGAATTAGGCTTTTTTGCTTTATTGCCTTTAGAGTATTGGAGGATTTTTTTTCTTCCTTTATTAAATTAAATACTTTAGAAGAGTTTGAAACTCTTCTGAGGCATGACCAAAGACACAATTCCATCTGTTTTGTTTTTCTTATTCATGACATAGATGATTTTATTTTAAACAGTGCATGCATTTCACGTTAATTCTTCATGTCTGTCAGAGCACATCATCTGTGATGTGTGGTGACTTACCCATAGCACTTTGCAAGAAGATTTAGGCAGAAAGTGAAAACAGCTTTGGGGAAAAAAAAAATAGTAAGCTCTAAGGGGAAGTCAAATGATTGTAAGGTTGCTGGGTTCCCATTCCCGCCTGAGCAAAGAGTTTAACGAGACCCTGTGGCTTCCGGAAACATGAAGGAAGCTCTTCTCCTCTAAGCAGTGTATGATGGACCCAATTTTCCTGGACAGGCATCAAATGTCTAAGCGACTGTAGCCACTGTCTCTTTTGAGTGTTTTGTGGAAAGGACAGAAGGCAGCCATGGAGCAACCCTGTAAAGAAAGCCCTGCCCTGGGGGTGTTCTTTGGTCTCCTTTCATTAGAACTGAGCTGTCCCAATAAAATGCTTCCACCTCTGAGGGTGGAAAGAAAGCTCAGTGGTTAAGAGCACTGGCTACTCTTGTAGAGGACCTGGGTTCGATTCCCATCACCCTCATGACAGCTAACAATCATCTGTGACTCCAGTTCCAGGAAAAATCCAATGCCCTCTTCTGACCTCCACAGGCATTGCAGGCCATGGGTGCACTTAAACACATGCATGCAATACATTCATACATATAAAATAAGAATAATAAATTTTTTTTAAAAAGAGAAGCTTCCACTTCTAAAGGCTCTGGGCTACCCTTGTCACCCAGATTCTAAACTGGTGAACTCCTACAACTTCCTGTCACCTCACTGCCACAGAGAGCAGAGCGCTGAGGACCAATGGATAAAGAGGGAATTTCCTCCAAGAAAATTAATGTTGGGGACTGAGGATGCTTTTGTTCATAAAGGACTTGACAGGCAAGAAGGGGACCTGAGACCAGAGCACACACATTGGGAAAGAAAATCCAAATCCAGACCACACCTGTAATCCATCCTGAGGGGCAGAGCGGAGAACCGTGGAGGTGATGGCACAGGAAGATCTCTGTGGCTTGATGAATCAGTGAGCTTCAGGTTCATGAGAGGCCACGACTCAAAACATAAGATGAAAGGCAAGATTGCTCAGGAGGTAAAGGCACTTGCCACCAAGCCCAACTACCTGAGTTCCACCCCCAGGATCCCACATGGCAGAAGGAAACAACCACATGTTATCCTTTGACATCTACATACACAACATGGGACATATGCACTACTGCCCTATGTGTGTATATATACATGTGTGTATATAACACATGTATACAAAGATAGTAATAATAATTAATATGCAAGTAAAATTATATACTAATTTTTTAAAGATCTTCATTTAACAAACAAACAAAAAAACACAGTCCAGTAGATGAGTCCACATTGAAAGACAACTGGGGACACAAACCTGACTCTGTAGGTATATATATATATATATGTATAATATTATATATATAATATATATATATTATATATATATAATGTATATGTAATATGTGTGTAATATATATGTTATATATGTGTAATATATATGTAATATATATGTTGTATATGTGTATGTGTGTGTTAGAGTACAGAAAACTGGACAGAGGGGGACTAAGGGGATAAGGGGTGCAGACAGGGAAGGGCATCCTTATATGATAAGAATGTATTGTATGAAATACACAAAATTTCAATTTAAAAAAGGAAAAAAAATGAGGAAGACACTCAAGACTGGCCTCAGTCCTTTGCATGAATATCACACACACACACACACACACACACACACACACATATTAGTTTCAATCAATGCTATGAAATTTAGAATACCTAAGCAAGTAGAAAGCACCATGGGACAAAACTGAAATTGTCAAACTCTCCATAACAAAGGCTTTAAGGAGTGATGGGCCCTGTGCATTCCATCCTCAGGACATGTGCTGAGTTCCTCGCCCTGCTAGGATGGGCTGATTCGTGAAGGTATGTTCTCGCTCAAAAGAGCATCTACCATTCCATTCTCAGACATGTGACTCCCCGTTACTGAAGGGAGTACAGGGGTCAGCCTCAAGAAGAAGCCACCCCACCTAGCAGAAGACATATCATTAAGCCATTCATTCTAACCCCAGCCCTGCCTAGCCCTTAATCTTCTTTCATGCAGGCATTCCTTCAACCCCTGTCCCAATACTAACTGATCTTGTGGAAACTCTCAAACCACTGTGGATGTGAGTTCATATGAGACATACTTGCAGGTTATAATATTTAGTCAGCACACATCTTACAGAACACAAATTATGCACCCTGGAAATAATTTGGGGTTAGTTTTATATTTTTCCTGGTAAGATTCACTAACCTCAAATATTTTGAAAAATATGATTACAGAATTAGGTTTTCTTTTCTTTTTTGTCTTTATTGCATTTTGAATACTGGATGGAGTTCTTTTTCCATTAAGTTAAGTATATGAGAATTTGAAACTCAAAGTCACAATTCTATGTTGTTCAAGTGACACACACACACACACAGACACACACACACACACACATTCAGAAGGTTGCATTTTGTTTTTAGTATTCATCTCATAAAATACAAATTATGGGTCTTGGAAACAGTTTGAAATGACTTTTATGGTTAGTGTCCAGTAGGTTTCATTAAGGGCAAGCACCTTTTTAAATGTCATGTTCCTAATTAGTCATTACATCATGATTTAATGCTGTGTTATATGCTTTAAGGGTCTTCCTGTCCGTCCTTGGTCAATGCCATTATTCTTTTTTCATTGCTATTCCCAAAATGTTACACATGAGATTCAAAATGCAACTGCTCTCAGGGGCTATTCAGGACACAAATCAGAAAAAAAAGTACTGGCTAAGATATTGGATGCTACACTAGCTATATTTTAATCATCCATATCATCTCATCTTGTTATTTGCATAATTTTCCTTCAGACCCAAATAAATATTTGCAATAGCCAACCTAATCCTGTCAGCCCCTGGCATGCAAACTCTATCTGGAATGCCTGTATTTCTTTTCTTGTTCCAAAGCCATCATCTCCACAAATACCTCCTGTGTTTTTTATTCCAATACCTGTCATAAGTGTCCCTGGCATGACCCAACCCATAGCTGTAGAGACAGAAACAAGCAGCAATACCAGGTTATTTAAAAGAACCCACAGGTGATCAGGGACAGCTGGGAGAGAACATATGTGATTCTACCTATCTGGTCTATCTACGCTAACACCTGAATCATGATTACAGTGATCCTTGCTGTTCTTTTGGATAAAGCATCTTCTATACTACACCAATCATTGCCTAGATTCTTCATCTTCATTCGTATCAAGATGACAGAAGAAGGCATCATTGAGCACAAGAGCCCACATAAAGGTATGAACTGCAAACAGTTTATTAATTAGCAACTGAAGCATAGTCTCTGATCTTTAGGAAAGAGAGTATAAATGAAAAACAAGTACCTACTTCAGACACATGATTCCCAACAGAACTGCAGACACCATCAATGGGAATGGTCACAAGAAATTATTTGTTCACCTTAAATTCTCTTCTTTCTCTTCCTGTGGCCCTTTGACAGTGTTTCTGTCCTATACCATTTACCCTGGGATTCTTAGATCAGAGGTTTTAAACAAATTATAGACAATGTTCCATCTTTCTGTTTAATAAATATTGGTAACACATACCTTAAGGTATCCAATTGTAGGCCCCCTGAACCAGGCTGATAAGGCCACCAAACAAGGCAGACTCGGTACCATAGTCATAAAGCAAGGCAAGCAGAACATTGGCTGGTTTGACTTGGTCTAAAGATCTTGTGTAGTGTACAAACTACCTTCCTATATGCTGAGATGAAATACCCAACAGGACAATCTAGAGGAAAACAGGGTTATTTTCAAGGAGTTTCAGATGACAGTCCATTGTGGTGGCGAGGCATGGTGGCTGGAGCATTTTGGTCCACAGGGTGGGAACTTACAGGACTTCTTGTTCACATCTTGGTGCATCAGGAGACAGAAACCCCTGGCTAGCATAAAGAGTGAATATATCCCTCAAAGTCAGCCCCCAGATACCAGCTTCTACCTAGGCTGCTATCCCAAAGGCTCTACAGTCCCTCAGAATAGTCATTCAAAGACATGAACTTGGGGGGCAATTTCAGATTCAAACCAAACCACATACATGTCAGCCTTATGAAGGAAGTGCTTGCTTTGAAACTTCATAAATATTTTTATCACTGTGTTTTCTTTGTTATTTATGCTACTTAACAGAGCATAACACGAAAATATTGTGATTTGAGAAAACTTAGAAACCACTGAGAAAATACATTTGTGTACTAATAATAGCTGGAAGGGTCTGTTAGAAAAAGGGTGAGGGGGATTTAATGAACTGGGGGCCGGGGGGATGTCAATTTTAACTGTTGAAATGACCCAGGGCACTGTGCTATGTTTAATTCTTAACTGGCAGTGTGATCGATATTTCAGGGTTCACAATACATATCCATTCCATCCCAGAATAAAACTGGAAGTTCCACAGTAACAGAGTAGTCTTTTTCCTGCTTGTCACTGTCCCCAGGCCTGAAGTGTAGAGGCTTCATCGGCTTGCCAGTCTTTCCCTATATTTAAAAATGTCATGGCAAATTTATATCTACCACTAAAGAAATCATAGGAAATATGGCTTCTGCTTGTTTGGGGTTTGGTTTAGATGACTGAATATCATTAGTAACCTGGGCTAACCTTGAATCTGTCATCCTCCTGCCTCCATCCTCCCAGCACTCTGCCCACTACACCCAGCTTCTTCCTGTCTTTCATTCTGTGTTTCCAGTTACGCTTCTACGACAGCGTTGTTCAAAGGAACATCTATGTGTAGATCTAGACCATGAATATGTCATCTTCCCTTAAAATGGGAAGGGGAGCAAAATTGTCCTTTCAAAGAAACTTCACAAGCAGAAATCTTGACAGGTACGCGGGACTCTGATGCAGCCATTGCTTCTACGACCCCTTTATTTCAGTTTGAATTTTCCGCATGCTCTTGGGACTTACAACACCCTAACAGGACCACATCCCATTTAAAAGATGGGACTCTTTTGCCTATACAGCACTTCCTTCTGTTCCCACCACGAGGAGGTCATGTACAGCACCATTGTAGCCAAATTCTTCAAAGCAATAAATTAATTGAATGATTGCTTTCTGTTGAGTGAGGAACAGCAAGAGCCTCACTGCCATGGCTGGTCCTTTCAAGTGAATACTTAAATCCCCGGGACACCAAGAGGAATTCCCTATAAACCAGAATAAATGATCCATCTCTGTGTGATACATCTATTTTTATTATACCTGCAGGTAGACATTGATGTGCCTGTTCTTTTTACCCTAAAGCGGAAGACATTAATGAATGAGATGAAGTTATAGCTCTCAGAATGGGATGATTTCTTACCTGGATGACTGCCAAAATATATGCCAAGTTCAGGAAAGAGAGGAAGAAAATAAGGAGTCGAGTGGCACAGACATTCCAGGAAGACCCCTTAAAAGTTGTGAGTTTGTTGTTTTGCTCCCAGCATTCTTCTTCCCTGAGCTCCATGACTTTTAGCTTGGTGCATGTTCAAAGCTCTTTGCTTCCAGAAGTTCAGTTAAAAACTATTCTGAATTTTGCACTTAAGTTACTGCTAAGTTTTCAATGGTAATTTCAGCAAGGTTTTGGAACTTAGGGGGAAAAAAAGGTTGGAGAAAACATTATAACACTTTGACAAAATGGTAAACACTTTGACAAGAAAACCAGTTTAGCTCTGACAAGACTTTGTCTCCTCTGACCAGGCTGACCTCCTTGGGGGAGTCCCGGGGGAGCAAAGGAAACCACTGATATAATCAATCTTAACATTGTAGCAGTGGCTTTGATTCTGTCCCATGCAACACACACATCAATTAAGTGGAAAAACAAGGACTGAACTACTCAGTTAAGGGGTCGAGTGGAAAAACAGTTGGAAAGTCAGACCCCGAGAAAGGTTATCAATGGATCAGTGTCAACCAAGGGACACTCAACAAATGGTGTCCTGGTTGCTCTTGGGTGAGCTCTGACTCTGTGGTGGCTGAAGGTATCTGTGGGTGACCTGAAGGATTCAGTGAGAAGAGAATTTCATTAAACTCTGAATGGGAAAAGTGGGCAGCCAGATTCCTGAAAGGCAGGCAATAAAAATCAACAGAAAAATACATTGAGTCGTCAAAGTGACTGGCTACAACCACAGTAAGGTTAATGGGGAAAAAAAATGGAGTGACAGAAGACAAGACCTGCTTAACAAAGACAAGGACAAGTAAGGCACATGGAAATCTGGCCACAGAGGCCATGAAGAATCTCCACTGGAATCCTGCTCTGTGGCCACTGGAGAAACCTATCTCCTGATTTACCTTGCCCAAAGTTCCTTTTGCGGTGCATGGTAAACTTAGAACTCTGCCATACTTGCAAAGAGGAAGAAAAACAGTGTGGTGAAACACAGCAGATTGCTTTTTAAGTTTTTTTTTTTTCATTGCTATTTTAAACAGATAAGAGCATCATGGAGCTGTGGTGGTGGTTGGAGGGGCGGAGGACCCAGGATAGTGCTTATAGCACAAGCATGAGAATCTGAGTTCCGGTGCTCCGCAGCCTCGGAAGAAGCTCCGTAAGGCAGCACTTGTCTGTAACCCCAGAACTGGGGGATCAGACACAGGAGGGTCCTTGGAGTTTCCAGCTAGTCAGGCTAGCCCAATCAGGGATCCCCAGGTTCAGTAAGAGACCCTGTCTCAAAGAGTAAGGGAGAAAGCAGCTGAGGAAGATACCCTACACCAATCTTTGGCCTCCACACACTTGCACATACACATGAACAGTGAACACACACAGACACACAAGCATATACACAAAATCTTGTCTTGCAAGAGGGCTAGCTTCACCCCAAAAGCTTAATGTGCATTTTGTGTGGTTTCTGTACTACATCTGTTCACCTTGTGCTACTTCCCATGAGCACACACACTTAGCTTACTATGTGAAATCCACCGCCAATGACTTGTTCTTGAAAGTAAGTCAGGTCCAATAGTCCCTTTCCCTAACTTCAGGAAGGGAAGGGAGCTAAAGCATAGAACTGACAGAAAACTTTTCAAAAAGACAAGTCCAACAGAAAAACACAAAAATAGCAGCCTATGATCAGTTGTTTCCTGTAATATCAAAATTCTTGAGAAATCTAAAGAAAAATTATCTTGGACTATTAAAAATAGAGGCTTAAAATATGAGAAAGCAAAGGATGTGGGTTGATTGACACAAAACCGTGTGCAGGAGATCCAAACTTGAAATACAAGCAACTTGTAATACGAGGAAAATCCTAACAGAAACAGTACAGTTACTTCATCTTACGTGGCAGAAGTAGACAGAATGGAATTTGGAATGTAAAGATAAAGGATAAGGTTAGGACTAATGATTTCCAAACTGTGGAAAGAGGGGGGTGGGGGCAGAGGGCAGGACGGGGAGGGAGGGAGAGGGAGAGGGGAGAGGGGAGGGAGAAGGGAGGAGGGGGAGCACTTGGTAACCCATTTTTCGTTTGTTTCTGAGGTGGAGTCTCATGTAACCCGCATAATCTCCAACTTTCTGTATAGCTGAGATTAACTTTGAATGTGTACATGTGAGCATGTATGTGTGCATCTTCTTTGCGCATGCACAGGCCAGAGGGACCTGTCTGGTGTCCTTCTCTATCACTCTCTCACTTTGTCACACGTTCCTTAGAGGTACGGTCTCTCCCTGAACCTGGAGCTTGTTTTATTTTTTTCCAGTTCGGAAAGCATCCAACCCCAGTGATCCTCCTTGACGCCCCGCACAACACAGTGTCTTTACAGCACACAGGGTCGTGCTCAGGTTGTACATGAGTGATGGGATCCAAAATCCTCTCCTTATACCTGGAAAAGAACCCTGACGCACTGAGCCGTCTCTGCAGCCCTAGTCTACTTTTGCTTGCTTAACTTAATCTTATAAACACAAACTTCACATTATCGCCAGAAAACACAAGCGAACTCTACCATTTCCTGGCCCATTATAACCCTAAAAATTGGTGAGTATACTCTTTATTTACTCTTGACAAAAGCAGAGAGGAAATTAAAATTTCAGAGTTGGAAGGATGATGCAGGCTTATAAGGCAAGCAAGAGGACAGGAAGTTCAAGGTCAGATGGGTTATATAGCAAGACCTTATCTCAAAAAAAAATAGAAAAAGAAGAAATGAAAGACAAGGAAGACAAGGGAGAGAGAAAAGGAAAGAGGGGAGGGAGGGAGGGAGGGAAGAAGGGAGGGAGGGAGGGAAGGAGACTCCGATGAATATAAAAATCAGATCTCCCATAAAATATGGTATCTGTCTCTTAGATCTCTGATAATCCATAAAACACCAAATGATCTTCCGTAGACATGAAATCTCGAGTGATTTTCCGCATGTGAACTTACTGAACTGCCATAAATTGAAGAGTTTTACAAGTGCTAATAAATTTCAGTTTTGGGCTTGCTCTCTCTCGCTCTCTCTGTCTTGCTGTCTTCATATTAAGCATGTTTTATCGTGAAAAGACTCATACTGACCTGATCCAAACATTCCTTAGCTGCATAATAGTTACATTTTTTTTCTTTCACGTCTTTGGTTTTATTATTAAGTAATCCCTGGTGGCAATAAACATACACACAACGGTGCAGAAGACACAGATCTGAGAACAGTGAGGAACACTTCAATACGATTGGAAACAAAAGATGATTCTTCAAATATGCTTCATAGAATTTTCATGACTGCAGATAATATTCAATTATAAGTGGCCAAGAAAAATAATGAATACACAAATAAGGGAAATGGCCCTGGAGCACAGGTTTTCCATTATCTAAATTTATTTATATACACATGCACACATTTACACTGGAAAATTTCCACACAAATAAATATCTGTGTTTGTGCCTATGTGCTGCTGAAACTGAGAGGCCTGGGAAGGGAGCAATTAATTATGAAGACATCTTGCTTATCCACAATGTCAAATCAAATCATTCAAACATAAGGATTTTATTTATTTGAGTTTTGCAGGGTAAATGTGCTAAATCTTCAGAGCTGACCAGTAGACCCACTTAGAGTCTCTGGATAATATACTGTCCATCCTTTCTCGTGCATGTGTGAAATAAAAACAAAAATCAACCAAAGTCTGAATGTATTATCTTTTCCAGAATTCTGAGACAGAGTCCAAGACATATTGATTCAAAGTAGATAGTGGGATAAAGAAATGACCAGACAAAGTGTCTATAAGTCTCATCCTTATCTTAACATCTGGGTTTCAAGTTCACAAGAATTGAATTGAAATCCTTTCTTCCTCTTGTGGTCTAGAAAATTACCTTCTCCATTCTCAAGAACTCCCAAATGACAACATGGTATACGTCTCTTTTCTTAGTAACAGAAAACCCAAAGGCTTTATGGAACAAGAACTTGAAAACAATCATCCTACAGAAGTAGAGTGGAAGGAGAGGAGACTAAAGAGATCCTCATTAGGGGATGACGTGACAGGCCTTCTCCCCTGTATTGCAGGAGTGGTGGTCTATTTTCTGGGTGAGAGAAATGATGGTCCTTATCTGTGCTGCCACCCTCCAATTATTCCTGAAGGAAAAAATATCCTTCATTCCACAAGACTGTAAATGATATTTGATTAAAAGTGGCCAAGAAAAATAATGAATATACAAATAAGGGAAATGACTAAAGCACACGTTTTCTGTTATATAAATCTATTTATGCGCACAAGCACACATTTACAATCTGCAGTATTAAGTTAAAGAGTCTGGGGGAAGAATTAGCAGCCACATCATACAGGCTTCAATCAAATAAATCAGAGACATTAGGCCAGAGACGAAATCCATATGTGTATTCAAGTATCTGTAAAACTACAGTATGGGAAGGAGAATAGATCTGGTCTGGACTCCAGGAATACTCAGCTGCATCTCATCACTAAATGAACTTGCAAAATTCATTCTGCCTCCATGATCCTGAGCAATTTCTGAGAATTTATGACTTCAACTTATTGTGCCTTTGCTTTCAAGCCAGGTGAGGATTAAGTCTCTACAGGCACAAGAGAGTACTTTCCACCTTCAGAGGGCTCTGTAGAATGGGAAGATGGCTCGCAGTAAAGTTACTGCCTTACAACCACAGAGCCCTGAGCATCACCCCAGAACCCACAATAAAAATAACAAGTTGGGCATGGCGGCAAACACTTGTAGTCCCAACACAACACAGGAGAGGCAGAGACAATGGGTCCCTGGGGCCTGATGGTCAGCCAGCCTAACCTACTTGGTGAGTTACAGACCAGTGAGTCATCCTGTCTCAAAAAACACAAACCAAAAAAAATTGAGGACACCTGGGGAATTGCACCAGATGTTGTCCTCTGGCCTCTACAAGAACATACATGCACACACACATACTTGTACACATGTACTCAAATACACACACATACACACACAAAGATCTCCATAAAACATTTTATATATTTTTTATTATTTTTATTTTATGTGTATGAGTATATTGCTTGCATGCATGTAAAGGCATTTGTGTCATGCAGTGCCCTCAGAGATCAGCAGAGGATATTGAATCCCCGGGAACTAGATTTACAGATGGTTGTTAGCTGCCATGTAGGTGCTGGGAATTGAACCCAGATCCTCTGAAAGAAAAGTCAGTGCTCTTAACACTGCTGAGCCATCTCTCCAGTCCCGAACATTTTCTTATGTATACTGATCGCCTATCTGTTTAAAATCTATATTCTTTGCTCATACGAAGGGAACCTGTGGGCTACTCTGCAAGGAAAATCAAAGTACATTGATATTCACTATTTAAACTTTAGGAAGAAGTACCACATTTTTAACCTGCTTATAAGTAGAAGTGTGAATGTTTCAAAGAAGTGATTCTATAAAGGCAGATTCATTACTACAAGAAACCAAAGGCAGAAGGATGAGAAGAGGCCAGAAATTATAAACTTTGTAGCATCTATGTTTATTCTGCAAACAACTATTTTCCACATACCCTCGCCTATACAGTTAGAAAACACTGATTAGGAAAAAAATTCCTAAAGGACCTTGAGAAATCCTGTCTCTGCAATATAATTATCAAGAAAGACAATATAAACTAGTATCTTATTTCATTCCAGATACTAAAAACAAGTACCAGAGACAGAGTGACTGATAAAAACCACAAATACATTTCTCTTGAATCAGTAAGCTAGAGGTTCGAGGTCAAGGTGTAACAGATGTGGGAGCTGTGTAGGACACCTAGTTTCTAGTTCTAAAACGGCTCTTCCCTGCAAGCTCATAGTAGAAGTGAACAGGAGTGTATATTAGCCTTCTGTAAGGACATCAATCCATTCATCAGAGCTCTAGCCATGACCAAATCACCTCTCAAAGTTTACAATTCCTGTACAATTCCTGATCCATCATAGTAGGGGCTGATGTTTTGTTATATAAATTTTCTGGAGGGAACCATGGCATTTGTAAAGGGTAGAGATGAAAAACAGCTCAAAACATAAAATAAAATTCATATAAAGGCAGGACGAAGAGGTAGGCAGATTTCTGTGAGTTCAGCTCAGTCCATTCTACATTGTAACTTCCAGGCCAACAGGGCTACAAAAAAAATTAATATAAAAGAAAGCATGCCTTTCCTTTCATGAATGTTGGCTATCAGGATAACTAAAACATATCAGTAAGATGGCTATGAAATTAACAAGGTAGAATTGGTGGGCTGAGGTATCAACTTAGAGTATATATATATTTCCAAAGTGCTGTTCACCTCAAAGGCCTCAAGATTATCTCAAGGCTAGCTTCAGAGATCAGTATTTATACACTACTTAAAAGTGGACATATAATACTAGATAAATATGAATTCATATAAAGATATGGCTATGTGGTATTTATATATAATGCATATCTTATAAATATCTACACAGAACTTTGCTATGTAGATATCCACATGTATTATAAATATATTAAAATATACCATATATGTGTATACCAGATGTATCTGGTTCTACATCACATCCTTACATATTTTAAATATACCTGTATGCTACTCTGATCATACAGCATAAATTTATTTGAGAGCATGACTAAATTCAAACTAGCTTGTTTTCATTCCTTACTTAGAGAACGATAAAATAGGAAAATGCTACCTTATTAGAGTCTTTAAAAGAATTTTTTTGAGAAAAAAGCTATTTGTGCTATATATAAAAAAAAAAAAAGTTGGAAACCACAATTGACTGTTTCCTCTTCTTCGAAGAGATGGCATTTCTAAGCCTTTGAAGACATATTAGAAATAAAGTTATTGCTACATAGTAGGTCCTCAGTATATTTTACTATTATTATTTATTATTGCTTTAAGATCCTTTTTCCTCTTCCCTAACTTCCCAGGTTACAGAACTGGAATGTGGAAGGGGATGTACCATTCATTAGTGAGACAGATTCGAGTTCAACATAAAGTTTTACTGATTTTAAAGAAATACTTACCAGTGGCAAGGATGGTACACCTGAAGGGAGCTCCTGTCCTTAATGAAGACTGATTTTGGAATCTCCTTTGTTCCCAAGATAAATAAAATTGGAGACAGTTTGCATAATAAATTATGGTAGGGGAAAAGCTTGAATGGTTGATTTATTATCCTAAGTTTTCCTCATCTTATACCAAATGCATGACACATGTTTACTCTGGATTTATAATTAAGGTTCATTTTTATTTGTTTTTTTTTTTTGAGATAGGATCCTCCCTGTAGTCTTATCTAGACTAGAACTCACTATGTAAACCAGGCTGGCATAGCTCTCACAGAGACCTGCCTGCCTCAGTCTCCAGAGTTCTGAAATTAAAGGTGTAGACCACCACATACTGTAAATAAGGTTTATTTTGAGTTGAGGTCACCATCAAAAAATTGACCAATGTTTTCTCCCACGGTGACTGTGATGTGTCTTCTTACATATTTATTTCAGCCAGTTTTAATCCTTGAGACAAATATGCATTTCTAAAAGTAAAATAATTTATTGCTTAAATTGAGAACTTTCAGATGATATAGGAAATTTCAGTTTCTTTCTGATTCAAGAGAAATGTATTTGTGGTTTTTATCAGTCACTCTGTCTCTGGCTAAGCATTCTGAGAGAGAATTAGAAAGAGCCTAGGCTCACCCTCAGGAATTGTATATGTTCTAGTCAGTGTCCTTGGCATCTTAGGCACCTAGCTGAAAAATACATCACAAATAATCAATATATTCTGTTTTAAATATTACATAAATGCCTTTCTCCAAATGTTTAATTTCCATTAAAATTCCCCTACATATATAATATTACACATAAAGAATGATTTTGGAAAAGTAAATCAATTTGAAACTAATATGTGTAACTAAATCATATGGTTTGTTGAAAGGTCACAGAGTCCAACTTATTTTAAGTTGAATGAACATACTTGGCAAAGCAGAAGTCTTTGAGAAAATGAATGTGCAATCTATTTTAAAGTAAGTTCTAGTATAGCAAGCAGCCTCTGTAACATTCTTGTTACCTCAATCAATATAGCTGGATGAATTACACCTTATAAAAAAAGCAGCAAAGTAAATATAACCCATAATGCGGGCAAAGCCTTTACCCCACATTAAAAGGCTTTGCAGAAAGTCATTATATCTTTTTTTTTAATTTGTGTGCATGTGTGTGTGCGTGCATGCGCGCGCGCGCGCGTGTGTGTGTGTGTGTGTGTATTAGCATGTGCATGTCATTGCCAGTGGAGGCTATAATAGAGTATCATATCCCCTGGATCTGGAGTTTCAGGGGAATGTGAGCTTCCTGACCCAGGAACTCAGAACCAAATTCAGGTCCTCTGCAAGAGTAGTAAGTGCTTTTAACCACTGAGCCATCTCCCCAGCCCCAAACATTATGTCTTAGGCAAGCTTAAAGGACGGATTTCAACCCTTTGCTTCTACATGTAATTTGCTGATGTCAAGGAGTTTCTATTTGTTTGACTAGAAGGCATGAGACCAAAGTGCATCCTTACTTCCACTAATAACAGAGATGTAATAATAAATGACATCTATCTTCAACTTGTCACGTGGCTTCTCAGTGAATATATAACATACACAGGTTGAATCGGAAAATGAAATATATTAAGACAATGCCCACTTTTAAAAATAATTCCAGAAAATTCAGGATCGTCTCACTTCTACATGAGATGACACAGGGGCAAAAGTGTTTCATCTGAAAATAAGATATTGTTTGAAGCCCAACAACATGCTTCTGAAGATTTGTCTGCTACAAATAATGAAGATAAGCTATATATCTGCATATATGAAAATACTTAACACAGTACTTTTTTCCTTTTCTTTTTTCATTTTCTAAATACAGTAAAAATATAACAGCTTCCACAGCCTGGACAGATATTTTAAAGTAACTTTCATCTGTTAGAGTTATGTACAGGGTTGGTATTAGCCTCATTCCACCCTCTGGCTCAGTCACAGTTGGTAGAAGCTAGGTATGTTTTCTACATAAATCATTTTGGTAAACATCAAAATGTACTGTTATATAGATTGGTGTTTATTTCAAAACAACAATAAAGGAAGCCATGCTTTTTTAAAAAATTCCCTATGTTTGACAAAAAGCCTTCAATGTATGTTTCTAACCTATCTCACTTATTAAATAAGTAGGATGAATGTCTACTGACTCCCAGTACTATGAGCCACACACACCACACACTTTCCATTGTTATCTTTCACATTAAGTCTGTGTGTGCAGCACGTATGCTGAAGCACACATAGAATTCAGAGGACAACTTTCAGGACTCAGTGCTCTCCTCCTACCACAAGGGTCCTGGGGATCTAACTCAGGAACTCAGGTTGTCAGACTTAGCAGCAAGCTTCCTTACCTGCTGAGCCATCTTGCCAGCCAAAAATTTTTGGACTCTCTATCATTGAGGTAAATTTATAGAGCTCACCAAGTCTCAAACATAGCCCCCAGGTCTTCTCATAATACAAAATCATGTATGCAGAGCATTACTTACATTCTGTGGTTTCCTCTGTTCTCTGTCTTTCATTCTTAATGTTGTGAACTCGAAAGACTTGTTTATATTATAGGTGTTTCTTTTAGATTGTGCACCCCATGGGTCAGGTCCCTTTAGAACTGTGTATCTTGTCTTTCTGTCAGATAAATACAAAGGAATGTTTTCCGAAAGTCAAATGGTTTTAAGGGTAATAAAGAAAAGCATTCTCATGATTTCATGGAAGCAACAAATTTGCCTCTCTTGGATGCTTTCCTTCTCATCCTTTTCAAGGATCTTACTAAGGCATTTTGTATTAGTCCTTGTCATTTTAGGCACTAACTTTTTATACCAATAACTACATTCAGCATGCAGCCGGTCCGTGACCCTACGGGACTCTTCTTTTTTCTCAAGATGTTTTGTTAAATAAACTGGTGTTAATCTTTTTATAACTATGTAAAAGTTGGTCATTGCTGGACAAAATAGTGCTACTGTAATCACATTTCCTTTCCATCAGCACAGTTTGTTGGAGAAAGTGTGGCCTCTAAAACAATTACACAAAAGTTCATTTTTGCACTGATCACTAATTTGTACCAAATCTTGGAACTGAATTTCAAAATTCTACTTAGTATTTTTTTTTTTCTGCATGGTCAAACATATCCAGTATTATGCAAACGTTCTTTTTTTTTCTGGATCTTTCCTTCCCAGAATTCCTTGCTGTCCTTATCTAATTACTGATTGCTGTCAAAATTTGTGGGAGAGAAGCCTGCACCTCACTTACTCTCCCTTCTCTGTTCATTCCTACTTGCTACATTGTGCTTTGGTCCCCTTACAGATTTCTGGAATAGTGCCTTTGCTGACTTCTTTTCAAAATGCTTTATTTTAAGAGCACTGTAGGAGTACATTCAAAGATGGAATTTCCAAATATGTCTTAATTGCACCCACTTCATTTTGATATTTGGGTGGTGTATAGATTCTACACTGACTAGCACCTTGAGTTTAAGACTGTGGTCCATTTCTTCTGACTGCTAAAGCTCATGCTAAGGATCTCTGTGACTCCTAACATTAATCTCACCCTCACGGCTTTCACTGCCCACCTCTCTGTCTGGAAACCTAGCAAGCCTTTGTTTATCATCAGGGCTCTCAAAGCACACAATGATATACTTCGTTCCTACTTTGACCCTTACTCTGTTGAGTTCTCAGTAGACCCTCAAGTCTGTAGGCTTGTAACTTTCAATTCTGGAAAAAGAATTATCAAGCAGCATTTATAACCTCTCCTTCTGTCTTATTGACTTAAAAAAGATCTTTATTTGGGCCAATGAGATGGCTCAGAGCAATGAAGGAAGAAGCCCAGAAGACAGCGTAGTGGAGAGGCTCTGCTATCAGAGTTAGCCTGCCTTCACCTAGCTTAGGGCATTCCAAACTTCCCTGAGCAAAAGTACCTTTTATGTTTTCTTCCCCTTCCCCCTCCTTTTTTTCTTACTAAAAAGAAAGAAGGGAGAGGGAATTGTGCATCTTACAGTACGGGACTACACACAGAAACATCACTTTATAAGAATGCATGACCATGACACGTGCTTCTAAAATAATCATCAAGGTCAAAGTTGTTCCATAAAAATCTCAGGCCAGACATAACTGTGAGTCAGAGAGAAACTTTTTTTTTTTTGATTAGCGACATTTTCAAAGTAACAAAAACATGTAAAAATAGCTTCAACATTTGTATTTTATTAAAGTCAAAATAGCTAAAACACTATCTCAACGTGTGATCAGTTTGAAAACTACCAACAAATCAGTTTACTTTTGAACTAAGGTTTAAAAGACAATTGTGTTAACACTTCCAGCATATCTTAATTTGTGTTAGCCACATTTCAAGTGCCACAGGTAGATAATTGGTACCACACTGAGAGTGGATTGACATCTTTACCTATTGATTTATTAGCTTTTAGAGAAGATTGTTGGGTTTCTCTATTTGGGTTGATTTTGAGTTGTTCGATACATTTAAAAAAATGCAAAAAATAGGATATTTCCTCTGAAAAATCTCAATTTCCGGACGTCCTTGGAAACGGAGAATTGTCTAACACCGGGTCGTTTGCGCACATTCCATTTTGGGTGACCCCACTTCAGTTGCAGCCCAGTAATGTTTCCGTCTAATCGCCACACCACCGGCACATCATTTCACACATAGGGTCACCAGCCTGGCCCCACAGAGATTTGAATTTGCAATTCCAAACAAAGTCAACCTCTTTATCCTACTGATAAGAGTCACTTAGAGAAGTCCCATGTCATTCAAGCTATGATGGGGACAGACCTAATACTAACACCAGAGTCCCAGATCAGAGTTTTCAGCTAAACCATCCTGCTTTCTTAAGGCCAAACAAAAAAAAGCCATGTTCATTAGCCACTTTCAATCTTTCCCTTCACAACTGCATAAATTAAGCTCAGAAGGCTTTCTTGAAAAGGGTCTCACATGCCCACACCCACACTCAGTTTCTAGCTGGCTAGTGCTCTCTTATCTTATGCTGATTTTACCCAAATTTGGCTTGAAACAACAGAGCATTCCACTGTTTTTTAATTTTTAGAATATTTTGGTTCTTTTCTAACCCTGACAGGGATTATCTAGAAAAAAAATTACTAAAAAGCATGCTTGCCATACAATAGAATTCCCTGCTAGTGATACATTAGGAACTGAGGCTCAAAAATTTATTGTGCTGCCTGTTCTTCTTGATTAGAATTATATTGGGAGCCAGGCATACTGGCACACCCCTTTAACCTCAGCACTCCAGAGGCAGAGGCAGGCAGATCTCCGTGAGATTCTGGCAAGCCTGGTCTACATAGGGAGCTCATGTCAGCTGGGGCTACAGGCATCCCTACCTCCAGTAGACAAATATATTTATTCATTTATCCATTTATATACTTATATACATTTATACATACAGATATTTCAATTAATATGAACTTTAAAAATATGTGAAGTCAAAAGATGACAATAAAACCAGAAAACAGATGCCTCCTAGAGAAGAACTATGTTAATCTGGAGAAATTTCTGGACTAATAACACTTAGTTTTTTCTTAATGTGTATGGTTATCACATTGGTATATATGCTTATGCAAAAATTTGTCACTTTATGGGGCGAAAGAGACAGATCAGTGGTTTAAAGGGCATTGGCTGCCCTCATGGAGGACCCAGGTTGATTCAGTTCCTAAGACCCACATGGTGTTTAACAACTGTCCTTATTTCCAGTTCCAGAGGAGCTGACTCCATGTTCTGGCTTCTATGGGCATTGGACACATGTGGTACACTTACATACATGGAAGCAAAACACTCTACATACAAAAATAAATAAAAATTTAAAAATTCGTCACTTTAGATTACTTCAGCTTTCTACTTTACATGGGAGTTACTTCTTGTATTGGTTTATAGGTTCATTTGTTTTAACTTCCAACTAAGATGTAGAAAACTTCACCTTCCTGAGTGAATAAGTAAATACTATAACAAGCAATGGAGTACAAAGTCCAAGGATATAGGAAGTAGAAGATAAGCATCGCTTTATGCCCAGGCTGGCTCCTCAACATCTTTGGCTTTACCAAATATGTGGTGGTACACAATAATCAGATCTTATATATGCTAGAATATGCAATCATCTAGTTTTGAATCTTTTATAATCAGATTTTAAATCTGCCCATGCCCCAGGGCATTTAGACAGTGACTGATGCCAGTAAGGGTAATGTGTGACAAATATAGGCAAATTGCATTTTTTCTGGTTCATTTATTTTGTTTAAATTGTGTTAAGTACCTAAATAATTAGTTTAAACATGTCTGAAGCCAAACTCAAATAAAAAATATTGCAAAGGGAGAGAAGGAATGTGTTTGCCTTTATTCCTAAATCAGTAGTGTAGTGCGTGGAGAGCAGCATGACTGACCATTGTAATTGCTTTTTTCTGGAATGAGAATGATATGCTCATTCTTTCGCCACCACAAATACTAAGCTGTCGGTGGACTGTCTCTTGTGGTGTATTTGTGGATTTATATCATGTCACTTCTAGGATTGTAATCATTAATTGCTTAAGAGTTCATTCAGTTTAAAATATTTTCCATCAAAAGCCACTCTCAAATAAATACTTGAAATAAAATGGGAAGTGGTGATGGATTTTGAAAATTTGGCTTTAGGAAAGCAAACCCTAACCACTTCATACCCTAGATTATAAACTGTGCCTATTTCATATGCAAGTTGCACAGTGGATTGTCATCTATTTATGAACACAGAATTACTTCTGGATCCCATACTGTTTCATTCCGTTGTTCTACAGTATCTCAAACAATTTTTTAAAGAGACATTAAGACAGAAAGACGTCACAGCCGTTGGCAGCTAATCCAGAAGCTTCCTTAAAACAAACCTGCAGGGGAGAGATTCCTGTAGGAAAATTGCTTTCAAGCAATAATTTTCTTTCTGATGTTTCAACAGCGAAGAGTCAACCAGCGTTTCACACTAACACAGGAACAAAGAGAGATAACATTTTTAGATAAATTTCCCTTTTTACCCCCAAGTCTTTAAATATTAAAATTTCTATATTCTGTAGGAAATAATAAATGATGACTCCCTGACGGAAAGAAAGAAATTAAGAAAAGCGAGCTCTCTGTTTCCTTGGCAATTGATCTCCTAGTATTCAAAAGCTGTTTATATAAATGGGATATTTGCTTTTTGAGCTTTATTTACAGATTTTGCCAGATGAGCATGGACCCTGTGAACTATAATTATGGGTTTCCAGCTGTTCCCAGAAATCTTGGTATGCACAGTTTTGGAGCCTGAAGCTGCTTAAGAATCAGCGACTGGTAAGCCTAAAATACTATCAACTATTAATGACTGGCAAACCTGCTGGGAACAGGCTGCTGGTTCATGGAGACCACAGAATTACAGGGGTGAACATGCTTCTCATAAGCTCTTCTATTTTTTTTCTCTATTTCCGGCATGAATCAACTATACTTCCATGAACCTAAATAGAGGAAACACTCTGTATTTTAAAGACAAGCCATTACAGTAATTCAACAGCTCCTTTTAGGGATATTCTACAATGTTTCACCACCATTCTTTTGTAGATTATTTCCTTATTTATAATCAAAAGCCCTTTGGTTGCAGTCAAACTCTGGGCTACATCTGTCATTTTCCTACTTTTTGTGGAAGTGTAATATTTTCTGGCCTTGTTTTGCATAGTCTTGGAATTCCAGCTCCTACAACAGATCTCATTCAAAGGGTTAGAAGGTACAGTGCTGGTTTCCTGACTACTGTCCTGCTGGCCCTCCTCTCTTCTCTCCCCACAAGGCATACCTAAGCACAGTCGCTTCCCTTCTGGTCTTCTCTAAGCATGGTTTCATAATTTTATTCCTGGAACATAACTGAACAAACTCGCCTTGGATCCTGGATTAGGAAAAGATGAGACTAGTAAAAGCTAAATGGAAACTGAGTAGTTGAATTGTGTTGTGTTGAAACTGAGTAGTTGAATTGCGTTGTCCCTGATATTCAATTAGAGATGATCAGCAGGGAAAGAGCTAGTACCAGAGACCAAGTCTAAAGTCCAGCAGTAGGAACAGGAGCACAAAGCATGCAAACAAGTCCATGGAGCAGAGCAGATTCTTCAACAATCTAGTGTTGAGCCTAAGTCAGAAGCACAGAACTCTTAAATGCTGTCCTCTGCTTCAGGTCACATTCTGTGCTTAGAACACAGTGAGCGAGCTTATTGATATGAACACTGCAGACCTATGAAGAAAAGAGAAAAGGAGGAACAGAGACAATAGATCTCCAATAAGAGGGAATTTATTGTATTGGCTTACATGATCAAATGGTATCATCCCACAAGGGCCATCCACAAGCTATAGAAACCACTAGCTGTCCTGCCCAAAAAGCTCAAAGCCACAAAATGGAGAAAGAACTGTGGACTCCAATCTGAGTCTGAAGGCCTGGAAGGTTCCTGTAGAATCACTGCTATGAGTCCGTGTCTAAAGTCTAAAGAAGTCAGAGTTACAAGAAACTGGAATCTGATGCTTGAGTCTAATAGCAGAAGAGATGCAACATATGAAGAGCCCAGTGCACGCGTGCATGCTTCCTCTTCTCCCTCTTCACTTGTAGGTAGCTATCTTCTGCTCCCTGTGTCTTCACAAGGGCTTTCCTCTATGCAAGTTTTCCCTGGTGTCTCAATCTGAATTTCCCTTGCTTAAAGACTGTCTCTAACCTAATGGCCTCATTTCAACTTAATTATCTTTAAAATGACCTTCTCCAAATGCAAGTCACATCCTGAAAAACTGGAGTATGTAAAACATAAGAAGCCCAGAGCACAAAAATGTCTTAAAAATAGAAGAGAGGGGTGGTATGGACTCAGTACCAGTACATGAAAGATTCTTATTTATTAGTAACTTTTAACATCATGGAAGGAACCAGCCTCCATGTAAACAGGAGAAAACAGTGTCAGAGAATGAAATAATTTGGCAAAGTTCTCAGTTATTAAATAGAAGAAATGGAATTTAAAGCTGGGCATGTCTATGTAAACATTTTTCTTTTCTTTCTACTGTACTAGACAGACATATTGTGGGCTTGCCATACCATAAACTATAAGATGGAATTATCTGATGTTTTTCACATTGCAGCATTATTTTGTAACAAATGAAAGAGAGATAAACAAACAGATATAGAAAGAAGTATAAACCAAGACACTTTGCTAGGTGTCATGGATTAAAAGGATAACTGGCATCACCCTTGTCCTTAAGGAAGGGGGAATGTGGGTCTCGGAGTGCAGGATAGCTATCGTTAAGAAAAGCAGATGTGAGAAATACAGAAGGTTCAAAAAACATAGAAATCAGTTTTCTCATTCATGGTATACTTACAGCTAAGCCTTTATAACCATCCAAAATTTCTTGAATTGAGTGTCATTGTGAATTCATTATATTTGATCATCTTTATTGAAAACTTACTATATTTTAGACATAAGTGTACAGGCAAGAATTTAGCAAAAATAGTTGCTTATAGCATCTCAACTACTGTTTTCCAAAGTGGGGTCTTGAGCATATATGCATTAAAACTATCTAGAATCCTTGCTTGAAAGAACACCTTTCTGAGCTCTAGCCAAGGCCTAGTAAGTCAGACTATCTAAAAGTTAGATCTGGTGATCTCAATTTTTAAGAGACTGCTGTCTAAATGCTGTACTTTCCTGGCCTCTTGGTGACTGTGTTGAAGCCCATAGTAACTATCTATTGCAGAGCAAAAATGTAACCCCCAAACTCAGCAGCTTCAAACAACAAATACCTTTTATCCCATAATTCCCCTAGGTCCAAAATCTGAATGCCTAAATGTCTTGCCTCAAAGTTCTACACAAACTACTCAGATTGCTGTTTCAAAGACTGACATTTGGCAGAAGAAAAACCAGCTTCCAAATTCACTCATGTGGTTGTGGAAGGTTCCATCCTAAGCCGGGGAGATCGAGGCCCTCTGTTGCTTGCCGGCTATGGCCAGAAATCTCCCTTAATTTTTTTGCCTCATAGGCCCCTTCCCAAGGCAGTTCATGACAAGTGTAAGCAAGTGAGACAGCGGAAGCAAAAGCCTTTGTGAGGCCTACTTTTGGAAGTGTCACCCCATCCTATTGGTCTTATTCCATTACAGGCAGAGAATTCCTCTCCAAAATGCTTGGAACCAGAAGTGTTTAAAATTTTGGATTTTTACCAGATTTTGGAGTATTTATATAAACATGAGATCTCAGATATCTAAATATAAAATCCTTGTATATTTCCTATACTACTTGCAGACATAGGATGAAAGTAATTTAATTTTATAAAATATTTTGATACACCTATATTTTGACTGTGATCTGTTACATGAGGTCAGATGTGGAATTTTCCCACTCTGGCAACTGTCAGTGCTTAAAAATTTTCAGATTTGGGGCTGGAGAGATGGCTCAGCAGTAAAAAACACTGGCTGCTCTTGCAGAAGACCTAGGTTCGATTCCAGCACCCATATGACAGCTGACAATCATCTGTAATTCCAATTCCAGGGATCCAATGCCTTCTTGTGACCTCCATGGGCATTGCACAACACAGGTGCACTTGAATACATGCAGGCAATACACACATACACATAAAATAAAAATAATAATAAATAATTTTTTAAATTTCAGATTTTAGACATTTGGGAATTCAGAATTTCAGACTGAGGAAGTTCAGCCTGTAACTCAGAATAAAGTCATGAGGCCTAACCCAAAACAAGAATGCTAGGAAAGAGAGGGCTATCTCATGGAATACCCATCGCAGGCCCCTTTCTCTGGTTTGGAGGGTCAGTAAAGTTCTAAGATCCAACTGGAGGGATGAAGAGCCCAAGGATGGTTCTAGAGGATGAGGCAGGCACTGAGACAGAGGCTGGACAAGTTCAATGCCTCCAGGGAAAGCTGTGTCTCCTCATGTGTCAGTCATGCTCAATAGCAAGGCTTGCACACCAAGGACTTGAAAACAAAATCTCATTTCTGTTCAACCAAGATGCAGAGGATTGTTTTTCAAATAAATAAGTTTCAAATTTATCCAAATCAATTCATTATGTGTTTTATCATTCATTTAAAAATATCAATATCATGAAAATAGTTTTAAAGTATATTTATTAGAAATAAACTAGACTGTTTATTTTTAGTCTGTCTTTGTTGCAACAGAAGTCTTTTACTCTTAATGAATCTTAACTTCTTTGCCCAGCTTCAAGTTTAATTCTTTATGGAAGCATAACTTCAATAAATGCAGAGAGAGATGAGAGAGAGAGAGAGAGAGAGAGAGAGAGAGAGAGAGAGAGAGAGAAAGAAGAGAAGAGAAGAGAAGAGAAGAGAAGAGAAGAGAAGAGAAGAGAAGAGAAGTGGAGGGGAGGGGAGGAGAGGGGAGAGGAAGGGATGGGAGGGGAAGGGAGGGGAGAAAGAAAAGAAAAATACTGAGTATTGGAACTTTGTTGCTAGACCTCTCAAAAGAAGCCAATATGAGCAGCAGTGTGGACTGGAATAAATTCATTTGGAATTCTCAGTCTGTATCATATAACTCACATTCAAAGAGGGGAATTGTGGTATCCTGGAAAAGGCTCTGACCTCAGCATCTGGGAGACTAGGGTTTTGCTGGTCTTGGTTCAACGGCTAACTTGATGAGTAAGCATGGATAATTCAATTCACTTTGCAAAGCCTGTTCCCCAGTCTAGTGGATAAACAGCTTGAGAGAACATTGTGTTTGTCATAGTGTGGCCATAGGCTCATTGTAAGTATCACCTGAAAACTTGTTAGAAATCCAAATTTCCATGGATCCCTGTCCTAGATCTACTGAATCAAAAAATATTCCAGGAGTGGGGTGTAAGAGTCAATAAAATGCCTGATCATCTTGGTTCTTTTCCAAACTAAAAATCTAAAGGATTCTGAAAGTTCTATGAAGTCCTAAAAAATATTGGAATGATAAAATTTTCCAATTTAACAAAATGATTATTTTGGAACTACTCAGGTAAAATAAAATCAGTCATGGGATATCCTACTGTAGAATCCTCAGGAGAACTATGGCTAGGCACACTAATAGACCTTGTATTGTACAGATGAAATCGCAACATAGTATGTCACCCAGAGTCACAAAGCCCATGATGGCAAAGCCAGACCTCACAACCAAGAAACCTGATTCCTGGTTTGATATATCGTCTTCCCCACAGGCTATTAGTGCCTATGTACCAATGTGTTTGCCATATGTATCCTAGGTACGGAATCCAAGGATTTTCTACAAGTATTTTGAGTCCAATTTATTTTGGATAATAGCCTGTGTGTGTATGCATGTTTATATATGTGTGTCTATGTGTGTGTACATTCACATATGTATATGCATGTGTAGAAGCCAGAGGACAACCTTGGGTGTTATTTATCAGATGCTGACTATCTTTTTCTTTTTTACACAGGGTCTCTCACTAGCCTGGAACTCCCCTAGTGAGTAGGCTGGTTGGGCAGTAGGCCACAGGGATCTGCCTGGATCTGCCTCCTCCACCCTGAGATCACACATGCATACCACCACAAAAGACTTTTTGTAGGGGTTCTGGTGATTGAAACGCAGTCTCATAAGGGGTACTTATAAGGAAAGCACTTTATAAGCTATCTTCCCAACCCCCAATAAACTCTTTAAAAAAGAATATATCCACAAAGAACACAGATATGAGTATATCAAGAAACACATGTGTGTGAGTTCCAGTGAATTATGCTCTCTGGAGCCCCTACGCACGGTAATTTCATTTTGGCTGGGTGCCCACAAATAAAGTTTCCTGAAGTTTTCATTCAAACTTTCATCTATAAAATTGATGGTGCCATTAAAATGAAGGGACATAGGTATTAACTCCTCAGTAATTACTGACTATTATATCTTTCAGGGCACTTGAAAAGCATCCTCCTCTTAAAAAGATATAACAGGTAGTAACAGCTAATGGCTTCCTTTGCTTCAAAGTTTTATCAACGTATAGTAATAATATTATTAGAAGTATAATAAACAGAAATCTATTTAGCAAAGACAAGGAAATCCCAGGCCAAAATACATTTTCTAACCCCCTTCCTATAAGATGAAAGGATATTACACAGATGCTCAGAGCCAGTTGTCCTCAGATGAGATCCTATAACCTCTGTCATAAGGCTCAATTTGTCAACCCCAGTGGCCTGCCAAATTCCTGCTTGGGTAAAGCTATTCTGTCTGCTTAAACTCCTTACTACCTAAAATAACGGATTCTCTGCTTCCTTTTCTGAAATAATTTGATAGTTTGACATCTCATTTCATCAGTTCTGTTTTTATTCTCCCCTCCCCTTCTCAACTAATGATTGCCACCCTACATTAGTTCCCTTAGTCTAGTATTAGAAAAGAAAATCCTAAATAGAAAAACAGTCTAATGTGTTGCTATCTCAGCGAAGTCTTGAAACATTGCAGGAGAGATGTGAAAAGTAATGCCATCGACTCATTTGTAAACGTTCCATTAAAATCTCCTTCCACTGATCTATCATTAACTTCTTACCTATTGAACTATGACTCTCTCTTTCTGTGTCTGACTTCTGTGTCTTTTCAAGGTCACTGTTTAGGAATCTATATCCATAAAATTGCTTGGAAATTGGTTGAGAAGAAAGAGATCCAGCAGTACAGCTGACCCCATCAGAGTCCCTGAGTGAGGTTCTCTTGGACATCTTGGGCTCATGGATGCTCCTAGCTGATGAACCAGTGGAAGGACTCCAGCTGAAGCCATATGGACAGAAAAAACACCAAACTAAGTTCAGCCAACATGGAGAATTATGGGAAATAAATCAGCAAGTGGTGATGTGGTATGCTACTCTACAAGAGAACTGACAAAAAGCAAATCACCTTATTTCAACATTGAATGAAGCTTACACTTTGGTTGTTATCTCTATATTATTATGAAAGCCAATCTGGTGTACAAAGTCAAATGCTTTTTATTGAAACTTCATTTGCTTTTCAACCTCATGATGAAATTTCTCAATTTAAACACACATACACGCATACACACACACACACACACACACACACACACACACACACAGTATTGAGTCAGCTAGAACCTATTATTCTCCTACACTGTTTCTTTTACGTTGTCTCTCCAAAGTGTAAGTTTCGAAGTTTACCTCTCTTTGAATAATTTTCAAACTGTTCATAGTATATGCTAGTAACTTTTACTGTTGCTTAGAAAAAGGTTTTCCACTAAACAAATAGAAGTCACATAAAAATCACCAGAAAAGACAAAATACAGAAAGCAATGCAGCCGAGTTTGTGTGTGTGTGCACTTGGGTGTAAACGTGTGTGCATTTTCGCCTCTGTCTACTATAATTAAACTTGTCCATGCTTGTTGTAATCTGTGATCTGAAAGGTTTAAACTAAAATTTATCTGGCTCAATCCCCAGAATGTCTAAACTTTTCCCAGCTCTAAGAAGAATGACTTTTACACCCTCTGTACACATCTGTCCCCCACACTCCTGCAGTCAGCTTCCCCCACCCGCCATTAATCCCTTAGGTTTCTTCTTGCCAAAGATGCTCTGCTGTTTGATAGAACACTAATCTCCAAGAATCTCAAAGTATCAACTTACCTGTGAACGCCCAGAAACTGTCTCCATCCTTAGCCTCATCGCCTTTTATGTTTTCTTCATCTTTGAACACAGGCATTGCTCTCTGTCTGAGAACGAGGCTTACATTCTGTTGTGGTTAGAAGGATACTGACCTGAAGGCATGCTCTTCTCTCTTAACTCAAAGAGGCAAGATCAACATTCACAATTGCTTAGTGACAAGTATCAATTGGTGGAAGACCAGGTCACCCATGGACAGGAAACTCAGGTAAGCTTAGGGAAGAAATCTTCGTTCAACTCATTTTAAAGGTTTTGCTGAGCTAAAATAAGTCCTAGAGAAAGAAGTAAAAGGCAAGAATGGGCAGGTACGATGTAACAGGGGGAAAGTTCTTGTTCAATATTCATATCCTGTCATGGTCCTACACATTTGTAACAGTAGAGAAGAGAGAGTACAAAGGGACAGTGCAAATTGACAGTCACTCCAATTCAGGTCAATTTATTACTAGGAAAGAGGGTGAGCTGTGAAATGAAAAACTCAATCCCTGAGCAGATGAAGGGTCTAACACTACCGAGTTCCTTCACAGGGAAGCTGCCGTGAATTTAATAGAACTCCATGAAGTGCAGCTGAGGGATCTATCCTGCCTGTAGCACAAGCCTGATTTCCAATTCTAATGAGGGGCAAAGTCCCCATCCTTCATCCTAAATGGAATGGTACCAAACCTTGTCTTTTGCTGGGGTGACATCTTTTACATTCACTAACTTAATACAAGTACCTTCTGGGGCCCACTCAGGACATGAGGATTAACGGGGACAGGAGAGTGTCTAGCTGCCCCCACCTCTCAATCACAGTCATACCAGACCCCTCCCCAAAATTGTGTTGCTGAGCTCTCCTGAAAGCCCTGGAATTTCCTTGAATCCGATGCTGAGGTTGTATTTGAAATGAAACACATCTCAGGAAATGTTGTGATCTAAGAACAAGTTTTGACAGCATTTTGATGCTTGCCAGATTGTGGGTGATCACACCATGTGTCCTCCCCAGCTCTTGAAGATGATGGGGTGATGGGAAACAAAATAAGTGCATTCGAAATTTCCAAGTCACAATGGGTTAACAGAATGTATTTTTGTAACTGATGTTCCCAAAAGCTGATCCTATTTCTAGATGATGGGACACTACCTATTATAAAAGGTGGAGGTGGTCAGCCTGGGAAGTGACTTGGGATAACAGCAGACCCTATCTCCTGATGTTTTGTTTTGAAAGAGAAAACCTGGGGACAAGGGAAAAAGGAAGAGAGATGCCAAGAGAGGTACAGTGCAAGAGTGAGCTTGATTTTGAAATGAAAATTAGAACAAGTTTAAGGTTGACACAAGGCTTCTTTGCCTGAATTTCCCCTTCTGAACCCATGTGACTGTGGTAAGCCCAGACCTAGACCTCTGCCCTATTTCTTGGGTACCTGAGGACCCCAAACCTTGAGCTGAGTCAAAGGAGGTAAAAGAAAGGGAGGTGGGGGCACGGCTAGAAGTGACTGACGGGAAAAGATTAAAGGAGGCAAATCAAGGAATCTGGCCCAGTGATAACTGAGGGGCAAAGTGATAAAAGCTACAAATACCAGGAGTGTGCAAACATCAAGTGAGGAAAACACTCCATTATAAATTAGCAGAGGAGAGTATTGGCTGAGAAGTAGAGAGATCTCGTGAGGGAAAGCATTCAATTAGCCATCGGATTGCTGTGTAATGAAAGTTGGGGGCTGGATCAGGAGGGACCTTTTACAAGCAGGCCTAGGAAAGCTCTAGAAGGCATGCAGTAATGAGTGCCTAGGCATTTAGAAGGCACCATAGGGTGGACTGCCTCCCCCAGCAAAACTCCAATAATCGGGACTAGCTAAGTTACAGATTGCATTCATTACCTTAATTTGTCCAGGCTTCCCAAAGCTAACTAGTTCGTACACAGGACTGGCAGTGAGAACCTTCCGAAATCCCAGGCTTAGAAAGCCAGGTTTCGTGTCAAACAATTTACTCCAAATTAGAACATGGAAATGAAATGCACAGCGTCTTAGTGAACTTAATGAGGTGAGGAGCAGCAACTGCAAAGGCTCCTAATGAGAAGTGAAAATAATTGAAGAACACATTCCTTGTAAAGGCGGGCTCCGGTAATGACAACCATGGCTGCTTTGAAGCTTTCAGACAATCCACTCTGATGACCAGAAGGACTCTTTGCGCTGGAGGAAGTCATTTTTTTTCCTAACTTGTGCTCCTAAAATTCCTACTGTGAATTTGTTTTATCAGCAAGTATGCCTGTTTTACCAAAGAAATACTTCCCCATTTAGACTCTTCAAAGGTTATAGAGATTACTTAGATAGAATTTGCCTAATCATAGACCAAATAGCTTATAATATTAAACCCCATCTTTTAATTTAAGTATGGTACAAAATTGCTATTAAGGATGACTTTCCCCCGTATTTTAGGAAAGTCTGAGTTCAAAAAGGATATAAAAATATGAAATCTAGAGAACTAAATCAAACTATTTTGTGGTAGAAGTCCCAAAGTTTGCCTTCACACCTGTAAACTGTGCTCTTTATAACTGTATAGGAGTCAGGACAAATTGGAACTCTTTCTGATGCCCTATTCACACATTCTTCTTGCTTTTCACCCTACTCAGGGCCCATTTTTCCAATAAATTGGACAATTCCCTATGATAAGCTTTGCCCTCTGGCCCTGTGTAACCACACACACCTCGATTTGCTCAGTGGTAAACTTTACAAGGCTCCTCTACCAGAATTAATAATGGTGAGCTAGCTTTCATTTGAAATTGCAAAGTCCTTTGCTACAATAAACACCCCCAAGATTTCCTCTTGAAGCATTTAATAATCTGTTTAATTGTGAGGGCAGACAGAGGAACGGCTCACGGGCAGTCTGGTGCCCCTCCCATTGTTGCCTCCTTGACCCCACTCATGAGTAAACAGAACCAGTCAAAATAACAAAGTAAAATTCGACATCCTATTTTACTGTATGTGATAAATTCTATTTTTTTTTAATTTTTTAAGTATTGTCTTCAACATCTTGCTCCACGTCTCCATTTTCATTCTCTAAGGAAACTCATAAACCCTGCAAAGCTGGACATACTTAACTGAAGCATCTACCACAAAGTGTGGTCTGCTTCTGTTGCCTCCAGTATTGTCAGCTTCCAGTGCTCAGTCCTCTTTTATGTAAACAGCACTTTCAGGCAGAAAACAGGCTCTCCAACTTAGGAGCAGCATGAAATACCATTCCTCAAATCCCTGTCACATCACTTGCTGTGGAGGGGAGCCCGAAGATCAGGAGAGGAGTCAGAGAATCTGAGAGCCAAGCCGAGAGAGATCAGATATAGAGGAGAAAGTTTTCCAAGTTCAAGTTCCTGTAATGACCATCAGTCATCCAGCATAGAAAAAGGAAAGGCACACGTGTGCTCCTGGGGGCCTGCTTAAAGGGTCTAGAGTTTCTTAGAAACATTCCCTTGTGGTTTGGGGGAGAACTTCCCCGGCAAATATACTTTTAATACAGAAACAATCTCTTATTCCATAAAATTCCAGTAATTTATCAACACATCCATTGCCATCTGGGGCTTGCCCAGCCTAGCGGGAAGATAAAAGGAAGGAATTTTTTTCTTTATAATTTCAAAGTTATATGCAGACTACCTTAACTTGTTTTTATTACCTTTAATTAGCTTAATAATCTTCACATTTCCTTGTTGAATAACTGCTAACTTAATGTGTTGCCATAATGCATTTTTAAATTACTGCTTTAAAAAATTCGGTGCTGATTTCCAGTTTCCACTCACTGTTTTAATTATCTATAAATATGTGTGAGATTTCTTTCAGCAGTTTTTTTCAGTCTCCTTATTAGCCCTGTATAGACACTTGAAAGTGCTACAACAATACAAAGTTCTACCTCCCTGTAATTTACTCAGGCTTATAATTGATATTTATAAGCCTTGCAGACCTGGAAGGGAAGAGAAATACTAGCCAGTTCCATTCAAGTTCAAAGACTTTGGATTTGGATATAAGTGTGGGGATCTTGTGTGCAGAGACAAATAGGTTCGCCCTCCTTTGTGCTCAGTGTCTTCTGGGACAGTTTCTTCTTTTCAGCAAAAGGTGATCCCCCTCAGCTCTTTCATTCCTCTAAGCTGGAGTTGAAATGGAACGTGAACAAACCAGTTTGTGAGGTATGTGCTGGAGCTTACTTGGTTGGGCTCTGCAGCTTGAACAGGCTAGAATGAAATGCCCGCCTTCGTAACTGCGGCAGAGTACAGTGGGGACACTGTCACTTCTAGTGACAGAACTCTATTTTCTCCTCTGTACCAGTGAGAGAAGACATGCGCAAGAGGAAACCTGGCACTGGCAGGGAGAGCTGAGACAGGGCAGATAGACGCTGTGCTCAGAAAACAGAGAAAGGGACGGACGTGACGAATTCATTAATCCAAGGGTGTGGGGAAGGGCTAGATCTCCAAACATGTCTTCTAGGTCACCTAGAAACTTGCTGGTTCCTGCTGAAGCCAAAGCTAGGGGAAGTCCAACACCTTTTTAATGGCCTTTCCAGATAATTCCAAGATCAATCACATTTAGAAGAGCAGCAACCTAGCATAGCCTGTGATCTGTCCCAGTAGTTTGGGGTGGATTCCCTCATAAGAGTCATGGAAAGGATTGAGAGCTTATGAAGAGGAAGAGAAAATGTTAAATCTTTCTTGATCAGATTGCCTGGAGTTGAATCTTGACTTTCCTATTTGGATGGTTTGCCAGACATTACCAGACTCTGAGTCTCACGTCTCCTCTCGGAATACTATAGCATGAAGTAGATAATTCATATACATCACACAACCAGTAACATAGCATGTACTCAAACCACAGTAGCTATTGCTATGTTCTGGATTTGGATTTCTGGCCATCCCTGTATAGTGTACTAGAACCAACTAGATATCTGACTTTATAAAGACAATGAGAACAATGAAAATATTATACACTGTTTGGGGGATGCATGCATATATAAGGCTCTTCCATGTAGATGTGGCAAACCCCAAACAGAAATTCACAGAGTAATGTCAAGTTAATCTCCTAGAGAGTCCAGATATCGCAAATCTTTCTCCTTCATTTTATTTTATTTTCTCTGATACTAGAGATATGACCTTCTCACACCACTGTGGATATCTCCAAGTGGGAAGTATTATCTGTCGTAAAAAACAGGGAGAAAAAGAAAGCCTACCCGATGATGTCTATGAACACACAGAATCAATTTCAAACGGAGAGAAGAATCTTTAAGAATTCACCATTTATAAGAGAAGGCAGTCATTAGTTTCACAAACAATGTGGAGAATCTATTCATTAATTGATTTGTGTGTGGCTCAGAACTTTCCAGGTGTGATGCTTATTACTGGCACTCGAGTTACTACAGCCGCCAGAAGCAACCAGTGGAATAATGCAAATAATGCAACAAATCCATGTGCAAGGAGAAAGCCCTGGGAGAGGCCACAATTTTTGGTAGATAGACAGCAGCTCTTCTAACAAAGAAGAATAAGGGAATCAAGGGCTTTCGCTGCGGCTTCATGAAGACTTACTCAGAGATCTAAGGGCCGAAAGGGAAGCCCTGAGGGCGAAGTCAAAACTGCTAGGTGGAACCTAAGAAACCTGAGGAGACAACAAAGATAGAAAAGAAGTCAGGGTGTTTCCGTGAGGGTGGATGCTCAGCACAGCCGTGTCCTGTCCCAGTGGACTCGGTAGGAGACCTGTCCCTTCACTAATACAGACATCTTTCAGCATATCGAGCAGTTCAAGTTCACTTGTAAGTCAGCAAGTTAAACTCAGAAAGCATTTTTTTTCCCTCCATGGAAACATTATTCATGGTAGTTTGGCTTTCTGGACAACCCACAATCGGATATTTAACCCAAAATGAAATTGAATATACAGCCCAGTCCTCAAAAATATGATTTCAACAATGTCTAACCAGCATTTTGAATATTATATCTTCAGAAAAACAGAGTTCAAGTTCAAAGGTAGGATGTCTTGGCAGGTCTTGGGTCAGAGGCCAGCAGCTTAGCGATGCCCATTCTGCCTTAAGCACCTTTTCCCTAGGTGACCTCAGAACAAGACTCTGATAGCACATTCTCAGGAGGGTCATTGCTGACCATCTATCTTTCAATACTCTGTTCCCACTGGACTCCCTGCTTTTTGTTTTTTGTTTTTTCTCCAGAGCATACTATCTGATATACTTATCTCCATTTCGTTTGCTTCTTAATTCACACAGAGGTCTGTATATCCACTGAAGGCAGGGATGCATGTTTGCTTGCTCAGTAATGTGCCAGCAGGATCGGATGAACAGGAGGCACTATGACATAGTTGTTCTTCTTAATTATTCCATATCTATCTGGTTATTAACTATAGGTGGCAGAGCTGAATTGGAGACAGAAATGAGTGTGTATTGGAGAATGGAGGTTGGGAGAAGAATAGGCTTTGTGCATGAAAGATTCCGGATCAGGGAGCAAATCAGCCCCTAATCCTTACAGTTGTCCCAAATACTTACTCCTATATGACCTTGGACAAGACATCAATGCTTCAGAACCGTCATTTCTCACTTTTTATCAGGGAAAACATGTTCTTTGTGCCCTCCAGGCTGTTGGTGAAGATCAACTGGGAGAGACATAGGAATGTGATCTCCAAATAGCAAAGTACATTCTGCTGTAAGGATCTAGTGATACTGAAAGGGAACAATCCACAGATTATATCTGTAGTAGTCCTCTTTGGGATGCTGGGCTGTGTCCCTGTGACAAGCTATCTATGATGATAATCCATATGTAAAAATAAGAAAGTCAAGAAAACAAGTATATTGTTGGCATTCTCAGTTAAACAAGAAAGAAGAACTTTAGAGAACTATTCAAGGAACCAGGACACAAAAATATTTACAGTCGGAAAATTATAACTTATTCAAATACAACTTTCCCAGGAAGACTTTCCCGAGCTGGTCACACCTCTCATTGCTCTCTCCATCAAGTTTAATTTCTTCTTAATAGCCTCCATCACAATGGGTAATTATATGGTTAAAACATATCATTTGTTTGTTTACTAGCTAGCCTTCTCTACCATCCCGATATAACACCTTTCATGAGCACAAGGTCATGTTTTGTTTTGCTCACTAAAAACATACCTGAGATCAAGTACAGCACCTATGACATAGAAAAGACCCTAATAAGTACTGGTCCTATAAGCAAATCATGACAGGTAGACCACATGAAAAAGTAGACCACAAATAAGCAAAGCTCCAAATGCACATGCACACACACATACTTAAACAGGATGGAAGGTCAGGGTTTTAACAGATCTGGATCTAGTGGCAATTCTTTCTACGCATGAGCTAATATTAAATGTAAGGCTCTGGTGTTCTTTTTTCATGAAGAGGGCAATCCCGGTAAAATGGTGAAACAATGCCTGGTGACATGGGCTAAAATGGTCTGTGAACCCCTGATTCTGCTTCTACTTTGCATTCAAGCATTGTCATTGGCACAAGTTCAATAAGTTCTGCTTGACTACCCAAACCTGTCAGGCAAAGGCCTGCTTGATTGCAGGCAGGGAACCCTAGCCACTGTCTGCAGATCTGCCTTTAGGAAGATTTGTCCAACAAGACCCACGTATGTGTATCTGATGGTTCACTCTGCCTGAGTGGACTGCAGTGGAAGGGGCAGAGGGATTTCTGGGAAACTGAAAATGTTAGCACAAAGACCAGCCACAAACCTCTTCTCTAACAAACCTCTGAGGCACAGAACTGACCTGAACAACTCCATGGAACATGGGTGAATCTATAATAGAATTGGTCAGGGATAGATGAATTTAAGATTCTAGGAAGGGCTATCCACCTTCTCTCCAAATGTTCTGACTCTACCTCACCCACTATATGGTCTTTTGGAAGGGGCTCCTGCTTGGAAGTCATGACTGTGATTTGGGGTTCAACTTACTGTGACATTTACAGTTTTGTATTTCCTCTTTGGTAAACGTAATCAAAATATCTGTGTGTCTCAATGCCATAAAGACCATTCAGGGGATGTGTCAGATTTATGATGAGAATTCAAAATTACACTTGTTATTATTTCACAGGTTTGTTGTCTTATAAGTCTTGCAATAGTAATATTCTGCACAGGAGAACCTGCCTTTTCCCAGCCCCACCTTAGCAGTTGGATAATAGGGAGGATGATATGTGGAGCTTGAAAAACACTGCCGGAGTTCTGTCCTCAAAGATTCTGAAGAATTTGGTCTCAATTTCATCCAGGAATTCCCCCCAAATGATTCAGATAGGCAGCCAAGGTCAAAGACCACTGCACTGGCTAGAGACCTCACCACTCCAAAGCTGACATCAAACACAAAATTCTCTCTTCTCCAAAAGGACCAGAAAGTTTGCCTTTCTGTTCTGTGAGGAGTGTGAGTGGGAATATTCTCAGAAGTTACTGATTTGAGCTGATCTGAGAACGGAAGAGAGTTTCTCTGGAGCAGGTTGTGAGAGGAGGAAGATATAATGGGTAATCAGGAGGGAAAAATGAGACCAGAAGGGGGCTTGGAGTCAGCAAACACATGCTGAATCCACTTTGCAGGTCCCATCCTCACTTTGTCTCTCCAGGACTCTCAGCAAACACAGAGCTCAACTTCATCCTCTGTCAGGCATTACTGGCTCCATCCTCAACCAGTACCTCTTGACATTTTGCCCTTTGCGTTGTTTTGAACTTTGTAACAACTACCTACTTTCTGTGTGTGTGTGTGTGTCTGTGTGTGCATGCATGTCTGTGTGCATGTTTGTGTGTGGCCACTCATGTATGTATATATGGGTAGAGGCTAGAAGTTGACATCAGGTAGCCTCAATCTCTCTCTCTTTATTGACAAAGGCAGGGACTCTTGCTGACCCCAAAGCACACTAATTTTGCAAGTCTCAGCAGCCAGTTTGCCCACGGATCCTGTGTCTTCGCCTCCCGAGCACTGGGATTCAGACAAGCTGCTAAACCTACCTAGTTTTATGTGGTGCTGGGAACCCAAGCTCTAGTCCTCAAGTTTCCCAACCCCAACTATATTTTTTCTTATAGCAATATTTTACCTGTCCTTTTATCATAAGACCCATATAAAATATTTTGAAAGAGAATAGGAAATGATCAAAACATTTCGCTGTTTTGCTGAGGTTTGACCCTGAATTATGTCATTAAACAAAAAACAATCCCACTCATTACCAGAAACCAGATGTAGTAAAAATAGTACTATTACTACTATTGGATATTATTATTAATGATGATGATGGTGGTGGTAGTGGTGATGGTAGTAATGATGATGATGATGATGGTGGTGATGATGATAATGGTAATGATGATGATGATAAACAAAAGTAATCATGATTGTACATTTTGCCTTGGATACCGTTCTGAACACTGTGCATCTATTAACTTGTATTCCATCTTCAAAATAATTCTATAAACTAAATCATCTCACTCTATCATGAGGGGAAAAAAGGTACTAAATAATTTTCTCAATTTCTAATAGTGATAATATGGAACCCAGGTAAATTTTAATTACAGATAATCAATCATGTTTTACTGTATCTATATCATAGCGTCCCATAGGAGAATAATTATTTTTCCTTAAGGAATTGCCATTTAATATGTGTAGCAGGTTTATACTAAAAGTTTTCTCCATGTGTTTATTTGAAATTTAAATTCCACTCATTACATTAAACTTTTAATCTGTAAATGAAGTTGAGTGATCACTGTGAGTCATCGTAGGAACAAGGGAACCCATGCTGACTCCAGAGCATGCATGTCTGCTGCTCTCCGGAGCATGCATGTCTTCTGTTCTGACCTGCTGTCTCTGCCTTCAGGGCTGTTGCCAACTGTGTGGTTCTAGAGATACGGCAGCAGGAATAAGGCAGTGGGCTTGCCTATCACATCCCAGAGCTGTTACTAACTGCTCTTTTTCTCCTCTGCAGGATCATGTGGTCTATCTGTGGCTCAGCCTTACCCCCTAGTTCCTGAACAAGAGCAATAACTTTGGTCCTGCTGGTACCAACGTTAGTAGTTCAGAATGTCATTTTGCAATCTATTCAACCATGACATGGGATCCTAGATCCAAGAAGTGAGATGAGCTTCTCAATTTCTCTCCCATCATCAGTCCCCTGCCTCCCAATACCTGGACATCAGCCTTGACTGCTCTTCTGAGTAGCTGATGATCACTTAGATAAAGAGATGAAGGCACCTGCTTCTCCAAATCTTAACCCCAAATGTTTTCACCTCATGATAGTCTATCCTGAGACTTATGCATTTCTCTTTTAATATTTTGTGAGTGGTTTTTTGCCAGCCTCCTCCCTTTCATGTGACCTTTCATTAGTTATTAAGAAGCTCCCATTCCTCATCTTGAATTTTGTCTGCTGTTCTTTGCTTCTGCAAACCCTGGTGCTCAAGTCCCTAGACTTGGATGACTAGACAGACTTTCCTCTGTGTCCTTATTTTTCCCCTTCCAGCTTATGGGCAATGCCAGGGGATAGTTGAGCCATACGGTAAAGTCCTCCCGGCTTGCCCACTTACCCAGTCCAGCGGCAAGCAAGCAGCCAGTGAATGCAGCCTGGGGCCTACTGTCCAACCTGAACAGTCACTTTTTATCTTTACTCCCACTTCACCTGGCATCTTCCTAACATCATGCTTTATGCACTTTTAGTGGCATCAGAATTCACTGCTCTGCAGACTTGGATGTCATTCTGAGAGTTGAAAGTGTTCAGAAGAGTCACAGGGCCCGTGGCAAGTAGAACTCACAAAAGCTTTGTTTACCTTGGAAGGATAGGAATTAAATGGTACCCAGTAAACCCCACAGCAAATATCTGAGAGGAAAACACTATCCAAATTGAAGAACTACAGGAAACTCGGGTCTATGTTTTTAATGACAAATCATGCCAGACGACATAATTAGCATTTTGATGGTGTTATGACATGACTAGTTAATGCATCAGTTTGTGGTAATATCCTGGATCTTTCTTTTAATGAATCATTTGATAGCATCTCATGAAATTTTTACTCAGGGTTATCCCTGGTTTGTGGCAATTTGCTCGATGCTTCTTAATAAAGATACAAACAAGTCTCCTGCCCCAAGGGAGCTTACCATCAACAAGAAAAGTCAAGCCAAGAGGGGGTTCCCACAGGAAAGAAAAGAAAATCTCTTACCAGGGACACTGCCTGCTCCAAATTACCCAGTGCAGAGGTTGAACCATTGCTGCTCTTCACAAATACTCATTAAATGCTAATCCACACACAGTGATGTGGAAAGATTGAGCTCAAGGAAGGGAAGCAGACATGGTCCCTTCCCAGCAGGAACTGACAATCCAGAGAGCCAACATTCTAAACTGTGGAGAGGAGATTATGTCTCCCTTTCCTTCTCCATGGCTGCCTGACAGCTTTCTGAATTAGCACAATTTCTGTTTGTGAAATACATTGTAAAATTATAATGTTTGCTGTGCTTATTTTCCTGTCTGTATTGGAGAATACAGACATTGACCTATTGAGCTTCTGAATACTCTTCCCTCTAGAATAAATTAGCTTTACCTTCAGGTTGTTTGTCAAATTCAAAGTTCTCTTAGATAGAACTAAGCCTCCTTTTACACATCTTTCATTTGGGATTCTTACATAATTTTTAACACATGTTTGAGTATGCTCTGTTCATCTTTCAAGAGCAGATTTCAAAAAAAAAACTTTAGTAAAGTATCCCCTTTCCAATAGTGCATTAAATCTTAATGTGATTTACATGTGCTTTTGTGTGTATATGTTCATAAATGTGTGCAAGCACCCCTTATCCTTAATTAAACACGATACACAATAATGTATATACAAAATAATTGGAATCTATTGGATACTCCTAAAGTCCTATACATTGTGCTAATAATTTTGCCATTTCTCCACATAAACCTTATGGAGATGGTAGGATTGCTATCTACACTTTACATATGAGACAGAGTAAGTCACATTATTAGTCTTGAAGATGAGATGCAAACCAATACGCTGAGTCAGGGTGGGGTTCGTAACCACCCCACTAAGAGAAAATTTATTTTGTAAGATTCCATTTGTAAAAATCCACCCAGGTGATGCTGACATCCTGACAGTATAAGGCGTAATGCTGCAAATAATGCTGTCACCCCATTCATACCCTGAAAAAGAGGATGACAGGCTCTAGAACAGGTACCAGTTCAGTCCCTCTGTGGGACACTGAGGATGTGATGACTACAGCTGTCCCGCCACTATGTTGATGCTGAGCACAGAAATGGCAGCTGTTCCCAGCCTCCCCAGCTTCACATCCATCTCCTCAGACTGGAGTTCATAATGGTGACTTTCACCTTGAAGAAGCATCCCCGCCCCTTTGTATCCTTCTCACTCTCCGACAGCGATGTATTTTCAAACAACTCTCCAACACAACGCAATTTACTTTTCTGTGCTAGTGAAGATTTATGAGGCTACGAGGTATATATACCGGCAAGCAATTACAGCCCACTTGAAAATGCCTTTGCAGAAAGCTGAAATCGGATAAGGAGGCAGGGGGAGATGTTCAGAGGGAGCTCACCTCACATTCTGTTTTTCCAATGTTCAAATCAGTTTGGGAAAACAGCATTTCTTAACTTGCAAACACCAACTTTTGTGCTTCAATATATGATATGTTTAAATATTTTTCCAGAAACAGAACACTAGATGTTAGGCATGCTAGAATGGATAGGACAGCTCCAATGCCATCAGCCAACCCTTAGGCATCGGAGAAGCCTTCCACAGTTCCAGGGGAAGACCTAGGGGCAAATAAGCCGGCATGTTTTTCACTGTACATCGCTACAGTCCTTGACATAAATTGATCAGGCCAAGACTCTCATGTCACCCAATACAGCCATTTATAGAGTATCTAATGACCTAAGAAACAACTGCACCTGAGAATTCTATCCGATAGGGGATTCCAAGCTGGATAATTAATAAACCTGACTGACAATGCCCTCAGGGATTCTGAATGTGTCGCACAGGAGGAAACAGAAGTATACATGCAAATATATCCAGGACGTGAAAGTGAGGAGGAGACATCAGAGCTTAGTCTATTTGCTAGAAGAAGCAAAAGTGTAACTATCACCCAATGGCTGGTCAGCCACTCAACTAACTGTTCATGGAGGAATCACAGAACTAGAGACACCATGCAGCCATTCACACCTCCTGTCTGGGCTGGTTTCATGGGCACAGGACCTGTGCAGGCTCATTGGCCTTAAAGAAAAGAGAGCCCCCAAGGTAGCTCATGGCACTGTTGCTTCTAACATGAAGATCTCGTTCAACCAGGACATGGAAGCCTACATGTGCATCTGGCACAGGGCCCAGGAAATGGTGTAACGGCTCTCACTGCTTCCTTCTTTCTTCCAAGGCATCCAGCTCCTGAAGTTTTGTTTCTATCTTCTCCATGGAATACCCAAGTTTTACGGACTCTGAAATTTTCATAATTATGAGAACCCTCTTTGAGAAAAAGGTCACAAAATGATGAATATAAAGGTGGATTTGAGGTGAATATTTACCTAAATTGGAGAAATAGATCACAGCAAACTTTGGAAACTCCACAAGCATAACTGCCCACCACGGTGACATTGACACATTTTCATTGCATACCCTTTGATTGCCGTTCATACAGTAAAGATTTTGTAATATAGTGGTTTCAGTCTTTCCTCTAGACCAGTTGATTTTTTTTTTAATTGATAAAGAGTTTACCTCACTTCAAAACTCCTCCAAACTCTACCAAACATTCCTATACTTAGACCTTCGAGATAGGGGTAATATTCCTTTCAGATTATAAGTCTGCTTTGGAGAAGATAACAGGCTTGTTTCACTTTCTCCTAGATCATGAGCAGATGAACCACAATGCAGGAAAGTTCTTAGAACAACACTCTGTCCATTTCAGGGGTTCAATAAAGGCTTTATATTTTTTTCTGGCTCTCCTGATTCAATGGCATGCAAAATATATGCATGATTAAATATCTAACTTAACTCTCTATTATTGAAGTTTGTTTGTTGAAAAATAAGATATGACCCCAACTTTTACCTATATATAAGACTGAATAGGGGGAAAAAACCAAAACTATTCATTGTCTCATTTAAAGTTTTTTCTCAAAGCTGTTTCAAAGCATAATTCTTAACTTCTAAAATGTATAGGGTAGCTTTAAATTAAGTTAATTGCCAGAATAAGTTGAAATAATTCACCATCTCTTCCAAGTGTATTATGGCACACTGGTTTTAAGGCAGTTAAAAGTTCTAGAAAATAATGTATTGGCAGTTGGAAATATGAATCAAGGATATTACTCCAATATCATTTCAGGAGCAACCAGAATGGTTGCATTAATAACACCCTATTATTTTATTATTGAATGAGAATTTATAGCTGTGCTGACACTACACTGGGACTAATTCTCTCCTTTATTGGACTTCATTAGACAATGCGTGGCAGAGCCTTCTCCCCTGTCCCAGGGGGTTCACAGTGACCCAGGAAAAGTCACTTTCTTAACCCTTACCCAGTAACTCATCATTCCTTTGTCTCTCCAGGTTCACACAAAGTTCACGTGTAAAAATACCTGCCTAAACCTGAGGTCAGCTAATCAACCAGGTGCCATTGAAACACTTAAAACACAATTTGCATTTGGTAAGAAACATATAATAGATTTGAGGCTACAATCATCTTTAACTGGGTGATCTGGCTTTAGATTTCTTCTTTCGAACACTGAACAAGCCTGTTTTGACTAGTTGTACTGAGGTGAAATTTGCTGACCTACATGTTGAAGGCAAGTGTGGAAAAGACTTCGATGGATCATAAATTTTAAAATAGAATTCCATCTTATGCATCTTACCCAGCAAGAGTTTGAGATGCTTTCGAGGCTCGGCTCGATAGGTGAAAAAGCTCATCCCTAATTGTCTCATATTGTTAAGGTAAGATTCATACTTGAACTTAGTTATGCGAATATGAAATGTTCCTCACAGTCTCATGTAATTTTTTTTGAGACAAGGTCACCCTGTAGCCCCAGTTGACTTGGAACTTGTTATAAAGACCAGGTAGCCATGATCTCACAGACCTCACAGCACCACATCCAGCTCACAATCTTTTGGAAGGTGTTAGAAGCCTTAGGAAGTGAGGCTGTCTGGAGGAAGTTCCTGTCAAGCTTATACCTGGGTCCCAGAAGCCTTCCCTGCCCCTGTCATCCCCTCTGTCATGAGGTAAGCATCCTTCCAGACTCCTATGATGATCTGCCTTATCACTGGCCCAGAGTCCATGAATCCAGTGGCTATGGATTGAATGGGTTGAAATCTCTGAAACCAGGAGCCCACATAAATCTTTAAGTTACTCCTCAGGAATTTGGTTACAACAAGAAAGAAGTAACTAATCAGACCTGTGATTGTCATTTGAGTCTATACTTGATTGCAATAAAACAATAACACTGGTGATCATCTTTATCAGTGATACATTTAGATGATGCTCAACTGTCACAGCTTTCTTTAACTGTCAGCTTTACACGGCATAAGGTCATCTGAGAAGGTAGTCTCAATTGAGGAATTGTCCAGATCAGACTGGGCTGTGGTTATGTCTCTGGGGGATTGCCTTGATTATTAACTGATGTAGGAGGGTACAGGCGACTGTGGGTGGCATCACACCCTTGGCAAGCAGTCCTGAACTGTATAAGAAAGCCAGCTAAGCATGAGCCTATGAGTGAGCCAGCAAACTGAATTATTCCATGATTTCTGCTTCGAGTTCCTGCTTGAGTTTATGCCCTGACTTCACCTAGTGATGGACTATAACCTGCAAGTGAAATAAACTCTTTCCTCCCCCAAGCTGCTTTTAGTCAATGTGTTCATTACAATAGCAGAACGAAATTAAAACAGTCACCAAGCACCCAGTATTTAGTATACATGGGACGAATGAGGAAACTTCTAATGCCGCTTTTCCAGGACCCTTTGGACTTGACATCAGAGGAAGCCTTTTTATAAGTCATTTTGCATTCAAAGCATTTTCCCTTGTAGTAAATAGCAATGGTCATAAGAAGTAATAATAATACTTTAAGTATTTAATAAAGTTGTATTCATGGAAGATGATGAAATTAGGCATATCTCATTCAGCTGTAATAAAATCTCAGACACAGAGATACAAAATTTATTACTGTATTTAGCCTCATCAACATAGATTCTTTCTTATATTTTCCCTTTGTAGTCTTGCTTGATAACTGTCAGGAAAACATTCCTTTATATGCCCCAGAGGTGAGACAAGCAAACACAAACTAGCATATTAAAAATTAGTTACAAACAACCCTGTGAAACACAAATCTGAGGATTTCGATTTGCTTAAGGGAACACAGCCTTTGCTTGTGTGATTTCCCATCTGAAGACACTGAAAGTGGTCAAAGGCAGAAAATCACTTCTCAGTCTTCAAGAAGACTGGATTGTGGCAAGGCGGAGAGAGCTGTGGAACCATGTAGCCTGCTCAAGCTGATGTGATAAACTAACGGTCCATCGGAGAGTGAGGAAGTCCTTCTCACCCCCAGCCGTCATTCTTTCTAAAATACCATCTGAAGGCTTTTGTGGGAGGAAAAAGACACTTCAATTGAAAAAGGAAATCTTTGAAAAGCTTTTCCTTTACGCCAAATTAATAAAAGTTAATGATTGCCTTTGCCCCAGCGTCAGCACCTCCTGCGTAATCGCAGGACTGGTCCTCCCCTGACTAAAAAGAGCAGCTTCGGCTCCTCTGATGGAAGACAGGAAAGGACAACAGGATGTCCTGAGCACATTTATGTGGCAGGAAGCTGTCTCAAGCAATCTCTTCCTTTCTATGGAACTACACTCCATAGCAACAAATTCTAATTTGTATTCTTTTCACCTTTCTTGATGAACTCTTTCTAAATAGTTATAAAAAAGATAAAAGAAAGATCAAAAAGGTTTGAGAGAGATCCAGGTCTCCTGGCAGCCAACAGGAGTGACAATGTTCTGATAACCTGCTACAGGGTTGAGTGACAATGGTCGATGTAATGGGGTTGGGAAATCGCCTTGTCAAGCCTAACCAGGGTATGCTATGAGACACAGAACCTTGAGCCTTTTCCTGGCCTATAGGCCTGAAAAACAACAGAAATACTGGAAGAGGTTAATGGTGTTCCTTTGGAGAACCTGCATCTCTCTGACTCCCTCGACTTTTTCTTGCTAATCACTTCATGATTTCATAATGGCTGCCCTTGAGCCAAGAAACTTGCTCCAGATAGAAAATGAAAAGAGGAGTCAGCTGCTTTTATGCCTCTTCTTAAAATATGCAAATGGCCTAGCCTTCTTTTCCTCTTTCGTTGATGAGAATGATGCTGCATGATCATTCAGATCCTGGCTCCCAGAAAAGAAGAAAAGACATTGTAGAAGGGGGAGGAAAAGTAAGAAAGGCCTTGGGAGCTGTTGGGTTATCCAGCCAATGCTGTCGTCAGAGGCCCCTAGAGGAGAACTGATGCTTAAGAAGACTGTGAGTCTTTGAACAGGAACATTTATAATTTCCTCTTTTCTGTGTCCTTAGAACAAAGGGAGAGTATAAAAAATGATGTATCAGTGACTGGAGAGATGAATAAAGCTAGAAAGTAGAGAAGTGCAGCACAGATGCCTGAGAGGAATCAGCCGCCACAGGGGCAAAATGGGGTTGAGGGTTGACAATGCTAATGGGATGTAGTAAGGGTCGGAGGGAAGAGAAATCCCATCATCACAGTGATCTGCTATCACCAGTTTTCTGGGCCATCAGAACCATCCCTCCCCTACACCAAAGGCAAAAAGAAGACAAATGCTAGTCTCTGAAAACACAGGTTCTACCCTTGGATCTCCTTCTTGGTGTAATTTAAACTGTTCTTATTAGGTGTGCTGCACAGCCACTGAGCAAATTCTAGAAAGCTCAAGGAAGCTTCTTACACGTCCTCTTCCCTCTGCTTCCCTCTACTCAGCCCACAAGCACCATGTGAGTCTCTGAGTAGACTACTCTTTAAGATTCTCAGTGCTTTTTCTTTTGCCTAGCTATATAGAAATTTGCTTAATTGGGTCTTTGTCATGCAGAGAGAGTGAACAGATGGAGGAAGGAAAATTATTAACTACATTTTCCCACCTCATTGATTGAGACATCACAAAGATTAAGAAACTTGAGATTCCGTATGCACTAGAATATGATTGTGTAAGCCACTGAGCAGTGAATTCCTAACATGAGGCTATGCAAGAGCCATGAGCATGGCTTATAGCTCTATCTGAGACACAAAGATAGTGTGTCTCTTGCATTCTCCAAAACTTAGGGTTTGGCACTCCCCCATCCTAATCTAATGTCTCTCTTCGAGTCCCAATTTACTGCGCAGGTAACTATGAATCAGGTCTGACACTTTCAACTACAGTTGATGTCACCTTGAGCGAAGACAGAGACTTTCCACAAATCTACATACGAGGGATTCTCAGCATTGGCTAAGTCAACTCATAGTAACAAATTCATTTGGTTTGTATTTTACACTGTGATGTCTTCTGCTTGTTTATACTATTTAATTGTAAAATACGTTGATTATAACCTATTCAAATGATTTCACCAAAGGACCCATTTCACTTGGGGGCTGCAGGCTCAATTTTTAGTTACTGCTGCTACTCGGCTTTGCTACTGACAACAAGTTTAATGCCTTTTTGACAAGTGCTCCAAGAACATCATCTATCACTTTCTCAAACATGTATCACCCATAGCACTGCGTTGCTCTGAGCCTCGTACAGTAAGCACTCTTTGACTCCTTTGTTCCTACAATGTGAGCATCTTGCTAGAATGTAGGAGCTGGTGAGCCCTGCCCTGGGCAAAACACCAGCAGTTCCCTGTAACGCTATATTCTGAGTACGGTCTAAATTCACATTTCTGACTCATCATTCTTTCACAGCCAGTTTCTGTCCATGGGGGATACTCACAGGGCCCCTCTCAGGATGGCTAGAAAACCAGAGTAGTATTGAGTTGCCTGTGACTCCTAATGTTTCTGGTATACACATACTGAAACTCATGAAATATCAATCTGCCCATTTATAATCTCTTCTCAGAAATGGAGGCAATCACATTTTATATTGCAACTTCATTAGTATCAAATTGAAAAAAGAGGATGGGGAGATGGTTCAGTTAGGAAAATGCTTAATCATGAGGACCTGAGTTCAGATCTCTAGCACCCAATAAAAAGCTCCACATATTTGCACATGATCGTAACCTGTGCTGGAAAACAGATTCACAAAGACCTCTGAGGCTTGCTTGTCGTTCAGTATAGCCAGTGAGGTTAGGGAGAAAAAAAAGGTATAGTGTGATGAGGATACTTAACCTTGACCTCTTGCTCCCACATACACATGTACACAGGTGAGGACACAGACACACACACACACACACACACACACGCACACACGGAGGGGGAGAGAGAATGTGTCATGAAGTCAGGCTCCCTATTTCACCTTACTATGGATAGTCAAGTGAAGGAGGACCAGGAATCCTGCCTGGCTCCGAGGCTAGGCCACTTTGGACCAGTTGCAGTGTCTTTCCCCATGGCCCTGTCTGCATATCTCAGTCAGAAGTCATTGCATTTTTTTTCCCTGCCTGATTTCAAGCTTATTACAAGACGCATTAGAAGTTTCTCTGGGAAGACTCTTCCTCAGAGGAGGAGTTGAAATGGCATGGAAGGAGCTGTATTTCTAAGAATACCCTGTGCTAAGAGTCAGAAAACACCTTTCTAACACTGAACACCGCAAGAATTTCACCACTAGAACTTTGTTTTCCGGAATCAAAACTGCCCTCCCACTCACCCTTGAAGCCACTTCAATAAAGGCTCTTCCTAGTGGGCACTCAGAGGAAGTCATTTGTTTGATGTATATATTTAATTTCTTGTACATTTTTGCGCCTCATCTGCAAATCCCACTTTCTCTATTTATCTTGAGATCCTCTCAGAGCCTGCTGATATCCACTACTTCTTTCCAAGAAAAAAAGATACATGGGCCCTAAGGGGCACATATAAAAACAAGGATAAAGAGTAAGTAAAAACCAAGGTCGAGGTTAAGGGTTAGAATCTTCTTCTTTCTCATAAACCTAAACTTTATAGTCAAGGCAAAATAGTGGACTGATTTTCTTTCCTTGATGACTTCACTGCTGGATTGAATATATAACATCTTTGCTTTGAAAAAAAAAAGGGCACTTTAGAACAAAATTTTCCTAAATCATTTTTCAAGATTTCCTGTTACTTCATCTAAAGCTGCTTTCCATTAATAATCTCTTAGTACAAAGCATCAAGACACACAGACACCATAATTAGGGGGATTTCAATTACCTATGTGAGGAGGCAGGTAATTGACAGTCTAATTAGTCTCGTTTCAATTACCATTTTTCTCTTCATTAGAGCAGTTAGTTGGAGAGTGGAGGTTTGTAAAATATTCCAAGATCATGCATTTTCCTGCTAGACTTACTAAAGATTATGGCTGGACCATTCCAAGACCGAGGATGCGTAAGCAATGGGGAAGTAGGGGCCAAGACAGCTGCTGTGTGTGAGAACCAGACAGGCATATTGGAAGCTCATCAAGCAAAAATGTGATGCAAAACCCTGGGGTGGAAGTTGGCAGGGGGTTCAGAAAGGACTCGCTCATTGTCCCGAAGAGATGCTGTTTGAAATATGCATTGTTGAGTGAATTAATACTTGCTCTAAATTATTGAGTGCTTGCTATGGATCGAACACCATGTAAGCATCTGACACGCAACATTCTGTCATTTTTATATTCCTTTCAGTTCTATGAGGATAATGGCATTAACATCCCCATGTTGTACATGAGGAAACTGAACGGTACTGAGCTTATGCCATTTCCCATACCTGGGCATCCTGAGCCTGGATCCTGCCTTGAAACTCCATGTGCTTCTGTCGACTTATGGAAGAGAACACAGTTTGGGATTTCAATAGACCTATAGGTAAATCCTAACTTCACTTACCAATATAACTTGAGCTCTCTGAACCTCAAGCTATTCACCTACACAACAGCCATTCTTAAAAGTTCTCTCTCTTTCCCTTTCTTTCTCTCTCTTTCTCTCTCTCTCTCTCATCTATTTTCTTATTGAGATAATTGATAATTAAGAAAGTCAAAGTGAAAGAATAATGTGTTAGTCAGGGTATCTGGCATATAAAAAGTTGACTAAACCAGGAAATATTCTCTCCTTCCTGACTAAATAAAATTACTTTCCCTTTGCTACAAAATATGTGAACCATTGATGCACGTGTAGATATAATGTGTGTATATAAAGATAGACATGTGCATATACATAAAATATCCATCCATGAATGTAGTAAATAAAAGAACCTAAAGAGAAAAACAGGAGGGGGGGAGAGAGAGAGAGAGAGAGAGAATGAACTTTAAGTCTAATGGTTATGGGGGACCTTAGGAGGAAACGCTGAGATTAACACAAGGCCCGATCCCTTCTTTGAGGCTGGACTCATCTGCCAGATCCTTCTTGCTTTCAGTCCTCTGGTGTCCTGAATCCTCCCTCTGGCCTGTCATCCTCATCTGTGCCTCTCAGCTTCTTCCTTCACCCCATTGACCCTTTCCTAAATTTTCCAAGGCAGCTTAAGATTTAAGGAAAAAGTGAAACAATAGTTGCTCATATGAACTCACAGAAATGGAGACAGCATGCACAAGTCCCATGCAAGCTCAAACCACATAAAATCCAAGCATAGACATGGGGAAGTAGGTAATAAATCCAAACCCAACCTAAGGAACTTTCAGGAGTTGATGACTGCTGGGAGGGAGGGTGACAGTGTCCTACAGGGGTGGAACTCTCGGTGGGCCCAATGGATGGACCCACAGTGAAAGACATTTGGAGACACAAATCAGACTCTATAGGTTATTACACACACACACACACACATGCACACACACTATACACACACAAGCATATATATATATATATATATATAGAGAGAGAGAGAGAGAGAGTACATTAAATTGGGTTGTAGGCAGTGGAAGGAGTTGCGGTTAGGAGAGGGTATCTAAATACTATCAAACTGTAGTGTATGAGAATCACAAAAAAATTCAATACAATTTTTTTTTATAAAAGGGAACTAAAGACTAAAAGTATTTAAAAACTGACGCAAAGATAATCTATTTTCATTTAATGTGTATGGTTGTCAGGAAGGTATTTGTTTATTTCTAGGAAATATGAGTGGCTTAATCCAAAGGTGCCAGGTCCTTGTCCATAGGTCATAATAAGATACTATTAAAAACAGGCTATCAAGAACTCAGAATGCTAGAATATGTTTGTCATTCTGCACTTGGAAGACTGAGGTAGGAGGGACAGAGTTTGAAGCCAGTCTGGACTACATAGTGAGACTCTGTCTCAAAACAACAAAAGAGTAGGGAGTTTAGAAGTAAAGATGTAGCTCAGTGACAGATCACCAATAGCACTGCTTGCCAGTCACCGATCTACAACTCCCCAAAACGGGCCTGAGGGACCTAGGGAGATGGTTCAGTAGGAATTCTTGCTCTGGAAACATGAGGACCTGAATTTGAAGCCTCAGTACCCATGTAAAAAGCTGGATACAGCTGTACATGCCTGTAACCTCAGAATTGGAGGGAAAGAGACAGGTGTATCTGGGAATCTCCTAGCTAGCTATGCTAACGGAATCAGTGAGCTGCTTCTGGTTCAGTGAGAGACCCTGTCTTAAAGGAACAAGGTGAAGAATAATAGAGGAATGTCCCTCTCTGGCCTCTGCAGGTACACTTCCGGACATGCACCCAAACACTTATGTGCATGTACCACATACACATCACATCCACACCATACATCAAAAAAAAAGTTTAAAAAGGAAGAGAAAGGTTTAGGTCCTGAGTTTCTGGACCAGTGCTAGACAAATAGAACTATAATAGAATCTCACAAATGTAGGATACATCTATAATTTTTTACAAAATTTAAAGCCTCATTAAAAAAAATAGTAAGCAAATAAAATTCCAGCATAGACATGAGGAAGTGAGTAAGAGACCTAAGGAACTTTTAGCAATTGGTGGCTGCTGGGAGGGGAGGAAACTGTGTCTCACAGGAATGGGACTCTCAGTGGGTCCAGTGGATGGACCCACGCTGAAGGGTATTTGGGACGCAAATCAGTCGCTACAGGTCATAATACATAAATATGCATATATAATACAAATATATACATAATATACATATACACATGCATATATATATATATATATATGAGAGTACACTGAATTGGGTCGGGGGCCATGGAGGGAAGTGCAGATAAAGGAATCATTCTAAATACCAATCAAACTACACTGAATGAAAAGTCACAAAAATTCAGTTAAAAAAACTGAAATGAAATAAAGGCATGAAGGCCTTGCTGAGGAATGAGGGGAGCTGGAAGGAGAAATGGCAAGTAGAACAAGTGTGTTTCATTGTGTACATGTAGGAAATTCTCAAAATAAAGCAAAAAGCTTTTTAAACTAGTAAAAATAAACTGCAAATTTATTTTGGAGAATATATTATTCAACACAACAAATCCAAAATATCATTGAAATGTGTAGTGAATATAAGCTTTGATACTGAGCTGTTCCACATTCTTTTCTCTTTTGATTCAAGCCTTTGGCATTCGGTGAATCATTTACATATCTGCGGATCTCAATTCTAACCCAACCCGGTTTCAAATGCAGTGCATAATTAAAACTAAAGCTAAAGACTACCTACAGGACAATGAGGGTCAAGATTTCCCATGAATAATATCCCCAGTCAGAGCCTCCAGGGGATTCTCTGTCCACTCTGAAGACAGAGTGGGTGCTTCTGACGCAGGATGGAATTCTAGCTCAAATTCTGCCAGATAGCTTTGAAGCAAGTTCTGTAGCTGTGTGTGTGTGTGTGTGTGTGTGTGTGTGTGTGTGTGTGTGTGTGAGTGTCTGTGCACACATACCCATATGTATGTGTGATGGTGCACAAATATGTGTGGGTACACATGCCTGTCTGTATACATGCACATGAAGATCAAAGGTCAATCTCTGGTATATATCAGTGTCCCTGTGTGTGTACATGTACATGGTGTGCATATGGAGGCCAGAAGACAACTTGTGGCAGTTGGTTCTGTGCTTGGGGTCCAGTCTCAGGTCACCAGAGCCTGTCAGCAAATGCCTTCACCCGCTGAGTCATCTGGCCAGCCCTTTGTTTCTTTGAAGAAGACTAGGTTGGCCACCCAGTGAGCACCAGGGACCCACCTATCTCCAACTCCCTAGCACCGGGATTGCAAACAGGTGCCGTCATGCCCTGCTATTCAAGTGGGTGCTGGAGATTGAACTAAGATTTTCATACACGTACAGCCAGCACTTTACCAACTGGGCTACCTTTGTGGTTCCTCTGCTGTCTTTGGAATGCTTTGACATGCTCAAATCCTCACAGCATACCCACGTATGGTAAGTCCTCTTTTATAATTTGAGGCTCCACTGTTTATTAATGGACTCAAATGCAATGTTTTAATGGTATGATTTTAGACAAGTTCCTTGACATCTCTAAGACTCTATTCTCAAATATATATATATATTTTTTTTTCACACCCCTGGCATGGAATATGGTTGTAAAAATTAGAAAGAATGTATATAAAATGCCACTGAATAAATGTTCCAAAGAGGCAGTAAATACTAAAGCCGGGCAAACTCCAAGACATATGCTCTTTGTCCTAAATCATGCAGATAGCATGAATAGTAGGTCTGGAAGATTTCACACACACACACACACACACACACACACACAGACACACACACACACAGCATCTGGCAGGGCAATTTCTCATCTAGTTGACACTGTCTTCGATGCTATGCCCCTTATTTCTAAGAGCTGTTGATTCTTAATAATTCTGCACAGTTATAGGCATGGCTTGGACTATGAAGTTTCAGTCTTTCAGGGATACTCAGTTTGAATACGAAACTTGATAGGCCTGCCTCTCTTGGCTTTATGAGTATTCAGTTCTGTCCCTTTTCCAGGACCTCTAGCTACACAGACATTGTCCAAACCCTGAGTCCTAAATTTCTCAACTCTTCTTTTACCTCCAGAAATGAGAACTTCTAGCAAGCACGGGTCATCTCCCAATGAGAGATTACCAAGGTAACAATGAGTGGGATGCAAACAGGTTGTAACTTGAACAGTTGGCACTGTTCATGCTACTCCATGCAAGCACCTGCTTCCTTAACTATATGAGTCTCGTTCTTTTTGCAATAAAAACAACTCTGGCCCCAGGCTTGAGGGCCTTGGATTTCACTAGAAGTAAAAATTTCACCCTAGGTATTTATTAAGTGTGCATAGTTCATACTACCATTCTTGAATTTTTGAGTCTTTCCATGACTAACATATGGTAAGAAAGAGGCTACAATGACAAGAAAGAGGCCACATCAAGTCCATTCTGAAATATAATTGCATGTTGCAATTCTAAGTTATAATACAGCTTATCATAAATACGTACATTGGTAGCAATTGTATGTGAGTTTGAATGGCAGCAGGAATGGAAATAGGCTTTCAATACTGGGGGACCGGTTAAAAGAGGTTGGAACTAGGTGAAATCGAGATTTGAAGATTGCAATGCCAGGGTTGAGAAACCCATAGAAGATGTAGAAAGTTGGATATTCAGCACTCAAGGTGTAGGGGAAGTGACATTGACTTGTTTTGACTTTTCTTAGTCATGCCACCATAGGATTTAGAAGCTCCATTTTTTTCCCAGTAGACTTCTTTGTAAAGTCCTAGAATAGACATAACCACTGTTTACCTACTTGCTCTTTGAATGATAGCAAACAGGAGTGTCTACTCTGATGGACCATCAATTCAGTTCATGTGTTTTTGTGGCCATACTGATTTTGGATCATAATCTTTGGCTTTAGACGACCAGATACCTCTGCTCACCTCCTTGACCAAGAGTGAGTGTGAGCTACCTGCTGTGTCCACTCAGAGGCCTGAAGTGGACTCACATCAATCAGTGATCTCCACTACAGAGACTTCGTGATCTTTCAGAGGTTCAGCATGGACAGTCAACTACTGATCTAGGCTCTGAGAGGCACTGGGAGGGCTCCTCTCTCAAGTTCAGTCCTGGAACTTCTATCTATGGACATGAAGTCTCCAAAGCACTCTTTAAAATATGGTGAATTTTATTTTCAGAATCTGATTGAGCTACAAACTTTATCAACTTTAAAGGGAGAAGAACAAAAAGAACAAATCCATCCACACCAACAAAAGACAAAGTTCAGTTAACCTTGTTCCATCAAATGCCCACAGCTATGCTTCACCAACTGTTGTAAATTTGCTCCTGACAAGCACAAAAGCTTTCTTTGAGGTTCAGAGGTTGAGTTTTATCTCCCTCCAGGGATACAGTGCTGTTCTCGTCTCCATCACAGGGCTTAGAATACTCTTGTTGGCCTATTTTGAGAGGAGTTTGCCTTTCTAATGAATGAGTTGTGAAATGAGTTCCGAGGCTCCCTAGGAGACAGATGAGGCTGCCTTCTCTTTCCCAAGGAGGACCGCATCTGTCTATTGCACATCAAAGCAATAGCAACACCTACACAAATCAATCCAGCCCTCCAACTTCTGTAAAACATTAACTCTCCAAAGCAGAGAACGAATAGGGCCACGGGTGACTCACACTTCTCTGTTTCCCTTTAGGTAAAGAAAAACAGTGCTCAGTTTGCATCCTGCTAAAATTATTTTCAGGTGGTGAATTCTTGCTGTTATTTGTTATAACTGGACCATTGACTGAGATCAACTTTTGATACAGTTAAGGATTCAACATATCAAGAGCACTCAAGAGAACTGGTAGTGATTTAAAATCATCAAATTAAAATATGCAGTGTCCCAGGTACTGTTCTGTGCCATCCAGTGTCCTATTGCCAAGGAATTTCATGGTCTCCAGTGTTACTTTCTGAGTGCAATTATAATAAGTCTATGGAATTATAGGACTATAGCTGGGGAAAGTATACTGGGAATAAAACAGAATAGAATTTTCTATTTCTTAATATTTCTGTTCGTAAAAGTCATAGAAACTAGAAAAAAAATACTGGCAAATTATCAAGAAAGGCAAGAGGCTGGAGGTGATATTCTTGTTACTGCCTACTGACCCCTGCAGTGTATTGAATAAGCCTGTTTTTACTCAAAAGGAAGAGAAGGGAGGGAGGGATGAAAGAAGGGAGGAGGGAGGGATGGAGGGAGGGAGGACAAAGAATACCAATCATTGCTACTCTGGGTTGGAAGATAATTGAAAATTGATGTCTTGGGATATCTTGATGGCAATGATCTGACAATCTATGTCAATAATATACACCACACACACCCCGAGCCCCACACTCACTTTGGGCTTAACATTTCCCAGTCATCTATATTTGGTCATAGCCATAACTGCCCATTTTTATTGGGCAACAGGGTAGATTTTCCACCTTGGCTTTTTTTTAATCAGAGAATGCCAATGAATTTCAAATATAATCATGATGGAACAATTAAAGTAGGAATAAAGTTGTTAGTTAGTTGAGTGACTGTAGGACTGTGTGGGATGAGTAACTTTCCCCAAAGGGTATGATACCAGAGACCTCTCAGTTCCATTCAGAAGACAGAGCAATACTCCGAGGCACTCCAACCTAAGGTAGATTATTAGATTTATGTCTTTTCAAATAGCCCAGGTTCTCTTCCTCAGCATAGGGATCGGCTCTATAATCTAGCCTGTACTTCGGGAAGACCTTTTAATCAGGGATAAACATATTATTAGGAGACTATTTGACTCTCTTTCATTTGAAGCAACGTGAAAATATTCAAGTGACTGTGATGGCAACAGATCTCTATGATTATATTATGCAAAGGCAATGAAATGAACTCTAGGGATGTTAGGGGAAGAGTGCCATGAAGGCTTTGTAAACACACAGCTGCCTGCTTTGATGGGGAGTTCATCAGGATCCTTTTCTTATCAATCCCCATTATCAGTCCTGCCTCATAGTATCCCCACATAGTATAACCAGGTACAAATGTCTTGGAACCTTACCTATAGAATACATGTAATACTTCCCCTTGCATTAAGGGCTATGACTTCCTACAGGTCATTCAGCCTCCAAATGTACTCAACTTAGAAACTATTTCTTTATTGTTGTTGAATTTTTTAAAAAATCGTAACTATAAAACATCAGTCTCAAAACAGTTTGTTTAATGTCAATGGTATATCAAGCCTGTCACAACCACCTTGTCCAGCAAGGAAGACGCAACACCAGACTCTTCTTTGTGCAGTTTATTCAGGAACCTTGAACAACAATCTTCTGACTTCTGACTACTTCTCCTCCCAGGGAAAGCCCGCCCACAACTTAAGTACTCTCCTGCTAGCCAATCCCGAACTGCCACGTGGCAACAGTAGATAGGCACACACATAAGGAAGCATGCTTAGACCTCAGCCATAGCCAATAAGGAGTTGTTTACTCCTAAAGAGCACTCACCCTCGGGATGGTGGAAGGCGGAAGCGGGCGCCATCTTTAAGGCGCAGCAGTCCGCAGCTCTCTACAGTTCCCCCTTTTTTATTTTATGTAGCATAGTGGAAACAGGCGAAGATAGAGGTCTGATCCCCGGTGTGCACAAATGGGATTATGTAATGGAGACACCCACAGACTCATCACCTGCAGTGACCCATACCCATCCCGTACCAATTTTCCCAGGGGAAGGAGCTAAGGGTACCACCTTCATGCAATCAGACATGTCTTCGGAGGCGATGCTCAAACATAAGCAAGCAAAACCTCGTGCAGTGCTTTGCCTCACATCCCGTCCTCATAACTCTTTCATGGCAATTAGCCATGCTTGGGGAGACCGTCCAGCTTCAATGGCTGTAAAGGCCTGAACAATCATAGTTGTATTTTGCTTTTGTGTGGCTCTGATCTTACATATACACCACAGGCAGACCAGGGAAAGGCTTACTCTTATATCCTCAATCTACATACTAAGGCTTTGTAACATTTACAGAAATCATAATCTAAAATACCATAACCTTCATTCTCACAGGAATGATTGAAATACAATTAACAAGTTACATTGGAACACAAGAAATACATTGAACACAGAAAACATCAAACCTGGTACCATTATGAGCGATATTTAACTGTCCAAACGTAGCGTTGACTTATGCAATCTATCACTTGTCCTTGACTTTGTCCATGGCTGCTGCCTGTTTCCCTATATAAGTCTGCGGGAAACTGTCCTCTGATCACCAAAGTTCTGTACTTCGTATCAGCATTTCCTGCAGAATCCTGATTTACTGTTACTCATGTCCCGTCAGTTGAGTATCATTCACCATCACTGTAATCTCCATTTTTTTTCTACATGGCTAGATGTAGCATAGTTGAGTTATTTACTTTAAGTCCAGTACAGCTCTCCCTGTGTCATCAGGAACTGATTCCACAGCAACAGCAACGTCACTCTTCCCTTGTTCAGTGCCTCCAAACCGAACCAGCCTTTCTGGCAGTCTCCTGGCATTCTCAGCAACCTGTGGAAAAACACAAACATGCCCTCTTCCCCACATTAATACTGGGTTTGGGCTATTATTTTTTGTACTGACTTTATTAACGTAAGATAACCTCCATTTTTCTGACTTTTTTATGACAAAAATTGGTTTGTATAACCATTTTCTAGCTGTTCTTGAACTCTGTGGCCTGAATTTGGTTTACAGTAAGAGGCCACTAATCTATCCATACAGGTTTTAAAGGGATTCTAAAACTTGGGCAAAAACCAAACATTCCTGAATAAACCTTGATCATGATATATACAGAGATTTAACCACGCCCTATAATGCCAAATTTCTCCTAAATATTCTTCCTTCAGGTCAGCCTCAGGTTTTGAGGGGCAACAAATGGTGGAAAAATCCTCCTCTCTCTCCTATTTTTCTTTGGGATTTAAACTCTTGACTAACTGCTTGATTTTAGTTTCCACAAAAGCTGGGTCCTCCGACAGAGTGGAAGATTTAGTTTTAGTTTCCTCCTCCTCTTGAGGTTCGATCCCAGATCCATTTGCATTTGCCTTTTTTTTTTTTTGAACCTTTTTTACCTGAACAGACTCTTAAATACTGAGGCCCCAACTTTGTTTTGCTCAACCTATTTTTACCTCTAATCAGAGCACAGGAATTTAGGCAGGAAGCCAAATTAGTGAACCTTGTCAATTTCAGGGCCTTCCTGAAGCTCTTGACTTGTTTACTTTCTGAGCTTAAGGAGCTCCCCTGCAGATTGGAATGTAACCTGGTCAATTTCAGGGACTTCCTGAGGCTCTTGACTTGTTTACTTACTGAGCTTAACAAGCTCCCCTGCTGGTTGGAATGTTTCACCTCAAAACATAAACAACAAAAATGGTTCCTGACCACCCATAACATATAAGGAAATTGAAAGAATAAAATAAAAACCTCTGGAGTGATAAAAGCTGAGACCCAGATGAATTCACAGCAAAATTCTATCAGACATTTAAGCTCCATTAGCCAGTTTAACAGGAAAGAGTATAAACAGAGAGACATCTTACTTAAAATGAACCTACCTAACAGACATCGAAATTCTCTCAGTAAGCTCTAAATTCTTAGAACGAAGTAGCTCATTTAGAGCCAAAAAAAAATTGGATGAGAACTAGTATTTCCCATAATGTTTTTCTGAGTACCTCTTGTACACCTTTTACAAAAGCAGGCAAAAATAAGGTACCAGAATAAAAAACTAAGAACCACCCCTATAGCAAGGATCATGTAAAAGTCCATGCGTTCAGCCCGTTATTTTACTATCCCACGAACTCTCCCCAGCCCGTCTTTATCTACGGAGGGAGCAAAGTACCCGCTTTTGTCGCGGATCCCCACCTTACCTGAGGACTTTCCAGTGCATGCCCTGACTGCAAAAGTTCTGAGTCCCTTGATGAGTTCCCCGTATGGGCCACCACTTGTCACGACCACCTCGTCCAGCAAGGAAGATGCAACACCAGACTCTTCTTTGTGCAGTTTATTCAGGAACCTTGAACAACAATCTTCTGACTTCAGACTTCTGACTTCTGACTACTTCTCCTCCTGGGGAAAGCCCGCCCACAACTTAAGTACTCTCCTGCTAGCCAATCCCGAACTGCCACGTGGCAACAGTAGATAGGCACACACATACGGAAGCATGCTTAGACCTCAGCCATAGCCAATAAGGAGTTGTTTACTCCTAAAGAGCACTCACCCTCGGGATGGTGGAAGGCGGAAGCGGGCGCCATCTTTAAGGCGCGGCAGTCTGCAGCTCTCTACACAAGCCCAGTTCTGAGCTGGTGGCCTGCAATTATACATGATAGACAAAGTTGCAAGTCTTATGGGTTTACATTCCAGCAGGGAAGGACAGGCAACAAATCAAGCAAGCCATTTGAAGGTGGAGCTCAATGTACTGACCACACACAGGAGAAAATGAGAAGGGAGAAGGAAGAGTCATCAGTGGGACAACTCTCACTTTAGGACAGACCTCTTGGGACTGGAGAAATGGCTCAGCAGTTAAAAGCACTACCTGTTATTACAGAGGATCCAGGTTTGGTGTCCAGCACCCATATGGCAGCTAGCAACTGTCTATAACTCCAGTTCCAGGGAACCCAAAGGCCTCTTCTAGCCTCCACAGGCATTGCAAGACACAGGTGTACTTACACACAGGCAATAGGCTCATATCCATAAAATTAAATAAATAAAAAAAAGATAAACCTCTCTGAGCTCTCTGAGGGAATCACCAGTCATCAAACAGACTTTGGGATGGGTTTCCTGACATCATCTACCTGAAAAGAAATAAATATTCCAGACATTTCTTCAAAACAAAAGTATAATCCTAGCTGTCAGGGTCTATGATTATAATTCAGTGGAGAATAGAGATTGGCCCAATTGAAGGAAATCCAGTTGGCAGAAATTTATAAGCAGGCCAGGAATGCAGTAATGTTAAGCATCTCTTGTTCCCAATTCATAGAAGTATTCCAAGCTGAGTTTCCTAAGATCTGAATACGCCTCTATTCCAAAGTCTTCTGGGAAATGGCTTTTCTTCTTATTTGAAGTTCTTTGCTGTAGGGTCAGATGGTTTCCAACTCTCTTCTGATTTTTCAGCTTCCTGCAACATTTAAGGCACAGATAGTTTGGCTCTGTGGCTGTTCTGTGCGCTTCCTCTGCTTCTGAAACACACTTATAAACCCTTTCTACAACGAAGTCCCTGCTGCATCTCCAGCAGGGTTAGTAAAATTCCTGCAAAGGATCAACCAGTAGATTTTGTGGATATTTATATTCTGTTCTGCATATTCTCAGTGTAGTTTATATTTTTAAAAACTCTTTAAAAATGTAAAAGCAACTAACTTGGAGGCCATATTAAGCTGTCTGTGGGCTGGATTTGGCCTGTGGTGCATGGTTTCAAACCACAGCCTAGAACACAAGTCATGTAGTAAATGTATAAAATGCACTTGCTTACTGTAAGCATTTATATTTTCTAGTACAATCTCTATGATGGACAGAGGCTTGCTTAGGCAAAGACTTGGGACTCACAGTATATACTCACAGAAAGTCACCGACACACACATTTTGATACACTTGACATAGAAAAATTCAACTGGATGAAATTGATGACCCAGTGGTTCTCAGCCAGAGCTACACAATAGAATCATCTGGAAAGCTCTTTTAAAGCATCTAAGCTTTGGCCCCATTGTAGACTAATTGCACCAGAATGTCTGGATAGGAGCCCAGGCATCTGTATTTTTTAACATTTCCCAGGAGATTCTATTTTGCCAGGTGGTTAAGACCCGATGCGTTAGAGCCGTGATTCTCAAACTCTCACCCACAGCAAAACCTCCTGCTAAACTTGGCTGGTGCAGTCCTCAGAGTCTTTGATTCAGAAGCTCTGATTGGGTCCTAAAACCGATTTTTCCAGCAGTTTCCCATATGCTGCTGCTGCTCCTGGTGATCTGAGGACTGCATGCAGGAGCCACCGTTGTAGAGAATGGAAACCTGATCCAGCTGAGGTCTTGACTTTAGCTGTGATTTCTTGGTTGGTTTGCTCGGCTGATCTACCAGATGATAGTCTTGTTTTGTTCTGTTGTGCCCCCCTCCCCCACTTAACTTAGAGGTTTGTAGACACCGACAATAGAAACTAACTTGAAGGCAGGGATCATGTGAGGCATAAAGAAAATTCTGAACATATTTGTTTAACTTAGGAACAGGAGGAATGGGGTTTTTGTCTCCTAGCGCAAAAAAGAAATCCTCAGTCAACAACAGACATTTCAAACACTGCTTTAGAAATGTCTCCTGTGACACAGAAAATGCCCCATGTTGAGGAAACCTGACCAAAGCCTCAATACCAGTCAAAACAGTTAGTTGATTACACATTCTGGGCAGAATGTTTGGGAGTGCTCATCCAAAGTGAAAGTATGCCACCCTTTTTAAGGTAGAGCCACTGCCAGAAGACTTGACAGGACCCTATTCTCCATTGAAAAATTCATGTGTAGACATTTAGTAAATAAATAATGAATCCTATAAATTGCAAGTGATGCAAGATATTAGTCCATTAATTTCTGTAAGAGAACTCTGATCAAATCTTGCTACTTAAAGTGTGGTACCTGGACCAGAATCACAGTTATCCCATGGCTGCTGTTAAAACTAGGGATACATTATCACTTCTGTGGGCCACAGACACTTTTCCTTTCATGAGTCACTTCTTTCAGGAAGAAAATATAAATTATATTTTATGATTAGCTTAATTTAAATATATTGGTATTATATATTAAAAGTTTTCCTTTAGTCTAAAAGTTTTCTCTTCTGAGTAAAAAAGAAATTAAACATCTAGGTCTGATGGTACATACCTATAGTCCCAGCCCTTGGGAGATAGATTTAGGAAGATCAGGAGTTCAAGGTCATCTTCCACTACGTAGTGAGTTTAAGGTATGCCTGAACATAAGACCTGTATTCATCAGGGTTCTCTAATTTGTATGTGTGAGAGTGTGTATGTGTGTGTGTGTGTGTGTGTGTGAGAGAGAGAGAGAGACAGAGACAGAGAAAGAGAGAGAGAGAGAGAGAGAGATTTAGCAAGTCAGGTTGAAAACCAAAATTAGCCATCACAAGGCCCTAACTCAAAAATTTTAAAAAGTAAAAATAAATAAATTGGGTAAGTTATTGCACAGAACACAGACTCAGAGTCACACTTTATAGTTACTGAATTAGAATGCTCATTTTAACAGGGGTCCAAGTGTCCTATTACACATCTGATGCACTCAAATACACATCATACTACAAAGCTCACTGTAGGTTAGTAAACAAGCAAACACAGTAATTCTGACTTTGATGAATCCTGAAAATACTGTGTGTTCTCTGTACCACATAATCAACCGTGCAGCCCCAGAATGCTTACTGTCCTTGAGACTGGGCTCTCAAGAAACAACAGAGATCTCTATTACAGAGAGGATGAGGAGAGTGAGAAGACAATTATGTGAAGGCGCTTCCCTTTAACTGCTCACTCAGCAGCCATTTTGTATATGTGACCCCCTGAAATGACTCACAGAAACTAATGGGATACTGGCATGATTTTCTGATAACACTGTTGATTATGGGCATTAGTGTATGATAATGTTTGCGATTTTAGAAGACCCAAGCATGAATCCATTGACCATTACAATGGATTTGCGTTACATAATAAACCCAAACATTTTCACTCTACTCTTACACTATTTATGAACACACAAAAAAAGTTGTCCATTTGTGTTAAAACATAGTGACACATAGAAAGCAAAAAATCTGTAACTCAGTAGCATGGATTCTATCACCAGTTTTTTGAAATAGTTATACTGCATTTTCTCTCTGTGATTCTTAAAACTTTTCAACAGTGAAATTACTTTAAAATTCTAAACATTAAAAAACAAATAGGTGTACAAGAGTAGCTCAGTGGTAAATCCCTTACCTAATATCTATGAAGTCGTGGATTCAATCCCCAGCACTGGGAAAAAAAAAAAAAAAAAAAAAAAAAAAAAGAAGTTGTTAAAATGGGCCATGGGCTTAAATAGAGGGTTCAGTGATGACTGTGTATCTTCCAAATACAAACTCATGCACCACAGAAGGAAAAGTAGACAAATTGGACTTGATCAAGGCTAATTTTTAGATTTAGACACTAGTAAAAATAAGATAAAGGTAAAAATAAAAAGAGAAGCTTCAAAGTAGGAGAAATTATATGAAAAATACATATCTAGTTTTTTAAAAAATTGATATTGGACATATATAGCAAGTACTTCGAACTGAAGAATAAGAAAGTGACTCAGTATCACCAGAGAAGACACAGTGGACAATAAGTACAAGCAGAGCGTCAAGGCTAGTCATCCTTAGAACAAAACAGAAGAATGAAAAGCTCCTGTGTATTCTGATTAAGTACAAAACACTGACAACAGCAAATTCTGACATCTCTGAACCACAGGAGCTTTATTTATTATCAGTGATGCTGTAGTGTGGGACAGCTATTCCAGAAGAAAACTTCTGATTCTATTTGAGATAGGGTTTCATGTGCCCCAGACTAGCCTCAAGCTTACTATAGAGTCAAGCATGACCTTGAACTTCAGATCTTTCTGTCTCTATCTCCTGTGTTGGGATTACAGGTATACACCATCATTCTTAGTTTACCATGTAGCCCAGGCAGGACTCAAACTTATTCAGACTGACTGGTCTTAAATTTACAATCCTCCTGCTCGGCCTCTTTAGTGCTAGGATCAAAGGCAAGCCCCCATTATGCCTGGCTGCAATCAAACTAATTTTAATGTGAATTTTCTGTTCAATTTTTGATATGTCTACAATATCTCTAAAACATGTTAGTTAAAGACAGTGAGACAGCACTGCTCTGGATGACACATGAGCACAGGCTAAAAATGGCTGCCATTAGGTCCTCCCCTAAACCATCAGTCCATGCGTGCTGTTAGTCTCATCAATCTTTTCTAGCAAAGCAAAGTAAAATAAGCCAAACTATATACCAGAGTTCCTTCTTGCCTTTCTCTGTCCCTGGATCGCATATACAACTACTGTGTAAGAAAGAACGTGTGGCCGGAGTGACCATGACCACCGCATACTGAGAAACAGAACCACCACTTTGAATTATTTGGTTAAATCTTCTCAACAGCCCAGGGCATGCTTTGTAACAGAATCCTCTTATAAGGAACAAAACAAAACTCAGAAAATGTGACATTCTCAAATTTGCATGCCTAATTATTGTGAGACCTGCATTTTAAACTCTGACTTGTTGCACACCAACACAAGCACTCTTTTCATTATGTGATTTTTTCCTCTACTTTGTGGGAATTCTCTGGAGGCATAACCTTGGATTTTTCTGAACATAAAATATTACATTGGTAGGAGCACTTTTTCCTGCAAGGTGTAACTATAAGACATGTAAATGTCTTCTCCAAAAATTAGCATTCTTTTCACAACTGTCCTGTTGAACCTACAGTCAAATGACAACTTGTCAATGTTTAAGCATGCCCCTGCTCCAACCAAACATATACTAAATCTTGTTATTTCAGATTATAAACAGCAGCAGGCCATGGCTACTAGAGGAGCAGAATATGGTAGATTAAAATAAATTGGGGGATGGGGAGATGGCTCCATGGATAAAGATCCAGTCATACGGCATGAGGATCCAAGTTCAGAGCACCAGCATTCGTGTAAAAACCATAAGTGCAAAGCTCATCCACAATCCCAGTGCTGGAGAGACAGAGACAGGAAGTGACTGGGGCTTTTTGGCCAACCAATTAAGTCAAACTGGTAGCTCCACATACAATCATAAATAAATGTAGTTTACAAAAATGAATTTTATTGAACTTTGGCAATTTCCATAAAATATAATAGTATTTAGAACCCATCCCCGATCTGCACCTCTGCTTACTGTCCCCCACCCAATTTAATATACTTAATCTATATAATAAGTTAATCTATATAATAAGCTCAGAGCCCTCATGATTCCGTCAGTTCTCCAAAGCCTCTCAGCAAGCAAGTCTTCAGCACGCGAGTCTTCAGGGGATGCTTTGAGTCAGCTCTAAGATTATTCTTTTCTCTTCCTAGTGATAAGAGCAACACTCTTGAGATATAACTAGATGCTAAGCACTGTAGCCGTACTGTAACACATTATTTCAAACAATAGTCAAATAAAGCCAATGGGGGCGGCGGGGGTTAAATGGCTGATCAAGTAAAGGTGCTTGTCATCAAGCCTGATGACCCAAGCTTGATGCCCAGGCCCCGTATGGTGGAAGGCAGGAGCAACTCCTCCAAGCTGTCTTACTGACCTCTTCACAATCACCATGGTATATGGGTGCACATACATGCATGCACACACAAATAAATACATGCTATTTTTTAATTAAAAAAGAAACCCAGTGGGGGAGAAATAGTGTTCCTCTGGTAGTATGTGTGAACCAAGACTCAGAGGCAAGAGCTACTGATTCCAAAATAGAAGACCTAAGCCACTCAGACATATTCTCTTGCTACTAGTATTGGGTGGCAATAGACTGCAACTCTCTCAGATTTAATAAGGATGTCTTTCATTCATTTTGACAATGTCAATAGAGATAATTAAAATACATTGGCCCTTCTTGAGGACACAGTGTTAAGCTGATGGAAAGCCTGGTGGAATCCTACCAGGCTAATAAAGACTTTATAGGGTGAAATACAGAAACACCACTGCCCTTACCTTCCATTCTTTTTCTTGCTTTGTGTCCTCAGTTATGAGCACCTTGCCTAAAACTTAGTGTTTAATAAATGCCCTGTAATAGGCATTCATGTTAGAAGCAGTGAGGTTACTAGAATAGGTACCAGTCAAATACCCTATTCAAATCCCAGCCCCACTCATTTACTATACAAATTTTGTACATTATCATACTGAACCTGAATGACTTTGCCAATAATAGACCATCCAAATACCTACCACCTATTATGGGAATGGTTAGATTGAGATTAGATGCTTATTTAGCGAAGAGCTACTGTAATAAACAGTAGCCTATGCTTCATTTCCTTTTCAACTTAAGCGATTGTTTGAAAGACCAGGAAACAAAACAAAACTAAAAATCTTCTTGTTGAATAAACTAGAGATGACAAGAGTTTTAATACTGAAATAAAATACACCTATTGTTGATACAGACATATTTAAGGCAATAATTTGGAAATGTAGCACATGACTTCTCAATACCTATCAAGTTATTTAAATTGCAAAACTGGTCTTTGCAAACTAGAATCCCAGTCTCCGCAAATCTGCTTTCTGCTCATCCTCAAAATTCCACCCATCCTTAGTTCTTTGGATTGTGACTGTTTTATGAAGGTCATGGCAACATGGAGCTCTGGCTTGTCAGTTACACCTCATAGATATGAGGGCATGCAGATAAAATCTATTAGGCCAGCAGGGCACCCATTAATGTTCAGTGGCAGTAATTAAATCCGGATGGAAAAATAACTACAAATATTTCCCCAAAACTGAACCAGATGTTTTGGCAACTGGATGAAGGCACAGACCTGAAAAATTCCACATGCCATAGGCAAGAGCCTTCAGGAAGAAGCCTTCTGTGGGCCTCTGGCTACACATTGTCTCAGCCTGCAATGTGAAATAACAGCCAAAAGAAGGGACCCCTCCTCCCCCGTGTCCACTGGACATACAAAGCAACAATCATAACGGTAAATTTACTAAAAACAATCCCCCTAATAACAAGACAAATAATGACCACATCTACATGTGCACATGGGAGGCCTCAGTCAATTCCCTGTGGTGCTCCAGCTTAGTCACACCTCATCTATCATCTTCCCAGGTAACTTGCCCACGATATGATTTCCTAATTAATAGGCAGTAAAAATATTAATTATTGCCATTTTCATTTAGTGTTCAATTAACAAATGAAAGCATAAAATGCATTTCGAGGCTGGCCAAAGGTGACCTGGGGCCCTCTAAATCAATAGCATCTTTTCCTTCCTGCCTTTGAACATGTTGTTTTTCTCTCTCCATTCTATTTTGCTTGCCTGAGACGCCTACTCTGACCTATTTCCCCTCACAGTAGCTCATTTAAATATCTTGACAAAACATGTTCCCGTGAGGCTGAGCGCCTTCTAGTCCTGGCACGAATATCTACCATGAAGCTGTCATGATATCCTGTCACAAAATGAGATGAGAAGTTATTTGATCTGTAGAGACTTAAACTAATAACGATGGTGCTGGTTTCCATCAGTAGGCTGTGGGCGAGGGGAACCTTGAAACAGCTGGACTTCAATTCAGTGCCGTACCTTGAACTTCAAGGAGGGAGGGAGAAGAAGCTCACCAGCCAGGGCATCCACACAAGACTGTGGAGCACAGCTGAGTGACACCAGCCACCGTCTCCTCGGGCTGGTGAATATCCTCTGTCAAGTCAATTGCTACCCTGGTAAATATCTTATTAGAGCTAATTTATCTCCAGTGTTAAGGAGGTTAACGACACTGTTATTTTCTCTGCTACTGTGTTTTCCTGCATGGCTGGGGGAGAGCATTCTGAGTCACCTCTTCTCAAAGAGGAATCACAGAGAGAACCTGCGTGGACAATAAATAATCTTTTAGAAAATAATGTGTCCTTCAGAAAAAGGAAATCAAGCAAAATAATGTTAATTGCAGAGGCTCCAGAGGAAACATTTTTCACCCATCAAAAGAGACAATGACATGGTCACGTATTCTAGAAAACATAGTACCACACATCACACAAACCCTGTAGTGGAACCTACAGCTCTAAGCAGTTCTTACCAAGGGAAAATAGACTACCACCAAAATTCAAGACATTTTCTAATCAGTCTTCATCATTCTCCTGCCTTCATTGTTCCTCCAAACATTGCTTCATAGCCCTGAGTTCCCAACAGTAAAACAACACACTTAGAGATTTTCCTGTACTATGCAATGTATATTCAAACACTGCAAAATTTCCCCAGGTCAGGATCCAGCCACGTTTCCCTTGCAACTCAAGGTTTTTTGGTTTTGTTTTTATTTGTATTGTTGAGACAGGGTCTTACTGTGTAATCCTGGCTGGCCTGGAACTCACTATATAGGCCAGACTGACCTTGAACTCAAAGTTCTGTCTGCGTCTGCCTTCCAAGTACCTGGTTAAAGCCATGGCCACCACACTGAGGGGCAACTCAAAGTTTGTACTATAGTCTGTTGATATGGTAATTGCTAACTTTAAAAAAAAAATGATGGGATGCCACGCTCACAATGTCACATGCACAGTTTTGAATGTTATCTTTATTAAAAGAGTTTTTTAACTTTATATGTATATGTGTGTGTGCCTAAGTACAGGTATGTGATCCACAGGTGCCCACAGACACTGGAAGGCGGTGTCAAGATCTTCGAAACTAGAGTTTCAATTGATTGTGAGTCACCTGATATGCGTGCTAAGAACTGAATCTAGATTCTCTGCAAGAGCAGCAAATGCATTAACCACTTAGCCATCTCTCCAGTTCCCTGGATGTAACTTTTAAATCAGCTAATATGGTTAGAGAGATGACATGTAGTGTTCTGCTGTTCTGCGAATGGATCATTCTCTTGTAAAGAGACCAGTGAGGCGGTTCAGTGGATAAAACACTTACCACACAAGCTTGACTGATAACCTAAGTTGGACCCTAAGAATCCATGTTAAAGAAAAGCCAGATGCAGTGGAAGGAATCTGTAGCTCCTACTCGTAGGATGAGATGGGAGGAAGAGACAGGAGAATAATCTGGAAGCTTGCAGGTCCTCTAGCCTGGAACAGTGATACCGTAGCAGAACAAAACAAGATAGACCCTGCCTCAAAATCAGGATGGAAGGATAGAATTGACTCCTGAAAGTTGTCTTTTGACCTCTATACCATGCTGTGGCATATACTCTCCCTAATGATAATAATTAATAATAATAATAAATGTCAGAAAAACTGTACTTGAAATTCTTAGGGAGATCAGTTCATCATTAATTTAATCTTTTTCTTCTAAAAACTATTAAATTTTTCCCACAGAGAGAAAATCTGCTGTTCCTCAACTTGTGCCAATCAACACATTTCCTAATACTCAGATAAAATGAGTCCAAACATACATTGCAATGTGAGTTGAATAAAACCCTCTAAGGAGCCCTTAACCTTTACTCTTGTCTCATTTGAGAAACAGTTTGGGATCAACTACTAAAGCAAGAGAGTCCTAGAATGCTTCCATGTGGCCCTGTGTCTTACTGTTACATAAAAGTACGTTGGACTTCACCCATGAGGATTATAAGCTATCACCCAGGTGAGATTCAGCTTCTTACTATGCCTCTTCTGTCATTTAAAAACCAGTATCTGCTGTTCTTGCATCTCTTCACTCACCTTTAGTCCTCTTTGAAGGTTCTTTCCCACAAAGGATGGAAAATTTGATCACATCATAAAATTCACACTAGAAGGTGTTAGTAGAAAATGACAAAGGTGAGGTGCATTGGTGACATGGGCTACCCACTAGCCAAGTGATTTTCCCCTTTGTGTCACCCTTGCTGAGTACAGTTCAAACATTCACACCCTGCTTCAAATCGTCTTCAGTGTGGCGATGTCTTAGATACACCTAGTGGGAGATCCTTAGGTAATTAAGTTAGAGTCAGGGATTAAAATACTTCTCAGGGAACCGTAGAGTTAGCTTTCCAGAGATTCTCTTTATAAAAGAAACAGACCTGGCCCTTCCCCTGTTCTCTCTACTGATGTGAGCTCTGTCTCCTTTATAAAGCTGAGGAGCACTAAGCACATACATGTGGCCCAACCAACCAGGCTGCCCAGTCCTGGACTTTCAGCTTTGAAACTGTAGCATCCACATCTCTTCTTCAAAAATAGTCTGCCTCAAATGTCTCACTATATAATGACAAAGAACTAGTACATGTACTTTATCAAAACATGAAGGTTTTTTTTTTCTTATGGAAGGACTACTCCTAAATAATCAGAATTATAAATATTAGCTCTTTGAATCTCAGCAACTATACACAGACACACATACCTATGTGAAATCTTCCCCTTGGCCTGTTGGCAGACAGCAATTTGAATCATCTATTCTTTTATTATTCCTGGTGTATAGACCATAGCTTCCACGGCATATGGAAATTAACATGAATTCACTATCATCCAGGTAGTCTAGGCTCATGAATTCTAATTACAACTTGAAGCGTATATGTGCTTATCCCCATTGAACACATGAGGGTCCTAAAACTTGGAGAAGCCGAGCTATTGTAGGAATCACACAGCTGTCAGCTCAGAAAGGACTTCAAAGCTTGTACTCTTTGCATGACACTGCTCTGCCTCCCAGTTTTGTGCACCTTGTGTTGACATTTCCACCCTTTTAAACAGCTGATATCTCCAGGCTAAACACTGGTCCAGATATCAACTACTTCATCCATTTTGACAAAGGTCATTGGCACTAAGCACTGAGAGGAATGTTTGGCTTCTGAATCACTGTATTTTGAAAATCATCCCCATGTCCTTGGTAAAATTTAGAGATGTAAAGATGGACTGAATCATTCCCATGAGTACCACGGCTTGTCTTGGATATTTTTTCCTATTTTACTGTCACATAAGTATATTGCTGGTTGCAAGCGGAAGAGAACGCTTGAGCTAATTTAAGTTCTAGTGATTAAGGAATATAGCTACTGAAGAACAGACTGAGGAGAGTTTAGGAACTCAAGATTGAAAACAGAAAGTGAGCAGAGAAGGCTAGGGGTGAGAATGTAGGAAGATTCCCCCAATGCCATTACACAACCCTGCTATACCAACCATAAGCTCCACAGAGCTTGTCACTCCCGCTGGGCTACACCCGCTCCAAGCAAGTCCTTCTGGTCAGTTTAAAGTGCTCAGAGAGTATCCAACAGGAAGCCTCAGCCAGCAGTTTTTACGTCCCCCTGGCCTCTAAGAAACAGAGAAGTCAGATAGATCCGGTATTCACACACAACCTGACCTCCCAATTGAGACTCACACCAGGGAGACTCATCCAGCCAGGAAGGGGGTTCTTAGATTCCCTTGTTGAACACAAAAATAAATCAAAACAAGGGCCCACTACAAGTAGCTTTGAAAACTTCCATATGGTTCTATGAACCATTAAATAGTCATAGGTACTCATCTCATAGGAGATGAACCATTTCCTAATTCCTCGGTTTATAAGCATGTTTGTTGTATGTTATTAGTTTTAAATGTATTAGTGCTTGTTTTTCAGTATTTGGTTTTGATTGACATGCCACATCATATAAGAAAAAAAAATCTTTTGTGGTTTTCTTTAAAGCATTTTCAGTATTGCTACTTGAAAACATGGAAAAATATTGCCCTTGGTAAAATGAGCACTAAAGAGGAAGCTGCGGCCCTGTGGAAATGAAATCAAGAATGCTGCTCTCTGTCTACTTTCTCTCTCTGGCATCTCCACTCCAAGGTCATTTGTGACCTGGGACTCATACTATCCCAATAGACCATCAATCAGGTTAAAAAATGCAGTACCTAGAATATAGGAATATAGTGAACATTCAATGATCACCGAATCAAAACTTTTATCATTTTACAGGATTGCGTCCAGAGGTACAAACTAACAGTCAATCACAAATTCTTCTACTACTCTTGCTCTTAAGGGCAACTCTGTCTCCTACGTACTTCTAAGCAGTCAATGCCAAGGAGGGCTGTCTTTACTGGATTCTAAAAATTAAGTCACTTCTCTAAATCACTTTCAGATTCTCTCTGAATGAACTCATTTGCCTGGGAGCATCATCAGCTGATAAATCATCACTTAGGGTACCAGCCAAGTCCAAGGCTTTGTGGGGAAGAAGAGGCACAGAAAATACAAAACATGCTCCCTGTCTTCTTATGAGTTAATGACCAAGATATAAAGCAGACACATCCCAACTTTACCCCCAGTAAACTCGTCAGGCAGCTGAGTCCACTATCAACGAGAGTTGTTTGAACTCAGCTAGTGATCATTGGAGATTGCCAAAAGCAGAGAATTGGGAGGAGAGCATTTGTGGAACATATGTGCTATTGAGTGAACTAACAGAAGAACACAGCCTCAATAAGAAACAACAGGAGAGTCTGTCTAGCCAAGTAACCCAGAGGAAGACAAGACAGAGTACAGCAGAAAGTTTCAGGTAGATCCTGTATTCATGTACAGCCTGACCTCCCAATTGAGATTGTACCTCATCCAACCAGGAGAGGGGTTCTTAGATTCCCTTGTTGAACACCAAAAAAAAGACAAGAGCCCACACTACAAGTAGCTTTGAAAGACTTTCCTACTCTGGGGACTGTCTGCGAACCAAAGAAATGTGTTGGTTTCCTCATCTCCCGCCTCTAGAGTGAAAGTCCTGTCTTCTTCACTAAAGCCACCTGCAGATTTGTACTGATGTGCCACGCGGCTCAAGAAAATTCCTGATAGCCCTCTTACGTTGAATTTACATGCTGATCATAGCTATCCAACTAGCTTTCAATCATATTACTCTACTTTATGTAAATTCTTTTCTAGTTTCATATAGATACATTTCACATTGTTCAGTTTTTAAAAAATTAGTTCCCCAGGGCTTTTCTAAATCTCTGAGCGTCCCACATCCTTACAGAGCTGGAAGAGAATCCTCTAAAGAGAAGCTTACATTTACAATATGGAGCGTAGCTCAGGAAGGTAGCTCAGGGACTTTCATTTAGATGCCAAGAGGGTTCTTAACAAAAAGCACTGTGCAAGTCTTTGTTTGAAATGTTATTTTTATGATGCCAGCTATGGTAATCGTGCTGTCCCCGGAGTATTAGAAGTAGGTGGCTAATTTTCAGTGATTCAGACCAGCCTTGTTACACTCAGTGTTTATGGTCCTGATCTCACCAGATGATGGCTGCTTATTTTTCTCAGTTGAATCATAAACATTCTTTCATCTCTTGTATTTTGTTTTCCTCTTTTGAAATGTCTAGTTATCTTGGGTCTTGTGGTACTTAGTCTACCGCATGTCTCAGTTACATGCACACTGGATGGGTGTGGGAAGCCAAATCTTCTCTTCAGTCTTTATCTCCTGATTGCACTAGCGTACTATTTATATATCTTCACCTTTAAGCCATGTTCTTTAACATGAAGTTGAGGAAGGGGTGGGTTATACTGGATCCAAGGGGAGCCGAAGGAGGGGAACATGTGTGCATGTACGACGCTTTCAAAGAATAAAAATTACGTAATTTTTAAATGGTCTTTCCTTAAAGACCCTCACAAGGTAGCTCATCAAGATGGCTCCGTGGGTAAAGGAGCTTGCCACAAAGCTTGATAACTTGAGATGGATCCCTGGCATGGACCCAGTAGAAGAAGAGACTGATTCCTACAAATTGCCTTCTGACCTCCACACACCTGTCATGACACCCACGCTCTCACATACAATCACACAGAATAAAATAAATAAATAAATAAATAAATGCCATTTTAAAAAATATCCTTTACATGTTTGCCAGTACCACTTACATGAGTTAATGAAATGATTGCATCTCAGCATCTCAGTTCTAATGGATTTTATCAAGACTTCCAGGACTTTTGCTGCTACAGGAAAGGAGCATTTTAAAGACATGCAAGGACAACTGAGATGGCTCTGTGGCTACAGGTGCTTTCCATCAAGCTCATGACCTGAGTTCAATCTTCAGGACACACATAGTAGAATAATTCTGGTTATCCAGTATGGGTGCGTGGAAGGAGGAGAGGTTTACCTGCTTTACACCAGCAATCACTCACTTTTTTTCACTTACTCAGAAAACACACATTGACACCTTTCTGTGATTGATTAAGCAACACAAAGGTAAAAGAAGAAGACCTGGGCCGGAGAGATGGCTCAGTGGTTAAGAGCACTTGACGTTCATGTAGAAGACTTGAGTTTGTTTCCCAGCACCACCAATATGGTGACTCCTAGCTGTCTACAATTCCAGTGCCAATACAAATCAAGTACCTCTCCTCTTCTGGCATCTGTGGGCACCAGGCATGCAAGTGGTACACATAGAAACATTCAAGTAAAATGCTCATACACATAAAAAACTCATTTTAAAAAAAGAAGACAGAAAAAGTAAAAGACACATTGAATTCAGAGGCAATAACCAATGAGGTTAAATGTTTGCATACCAACACTTATTTCCTTAAAATCTGGAATATTATACCCAGAGCAGACCAAATATGTTAATTATTTATTGCTCTATGATGAATTACCTGAAGCTTAATAACATAAAATAGCAAGCATTTCTTGCCCCCTACTTCCTCTGGGTCATCCATTCAGATAGATGTAGGTAGCAGGGTGCCTCTGGCTTACGGTCTCTCATGAGGTTATGCCAAACTGGTCTCCTTTTAAGGCTCATCTTGGGGTGGATCTGTTCACCCCATAGGGCTGCTGACCATTCCCGGTTTCTTGCTATTTCTTGGACTAAGAGCTCCAGTTTCTTGTTGGCTGTTGACCAGAAACCTTATTTATTTAGTTCTTCGTCACACGGTCTTCCCCATAGGGCATTCCACAGCATGGCTGCTGGCTTCTCTCAGAGCATGCAAGAAAGAGGGGATGCGCATGATAAAAGCCATGGTCTTCCTGTCATCTAATCTCAGAAAAGACACGCCATTACTTCTGCTGCATTCTGTTTGCTAGAAACAAGTCACTAAGGGTTGGAGGGATAGTTCAAGCAGTAAAGTGCCTGCAAGCGCAGAGACCTGAGTTTGATTGTTAGAGCCCATGTACAAATTCTGGTGGTGCATACTTGTAATTCCAGCACTGGAGAAGCACAGACAAGATAACCCCTGGGGCTTGCTGGCCAGTCAGTCTAGCCTAATTGGTGGGCTTCAAGCCAGTGAAAGACCCTGTCTCAAAAGGACATAAGCAACATTCCTGAGGATGACACCTGAGATTGACCTTACTCTCATTCACGTACATGTGCATACATGCATTAAAAATAATAAAAGTATAAAAAAAGAAAGAAGTTCATAGGTCCAATCCATACCCTAGGGGTAAGAACAGCACATGATCAAGAATACCAAGGGGGTGAGAACTCACTTAGGACCTCCTTATGGCCACTTGCCACACTCTATGTATGCCTGGATGTATTAAATCAATTGCTTCATTCAGTATTATATGATAAGAGGCTAAAAGAGTAGAAATAAGGTGCTTTTGGGGATTTTAAATTTTATTTATATTTTATGTGTATGCGTGTATTGCCTATACATATGTAAGTGCACTTATGTTGTACAATGCCCAAGGAGGGCAGAGAGGGCAGCAGATCCCCTGGAACTGGAGTTACCAACAGTTGTTAACTGTCCTGTGTGCGCTAGGATTTCAAGCAGGGTCTTCTTCAGGAACAGCCAGTGTTCTTAACCACTGAGCCATCTCTCCAGCCCCCAAATAAGACTCTTATAATGGTCAAATTTGCCGAGCTGTCTATATGTACTGGTTTGTCTAGGCCAGCCATAGTTGAGGCCTATCATCCTGGTGTGATTATCAGTAATATTCACTTTTGCACGTGTGCAAATTTAAATGATGCATAACATCAGAGTTATCAAATAAAACTGTCTGCGATTAAAGAAATGCTGTGTCTGTGTCCACTCAGCATGGTCACTACTCACCATGTGTAGCTTCTTAAAATCTAACACAACAGAGTAACTGAATTCTAAATCTTTCATATTTAGATTTAAGTAGCCTTATGCAGCCAGTGATGGCAATACAGACAGACAAGGAGTCTATGGTTGCTGTAAGAAGAGCCCTCTTCAGTGAGTTAGAGACCTGAGATTGGAGAGAGTCTGCTCTGACTCCCTTGGGCTTACCATAATTGTTTTAAAGCTCTAGAAATTGATGGGGAAGCCTCATCTTAAAAGGGAAGCTAAACTCAAGGCCACTTGCATTGCTCTTCCCAGCTTATCCCCAATCAGAATGCCTTCTTCCCACCTGCCTCTCTAAGAGGACTGTTCCTGCTAAGGTCCTAAACGATCTCTCTTTTGACAAGTCCCATCAATTTTTTTAAATGTTTAAATGTTTCTAAATTTCTAATCCTTTTAATCTCTAATTTCTGATCATTTCTATTTCTTTTCTAAAGACTGGGTTTATTTCTAATTGTGTGTGTGTGTGTGTGTGTATATATGTGTGTGTGTGTACATGAGTATGGGTGTCTATGGTGGCCAGAAGAAGGCAACAGATCCCCTGAAGCTGGAGATATAGGCTACAGGCAGTTTAGCCACCTGACGTTGAGTGCTGGGCATGAACTCCAGTCCTCTGTAAGAGCAGCTGGCGCTTATCTGCTGACCCATTCCTAATTCTCGAAGCATTTCATTCTTGCTATCTAAGATACCCATTTTCATTAGATTTCCTCCTCTTCTCACTCTCCTTCATTCTTTCCTCCAAGTCCTCTAAATAAGGGTATCTTGGCATGCCATGTCAGTTCTACTCCAAAAATGTATCGCCAGTCAAATCGGTTCCTTCCAGCTCTCTGCATTCTTCCACCCCTCACAACAGTGCTCACCTTTCCCCAGTCAGCAGACAGCGAGCTTTCACAACACAAATGCCTCCTTCCACTTCCTAAAACTCTTCATGGTGACTGTAATCCCATGTGATCCAGTACTCAGCACCCCTAGAAATTTATCTCTTGCCATTCCTCTGATCTGAAGAAGCCAAAGAAGCTTTAAGTTCCTCGAGTATAGCAAGCCCTTTCCTGCTTGGATGTCTTTGCTCGCTTGCTCCTTTTCCTAGAATATCTTTCATTTATGTATGATTTATTTATTTAGTGGGTTCAAGTGCATGAGCGCAGATGTGTGCATACTGTAGCACACACATAGAAGTGAGAGGACAAGGACAACCTCCAGTATTGGTCCTCCCCTGCCACCTTGAGACGTGGTCTCTTGTTGCTTGCTGTTGTGTAGTCCAGTCAAGCTGGCCCACACGTTTCTGGAGTTTTCCCATCTCTACTTCTCCTCTCCCTGTCAGAGTGCTGCCACATCACACTTTACATGGGTGCTGAGGATCCACTTTTCTGACTTGTACAATAGACTCTGACCCACTGTTTGCAGCCCTAGAATGTCTTTTCTTAACTCGTGTAACTCCTCCACTCTCTGGAGTTCTCAAGTGTCAGCTTCTAAGATTACTCCCTTACATCACCTCGATCTAATTTATGTGCCTGTTATTCTCCCAGAATACCCTGTGCTTTCTTTTATAACATTTATTATAAATTAATGAGTTAATTCATTTAATGTATGAACTTCTCTAAGATGTAAGCTCTATTAGTGAGGGCTTCTGTCTGTTTTATTCCTTGTTGCACAAAATGTCAAGTGTGGGCCTGGCATGCACTAGGTGCTCAATAAATATTTATCAATTAAATAAGTTTCCTTCCATAATATCATGTACCATTTGGCATTAGCCTTAGACCTTGTTTGAAATTCCTCTAAGGACAGTTTAATATTTTATACTCTTTGATTATTCGTCTGTATATTCTAGTCAAGTCTTTTCTAATCTATTCTTAACTATTTGGCAGTCCTTATCATTGGAGAGCTGTTGAAGGTTCTCTGGCATCTGGGAGGATATAAAGGACAGAGCAAAGGAATCCAGTCTGAGCCATTCAAGGTCTGGATGTGCCAGGGGTCTTGCTCCTTTAAGATTATGCTCCCAGGTCCAAGAGCATTTGCAACTAGCTTATACAAGTCTTGTGCTCTGTACCCTGTTAAGTCTGTGCAATTCATTCTTTATTCAGCCTTGAATCTCATCCTCTGGTACATCTCTGGGTATCTGGGTATCTAACCTTTCCAGGATGGACTTCTGCTGTTGCTTTTTTGGTTTTGTTGTTGTTTCCTAGTTTGAGCTTCCTGAGCAATTTGATTGGTTCCCATGGACAAGCCTTTGTTATTTTATATGTCAGAGGCCACTAGTTTGAACTTAACATGGGATATGCAGTCTGCTTGGCACAGCTCCAGTAACCTCTTGCCTTCCCTGACCCTCCTGTTGAGATACGCCCTGTATATTGCCTTTGCAGACAGCATTGTTCATTCAGGGATGACCAAGCCATTGCCTTCTACTGCCTTACTTCAAACTGACTTAGTTTCATTTGTAATTCCTCCTCATTTATAGAATGCTTTCAGTTTCATCAGTTCACAGTAAGAACCCTGTACTTGTGCTGTAAAAGCTGAGTAGTAACCCATCAGTTAGGGATATTGGGAAGGACACTGTGTTCCAGTAGATGATGGTAGTCTGTGCGTCTATATTTGTGACATTCTCTAACACTTGTTACCATCCAGTACAGTCGATGTTACAAGGGTTCAATGCCTCACCATCCAAAGAGCCTCTGGATCATTCTCATTATATTTCTGTCCACAAAGGCTAACTCAGCAGACTCCAGAAAAATCTCCTGATTTATTGTTATAAATTCTCATTGTTTTACTCTAAAGAACAAGCTCCTTTATAGAATGTTTCCAGAACAAATCCTCCTTTCTCTTATAATTATATTCTACTACTGTAAAGCTCTGTTTCCATAAAACATATCCATATGCATATTCATTAAATATTCCATTAATACAAAAGTATCTAACCAGCACACATTCTCTGTTTCTCAGTGCAATTATAGTGCTCTGCTCCCAGCGTTGATGAGTCTCTTTTCCTTAGCTAACATAACTTGTTGAAATGTCAAACTGATTGAGTCACAGTGTGTCAGTGTCACTTTAAATTACTCATGCAGCTTCTTGGATTTCAATGTCTTCACCTCTGAAATGGACATAAATAGGACCAGCTACCTCACAGGATTATGGAATAGAAGTACCAAGTGATGAGTATTGGAAGCTTGCATCAGCTTCTCGTGTCTAGAGATGGAGACCAAATCAGTTCAGAGATCTTCTTGACTCTGGGAAGACTCTCTAAAATGCCTGACTTGTACTTAACTCTCCTTAATTCTGAAAAAAAGGTGGTGTTAGGGGATTTTCGCACAGTAACTCACAATTAAGGAATTCCACAAACCAATCAGCTCTGCAAAGCACAAGCTATATGAAGACTTTGTGAGCATATCTTAATTCTGTTTACAGTGGAAAATAGGAGAGAACAGCCAGAAACCACAGGCCCCAGAGTCCTATACATTGTCTCTGCTAGGAAGTGACTGTGTCTTCCTGTGTGGCCAAGAAAGAGATTCAACTTTGGGATCTGGAGATTTCCATTCTCAGCCAAGTTTTGGTCCTCGGCTATCTCTCAACATCTTTCCCCAAACTGAACCACAGAGACCATCTTCCTTAGCCCAGCTCTTCTGACCACCCTGCAGATTTATTCCTTTGGTACTTGCTGTCCAATCTGTTCTAGCCTCATTCTCTTTCTTGATATTTTATTATTTTTTATTTTATGTGTAGTGCCTGCATGTATGTAAGTGTACCCATGTCATGCAATGCCTGTGGAGGTCAGAAGGCATCGGATCCTCTGGAACTGGAGCTATGAACTGTTGTTAGCCACCATGTGAGTGCTGTGACTCAAACCCAGGCCTTCTGCAAGAGCAGCCAGTGCACTTCACTCCTGAGCCATCGCTTTAGCCCTGCACCATTCATTTACAGCAACTACGCGGCTCGTGTTTCCTTTTCACTCTGTGTTTTCATTTCCTCACAACACGATGACCTAACTCTTTATTTCATTATCCACACCCACGATCCCTTAGTCAGTTTGCTTCTACATCCCAATTTCCTTTACGCTACAAGATATTTTAACATTGCTAGATGCTAGAGCCTGCCTAACTATAGTGTACAGTCACACCTAGCACATATCACATGCTCTACATTTTTAAACTGTTCTTAATGAAGACAGAACATAGCATATTTCAGCCATCCATGAGGGGAGCATTCATTCTTGCTGTAATACAGTCCCCCTTATTTAAGGATTTACTACTTTATGCTGCCTCTCTTTCTAGTCTATTGTTATTACAAACAATAATGATGGTTGTATATTATTTATTTCTTGGTTGATTTATATGCCACCTGGCTCACTTATTCTACCAAAGAACTTGAAATGACTTAATGGGAATATATAAAATATAGCGCTACAACACAGATTAAAATAAGTGGGAGAATAAGTCAGGGAAACAAAAGTCCAGGTATAAAATTTGTTTTAGACTAAAACTAAAGCAAAGCTTCACACCACTGGGATCCATACAGGTGCTTTGAGTGGACCCCCAACCTCGCTCTCAAATTTCTACATAACCACCAAAAGGAAAACCTAACCATGGGAACGACCTGCAGTATTTATAAGAGAAATGTAAAATAGACATTCAGAAGAAACACACTAATTTGGGATATGATCAGACAGGAAAGTCTCCCGTGGAGGCCACTGAAAAGCATTCAGAGAAGCACGTGCCCAGGAAGGCTAATAGGGAACACACAGAAGTCTTGTAGGACTGGAGGACATGGCTCTCCACCAAAAACCTGCGGTGTCTTTCCCAAGGACAATGGAGTGTAAACATCTTGACGGGCTGCTTATGAGTGACACAATGCAGACACACAGATCACTAGTGATTGACTTAATCCAAGAGTAAATACAAAGGTCTGGAAGAACAGATGCAGCCTAGCTTTCAGGAAATATTGCCTGGAGAGGGCATCTGTCCATGAAGTTTTGATTGAAAGTAGGTGTCAGTTGCTACCAATGAGAAGCCAGCCTCTTATCAATCATTCCATAAGTTACAGTATCCTCAGATCAACTGGGAGGGTAAGAATTACTCTCTGGTGATGATGTTGGGCCTTTAAGAAACTCATCATAGCTGGACAGTAAGGTGATAAGGATTTGAAAGTCACCACGTCATTCCTACCTCATAATTTAACAAAATAGTATATATTTTTTGAAGACGGGGTCTCATGTATCCTAGACTAGCCCGAAACTTGCTATGCAGTTGAGATTGACCTTGAAATTATGTTCTACCTGCCCCTACCTCCCAGAGTCCTGAGATTACCAAAGTATGTCAGTATGACTGGTTTCTGTGGTGCTGGGGATCGAACCAAGGCTTCATGCCTATTAGGCAAACACTCTATCCACTGAGTTGCAGTCCTAAGTCCTCTATTTTATTATGAAAATTCTCAGGCATTCACAAAGACATGGGAGGAGCATACCAAGCAGCTACACACCAGCCCTCTAGGTGGATAGATGCTACTGTCTTCCCTCACTCCGGTCAGTGAACCAAGTTTCCTCTTGGTTGTCGTCTCCATATTAAGACAGAAACAGACTGACAAAGTTGCTTTTTTTCCATCACACCAGCAGAACATTTTCTGGCTGCTATCTTTTATAAATCTCTAACTGCCTTTGTTAGGTGGTTCCGGCTGCATTATTTAGAGCACACACTGTGCTTTGGTTTTCCCTTGGCTTGCATGCAGGTGCAATGGGCCACCAAACCTATAATGCTGCCCTGGAGAAGAAAAGGCTCAGCTGTTGGTTGGTCTGCCAACTTCTGTCAAGAGGAAATGCCAGTTGTCCCACTCCATGACCAAAGTATGTCTGGTAACACAAAACAAAATTCAGGATTGGCCAATATAGTTTCTCTTCAACTTAGCTGAACATGAATAGTACATATTGGGCAATTATATACTTCAAGGGTACCATTTTCTAGGCAAGTAAAGATTTTCATATGAAGAGTAAAGTTTTTAATCTAAGAAATTAAAGTAGGGCCTGGAAATGGTTCAGTAGGTAAACTGCTTACTGTGTAAGCGTGAGGACCTGAGTCTGGATCCCCAGTATCCACAGAAAAAGTCAAACATGGCAGCACATTCCTGTAAACCCAGCTGGGGTGTGGGGCAGAGACAAGCAGATCCCAGGTCCTTACTAGCAAGCCAGTCTAGCTGAAATGGCAAGCTCCAGATTCAGTGAGAGACACTGTCTCAAAAAATAAGGTGGGGACTCAAATTGAAGAAGACATCAAACTCTGGTCTCTTACATGCAACCCACATGGGAGAACACATCTGCACATACCTGTGCACACACACACAGTTGAACATATGCACTCATGTGCCCTCATATGAGTTTTTAAAGTACACTTCTCCATCTTCTCCCATATTCTCTTTAATGTAAAAAGTAAAATAATTTTTGTTACCCCCCAAATGGCCCAAATTTCAAAAATAAGAATGAAAAAAGCAATATTCACTCCTACATTCACCTTCTAGTTGATACAACAAATAGACTCTGAAAGTTTAGAGATAGTCAATGATATAGAAGACAGATAGGTAGGTAGGTAGGCAGGGAGGTAGACAGATAGACAGACAGTTGGATACTCTTCAAGTAACTTATTAAAAAAAATGGTCAAGGTGGCCTATTTGTTTTTTCATTACACCCAAGCACATTCATGGCATATCCTGGCCCTCATGGCTTGTATTTGTATTCTTATATTTGAATCATATTAGAGAACAATGGAGTCAGCAGCCCTGAATTCTGAGATGAACCAATAGCATCATCTAGAAACTAACAGAAAATATCAAGGGGCCTGGGAAGATAGTTCAGGTGGCAAAGTGCTTGTCATAAAAGCATGAGCTTGATCCCCAGTATCCATGTGTCTATTGAACCAGAAATAGGAAAGTCAGGCATGGTGGCACATGCTTGTAATCTCAAAGCTGGAGAAGAAGAGACAGGCAGTTCCCTGAGCTCACCAGCCAGCTAGTGCAGCCCAGTCAGCAAAGTCCCAGATCCCAGTGAGAGACATGTCTCAAACAACAGAAACAATACCTCTGGCCTCCACCTGCAGAAGTACACACATGGAGGTATACATGCACACACTCATGCACATGCACAGAAACACACACATACAGTTTACTTGTTTCATTTACTGATCTTTCCTCATCAAGTCTTGTGTTTTCTTCAGCCAAACTAACAATTTTTTTGATTTATTTATTTTTATGTATATGAGTGTTTTGCCTGCGTGTATGTAAGGGCACCATATGCATGGAATGCTCAAGAATGTCAGAAGAGGGCATCAGATCCCCTGAAGCTCAAGTTAAGGACGGTTGTTAGTCACTAGGTGGGTTCTGGGAACCACACTTGGATCCCTGGCAATCAGTGAGCCATCTCTCTAGTCCTCAGCCAAACTTTAAAATTCTTCACTCAGTTCACTTTTAAAAAAAGATTTTTCAAAACTGCCTCATAATTTGCTTTTGATATTAAAAAATTTCATATTAGATCCTTTGCCTCCCCCAGGACAGGCAATAAATTCTTTGACTTTGCATCAAGCGATGCAATGATATATGGTGATAATCAGGCACAGTGGGCCTGTGTCTGCTGAACCAGAAATGGGAAACAATTACATGCATCATTGGAATGAAAGAGACACTTTTTTTTTTTTTTGGTGATTCTGTGTCTCCTAAAGCTGTGGATTTGTAATCATAAATATTTGCAGTGAGATAGTCTTTGGTGATTATATTGACTGCCTTCAGTCATTGTTTAAAAACTGTCTGCTGAGGTGAGAAAGTTCAGGTAACTTTCAAGTAACTTGCCCCACACAGATATCCATGATGGTCCTGGACTATCCCCATCACTCCACAAAACCTGAGTGTATTAGAAATCTGAATTTCCCAGAATTCTTTTTTCTTTCCATTCTCTTATTCGTTTGTTTGCTTTTTGGTTTCATTTTGTTTTTCTCCTTTAAACTTTTCTACTTTTCTCTGTATACAGAGACAAACCTTTGGTTCTGGTTAAACTCAAGCCACAGTGATTTTTTTTTTTTAGGTATCCCAAAATAATAAATATTGTATTTAAGAGTCACGTTTTCAGCTATCCTGGAAGCAGTCACTGCGAGCCTCGCTTCCTCTGGTTCAATACAAAGATAGTTAAACCAGCAGTAATATGTTTAATACTTCCCTCCCAGGAAAAGCACCCTTCTCTCTTATCCTCTCTCTCCCTTTATCTTCTTCCTTCCCTCCTTCCCTTCTTCTCTCCTCTTTTTGGTGTCTCCCATTCCTCTCTCCACTTCCCTGCCTCCTTCCTTCCAGGCTTCCTCCCCCCGACCCCAGAGCAACAAAATCAGTTGCTAGAAAGTCATGCAATAAGAGAGACAAGAGCCCACTGCCAAGCCCAGTAAAAGTCTTATTTCATCACCAATTTCACACTCTGAACTTTCATTGATCTTGGTCTAATATCCTTTTGTTACCATTGCTTGGTGTCCCAGCTCCAACTGGACACGGGATATGGAGCATTAATCTGTCCATTAAGGACACAGTGCCTGTAATCAAATCCTAAGACAATATTATCTCAGAGTGTATGGAGGATATCGCTTTCTTGCTCTTCTTACGTATTCATAGCTAAATGATTTATAGGCACACAAATGGGTATAATGTCCCACAATATATAACCGGACTAATATTTAATGTGTTTCTTTTCACTTTGTTTGAATAAAATCCCCCAAAATACTTTTAGCAAATGATCATTAATTATGTGCATTGTCAAATGCCCTTGGGTTCTAATAAGCAGGCCTTAGAATTTACAGTCCCCTGCTTTCTGCTAGTGCCCATAAATTCAAAGTGGGTGACGGTCCTCAATAAAACAGCCCCATCACCGGAACAGAAACCACACACGGTTTACTCCTGGGCACACCATTTTTTCCGAATATCTAAAATATTTAAACCCAAGAAGAAAATACCCTTTGTGAATGTTACTCCAAGAAACCTCTTAGATTATCTGAAGCTCTTTTTAAAATAGAACCTTATGATCCTCAAGGGCTCAACTTGACCTCAAATCTGTGGATTTTATCAACTGCATTCTTCGGATAGACAGAGAACCTGGGGCAGAGATGAAACCACAGCGGCTTCTTGGACATATGTATCTGCAAATTTGTTTTCCAAGAAATTTTTAAAATTTAAACGAAAATGTTTAAACGGAGCTGTGGCCTCCGAGACTTCTTACTTCATCCTCAATGTCACTGCAAATCCATTATGCACTTGGGGTGTCACGGGGCTCTACAAATTACCAAGTTGTTTGAAGTTTTCTGCTTTCTGAAGTGGCTGTGGTCATTTATTCTCATGGAAATGTTATTTCTTCAACTTACAAGGTATGTGGTAGGGAAGTCTTTTGAGACAGCTGTCTGGGCAGGAAAGAATTAGCCTTGTTTCTAAAGAAAAAATAGCTTGTTCTTTATGTGAAGTCCACCAGGGAACATTTAGCAATTTAAGAAAAAATTTAAAAGGTGAATCTTCAGGTTTTAAACTCTCTAAGAGAGAGTGGAGAAAATGGATAAAAAGCTGCATTGCTTTGACATGAGGTAAGGGGAGAAATGTAATATATTCAAATGTGAATTCTTTTTACCTGAAATTCTCCAAGTACTTTAGATCCAAAAAAGAGCAATGTAAGAAGATAGAGATGCCGTGTTATTATTTGAATACCTGAAGAAATATTTAGATGTTCAGTTTGAGCTATAATTATTGATTAAGTGTCACAAGCTAGAGACAAGTAAATGATAGATCATATCAAGACTTTTTGTCCGTTCCAGAAAATTAGTCCTGCGAGAGATTAAGTATTCAGCTAACAGCAAGAACACAGTCATACACTGTTCTTTTATATGTTGGGAATTGTGTAACAATGTAAGTAAAGACTGGCATTCTAAAGTTCACCTAAAAATATCCTCTCAGTCAAAGTTTCTAATTCAGACTAACACAGAAAGCAATGGAATAAAGTTGACAAACACAAAATACAGCAGGGAGGGGAAAAAGGGAGGGAGGGAGGGAGAGAGGGAGGGAGGGAGGGCAAAAGTAGGATACCTGACCTGCCAATAGGTTTAAACAAGATGAACAGAATAGAGTAAAAGCAGCAAACTTAAGATCCCCAAATCTAACCTAACACTTTTCAGTTGGGGAAACTGCACCTGCAGGTGCCTCAGGCGCCTAACAAAAATTTCGTGGGTCCTTTACCAGTTCTTACTCCATTACATAAACTAAACCTTTATAAAACTATACTTCAGTGAAAATCATGTATAATCTCATGTCAGGGCTGCCAGACTTTGAGTTCCCAACTTCTGGCTTCTCCTTCCTGAATAGCAGGCCCTTCCTGGGTTTCTGCTGGTATTGTTTGGTGTCGTATCTTCCTGAGAGATGAGAGCCCTGTCCCTGAAACAGTGGGAGTTCACTGACCCTGGAGATACGGTTTATTCACATTTGCTTCAAAGGCAGAGTCAGCCTTCCTGGTGTCATCAGGAGGCAGGGAATCCTCAGCCCAGTGGAGAAGCACCGGGCTCTGGTTCCCAGACAGGCAGGCCTGCACGGTACAGCACTGGGCAGGGCTGTGTCAGGGTCCTGTGCTCCCTTCCTCTCATGCATCAGTCATACCTCTTGCTTCTTTTCCTTTTTTCTTCCTAGAGATCAGAATAAGGAATTTCCCAGCTCCTTGAAATCCCATCATTGCTCAGCTTTCTCAGAACTATTCAGAACAACTCTTGAATCTTTGAAGAAACCTGCTTTTAGAGTCTTAGGTTGATTTTTGTAGCTGTTAGTCTGCCTGCATCATGGGCTTTCACACCTTGCTTGGGTTTTAGAGGAACCCTGTTAGAGTTATTTTGTACAGTAAGCCTCAAGGCAGCACCACTGTTGTTTTGGAAAAGCATTTTGTTTCGAGTTCTTTGATGGGAGAAGTTATTTATTTGGGTTTGAGGTTGTACTTCTGGAATGGGAAGAGGGGGTTACTGGGGTCATATGTCCACATTAGAGAAGGAATTGTAGCATAAAACAAGAGCCTCAGAGCCATGATTTATTATCCTCTGAGTGATTCACCCTTCAGGAAGGAAATATTTGCCTCTCAAGAGCAAAGAGAGATTGTTTCACAATGTTCCCACTGAAACTAAGGCAGAGAAACAAGATCAAACTAGACATTTCTGAATTCAGATATTCAAAGCAGATTTTTCTGTTGACTCATACATTAATAATCCAGAGGAGCGTTGGAGTTGCTAATTCTCAATGTGATAAAGCAGAGAACCTTTTTTGGGTGTGTGTGGGGGACGTGGCTCAAATAGTGATAGCTACTTGTGAAGCATGAAAATAATGTGAATTTGGTTCTAGGGAATCAGAATGGAATTCCAGCCTCTATCATGTGCATCCCTAACATAACAGCCACGAGCAAAAGCATCACAATAGTTTGGCAAGTAATCACATCTGGCAATTTCATTAGCTCACTTTTTTTTTCATCTGGAAATGGACTCAGATGTTTTAGGAGAATTTGTATTGGATCTGAAAGAATCTGGATCCTTTGGGCAAAGTGCTATTTTGTAGGCCAATACCAAACCCTTTAGTCTCATCTACATGAAAGGGTCCAGGTTTTGTTTCCATGTGATTTAGACCCAATGGAGAGGCAACATGCTTTTGTAATGTGTGTACTCCATTTGGATGGTCTGGAGACTGTTACTTGCCTGGCTCCTACAGACCACCCATAAAAAGAAAAGAAAAATGACCATCCCCAGCGTTTAATGTACAGCATAAACTTTTACTACTTTATTAGATACTATAGCCTCACAAAAATTGGCTATTCCCATTGAACTAAACGTAAAGAAACCTAGATGAATCAGAAAGACACATCACAACGATCTATCACATCTCCTTTCTTACCTTTGGAGATTATATTTACAACAATTCTAAGCAATAAAACACACCGCATTTTTATAGCCCCCTGGAGAAACAAATTCTATACGGTGCTTATTTGGAGTTGTTAGACATTAACAGCCTGTGTTTTCTATACTTTGATTTGTAGAATGTCTAAGAAGGAGCTCTGTGCCCATTCTCTACTTTTCTTCACTGGACTATCAGATCCTACAGTTCAGGCTGAAGGGGCTAGAAGATGTTAATCTATTACCATGATGTTAACCTAATGCTATTGCTTGCCTAATCCCTCTGTTACTTCTGAGGTTCTGCACTCAAAGCTTCCTGTCCCATTCACAAACCGGACAAATCAAATATCCATCCAATTTCATATTCTGGTAAATGATAGTAATCATTGCACCTACTCAACAAAAAATGTTTTAAAGAAAATAATTTGTATAGAGTGATTATAATGGTAAGCATGCAAAACCTGTTAACTGTAATTATGTGTATATTTAAAGCTACATTAAGATTGGAGTGTAGATCTGTGGTCAAGTACCTGCCTAGGCTATACAAAGCCCCAGGTTCAACCCCCAGCATCATAAAAGAAGCAAACAATAAAACACTATTAATTCTTTCTTAGTCTCTCTTCTCTCTTCCCCCCTCAGCTCTTATTCAGACCTTTAGATGCTTTACCACAGCACAAAAGTTCTCCATGAAACCCACTTTGAAGCAAATGATGTTGTCTCAAAACTAAGTTCCAGCAACCTTGCCACAGCCTTACACCTGACCATGTATGGTGAACTTCTTACATGCATATTCTGCTCTAGTTCCAGAACAGCTCTCTGAAATCTGAAGACCCCAGATGGTGCCACCTTCACTCATGGGCCAACTAGAGCTCATGCCAAGTCAGTACTTCACCAAAGGCCAAAGAAGACATGGAGTCTTCCATGCTAGTTGCATGTGCTCAAATCCAAAGCTTTTTCCTTCACATCACACTGTCTTGAAATCATATCTTAGCCTGTCTGAGAGGAGGAGATGATCAGGGTGTGAGTATGAGTGAGAAGAAGCCCCTTCATGTTTCTAAAGAGTTTTTGGTATATCTTCCCTTCCTTTCTCCAAATGGGACAGGTGAGATGGCTCAGTGGGTAAGAGAACTGACTGTGAACACTTGAAGATATGAGTTCAAACCTGCAACAGCCACAGCAAAAGCTGAGTGTGGACACAAGTGCCTGTCTGTAATCCCAGCACTATGGCATGGAAGGACTTGGAGGCAAGAGGAATGAAGGATCTTCAGGCTTCCAGCCTAGCTCCAGATTTAGCGAGAGATCCCATCTCAAAGAAATAAAGTGGAGAGTGGTAAATCAAGATGCCCCGATCTTCCTGTGGCCTCTGCATGAGCACGTCCGCATGCACGTGCATATGTACACTCTATGTGCTTTCTGACTTAAACTTTGGACATGTCATCATAAAGTCCCCCATTTCTTGAACTTTCCTTCACTTGGGAAGTACAGCCTAGTAGTAGTAATTCTCTAGTTGCATATGCATAAGAATCACTTCATGAAACTTTTGTTTCAGTGGGTCAAAGACTGGAAACCAGAGATTTATTGACCTAGCATTCCAGTAGATATTGATATAAGAAATCTGTTAAAAGTTTTGAGTGTGAAATGTCCTCTCCAAGCCGATGTGTTTAAGTATTTGCTCCCTGGCTCGTGGTGCTGTTTGGGGAGACTGTAAACACATTGAGACTGTGACCTAGCTAGCAGAAGAGACTTGCTGGGAAAAGTGGGGGGTCTTGAAGGTCTTAGACCCTCTTGATTCGAGCCCGAACTTTCTGTTTTGTAATCTACTAAGATGCGAGAAGCTTCTACTACACAGTGTTTCTACCTTGAACTGACGTTCTCCAGCTGCTATCCTCCCTCTGCCATGATCAAATGGTGTCTCTGGAGCTGTGAAGCAGAATAAAACCTTCTCTCACATTGCTTCTGTCAGGTACTTTGTCACAGTAACAAGACAAGTAACTATCCCCACTTGAACAGGGACTGCTCGAGTTCTGGGATATAGGAATTCTCTACTGTTAGTTTCTGTTAGTAGTAACAACACTCTTATTCCCTCGCAAATGATTCCTCCCAACTGATACCTCATCACTAGATGTAAGTTCTTATGTGTGTTTAATTTGTTGATCATGTAATATGTATAGATATCACACATTATATTATGTAGATCATTTTTCTGCAATATAGCAAATCTGACAGTATCGTAAAAGAAAATTAGAGTAGTCTGACAGGATTTAAGCAGACACCAGTTATTTCTTAAGGTGATATTAAATGTGATGCATTATCTATGAGGAACACTGGATGGGCCCTAAATTATCACTATTAATAGTAGGTAGTTTTATTTTATTAGTGTTAAGATATATGGCCATGATAATATTGCATGTTAGAAAATAACAGGCTTTGGTCCTTTTGAATTATAGAATTAAGAATTATCACCAAAAAGAAAAAGAAAAAGAAAAAGAAAAAGAATTCATTTCATTTCCACAGACTTTTCTTTGAGGTTCTGAGAGTAATCTATGGGCTTGTTGAATTCTAGGCAAGCTGAAGCCCAACTAAAATACAAGTGTTTGCAAGTGGGTAGTTGGACACTGTGGGTGTACGTGCCTATGCTTATATATCTTAATATATTCCAGTGTATTAAAATGTAAGCACAAACATGCCTGTAAAGTTCTGTAAGGCTATTTTCTATTTGAGCTATAGACCAAATATCTATATAACACAGCACATAATGACATCTAGGTATGGTGTACACATACATACCGATGGTGGTTCAGAAAAACATGTATCTAGCTAGTCAAGACCCTAGCTTAGCATTAGCTGATATTTGCAGTTCAGATACTCCCAGGGTCACTTAAAGCTACCAACATGGCAGAGTCGGCTTGACTGAGCCAGCCGCACCTGGCTTTAGCATACTCTTTCTAAGGGATTCTTGACAAAGAGGAGGGTTTGACTAGCTGACCTCAAAAGTGTTTTAACATTTAACTTGATGCTTTCTCTATTTACATTTACGTGCTATAATTAATTGGTACAGGTTGAATAGGAAACTAGGTGGTCCACAATGCCTTTAATCCTACTGAACTGAAAAAGCATATCAAAGGGGAGATTTCAAAGCTACTACACAAAACTAGAGCTTTGAAATCCTTTGCTTCTCTGTGTTTCTAGTCCCAGGTGCTTGCTGGAATGGATTTATATCTGTCCTATTTATCATGCAACCCCCTCATCTCATATGATCCTTTCTCTCTCCCTTTCTCTCTCTATCTCTACGTGTGTTCTTCCTTCACAATGATTCTCTTTGTTTCAGATGTTAAAATGAAAATTTTTATTCCATGCCCTACCAAAAAGAAAAGGGGGACAGAAGTTAATTGTGTCTGAACTGAAGTGTAACTAGGGCCTATTAAAGAAGTATAGTTATGGGCTATTGATCGCAGTGCGCAGGAAAAGCTTGTCATGTCAAGTCAAGAGGTTAATGTAATTACAAGAATGGGCAGCAGGATCAGCTGTAGCCCAGAAGTGGCGAATAACTAAAAGCTGCTTTAGAGACACATAATGTTGTCAAAGCATAAATAATTCATCCTAGCATTCGAGAAGAAATTACTACTCTGTTCCAGCGTATTATTCAGCCATTAAAATCTTGCCGTCTAAAGACTTTTGATGTGGTCATATTTTCAGTTCTAAGTCATTCTGAGGCATGCCACCTTCATTAAGCCCTATTTTGTAGTTTTCAAAGTATTGAAGGGGATGTGGAATAGATCTGTGGTTTGTTTAATAGCCACAATTCAGTTCAGATAAGAAAGAAGACTCCAGGAGGACGAATGTTCTGTCTTATAGCCAAGTAGGGATTTAGCAATATGGCATGCAATTCCTGCTTCTCAAATTAGGCCAAGTCCAATTCACTCTTCTGATCCAATCCCTAAAACCTTTTGCTAGGGTCAAAAAGTAAAAAAGGCATGAGAAACAGAAACAGCTCCCACAACCATCTTTGCACATAGTCTTGTGAAGTATCCATTGTGCTGACAAAGTGTAGACAACTGAATTTGCTTTTCCCTGGGTGCTGTGGTTTACGTGAGAGGTGTCCCCCATAGACTCATATGTTTGAACACTTGGTCCCCAGTTGGTGGTGGTATTTGGGAGGGTTATGGAGCTTTTGGGAAGTCAGGCTTTGATGTTTTAAACCCTAGACCCACTTCCTGTTCATTCTATTTCCTGAATCTGGATACAATGTGATCACACCAGTCCCCTGTTCTTGCAGTCATGTCTCCCCTGCCATTACAGATTCTATCCCTCTGGAACTGTAAGCCAGAAGAGGTTCTTTTCTTTATGTTGCTTTCCTCAGGGTATTTTATCACAGCAACAAAGAAACTAATACAAAGATCATTATTATTGTTTTTCCTTTGGCGTGTACATTTAATAACAAAGTTTTGCACATCCATGGCAAATTGATAGCTATGAGTTGGGTAAAATTCACTATATCCGTAGTGCTTGGAACTATTGTTTATGCTGTCAAGGGTTCAGCATGGAAAAGGCTGTGCATTAAACAACCAACCTAAGGATGACTCTGAACACAAAGGCATGCAACCAAAAGTGACCTTTGAAGAACAAAATACATCCTGGTTCACACTCGAATTCATTCTGTGCCCCTGACCTGCTAGGTGAGCTAGGATCCTTGACCTCTGGCTTCCCTTTGGGCATCAGTCAGCACGAGACCAAAGGTGCTCTCCGGAGAGCAGGTGGCGGAGCTGGCAGCACACCTTCTCTGCTCTCTCCCTGCTGGGTTTTGGTTCTGGAGGACACTGTGGTCACTGGAATGTCTAACTTCCTCATGACTCATAGTGTTCTTTCTACCTCACTGTAGTAAGGACCAATAGGATCTTAACGTCTCTGCAAGTCTCAGACTGCTTTAGCATCTTTAGCTCCTTTAATAAGCTCAACAGCTTCCATTTTCTCCTAAAGTTCTGACTGATACATGCAGATAAGCAAAGATTGGGGCAATGATTCATCCTCAGGCAACAGCAATCAAACCAGGATGAACTTACAGAAAGTCCTATCAAAGTGACATTCAATCTGACACGCCAAGGAGGATGGCATTCCTTTTATTGTTTTATGCTTGTGCATATGTGTGGGGTGTGCATGTGTGTGCAAAGCTAAAGGTCAATGTAGGGTGTCTTCCTCAACCAGTCTTTCACTTTTTGAGACAGGGTCTTTCGATTAACCTGGACCTTACCAATTCTGCTGGAAATCCCAGGGGTCCTTCTATCTTAACCTCCGCAGTCCAGGGATTACAGATGTTAACTGTAATACTCAGCTTATTACATAGGTGCTGGGGATCTAAACTGAAGTCTTGATCCTTGTGCAGCAAGCACTTTACTGACTGAGCCATCTTCCCGGACCCACGGTGTCCCTTTCATTACATAATCTGGGTCATACTAACAACCAATTGGTGAAGAAACATTTATATTACAATATCTTCCCACCCATGTTAGAACTGGGCTGACTGTTTAATCATTTAGACAATGTAATGATTTTTCTGCTTTTAAATTAAAAATCATGTTCCTTTAGATTTCTCCTGGTTTAGGATTTGTAAGGAAATGGTATAGTCTTCTTTATAAGAAAAGTATATGAAATATTTTCTTAAAATGTCAGAGACATTCCCATTCCTGGAGCTAAGTAGCAGATGTATTAGCCCATGTTGGATAATAATAGCAACCTTGTGTTCATTTCAGGCTCTGTCCAGCTAGCCTCCACAGTAAGCAATGCTTCCACGTCCCACAGCAACGGGGAGTCTGGATTTCATTCTTCCCTTGCCCCCACACCTGATCCATTAACCTCTTGTGTCATTTGTATTTAAAGACACCTGAAATCTCCCTATTTCTCTTTTTAGTAATACCTGGTTATTTCCCACCTGGATTAATTATTAATGGAGTGAAATATTCTTGCTTCCTTTCTGTCTTCCTACGATCCCTTGGTACACAAAGAAGCCAGTGTGACTTTTCTAAAATATAGATCTAATTACATCCCTACCTCCTGCCCCCTGTTAAACCCTTCAGTGGCTCTCTTGATCTACAAAACCTGATGTCAATTTCCCACATCCTGTCCTTGTCACCCTCCTTGAAAACACAGTAGCCTTGCTAACCTTCTTGCAAACACATACTCCTCCCACTTCCTTGTCTTCTTGTTCTTCTGCCTAAACCCCCTCCCAATGTTTACTTGGTTGCCTATGTTTTGCCATTTATCTTTTAACTATTTTAAAATTTTTCTTTCTGTGTTTTGCCTGCATGTATGTGGATATACCACATGTGTACAATGACTGCAGAGATCAGAAAAGGGTGACAGATCCCCCGAAACTAGAGTAAAAGACAAATTAACTGTCATGTGCTGGGAACAGAATGGAGGTCCTCTGCAAGAACAGCCAGTGCTCTTAACCACTGAGTCATCTCTGTAGCCCCATGTCTTACCATTTAAATCTCAACTCAGGGAGCTAGGGAGGTGGCTCAGTGGGTAACGTGCCTGCTGTACAGGCAAGAGGGCTTAAGTTCAGGTTCTTAGTATCCACATAAATGCAGGATACCATGGCACATGTCCCTAATCTCACTGCTGGGGAGGTAGAAAGGGTGTATCCCTAGAGTTCATTGGCTGGCTAGCCCAGTCAAATCCATGAGAAACCCAGTCAAATAAAAGGTTGGAACGTGACTGAAAAAGAAGTCCAGGGTCAACCTCTCGTCTCTGCATGCATGTATACATGCATGCATCCACTTGCGTACATCACGTCACAAATCTCTATGAAATACCACCCCTCAGAGAGACTTGGATGCCCAACCATACTGTGTCACACTGCCCCTCACACTGGCCCCAGTACATCTTCCCATGGAAAGATCTTTCCTATTGGAAACCCATCCTTTACATATGTATTTGTTTCTGCCTGTCTTCTCATTAAAAATATGAAGTCTGTGAGGTCAGAAATCCTGCCTACAATGTTTCTTTCTCTCTAGTCCATAATGTTTATTATTCTTCACCAAATAGTTTTAATTAGCTCTTTACTTTGCACACAAAATATTATACCCTATCTTAGTACACATTTGCCAATTTTAACTTTCCTCACTCAATGATGGACAGCGTTAAAACTTGTGATAGAAAATGCTCTCATTTTTAGTGAATGCTTCAAGAACAATTTTTAAAGCTTTGGTTCCAAGAGACAATATTAATCTACTAGTCAAGTAAGAACCATGGAATTAAAGAATGAAGAAGTTAGAAAAAATTCAGGAGCGGTGAAGTAACTCAATGAAGATCCAAATCCATGTCTTCTCCAGGAGCAAATCTGTCACATACAGGATCACTAGGGTGAAATGTCGAGTGTCTAGAAGCTTCACAACAAATGCTGACTACACAGGATCAGGAAGCTTCTGGCTCGCTCTCTGCTCTTACCAAATGTTACCATGTCAGCTAATGTGAAAAGTTTGAAGGAGCCTGACTTCTGAAGTCAGATTTCTGGGTGGGAAATCCTGGTGATGAGGGTACAGGCCTTGAGAAAACCACATTGAGGCCATCTGAAAACGAGGTAGGTGCTGATATTATGGGCTTATCTTTGTGCAAGGCTAGGCTGGGGAGTCAGATGACCCAGCATCTGTGGGAGTGCTTTGACATGTCCACTGATCCACAAATGTCTACTATCATAATTTTTGCTATTGTGAGAGAAAGTTGGCTTACTGAAATGAGGGGTAGAAACCTTCACCGACCATCACAAGAGCATAGAAAGAACATTCCTGGGGGTTGGAGAGATGATCCACTGATTAAGAGCACTAGCTGCTCTTGTAGTCGACCCATGTTCAGTTCCCAGGACCCACATGGTGGCTAACAACTGTCCTAACTCCAGTGCCAGGGGATCCAACGCCTTCTTCTGGCCTCCTTGAGCATTGCATGACATGGGTGCACTTATATAAATGTAGGCAATACACACATGTAGGCAATACACTCATAACATAAAATTAAATAAAAAATAATAAATAAATAAATAAATAAGAACATACGAACATACCTGGAGTACTGAGCATTTAGAGAGAGAACAGGGGAGGGATGACACCTTTGAGGAAGGCTAGGTGCTGGGAGGGTCCGGTCCAAGCAGTTTGTGTGGAGATGAGAAGACTTCAAAGTGTTACGGAAGAGGGGCATTGTTTACAGAAAAAAAGCTGGGGGCAATTTGACAGAAGGTCAAGGATCAGAGAAGAAAGAAAGGGAAGCTATAACAGGTACAGGGAAACGCCAGGCAGGTTTGCTGGATTGAAAGCTTGGGATGTAATGAGATGAATTAACCATCTGCATGGAGGAGGGCTTAGAACTCCAGATGAGGAGACGGGGTCAGGTTTGGTGTGAATGGGGATATGATCAAAAGGATACATGAGCCACTGAAAAACCTACCACTTCTGCATCAACCGAAGAACAAGTGGCTCCTGCACTAAATGGGCTGAAGAATTTCCCCCACATCTCCACATCATGTAAGTCAGACCACATTTGGGAGATTGGGTTCTGACTCACACTGGCCCCATTTTCAGAGCCAGAATAAAGAGGCAAATGAGAATCTGAGGGGAAAGGAAGAACTGAAGGGTCTGGTTGTGTGCACCCTAGAAAAGTCAAGAAATATAACATGATCTTCCTTGTTGTTTGTGAGATTTCAGCTGACTTTAAGAGATTTAGAATTTAGGAATCTTAATCATGAGGTAGCTAAGAAGACTATGGGAAAGCTCACTTACCCAAAAGCCAAAAGCCCCCTAGCTGTGAGTCCATTACTCAGTTTCCAAGTGCTTTATTAATACACATGCTTGAAAACATTTACTTTACTAGCTGGTAGCAGAAGCACTGGAAATTGTATAATTATCTAAGTCTAAACTTCATTCATCAGAACAACAGATTAGCTTTTCTGACTTGTCCTTACCTAAAAGGATGCATACCAGAATGGCAAAATAAAATAATTTTTCAGTTCTGGAAAGGGTAAAATAATAAATGCTTGCTGTAGCCAGGGGTCCAGTATCCCAAGTGCTCTCACTCTGTCACAAATGACCAAACACATGGAGGGTATGGCTTAGAGGAACATGGATGGAAAGTCAGGTGGGGAGAAATGCTTTCAAAGTGTGATTAATAGGATCCCAGGTGGCTAGGAATTAGAAGCATTATATCAGGCACAGAGAGAGTTCATCCTACTGTAAAATAAACTAGGAAAATGTTATGTTCAACAAAATAATAAAACTTTATTGCATTTCTTGGCATCATTGATATGCTCAAAGGTTCTGAGGTTCAATGAGGGCTTTGTACACAGAAGTTTCTTTTCTTCTAAAAAAAATGTGTCCTGCCTTCTCAAAACATTCACCACCTCCTTCTCTGAACCATTGGCAGGAATGAATGAGACTTGTCAAGCATTGCTTGCAAAATTCCTGGAAAAAGGCCCAGTGACACACACCTTTAATCCAAAAGCTTGGGCGGCAGATGCAGGTAGATCTCTATTGAGTTTAAGGCCAGCCTAGTCTACATAGTGAGTTCCAGGTCAACCAGAGCTACAAAATAAGACTCTGTCTTTAAGAAGATGTTCCTGGAGAGCCTGGTACTGGGGTTGAATGGTCCCACTAAAGGCCAAGAGAGTGCTCAGCTCATACTGCAGAGGTACAGCCAACATCCCTAAGTCATTTAAGTCAATCACCCGGCACTAATGCAGCACCTGCTGTATCAATTGCTGTGGGGATAGAGAGAAGAAAGTGAACCACTGTTACTTTCCCCAGAGGTTTTCAAGATACTCAGAGAATAAAACTCATGTTCCTAAAACCTATCTGCTCATGTAAGTCTCTCCTACCCCACAAGCATCACCAACAGCAGACTGGTTACTGGTATGGACCATGAGGACCTCGGGAGCTAGAGAAGCTCAGAGGCACCATGGCAATTGGAAGAGGGCTCTCTTGTGGAGAAGGGTAGTGCTGTTACAGGAAAGATAGGTAAGATCATGTGGGGTGCTTTAGCAGACAACAAAGTGTGGTAAACAACAGGGAAGAGCTCACTCTGCAGCTGGAAGTTCATGAACAGTAAAACGGTAATGCTGGAAAGCCAGGGTGGAAGGGTTCCAGTTATTCAAGTGGGAGGCAGCCAAAGCTTTAGAGAAAATGTAGGATGCTATGAGGAAACTATTGTCACCATGGGTGCCACAGACCCAGATGGGGCTGCCGAGCGATGACTGGTCCTCCTGTCAAGACCAATCACTGATTGTCACAGCAAGCACTCACTTCTATAATCGCAAAAATAGGTTTTAAAATTCCATTATCACTGATAACACACAGACTTTTTTGCTCTTCATTATTCCCTTAACAGGACAGTAGAGACCACTCTGAATATAGCATGCAAACTATCTTCTGACCACTGAGGTCAGAAGAAGGTGTTATATGTCCTGGAACTGGAGTTAGGGATGGTTATTAGCTGCCATATGGGTGCTAGGAATTGAACCAGGGTCCTACCCAAGAACAATCAGTGCTCTTAACTGCTAAACCATCTCTCCTGCCCCATAAGAGAAAGACTTCCTTGATTAGATTATCTGAAGCTGGAAGACCCACCTTAAATGAGGGTGTTCAGTTCTGGTGGCAGCCAGTATAAAAGGCCATGGCAGAAGGGGGCTTTCGCTTTCTGCCTGCTTGCCTTCTCTCTCATTGGTGGTCTCATCTCGTTGCCCTGGCGTTCCTCCACTGATAGAACCAGCTTCACATAGACGGAAGAGAAGCAGACCTCTGGGCATCTTTCAGGCCTTCAGTACTAGATTGGGACTGCAGAGACACCCCGCCTCATGGAGTGAGCCACCACTGGATTCTCAGCCCCTCCAGCCTGGCACACCCATTGTACTCAGATCTAGCCTGTAAACTAATCTAATAAATCCATATATAGATAAATAAAGATAGATAGATGATAGATAGATATAGATAGATTCATTTACCCATTCTGTTTCTTTAAAGAACCCTAATACAGTGATCTAGAGAGCATTTAACATACAGAGGAGGTGTATGTAGTTATAGGTAAATAGTACAGTGCCTCAGCATTCACAAAGTGTATCAGGGAACAAAGCCATCATGTACTAAGAGATGACTGCGTTCTGCTCTAGAAGGAATTCAATGACTCAAGGATGGAGTGAAGATGCTGTCCTCTCTCCTCTTAACAAATCACCTTTTGGATCAGGGAGGGGTTGGGGCTGGGCAGACAGTTTTTAGCCTCCTGCCTGTGGAGCCCAGTGATAGAAGACACAGATATGTTCTAACAACACTCTCCTTGGCCAGCTCTGTACATTAAGTAATCATTCTAAAAATAGTGTAATAAACTTGTGCAGGAAGGAGAGACAAGCTGTAGACTGTAAAATAATTTAGAGTCTCCTCATTCAGTTTGGAAGTTTCTTTGAATTTCAACCATCCAAAAAGTCATCAACATCTATGGGTGTTGTAAGAATTCCTTTTCTGGGAAGTCATAAACCATGTCTAACCCCTCCTTCTAAGGCCCCAAACAACAAACCAAAGTATGATTCCCCCAGAATTCAGCCTGGAGAAACAAGGAGTTGATTGTGCTTACTTACTGAGCAAGGGTGTGGGGTAGCCGACCCCAAAGCAGCCATGCAGCCATGCTGTAAAGTCTTCACTCAGCATGGGTGGTGGCGTCCCTGTAGCATCACAGATGGAGTTTCTCTTTAATTAACCTCACAAGTCTGTATATTCTAGGACCTCCCAAGACCCCAAAGCCTGTGCAACTCTGGCAAAATTGCATACAGATGACTAGAAGGTGGGTAAGGACCCAGTGACCTTCCTTAGTCCCCTCTTCTATGAAGTAGTGTCAACCATCACCAAACTCAATCACGATGGACTCATGTAAGCAGTCACAGCTGATCTGATAATGACAGCTGTTTTGCTTGGAGGACCACATTCTATAGAACTTGGAGTGGGGAGAGCCTCAGGAAGAGGTTAAGGAGGCCTTTTTCCTGAGGAGTTACGTAAAGACTAGACACTCAGAGACTTTGTCTTGCCTGCTGTTCCACTGTGAAAAGCAGAACAGGAGGACAGGAGCAGCTGTCCCTCCATCAACGTGCCATTCACATCCCAGGTGCCTGTGCTCTGTCTGGCCTCTAGAGGCTTCCAGTAGGTGCTTTGAAAGTTAGGAAACAGGAGGTCAAACAAGAAAGAAAGCCTGGGTCCTACCTCTTTCCTATCTTTCTTCATCCTGTGCAACACAGTTGGCCTCAACCCTCCAGCTGTCTATTTGCCAGCGGTACAGGACAATGATATAGCGATCTGGCTCCCCAGGGTCTGATTTGCCACAAACACATTTTTCGAATATGAAGTAGGAGAGAGAGGAAACCAAGGGGTGAAAAGAGATAAGACACTATCAGACTGTCACCATTTTCAGCTGCAGAATCAGTGCGTTTAACAGATACGCAGGACTTGAACAGAAGCCTACCTCCAAAGAAAGGATGTCAAAGGTTTCTATCCTCCACCTACCAAAGGAATGAGAGGGACAAAGAGTTCTGCCAAGCCCAGAATGGGTAGAGATCTTATGTCTCATACAAACTTTGATTCTTTTCTCTTAGAAAAATGAGGGCTCTTGCCGGGAGTGGTGGTGAACACCTTTAATCCCAGCACTTAGAGGCAGAGGCAGGTGAATCTCTATGAGTTCCAGGCTAGCTTTGTCTATATAGTTAGTTCCAGGCCAGCCAGAGTTACATAGTGAGACATTATCTCATAAAATTGGTGTTGGAGGGGATGACACTTTATGAACCCAATTTTCTCGGTCTGGGCTTAACTTTTTAAAAATCTACCCCTGTAACAGAGAGCTGAGAGCAACCGGGACCCAGGTCCCATTCCCCAGGAAAGACTTGTTAACTTAGCTGAACTTGTGTTATATTCTAGCTTTTGTCTCATGGCTTTCTACATATGGTAAGATGGCCACAGGCAAGATGGAGAGGGAACTACACACACACACAAAGATACACACACACACACACACACACAGATACACACACACATACATATACACACACAGATACACACATACACATACATATACACACAGACACCCCCACATATACCCACCCAGATACACACATATACACAACACATATACACAGATCCACACATACACATACACACACATATACACACACAGATCCACACATATACACACAACACATATACACATACACACACATACACATACACACACATAGATACACACATACATACACACATATACACACACACATACATACACACACATATACACACATACACACACATACACACATACATACAAACACATACACATACATACACATACACATACACACATACACATACATATACACACATACACATACACACACACACATACACACATACACACACATATACACACATACATATACACACACAGATACACACATACATACACACATATACACACATACACATACATATACACACATACACACACATATATACACACATATACACGCATACATATACACGCATACACATACATATACATACATATACACACATACACATACATATACACACATATACACACATACACATAAATACACGTGTTGCATATATACATATACACACATACATATAACACATACACTCAGTTTAAGCAACACTATAAATAAGTCCATTTTCCTTTACTAGTCTCTATTTCCTACTTCCTAATTGTTTTCAGATATAGGAAAACTAAGGTGGTAAAGGTCAATGGTGCCCAGTAGCAAAAGGGCCTCAGTGCTCGATCCCTTCATCCCCATTTGATTTTGCAGGTTGAGTGTCCCTTAGTTGAAAATATGTGAGAGCTTTACTGGTGTTCAGTCTTAGAATATTTGCCTACATGTATGAAGATATCATGTGTTCATATCCATGTTGTACATATAGCCTCAAGCAAATTTCACATGAGTTTTAAAGAACTATGTGCTGAAACCAAGCTCGTATGAAATCGAATTTTCCAGTCATGGCATCACTCCATTGCTCAATAATCTTTGGAAAGGGAGCATTTTATAGTCCAGATGGGTGAGCTGGCAATGCTTAACCTGTATTTACAGAATTGCTTTAGAAGTCTGCCCCCGACTACACACAACCATTCCTAAGCATTGTACATTACCTCCAGTGAAAACAACATATCCACACTGGAAACATTTCTCCTTTTCAAGTTATATTTGAGTTTGGAAGACCTGGACTCCCTTTAGACTTTAGTTAACTTAAGATCTAGGAGATTGTTATACTGGCAAGTCTGGTCAGCAATAAAGGCAGCAACAAAGAGAGAACTGGAACAGCTAAAAAAGTAAAATATCAGACATTCCCAAATTATTTTCCAGGCTCCTCTGCAGACCTCCTAGAAAACCTCTTGTTTCCACTGAGCACTAGTTAAAACCACTGCTGTTCTGGCTTCCAACTTCTTTGTACACATGTGGCCAGCCATGTGGCCAGCCTCTGCAACCGCAGAGCCCAGGCTTTCTGGCAGACACCAGGATTGGCCATGCGAACGAGCACAGTGCAATTGGACACGGAGCAGCAAGTAAACATAAAGTTCATCTAGATTAGATCATGAGACAAACGCACTGCTGTCTTTTGAAATGTACCCACCTTCAGCTCTCCCCTTTTAAAGAGAAGCCCAATAATCAAACATATCACTGAATAATGCTGTCAGTCCTCCCGTGCCCTCATGACAGCGTGGGGTGACAGCATCCAGTCCCACAGTCAACCTTGCAGTTCCATCAGAGCCTCACCCTCTCCTGAAATCTCTGAAAGCTTGTTTACAGAAGAATACCAGTCAGCAAGTGGTCTCTCTGGCTGCCCAACTCCGCCCCCATCTTTTAGATCATTGCCTTAATGAGGAAGAATTTCACTTTGAGCTGCAATAAACAGACATCCCAGTGTAATTCCGCATGCTTGGTCGCAGATAGTTAAGAATAAATCCAGGCTAGCCCATGTGTGGCAGCTCATCTACCCACCAATGAAGAAAGAGACAGACAAGGGATGCTGGACAGTTACCACATAGGCGTTCATCTTCCCACGATGATGAATCAAGAAACAAAACATTCCCTGAGTTAGAAATGACAAACCAGGGGAGAAAGCTGGCAACTTATTATCATTTCAAAAACTTTGCAGGGGTTTGAGCCTGGAACACAGGAAGCAGGGATAAGAACACCAGGACACATTGTCACCCTGTGAGAGCTTGACAGAACCAAATTAATCAGCCCACTGAAGGCACAACTCAGCCCCACAGGCCAGGGAGTTGCGGAATGCCTTGACTCTTCCTTAAGGCTCTGAAGCATCTTTGAGATCAGCCAACTGTGGTACAACCCAGATGAAAGATGAGGAGGCTGCAGCAGCTGCTGGGAACTGGGAGGAGTCCAGCTCTGCATGGAGTGCTGGTCAGGCACCAGCAGCATGCAGTCTAGGGCCAGGCAGGAGATACTGTACCCCAGGCCCTCACACTCCAGTAGGTCATCACCTTGCTCAAATGTGGGTTAGGAGGTCATATAATCTGGAAGCTTCCCAACATCAGCTGCCCTGTGGGAGGAGTCAGTGTGCAGAGTGAATAAATCAAGACAGTGAATGAAGTGGACTGAGAAGCCTCTCGTTATCCTGGATCAGGATGGACAGAGTGACTTGGGTTTACTCTACGCACAGGGAGACTTTCATGATTCTCTCGATAGCAATGAAGCCAAGTGACAAAGTTGAGATGGGAGGGGTGTCTCTTTAATTATGGGACATCCAGAGAGAAAATGAGGAAGACCTCATTTTAGCTCTTTTCTCTCTGAGGTGCCTGTGCTTGCTTTTCAATCCAATTCTGCAGTCTTGAAAAATAATGGTAAATTCTACTATAGTCGGGCACCATCTGAGGTAGAGTTCTGCCCCATAAAGATGAAAGATCCTCTGCTAACAATGTAACACCATACATACTCAAATGAGGACACCAGGTGGTTATGAGATCAGATGGACCTAGCTTTGGGTCCAAGCTCTAGCACTTGAATAATCGCTTCCAGCCCCCTTTTCTCATTTATGAGATGTCATAGTTATGAGCTTTCTCAGTATGCCAAGCGCCAGGCACTCTAACCCCACACAGAGCTACCCTGTGATCCTTTCAAGGCAGATTGCACGGCACAGAAAGAGTAATCCAAATGTATTAATCATTGACTGGTACGATTTGTCTCCTTCTTTACTTTATCGCTTATAATTTGAACTACTGTAAGAATCAAGAAAATGTAATGATGAGCCAAATACTGTCATGGTGGCTGCCCTAGAAGTCTTGTGATCAAATTATTTCATAATCAGATATGGAAATGCAAACTCCAGTAAAGAATATGAATAATGCAGACTATTTGTTGTGAGATAAGATTCATAAATAAAGTCACAGGATGAAAGAGACACAGGATGAATCTACTTACTTTAGGGTAGCGAGTCAGGGAGGACCACGCAGAGGACGTAATACCTGTTAATTGCATTCTGAGCCCTGGGAGCAGTGAGGTCAAGAACGCTCTAAGAAAGCAAAACAGCACACGAATATATCTTAACCAAACAAGGACATGCTGGGCTTCAGAACTCTGTAAGAAGATGAAAGAGGAGGAAGGAAGAAAGAATGAAAGAAGGCTGAGAATCCCAAGATGAGGCTCCAATGATCCAGAGTGGCCACACCACCAAAGACTTGATAATAATCTACGTAATGCATATTTATCAGTGCCGGTCATGTGCTCCTCCAGCCACAAGTGTTTGAATTTAATAAGGAATAATGAAAAGCCATCGAAGAGTTTCAAGCACTGAAAAAGCATGAAGTGTGATCTATTTGCATTTTGGAAGCATTATTCTGGCTGCCCAGTGGCAGAGAGGAGTTGAAGGAACCAAATAGGAATCTCCCGCTGCAAAGCTAAAGGCAGTTGAATTCACAGGGTCTCTGGGAACAGGGAGAAGTGGATGTACTGAGAGGAGGTGTTTGGAGATGGTGCTGATGGGATTTTGGAGATACTGGGGATCGGGAGGAACACAGGGAGGTTTTAAGGATAATTCTCCTCTGAGATCTGGACTCTGCTAATCAAAGCCTGGGTTTGAAAGGACCAGAATTGAGAGGGTAAGTAAAAGCTGCTTGGATACTTAAGTGTTTAGATATCTGTCAGCTAGGAAAGTAGAAAGACCAGGCATATATGAATCTGAAGTTCCCTCCCCCCACAAAAAGATGTGGTCTGGGCATACTTGAGTATAGTGGGAATGCCCATGTTATTTAAAGATGAGGTTAGATGCAATCATACAGAAACCCCAAAGAAGAAGAGAAGTTAATGTATTAAGACCCCATGAATTACCAATTGCACAAGGTACTGATCATCACACAAACCAGGCCTTTGCCTAAAAGAAGCCATGTCACTACTGGCCACGTGATTTTGTGTTGCCCACTTGTGTTAGGTCCATCCCTGCACTTCTGTAAGAGTAGTCTCTTCTTTAAATTCATTTTGAGTATCCTTTATAGTTCAAGGATAGGAAAACCTTTCTGCATATGTTCCAAAGTGTGTCATTTATCCTTAGATATTCCAAGTAAGATTGGGTGGTTTTTTTGTTTTGTTTTTTGTTTTTTTTTTTTGTACCTTGCTTCTTTTAAAAGTAGAGATTGACTTTAAAAATTTTTTCCCTTGGTGTGTTCAAAAAGTTCTTTCCCATTACCAAGGTCATAGAACAAAATACAGCATTCCCAAAGTTTATTGCAGCATTGCATATAGTAGTAATTTTATTTGTTGAGTGTGTGTAAGTACAGGAATATGCATGTTACAGTGCACATGTGGAGGTCAAGGAGCAACTTTCAGGAGTCAGTTCTAGCCTCATCCCTTGTTTGAGGCAAGGTCTCTCCCCTGGTTTCTGCCACAGTGCAGATACTCCAGGCTACCCAGTTTCCACCAGATTCTTCTTGTCTTCTTGTCTTGCCATAGGAATACTGGGATTACAGATGTGTGCCCCACATCCAGCTTTCTATGTGGGTTCTGGGCATCAAACTTGGGTCGTTAGGCTTGTTCAGTAAGTACTTTTACCTGAGCAGCCATCTCCCTGGTCCCTATAGTAGTATTTTTTAAAGAAAACTAGAACTAGCCTAAGGATATATGAATAATTGATTTGTTAGATATGTGACTTTACATACTAGAATGATTCTCAGCCATTAAAAATGATGTGCTCTTATTTGCTGACATTGAACTATAACTACTCCATATTTAGTGGAAAAAGTAATGGAAAATATAATTACAGGATAATCCCCTTTTGGTAAAGTGTCTTACACTAAAAACTACATATTTTTTTTATTAATATAAAAGATTCAACATTTTCTTTAAGTATTCACTCTCAAGCTTACATATTATCATTCTATGTTGCTTATTTAAGACAGGAATTAGTTAAAGTTCATTCACACTAACAAGTGTCATTTATAACTTTTAAAATACATTCTAGTGCTAATGATGCCTAACATTTGTTTAGCACACAATGTGTCACATGCATACATCAATTTAAAAGGGTAGAGAGGTGGCAACAAATATTTCAATGAACATATAATGAAGTTATCGTTGCCTTTCACCTAATTGACAAGTCAGAAAGTTGGCTGTGGACTGCCTTTTGTATATCTGCTCCAGCTTTCTTCCTGGAGGCCATGGGGCTTCCAGCTTTCCTGCCTTTCATGGCCAGTGGCAAAAGTGAAATAATCCAGTATTAACTCTGACAGCTTCCCACCTGCCGTTTGGCTGTACTGCTGTGCTCTGCACAGCAGAACCAGCAAGTCAGCTCCAGCTTCAGCCTCAGATTCTGTTACTCACATAAACCTCCTTTGTCCCCACCCACTCCTGCCCCAAGTTCTCATCCACAAATCCCCCTCCCTCAGCAACAAGGAGTCTTATTTCCTGTGCACAGTGGTATCACCTTGGAATTCTGGGGAAGACCATATGAGTCAACTAACTTTCTCTGAAAGTTTTATAGCTGACAGTCTCTTGATCTTTCTGGAGTTGAATAAAAATACAATAGTCTGCATTTAAAATAAAATTAAGGTGTGAAAGCATAGGGACCTCTCCTATCCAAATGACTCTCATTGGTAGAATGTTATTAATATGGCCAACTGAAATGAAGATCCTGGGTGTACTGTTGGATAGTCCTACTCTACCAACTGGTCTACCTGGAGGTGGATGCATATGGACAGGTGTTGGGACCCAGGATAGGAAGAAGCCATCATTTCTTACAGTGTTCTTGATTCCTATTTTCTCCGTTGAATATTGCCTTAAAGCTCACAAATGCTCTACCTCTGCCTCTTGTCCTGCTTACTTCATGACCCCTTCCTCCCAGGTCCATGGCCATGAAGGTCTGGAAATAGAAGGGCATGGGCTTCTTGTATCTGAAAGTACCTCTGCACAGGAAGGTCAAGGGAAAACACAGCGCAAGGCAGCCCCAAACCATTTCACTCCCTTGTACTTTACATCAACCTCACATTTCCTGTCTCCAAAGAGTCTCACCAGATCCTAAATTGGCCAGGACTTGAGAAAACTGAGAAACCACACTGTCTTGGTCCAAAGAAATAGACACACAGGGCTTACATTTTTCTCTTCCATTAGCATTCAAGTATTTTAATGAATACCAGATTTTACTATTTGTTCCTCGGGGAGGATATTTGACTTTTCTGTAGCTCATTTTATTTTTAATATTTAAAACTCTTTTCCCTCAATGAGGCATAGCTGTAATTTCATTTGTTAAGAACTCAGTTGTGTTTGGTGATTGGAGCTGTTTCCTAAATGTGGTGACAAAAATCAATTACATATTCCTTTGGTAAAATGTGTCCTCACCTCCCTACTCTCATTTTATTGTTTGTACTTTATGAATACCGTTAGATTCCAAAGCTAACCTTAATTTAGTAACGTGTGAATACTGATGAAAAACAGCTTATAACAAGTCATTTAAGCAGATACAGAGAGCTACATATAAAGACAAACTCACTTACAATATGAAGAGTGTTCAGATTGTTCATCTAACCACAAAGAAGAGCAAATCATCCCCAAAGCACAAAGTGGTTTAAAGGCAGTGACCTGAGAACTAAATTTGAAGCTGACATCTTGACAGGCTTATGACCTAGTTTCAGATACAGAGCTATGCAAGAGTGACAAAAGGGAGGAGAGGTAGACTGCAGGAGCAGAGAGGACTGGCAAGGGGAAGAAGGCAAGCTGAGAGCAAAGAACAGAAAAGACATTGACACAGTTCAGACTAAGCTCCTACACCAAACTGGGCAGCTAGGTTCTTGGTAACTAATGAGTATGTCAAGAAAAAACTGCAAATTTGGATATTATTATAGTGATAAACATGCATATATTTTTCAGTCTAAGACTGGTTCATGTCTTGTCCAATAAATTAATAATTGTGATTATTGATATTGATTGACAGCTAGATAGGATCTAGAAGACAAATCTCTGGGCATGTCTCTGAGGGATTTTCTAGATTAGGTTAAATGAGGTAGGAAGATCCACCCTAAATACAGATGGGAATATGTCCCAGGCTGTGATCCTGAACAGAATAAAGAGGAGAAAGTAAGCTGAGCATCAGCATTTATTTCTCTATCTCCTGACTATGGATGTGGTATGACCACATGACTTCCTGGAGGCAACTGACCACACTCTCAAACTGTGAGCCAGTAAATCCTTCCTCAACTTGCTTTTGCCTGGCATTTAATCGTGGCAACAAGAAAAGTAGCTAATAGGAAAATCCAGTGCTGACTGAGAGACAGATGATGAATTTTCTGTTTTCCATCACTGTTTTGGTAGCACAGGTCAGGTACTCCAGATCTCTAAAGATGTAATTTCTGTATTCCTGTATGTGTGCAGACAGTTAAAAGGAAAGCGACTTTTCAGAGATAGGATTCTGAATTTGTGGTCCATGGATCTTCTTTCTATGGAAATGACTTTTATTTAACCTTGTAACCAAAAATTAATCTTACATTCCAAGATTAATTTAATAGTCTCTCAGCTCATTTATAGTGTAACCGTAAACAGTTTCACTAGGCCTTGGGCTCTTCTTGTAACCTAAACATGTAGTTGTAATCCCTCACAACCCTTCCTTACCCTTGACCCAGAATAATGTATATATTTGCATGCATGTTGTAACGGTCTTAAGGGATGCAAGCTTTGAATAGTTATTGTAAGTAACCAATGATCATGTTTCTGTTGCAAACAGTAAGTGGGATTAAATTGATAACATCAGTTTGTGGTTGTGTCTGCTCTTCCAAGTCAGTATGGTTAGAAAAAGCAAATTTTTCTGTTTTTCCTTCCCCATCTCATGCTGGATACACTGTTTCAATAAATAGAGAGCAAGGCCTTTGTTGAAGAGCACAGTTCTGGGAGACAGCTGTAGGAGCAGGCTCTCAGAACACTTTGGTTCTACTCTTGGTTTAAATGGAGGCAAAGCACCAGGCTGACCTCGTGCAGGCACTGCTGCAGCACCGTGCTCTCAACAAAGTGATCTCAGATTGGCCTCTATTCAAGGGCTCTGACGTGAAGAGATAACTTCACCCTCTCCCACTCAAACACAGCAGACAAAAGAATGAGCAAATAGACTACGGCATAGCTGGAGCCACAAACAGCCCAATCCAGGTCCCTGCTAATCCTAAACAACGGCTCTTCAGGAAAGTACCATTTGCGGTTTTTGTGTATGAGTAACACGAGTGAGCCTCGCACAGAGTCCCTGTTGAGCACCAAACCTGAAGAACGTTCTCTGTGGAAGTGTTTTCAAAAGCCAGGGCCCAGGAGCTGACATTGCCAACTCAGCAACACTGTGAATCTCCGAACATCCAAATCTACAGCAGCAGCAGCAAGACAACCAAAGATCTCACTACAGGGAATTAGAGGGAATCATCACACATTCAGGGACAACAATATCCAGGATTAGCATATAGACATTGTAACAAAATGAAATGGGGGCTCAAATAGGTTGTATCTCCAACATTAATCAGGAAAGAACTTAAAGTCATAGAAATGTATATAAAGTCAGTTAACTCATTTGCACTGTTTTTTGCTCTTAGTTTTTACACAAATCCATTCATCAGGGAAGTGCTGAAAGCTACCTTTGAATGCTCAGATCTTTTTTTGATAGTCTCTAGGTCATGCCTTCCTTCCTCTGAGATGAAACTTTATCAAGCTACGTTGGGATTTAGGACTTTAGAAAGCATAACCAAACCACTACCACCATGATCCAGAGCCACCTGGAGTGCTCTCCCATTCCCAAGGGCCTGTTCTGCGGTTATGTTTTCCTGTCCTTTCAGCAAGGTGAGGAGAAGTAGAGAACTTTGATGTACCAGCTTTGAAATAGTACATGTGGGTTTCATCATGGAGCTCCAGTCCTGTTCTTTCCGTACTTGGTCTTTGGTAAAGCATCTCAGTGGATTTTGTCCAAGCCTTACCTTAAAATTCCACTTAACACTTTCCAAGATGTTCTCTGTGTAGATGAACTAAGATTTCATTTAAATACAACTTAAGCTTATGAAAGACTGAAGATAAAATTTGCCATATAAAATATGAGGCCCTGGCTGAGGTCAATCTTCTGGCCAAGGGTTGACACAGTTTCTCAGCAAAGAGCCAGAGAGTGGACAATTTTGGTTATGTGGCTAGACAGTGCCTGTCAGAACTAGTTCACTCTGCAATGCTGCTATAAAAATAAGGATGAATAATACGGAAGCAAAGGAACGTGGCTATGCCCCAGTGCAATTTAATTTACAAAATCAGGCAGCTGGGACTCAGGCTATAATTGATGGAGTCCTGTGCTCCCTAAGTGACTTTGTTGAGTTGCGCTGTACTTTTCACAGTAGTAACTCTTTGAACACATGGGCACTACATGAGCAGAGGAAAACACATTTCCAAAGATTGGGATGCAGCCATCAGAACTATACAATGGGTTTCTCTAGGGAACATAGTCATGTTCTTAAGTGAACAAAATAAATATATTAATAAACAACAACAGCATGTTTGAAAAAAAGGCCAGGAGTGGTGGTACACACCTGTAATCAGTATTCAGCACGTAGAGAAAGGATCAGACATTTCAAGCTAACCTTGGCTACATTGGAAGTTTGAAGGCAGCAAGGACTATGTGAGACTCTCTCAAAAACACACATACAAAGCTGGGAGTGGTGTGGCAAGCATTTCATCCCAACACTGGGGAGGCAGAGGCAGGCGGATCTCTGTGAGATCCACGTCAGCCTTATCTACACAGGGAGTTCCTGAAGCTACAGGGAGACCCTGTCTCAAAAACAAAAACTAACTAACTAACTAAATAACTAAATAAATAAATAAATAAATAAATAAATAAATAAGGATAGATCCTAGCAAGGTATCTCAGATGGCAAGGGCATTTACACCAAGCATGGCCACTTGAGCTCCATCCTTGGATCCCCACGGGGGAAGGAGGGAGCAGATTCCTATGAACTGTCCTCTAATATCCATGTGTGCTTGCCCTAAATAAATAATAAATGTGATTTAAAAAAAAATTCTCAGTGTTAAAAAAACATCTAAAAGGAAAAAGAAATAAATGCACAGATAAAGTCTTGAAATTAGATATTTAAAATAAAGCTCTGGTAGATTATGAAAGCATACACACACATACCTGGCAAGGATGCGGCTTTGCAAACCTGACGAAGGGAAATGACTTTATTCTGTGTACTGGGAGATATTTGAAATGCATAGCTCATAGTCACATCTCCCTATGTAAGCAGCAAAGCTGTGTCTCCTGATTGCTGATTAAGCCCATAAATTCTAAAGGCTGATAGGCATGAACAGCTAAAGCCAAAAGAAGAAACAAAACAAAACAAATGGAACTCGCCCTACTTTGCTGTGGTCTCCGTCCCTGACAACTGTTTTTAAAGCCATAAAGTCTGGAGAGAAAACTTCCCAACTTAAGCCACTGGCTGCTCATTAGCAGATATCGCGTCCAAAGATAATATGTTGGTTTAAACTTTAAACTTTCCTCAGGAAATATTTTTTCATAGGATCACATTTTAGTAAAGACTTTTTAAAAAATATGCACTGGGAACAGGTTGCTCCTATGTAGTTGCTGTCATAACATAAACACAAATTCCTCAGATAATTCTCCATTGTGAATATCTGAAAATTAGTCTCCTTCAAGCTTGAACAAATAAAATGATAAATTCCTAACAGCTTATCTGGAAGGTATTCAGTATATCCTGAACCTTCTTTGTATAGCTAGGAAGAACTCCCTTTGGAGCTAAACTTGGTGATTAATCTGATAATCCCAGCATTGGAGGAGCATGAGTTTGAGCCAGCCTGCGCTACACAGAGTCTGAGACCAGTGTAAGCTATGCAGAAAAGTTCCAGTCTAGCCAGCAAGACCCTGTTTCAAGAAACCAAAAGAAAAAAAAAAAATATCCCTTCAGAACCATTTATATCTTTTCCTGTTTCTTTTTTTTAATTAAAACAAAATTTATATGTATGCATGGTTTATCTACATCTGTATGGATGTAAGTGTACCAGTGTTGTGCGATACCTGTGGAAATCACAAGAGTACATCCGACCCCTGGAACTGGAGTTAAGGGAGGTGGTGAGGAACCACGTGGGTGCTGAGAACAGAATCTGTCTTCTGCAACAGCAGCCAGTGCTCTTAACCACTGAGCCATCCTCCTAGTCCCTTGCTAGTTCTTCATTTTTTAAATTATATTTAAATCTCAAAGAAGGAGTAGCTTATATAAGATATTCTTTTCTGTCAATAATTCTGTCAAAAATTACTGAATTTGGGGGGGGGAGGGGCAGATGAAGAGATGGTTCAGTGGTTAGGAGCACTGACTGCTCTTGCAGAGGACCTGGGTTTGATTCCCAGCACCCACATGGCAGCTAACAACCATCCCTAACTGCAGTTCCAGGGGTTCTGATGCCCTCTTCTTACCTCTGAGGGCACTGCATGACACAGGTGCATCTACCCACCTGAAAGTAGTGCACGCATACACATAAATTAAAAATAAATATTTTTAATTACTTATTTTCAAGTTCGCATACAATATAAATAAAATGATAATTTGTTGACATGCACCCAAACTTAACACATACAGATGCTCTACATGTTCCAATGGAGAATATATCTTTTGCTCCCAAGACATTTTTCATGTTATGCCTTTATAATTCCCCTTGCTTTGCTTCTCTCTCTTGGTTGCCCTCTCTGTAGCTTTATATCCACATACATGTCATTTAAATACAAGGATAACATAGTTAATCTTTCAAGTTGCCTTCTTTCACTGAGCACATTTATAAGGTCCAGACTTACTGTTTCATGTACCAATTGCCCACCCTTTTTCCTTGCTGGGTAGTTTTCTACTTTATTGATGTACCATAGTTTATGTATTTACCCATTGAAGGAGCCTTGGTTTTTCTGTGTCTTGAATAGTGATTAAATAGAACAGCTGTAAACATTCAGTTACAGGTTTTTATGTGAAGATAAATTTCTATTTCTCTTGAGTAAACACCTATGAATAGAATGCCAAATGTATATTTAACTTTATAAGAAACCACAGAATAGTTTTTGAGTGTAGCTGTATTATCCCCAAGAGCAATGTGCAAGGGGGCTTTGGTTCTTACAGAGCTCAATAGCATCTAGTGTGGTCGGCATTTTTCCTGACTCCTTTGAACTGACGTGCGATAGTATCTTCTTCTCCCACCTAAAATAATATATTCTTTCATCATCTCTCTCTGGGGCTGTATCTCATACTTTTGCTACAAAATATGCCTTCTAGCCTCTTACCCTATTCCAAGAGCTAGGAAATCATTTCCCTGGCGATAACAACCCTTCCTTCATCCCTCCCTCCCTCAACCATGTAGTTAAGGATGAGTCTGAACTTCTGATTCTCCTGCCTCTACCTCCCAAGTGCTGGGATGACAGTAAGAACCATCATATCCAGTTTATTCAGTGTTGGGGAATAGACCCAGGGCTCCCTGGGTGCTAGGTAAGCACACTCTAAAAACTGAGTTCTATCCCCAGTCCCAGTACAGTGTTAAAAAGAGGGCAACCTTCAACATTTATGTAGGATAACTCAGGACAAAACAGAGAGAGGAACTTACTGAGAGCATCCAAAATCTGCCTTTGTTTCTCATACCATTAGTTCTGGAACTCCTCCGGCTCCTTCTATATCATGCCTCTCTCAACTAGCATCCTGATGTTTTGATGCTGTGTCACAAATGGATCCAACATGACAATTTAGAAGTCTCCCGAAGAAGGTTTGTGCAGTTATGTAGATGTTATTGGGGGTGGTGCTGTTTTTTTAAAAAATATCTGCAGGGAATTTTATACATGCTTATGTTTCAAGAACAGAGAATCAAGTTCACTGTGATCTGACTCAGAAAAGCCCCTCAACTGCATCTTACTGTTGAGATGTAGGTGCTCATGTCACAGTACAGCCCAGCTGGTACCTAAAATCCTGGGACAGACCAAGTACCTTTCTGTGAACTACTTTTTCTTGGTTGATTTGAAGACAGAAAGCTGCTGTAATCTAGAGGTTACCAAGAAGTGCATAAGCAATATCCATAAATAGTCCACATTATAAATTCAAGAATTTAGCACAGAGATGTAACTATCTATCATCTATCTATCTATCTATCTATCTATCTATCTATCTATCTATCTATCTGTTTGGGGGTGGTACATAGGCATTTGTGTGTGTGTAGGCCAGAGGACATCCTCAGATGCTGTCGTAATGAAGACTGCCCATTTCCTTTTGAGACAGGGCCCCTCCCCCGCCCCCGTCTCACCTTAATACTCCAACAAGCCCCGGGAGATCCATCTCTCTGTGCCTATCTAGCACTGGGATTCCAAAGGTGCGCCATCACACTCAACTGGTTTTATATGGATGCTGGGAGTCAAGCTCAGGTTCTCATGCTCGTGTGGCAAGTACTTTGCCAGGTGACCCACCCTCCCAGTCATCGGAGTAGCTTTTTTAAACATTATATAGTTCTGTCTAAATTGAATTCAATCTCACATCTTATTTCATCGAACTTTTCTTTTTTCCTGCTCCATTTTCTTCCTTACTGTGAAAATACATGATAATGACAATTAGAAGAAAAGGTTTTTTGAAAAAGAAAAGCTACTGTTAAATTAGATGTAGAAATTTAAAATAGCTATAAAAGTCTTGGCCTGGGAGACAAGCTTGTCACAGAGCCATATGATGGTGCACTGCTCAGCGTCTGCACACATGAACCAGCGTGGGAGGTATGTTTATTGATATACACTCAAACCTACATCTATTTAAAGTTCAGAGGGAAATTTTCCTACAGAAAGTCTGATTGACTGTCATGGTTAATTTTCTTTTCACCTCTGTTTTCTACCTCTGAATAACCAGATATAAAATAGACAGAAACAGTTGGGGGACACATCTTGGAATGACCTTATCTTCATTAAGCCTTGCTTACATCTATGTGGCCAACAATTTCATTTTAAAAAAAATCTCCCCATAGTTAATATCACTTCATCAGTATGACTAGGCAATACCCACTCACCCATTCAAAGACCCCATCAATCAAGACTCAACCATTTTACATTTTCTGAATGATTTGACCCATGTAATTGATTAAAAACAACAAACCAAAATTGTATTACTATGTGATAAGAAATGTGTCAAGACAGTTTCTAAACTAAACTCACCATTTTGGAGGTAGGATTGCAGGCTTCACTCTCTACCACCACCTACATCTTTTTTTATAAAATTCATTTTATATCATGTGCATGTGTTTGCTTGTATGTATATATGTCTGCCACAGCATGCTCAGTGCCCATGTAGGCCAGAAGAAAACATCAATCCCACGGAACAGGGATGTTACCAAGGGTTGTAAGCCTCCATGTGGGTGCTATGAATGGAATGCATGAGCAGTGAGCACTTATAACCACTGAGCCATCTGTCCAGCCCTTCTTCCCCCTTTTAAAAAATAAAATTATGTAAGATAAGCAAGTGAGAGGCAATAGCAACAAAGGCATCACATGTACCCAAGGTTCACCTGAATAAAGTAGTGATCTAGGCAGGCTTACATACAAAATACCCTAACCAGTAGCATGCTCACCATATCTATTTTAGTAGGTTGTGATATTTAGTCTTCCTACTTGCTTGGGAATATGCTTTTAATTGGCTGCAATTTGGGGGAGGGGGGCGGTTTCCATTTTGGTTTTTTGAGATGAGATCTTCTGTAATGCCAGCTGGTCTGAACTTGCTATGTAGATCAGGTTGGCCGGGCTCTCACAGAGATCCATGTGCCTCTGTGTCCTAAATGCTGAGATTAAAGGCCAATTTTTTTTTTAAGTTTCCAGAGGACACCAGCTCTATCATCGTTTGTGTTATGACTATAAGAATGGCAGTAAGAATAGAAAAGAAAAAAGCTTCTTTGAAGGAAATCATAATCTCATTATACTTCCACGGTTAGAATCTAAGTTTGAAATTTTAGCATCGTTCCACAGAGTGATTCCCCGTCCCCATTTTCCTTTATCCCAATGGCCTCATTTAATGATATATCTTCATAGAACTCCATGGCAAGACTCTGAAACACACCTCCAGGGAAGCTAAGGGAACTGTACTTTTGCTATGTTTCTAGTGTTTGTGTCTTGGGCTATGATTCCACTTGCTTTTTTCCACTGTGCAGTTTTAGTGCATTAGGATTTCTGAGTTCTAAAAGAATTGGAGAGAGGTGGGCTCAGTTAGATGGGTAGAACATTGGTTGAATCCATTCCTCCTTCCATAACTGTGCAGCAGAGAGCGAGGAAGAAAATTCTAGTAGTTTATCAGCAGCACTTCAGACACCAGCAGGAGCTGAAGATCTCTGTACTGTCGCCTGTCAACATTCACATGTTTAGCAAACAACTCAAGACAGTTTCATGGCCCTGTCCATTCTCCCACATGTGCCCTGGCTCCCGGGGTCTCTGCATAGTTTCTCCACCATAAAATGACTTCCTAAGTGAAACTGGTGCTTAGTTCTTCCAGGCTGTGGAATGCGCCCGTCCTTCCTCTCCCCCCACCTTCAGTGTGTAACTTCAAGAACGGGCAAGTGGCCTGTGCTAAATTACATCAGGCTAATTAGCCACTGTTTACTTGTAAGCTTCGGTCTTCTCTACTTTCAATGCCTGTTTTGTGTTCTCTGTTTTTCACCGTCTACCTCTCTGCTCAAAACTGCTCCTGGGTTGGGCACTTGGACAAAGTTTTATTCTAGCAAATAAAAGGTTGTTTCTCTTTATATCATCACACTGAACAAATTCTTGCTGAATAGTGACTGCATTTGGTAAAGAATAAAGACACCAGAGACTCATACACAGTCAGTCCATGGTTTTGACTAAATTCACTTTGAATTTTAATGGTTTATTCTGTTAACTACCACTGCATTGTAATAGCTGTTCAGAAAGGTAACAGTATTTATGGAGTCATGTTACCATCAGTTGGGACTAACTTCACCTTCTCATCTCCATCCAAGCCTCTGTAAAGCTGACGGAAAACTGAAGTCACCCATGCAAAGAGTTCTCTGTGGGGAAACCTACACACACTCTATTCAAAGACTTCCTGAGAGGCCCGTGAGCTGCAAGGATCTGTCCGCACACAGGAGGATGACGGTCTTGTTCACTGTCCCAGGAAGAATAAAAAAGGTGTCCTCTAACATGTGGGTGGAAAGATGATCAAGATACTTCAGTCCTGTGCTCGAGAGATGGCTCAGCAGTTGAATGCTTGTTCCACAACCATGAGGACAGGGTGTGGATCCCAACATCCACTTAATAAACTGCAAACACCCGTAATCTTAGCTTCAAGGGGAACAGAGACAGGCAGATAGCTGGGGTTTGCTGTCTTCTAGCTAGTTGCAGATTCAGAAAGAGACTCTGACTCAAAGGAATAGGTGGAAAGTGATAGAGGAAGACACGTGACACCCTCTTAGCACAGATGAACACACATAGATATCTTCAGACCTGTCCACCCTGAATATGGTTCAAGTAACCATCCAAAACGATGGTCTTATCTACTCCCAAGAAACCTGAGCTTGAATTCATCCCAAAAGGGGGTAGGGGGTAAATACCACATAAAGTATAAATGAATGCATACGTTTCTAAAGCTGCAGAGATCTTATTGTTTGATTCACTTTTATTTTGTTCGTTGACTGATTATCTGCTCCTACCTATGATCCCTAGGAATGGAAAACCATCCTGACAAAAGTTGAGTACTTGACATTGCTCTTTGCCTGGAGTTATTTAGAAGGAAGCTTTCAGTCCCTGCATCAGGTCTGAACTAGAGCAGGGCAGAGATGGTCCCCATCCCCACCCAGCCTTACAGACAGCCTCAGCTGCAGCCCAGGAATTCAAACACAAGTGGAAGTGGGAACTTGGCTTGTCTCAGTATCAATAAACTTGTCTTTATAATGAAAGACAAGACTTGTTGGCCAGACCTATAAGGAAAACATATCTGTTTTGTGTACTACAGACCCCTGGTCCATGGACAATGTCACCGAATCAAGGCAGCCGGAAAGAAAGGCCTAACATGAGCTGAGGGCCGCCTGGTTTTACCAAGTGCTCTCAGATGCCTGCCTTCTAAAGATTAACTGGTTTTTGTCCACTGGTGATTGCTGTTGGCCATCCTGAAGCCCCTGTAAGCTTTGCCAGTCGTATTGCTAGGGTTGGAGACCAAATCAAGACAGTCTGATTGATGCTGATTTGCAGTTTATACAGAGCAGGAAGAGTACATAATTTTCCATATGATTTTTTACAGAAAGAAGTATGATCCTGGATAAGTTCATTTATTGAGGTTTATTTACTTACATTGGCCAGTTCTTTAAAGAAAAAGAGAACTCCATTTTTGTTACATAGACTGTCAGAAAACCACTGTAAAATAGGTGTCTCAAAAAAAAAAAAACCCACAATTTATATCTTTATACTATCTTGGTAAATTAGTTCACTTATGTAAGAGGAAAATAATTTAGGAAAGGAACTGGGAAATCTCATTAATGAAGTGACTTAAGAATTTAAAGATTGGGGCTAGAGAGATGGCTTAGCGGTTCAGAGCACTGATTACACTACCCGGATTCTCCCAGCATCCATGTGACTGCTAGCAATCATTCAGTCATTCATAACTCCAGTTTCAGGGGACTGACCTCCTTTTCTGACCTCCACAGGCATTGTATGACATGGGTGTATTTACATACACGCAGGCAGGCAAAACACTCATACAAATATAATAAAATAGATCGAAATAAAACTTTTTTAAAAGTGAAAATAAATAAATAATGTCGAGCAGCCAGATACAATTTTCAACTCACGAAAGGCACCACCTCACTTTCCTGTGCCTTTTGTTCTTTCGTCTATGTAGCTTTTTAAGACAGGGGACAGCGCATGCTGGGCTTCAATTCACTATCTAGCTGAGGCTGACCTTGAACACTTGCTCCTTCTCCTCCGCACCTTTCCAAGTGCTGGGGTTAGACGCACCACCACATTTAGGTTTGTGAGGGAGTGTGCATGCTCCACAAGCATTCTACCAACTGGGCTGCATTCCCAGCCCCCAAAAGGCACTGTTTTCTTGTCTCCTCTTTGGGGATCTGGAGAAGCAACAGGAGCTATGTGGGGAAGGAGTGACCTTGTTTGAGGGCCGGTGCTAGGTGTGCCGTGAGAAGTGGATTTCCCCTGGCTTCCAGATTTACACATTCTCCACTCTAAAACTCAGTTTTCCTGAATTTCATCTCTCTTATTAGAGGCATGAGAAACAGATATCAGACTTCTAAACTTAAGACAGAAATCAGTGGATGGGAACAAAAGTTGGCTGGAGTTGCTGAATGTAACGATGAGACCCCGAGCTATGGGAGCAAACCCCTGAATTTGATTCCCGGCACAACCATTACTCAGGGTGGACTAAAAGGAAGCCATGCGGTCCCTCTGCATGCTCTCATATGGTCCTGGCACATGTGACTTCTCCAGGCTCTGGGTTTGGTGGCAATTATTTGTATGTTATTTTAGATAGAAACAAGTTATAGATTCTGCCTTAATCCTCTCTCCCATGATACTAGTGCATAGAGCTGGAGCTCCTCTTCCAGACTGTGCTTAGAGACAAATAGTTTGTTTTCAGAGTCATGAGATGAGAAAGAACTGCCTTTCTCCAGAGGTACCGGGGAACAGCAACACTGTAACGAACACAGAGCTGGGGGAATAAACTGAGAAGGGGACAGTTGAAGGTTTTCTTTTGTCTTACACCAGAGATGATTTCTCATAAAGACAATGATATGATATCCAAGCTTTGAACCCTGTCTTTCTAGACTCCTCCTAAATCAATATTTACTTCAAGGCTTAGTTTTACAGGATTTTCCTTAAGAAATGCCCTAAATACTGTGTGAAGTGCAAACCACCCAGCACCAGGATCCACCCCTGAGCAAGTCAGCTTCTTCAAGTTTCCTTATCTCCTTGCGTTCCTCTGCCCACTCCAGGCTCAGGTTAAATTCTGAGTGTGGAATTTGGAATCTGATGTGCCAAAGAAAAGTGATTTGTCGGACTGAGTGGCAAAATCCTTACACTCCACAAACACTCAGCCCCGGCATGTGTTCCCTCTGGAGTACAACAATAAACCAGGAGAGTGTTTCTTACTCAACTATATGGCACACTTTTAAACCCTTCTGACTGACAAACAGCATAGACACACATCAGTGCACACAGCATGAGTGGGTAACAGAGTGGAGTATTATACACTGAAGACCCTCCTTAACTATCACTTACGTAGGAATGTAGAACAGGACCCACTCCCCCAAGAAAGTTCCCTGCCCCAAAGCCTGTCCATTATCTTCTTTGTTTTTATTCTAAAAATCTTCATAAAATGTTAAAATAACACAATAAACACTTGCACACATCTTTATTGGATTATTCAGTTACTAACACTTGGTCACACTGGCACCCTCCGCTCTCCTCCCTCTCTTTTTCTGTCTCACTCTTCTCTCCTCTCTCTCTCTCGCTCTCTCCCCTCTCCCTCTGTCTCTCATCTCTCTCTCTCTTCCCTTTCCTCTCCTTCCTTCACCATTTTGAAATACATAATACCCCTTTCCTAACCTCCAGGCCCCATTTCCTGAGGGCAGTCATCCTCCACATCACCACTCATCATCCCAATCGTCAGTGGGGAGTCAGTGGCATTTTTTAATATCCAGTCTATATTCAAAGTTCCAAACTTGTCCCTTTTCAAGAACTCCTTCCCTAGGGGCCTATAAACAAGCACCACCTGATTCTTTAAAAGCCCCAATGACAAATCAAAGTACGATTCCACCAAAATTAACCTAGAGTATCAGTAAGCTTGCTAGGCTTACTTACAGTGCATGGGTGATCCCAAAGCTGACGTACTGTAAGGTCTTCACCGGGCATTGATGATGATTTCCTTGTAGCCGCATAAATGGAACCCATTCAGTTAACCTTCCCCAGGCCTATGTACTGTAGCCTCTCTGAGATCCCAGACGCCATGTGTAATTAGGACAGAATTGCAAGCATATGGCTGGGAGCACTTGGGAACTCTGGTGAGGGTCCAGGGACCCTCCTCGCCCCCTCCTTCCCTGAGAGTCAGCAGTTCTGCTTCTGACAGTCTTTTGAAAAGAGGTACAGCTGCTCTGATGAAGATGGGGGCTGCTGTGCTCAGAGAACTGTGTTCTATAACATCTCCGATGTTTTCTTTATAGCCTGCTTTTCCCCTTAGGATCCAGTCACGTTTTCTGTATTATCTAGTTTTTATGTTTTCTGGGCTTATTTGGAAACAATATCCCATCTTTTAACCTTTAGGGCATTGAAAGCACAAATTGTCTTATAGAATGCCTCAGGTCTGTTGCTGGTTTAATTAATTAATTTAAAATAGACAGGGTTTCATATAGTCACGGCTGGCCTGAATTCACTTGCTCTGTAGTTGAAGATGATCTTGAAAGCCTAATCCTTCTCTCTTTACCTCCCAAGTGCTGGGATTACAGGCATGTACTGCTATGCCTGGCCAATTTGCTTATGTTTCAAATGGCTGTCTGTGCAGTGTGCCTGTGTATCTTTAAATACAAAGCAGCATCAATCTTTATACTATTCTGTTAAACTTTTTTTTTGAGACAGAATCTTGGTATGAAACCCAGGCTGACCTTGAACAGGTTAGTCTCTTGACCCAACCTCCCTAGTGCTACCATTACAGGCATGCAGCATCACACCTGGCTTAAGTTTAGTTCTCATTGTTAAACTCAGGACTGTTTACTTTGGTTTGAGGCCCAGATCATCTAAACTCTACGAAGAATTCAAATACCTGTGTTGTCACTTTGGGCTACTATGTAGCAAAGAACCTGAAATGGAATGACTTATAAACAGCAGACATTTCTTACAGTTCCTGAGGATGGAGGTCTAAGATTAGGGAGCTATCAAGGCCAAATTCAAGTTCAAATGAGGGCCCTCTTCCTGTTACAGGCTGTTGACTTCCTGTTACTTCCTTGGCTGGTAGAAAGAGAGCTGGAGAACTCTCTGGGGCCTCTCTTATGAAGGTACTCATCCCCTAATACAAATGATAACAAGTACACAAAAAAGGTCCAGCCTCACTAATCATTGGGCAAAGGAAGTAACAGTAAATGATTATCCCCAAAAATTTAAAACATAAAAGAAACGTACCTATTTTTTAAAAATACATTCTCTTGAAGGTTTTAAACAGCAATCAAAATATGTATGCAGATTAGATTTGGGCCTAGTGTTTCTGGTTTATAGCTCTCCCACAAAGAAATTATGTTAAATTAAAGGGAGATCACACTTAGACACCTTAATGTTTAAAACCCTTTTGGGAAATTGGGTTAGAGATATAATTCAAAGGAAGCTAGAGCCAGGGGAAGTTCAACTGTGTTACTTATTCTGTTAGATAAAGCTGTTGTTAATTTCCCCTGGAATCTAGGAAGAAACAAAAATTATGAAAGTAAATGTAGGATACCTTCAGACTTACATTATCATATTAAAAGGAAAACATACCTCACAAATTAGGTAAAAGAATCTCCCACTGTGGATAAGATCTAGGAGGCCAAACAGAGATATAATCTTGTCCTAATTTTCACTGAAACGTGAAGTGCTTCCTTCTCCCTAAACCTTTTCTCTCCATCACCGTCTTCTTTCCTTGAAGCCCTCCAAGCTCTCTACAGCACAAATACTGTACAACCGACTACACGATTTCAATATTCCACAGCGACAGTCAGGGCAGGGAGAAAGAAACGAAGGCATATTTTTTACAAAGTGAAAAACTACAGCTGAATTCATTTTACTTAGCAGCAATTAAAACACATTTGTGAATTTATAAATATTTTGCAGCGTGGTTCTACAAGTGTTTCTAATTTAAGCAATGACAGGTGTTTGTTGTTTAAAATAAATAGCAATCCTGGGGTCTTTTACTTAGGATTCAAAATATGTCAGTGTGGAAGGGCTAAATTGAATGCCAACTAAATGTTCTTCAGAAGCAAGATCTGCTTAACAAATGAGTACATATGTCAGAGTAGTGTGTGATGAAGTGCCTACTATGTGCACAGTGCTATTTCACCTACTGCCATTTAATCTTCAAAAACATTTTTGAGGCTTAGTCCTTAGTGGTACCATGGTATGGGTGAGAAAAGAGACGTCAGAAAGGAAAGATGAGGGGCTGGTAAGATGGCTCAGTGTTTGCTGCCAAGCCTGCTGACCTGAGTCAGAACTCCTGGATCCACATAGTTAAAGGAAGGAACAGACTTCTACAAGTTGTCTTCTCTCTCTCTCTGTCTTGTCTCTCTCTTTGTCACATACATACTAAATAAGTAAATAAATGTCAGAATATTGCTATAAAAATAAAGGATGGATGACTTAGCAAAAGCACCTTGTCAATCAGTAGCAGAGGTGGAGTTTGACCACAAATCTGAGTCTTCCTTGGGGTGGTAGTTGGTGACACTCTGACGATCCTCATCTTTCCCTAGCATGACTCAGCTGAATCCCTGCGTAAGACTTGACACAGCAGAGCTATGCCAGTCTTGTTGCAACTTGGAAAGCACGAGAGCTGGGCTGTTACCTTTCTGTTGCTGTGACAAAATACCATGGCCAAAGGCAACTTATGGAAGAGTTTATTCCAGCATCTGGACCCAGAGGACTAGATGTCCGTACACGCTGGGAGAGCCTGGAGGCGGAATGAGGAAGCTGGTTGATCACGTGTCATCGGAACTGCAAGTGAGTCGAGGCTATAGACTCTTAAAGCCCACATCCAGTGATGTACTTCCTCCAGCACGACTTCACAGCCTCGAAGTCCCACAGCATCCCCAAACAGTGCCGCAACTGGATGCCAAGTGTTCAAATACATGAGCCACAGGACCCCTGCCATGACGTGGGCTTCCAGTGACTAGAACCCAGGTATGTTCTGCTGTCCATTTACAGGACAATTTGAAGGATTAGAACCAGTGTCCATCACCTCCCAAAGATGTGATCAAATTACGAATCCATCTATCGACTAATTCACTAAGACCAGGGCCCTTACCATCCAATCCCTTCCCAAAAGATGAGTTCAAACCCAAATCTTCAACATATGAGCCCTTTGGGGACACACTTTAAACTGCAACAGACAGTGCATTCAAACCCCATCTCTGTCACTTTGTAGTTTATGACCTTCCATAGATGTTTAGGATACACAAATCCTCAGCTCCTCCTTTGTATGATGATGATGATGATGATATTATCTACACTAAAGGATGGTATTGAGGATAAAATTACACAATGAATATAATTCACCAGGCCCATGATCTAGATCTAACACATAATGAGAACTTTTTAAAATGAATATTATGGGGCTGGAGAGATGGCTCAGCAGTTAAGAGCACTGGCTGCTCTTGCAGAGGGCCCTAGTTCAATTCCAAGCACCCACGTGGCAGCTAATGACCATTTACAACTCCAGTTCCAGCAGATCTAATGACTTCTTTTAACCTCCTTGGGTATTGCATGACACTTGTGAACTTATATACATGCAGATAATGCACTCATATACATAAAATTACAAAAGAGAGGAATAGATTTTAGTGACCTCCAGGATTCATTGTGTCCCATTATGGCTTTAGATACAGATATTTTGGGGTAGATGGTATTACCAAAAGTCCTTGTACATTAAATAATATCAGACTCATTTTAAAAATATTTTTATTTTAAATGTATGAGTGTATTGCCTGCATGTATGTAAATGCACTCATGTCATACAATAACCACAGAAGTCAGTAGAGGACATTGGATCCCCTGGAACTTGAGTTATGGTCAGTTGTTAGCTGCCATGTGAGTGCTGGGAATTGAATGAAGGACCTCTGCACGTGCAGCTGAGCCATCTCTCCAGCCCAAGTCTACTCCTCTCTTAAGATTCAGTTTAAGGGCTTGGAGAGATGGTTCAGTAGGTAAAGAGTTTGCTGCGAAAGCATGAAGAACTAAGTTTGGACACCCAAAACCCACGTAAGTCTGGTTACTACAATACACCTCTGTAATCCTAGTAATCTTACTGTGAGATGGGAGGTGGAGAAGGGAGACTCCCTAGAAATTCACTGGTGCGAACCTTAACAAACAAGAGTCCCTGTCTTAAACAAGGTGGAAGATGAGTTGCTCTCTGATTTCCACATTGTGCTGTCGCACATGAACATCAACATTCACATACATTCTGAATGCACACAGCTGGCCTGGAACTAACTGTGTGGACCAGGCTGGCCTAAGTTTCTCCAAGATCTGTTTGCCTCTGCCTCCTAAATACTGAGATTAAAGGCATGTGCTACCAGTCCCAGTTCTCCCAGACACCTCTCCCAAGAGAGTCTATAGATATATGTCTAGCATAGTCTGAACATATTTAAGTTCTTACATCAAATACGTGACTGAATTTTAATGATAATGTGAAACTGAAAAACAGTCTTTTTACACAATTTTTCTGGAGAAAGAATAAGAAAGACAGTGGGTGTTTTTACTACATGGTTAATCCTAAAATATGTTGAAAGGAGAGGGAAGGAGACTATTCTGGTCTAGTCTGTTCTTGGTATTACATGTTAGGAAAGCCAAGGTAGGCAGCTCTGACACTCTAGGTCACAATATCTTACAAATTCAGACAGATCATTCAGAGACTGAAAACCCCAGTTGTAATGATGAATTTTATATGTCAACTTGCCAGGCTAATAAGGCAAGGCCAGATGGCTGATTCAACATGGCTTCAGAGTATATCTGTAACAGTATTTCTAGGAGACTATGACATTTGAATCAGTACACAGAGTAAAGATCGAGGGTGGGCATGGTTCAATCTGGTGAGGGCACTGATTGAACACAAGGAGGGAGAAAGACCAGTTCTCTGTTTCTTCTTGAGCTGGAACATTCATCTTCTGCTGCCCTTAGCTTTCAGAGCTCTGGGGACTCAGGCTTTCTAATGTGCCAGGAACCCAATTAGAGAGTGATGTCTAAACCCAAACCAGAAGAGAAAACTGTTGTGCCTAGGTTAGACTTACCCTGCTCCCCATCTCCCTCCATTCCCAAGCCTTTTCAGGCTCTGTGCAAAGATTCCTGAGAAGCTGATCTACATCCCTAGATACTGGATGCATGGCCATTCATGATGGGAGCCCTTGTTTTTGTGACTCAGGTCAAGCAGGGAACCCAAACAACACAGGTAGAGAGCAAATGGCAAATGGACAAATGAAAGAATGAGATGTGTGAAATCACTGGCCTGGCATGATGGCATTTGATCTGCTCTGTTTTCCCCTGGGCTGGATCAGGAGCGCAGATGGAACAGACCAGAGAATTTGAGGCCGGAGTTAGTAGGTGCTCTAAAGGGCTTCTGAGATTACTCCTCAGCCTTGGCAGGTTAAAGCCTAAATCTTTCTCCCTCTCCACCCCTCTCTCCCTCTCTCCCTCCCTCCATCCCTCTCTCTCTTTCTGTGGGGTGTGTGTGTGTGTGTGTGTGTGTGTGTGTGTGTGTGTCTGCTCCTCTAAGTGCTAGAGTTAACAAGGAGGATTGTTTTCTTGTTGCTTTTCTGCCTCCACAGTACTTCAGGTTCACCCTGTGCAATGGTTAATGATTTATTCCTCAAGGTCCTCTGGAGAGATCTTACAGGCCCGAACGTACACAGAGCAAGATCAAGGGCCTTCCCACGCTTGCTCACACTTCAGTGGGACCGCGAATATCTGGCCTCAGAGTTCCGTTGAGGTGCTCTGGTCTCTGCGGTGCTTCCATCCACCATTTTTGCAGAGGCGAGGGACACTGTCCAGGCTTTCCAAAGCCATCAAAGACCCGAATCGACTCACTTGTCCTTAAATATAATTGAAGACCTTCAAGAAAATGACTTTAGCCTTTTTGAAAGTAATTTAAAGTAAGAAAAGAAAATTTAAGGATTTAAGTTTAGAATGCTGAGTCTTAAACCAAGTTTCCTTTCTTTAGGAAGTGGTGACAAGGAGTAGGTCACAATTTTATGGAACACACTAACCTGTGGGTACTTTGTACTTGGGGCTATCAACAGAGCAGGAAGCTGGTACTCTCCAAGTAGGAATTTCCGTAAGACTTTTGAGTTTAGTAAAGACTCCCAAAGTGGGTCTCTCCAGTGTTTGGGCAGCAGCAGCACCACCCACTGCCTCGAGTCCCTGAAACAATACTGTCAGGACCCACAGGGGATTGAGGGAAGCCATGCTTATATACCTGTGTTACTTTGTCATCTCAGGACTCAACTGCAAACTAGCCTAGGATAACCCTGAGAGAAGGCTGTGTATGAAGATGATGCAGCATCGTCTGAAAGGCTGTTCTGTCCGTCTGGCTCCCGGGTTTTGTCATCTCTCCCTCTGAAGCAAGTCTTTGCTCCTCCTTTGTGCTTTCAATCTGTTGACTTTCCCATCTCCCTTGTTTCAACTTAGATTGCTTACTTTACACAGATTTTGTGACTCTGGCATTGGAAAGAGACTGGATTTTTCCAGCAAATTCTCTCCCCTGAAGTACTAATCAAGATGCCAGTGAAGACAGCAACCCCTCTGAAGGCTTGATTGGAACTGGAGGCTGTGCTTTCAACGTGCCACAATCACCCATTTGGTGGCGGGAGTCATCATTCCTTCCCCACATGGACTCCTCCATGAAGTGATTTGAGTGTCTCTACACAGTGGCTGCACTTTTCCCAGAGTCAGTGAGCCAGGAAGGAGAGCAAGCCTCGTCAGCTCATTGGCCACACACCACCACATCTACTGTCTAGTCACACACCAAATAAGGAAGCATGAGTCAATGGCAGACCATGTATATGATGGCAGTCTCGTAAGAACATATTTTCTAGTAGCGTCATGCTCATCTTCAACTACAGAGCACTGTATGTTTGCACAATGGTGAAATCATCTAATGGCACCACTATCAGCGTCTCCCCATCATTACATGATTCATGACTATATTCTGTTTGTTACAAAGCAAGGCGCCAAATCCAGTGTGCAGTCAACAGAGGAAATGTTCAGCAGGATCGTTTGAAATATGTGCACATATTTTGGAACCAGCACCATCTTGTAGATGAAGAAACTGATGTGCATGTGCTTCCTTACTGTGTGACTCTGTTGTCTTTCACACAAAGCTTCTAAGGATGATGTTTCTGTCTGCAGCAGACCTTAGAAAAAGAAATAATACAGAGAATCAAACACAGAAGGTTTTTTTTTTTTCCTTTTTGAAGTACTGGGTATTAAACCTAAGGCTTCATGCATTGTAGGCAAACATTCTATTACTAAACCATATACCCAACCTTCTGTTTTCCTTTTTCAGTTTGAGACCATGTCTTACTAGGTTGCTTTTGCTACCTTGGAACTCAGTCTGTAGCCAAGGATGTCCTTGAATTCACAATTCTCCTGCCTCTGAAACCTGAGTAGGTGGGAGCACAAGGTGTGCCACCAGGCCTGACTTTCATAGTGTTGTACAGGACAATCCTCCGAATCAAACTGCCACCATCTTTGTCAGATTAGCTGTGCCCACTTGCAAAAGTTCATCAAAGCTGGATTGATGGAGAGCTGAAGTTTTCTCAGAGAAGGAAGGTGTGAGGAAGGCCATTGGACCCTCACCCGAATATGCACCCATATCTCCTAACTAGTTGTACGTACGCAGTACTCTCCTAATTGTGTGGTCCCAGAGTCTGAGAGACAGCTAGAGTTTATAGGCTGGAGAATACTAAAGGAAGGGTCTCTGTCTATGCGGCCATAGGGACACCTTCATCCATGTTAGATGCAGACCTGTTAGTGTGGCTTTGTGGTCACCCACACCTCCTCACTCATGCTTCTGTCAATAAAGTCATTGGTTCTCCAAGCGGGAACTTTGGTGAAATTGGACTTTGGTTTGTCATTAGAACCTAAGAAGGAGGAGGGAGTGAACTCTGCCTACCCTTACCCAGCGCAAAAATTCTCACAACATGTGGAATAGTTCCAAGAGTGTCATTATTTCTTTTCAAAATCCATTGGCTTAAAAGTACCTATAGGAAGTATTGGGAAAGGTAGTCTGTGTTCTTAAGAAGAAAAAAAAAAGGCATGACTGCTCACACCTGTAGTCCCAGAACTTTGGAAACTGAGGCGGGAGGATTGCAGTTTGAGGTCATCTTAAGCTACAAGGAAAAGGAGAAGGAAGTAGAGTGGAGTCCAAGTGTATAAAATGTGTCTCTTACCTTTCCTGGACCACCTGCCAGAGAAGGTTTGACAGGAAGTTAACAAATTCTACAAATGCCACACTCCTGCTTGGAGCAGAATGTGCTGTGAAGATGAGCATGAATGTGTGTTGGTAGGGAAGTGTGTCAATAAAGAAGCAGGGACTATGTCACGAAGTGCCCGAGGCGGTTGGAAGAGGGCATCAAATTCCCTTGGAACTGGAGTTACTGACAGTTGTTAGCTGCCATGTGGGTGCTGGGAATCAAATCCAGGTCCTTTGTGAAAGCAGCCAGTGCTCTTAACCACTGAGCCATTTCTCTAGCCCCATGACCTCTTTCCACAATAAAAGTTTGGTACTTTGGGGATATGTTGGCAAAGACTCCACCCCCACCGTATACATCCATACCAGATTGTTTCCATATTGTTTTTAATTTTATTGTTTGTTCACATTGGCTTACTGAGACTACCCCCAGGTACATGCAACCAGTCTGTTGTATCTAAAGTAGATGATAAATAGATAGGTATACAGGATAGATAGAGGATAGGTAGAAGATAGATAGATGGTAGATAGATAGAAAAATATAGAGATAGATAGATGATAGATAGATATAGATAAAGGATGGATAGATATAGACTGATGATATATATAGATAGATATAGATTGATGATAGATAGATATAGAGAGAGGATAGACAGATATAGACTGATGATAGATATAGATTGGTGATAGATAGTAGATTGATGATAGATAAGTTTTACATACTGTCAAATAAACATAGGCATGCAGTTTCAAACCAAATATGTTATCTCATCATCATAACACAGATACACAGATGCATGATTCCTTCTGCACTTTATTTTAGAATTAGTTAGAAAAACTATCTGGAGAGATGATTCAACTGTGAAGAGTGCTTCCTTCTCTTGTAGAGGACCTGATTTCAGTTCTCAGCACCAATGTTTTTCAGCTCACAATTGCCTGTAACTACAACTCCAGGGAATCCAATACCTTCTCCTGGCCTCCGTGAGTACCTGGATTCACATGCACATGCCCCCCCCCCGCCACACACAAGCACACAATAAATAAATAAATAAATAAATAAATAAATAAATAAATAAATAAAATTACAGAAAATGAATCTGATATTCAGGGTTTTTTCTAATGAAACCACAATGTACAAAATCTATGAAGACAAATTAACGTGACCCAGTTCTCCTGTGTGCGGGGGAGTCGAACACCTCTCTCATTTTCCTCCAGGTATTTCCTCATTCCCCAGGAATAGTAATATCTGCTATAACATCTTGCTGTGCTCAGCAACAAGCATGTTCCCTCCATGGATCCAGCACTTCGTCAGGGTCCTGGGCTCTGCCTACAGGAAAAAGCTCCATGGAGAAATAGAGTCTGATCATGCTCATCAGTCCTCCAGGCTTGACTGCTCTCATCCTCGGTCTGTCAAAGCTGTGCTGTGGCTTCTGCGGTCATGAATATCTCATGAATGCCTGGATTTTATCTTTCGGCTTTGGAACTTGTGGCAGATCTGAACTGTTCAGGGATAGTTACTCCTATGTCTTTCCTCATGACAGAAGACTGTGTTCTCATTCACTGAGGTTGATTGTAGCTGAGTGACTTGCTCTGACCTCTTGGTGGCCACAATGTTCATTCCTACCTGGAGTTGATCATTGACTTGCTTTGAGGAGAAGTTATTAGATTACTGGACACATGTCCCAGATTGGTCTACTGCTCTCCCACTTTTGTCTTGAGAACAGCACATCTCCTGTTGTACATGGGCCAGAAAAAGTAAGAGATACCTCAGGTGTCTGGACTGCATCTGCAAAGCTAAGCTAGACAAGTCTAACCCAGAGCAGACGAAAGCCAGCTAAGCTCCAGGGGAATAAGGGAGAAATGAATGCTATATATTCTCCTAGCTTATACACTCTCTTAAATGGCAATTGTTGCCATATTATTTTCTGCCATGAAAATCCATCTCTCAGGCTGGACCAGGGGTAGACACTTACCTGTATAATTCCAATGCTTTTCTCACCTCTGTCCACTTCAGACACTAGGATCAAACCAACCAACATGATCCAATGATTTAAATTCAGTTTGAGAACTTATTTTAAGATAGCTTGATAAACCCTTGACTAAGAATCATCATTCCAAGTTCCTCATGAGTTAATGGTACGACTTCTTTAAAATGCTATTTAGAGGGGCAAGAGGCAGGCATAGCTCACGGGTACATTGTGTGCTTAGCATGTACCATGCCTGAGTTTCATTCTAATCATCCCTTCCCACTGAAAAAAAGAAAAAGACGATGGCATTTAGAGATAAAGTTTCAGAAAAGACTTTCATTACCACCTTAAAAATTGTAGACTCAACATTTCCTGTTAGAGAGAAGTTTACTCAAGTTTTCTCTATTTAATTAGGCTTTCATGAATCATAGATCTTTCACATAAGCGAGCTTGCCCCTCAGGGCTAGTGGTGTCTTTGCTGGCAAATATTTTACAAAGAAGGCATTTGTTTCAGAAATAAACATTTAATTTGGATAAATTTTAATAGCCACCGTGCTTGATTCTGATGAAAATGTTTACCAGCGGCGTTTCTGCTTTGGAACCATTTGTTTCTATTATTTTGACAGAAACAAAATTTGGTTGGTAGTTGTTTGGGATTTGAAATGGTTTTGTAAGCATTTCAGCTTGATGCCCAGGCAGGCCGTCACAATCATTCTTCTTCAAATAAATGGGAACCTCTGTTTTTCTATTCATTACTTCAATGAGAAAAGTTTAACCATTGAAAAGATTTGCAAAAGACTGAATCTTAAAGACCCAAAGTAAATTGAAACAAAAGTGTGCACTGTAAATATTTTTGCAAAGTTTTGGACCATCTTTTCCTTCTATAAATACTTGTCTGCATAGTAGAAGAAGTAAAAGTCAAAAGAAATTTTTGTTATCTCAGTGATAACTTGAAACAACAGATATTATCGAACCATCATCTTCTGTACTTCCTGAGTTATACAGGGGTGGAAAACTGAAGTTGAGTTTCCTGCAAACATATTAAGCAACACAGAAGTGACTTCTATAATTATATCATTTTTCAAATCAGGAAAATTGAAAATAAGAGAAAACAACTTCTAAAGAAGCCCAGGGTCAATCAGCTAAATAAACTAAAGTCATTTAGTCAACTAGCATTGATTAGATTTGAGCAGGATGGAATTGACTTTCCTCCAACTCCACCCACTCCACAAACTAATTAAAAAAGCACATCAGCACCATCTTCAATCAGCTGAGGAAGATAAGTGGGCTTCAAAGTAATCAACTACAAAGCTGTCAAGAATAGCAATAGATCCTCAGAGAACTTCAGGAGGCTTTCAGAAAGTGATGGAACGTCAATCAGAGGAACAGCAAATCAGAGCTATGGGCTTAAAAGTTGGGGACATCTTTTTAGACAAGGAGACAGATTTACAGGAAAGAAAACCATACACCAACATACAGATATATGTACATATAGCCACATATATATGTACATATGTACATATGCACATATATCATCTAACATGTCACTCAACTTCAGGCCACCTAAATATGAGAAGCAAGAGTAATAACAATGAAGGGTTAGAAGGGCTTGAAGGGTCACTGGGCTAATCATTTAAAACTTCTTAAAAAATACATAAATACCTATAGTCCTTAAATAGAGTTGTGGAATGAATTAAAGAATCACTGTAAATTCTTTTTTAAAAATATTTTATTAATTTTTATTATTTTATGTCTATGTGTGTATTGCCCACATGCCTGTAAGTGCATCACACCGAGTAGTGCCCTCAAAGGTCAGAAGAGGGAGTCAGATCCCCTGGAACTGGAGTTACAGACGGTTATTAGCCACCATGTGGATACTGGGATTTGAACCCAGGTCCTCTACAGTAGCAGCCAGTGCTCTTAACTGCTGAGCCATCTCTCCAGCCCCCAACTTTCAATTCTTAAGATAAGACTAGAGATGCTTCATTACTCTGTGTTTCCATTCAAAAATATTAGGAATGTTATGTCTTTTTAAAAAGATTTATTTCACTTTATTTTGGGAGAAAGGGAGGGCATATGTTCCTCTCTGTGTGTATAGAGATCAGAGGATAACTTTGGGCAGTTGGTTCTCTCCTTTGACCTTGTTAAGACAGGGTCTCTCTTGTTTCCGGTCTGCCACACATGGGTACTATTGGCTCAGTGACCCCTGAGTTTCTAGATAATTCTACTGTCTCCCTCTCCCCTCTCCTCATACGAGTGCTGGGTACGGACGAGTCCTGTGTTTTCCACATTTATTTATTTTGTGTATGTGTCCTGCACACACAATAGTTGCAGCATGTATGTGAAGGTCATAAACAACTTTTAGAGGTTGTAAGGAATTGTAAGATGAAATGAACCCTTTTTTCCCCCAAGTTTCTTATAGTGATGGTGTTTATAACAGCAACAGAAAAGCAAACTAGGCGAGGCTTCTAAACATGCGCTGTGCCATGCAAGCCCAGACCCCTACTCACACACGTGAACACACAGGTGCACATGCAAGATTTTTTTAAAAAGATAAAAGAAAAAAGGTGCTACAGACTGTGAAGGCCAAGTCTTGTGTTCAGAATAAAAGTCATGTGACAAAAAGCAAGAGTTCATGAAGCTCTTGGGGATGAGTTCAGGCCAGACTGTCTTCCAAATTGTACAACATTTTTTTTCAAGGACATCAAGCAAAGTACCTATTACACTAAGTAGGTTTTCTATCATCCTGGTCTACAGCTAGGGAAAAATCAATTTCAGGACATCGACCAGGGAATTAAAAATCTTACTTAAGAGGTGAAATATGGCTGGTTCCCATGAAAACACACGTTTTTCCTCTATCTCACTCCTCCATCAAGACGTCTGGACAGATAACAGTAATGACAGACACCTTACATGGAACATAACTGCTGAAATGTTTGGACAGCAGTATGATCCCAGATCCGCTCTGTGGGGACATGCAGGACATGAGCCAGCAGACCACATTCTCTCCAGGTCTGGCTTTGCTCAGAGGTGTCATGGGATAAAATCTCCATCATGAAGGTAGCTGCAGAATGTGACACGTCTCACTCGGTGCCTTCACAAGCAGTTACAACTTAAGCAAGAGCTTAATTCATTTAATTTCCATTGTGTATAGCGGGATCATAGAAGTTGTAATACTTGCAACATGGTTGTCGAGAATGGGACAGGAAAAGAAATCTCTATGCAGCTCATGAGCCACCATCTGCTTTGGCTATGCAATGATGACACTCTTTTCCAGACCCAGCTCTCTCTATCCAGCTCCTAGCAAAGAGCTTCCTCAAAGTTTCCCAAGAGTTTCTAAGCCTCCCTGGTAGTCCTAGACAAATCCACCTGTCTTTCTTGGACCATAGATAATGCCCATGCCTATGATAGCTGTTTTGGGGGGGTGTCCTTTCTTTCTTTCTTTCTTTCTTTCTTTCTTTCTTTCTTTCTTTCTCTCTTTCTTTCTTTCTTTCCTTCCTTCTCCTTTCTTTCTTTCTTTCTTTCTTTCATTCATTTCATGTTGGCCCTTCACTCCCTCCTTCCTGGCCTTATTGCAAGCTTCCCATTCAATCCAATTTCTCAAATTGCAATTGGGGCAGGATTAGGAAGAATGTGGTTTACCCCAAACTAACTGGAGTCTGGAGAGTACAACAGTAACTTACAACTGATACCTTCTTGAATACATAGCTCTGACTGCTAAATCACTGTGCTGCCCATCTCCCAGCTGCTCCTGAGCAATGTCCACTAACCCTTAACACTCTGAGCATTCCTGTGCCAGAAGTCAGGACGTGCTCCATGTTCCTACTTGGGGCCTCATGGAAAAATATGTCTCAGTGTCAGCCCTGGAACCTCCCCTTTCTGGGGAGATTGACAGGGATTAACCTTCCATTCAGGACAAAATCATCAGCCATCAAGTGTAGACTGGCCTAATGGCTCGAACACGACATTCACAGGTGCCAAAGGGTGTTTCCCAAAGTCTGGCTTATTCAGTCTTAATACCATGTGCAGGACAAGAGTAGCTCAGTTCAAGCCACTAAGACTAGTCCTTTTATCTCCCATTAAACTGTTTTTTTTTCCAGAATGAAATATAAAAACATAACAAAAAATACATGGCTTTTGTTATGTTCTGGTTTCATGGTCTGGCCACCTGTGAGCAAAGCTTAGTCTCCCTCTCTCTCTCTGTCTCTTTCTCTCTTTCTCTCTCATACACACACACATACTTGCTTACACATGTCCACATGCATGCACACAAACATTCACACACAGATGAAAATATGGGAGAGATCAAAGTTAAATAAAAATCTGGTCCTCCAAATCAGAAGTCTACAAACTCATGCTGGGGATTTTAAAGCATTTTGCTGAGCTCTGCCATCTCCCACGGTATATGGTATGTAGTAAATGTTGTGGCTTTTCTTATTTGGTATTATTATTGTTAGGATTAGCGGGATGCAGCATAGTAATTTATAATATCCAAACTAAATAAATGAAGAACAGATCCAAGGTGATAGTTCCTGGGGAGAGGTAGAACTCAGTACAGCTAATGAAGATAAAAGATTAACAAATCTTAAAGGTACTTGGCCACTATAGACTCACATGACAATCTTAAATGACAGACACCTCTGTTTTACATAGGAAGAAATGAAACAATTTGCCTAAGGTGACACAGCCAGAAACTCTTCGGAAACAGAACTTATGAACAATCTATCGGGCATGAAGGTTAATGATCTTTCCAATATCTCTCAACATATTCTCCTCTCTATTGGATACCTGAGCAGATCATATATGACTTTGAAGATGATAGTGATGCTCATGATGAGGAGAAGAAAAATGAAGGAAAGTCAGAGTTTTGAGAGCTTCTTGATGATTCATGTAGATAAGAATATATGCTGAATGAGACTAGACCTGTCAGCAGTCAGTCATGAGTCCAGGGGAGATCCACAGGGCCCTACCCCTTCACTGCACTATTGGCTACCAATAGATTCCGGGGGAGGGGAGTTGCATACCCACTGTTGAGTTTACCAACTCCAAAGGATAATTCCAAATCCATGATCACACAAATGGTCCTGATAAACTCAGTGGGTCACAAAATAAAAGGAAATGAATTTGGGAAAGGATTTCTAGAGAGGTTAAGAAGTTTAGAGATAAGAGAGGGCCAGGGATGAGAGTAATCAGAGTGCATTCTATACAAAAATGAACTTGTCAAAGAATAAGTTGCAGTAAAAACAACTCCCAAGTGTATACTCATTTATTCAAGTAATTTAACCCATGTCTACTGAGTAGCCATCATGTGGCAGTCATGGTCTTAGACATGAAGATATAGACCAGAAAAAGCTAAGAATCTTTCCTGCTTTTGTTGATCTTGGAGTCTAATTGGGGAAAAGAGCAAACAAATCATTTATGTAATTTGCATTGTTAAAAAAACTCTCTAATTACCAGAGAGACAGCTCAGTGGTTAAGAGAACTTTCTACTTTTGCAGAGGACCTGGGTTCAGTTCCCAGTACCCACATCAGGTGGTTCACAACCACCTATAACTCCAGTTCCAAGGGGTTCAGTGCCCTTTGGCCTCCACCTTCACCCACATAGTACGCATAAATTCACACCAGCACACACATACAATACACAAATAAATACTTCATGAATGCCTCTCTAGAGCTGGATGTTGGTACACACCTTTAATTGCAGAACTTGGGAGGCAGAGGTAGGTGACCATCTCTGGTCTACATAATGAGTTCCAAGTGATGTGTGGCTACAGGGAGACCCTGTCTCAAAAAGCCAAAAAATACAAACAAACAGAAAAACCCCTCTCTAAATGAGTTAAATGAGTGTGGAATGATGAGCGTGATCACCACCTACCTAGCTCAGACTAAGAGAATGACAGAAACTCCTGAGATGTGGATTCAGTATCTTGTGGGATACATGGGGTCATGATCTATGACTTGAGTGTACATGGTCTATGAAGAGCAAAGAGCAGGAGAAAGGCAGACAGGCCTGAAGAAGCTTTGTGCATTTGCGAGCTGTGTGTAGGTTTCTCTAAAGCTTGGGTAAGTGATATTTGCTTTCTAGGGCTTAGTTTCTATATGAGCTAGAAATTATACAAGCACTGTTTTTGCACAAGTCAATGGTTTGTGTGAGCTCTAGTGAATTAGTTCTTCCTCTTGATCAAGATCCCATGAATGGTAGCTCTTGTAACTGTAGAGAATCCCAGAGGTTCTGTTGATATGCTTTGGGTCACAGTAACAGAAAATCTAGACCAAAATGACATCAGAAATGATTCTGGGGGTTGGAGAGATGGCTCAGTGGTTAACAGTACTGTCTGCTCTTAAAGAGATTCTAGGTTCGGTTCCCAGCACTCACACAACAGTTAACAACTGTCTATAACTCTAGTTCCAAGGGATGCCACACCTCCTCCTGACCTCCATGGTATGGCATGACATGGGTACACTTGCACACATGCAAGCAATACACTTATACACGTAAAATAAAAATAATAAATATTTTAAAAATGATTCTGTGCTTCTAATATGAAAGGGAAGATTAAGCCAGGCTTCAGGAATGGCTCAGCCAAAGGGTCCCCACTGTGGGGAACTGGTCAGTGTTCAACCACCAACCCTGTTCAAAGAGAGATGGGGAAAAACAGGAAGCAGGAAGAAAAATGAAAGCAGCAACCCCAGTGTAACGGTCACAACTTTCCATGGAGCCGATATTCCACAAAAGTCAGTTTCAGTTGCCAAGGTGATAATAACAGGGTCAAGAGGTTCCTGCAAGTTTAACCCTCAGTTCTTATGAGATTCCTGAAACTTAAGCCCTCGGCTCTCGCAAGTTGTTCAAGACCGTTCTGGTATACCACCAGGTGCGGCATCTCTCGGTCCCCGTGTTGCCCTTATTGTGAGGATGGCTTCCCTTATGATTTTTAAATGGCCGCCAAAGGGAATCTGCCTTTTGTTCATTTGGAGTGGAGTAGGGTGCAAGAAAGGCTGTTCTTATCACCACGGAAAAAAAAGATTGCATTGTCACTGTGGCTTCAGTTTTGAAGCAGGGACCGTGCCAAGCGTTGACCCTAGTTCTTGATTACCAAGTCATAGCTGGACCTGGTCAGTACCATTCAAATGATGTAAGAGATATTACAGATCCTTAATTAAAGTCTGTTAAGTATTCTTAGAAAGAGATTCAAGGAAGTTAGTGGTTGATGGGGGATGGAGAGACAGTTTCTTCACCGGCATAGCCACGGGTAAGGTGTCCATGTTCCTTTAAGCAACCCGAATTAAACTCACTGGTTCACTAAAAAGATGAGAAGATGAGGAAGCAGAGGAACTAGCTGAGAAAAGCAAGGAGTTCAGTGAGGGTGATATGGGCACAAGGGAGAGTAGTGGGGCTGAATAGAACCAAAATATATTATATACCTGTGTGAAAACGTCATAATGAAAACCACTGTTATAAAGTTAATGTATGCTACTAAAAACAAAAGAAGAAAATCACCCAAAAGGGCATGAATGTTGGGATATTACCCACAAAAATCTCAGGACATTCTCAAGGGAGTCCATAGCTTATTAGGAGGTAGACACAAAGAGTCTGGGGCAGAAAAAAAATCATTGGAAAATTAGTCCCCCAATATCAGCAGTCCATCCTTATGTACAAGGCAAGCACTACTTCTGCATCAAGAAACAATGCTTCATTGTGTTAGTTCTGATGTTAACTTCAGGCTTTTTATTTTGACGCAGGATCACCCTGTAGTCCAAGCTGGTCTGGAACTCACAATGTAGACCATGCAGGCCTTGATCTCCCAGAGGTCCGATTGCCTCTGCCTCTGCCTCTGCCTCTGGAGCACTGGGATCAAAGATGTGCCGGTCCCCTGGAGCTGGTGTTGAGGAGGTTGCTGGTGACTGGGAGTGGATGCTGTGAACCAAACTCTGATCCTCTGGAAGAGCAGCGAGCACTTTTAACCACAGAGTCATCTCTCTAACCCCTGAGAATTTGTTTTGATTTTGTAAGTTCCTCACCACTTAGAGGGAGGGGAAAAAGATGAACTCAATTAAACCTTTACAGAATGGTAAATGAGGTAGTGATTCTATTATGTCATTCACAAGATAATGCAAAAGCGTGAAGAACCTACAAGGCAATTAACTTCTGCAGAGAGGTTCTAATATCTCAGTAAGTCACAGAGGTAAATCCTGAGCCGTTGAAACAAGAGCGCTATTAATTGACATGTTCACCTGCTCATATTGAAAGGAAAGAGAAAACAGTTGCTGAGGAGTGGCTTCTTGCCTTTTTCTATCAAGTATTTCTTGAACTCCCTTGCAACTTTTCAGCCCCTCACATTTGCCTCTGACTGATTTTAAATTATGCTAATTGGAAGAAGGAAAAATGCTGGTAATGGAATAAAATGGAAAGCTATTTCTTATAGCATCTGGTGCAATCTGAGCCATTTAAAAGTGCATCTTATGGAATAGAGGCATGAATCAGCAATGCCAGTCTGATTACAAACAACATGGGTCTCATTAGAATACATCAATCTGATTGCTAGGTAGTGATCCACTGCAGATTAGTAGCCTGTAATTGCCTCTTACATATTATGTGTGGAATATATAGTTTCTCTGGGTGTATGTTCAAGCCACTCTCCTGCATGGCTCTCTTTCCCAGCTCTACACAAAGCAGTGTCTGTGTTCTACTAAGTTGATTTAAGCAGGGTTCTTAGATCCTAATTCTATTTTCTCCCAAGAATTCATCAAGTTTTCTACAGTAGTGCTGTAAACAAAGAATTATATCCAGGGTGATTGCCAGAAACCAGATATGTCAGTGGTCTACTATCCATTCAGCTGGGAGCAGTCGATGGCTCAAGGCACTTCCTCCCAAGAAAAAGGGTAAAATAACTGAGGCCCGAACCTCCCATTCAGCCATAAGTCTTAATTGGGTTGTTGACTTAAGTGGGTAATACATTTTGTTGTCATTGCCAAAATCCATTTGGTTCTTTTCTAGGACTGGAAGAATTCAGACATCTTGGCCCAGGTCATGACTTCGGTGCATGCTATGAAATTAAGGGTTTACAACATCCTGGTGGGCTCTGAAATCAGAACTTCAGTGGTTATATACTGAAGAAGCTCAGTGTCTCCAACCCTTGCCTTATATTTCACATACTCTGTGCCCAACTAGCCTGATGGCCCCTAGACCACCAAGGTAGAAACAACACTCTCCAATCAGCCTCAAGCAGAGTTAAGAACTTGGACATACCTTGGGTGTGGCAGTTGAAGCGTTGAGCAAAGAATCTCCTATGTCGACTTCCCAGGCCCCAAGCTCTGCACATGTGTTCTCTCCTGCCTTTCTTTGCTTCTCTTTTGTTTTTGTGTCTGAAACTCAGAGAACAGATTTACAAAATGAGTTTCAAAGTAGCCCTATTTTACATAGACATTAAAGCATTCTATTTTCGAAAGTAGCTGTAAAATTCTAGATTAAAATGGCAAAGTTGGTTTAATAGAGGACTTCTCAGACCTTTTTATAAACCAATGGGCTTTATTAATCTTTAAAGTAAGACTATTTTACTAATATCCCATCTCATGTGGCCACAGAACCTGTGCTTCCAAACCAAATACTTAACATCTTACCACCCAGTGTCTTACCTAAATACTTTATCTACTCTCCGGTGCTGAATTTAGACATTACTCATTCATGAATTCTAGTTGACTGAGGAAGACTTCTATTTGTCACAGCAGTTTTCCATATAATTGATGACTCTGGTTTCTCAAAAGAACCTAATACTGGGAACATTTACTCCAGCTTTACAGATGGGTAAACTGACTTTCATAGAGGTTAAGTGATTTGCCCAAGGTCACACATCTACAAAATGGCTGAGGCAGGGGGTTTGCATGAAATCTTTTATTAGATGATGCTCCACCTTGGCCTCAGTTAATTTTCCTGGCGTCATGGGTCCCATCTTGTGTTTCTGTTTGCATAATGACTGGCCTATGTCACAAGCCATCATCAAAGCAAAGAATGGCATTTAAGATGTGTTGCCTGTGGCTTTTATGCTTGGAACATGAAAATGGTAATTAAAGACAGTCCCCACCCCTTCTCTGACTCTGTATCAGATGGCAGCATCTTACCTATAATAGATTATACTTTTAGTGAAAAGTAGAGTGTAAAGATTAATTCTTAGAAAACATAGTGTATTAAATGAACATTGTATCTGAAGTCATAATTTTCATAAGAGCTAAGAGAGAGAGAGAGAGAGAGAGAGAGAGAGAGAGAACATGACAAATAAAAAATAATTCACCTGGCAATAAAGTAGGCATGTAGTGTTTAGGGAACAATGTAATACTGTATTCAGGGCTGACTAGGGTGTGCAACATTCTCTCACTGGAACACACTCACCTGACAGTCTGTTTAATCAGATTGGATGAAGCAACTTGGGTACCTCATAAACTGTGTCATTGTGGAGGCAACAGGCAAGTTGTGTCTAGCTGCTTCTGTTTATACCTCAGATTCAGTGCTTATCAGCAAGATGACCTTGGACTAGCTGTGTAACCTCCATGTCTTAGTGTTCGTGTCTATCAAATAGGGGTAAAAAAGCATTCCTACCTTTTTTATTTTATGCTATTTTATTTCACTTTTTGTGGGCTGTTGTGAGGATTTAAATAAACACAACTTGCACCATGTCGGGCATGTAGTTAGTGTTCAAAAAAAAATATTCAAATAATTGAAAGCCTAAAGTTTGGGCTCCAATCCAATGTTATTGAAGACTCAGATCAAGGCACCCATCAGGTAGAGATAAAGGAGACAAGTTGAAATGTGGCTTTTCACATTCTAGTTGTATCATTAATTTTTAGAGAGGACTTTTCAAATCTCTTGCCAGATCTCCCTGCTCCATCCTCTTTCTAGGGTGATAGGATGGCTAAAACTGTTAAAATCCTAAAATGCAGGCCCTTTTGTGTGTAAGTGGAAGGTTGTGATTACAGAAGTGTAGATACCTTCTCTACAGGAATGCAACCCCTGACAGAGAAGGATGAGCACCTAGATGCTCAGTGCGTCCAGTTTGATTCAGCTGGGCTCCACCAGCTCTACCACTCCCCTTGTACTTCCGCAGAGATGGGCTACTTCCTCAGCAATTGCTGTTCCTCTCCCTGTGCACAGAAGAGTAGACATCCCTGCCTCCGAGCACTTGTTAGGACCATGTGGTGGGTTCTTGCAAATGAGATGAAGAAGGTAGAAATCCAATCCTCTTCAAGGACGGTCATGAAGGTTTGAACGCAATCTTCTACTCGTGCTTCCCCTGTTGTGGTGACTTTAGTTACATACTGAATACGGCAGCATCAGGAGCAAGGGGACGTGGATCAATAATTACTCAGTGCTCATGAGAATCTTTTTCCATCCTCCTCAGGCTAGAATGTGCCTTAGGAATAAACATTGTCTGCTGAATCACTGAGAGATTATGGGGGTGAGTTAGACAGAAGTCAGCATTCCCTTTCCCAAACACTGTAAAATCCGATATTCTATTACAGAGAAATCAATCTCATAAGATTGCATGTGCCGATTTTAACACCACTCTACACATACTTTCTAGAAAATATAAGGAAAAGCTTCCAGGGGCTGACTTCCCATTCTGCTAAATGAGTAGGGGAGAAAATTCTAAAATGAGTCCCTTTCAGATCCCAAATATGTGAACTGACCTATGGAATATGTAGCTGATTCCAGGGAGATGCCTAAGTAACAAATGATCAGAAAATATTCGAGGGTAACCTGATTCTGAGTTGTTTTCATGGTAGCACTAAGGACAAACTTCTGCCCTCTGGAACCTAGCCACTGACCCCTGGGCTTCACTTACTCAACGATGACACCTATAGCCTGGTTTTCAATGGACAGAGCGGGGACCTTGCTAACTAATTGTTTATTTAGTAAAATAACACCAGGAACCGAGCACTGACTCTTTAGGTCTTAATGGTTTAGTGTCCCCAAACCAATTTAGAATTTGAGGACATTTATGAAGATCCCCTACTAAAATGCATCATCTATACAGTTGTAATTTGTAACAACTATGCAGTTTTAGGTTCTGTCTTGGACCTAGTGGAGCTTCACTGAAGTTCAAGGACCCATAGATCTCAGGTTAAAAGTCCTGGGTAAGAACCTAAAAACTGGTGCCTGACTTCTTGCCAGCAGCAAAGATACAGGAGGGCAGAGAGCTGGGGGTGCTGGAGAAGCTGATGCCATCAGAGACTACTGAGAATGACTACTATAGATCCTAGGCACTGTAAGCATTTCAACATGTTTAATCTTTATAAAGGCTCACAGGATTATAATTACCACAGTACAGATAAGGAAACTGGCAGAGGGAATGAAAGAACCTTGCTTCACACTGAATTCCAACCCAGGTCCACAGTCTTACTTAAAATGGAATATAGGCTCTCAAAGTTGGATTTTCCAATACATTGTTTAAGAGCCGGATTAGTAGTTCTTCCTTACACATTGCATACATGTATCAAATGATCACATTGTATGCCACAAACACATACAATTAAGACAATAATAGATACAGCATGGTGGAACATGTTTGTTTATTCCAGTACATAGGAGTCTGAGGCTAACCTGGGTTCCACAGTGAGATTCTGTCTCAAACATTAATTAATTAATTATTCATTGTTTCAAGTCCTCCACATAAATATGTTTACTTAGGAGTGAAGATTCTGTGTTTAATCAAATGACAAACTAATTATTTGAAAATATTATACACATGGAAAATAATATTACAGAGATATAAAGCCAACCAAAGCAGAGCCTGGTCATACAAATTTGTAAGCTAGTTACTTGTCAGGCTGAGTCAGTACTGTAAGTTCAAGATCAGTCAGGGTTACAAAATGACTTTCAAGTCAGGCTGGGCAACTTAGTCAGGCCTTGTCTCAAAAAGCAAAAGAGGTTGAGCTCATTAGTAGAACACTTGCCTAGCATGCCAGTCCTTGAATTTAGCCCTCTTCACTGAAGAAAAATAAAGACACAACCAGGTTTCAGGATTGTATACGGCAACTACTTTATTACTTTCAAATGCAAACTCTCTGCATTTAGTTTGCTATTTTACAATTTTACAAACTAGGTATAAAAGACCATAAATAAATGACATAAGTTATGTGTACCTAAAGTTCATGAAAGGAAGAAAAATACCTTGACAAATAAAAACAAAATAGAAAATCTATATCTAACTCAAAAGATTGCTCAGAATTTGGAACAAGTATGAACCAAGTGATGTTCTGTTCATTTCTCCTTCAGTATGAACTAAATTATAATACGCCTTATACATTCTAATTTTTACCACAGTCCTTGCATATTCCAACGTACTTGGAGTGATACAAAAAATAAATGCACTCTTCAGCGTGTAGCAATGCTTGATGTTGCTTGGACAATGTTAAATAAGTGAAAATATTGCTTCTAGAACTTTCCTTTACTGGTCAGAATTTAATTGTCTCCAGACAAATATTGAGGCTATAGGGAGTGTATGGATTAATACACGCATCCTTCACAGATGAATACAAGAGGTCTCAGCACACATACAGCATCCGTGTAGGGAACACGACCTTCTGCAACTCTTTTAAAACACACCAGACCATTTCCATTTATAAGATTGCTAAAAACGACTTGGAGCCTGCAGACACGTGGTAAAGTAACTTCATTTGGTGCAGTGAACAGCGTCAAGCTGCTTAGTAGATCTGAGTAGGATTTAGCCTTCCAGTTCACCAGGTCCGCACTTGCTCACAGGCTGGGCGCAGACCTGGACGTTAGCCCCCTCCTACCTGACCTCTGGGAAAGATGATCAGCTCTGAGATTCAAGCTCTTCTTTACACATATTTTTCAGGCATCAATGCATAGGCACATCCCTTTAAAAATATATTAAGGTCCCCCAAAAGGGGTGAATTAACTTTGTCACTCTGGCATAGTTAGGAGAATACAATGCCGCACACCCTGTCAGAATGCAATAAATATTTATTGGTGATTTTGTCTATTTATTTATTCAACAATATATGGTTCAGAATCTTTCCCCCCCAATTTTCCCTGATTTGATGTTATAGCTTATATAAATGGCCACAGTTTCTGCAACCATAGCTCAGAATAAGCAAGGCAGCCACTCAGATTAAGTTAAATGGCAGTATGCTGGCTGGAGTTTGGTATATGTATCCTATCAATACTGACTCTTCATACACCAGAACTCAGGTTCTAGAAGACCGGTGCACTTTTGAGGGCAAGAAGAGTTAGCTGCATATAAGTTACTGGAGAAGCTTCCACATAATTGGGGAACCTGAAATTGTTTGAGATCATTTCATCCCAACTACATTAACCTCAAGAGTCACTGGCATGTATTTTTCTGTGACTGGGAGACAAAGTATTAATCCCGACGCTCATCTCAAGGCTGACATACATATCTACGTTCATCTCCAAACATATATGAATTGCATATATTTGTTAGCATTCAGCAAGTCCACTTATGCAGGGAAACAAAGGCTACTTGTACTCCATGTGGGGTTACCACCCGGATTCCATCCCCTTCTCTCTCCATTGAGGAATAGGTGAATCAGAGGAGTCCAATCAGAATCTGTGACTGTGGTGACGGGCCTCTGTCACCTGGGTGGGTTTATATTCTAAAACCACTCCACCATCAAGGTGAACACACATTTGTCCAAAGCTGTAGAGCTGCTCCTCAAGATTAGGGTGGCAGCTACAATTACATTTATAAATACAGAACATATAGCATGTAGCATATCCAGGCTGTCTTTCCAAGGGGATGGGCGTAGTCTCCAGGCCCTGTATGTCATATGACTCTCAATCTTGGAACTGGTGGAAAACCAGAACTCTCCAGGTGTAGCATTCCACAACATTCACAGGCAGTTCTAAGCGTGAGGTTACACAGGCACACAGGCACACGCACGCACACGCACTCACACCTATGTACACACATCAAAAGAGATAGTCAGCTCATATTTAGTCTAGGAAAAAAATATATTTATATCACTGCAATGGCACACCCTGGGTAAATTGTTACTTCAGCAATGCATATCGTAGGCAGCTCACGGAACTGGCTTTGCTCTGCGTGGTGGCACCAGACCTGGCGTCCATAAAAAACCTGTAGCACTTGGTCACTTGCTGCCACATCAATGCAGCAGTGACGTACAGAAATGGAATGCAGAAATACATATAAATCAAACCACAAGGAGCTTGGGGGGCTCTGCAGAGCTGATGCCTTGAGACAGTACATTCCTCGGTGCAACCGGAGAACAGATGGCGATCTTTGATGCTGTGGTTTTCCCTGGGAAAGGGGACTTGAAACTCAAACGCTTATTCTTTTCAGGTACAGGTATTGTTTCATCAAGTGTCTTTGCCCCAGAACTGGCAGAAGAGAAGCAGAGGAAGCACACTGAGAAGGAACTGAGGAGGGTGTGTTCTGTTTTCTTCCAAGAACTTTGTAATCAACAGGAAGGGCTGTGAGGCTGAGATCGCAGAATCTTCTCCCTGTGGAGAAGAATAAGGGTCAAACCATCAGCCAGTATTATTAGCAGGCAATAGTCAACCCATCAACTACCCATTACACTGCTATTAAAGAGATGCAGGCTCAGTGAAAGTCCTCTGAAAAAAGCAAGAACACTAACAAAAAAGAATGCTTATCAACATCTTCACAGCAACAACTCTGAGATAAGCACTGTATGTGGACAGGACCCCAAGGGTAGAGAGGTCAAGGAAACTGCTTGAGGTCTTATGCTGTGACCTTGCAAAGGCGGACTGAGAACCCATGAAGTATGAGTTGACAGCTGGGACTGAACTGTCATGCTGCACTTTCTCTGAAATGAAGATCACGACTCAGTTCACAACCCACCAATAACTATTGGTAATGACTGCAAAACTACAAACCAAGGATTATAAAACATGGCATATTTTCTTTAAAAAGGAAGTAAGAGCACCCCTGATGTGGTGCTGTGGCTCAGGCACCGATGCCAAGCTGCAGTAATTGCGTATGATACCACAACACAAAATAAATAAAGAAAATTTCGAATGTGGGTACATCCTAGTGTTCTGGGTTCTAGACTCCATCTGTGCACCAGTTCTGTGGCCTAGAATTCTGGAAATCGGTCTGGAATCAAACAAGGCTGGCACAAAGCAATATTTTCCTTCATTCATTTCTGATAACTGCCTTTCAAGGTCATTTCTTGGACCACATTCTACCCATAGGAAACTTGTCCCCCAGTTGGCATCCGAGTGTACAGCAGGAATTAAGACCAAAATGCGTGTTTATAGATGATTGTGCTTAAGGTATCAAATCAATTTTTTTTCTTTTGTTTTGTGTCTGTCTGTTTTTCAGGGAGGAAAAAAATAAGGTTTTATTTCTTTGAAGTAATAACATCTTTAAATTTGTAGAAAATACTTGATTTGGAGAGATGGAAATAAAGTTGTCTCATATAGAGAGTAAGAAGTAGTATTCACTGAGAAATTATTTCTCTTCAAAACACTTTTAAGGTATAAATTGAGCACGAAGGTGCAAACCTACAAGGCCAGCACTCGGAAGGCTGAGACAAAGGACCTTGAACTGGGGCTCTGTATGTAAGACTGCTTTGCCACCAAGCCTGATGGCCAGAATTTGATTCTCAGATCCCATATAAAGGAAGAGGGGAAAGATTTCTTCAAGCTGTCCTCTGATCTCACACATATGCACATTCATATGTACACACACATAAATAAGCCTAAAAAAATAACTAAAACTATGAATGGCTTATGGTATAACTAGCAGTATCTTTAAGAAGTCAGTTTTCTAGGGAAAAGGGAAGGGTGGGACAAGGGAGATGAGTTTTACTAGCATACACTGAACCTCATTAAAATGTGCTATAAACATGGGCTAACAAAAGGCACCTGCCCATACTAAGGTTGTTTATAATTATCCAAAGTATTTATTTAAAAAAGAAAAGAAAGGAATGGGACCAGATATATTTTTCTAACTCTTCCTCTCTGGAAATCAGAAAAACAGGTGGTTTTTGAAACCTGAACATGCAGGTACATCATTAGGTACCTGTGTGCTTACATGAAGGGCAAGGTGAACATTAACATGGCCTTAAAACTCTGGCATATAACCACACATGTTCACAGGTAGACTTTGATGGAAAGTTTCTTGTGTTCCTGTAAACTTCATTCTTCACAGAGACAGAGTATCTCATCAACACACCTGCCAGCATCAGTCTGCCAACTCCCTGAACTTAACATGGGAATGTCAATATCAACTATGTAAATAGAGTCACAGTACTAAGTGGACATTTGGGGAACTTCACTCAGGTGAAGAGGGTTGGGCAAAGTGAGAAGGAAGAGGCAGTGAGAGCTTACATCTACGTCACGTCAGAGTAAGAGCTCAGGAAAACAAGCCTTTCTCCTTTATCATTGAGGATTTTTAGAAGTGAAGCCAGAAGGCAAGCGGTCTACAAAGGGACTTATGTCACCAAATAGATTTCATTGTGCCCTCTATATAAAACTGTTGCTCCCTTGAGTCAGCCACAGAACATGGTTCCTTTTACCATTTTACTGATGATAAAATAATTCCACAAACCTCAAGTCTAAATAATCCATGTGCAGTCTTCCAGGAACAATTTGAGAAAGGCACCACATTCAGTATTGATATATATTTACTCCCAGCTTCTCATAAATCAGTTTATAATACAGAAGCTTCAGCTTTCTGGTCCCCTACAACTGAACTGCATCTTGACCCACTGGGCCAAGCCTGGTGAAGTGTTTAGGGTCCCCCAGAGTGACAGTTCACAACACTGGAACAAGGCAGGAGAAGGAACAGGCGCCTTTCCTCTGGGGACCTTTCTAGGCTCTCCATAAGAGCACTTCTTAATTGTCTACATGTAAGGACAGCTGTTATTATCAAGGTATCATTATCTCTCTAATTTCCAGGTGGAGGAACTGAGTTAGGAAGCAAAGTGCGGTGCGTTTCCAGTGTCAACATTTCGGTTGGCTTTAGACACCATAGCTGTCCACATGCCAGAGCCTGGCTCCGCGCCCTGGGAACCAGTGTGGCATTCCTTTTGTTTCCACACCTTACTTCTAAAACTTCAGGGAGGCAGTAAACACTTTTACTGCTGCTGAGATATTATTTTAAACACTTGGAAAGTCCTTTTTTGGCCTTTCCATTGGCCTTGACTCTAACCCAGGCATGTGTTACCACTAGCACTCAGAAGGTGGCCTTTGAATGATGAAACTTTTTGTATTATTTCATTTGTACAGATACCTGCTACGCAATAAGAAAATGACTTCAACAGAGTAAATAACATTCATTTGTTAGGAAGCTTTAGAATTAAACATTCTTTCTTTAGGGAAGTCTCTGCTTTGAACATGTTCTATGTTTAGAAAAACATGTCAAGTCTCAAGTTGGTGACTATAAAGAAGCAAACCTTTTAATTATTCAATGACTGTAAGGTAATATTCCATTGGCACTTAGCATACACAGTACATTCAATCAGACTGTAGAGATCAAAAACAAAATACTTGGGCAGCCAGACTACTCAGTAGGTGCTTGAAGCCAAGCATGACCCACGTGGTAGGAGGATAGAACTGCTTCTGTAGACGGTCCTCTAATTTCTGTACATGTGCACACAATACACACACACACACACACAGAATTAAATAATGTAATAAAAACTCAACCTTCAAATAATCCACAGTTTTGCTAAAAGAAAAATGTATTTGTAAAACAAAGCAAAAAAAAAAAAAATCAGAAAGAAAAAAAGAAAAAAACAACTTGTGTTTTGTGTTTGTCAACTTTGAGCACAAAATTCACGAACTCCTAGACTTTAGCAAAAGTGGTGATAAAACAAAAATTGTTGGGAACAGTTTTAAAAAAACAAATTTCATATTCCTTGTGAACAGAAAAGCTTTTACAACTAATGCTTCAAGGAAGGTTTTTACTAAACTGTCATGATTTGACAGCATCAAATTTAACACTCCTTACTCTATAAGAAATAGCTTTCAGGATAAAACCGAGAGAGAAAAAAAGAGGTCATTAAAATCAGCCAAGCTCTTGTTTCAAAGTGATAAAAATGGAATAGTTAGAAAAAATCCCTGTCCAAAGTTAGGTCTTTTGTTTCTAGGAATGAACAAAGTCAGATATATAATACAGCATTTCATGAAGAAAATTCTAGAACATAAAGTAGTGGCATTGAATGCTACTAATGGACATATGGGTGAAAAGTGCATTTTAGTGGGTCACTTCTGGTGATGAGCAAGTCTCGGCCAGTTTTCAGTTTCACCGTTGACAGCTTGCTGAATCCTCTTGGGCTAAACTCGTCTAGGGTTTACTGTAGTGAGAAAAGGCTTTCCTATCAAAGTGAGCTCACAGAGGTGAGGCCCATGATCCAACAGTTAGAAAGGCTACTTACCTGACACCCAGACACTAATAAACATACCTAGCCTCAGCAAATGGCACCAAAGGGCAAGAAACATGACTAGTAGATAGTCTAGGACCTGTTCTCAGGCTTTGGCCTCACTTTGGGTAGTTTTCAGGCTTTGAAGAACAACAGAGGAGCTCTGTTGTGTTTTGGATATTTTCTACTGTCAAAAAAGGACTGAAATCCTGAAAAACCCAGCATCTAACAGACATGAAAATATATTTGTTGTTGTATTTCAAATAAGATCAAAGACAGAGATCATTAGAAAGAGTCATTGCTCCTTTTGTAACTTACCTTGTAAATTTGGGGGTTCTCTCTTTAAAGGAGGGAGGTGTGAAATTCCCTATTCAAGATTGTCACAGCCCATTTTATCCATAAGGTAGTTATGATCAGTTTGTAGGGTCCCCCAATAAGACTTTATATGGCACAGCCTCAGGCCCAAAGAAACAGACCTCATCTCTCCAGTTAAGGGTAACAGGGCTTGGGATTTTGCATTTTAAAGAAATCCATTCTCCTTTTCTTTCTAGCCCCTTATGTCACAGGAATCCACAAGGTGACCTGAGCCCTGACGAGGCAGCATGGGTAGGCCACATGGCTTTCACCTAGATTTTATTCCATAGTGTAAACCAAGCCCTGAGAGCCACCATTGAGTCCTTCAACAATGCCCCTGGGCATGGTCTTCCTTTCAAAGAAGCGTGATGACAATTGTTTATGTCACAGACAAAATCCTTCGATTGTAATTCCAATGGAGGGAGGATTAAGGGTGACTTGGGAAAGCTCAGTGTCTGGCAGCAGATACAGCATCGGAACTCGGAGGCAGAGTTCTATTTCTATAGATACATGTATTTTACACACCGGCGACGGACAGAAATACTTCTGAGAAGCTGTTTGCTCCAGGTCTAATTGCAACCATCATTTCTGCAAGCCCCACCGTTTGGGCAATCTGTACAGGAACAACACTGCAGATGATCCTTTTTTCCTTAATTTCAGAGGGCGAAGACGAAGTAAAAAAAGTGCAGTTCTTCAATTAAAGTGCATGGATGAGGTAAACTAATTTCAAGAGTTTTGAGTCTATTCAGCACTGGCTCAGACAGGAACCATCCTGCCATGAATCTGCTGCATTTGGGTTCTCATTGCCTGGACGCTGCTCAAAATCTTATTCTGGTGCGTGATCGCGGTGATGCCAATTCTCGCCAGGTCACTGCAGGTGGGGGCAAGTGAGAGAGAGAGAGAGAAAGAGAGAGGGAGTCACGGGGGCTGAGAACATTTCTCCAGGCTTCATGCAGACACACATTTGAATCAGCCACAATTAATACAGCACAAGGCAGGTGTAGAAGATGCTTAATTAATTAACTGAATGTGACAATGTAGATACTTTATAGAGGCTGCATAAAATTATACTCAATCAACATCAGAGGCATTCCAGTTTTCTTTCTTTCTTTTTTAAATGAGAATGATTATGAAGCTAAAAGCGAAACAGGAAAATACTATGAAATCTAGATTTACCCTTTTGTGTTACATCGCTGAGTACTTACTCCTGGTTCATGTGAACCACAGCTTCTAGCGTGGTGTAACCAGCCGCTGTGAAGTTATCCTTATACCGGTCCATTTTAATGGCCTGTAGCCAGTCGCCCACTGACACAACTGCAGAGAATTCAGGGGAGCTGGGATCCAACAAGGCTGTATTAGGCCTGGAAATGGAACAAAAGTGTGTAAACAGCCAGGGAGACTCTGCAGTCGGATTGCATAAGATAGACCGGGAAACAAAGGGCCAAGACCAAGTTTGACATGGAACAACTTTCACCCCAAACAGACACGTGTGTTTACTTTTTCCTTCTCTTCCTTCCACGATTGTCAATCACTCTTACTAGTTTGTTATCCCATTTCCAGCACTAGCTTGAAGTGGATCTCTTAGGGCATTCCATCTTATAGCAGGTCTGCGAACATCCTAAGCAGGAAGGGACTGGAAGGATCTCTTGTAACTAAAACCTGTCCAGTCTTTGGAGAAAGAATTTACTTTCTTCAAGAACAGAATATCAAAGATGTTAGTTCGGCAACTGTGGAAACCTTGTGGAAGTATGAGTGAGGAAAACTGGAACTTGCAATCCACAGGTTTGGTGGAAGCAGAGAAAACATCGAATGGTCAAGCCCAGCTTCCAGCTCGGTCTGCAGGGCAGGCTCAGTGCACTCGAACCAGGCCAGGACAGCGGGAGTTAATCTTCTGTTTAATCAACCCATGCCTGACCAGCACGTGTACCCGGACTAGCAGAAAAAATGGGCACTTTGATCACTGCTCGGATTGGGGAATGTGCTTCTCAGATCCCTTTGTTGGGGCTTGTACATAATAATTTCAACAAACTCAAAGCACTTCTTATTAACTCAGTTATTAATTTATTCACCCCTCAAGCCAGGTGTTTAATATCAGATCGATAGTCACAGGCATTCTGCCATTCCTCCAAATAGGGGTGTGCACAGGGTCCCCCTACTCATGAAAGTACTTAAGGAACTTGTCCTCATCTTGATCAAATTACTTAATGATCATAGGATAGATCTTCACAGAGGTATTTTGTAATATCTCCACTATAATTTCCAGCACAGAAACACTATTTTCTTAAATTTCCCTCTTCTCTAAAAATTATAGAAAATGGGTGTCTGCTTTGAACAGTTTGATCTTATTTTCATCTTGATACGATAACTGAGCAGGGACGTTTAAATCGAAATCATGGCTTCAATACGGGGATAAATATCCTTATAAAAATAAAACAAATTTGTTGTAATGCCTCGATTCATTTTCTATACAGAATTAATCCAATTCCATTTCAAAGTTCTCATTTTTGCCTAAATTGACTTACATTATTTACCTTTTACATAAATATTTTAACAACTTGTTTTATCAGTTTTGCGTTCAAGTAGCTTGATTCTCTGATCTTATGTTAGTGAATGCTATTACAATTGTCTAGTTGAGTAAAATTCTACAAATATTTAAATAATCAAGATTGAATTTTGAGATTGAATTCTCATAATTTTGAGTAATAACCAATATTACCACATAAAATCTTTTATGTGTTGGATGCAAAGGTATGCCAGTTGTTATCAAATAGATGCCAATTGTTTACATTTACTTGTTCACACCAAGCACATGAACAGGGGCAGGATGAAGGCTCTAAGTGCCTAGACAAGGTCAGAATAACCTGAGGATGAAACCATCTTCACTCAGTGTCAATTAGTTCCAAGGGTCATTACCAAACTTGTTCTGGGAGTCTTTGTTCTCTGGAGAGAACACCATGACATTTGCTAATCCTGTGCTGAATCACGTCCCCTGGTATTCTGTATCCTAATATCAGCAGCAGTGACAAAGCGTTAAGTGAGAAAAAATTTAGAACTGAAAACAGTGTGTGCTGTAACTCAGTTTGCTCTAGATTTGGGTACAAAACAAATGTTATGTGGATACCAATGGCTCAACAGCTTTCACTTTTTATCCAAATACCAAGAAAAGCACCTAAGATGAAAGAATTGGCCTTGAGACAGCCCGTTCTCTCCAACAGAACACATAACTCTGGAGCTGAAGATGAAAAAAGAGGAGAAGATTCACTCTGGGGGTTAAAAAGGCTGCATAGACCTGGAAAGGAGAGGAGGCTTGGGGCCATTTCAATCTCTCCAAGAACAGAGGATAAAATTAGCCCACATGTGTGGAAAATAACTTTTTTCAGTTCATACAATTACATGTGATCCTACCCAAAGTAAAACATGAAGTTCAGCCTTTTTCAATGTTATTTCTAGAATCTGATTGGAGACCATGCTTTTTGTGTAGTGGCCAATGAGAGGGTTTAGAAACCAGGAGAATAGGGGGTTTCTCTGTTATCTACTCCAAATTCTCTGTCATGTACTGTGATAGTAAGTGTGCACCTTCTTTTCCAGGACCCAAAGGCTGTTTTGAGAACTTCAAAGGGCCTGTAAAAACTGAAGGCCTTGGACATACTAACAGGCAGGGGATAACTTTCTATTTTTAACTCTGGGTTACAATAAATAAGAAGTGTTTGAAAAACGCAGGCTCAGAGCTGAGTAGATGCCTGTTATAGGCCTGTCTGACTGTTCTTGATTTCCTAGCAGTTTAACTGACAAGCTTGTTCCATACCCTTTCAGGTGAGAGATTGTAGGTACCTTGAATCTCTAAAGGAACTTCTTAGTGAAAAATGGCTCTGGGACTTACATATTCTTCATAGACTAATATCCTTCTCTAGTTCAAAGTCATTGAGAAAGAAGCCACACAGGTTGCAGAGCTAGGAAGCAGCCTGCGACTTGGCAAAGTCAGAAGTGATAATGTATCACCCTCGCCTGCCACCTCTGATGTATTCCCTCATACATCACTATTAAGTAGCATGGCAAACCTGGAGCTCTCCGTCCCTGTCCTCTTCAAGCTGTTGGGGTTGCGGATGAGTTTGTCCAACATGTTGACAATCTGCCCAAATTTGGGCCTGTCGCTTCTCTCTTTCTGCCAGCAGTCCAGCATCAGCTGGTGGAGGGCAATGGGGCAGTCCATTGGCGGGGGTAGCCGGTAGCCTTCCTCGATGGCTTTAATCACCTAGAGAAGACCAAAGGACGTATGGTAAGCTTCCAGCAGCAGCTTATGCATGGGCACAGCTCCATCCCCTTCACAGAAGCCAAAGCTGTGCAGTGCATAGATGGCAACAGGAGGGAAAAGCCAGCTGTTAAAGGGTGAACTAATGTCAATCTGAGACCTTAAAGTGATGCTGCAAAGTGGTCAGAACCCAGTTAGATCACAGCTTGGCATCAGAGCTTTGGTGATGGCCCTCTATCACATGGTGTCCTGTCTCCACTCTGCTATCAGTTCTCAGCACATGTACACACACTAGAGAAAGACCCGCCCAGTGCCACAGACCTCCCTTAGGAAGCAAGACCAAAGTGGAACCCCATAGGCATCACATCAACCCCGTGTGTCTTGCTCAGCAGCTGACTGAGCCTACTTTCAGCCACCCATCCACTTTCACTTTTGGAGGCCCACACTCTCTCTGTCTTAGCCACATTCTGCTCTTGTTTAACGGTTAAAAATGTTAGATTAACTCTGTAAAAATATTAGTAAGCATGAAAAACAGATTATAAGCTATTAACCTGAAAAAATTATTTCTTTTTATTACTTTCTTTTGTGTGTGTCTATGTGTGAATGTAGTGTCCTTGGAGGCCAGGGGATAAATCCCCTGGGGATGAAGTTGTAGGCAGCTTGAGTTGCCACAGGCAGATGCTAACAACTGAACTTGGGGCCTCTGTAAGAGCAGTAAGCCCTCTTAACTACTGAGCCACCTCTCCAGCCCATACATTAATATCCTAAAGGGGACCCCGTGCCTATAACAGGAAGATGGTGAATGCCCATTGTCTTGTTGCAAGGGGGGTGGTCTCCCTGCCTGATAAGATTCAGGGATCATTCAGGTCTCTTCTTTCTACCTTTCGAATGTGTCTTCACCGGCGCCAGTTTGTTTTCCTTTCATCCTTTCCGGTTGTGAGACAGGCTCTCATAGTTCAATTGGCTGGCCTTCAGCTCTCCACCCTCCTGCCTCACCCCCCATGCCGGGCACACTATCTTCTCAATGGCTTTTCTCTAAATCCCCTCCCCACAGGCAGTGTGATTTGAGAGGGGAAATACTTTATGTTCTTTTCCTACCCATAAGTTTTCTTTATGAATATACTCAAGTTCTAGAAACTTTTATTTGCTGGATACTTTAAAACATCTATTTGCTTTGGATTTTTTTTTGCCCCCCAAATGATTGCTCTTCGAGAAATAAAGTGCCATGGGCATCCTGTAGCCACATTGGATTCACCCTGCAGTGGGTCTATTGACTGCTAAGAAATTAACTTTCAGTTGAAAACAGTCAATTTGGGCGGATCTGGTTTCTAGGTCCCAGTGTGGTCTTTTTAACCAGCGTACTACCTCAGTCTGGCAATCATCTTCTGATCACTAATTAACCTCTAGGATCCTTTCCTCCCCTAGTATTTTATCAACATTTTGTTGTAGTAGAACTATCTGTTTCTCCTCTACCTCATGTAACCTAACTGTATTTTGTGCCACTACACACACTAGGACAGTTTGATCTTCTGACACTCCTTTTATCTTTCCAGGTACACGGTATTGACTTTAGGGTTGATGAAAGCATTTTCCATTGATGAAAATGCAAGCAACGTTGGGCTGGTGCCAGCAGGCTGCAATTTTTTCTGACTCCTGCGATTGACATGCTTTCATAAGTTCCCTAGCTAAGGCCAGCTTGGGAGACAGGTTTGGGGTTAACAAAGCATAGTTTTCAGCTTATTATTGTGTCTAAGTTTGATTGATTTTCACCCATCACTTTTGCTCCATTTAGCACTTTAAGTCCAGTGAATTAAGACTCAGGAAAGTCTGAAACATTTCCTGTTGATTCCTATTGTTCCCAGAATCAGTCGGAGAGATAGACATATAAACATGCTATATCAATATTATTTGTGAGTAAAAAGAGACCTCAAAGCCCCCACAATGAAAAGTATATATAGAACAACAAAGTTTTTATAAGATAGCAAAGGTCAAAATTATAAGCCTAAGAATGTTTGGAACAAGAAAACTGGTCACTGGCTTTTCTTTGGAACATTTGGCTATGACTTCCAAATGAAATAAAGGGAAGCTTAGTAGAAAAATCTCCCAGTAAATAGATGCATTTCATGGTCATGCAGGCTGTTTGCCTTTGTCCCTTCAAGAGACTGCATCCAAACATTGCTAAAAGAAGCTACTGGAGACGGGCATGATGACTCAGGCCTTTAATCCTCAGGAGGCAGAGGCAGGCAGATCTCTGTGAGACTGAGGCCAGCCTGATGATCTACACAGTGAGTTTCCAGGTGGGACTAGAAGGGGATCCTGACCCCCAGTCTACCCCAAAAGCTACTTATCTGTAATATCCTCATAGCCTCAAACAATGAACTAACCGAACAAATGCAGTCGCCTCAAAGGTCTTTTTTCATCTTGTACCTATTACTGAGACTAGTGCTTTCTTTGTTCCTATTCACTAAGGATCTTCTTTTATGAATGGCAAACAACATGATGTTTTAGTGTAGTTAGTTTACAGCAGAACAGGAGAGATTCTGTTCTTTGGGTTTGCCCCATTGGATGTGAAGCATGGTGGCTTCATCACTGCTCTGAATTTCTTCTCAGATAGGAAACCTGCATTCTATTTCAGTGCACCTGGGTCTTTGTTTAATTGTCAGGATTTTGTAACTTCCTGTTGTGTCAGGAGGAGAAGGCAGATGGTCAGGCAACATTCCACATCAGAAAGAAGTTTTCAAAGGAATGCTTCCCGAAATATAACATCAAGTACTCAATTTATGGTAGTGCACTCTCAAATAGAATTTAAATTGATAAACAAAATCTCACTCATTTGTAAGCACATTGATAATGTTCACCAGGCATAAATAATATTGGGTTTTAAAAGTATGAGGGGATCATTTTACTTTGATTAGATTTCTAATTCTAAAAGTTTTCCAGAATTAACTGAAACAGTTTCTAGAAAGATCCCAGTCTGGGGCCTGCTTTGGTTTGCTTTTGTTTCTTCCTTCCTCACTGGAGATGTTTGTAATTAAATTCTATTAGTCTGGAATCTTATTAGTGTCATTATTGACTGCATCTCTGAAACTGCATACATCGTAGATACTCCCTTTACGAACTAATCCAGATGGCACGTTTAAAGGGATGTGCATAATTTACAAAGGGTCATTTAGGGAAGCTTTATTTAAGAGTCCTTGTGGGGCAAAGTCTAATTACAACTATAGCAGCTTTAAAATATTCACAATTTTACCACATGTGAAATTTGTTTTCCCACCATCTTTGTGTTTTCTTAGAATTCAAAGTTGAATTTTCATGTGGTTTTGAAAGTTCACAAAGTGAAAATTCAATCTTATACTGTTTATAAATCTACAGATCAATTTATCTCCTATACTAGACCATGGAAGTCATTTAATTTTAGCCTTAAAAACAAGTCACCGTTAATCATTATATGGAACAGATCACTAAGGATTTTTATAATAAGCACATTGAATTCAATGTATCATTTGAGACCTAATGCTTCCTTTATCATACAGTAATACAGAACTTCCTGAATCTCAAGGTAAAGACAAATATTTCAGAACACAGACACTCACATCTTGGTTAGACATATCCCAATATGGTCTCTCTCCATATGACATCACTTCCCACATAACGATTCCGTAGCTCCATACATCACTAGCTGATGTGAATTTACGATAGGCAATTGCTTCTGGCGCAGTCCACCGGATGGGAATCTTGCCACCCTGTGAACAGTTCAGTTCTAAGTTATTTCTCAAACATATCAAGGACGTACCTGCCATTATTGTTTCTGAGTGCTCCTAAGCAAGACAACAGCATTCCTGAGCTAGCGTAGTAATAACAGACTTGTTTACTTTAACTGAAGTCTTCCAGGTCAGACAGTTCTTGTATGTGTTCTTCAGCCACAGGGAAGTGAACAAGTAATCTGTCTAATTATTTTTTAAAAGCGCACCTATTATTTGAGCACTGCTTAGGGCAATATTGTACAAGAGGGGAAAGCTCAGGTTTTACGTAAATACAAATGCTATTTGGAGTTCTGTCAAAGGATATGTACCTGACATTTGTTTTCACTTCTTCTCCAGCCCCGAAAACACAATGCTTAACATTGTATCAGAAACATGAAAACGTCTACACATAATACTGTCTCTGAGTCTTATGTACTATGACAAATGCACTCAGTGTATCTAGATGGTAACACAAAATAGCCCCTTAAAATAAGCTGAACAATGGCAAGCACTAGATCTATTGTAGAGGAGGGGCAGTATTATTTCATTAAATTATTATTTACATTAAAAAATCTTGCAAAGATGGCACATTAACCAAATAGTGCCCAGGAAAAGACAAAACATCTCCAAAATAAATAAATAAACAAAACAAAATACCTTCAAATGTTTCTTGTTTAATTATTTTTAGGTGCAACAGCTATGTTTAGTTGCATTTCAAATTTTTCAAGGTGCCATCTGGAGAAATTAACTGGAATTGAGATCCACAAACTGTTGACACAGCCATTATTTAAAAGCTGTCTCTGGGTTTACAGTTATTTGGGCTACTCAACTGAATCGTAAATCGTCTGGAATTGCTTTGCCATTGTAAACACAGTGTACCATGTTCATACATCTACCCACGGGCGGACACTTAGGGCTCTCCTAAAATATTTTGTTCAGAAAGCTTACATATTTAAGTGTTCTAGAAGTTCTAGAGGCCTCTGTAACTTTCTCTTCCACTACTAGGGAATACATTAAAACATCTTCTGCATTCACAAGACATTATGTTCTAAATGAATGGACTTGGAATTAGAAGAGGACATGTATACAAATCAGAATTAGAGCTAAACTATGTCAGCCTGAATAGCCAATAATTGTCTGAAGACTGTATTTATTTTAGATTCAGATCATCAGGCTAGGGCAGCACAGACATTAGCCTTGTACTGAACACTTTTAGCTGTCCTAATCCCTGCTTATCTCCCAGTAGTAAAATGATGGTCCTTTGATACTGGAAAACTTTACATAGTGCAAATGTTTCATAAATTATATACATACATATTCCTAATTCCTTAGCCAACCAATTTATTTTTCCCTCTAAAGAATATGAGTCAAGTAGAAAAATCCAGACACAAAAGAAATAAAGAAGGAAGAAAAAAAAATAGGAAAACAATCAAGAAGCCTTTAAAACTGTACGTGTATCCATTCGGTATATGTGTGTGTGTGTGTGTATACATATACATAAGTGATTCAATATACTAATTTTCATAATAATTTATTATTTGTTGGGTCAATGCCCTTGACAGTGGATTCTGATTATCTCAGTTTTAAAGACACCCTCTTACTGTTGAAGAACACTTAATAGGAAGAAAATTCATTTTGCTTTCAGTTTTGTAGCTCTGTAAAATGGCCACCAATTAGTTTGTTTTAAAATTTTGGTTAAAAAAGAAAACTGTAGACATAGTTTTAAACTGGATGCAGAGTCACGGAGAGGTCCTGAAGGATAAGGAAACCTGAAGAAAAAGGTGATCAGGAGCTAAAGAGATAGCTTAGCAGTTATAAAAGCACCAACTGCTCTTGCAAAAAATTTGAGTCCGGTTCCCAGCACCCATATTATGGCTAATACAACCATCTATTTGTTAACTCTAGTTCCAGGAGATCTGACATCCTCTTCTGACCTCTGAAGACATTGCATTCAGGTGGTACACTTACATACATGCAATGTAAAACACTCATAGATATAAAATAAAGAAATCCAAAAATAAAAAAATGTTTAAAAAGAACAAAGTAAGGGTTCAAAGACCCGAGGACCCGTTTCTTCAGAGTGGAAGCCTAGAGGCGGCGAATGATCCTTACCCTGGTGGTATAGGCCGCTTCTGGATCATCCTCTAGGACTCGGGACATGCCAAAATCAGACACCTTGCAGACCAAGTTGCTGTTTACCAGGATGTTTCGAGCAGCCAGGTCACGATGCACATAGCTCATGTCAGACAAATACTTCATTCCAGACCCAATGCCACGGAGCATGCCCACCAGCTGAATGACTGTAAACCGGCCATCATTCTTCTACATAGGAAGGGAGTGGAACAATCCCATTAGCATTATAGGCCGAATTAATTATCACCAAGCATTTATTACTGGGTTCTTTTTGGATATCTGTATCCAGCATGCAATGAAACTCGACATTATTTCCGGGCCTTTCTGAGCAGAGTCACTAATTCACAAGTAGAGTGTACTCTATGAGCTGGGTTTGCTTCCTGTGATAGATGGAAATTGTCCAACTGTAATGAATCTACAGCACCACAGTATAAGCATAAATCAAATACTACCCTCATTGCCCATGGATTATTTAATAGCCTTAAGAATCATATCATACTCTTCTCTCTTCTCCCCTTGCTCTATTGAAAAGAATCCAGGCACACAACCACACAGAACTAGCGCTCCTGACTTTAAAGTGGACACGTACCCGCAGGAATGCATCCAAAGAGCCATTCTCCATGTATTCTGTTATGATCATCACTGGTTTACCTAGAGTTTCCAAAGAAAAACAAAACCCTTGATGAGCACTGCAGTTAATGAGATAAAAATGGGCTGTGCGTAATTTTACAGCCAAGACACCTGTCTTTCAGTGATCTAATTTAATTAAAACAAGCCGAGCTTATGCCTCAGCTGTGGGGAGCTAGGAATGAAATATTCAAAGGACAAGTAGGTTTCGATTCCATCTGGAAGGTTAACCCTTTGGATGGCTTGTTGACAAGGTCCTTAACAAAAGTGGCCTCTGGTACCCTGGGACCACATGAATGGATAATTGCTCTCTTGAGCAACAAGAGGAAAATGATAAATGGGCCGACATGCTGAAATGTGAAAAAAAATCTTTAGACGAGTTCATTGATTCTGTCTCCAAAAGGAGCACTTGTCTGAAGGCGAAGAAGTCAGTGGGCAGAGAGCAACTCTTCTTTATTTAGAGAACTCAAGTTTTATGGGACTGTGTTGGATACTGAATTATTCAGTCATTTTCTTAAAACCCAAGCACACACAATACAGAACTTCTTTCCCCTCGTCCTGCTCCAGTCTGTGGCTACATCTCCTGTTTGTTCTACTTGGTTATGTTTGTCTCCTATTTTATAAAACAAACAAATCCCAAGATTATTTTATCTGAGGCAGGAGCTGAACTCAGTACTGGAGGAAACTGTTTTCAGGGTCTACGGGGATGGGGAACCATCCCTTTCATTTATTTTAGTTCTTAGGGAACACCCCAGCAAAGGACTTGTTTAAAGTCTTTTAATCACTGGCAATGAACTCACATTGAAAATTCCTTCTTTCTCGGGGTAGTATTGGTAGGGAAAGTGATAATGTGTTTTTTCTTGTTGTTGCTTTCTTTACTAAAAGTTAAAAAATAAAAAGTACAGAGAAATGGCGTTAGTACGGAGCAAAAGATTTCCTTAGTGAAAAGTAAAATCTGATAAAAATATTTGTGTTTTCACTATTGTACTTGTTGACTGGATTTAGACATTTAGTCAGAAAACGGGCTGGGATATCTCACCACTGAAAAGCATGTAGAATTATGCTAGATTAGTATTTTTCAACCTAAAGGATGGAGTGGGGCAAAAAGAAATGTCTTGACTTTAGAGGCAAACATTCTAAAACATTTTGAATTTCAATGAAGTCCAATTTGTTCTTCACTGGCTTCATGTGTGAGTGTGGATGTGTACACCTATGTGTCTTGTCCAAGAAGTTGTTCAGCCAGAGAACAATTCCAGAAAAGTTCTCTAGTGCAGAATGAAAGTCAGGATGGTGGTACAGTCAGAAGAATGGGTAAGACCCCTTCAGGTCTCGTTGGAAGGAGTGATCAAGCGATCTTGACCAGGACAAGGAGAACTCTCCCAGTTCTTAGCACATTTAATCTCTACCAGTTTCGAACAAAACAAACACCTCTAAGGGAGTTTCAATTTCTCTACCTCAATCAAAAGATACTTTGTCAACTAATGAGGAAAAGAGTGATTCTTGACCAAGTATCAACATCTACTTCCATTTCACTTCCAACGCCCTCTGGAGTTTTCCAGAACAGAACAGAAGATCCGCAAGACAGGGCAGACAATTTATGGTCTTCCTATCAATCTAGGTAGCTGCTCAGGGAACTGGTGGTCATGCATCTGCACCCTTCTATTCCACTCTTTCACCTCCACGCCCTAGTATGACTCTTGGCACGGTCGTTTCTGTTTCTCTGTATTCTCTTTTCTGTTTATTAAAAGTACCTGTTTGTCAAGATCTTTAAGAGCTCTGCCAGAGAATGATGAATGCCACCATCCACAGAAGGGCTTATAAATGTGGCAGGACTGGGCTTAGGGATGGAGATGGCTGCTTCTTGACATCAGCAGGGATGCAGGGGGAGGAGATGAAAGGGAAGGGGACCCCAACATCTTCTCCAGTGGAAAATTTTAAATCATTTTAATTCAGTGACAACTGCATTATGCAAATACGCCCAGTCGTTTCTAACAGTTACAGCTGTAATAGCTAGGAGTTTTTAGAGGCGCGGTGGGACTTTAACACAAAGATTCCCTGTTTCTTCTCTCTTCTGCAGAGGTGCTATGAAAATCACTGTCTGCGGCAGGAAAAACACCAGAGTTGAACAGAGCCCCCTTTCTAGAAAAGAGACCTGCAGAAGTATTTAAAGGAATGTTATCTTTTAATTAAAGTAGTGAGGGGCTCTGGCAGCTTTGGAGGCCACAGGCAACAGAAAAATATCCTGTCTGTAAAACTAATCTTAAAAAGCAAATAGAGCTATTCTATGCTAATTATAGCCTTCACCTTAGGTAGAAAATTATATGTCCTCAGCATCAAATTTCCTTTTTAAAAGAATTCTCAAGATGAGGAAAGATTTGCTTCTTAGACATACTAATACCAGTTAATACTTCAAGAGGTATGTGTGTGTTTGTCATTGTGCTAACCACTCTAAACATTTTGTTTCATCCCCAAATAATCTTGTAAAGCAAGTTCCATTTTTAATCTCCATTTCTACTGACGAGGAAACTGAAACAAACAAACAAAAAAATGACTGACCAACCAGTTACGGTTACCAGCTTGACAGAGGTACTACTCAAATCCTTCCTCATCAGATCAGTGATTCACAAAGTGGTGCCCTTGGACCCACAGCACTGGAGTGAGCTTTACTGAGTCCCTTAGAAAGGAACATTCAGGTCGTGCAACCTTACCTGTCTATTCAAGAGCAGGTCAAGGAAACAATTTCTTTTAAAACCTTAAAACACCTAAAAATTACATTTATTTATCTATTCATTTATTTAGTGTGCATGTGTATGTGTTGTTCATGTGTCCATGTGTTCATATGCTTCCATACACACGTGAAAAGTGTGGGGACAGCTTTCAGAGCTTGGCTTTCTCCTTACACTGTGTGGAGTCCTGGGGTTGAACTCACTTTGTCAGGTTTGGCAGCAAAACCTTTACATACTGAGCCAACCTTGATGATGGCCCTTAAAGAACTTCTCTAGAGGACTGGTATAAGTCTAAATTTGAGGTCCCTTTTTCAGTAACCTCTTCATTCTTCCTAAAGATTTTAGACTTTACTTACTACAAATGTCTCCACTTTCCAAATCAATCCATTCCACCCCCACGCTGAACTTTACCAACTGATGTAGCCATCTGGACCCTTGCCACTTGTTGACTGACAAGCTTTCCAGGGAGGCCTTCAATCAAATAAGAGAAGTCTTTGCCTTACGGAAGACAGAGCCCCGGCCTTGCAGGATCCTTGACTTACTCTGACTGTAGGACATACTAGGGCACCTGGAACAAAGCCACTTTAAACAGTCCCTGGTTCAGCTGCCCTATCCATGTGGCACTTTATAAGCTGGTTTTAACCAGCCTTACAAATGTGCACAGGGTTTGCTTCACAAAAATGCATGTGTTGAGCTGTGTTGTATTTGAACTGAAGCGTGGTTCACAGGCTCAGCGAATGCTAATGGACTAAAAAAAGGAAGGTTCGACCAGGTGTTACTGTAAATAGGTGCCGAATTGCAACAGTCATAAATCAGGCAGAGCAGACAAGCAAATCTCCCAATATAATAAAGATTCCGAGATTCGCTCCCTACATCTGGAACCTAAGCTTCCAGCACAAGGTATGGTGAGCTTTTGTTTTGCTTTCTATAAAATTTATTTCATTTACCATCTGCTTGTGCCCACCCTGTGACAATCAGATTGGCCTAGCAAAAAATTTGAAAGGTATGGCGTACCTAAAAATCTACGATATTAATTTCCCTAAAATCTCACACAAGCTGCCTTGGAAACAGGGTATCAGCTGCAGCCATAGACCCATTTAGAGCTGACTGAAAGATTAATGACTTGTCCTGCACTGATTTCCTCCTATTAGCAATCAGTAGGCCTGTCCCATCTGTCATTTCACTAGAAAGAAAATGTGTGTTTAATCTCCCAGCAACTCCCAAGTTGGTTTTATAAAAAGGGGATGACCCACGTACATTTGGTGACAACGCCTTCCAAGTGGATTATATTTGGATGGTCAAACTGTCCCATGATGCTGGCCTCACTCAGGAAGTCTCTCCTCTGCTTGTCTGTATAACCAGCTTTCAAAGTTTTGATGGCCACACATATCTCTCTTTTGCCAGGCACTTTAAGACGCCCACTGCAGACTTCACCAAATTCACCTGTGGGAGAAAGGAATCTACGATGCACTACAAAGCACATTCCACATGAAAGAGACAGCTATCCTTCGTTCAGTGCTTACTGTGTGACAGGCATGCAGCTAGTGATCCCCAGAGATGATTTCATTTAATCCTCCCCCAAAGCTCACAGTAGGTTCCATTTTATCATGAGAAAACGCTGGCTTAAGGAAACCCTCACCCAAAGTCTTGCAGTTAGCACAAGGTAGAACATCCTGAATACAGCCAGCCTGACTTCAGATCCTCCATGTCCGTTCATTTCGTTCCCAGGCTTATTCTGATCTTCCATGTCTATGCATATTTGAGGACAAAACCCAAAAATTGCCCCAGAGTTGCCTAGAGCCATAATGATATAATCTTCATGCATACTTAACACTCATGAAGGAAGCAGACTTCTTAGACAGATACTTAGACACTTACCAACCCCTATCACTTTTTCAATTTTAATGCAGGATGCATCGATTTCTTTGGCAAATTCTCGAACTGCCTGGTTGGGGTCTTCATATGTAAAGGGATCCACGTAAGTTCTAACACCTAAATAATGAACATGGCATCAGGTCATTGACTATGTCCCAGGAACCAGCAAGAAACCTGAGGGTGGGGTCTAAAAAACAAAGTCCTTAACATAGACAGGTTATCTATATGGTCTTAGACATACGAAAATGTTTAGCTTCTTCCCTGGTTTTCATTAGTGGGTAAACAAAGAGTTTGTTAGCTGTTTAAGAGGCTGCAGGATCTGCTGACTTCCTGGAATGTTTTCGCACTTCAAGAATAAGAGTTTAAAAACAATCCATCCCGTGGAGGTAAGGAGAGTATCAGGAAATTTGGGATGAATTAGCTGAATACTCCACCAAAACAGTGCCTCAGAGCTTCTTTGCCCCCACACTAAGCCACACCTCTCCTTTCAGATACTCCCTTATCAAAGGCAGTAGGAACTCTAACTTTCTGCTTGCTTTGTCTACATGGTGGCACTCTCACTTTCTGTTTGCTTTGTCTACATGGTGGCATATCTCCCCCATATCTGGAACAGCTACATATGTGACCAATGAGTAACAGACAGATTGGATTAGACATAGATGAATGTGTACAAGAAGGATACTGTCCACTGGTTAATTTGGGAATATAGATTCAGAGCTGGAGTTCCACGTGCATTCTGTTTGGGAGAGAACGTTCCACTAGAGGTAACCACTGTACTTGAACAGTTGTGGACAGCAGGAATTGAGCTGTACTGCACACTCACAAATAACGCAGGATGTGAACTCCGGGGCAGCTGGCAACAGACCTCACTGACAGTTTTGTTCTGGCAATTTCTCTTCTCTGGGTCAGAACTCTTGGGCATTGGTATCTTCGTATCTTCGGCATGCAGGGCACCAGCTGACTGAACTCTCCTCCCTCTCTCACAAAACTTTTACATTAAAGGGGCTACATGCATGCCATGGGGCATGTGTGGAGATCAGAGGATAACTCGGGGGAGTCAGCAGTTTTTGCCTTCCAACATGTGGGTCCCCGGGGGTTAAACTCATGTCGACAAGCTTGGTAGCAACTGCTTTTACCCCCTGAGCCATCTCTGTGGCCCCTGACCAAATCCCTTTGATTGTCCAAACTTGTCCGTCTCGTGCAGGACTATCCTCTGAGCCAAAGCACTGGCATCTTCAGGAGTTCAGCTCTGCCTACTTGCTACAGATCAGCACAGCTGGGCTTGTTGACTGTTGTCACACCCTCTTAGAAGGATGTGTGCAGGGTCATGGACCCTCACCTGAGATGCAGACATTTCTCCCATTGACCACATGCAAGTAGCCTCAAGGAGGGGCTAGAATATACATATAGGCCAGGGAAGAATAGGGGGAAGGGAATTCCTTTTATGTGGCTATGGGGAAGCCATCATCCATACTCTTGAAAACGATCCTTCATCTATGCCCTGTAAGTAAGCCTAATAAACTCACTGGTTCCCCAGGGTGAATCTGGTGAATTCCACTTTGGTTTATTTTGGGTCCTTGGAGGAGAAAGGAAGACATTTATGTCTCCCCCAGGGAAGGAGTTTTAGCAATGGCATCCTTTCTCTTTTCCTCTGAATCGGCATTATGAATAATCTACTTAAGTCATGTTTTCTTGATCATGTATGATAGCCTGGCAATCTCCCTCGAGATTTTCTGATCCTCTCCATGGCTCCCTCCCTTCTACGCCCTTGTGTCAATTTGATCAACTAGCTATTCCTGGCTATTTAAATACAAATACATTTAAATTGTATATTAAGTTTAAAATTAAAAATTTAATTTAAGTAAGGTAAGGATAGTGCAGACATGACATGATCTGTCACCTCAGGAAGTCCTGGGTAAACTACGACTGAGTCTTCTGGGGTCCTCTGGGGTCCAACTACTTAAAGTATTTTCCAGTAATTTCTTTCAACTTATCCTTTGGACCCACTTGCAATATCAAAATATCTATACAGCCCATCAATACAGTATCGGTAATCACCAACTCGGTATCACATATTGCTATGTTTCTGGAACTGGCAATTTAAGTTAATATTTTCCTTGTTTTTTACCACTCCTACCTCTAACTTTTGGCTTCTGAGAAAAACAATCCATTACCTCTTACCACCCAGCTCTAAGAACGAGCCAACCAGATGAACACTTTTCCAGAGGAGAATAAAATAAAGAAAAAGAAGAATCTAAGGGAACTTCATCTCTTTCATCTCACTTCCCATAATCTTGAATCCCCAATGGTACCTTGATATCCTGGAACAATGCTATTTGGATAAGGACTCCCTTCTATAAATGTGAACAGGCATATCAACTGTAGACATTTCTAAGCTGGAAAACACGAGGCATGCTCTAAAGGTGAAGCCATCAAATCAGCTTCTTATACCTTGATTCAAATGCTTCTCTTCATCCGCTTCCTGCTTTGCTTTGCTGTATTTACTCCGTCTATTAAAATTTAAAAAGAAAATTATTTCTTTTCAACACAAAACCTGGAACAAGAGTCGTAGACAAGTTCTCCCTCACCACAGTGTTAGTTCGGTAGATATGCAATACACATGTCACACGTAAGAAAACTGAGGCTTAAGAGAGGCGTATGAATAAGGCAAACAATGCTACCTGATAGCAAGTCAGGGTTTCAAGTTCAAGTTATCCAAGCCCAGAGTGTCTGATTGGATTTTTTTTTTTTCCATACATACTCTACTCCTTAAAGTTTGTTTTTATTGTGCATGTGGGAGCGGAGCGCATGTGCCATAGCAGGAGTATGGAGGTCAACTTTGGGAGCTCGTTTTATTCTTCCACCTTTATGTGAACATATTCTTAATTAAAGGAAGCTGCATAAAACAAATGGCAATCATTTTTAGTATATGATGGGTAATAACAACTCATCCTGTTGTTATAATCACCATGGCCACTATCACAGACCTCATTAGCAGACCACACTCTTCTAGACAGTGTGGTTATTGGTTTCGGCTACAACCTACAAAATTCCTAACTTGCAAATGAATATTTAGAAAGTAAATATTTGCTCTGTACTGGATAACATTCCTTAAGATTTCATAGAAAACTCACCCTGTGTAATTTTCTTTCAATGAAATGGTCTCAACGTCTCCACTTTACGCTCATGTCCTGTTGGAGTGAACTGTTTTTTTTTTTTTTATTTTCTAAAACTTTTGGAATTATAAATCTATAATGTATAAATATTGAATCAGGAATATATGAATTACATGAAATAAAAAATAGACTTGGAAATTAAATATATATACATACACACATATATACAAATAATTTTGCATCTATGCATGTAGTTGTGGGAATGAAACTCAAAACCTTGCATATACTAGGCCACTATTTTACATTGGACCACATCCTTAGACCTTAAATTTATATCTAAATGTCAAATGAGGATATATATCACTTAAATTAGAAAAATCACTTGATACTATAGCTCTCTTAAAACCAATACTGAATAAAATGTTTGTATGATGTATGACTATCAAAATGTAAAATTCACATTGAAATTGATCATTGAGTTTTATTGAGGTAATAGGGTAACCTGAGACTCTTAGATGAGGAAACTAAAGGCAAGAGATTATTCCTCAGGCCACTGTGTGTGTAATCTTATCAGAGTGGGGTAGCTTCAACTCCTCAACTCTGAACAGGTAGGAAGACAAGATGACCCCTTCTTCCCCAGGAGAGAGAAAACAACAGCTAAACTAAAGGAGCTAAGCCAGGAGAGCCACAGGCAGCCTGCCACTGGGGAAGCTCAGCCCTGGGCACATGCGCACAGCTTGCCTCCTGCTTCCTCTCAATTGCCAGCTATGCAGGCACCAGCTCAGCAATCAGACCCTCAGAGCCCACAGATGTTCCTTCACGTGGATAATTCCCTTGCAAATAATAACACCTTGCACTCTTACATTGCATTTAACTTTTCAAAGTGCTCTCATTACATACATTATCTCCTCCCCTAACTGTTTGCAAAGCAGGGACCAGCTTAGCAAAACAGAGACCCCAGTTACCACAGTTAACTGCAAAGTGCATATTTCAGTACCAAATAACAGCCTGTGTTTTCCTTTGCAGTTAGCTTTTCAAAGGGCCTTCAAAGGGTCTATTATTTAATTGCCTCTTCACAACAACCCTATGAAAGGAATCAGGTGGAAACCACATGTTTAGTTCCATTGTACAGATGAGGACTCAGAGCCAGGAGCATCCAGTGAATCAGCCACATCCCCTCTTGGCTAAAGACAGGGTTTGATAGACGCCCTGATAAAGCCCAGAATGGCACAGGTCTCTCCTACAGGAGATGGAATTCCAGGGTAAATTATGAGATCTAATTATAATAATACATTAAAAATATTGACTGACTGACGTATATGTGTGTGTGTGTGTGTACAGGAAGCCAGAGGACAACCTCAGGTGTTGTTCCTCAGATGCTGCCTACTTTTTCTGAAACAAGATCTCTGCTAAGGTCTGGGGTTCACTGGCTATCCACCTTGTCTCTCCCTCCCAAGCCCTGGAATTACAAACTGACACTACCATTTTATTTTTATTTTTATTTTGGCCACTTGGGTTCTAGGGATTGGACTCAGGTCCTTACTTTACTGGTTGAGCTCTCTCTCTCCAGCTGGAATAGTACATTTATTTCAGCATAAATGCACAAGATGAATCCACCTGCTCTTAAAACACAATGGCTTCACCAAAGAAACTAAACAAACAGATTTAATGCTAGGAAATTGAAAGAACTTTCTATGAAAGATGGAATCCTTTCTGATCCGCCCCCCCTCCCCCACTTGTAAAAGAAACAGAAAAGTCTTATGTCAGAGGCTACAGAAACAATATTTTCGGTCAGGACAACACCAAGACTGAGTCCCTGGGGTGTGACTGGGTATCTTATCAGAGTTCCAAAAAGCTTTATCTGAATTTACAAGCCTGTCTTTTAAACCATTTTAGGTCTCGAATACCAGTTTGAATGTCCTTACTTTAAAGAAAGGGGTAAATGTGTAGAAGCAGAGAGACTGGGAACTGTCCTTACTTTATTGGCCTTTTAGAGTCCCAGCATTGGTCCGTTAGACAAGCATTCTACCACTGACCCACAGCTTCCAGCTTTTGGTATCGACTTGAAATTACAGAGTTGGTCAGAAACCTGATAGCTACAACGGAAACCCAAGGCCTCAAATTGCCCCAGAGTGTAGCTTTCTGATTTGTACCAGGAACATGCACTACATATGAACAAAGTCAGAGGGAAGACAAAAAAGACAGGGGTCAGAAATGATAAGGCTCCCCCTCCCGTCCCGTCCTCACACTTCCCAACACAGAGGAATGAAGCCCTGGTAAAGATGCACTTTTAAAGACCTTTTTAACTAGCAGCATTATTTAGAGTAGAGGAGCCTACAAGGGTACTGCAGATGCTGAAAAAGAAACAAGGATTACAGCTCAAAGGCTAATTGCAGCCTATTAGTGCTCTAATAATACCTTGAAGACAAAAATGCCCAAGTTCTGCTCTACCTCAGTCACCTATGACCCTTTCCTCTTGGTTCAGAGTAGGACAATGTGACCCATTATTGCTCCAAGAAAGAAAGCCCATTGAAGCTTACTTTCGGGTGAGCCCGCCTGAGCTAAGTCTAAACTGACATCCCAGGCAGATCACCTGAATGAATGGTAAAAGCAAGGCTTTGTGGAAGATTTTCTAATTACAGAGACGTGGACAAGGCAATTAACAAGGGGAAGAAGTGGAGTGGTTTGTCAGAATGGTCCAGAAAGAAATGTGGACTCTTACCTCAGCAGGCGTCCTGGCAAAGGGCCTGCTCGGCAGGTGAAACTTTGAAAGAGTGAACCAATTCCTCCCTGTCATCTGAGGGACCCACTAAAAAAGGTATTAGCCAACATTGTGGGGAACAGCAGGAAACCCTCCCTGTCAATGTGCTCTTCCTGGTACAGCTGAGTCTTTAAAACACAAGTCAGAGGACAGGAGGGTGGCTGGGGCCTCCCATAAACCCTGTTTTTTTTTTTTTTTTTTAATCAAAATACTAACTCTCCTCATCAACTGGACAGATTTGATTGATGTGGTTCACTGCTCCAAATCTAATTAGTAAAAGGTAAGTAATTTACTCAGCAAAAGTGTAGATTAATGAAGATGAAGCCAGTAATAAGAAGAAGCATGGTTCCAGCAGAGACACTTTCCGATGTACTCAATGGCCTCACCCACCAAGATTCATACACACCATCCTTCTCCTCCTTGAGCTTTCATGCCTGCACCAAATGACATCTAAATGTCCTTCCCCAGCAGCACATTGAGATCTTTGGAAATGAACTCTACATTTGCTTGCAAGTTGTTTAGAAATGTTCCCAAGATACCATCTGCCCTTAATTGTGTGAATTTACACGACTTCATCAGAGACGATTTAGTCTAACACTTAAGTGTATTGGTTCTTATCGGATCATAATATTCCAGGGAAGAAAACGAGGGCACAAAGAAGATAGATGCAGGCAGAGCAGAACCTGTTCTAGCATCACCTGAGCTGTTGGCTCCAAAGTGGAAAGTCTTAACCTTCAGAAGATAAGCTCCTTTGCAAACTCTGATCTGGTTTCATAAGTTAGGTGTGCCATTTATTCCCAAATCACAGGTTAATTTACAGTACCTAATAAACCCATCAAAGTTTTCCCACAGACACTTCATTGTTTTCCTTAAAATCATTCAGTGCTTTCTAATCTGGTGAAAGGGCTATTTTATAATGCCTACATGAAAGGAATCCCAAGGACCGGCCGTCATTAGAGAGCATTGTCATCAGTTCACACTGTGCTTTGCCCAAACTATCCTTTAAGACAACCCAGAGATTCTCTTACATTCTAGTCCTTTCTCAAAATTGTTTCTTCTATTTGAGCAATAAAATATTATTGGAGGACCAGAATGATGGCTCAGTGGGTAAAGATACTTGTTGCCAAGCTCAGTGACCCGAATTCAATCCCCAGAAACCACATGGTGGAAGGAGAGAACCTCTGGCCACACATACACAGTAAAAACATTTTCTAAGTAAATTAATTTACTTGACATTAAGAAGACAATAAAAACCATGTGTCAATCAACATACTATGTACAACACTGCATGCTAAATAGATAAAATCTACAGATGCAGTAATTTCAATATCTCACTAAAAGCATTCAAGTTGGCACAGATACACATACACACACACACACACACACACACACACACACACATGAATCTTCTGACTAAAACTGGGATTATTTCTGCTTGCCTTCAGCTCAAATTTCTCAGTATAAAATTGAATGAATACAATGAAACAAGAAAAAAAAAAACAATCAGTATTTCCAAGTTCAGCAACATGTTAACTATAAGCTGAGACTGGTTCCCCTTAAATGACAAATTAGCAGCACACAGATTTTCTTCATGGTCGTAAGTGCTCGAGCCTTTACTCCCTCTGTGAGTCTTTTCGCACCTACTTCTTTAAAAATCTTACATTCCTGGGCTGGCAACAGTATTGGAATCTGCACCAGGGATGTTTCTAGTGGCATTTTTGTTTGTGGTTTTGAAACAAGGTTTCACTATATAGACAGCCTAGCCTCAGTCCTCCTGCCTCAGTTTCCCCAGTGCCAGATGGCAGGTATGCATCACCATATCCAGCTTCTTCTAGCACCCTTTCTGGGATCAATATCCAGTGGCTCTCATAAGCCAGAAGCAGCCCACAGGTGAAGGACTTGGAATCTCCAGGCTCAGGGGTTCAGTCTGTTGCTTTCTCATACTTTCTGGCTGAGACCTGGCAATACTGCTTTGGGGTGCCATTCACTACCTTTCATTTGTACTTTAAAACCTTGGGCCTTCCTTTTGTCGGCCGTGCCTGTCTCCTCTCTGCTCACCTGTTGTTGTCCCATTTAAACACACGTTGTTGTCCCAGATAACAGAGCAGGCAGCCTGCATGGGGAAGAGAATGAACTGAGTGTGCATCAGCTGCTGCAGGCCTGTCAGCTACCTGGTTCCAGGCAGCCCTTCCCATGACAGCTTTATGGCTGGCACTAAAGAAGAATCAATAGGAGGGCAAGGGGCTGACATTTCATTTTCTAAAAAGTGATCCATTGAGGGACAATCACCAAGTAGTGTTTATCAGCCTTGGGAAGTGACATTTTTTTTTAATAGAGGAGAAGGGACAGGAATCTTTGCTAGGTAACTGGACAGGTTCAATTCTCTAAGGGATGATGGGGGAGTAGAATCATAATTGGAAATCCCATGCATCCCACTATCAATCCTTCCTTATATAATAAAGTGACCAATAGAAGAACAAAGGGAGTTAAGTTCTCAGACTTGAAAATGCTCTTTCCCATGGGTTGGACTTTTAATCACCCCGCCTTCCTGCATACTCAAGAGGTGTGGTTTCTCTTTCTCCTCATCAAAGCTGATGTTTGAAGTACAGTATCCAGAACTAGTGACTTACATCTAATTACTCAACTTGACTGTTGTATTCAGGAACATGTAAAAGGAAAAACTGAAAACAAAAGGGAATATAAAGAGAAGCTGGACCACAAGTGCAGAAGGTCAGGATTAGCACTTTTACCACACATTAGGGACATTCATGAGGCTTTAAGCATCACACAGTGGCTGGACTTCAGTTTACTGCTTCGGGGGTGGAAGTCATTCATGCGTTTTCCCAATTTTTATACTTCCCATGTTTATACTTCAAACACAGAAATATGCAACGACTGCAAAGAAATGCCCCTGTAAGTTCCACATGTTCCCGTCCTGTTCCCTATAATCAGATGGATATAGAACAATTCCTTCCTCCCACACATTATATCCATGGCACATGTCCATAGGCAAAGACTCAAGACAATGAACAAGGGAAATTTTGATTGTATTCCAAAATTTTACTTCTTGGAGACGAACTTACTGCTCTAATCAAACACACTTACTTATAGACTTTGCCTCTAAAGAAATGAAGATAACGAGGAACACAAGATACCACACAGAACAAGGCATTGTTCCGTACTGTGTTATTAGAGTGAACAAATTGATCTCTGTTATCGGGGTATTCTGGAGAGGCAGAGGGGGAACAGGAAGCCAAAAAATCCATGTGACTAGTGGGTCACCCAGGCAAACTGTCCTATCTGCTCATTACCCTACTGTCAGCGTACATCCGTGCAAAGTAAAAGTGTGTGGTTTTCACACAGACAGTAACAGCCACAGTCACTGGAGTAACTTGGTGAAACCAGCGGGTGGACAGGACAATGTGACAGTCATTGGTTCTGCCGCTAAGTACAGCTATTGGAAGGTCCACAGTAGCTACTATGATAGTTACCTACTATCACGGCCGTAAAATGATGCCAGATAAGCATTGTATCTTTCTTTGTATCACTTTCCTCTTCTGCCACAAAAAGAGTTTATATTTAAGAGAATCGTTTTCATAGCAAAAGCTCTATCTTATAAAACTGTGGCTGTGGTTCATGATAGGGAAGGTCAAGGAAAGGACCGAGTCTCACACATAGGAAGGATCCAAGGTGGGGCACTGTTGATGATAAGCAGCTGTACCCCATGATGCCTCTGGGCAGTGTGAATAACTGGATGGAGCGACAGCAAGAAGACTGGCTCTGATAACCATGCTGCAAGCCATTTCTAGTTTTCCTTGAGCATCAAGACATGTGGTAAGCATTCACGGGATAAAGACTCTGCCCAGTTAGATTCTTTTCCAAAGGCAGTGTCGTGGTCCCCGCTGTGATTGATGACAGACTCCAAGAATGCTGATGGCCACTCTTGAGGGATGAGGATAGCACAAAGACTCACATTCAGCTTCCTTCCCATTCCTGTTAACTAACACTATGCAGAAGTACCTTCTGTGTGCTGTATCATCTAATGTGCCTATCAAAGTCTCTTGCTAACAAGCCTTCCAGGCAGGTATGGATAATTTCTATCTTATGAAAGAGAAACAAATAC